>OX031006.1:131717889-133027922 GCA_943735925.1 Pollenia amentaria
GCTATTGTTTAGTTCGAAGTATGATTGGTCAACCTCTGTGTGTGGATTAACAGATGCCGAAAACCTTGTCAAGTTACAAAGAGCTCTGCGTGGCGATGCCTTAAGATCAGTGCAACACATTCTTATACATTTGAACTGTGAATATCGACACTAAAACTTCTTTTTGGACAGCCAGAAAAAATATTGCATTCTTAAAAAAAAAAAAATTAAATTATTACCTACTGTAAACACTAATAAATTGGAAACCATTACGTGTTTCGCTGTAGAGGTGAAAAGCCTTAAAACAATAATTGAAGCTTGCGGATTATATGAAGAGTTAAATTATTCTTAACTTTTACAAGATTAAGTAACAAAATGGCCCCCAGATTTGCAGTTAAATTGGGGGAAAAACAAAACAAAATTTATGAAGGAACAAAGAAAAACGAATTTGCTGACTGGCTTTTTGACATCGGCGTTTCTGCCAGCAGCATTAACATAGCAGCAAGCAGCGGCTGTGGGAAAAATCGCCCAAAGAAAAATGGCCCAAAAAAAGAAATGAAAAATCGCCCAAATGAAGAATCGCCCAACAGAACATGAAAAATGACCCAAAAAGTTATATATGAAATTTTGCCCAAAAGAAACGAAAAAGGGCCCAAAAAAAAATGAAAAATGACCCAAAAAGCAAAAACGAATTTTTTCCCGGTGGCATGTTATAACGTCCAGTGTCATAGTGTCCATGGACGTTATGACACTCCAAAAAGTGTCATAGTGTCCATGGACACTGCGCTAACTAAAGCTTCTCTGCACAGCCGGCCTTCGGCCGGGCGCAAGGATTTTCTCCTCTATGGTATAACAAACACCGGCTTCGCTAACTAAAGCTTCTCTGCATAGTCGGCTTTCGTTTGGAAACAAGGCAGATTTTAGAAGCTTTACTTAGCGAAGCCGGTGTTTGTTATACCATAGAGGAGAAAATCCTTGCGCCCGGCCAAAGGCCGGCTGTGCAGAGAAGCTTTAGTAAGCGAAGCCGGTGTTTGTTATACCATAGAGGAGAAAATCAAAAAAATGGGTCATTTTTCATACAACATTTTTGGGTGATTTTTCATAATGAAAAATCACCAAATTTAAAAAACGAAAAATCACCCAACAATAACGAAAAATAGCCCAAAAATTTTAGGTCACTTTTCATATGAATTTAGGCCCAATTTTACATGGAATTTTTTTGGGCGATTTTTAATTTCTTTTTTTTTTGCCATTTTTCTTTGGGCGATTTTTCCCACAGCCGCAAGCAGCACTACTTGTGCATTAACTGAGCAATTTTCAAGAAATAAACAAAAAAACGTTTACATACATACACATACTAAACAACAACGTATGCGATGTAAATTGTAAGAGTGTTTCTAATTGTAAAAAGTTTTTGTCCGCTCAGCGAAATGAAAGAATGGACATAGGAAGAGAATGCAAACTTTGTAAATTGTGTTTGCGGAAACATTATGGGCTTTGCAAAAGCAATATTGTTTGTGAAGTTGAAAACTGCAATATAAAACACAACTCTCTTTTACATAAAGTTGATGATATGTTAACAGAAGAAGTAATGTCAAATCAAAACAATGTAGACCAAACTCATAATGTTAACGCACACAGTAGTATGTTGTTTAAAATTTTGCCAATCACACTATTCGGTCAGAATAACAGAGTTATTAAAACTCTTGCTTTTATTGATGAAGGATCTTTCGTCAGTCTTATTGATGAAAAGCTAATTAAAGACCTAAATTTAGAAATGAAGATGCTATGACATTCAAAATATCAGCGACAATCTTGAACAGTGACCTTTTTCTAGGAGCGAACCAAAAGAAAAATTTAAAAAATACTCATGAGTGTTTCCGATCCTTTAGGATTAATTGGACATTTTTTAATGTAACATTACAAGAAATATGGAGAAGTGGAGTCGGATGGGATGAGCCTATTTTATCTACTCAAGCGGAAAAATTTAAAAAATGGTTAGAAAATTTACCCAGGATAAAAAGCTTGAAAATTCCTAGATGTTATTTACAGTCTACATCCGACGATAATGATGCTATTGTAGAGCTTCACACTTTCGTTGACGCCAGCGAGAACGGTCACGCAGCTGTATCATATTTTAGAATAAGCTTATTTGAAAACACGATCATTTCACTAATTGGTTCAAAGACTCGAGTGACTCCTTGAAAGGTAAAATACCAAGGCTTGAACTGATGGCAGCGCTAATTGGATCTCATTTTGCAAAAAATATAATAGAAAATCAAACTTTTAAAATACATAGACGAATATTTTGGTCAGATTCAAGAACTGTTTTAAATTGAATTCGTTCTGATCATTGCAAATATCAACAGTTTGTAGCTGTGCGTGTGAGCGAAATTCTTGATTTGACTGAAAAAAAAATTGCGGTGGATTCCAGGAAAAATTAATGTGGCCGACGGTGTTACTAAATGGGCAATGAATCCTAACTTAACCGAAAGTAGTAGGTGGTTTAAAGGTCCAGTCTTTTTAAGGTTTGCTGAAACATCTTGGCCTGTTGAAAAAAAAAGATGCATTCTCTACCGAAATAGAAATCAAGCACCCAAGTCTTTCTATGGAGAAAGTACCAACACTTATTAAATTCAGACGTTTTTCTCGATGGTGCAGATTATTGAGAACTGTAGCCTATGTAATTAAATTCTGCACGTTTATTAAAAATAAAGTAAGGAAAAATGAACTAGCCAAAGAACTTACCCAAGAGGAACTTAAAACGGCGGAAATCGTGATACTTAAACAAATTCAGTCTGAATATTCTGTATATGAAATCAAACGTTATGAACAGGGAAAGCATATACTGAAGTCAATAAATGGTCGCATTGATAATGCTGATGTACCGCGTGAACTGAAAAGTCCGGTCATCATGCCAAAAGATAGTTATGTAACCGAGCTCATAATTTTGCATTATTATTGCAAATATTATCACGTCAATAAAGAAACTGATATATATGATATACGACAAAAGAACTGTATTTCTCAACTTTGAACAGTCTTTAAAAAAAGTTGTAAAGCGAAGCCAAATGTGCAAAATAAAGAATGCTACACCACGGATTCCCCAAATGGCGAAATTGCCACGAGCACGACTTTCTGCGTATATAGCTCCGTTAACCTTTACTTTTCTCGATTTCTTCGGGCCCATGTTTGTGGCGGTTAATAGGCATAAAGAAAAGAGATATGGTGCACTTTTTACTTGTCTAACTATTAGAGCAATTCATATAGAAATATAGGTGGGTGACCGAATATTTGCCAACACTGACATGACGATCTAAGTGGCACGATTAAGTAAAACCGTTGGAGGTTGGCGACCTTGTAATTGTGGTTGACCCTATGCATCCCAGGAGCGTTTTGCCAAGAGGGAAAATTATTGATGTCTGCACTGCCGATGATGGTCAAGTAATAAGAGCTAAAGTGATGATAACATGTGGGGTTTTAGAAAGGCCGGCCGCTAAGCTAGCGCTTTTAAATGTGGCTCAGGAATTGGAGTAAGCCATCGAAGATTTCTTGTCATACTGCGGGAAAGTGTTACCGCCACTGCCAAGCCGCACCTCGTTATTTAACTTTTGTTGAAGTGGCAACACTTATATTGTCAAAATAGTAAAATGTCAAAGATTGATTTTCAAAGCGGGAAAATAATTTTTGCTTAAGAAGACATATTTTTTCTGTAGTTTCAATTTCAATTTGTATTAACATTTGAACTGCATATTGTATGTTTAACCTATTTAATAAGAAAAGGAACTTAAGAAGCTTGCTCCGAGGCCAAACTAAACAAGTTTGTAATTTTGAATTTAAGTAACCATATTTGTAAAATTTGATTTTTTGTTATATTTATATAGGAATTTCAACGCCATTTATAACGATTTGTGAAAATAAAAGTATATGTAATTGATCGTTCTAAAACTTAGTTTGGTGTTAACAATCTTTATTGGTACTGGGAGTTTGGGTGGCTTCGCCCAACACACGTAATTTTTGGTAAAAAAAAATTTTAGAGCTTCTTCAGCTGTAATAATATTAGCATATGAACGACAAATTGCCTCAGCAGTCATTTTAATTAACAGTAATGATTCTTTAAAAAAAAATTAAAAACTCAAAATTTAAAGCATCCAATAAATTTAAGGCTGCCAATTCTTCTAAACTATTGTTAATAAACTCTTTTAATAGCAATAATCTCTCACGCATTGGTACGATTGAATTCCATCTAGTTGGGGATTCTAAAAGTAAAATTAGCTCGTGACCATGCTTTTTTTAACGCTTATTTGTAAAATATTGTTGCGAACTGAAGAATTTTTGAAAAATATCGAACCACTTTTCTTACATCTTCCAGATTCCAATTTATATAGGCAATCATTTTTTGGGTAGTATGTCCACTACTTTCGTCCTCCTCTTCATCAAAGTTGTCCTCACTTTCATCAATTTCAATTTGTTCAATTTCTGGTTTATAGCTACATTTCTCATAAACCACATCCATTACCGCAAGATGGATTCCATGGGCCAAACATAATTGAAGCTCTGTTGGATTTTCTAGTCCGAATTTAATATTAACTGCTGCTTCATCCGCAGTACATGCCACAATGTCGAAGTCCAATGAAATGCTAAATTCAAGCAACTTCCTTCGTACAAGCTCTTGAGGTTTTCCAGAATTACATATTCCAAAAATACGACTAAGGCCTAGGTTAAAAAATTTGCCATTGGAATTGTGTATATTTACGTTTATGTATCGTCTACCTCGAGTAATAGTCCACTCATCCATTGTTAAGCTGTATTTTTCACCTCCAGATTTTTCATTCTTCAGACGTTCTATTATTAAATTTCTCTTGCTCTCAAAATCTTTTAATATTAAATTCATTACGTTGGTTTCACTTTTAGGCAGAGAAAAGCCTTTAGTAGAAATTGATTCTCCAATAAATTGGGATTCCGTTATGCTTCTAAAAGAAAACCCATCTACTGTTACATTGAAAACAATAATTTCTAATGAATCTTTTTTAACGAAAGCATCCATTAACTGTTTTCCACGATTTAAAGACTTTTGTGCAAGTTCCTTATTAGTTGCAACAGAATGTACCACTCTTAAGTGTTTTTTCATGGAACTTGTAGATCCTTTTAAATTTTTAAGGGATTTCTTACAAATCTTGCATATTGTTGAGTTAGAATGGTGTTCTAATAATTTTAAATGTTTCCAAACACCAGATTTTTGTTCAGACATTTCTTAAATAAAATAAGTAGGTATAATACAATAACTAATTAAACTTTAAAATACTGCCAAAATTTATAGGTAAACAAGAGTAAAAACTTTAGTTTGACACTTTTAATAATACAAGCGTAGTAAAAAATAAATGCAATACAAAAACATGATGGTTCTTCTTAGTACCTATTTAAAATTTTAAGAATTTGTGAAACACCTTGCCATTGTAATTTGCAATTTCTTTATGCATAAATATATTTTTTAAAAGTAAAAGCGAAACTTAAGCATTTTTTTTTTGTTATTTTAACGACAATCATTTTCGTTGTGTTTATTTAATCGATAAAGTGTATTTAATACAGGGATGTAAAATGGGGTCTTAAATTTTGTACCAACTTCCAAAAAAAATGTATTTTTTGGACCTTCACGGAACCATTTTTTATTTATAGCCTATTTCTGATGTGCGAATGAATTCTTTCTTTCGAACAATTACATTTAAAACAACCGGTCTTAACCGGTTATTTTAGCTTTGCCCAAGTCGGATATTTTTAAATGCTCATTTTTCGAATATCGAATAAACCGGTTATTTGGTATAATAAATCGGTTATTTTAGTAATGTGTAATTTATATACATTTTCCTTACTCTTGTTGTAGATGCACTCGTAATTTTTAAAGTATTTTTTAATTGAATATTGGCCAAACTTAAACTTTTTATGAAAACTGTCAAAGCATAATGTAACAAAGGTCAAAAAAAATTATGAACACTTTAAATACAAATCGCTTATAAAAGCGTGTGTTCTTGTAGAAAAAAACCAACTATTCAAAACAATACAAAAACGTGTGCAGTTAAAAATAAATAGTAATTTGTGCGAAAGTATTCTAAATATTAAATATATTTTTATATAAAGGTTATCTCTAGATATTTTTCGAAGCGATTAAAAAGACAAAGTAAGGTGCTTGAAGTGCCCTAAAATGATAAGTTACAAATGTTCTTCCATGTCACGACTAATTAATCACCTTTCATTAGTATAAATACTTGATATTAATGTGATCCAAATGAAACTTAACTCCGTTCGAAGTAGTTCTAAGGAGACGACAAATAATAATTAACTAAAATACGCTGCAAAAAATGAATCATTGAGTGAAATATTAGCCAGTTGTGTTGGCGAGGACGAAATGCCCGTTAAGGCACTAAAAACTCTTACGTAATTCTAGCATCTCTTCATGCTGAAAACTACAACATTACGGCGGAATCAACGATATGGAAAAAATTTCTAACAGTTTTATTTATTAAAACATCAATCATGGAATGTTTTAAATTTAAGTCGACGAATATTTTACACAAAAAGAATTTTCAGTTCACTATTCGTTTCTATAATATTGAAGCAAAATAATTTGAAATAGATAATCCTGGCAAAGAGGTTTTGTTTGCAACTTTTGCAAAAAATATGGTTGATTTATAAAGATATTCAAAATAAATTTGAGAGAATATTTCATATAACAACTTTATAAAATTCCTATAATTTATTTGCTCTTGCAAAATCTATATCTAGATCAAATATCATTCGACAGTTTCTAAATTACATTATACAAATATCTTCTTACAAATAAAGTTTATTAAATCAATAAAAAAATTGTTGAAAATTTAGCTAAAGTTTGATCAATTAACTGGTCCCACTTTTCTTGGATTTTATCGTAAAATATTTGTTAGGTCTGATCTAAGTCATATCTATGTATTTTGTTGGTTCCTTACCTTTGCATATTGTTTTGTTTTTATTCAAATTAAGGTTTTTTTTTAAAAAACTTATTCGATTTTTGTGTTTTTAAGTATTCAAATTAAAACCGGTTAACCGGTTATTTAAAAATTGCTTTGACGAAAACCGGGTATTTTAAAAAAGCAACTATTCGTAATATTCGAAAAACGGTTATTTAAAAAAGTCGAATAATCGATCTCCCTAGTAGTTACACAGGTTTTGACCAATGTTGCCTCGTCTGTGGGTGCCATAAGTTCCCTTTTACAATGTGGAAACTGAAAGGCAGACAGACGAAGTTTGTTGGCGAGAGAGGAAAAAAGTAAAGTGTGACGCATACAGCGTCGCCCCCTTACTAACAAACTTCCTCTGTCTGCCTTTCGCTTGCCATATTATAAAAGGGGACATAGCGCTCTATACACCACAATACTAGTTGCATTTTTAAGCGCCTATTACATTAACGATTTGTTGTACAACATAAATTCAATGAAAAAAACTCAATAATTTGTTTGCTATACTAAAAATTCAAAAAGGGGGGAACCATGAAAAATTTTTAAATTATACCAAATGAGTCACGGTAGTATCACGGTACTTCAGAAGGTCAAAATGTACCAAAATAAGTACAATTGTGCCAACTTTGACATCCCTGATTTAATGTTTAAAGGTTCTGAGGCCCGACTTTTTACATACATCTGTATATGTATGAACAAAAACAAAATTCTAAATTCAAAATGTACAAAAACAGCAAATTATGAACAAAAACAAAATTCTAATTGTAAAATTCACAAAATAAAATATAACAAGTTAGAGTGCTATATTCGGCTGTGCCGAATCTTTGATACTCTGCACCGACAGGAGTGGGCTCTATATGATAAATACATATATATTATTAACTAAACATCACAAAAACGAACGTCAGCATTAAAATTCGTTGCGGTTTAGACCTATATTAAATTATTGACCGACAATAAAAAAGTTTTATACGTTTCTTGTTAGAACTTTGAACTGGCTTGAGTAAAATATCATGATTCGTAAAAGTTTTAGCCAATCTGAAATGATTTTTAGGAGCGTAATTTGCACTTGACCTATGGTAAATTATTGACCAATCATTCCAAAATTCTGAAGACTGATTTCTGGTATTACAAAAAATAAATTAGAATAAATTTCAATACAGCAGAGTAATTAGTTTTAGCGTTAACAGTAAATTTCACAAAATTGCATATTTTTTCTGGCCATATGAATCTAAGTTGGAAGAAATTTTACCGCAATAAAAATATCTGTTTTGGTTTTAGGCGAATTTAATTATTTTCCCAAGGTGGGGTTTATTTGGTCTTAGGCGCAATAAACTGTTTTCCGAGAGTTGGGCCTATTGTAAATTATGTTCCGATCTTCACGAAATTTAGCAGTGTGATTTCTGGTCCTACAAAACTGTACCGTACCGACTATAATTATGATAGCATTATTAATTACAGGTTTGGGCGTACTAAACTGTTTTCCGGGAGTAAAGTTTATTTGGGGCGTAGTGTAAATTACGGTCCTATAAAACTGTGACGTAACAAATTTTAGTATGATAGCGTTATTTATTTCGGTTGTAGGCGTACTTAAATGTTTTCCGGGAGTAGGGTTTATATGGGGCCTAGTGTAAATTATGGACCGATCTTCAAAAAATTTTGCTGTGTAATTTCTGGTCCTATAAAATTGTGACGCACCAAATTTTAAGCATGATATCGTTATTTATTACGGTTTTAGGCGTACTAAAATATTATTTATGGATCTTCACGATTTGCAGTCGTATAAAGCGAATTCGTGCAAAATTTTATATTATTCCGTGCATTATTCCACCATTTATGTCAGCTTTGGTATCAAAATTATCAGTTTTTTTAGGGTGGTGGTTCCACATTTTGATTCATAGTTCTTATCCTACTGAACCGATGTTGCTGGATAAGCTGCTTAGGATAACTACAAACAGTTTGAGACCAAGTTTGTTCTTTTCTTTTGCGTTTTTCGAAAGTGAGCGTGTTCTCAACAGACGGACATGGTTAAATCGAATTAGATTTATATATACTTAATGGGGTGTTAGACGTATAATAAACAAGCTTCACACGGAATGACAAACTTAGTATTCCCTCATTCACTACTTGTGGTGGTGGAGGGTATAAAAACAGTAAATTAAGCACAATTCATTTTGTTCTTTATTCTCTTTTGTGCTTTTTGTTTATTTTAAGATTTTGTAGACAGAGATTATACAAAAACTACAGCTATGTACTATCGCACAGAGGGTAAGAATATACTGTTTTCTTGGATTAATTAAAAAAAAATTTTAAGTATCGTCAAAATTTTTTGTACATGGTTAGAGTATATAAAATTCTACATCACTTGTTGTTAAAATTAATGTCAAAAGTGCTCTGATGTTTTTGTAGCGAAACTTCAAAGTCAAACTTTGTAGAAATTTTTGTGCAAAAAAGGCTGAAAAAAGTTTTTTTTTTTTATAGAAATAAGTTCGAACGTTGTTTTTTATACTCGTCGAAGCTTATTTGATGTTAAGATGAATCCAAGCGCTCAAACAATAAATGACAAGATGAAATTTTTAGCTGAAGAGATCAAAAAACGCACCAACTGCTCTGAGGATAATATGTGTGATTTTAATAAAAGAATTGATGTTTTATTTTATGAATTTAAATCTGGGTGGACTAGAGCGCTTAGAATGGAAATGAGGTTTATTACTCAAAATAAAATCTGGTTGGAATCCTCTATTCGTTTTGATCTTGCCCCGACTGCAAAACGTGGTCGAAAAGAAATTAGTTTTACCGAGTCCAGTGGTTGGAGTAAATATAAAAAAACAAAGATTTTAAGAGACACCATATCATTGCCAGAGTTACTTTATGCTGCACAGGTTAAATTACAAACCGCAGGTTATGTCGAGGAATCAAAAGTGTTGCGAGCCATATATGTAAAGTCTTGCAAGGGCATAAATTTAAAAAAAAAGTTGAAACAACCACTTCCCACCTTGAAAATATCGAATACAAAAGCTTTGGCTGTTTTTGTAGAAGCTAAACTAACACGAAATCAATACAATGTGGTTAGACAAGCTGCTCCTCAAATATTTCCCTCCTACAACAATATTCAAACTGAAAAACAAAAAACTTACCCAGAATCGAGCAGCTTTAAAATAAGCGAGACCTCCGTTGAAGTAACTTTACAAGGTCTTCTTAATCACACAGCCGAGCGACTAATAGAACTTCAAGAAACTGGTTTCGACTCATTAGGCATTACGAACTCGAATGTAGTATTATATTCAAAATGGGGCTTTGATGGAAGCTCTGGCCATAGCTCATACAAACAAGCCTTACATGGATCTGATGCTAGTGATTCATTAGTTTTTTTAACCACAATTGTACAACTTAGGCTTATGTTTGAGGAGAAGGTAATTTGGCAAAATCCACGGTCGTCTTCAACTAGAATTTGCGGACCCTTGAAAATTGAATTTACCAAAGAAACCGCATATGTGTCAATTAGTGAAAAAAGAGTTGAAGAGGAAATACAGAATTTATCCTGTTAAACTGTCACGATTCGTGAGAAAATTATACGTTTCCCACAAATAAATTTTGGCAATGGTAGATGGAAAAGTTTGCAATGCCTTAACAGCTGCCACATCAACACAAAAGTGTTACTTATGTGGCGCGACAAGTAAGGATTTTAATAATATAGAAGCCATGATCCAAAGACCTGTATATGTAGACAATTTAAGATTTGGCCTTTCCATTCTTCATGGCTGGATTAGATTTTTTGAATGTCTTTTGCACGTGGCATATAAAATACCTTTACAAAAGTGGCAGGCTAGAACTGATTCTGAAAAAAGAACAGTAGCTGAAACAAAAAAAGAAACTCAGAAAAAATTTAAAGAGAATATGGGATTAATAGTTGACCAACCCAAACCTGGTTTTGGAAACACGAATGATGGGAATACGGCAAGACGTATTTTTCAAAACGCTGAAAAATCTGCCGAATTAACAAAAATAGTTGTTAATTTAATAAAAAAAATGCACGTGTTGCTTATTGCTGTATCCATTGGCCATGAAGTTAATAATGAAAAATTTAAAATATATGCACACAATACAGGACGACTTTTTGTTGAAAAGTATCCTTGGTACAATATGCCTCCCACTTTGCACAAGTATTTTATTCACGGACCCGAAATTGTGTCAAATGCCATTTTACCTATTGGGCAGTTATCAGAAGAAGCGCAAGAAGCTCGAAATAAAGATTTTAAAAAATATAGGGAGTTTCATTCACGAAAGTGCAGTCGCGAAAAATCAACCAAGACATTTTTAATATGTTTTTGATAATCTCTGACCCAATTATTTCAAGCATGCGAAAATTGCCTACAAAGAAGGTTCAAAGCTTGCCAGAGGAAGCAATTGATTTAATTGTACCTGCAGCTCCGAACAAGAACTATTTCAGTGATGTGTAAGTTGCTGATGCTGCTGATGATGATGATAATGATGATGATGTTGATGATTAACTTTAAGATGTATAAAATGTAATCTTTAAGTTGTCATACTGTACTCCTTGCACTATATACCTACACTGATATTTGGCATTATTTAATAAAATTATACTCAAATATACTTAGAAAACATTTTTTTTTACTTATTTTAATGGTATTGACTGAAAAATAAAGAAAAATTATCCGAACATAGCTTCCCTGATTTGATCCAAGAAAACATGCTTTTCTAACCCACTGTGTATCGTTAAAAATAAATTACAGCGAACATATATGTCGACAAAAATTACGATTGTCGGATCGTTAAAAGTTAGTGAATCGCACCAATATTATTGTAAGAACAAATATTTATTTGCTCAAAAACGAAGGAAATATTTGACGTTTTCTGGTCACATTAGGCACATTTTGGTTTGGTGACAAATAATTTCGTTTGCCCAGTATCAGCTGTTTCTGTTCACATATGTAGGTGTTTATCGCTCATCTGATTAGGTGAGTGCTGCAGTGTCTCTTCTTCTTAGGCGAGTGTGGCCGTCATAATTTAAAATATTTCGAGCTAATGGATTTGGGTGCAGTTCCAGCCTTTTTAAATATTTTACTGCATATTTCGTTATCTTAGTTTTTACTAATGGCACATTGAGATCCTTGTGGGTATTTGAGTTTTTGACGTACCAGGCAGCGGCTGTGATTATTCGAAGAAGTTTATTTTGGCACCTTTGAATTTTTTGATGTTAGAAGCCGAGGCAGTGCCCCATAACTGAATACCGTAGCACCAAATTGGCTTTAGGATAGAGTTGTAAAGTGGAAGTTAACAATCGAGACTAAGAACAGATTTCTTCCAATAAGCCAATTAATTTGAATTGCTTTTAGTTTCATTTGAGTTTATTTAGCTTCTATATGCCATTTCCATGTTAAACGCCGATCTAGATGTATACAGAGGTATTTTACATCCGAGTGTTGGGGTATTATTTGTTTATTGATTTTAATAGGGGGCATGTTTCCATGTGAATGTTAAATGTGCGCTTTTTTAATGTCAAGATGCTTCTTGACAGTTTGCGAGTACGCTTAGAAAAGCTGTATTGTCCGCAAATATTGAGGTATGGGTGTAGCTGTTGTTTGGCATGTCCGAAGTATAAATAGAGGACCCAATTTCAGTAGTAATCATTCATGCCAGAATTTATCGAAAGCTTGGGACACATCTTCAAAGGCTTTTCTTATGACATTTACTATACGATGAGTTTGTTCAATTGTGCTATGCTTTGTTCGAAAACCGAATTGATGGTTTGGAATATCTATTTTCATTTAATATCGGCGTTTATTTTGAAACAAGTAGTTTCTCAAAGAGCTTTGATATATTGGGTAATAAGCTAATAGGCATGTATGACTCAACTTTTATGTGATCCTTTCCTGGCTTTGGTATCATGGGTCCTAAGGAAACCTTCCATTCTTGAGGGTAGTATTGAAGGCGTAAAATAGCATTAAAAATAAATAGAAAAAGTTTCTTTGCTATACTTGGTAGCTCCAAAAGCATTTTATTGCTTTTGGTGCTACCTGGTGCCTTCTTAGTGTTCAAATCAGAAATAGCCTTTTCGATTTCTCTAAACTCGAATTTTAGGGGAATTGATGCTCTAACATTTACAGGCGGTAACTCGAGTGCTACATCGTGAGATGTAATAAGGGTAAATACGTTTTTCAGATGATGAACAAACAGATTTCTTTTTCGATGTCATCTCTGGCCCGACTTCCATTCAAGTTTCTCAATAGTGGCTTAGATATAACTGGTCTATTGAGACTTCTAGCTGCATGCCATAATGAGTAGTCTGATTGTGGAGTTGCATCAAGTTCCTTAAGATATTTTTCCAGGGAAGCCGTTTCATGAGACTGCAGTAACTTTCTTAGCCTTATTGTGCACTATTTTAATAAAGTCTTAAGTTTGGGGGATCTGTGCAATTGCCACTCTCTTCGAACTCTCCTTTTTTCAGTCAAGAGACACTCGACATCTGTAGAATATTTGTTATTATTTTTGGTTATTTTGAGGGTTATGCTGGAATGTTGCACAGCTAGTTTGATATAACTGTCAAAATTAACAAAAGCGAGATCCACGTTCTCCGGTGTACTAAGCGGATTATTTTCTGTGCAATGGGCACTAAGATATTTTTTATATAATTTATTTGTGTGGCTGACGTCGCTAAGTAACCAGACGTAGATACAATTCTATTTGGGCTTATTAAAGTTACAATTGTAGGTGTGTGATCGGAAGATAGTTCTAAGAAAGCTTCAACATACATCGTTTCTGCGGGGATGTTTTTAACCACGCCAAAATCGATGACATCTGGAATTTTTTGCTGATCAGTAGGCCAATAAGTTGGTTGTCCGCTCGCGACCACATTTAAATCCATTTTAGAGATTGTATTGTACAAAACAAGAACCTTTGGTGTTATGAGCCGTGACCCCCAGAAGGTATGTTTAGCGTTGTAATCGCCAGCGGCTAGGAAACAGGGTCCTAATGATATATAATATTTATAATATTGGCTCTCTGATATTGAAAACCTAGGCGGAGAGTATAGAGATGAAAGTACTAAGTTTCGATATAGCTCTTCAACACATATGTTCGTTGCTTGCAGATAATCTTCACGATGATCACACATTAAGTAGTGTTTGATTCGGGCTTTTATCAAAATAGCAGAACCTCCACAAGCTCTATCTCGAGGGTCCTTGGTATCATATTGTTACGTTTTTGCTTTATAAAACGCGTTAAGGTTTATTCCCTTTATAATAAGCCTTTGAGTTCTTTTAATTGCAAATAAAAATAAATACACACGCGAATTCAACTTAACAAACTTTATTGAAATTAATTATAATGTTCACAAATTTTAACCACTATTGTAAGTATCGATTTGAACCGCTTAATGTCTCCAATCAAACTAAACTAAACTTTTATGAGTTAGCCTGTATTTATAGTTCAAAACCGTCTAGTAGTTTCTAGAAAATTATGTTCGAATTATTTAAAATCTAAAGTCTACAATTACAATTGCTAGAAAATTTAGTTACAGTGGCGTTCATAAAAATAGTAACTTATAAGACATAAAACTATAATTAACAAGATAACTTATAACTAAAACCATAAATAATTCTTAGACAAATCTAATTTCGTAACACTGCCCTCCACTTAAGCCTGTTCGTCCCGAATAGGCTCAGATTCTCCGTTTCCATAATGGGCTAGTCGTTCTAAAAGGACCACCTTCATTTTTGATCTTGGACTCTTATATTTCTGAATTCGATACACCACGTCATTCAGTTTCTTTATCACCTTACATTTTCCATTCCAATGAGTCTGCAGCTTGGGAGATAATCCTTTCTTGCGCTGTGGATTGAAAAGTAGAACCAACTGGCCTTCTGTAAAGCCTTCCGAATTTGCCGCTCGATCGTATCTGGCTTTCATCTAGTCACTGGACAGCTTAATCCGGCTTCGTACGAACTCATGAAGTTCATTAAGGTTATCTTGTTCTTTTGAGATAGAGCCTACATTATAGCTGGTCCAGGCTTAACGCCAAATTCTAGATCTCCAGGTAGTCTGAGCTCTGTTCCAAAGACAATTTTGGCAGGTGTACGAGAGGTAGAATTGTGAACAGCTGATCTGTATTCCAACAGAAACTTTGGAATATGTTCATCCCAGTCCTTCTGATGTGTGCTTACTACTTTACGTAAGTGTTCTTCTAACGTGCGGTTAAATCTTTCAACCATGCCATCGGATTGTGGATGCAAAGGAGTTGTTCTAGTTTTCCTTATACCGTACAATTTACACATTTCTTTGAACACTGCAGATTCAAAATTTCTGCCTTGGTCGGAGTGTAATTCTATTGGGACTCCGTAGCGGCACACCCAGTTATTCACAAATACGTCAACAACGGTTCTGGCCTCTTGATTTGGGATGGCATACACCTCTGGCCACTTACTAAAGTAATCGATGACTACTAACACATAACGGTTACCGGAATCACTCACAGGAAAAAGTCCAGCTATATCCATTGCGATTCGCTCAAATGGGGCACCTGAATTGTACTGCTGTAGCGGTCCCCGACTTCTCTTTGCTGAACCTTTTGCGGCAATCCATTGGGAGCAATTTGATATCCAATCAGCCACAGCTTGTTGGCACCCAACCCAGTAGAAACGTGGTTTTAATTTATCTAGTGTTTTTGTTACGCCAAGATAGCCCCCACTAGGACCGTTATGGTATTCATTTAAAACTTCATGTACTTTCGACGACGCACAGTGGCGCCCGTAGAGCAAGCGAGGTTGCAAAAATCAAAATTTTCATGAATGCCGACGAAGTTTTGAATAAACCCATGTTATAGGAAACTTTTCAACGATTTCAAATATGCCACTCTTAATAATATCACATTTTTAGTTTAGAAGATATAACCGTTCAAAGTTGACCGACTTTCGGTTTTCAAAAAAACACACAATTTTTAGTCAATTTGTTGCGATTTCAGGTGTAATATCACGAAAAATAGGTAACGAATCGCCTTATTTTTTATTTGTATTGATTGATGTATTTATTAAATGTATAATGATAAAAAAAAAATTAACTGTTTGCTTTGTGTTTCTCCTGGTAAATCACTATTTAAAAACTATCCGTTTTTTCACTATTTTTCAACTTTGACGGAAAATAAAAAAAAACTATATTTTTCTATATTTGCCATACGTGCAAAACCTGTTCCTTGATTATTTCTTTACATAATTCAAAAGGTTTTATCTGCCCGTACGTGCCCGTTTGGCTTCTAGAGGTAAAAAAGTTCAAAAAGACATGGTTGCAGAAATTGTATGGCGTCCATCCCTTATATGTTTTGACTGACAGTAGTTTGATCTAATAGTTTGAAAAAAACTACTCATTGAAATTAGCAGGTACGTACCTCACATAAACAATACTTTGGCGTACAAATGGTCAGGAACAATATTGACTTATGGTCCCTACAGGTAGGCACAAATCTTATTTGGACACGTGCATAATATCAAAATTGCATTATTTAGCCTAAATCCATATGTATGCAGGGAACAGGTAAATTTGTAGGCATGGTAGCATAAGCCTATATATTGCAAAATAAGCATAATGCCTGGATTAGTCTACGCCTGAAAGTTGGCGCAACAATTACTGAAACCATTAAACAATTTAAGTACTGAAAACATGGCGTTGAACAATTTAAAATTATTTGAACTGTTTAGAAAGTCAACCACACCAAAGTTTTTCACGGAAGTGAAAATTCTTCCTGAGAAGTTGACATTGATCAGCAAATGGGGCTGCGATGGATCATCCGGACAAAGCGTTTATAAGCAAAGGATATCTTTCGATGACGCTACAATATCGGACGGAAATATGTTTATGGCATCTGTTGTTCCTTTGCGGCTAAAATCGGATGATTCCCTACACTGGAAAAATCCACGTCCGTCATCAGTGTATTATTGCCGACCAATAATGTTTCAGTTTGCAAGGGAATCGGCAGAACTCATAAGGACTACGGTGAAGGACATTGAAGAACAAATAAGCAAGATTAAGCCTACAAAGCTGCAAATTGGAGAAGGAAAATATATTGAATGCAATTACGAGTTCCACCTGACCATGGTTGACGGAAAAGTCGTAAACGAACTGACAGGAACAACCTCAACAATGTCATGCCCGATTTGCAAAAAGAGTCAGAAGAACTTTTTTCAATTCAATTCAATTTATTTCATATATAATATGTTACATCTCAATTTTATATAATTAGTTGTAAAGAGTTTAAGATTAGTATCTTTTTCTGCTTAATTATAATATATTTCAATTAGTTATCATAGACAGAATTATATTGGAGGTAAAAATTTAGCAAAAACCTATCTAAACCCCTTTTTTCGTATTATTTTTATATTTTTTTATCGATTTTATATTATTATTTGTCAGAAGAACTTTGGTAATTTAAACGATTCTACAAATGAGGAGAATTACGAATATGGAATGTCACCATTGCACGCAAGGATAAGGTGTATGGAATTCTTGCTATAACTGGCATATACCCTACCACAAGAGGAGGAAAACTTCGATGAAAATACATCAATAAAGGATAAGGAAAAGATCAGAAAGAAGCAAATACAGGATGGTTGTTTTGAAACAAGTTGGACTAAAAGTAGACTGTCCCAAGCACGGATACGGTAACTCTAACGATGGAAACACTTCTAGGAGATTTTTTGAAAATGATGAGGCAGTAACTAGAATCATTGGAATTGACAATCAAATCGTGAAAAGATTGGGAACGATCTTGGATGTTTTAAACTGCAAAGAAAATGTCAATTCTACAAAATATGGAGAATATGCGTCGAAAACTGCATCTCTTTTAGCAGAAATGTATCCACAGAAGAAGTTGACCCCGACCGTCCATAAAATATTGGCGCATGGCAAAGATATAATTGAGTACCAGTCTTTGCCAATTGGAGAGCTTTCTGAAGAAGCACAGGAGTCTCTTAACAAATTTTATAAAAAATATAGATTGCAGAACACATTCAAAGCATCAAGGGTATGGCAAAATAAGGACCTCTTCAACATGTTGGTAGCATCTTCCGATCCACTTATTTCTTCCCTGCGGCATGTGAAGTCACGAATAGAGTTACAAAATAATTATAGTTTAGAAATTGTTAGTCTTTTAGATATACCTTCTCTTACGAATTGTGATGAATATTTTACAGAAAATTGAAAAAATAAATTTAAAAAAATAAATAATTTTTTTTTTTAATTTGTTGGGTAATAATTTAAAACATAAAACCCTTAAGAAAAAAAATAAAAACAATCTAAAAATGTAAAAATAATTTTTTTTAGTTACCATAAAATTGATTTTTCTACTAATTTTAACTTTGATAACCCATAAGTAGGCCCCTACAAAGCGTAGCACCCTTTCCAAACGCTCATTTCATAGGCTGAACAGTTATCTATCATATGCTGTTTAAACTGTTCAATTATCTTATTCGGTTCAAAAGATATGATTTTTGCAACGAAAAAACTCAAATGGCGCCACTGTGCGACGGCACTACAATAAGATTCTGAACTGACTTTCCATCGGTACTTTCCCATGTACGATATAGGCAGCCGTTTATCAACTGGAGGCTGTTCCATAGAGCCCAATATGCTTTTGTTAGTGGACTTTCAGATAAAATTTCGTTTCGAGTCGGCCTTCTGCCTTCTTCTTTGGCCTTCATAATTTTTTTCAATATAGGGTCAGTTTTCTGTGCCATTGTCCAGTCTTCACTGGACTCTATCTGTAATAGGCGAACTTCACAGCTATATTCTTTACCTTCAACTTTAACACAATGCCTGCATTCCAGTTTGCAGGGCCGCCATGATAGGGCATCCGCATTTCCGTGTTTCACGCCTTTTCTGTGCTCAATGCGAAAATTGTAACTCTGAAGGCGCTCAATCCATCGAGCTATCTGTCCTTCCGGATTCTTGAATTGAAGCAACCACCTGAGTGCAGAATGGTCTGTTCTTAACTCAAAATGTTGACCATACAAATACTTGTGAAAATGTTTTATGCACTCCAGTACTGCCAGGAGCTCTCTTCGCGTCACGCAGTAGTTCCTCTCGGGCTTTGAAAGTATTCGACTGTAATAGCCTATGACTCGCTCTATGCCATTGACCACTTGGGAAAGCACACCTCCAATTCCGTATCCGCTCGCATCGGTATCTAACACAAATTTCTCTCAAGTAATGGGATAAGCCAAAATTGGTGCTGAGCACAATAGTGCCTTCAGTCTCTGAAATGCTGCTTCCTGTGCTTCACCCCAGATGTATTTTTGCGCCTTTTTAGTCAACTCGTGTAAGTTTGCAGCAATATTTACAAAGTTCGGTACGAAACGCCTGTAGTATGTACATAAGCCTAGAAAGCTGCGTAATTCATGTAGATTTTTCGGACGAGGCCAATCCATTACAGCTTTTATTTTATCGTCATCCGTTGAAATACCTTTAGAGGTTACTCGATGTCCCAGGTACTTTACTTCCTTCTGGAACAGCGAACATTTCTTAGCACTAAGCTTAAGTCCTGCCATGGATACACGTTTCAACACTTCTTCAAGGTTTTTCAGGTGTTCATCAAATGTTTTCCCCATGACAATAATGTCGTCAAGGTACACCAAACATGTCGTTTGGTGAAGACCTTTTAGCACCTGCTACATTAATCGCTCGAATGTAGCTGGAGCATTGTAATGGCATCACATTAAACTGCCATAAACCATCACTTGTTGTAAACGCAGTTTTCTTCTTATCATTTTCTGAAATTTCCACTTGCCAATAACCACTCTGCAAATCTAATGTAGAAAACCATTCCGTTCCGGCTAACGTGTCCAAGCTATCATCAGTTCTAGGCAATGTATAACTATCTTTTTTCGTGACGTCATTAAGTTTTCTGTAGTCTACGCAGAATCTGGTACTTCCATCTTTCTTTTTCACTAACACCACATGGTGAGCTCCATGTACTTAATGATTGTTTAATAACTCCGCTCTTTTCCATCTCGCTAACCAGCTCTCTTACTTCAGTTCGCTTTGCTAGAGGAATGCTTCTAGGTGCCTGTTTTATTGGCTTGGCGCCGCCGGTGTCGATTTCGTGTTTTACGATTGAAGTTCTACCTTGTTTTTGACCTTTCAAAGCAAATACAGAGGCATATTTACGTAGTAGTTGTTTGGCCTTATTTTTACTAGGCCGCGTAGGTTTTTCGGTCCATTTTCGCACATGTTCCTCTAATGATTCGTGGTCCTTAAAACTCTTTCTTGCTGCGACTTAATGCTGCTCGCAATTAATTATTGCCTCATTTGAAGTACACTGTCCAATCTTGCTGTTCTGCGCAAGGACTTTTTCACTACTGGATAAATTTAATATTCTCACGGGAACTAAACTCTTGATAGGTTTTATAAGGGCATTTGCAGTTACGACATCGCCTTTAATTTCTGCTGGCTCCACCACCCACAAACTGTTGTCCTCACATTCTCCATCCATTCGAGCCCATACTAAGGTTTCTGATTTTGGTGGCGATTTTTCACATTCAAGGGCGATCAATTGTCTTACATGGGCCTTGATTTCGTATCCAACTTCAAGGGGTATTTCAACATCACGCCAATACATAATTTGCTGACCCATATCCAAGCGGATTATCTGTCCAATCATAAAATCTGCGCCAATGATTGCCTCGTCTACAATATCAGCCACTATAAATACGTGATGGACGACTGTATTAGCCATTTTTAATTGTACTTTTACTTTTCCATAGACTGTGGCAGACTCTCCCGTATCTGTTTGCAGTCTTACCCCGCTCAGTGGTTCAATAGGTTTTTGTATTAAATCGGGCCTTATAATAGATTGTGATGCCACAGTGTCTACAGTAAAAATGCGTTTTCGCCCGTTAATAAATAAGCAAGCAGTAAGATTACTATTACTATGTTGCACAACTGATATAGAAATTGTGGGGCCATCAGATGTGGAAGCTAGCCCATGCCCCGCAGCGCTAGCTCTTTCTAGTTTAAAAGTGACTCTTGTGATGAATGTCGATAAGCACTCTGGTTGTCTTTTTGTGGCGAAGCAGATCGGAATCGTTTTCTAGGTGACTTGCAGTTTCTTTGAATATGACCAGTCTTACCACAGTTATAGCATTTTACTTTGCTTTTGGTTTTATTTTGCTTGTCGCCCAAAGTTTGCAAAACTGCCTCCGTCATGTTTCTCACTTCCTTTAAAATATCTCCTTCGTCCTCAGCAGAGAAATCAAGCTTTCGTACCTTATACGCTTGTGACCTTGAAATTATCCTGGCGGTTTCTTGGGCTAAGGCAAATGATACCGTTTGTGCAAACGATGATTTCTGTGATGCACATACCGCGAGTTTTACATCAGCATCTCGTATACCATTTACGAATGCTTCGGTCTTAAAGTGATCTAACAATGGATGACTTTCACCTGGATAAGTAAGCTGCACCAAACGCTCGACCTCTAGTGCGAAATCCTGTAGCGTCTCGTTTGCCTTTTGTACTCTGCCCCGTAATTCCATTCTTAATATTTCTTTTCTGTGTTCACCACCATACTTACGTTGCAGTGCTACCATAATGTCATCATAATTGTTTCTGCAACTTACTGGTACACTTACTAGAATTTCAGCTGCAGCTCCTTTTAAAGCCAGAATCAACTCTATGGCTTTTTCTTCATTGTTCCATGCATTTTTGTTGGCAACTGTGTCAAACTGGAACTTGAACACATTCAATGGTGAGCTGCCATCAAAACTTGGAGCTCTTATTCTATTCGAGACTTCTTAGTTTTTCTTCCAGATGATGTAGTTTTCCATCAAAAACCGTGACTTGCTTTTTTACATCAGTGACTTGTGTTTTTACATCAGTGATTTGTGTCTTTACATCAAAGACTTGTGTTTTTACATCAAACATCTTCTGGTTGAATTCCATCTCCATATCGTCTACTCTTTCATTTATAGAAGTAGAAATCTCTTGAAGCTTCTCAAGTTTTTCTTTTGTCAGTCTGGAATTTTCTTGAATTTCAGCTAAAATGATACTTGACTTTTCCTTCATTTTTCTAGAAGTTTCAGCCGAAGTTTCTTTTACCATTCTCTCCATGTTTTCCTCCATTTTTCTAGAATTTTCTTCAATTTTTCTAGAATTTTCAACCGAATTTTCTTTTACCATTCTCTTCATGTTTTTAGAATTTTCTTCCATTTTCTGCATCATAACAGCAGACATTGTACTAAGATCCATGTTGCTTGTTACTGCACGGGTAGCAAATTTTATTTCTTCTTTTTCGTCCAATTCATAAGCTGCAATGTCAATATTGCGTCGCTTAAATTCATCGATTAATCTTTTCTGCAGCTCAGCTTTATTTCCTGCAGTCGGCAGATCCAACTTGCTCAACTCCTTCTTAAGCTGCTCAACTTTAAGCTCATCGAATTTCATTGTTTATCAATTTTTTTTTTTTTTGCAATTTCACTTCTGACACCAATTGTTACGTTTTTACTTTATAAAACGCGTTAAGGTTTATTCTCTTTATAATAAACCTTTAAGTTCTTTTAATTGCAAATAAAAAATAAATACACACGCGAATTCAACTTAACGAACTTTATTGAAATTAATTATAATGTTCACACATTTTAACCACTATTGTAAGTATCGATTTGAACCGTTTAATGTCTCCAATCAAACTTAACTAAACTTTTATGAGTTAGCCTGTATTTATAGTTCAAAACCGTCTAGTAGTTTCTAGAAAATTATGTTCGAATTATTTTAAATCTAAAGTCTACAATTACAATTGCTAGAAAATTTAGTTACAGTGGCGTTCATAAAAATAGTAACTTATATGACATAAAACTATAATTAACAAGATAACTTATAACTAAAACCATAAATAATTCTTAGACAAATCTAATTTCGTAACAATATAATATATAACCATTGTTTTTAAACGTATTTCTTGAGGTCAAATGAGTTTCAGAAACCATCATTACATCAATTTGTATACTTTTAAGAAAGTATTCTAGTCAATTTTTATGTTGGCGAATGCCGTTTGCGTTCCAAAAACAAATTTTTAAACAATTCATGGCTTCTTAAGTACAGCTTGCAATAACATAGATTGCATTCTTTACATTTCCTGCATCATATTACGCATTGTGTTCATAAATTTAGTTACTGTTTGCACTAGTGTAACTGTAGTCTCATCATTATTTGGCAAATCACCTTGCATTTGCATATGGATGTTCTGTTATTACTAGGCTGCGGTACCTAAATGTCATTAGTGTTAACTTGATTTGTTACCTGCATTTGAGGGGGATTAGGTTTCGGTCCAACCGAGCGTTTGACTATAGGGTATAAAGGGCAACCTCTATAGCTGGCAGTGTGATTACCACCACAGTTGCTGCATTTTTTACATTGGGGTCGTTTTTAGACTTATCGCAGAGAGCTGTACCATGCAATTCTCCACATACAACGCAAACAGGGGTTAAATGGCAGTATGCCTTAGTGTGATTAAATTCTTGGCAGTTTAAACATTGCACGGGACCATTCCTTTTCTGCGGCTCCTCCATCGTTATTTTCCTATACAGGATGTATTTCAGACTGTAGATGGGATGCGTTTCGTTTTTTTTTTACTAGAAATAGTGGCTGGGGTTTTTTTCTCTATTTTTAATATTAACTACATTTTTTATTTTGAAGCCCTTCTCTTCTTAAAACGTGTACATATTTCAACTTGCCCTGATGATTACACAGAAGTCGGCAACGCCAAAAGAATGATCAGTTTAAATGTAAACTAAACAGAAACCCAACAAGCCACAACGATTTAAAAATAACTTATTACAAGCTTAGGTAAGCTTGTTATAAGTTATTTCTAAATCGTTGTGGTTTTTTGGGAATAAACCATTTATTCAGTTAGTGTTAACTTTACTCATACAAACAAATGAAATGCATAAAATACAAATAAAAATATTTTATTTATTTTTTTGTGGGGATTTTTGGGATGAAAAAATTTAAAAAATAAATTTAATTTACAATTTGAAAAACATACGAAAACCAAATTTCTATAAAAAAAAATTATTGACTGTTGAAATGCACGTCCATAATTAATGTTTCTTGTTGTAACAAAATATATCAATATATCAATATTGGAAACTATGGCTCACTAATCGTATAAATATTAATTCCACAGCGCTTACAGCTTTAGTAAAAGCCTTAAAGAAAATGACTAGTAATTATTGATTTCCATTGCATGATTTCAATCCTATTTGGCACTTATGCGGTAAAAGGTTTTAATGTGTTTATTAATTTAGAAGCGGAAAGAAGGGTGTTTAAAATTTTCACCCAGATCATTCTTAAAATTTTTGCTAACACTTGTTTATTCTTTGATACCCTGCAGCTAAAATTGTTACGAGTAAGGTTTTGGACTAGTTAATTACTAGTTGTTAGTCGTCGAAAAATGGGAAAGATGATGAATTTTTGGCTGCGCAGCATAATACTAGACGCCGTTTGTTGTAGAAGGAACAACAACACTATGTACATAAGTTGGTAAAACCGATTTAATACTTGTTCGATTTAATACAACTCTACAAAAGAAGATTAAAGAACAATTTACATGTCTGTAGTAGAAAAAACGACAATACTACAAACAGAAAAACGTACATTTTTGCTTGGTTTTAGAGTTGGCAAATTTTTTCATGCTTAAAAAAATTAAGGGAAGGAAAATTCCTGTAATTTTTTTTTATTTTTTGGTTAAATACTTCAAATTCTTCAATGTAGAATAATGCTTATAATTCTGCAAACAAAGGGAAATTCAACAAAATTAAAAATGGTGCAACAAGAAAATAAATAATACAATATTCTCCCTCTCACTCTGGTTCCAGGGGTAAGTGCTTAGAATTATTCTAAAATAATTACATACACTATAAAACAATATTTAAGTATGAAAAAATATTGAGGGGAATTGTCAAAAGTGCTTTTGCTTTTATTTGTTCTTATACCGTAAATAAAACAACTAGTTTTAAACTATTATACAAATGCATATAAATTGACTAGTTAGTAGGCTTGCCAGGTTCCAATTTGTAAAATTCTTGACATTCACTAAAATAAATCTTGATTTTGAAAAGAATTCTTTACATTAAAAAATTTTCTAAAATAATCTTTAATAAAAATTACACAATTGTTCAAACACGATAAAAGCAAAGAGTACAACCAAATGAATTTACTATTTACACCAAAAATTTTTGTACGCTCTCGTTTTGAATCAGCTGTTAAAAGTTTTTAATTACACTGTGATAGAATCGGAAACTTCTTTTTTTAACAAGCGGGTATACCGCCGCACACTGGTTCATATTTTGAGAAGGCGGCCAAAACTATTTTTTTTTATGTTCTCCGATTTTAAATTTTTTTTATTCATGTGAAAGTAAATACTAGTGAACCTCGGGAGCCAAAAAATTTCAACCCTATTTCAACTATTTCATTGAGAACAGGGTGGTCCCAAATGGAATTTCTCAGTATTTGGTTATAGTTTTGAATTTCTGAGTAAACTTTTGAAGTTGAAATGCTCATAACATTTTGTTTTTCAAGATTTTTTGACAGAATAAGTTTTGTGTATTAGTTTATCTTATTAGCTATACGTAATTTAAAGCATTAAACTCTGCGACCTGTAGAACTATTTAATTTTTTTTTTTTTTTAATGTCAAAATTTCCCGGAAATTTTCTATTTTATAGAACATAAGTCCTGCCCGTCAAAACGCGTCAAAAAAAAATCTATACTCTCTTGTAGTCCAGAATCTAACCTATATTTCTATACCCCATTGTACACACATCTGGATACGATCTTGCGAACTACAGCAATTTCTGTGACCCAAGGTAAGATATTCGGTTCAAAAAATAAGTCCTGCAAGGAAACATTACTGAAATTAAAGAAGGTGAATCTTAAAGAATTTTCGACAAATAAAGCAGTTCAGGCCACATAAATTATCTAGCACGTCAGGTTATCAATTAATTTGGAGAAGGTAAAGGTATTGCCATTGTTATGAACTTATTGTGGGTGAACGGATGCTGTAAAACGAATAGGCGACATAAATAGATTAACACGTTAGAGTTTTGAGTAAGTTAAAAGGTTAAACATTAGTAAATAGCCGCAACATAAACTACATAGTTTAATTACCTGAAAATTGCAACTTAATTTAAAAAAATGGAAGAGCAGTTATATTTTACGTGAAAATTACCTACATGTTACCTGTTAATTTATTGCCGGTATGTTATCCTTTTAAAAAGTGTGAAAACAGGGGTTTTTTTATGTTTCAAAGAAATGGTAATAAAAGATTAAATTTGTATTTAAAAAAGGGTTTTTATGTTTCCAAGAAGTGGTAACAAAAGATCATTTAAAAAAACTTCTATCAAGAGTATAAAAATGCATGCATTGATAATTTTACCTTCATTATTGTTTAAACAATGGCTAAGTTCAGTTATAAAGTTCTCGCAGATATATATTTTCAACAGAAAGATGAAAAAGATTTTGTGTTACACATAATGAATAATCCATTCTTTAAATTATGAAACGAACAAGAAATCAAAATTCATAAGATAAAAATTAAAAATTTTTCATTTATATTAAGAAAACGGTACCTTAAATGCAACGAAAAATGGCTAACAAATGATCTGATTTTTAAGAAGCTGTCAATAACCGCTAAGGAAACTGGAAAAGTGGGTCGGTCCGCAAAACAAATTGACAATTGCAGTGAAAGATCACGAAGACGCAAGCTTGCAAATATCAATGAAGAAATTTCTCATAGTATGATAAAGGATTCACTTCTGCACCAAATTCAACCAACGCAAAATAAGAAAACAAAAATTGCAATAATTGAAAAAATAGTGGAAGCGAGCCCTAAACGCACAAAGAGGATTTTAAAAAGTATGCCTACACCAACTGAAGAAATGAAATTTACTCCAGAAGAAGCATTTACACTATTTTTGGATTTAAAACTGACAAAAAATCAGTATACAGAACTGCGAAAGCGAACCAATGAAAAAAATTGTGGAATCTTTCCAGCATATCGAGATTTAATTTCTGTCAAAAAGAGTGCTTACCTTCACAAACGGCTATTAGTGTAACTTCAAGTTCAGCAGAAGTAAAATTGCAGGCTCTTCTCGAACACACTGCAGAACGATTATTAAATACACTTGATGCTGACTGTTTAAAAAAACTTAAAAATTGCAGCATCACTTTATTTTCTTAATGGGGAGGTGATGGAAGCTCTGGTCAGAAACAATACAAGCAATGTAATTCAGAAAACTCATCTAATGCCAACTTATTCATGGTATCTTTCGTTCCATTACGTTTAAGAAAAACTTATATTGGCTTAGAGCCGTCAACCAGTAGAGTTACAGAAATGGATGTATGGAAAAATGAAATTCCCTCTTCAACAAAGTATTGCAGACCAATAAAGTTTGTTTACAAAAAGGAAACTAAAGATGTCATAACTGAAGAAGTTCGAAAAATAAAAGATCAAATTAAAGAACTTCAACCGGCAATATTTAAATTTGATGACCAATGCATTGAAATTAATTTTCAAATGTTGCTTACAATGATCGATGGAAAAGTTGCACAAGCATTAACCGAAACAAAGTCTTCGTCAAGCTGTACCATATGCCAAAAGACATCAAGTCAATTAAGCCAACCTCCATCACAAGACAATAGTTTCAATGAAGCATACGAATTTTCTTCATACCAGAATTCATTTTATTCTTAAATTGGGTTATGATTTGGAATTTGGCCCGTTAGGCGAAACAGTGCAAAAAAAAAACAAAGAAAATGTGGAAAAAAGGAAGCAAAGAAAAAACAAATTCAAGAAAAATACCTTCACCTAGGCCTTATAATTGATCAGCCAAAACAAGGAGAAGGAAATTCAAATGATGGAAACACTGCAAGGATCCAGATCCAGAAACTGCAGCATCTATCACAGGAGTACATTTTGAATTAAAAAGACGATTCCAGATCATTTTACAAGTTATATCATGTAGCAGAAAGATAAATGCAAAAAAATTTGGCCAGTATGCAAATGAAACAGCAATTCTTTATAACAAAAAATACTCTTGGAGACATATGCCAACCACAGTTCATAAAATTTTATACCATGGGGAACAAATAGTTCAACACAATATCCTACCAATTGGAGATCTATCTGAAGAAGCGCAAGAAAAAAGGAACAAAGACTACAGATTCTTCCGCGAGCATAATACAAGAAAAATGTCCAGATGTTGTACTATAAAGATCTTATTACTATTTTGTTGTGCACATCAGATCCATATATGTCCAGTATTCGACAAAAATGGAAATCAACCTCAATCGAATTAGAGGAAGAAGCTAAACAACTTCTGGAAAATGAAACCCAAAGCTATTGAGAAGAAATTTTTACTAATATTGTTTAATTTAAAATTGTTTATAGATTATAATTTGTTTTTGATTTAAGTATATATTTGTATTAATATATAAAAATAAAATACACATACATCTCAAACCAAAAATAAAAGTTGAATTACCTAAAATGTTATCGATAGCCAAGAATGTTATTTGGGCATTTTTCAAAATATTCCTTTTCAGTTTTATCCTTATAACAACTCGTCTCGTCCCAAAAAAAAGCCAACCTTTGGCCCCTGTGAATATTGGGACTAAAAAATTCACAGGGGCCAAATATTGGCATTTTCTGACAGGATCTAAGTTCGACAATAAAAAATAAGTATCAGTTGTAAAATACAAGAGAAATAATGATAAATTATAAAAAAACTCATATTTGAAATATTCAACTTTTACACCGAAACTCAACAAAAAAATGAAAATGCATTTTGAACTCCCCATAACTTTTGCTCCTATCAGTCGAATTTTACGTTTTATAGCGCAAATTTAAGCCTAATATCGCACCTGTCGAGCAAAAATCGCATAAAAAAATACCGATCCAGTCAAAAGTTATGGAATTTTGACCGCCTTCTCGTAAAATTTCCCACTGTGCGCCGGGTTACTTGCAGAATCCAGTGGTGCTAACCGTTTTTTATTAGGTTAGCTCTACTTTTAAAAATAATTCCGATTGAATGTTATGTTTAAAATACCTTAAAACGCAATTTTTCCGTTTTCTATTATTTATTAATTTTTATACCATTAATACATTTCTGAAGTAGCACAGTGCTATTTTTGCTTGAGTATAGAGGGAAATACATACTCGTACAAGTGTTGATACGGTTTTCCATTTCTAATCAGCATCTCAGTATTGTCAATTTGTAAGTGTTGAATAAAGGAAACGAAGTTTTGGTATATTTTTAAACAAAGGCAATTACACAAAACGATAAAATATGTACATTTTAGCTTTTTAAACAGCTTTGTTTAAGTAAAACTGTAAACAAATTTAAAAAATGATAACGTGTTTTTTGGTTCGGCTTTAAAAAAAACCTTGACAAATATTTTTTCTTGATTCTTAACGAGCACTGAAAATTTTTGTAAATCAAGAAAAGTCAAGACCGTCTGGCAAGCCTTCTAGTTGGAATTCTATGACAGCTCAGCATTAAATACGATAGTTTAATATATGAAAAAAATCAAAAGTGCAACTAGTTTAAAGTAAATACCAGTAACTAGCAAAATACTAGTTAATTTGTCTGCAGGGTAGTTATGTACATATACATATATATGTATGTATTTGTTTCCTGTATGGTAAAAAATTGGTTACAACAACTTAGGGGATGCTGACCTAATGTACTGAAGGGTATGATTTTGAAAATCTTCAAAATTGTAATAAAGTAACAAAAATCTAACATACCCATTTAATACAGCATGATTTCTTTTTAGCACTTATAAATAATAGCCATGAGAGGCTAATGAGCCAAGCGTAATAACTTCTATAACAAATATGTATATGTTTTCAAAATGAAAATACAGAAGTCACGTGGCCCAGATTTATTGTTATAATTTAAACAAGGAAATATACACACTCAATAAATAACCGCACATTATGTGTACAAAAAATAATATTCTGTTTAAAAATATTTTCTGTATGTGCACAAGTTTAATAATCATTTAAAGTCTTATTCTAAAACATAATTTATAAAATTTTTTAATGCATACATACATATCGTTATCTTAAATACAAAATTGGGCCTTTTATTAATTTCTAATCATTACATCCTTATGAGGGTGATCGACTCGGTTCTCCAACCGGGGGTTTCAGTAATACTGTTGTTGGTTTTTTCAAAAAGTTGATTTTTGAATATCGAATAATCCGGGTTTTTTCAATTAAAAAATCGGCTTAGTCAAGTATTCGAGTTGTATATTTTGCCGATAAAATTAGTTTTTACTACATCAAAACTAAAATATAACAGGATTAGTGGCATTCTTGTATACCGTTTGATCCACCAAGATAAAGAAATGAAAGGCAGCAGCACTACCACTAAGCTAGGTAGTTGAAGGTTAAACACCCACGACTACCGAATAAAAATTTATTAGATTATTTACAAATGAAAAATAAAATTATCTGACAACTCAGATGACGACTGTCTTTGTTAAAAGAACATGATTTGCACAGTGGAATGTTAGAACTATGAATCAACATGGGAAACTGGCTATTTTGGATAGAGAGTGCGATAGACTGCAATAAGATGCAATTGGTCTAAGTGACGAAAGGTTGAATGGGTGTGGTGAAGTCAGGTACAAAAGTGGTATGCCGATGGAAGATGATCCTCAGAAACGTGGTTTTCCGGTTAATGTCAGAAACAAATTTCAATAATTAATAATAAGTTGGAAGGCGATATCAAAACGCATTAATACTGTTCGTTTTCGTTTTAAAAATGTCAATTATATGACAAGGAAGCATTTTATAATTTGCTCGAAAAGACGCTACAAAATATACCTAGAAGCAATAAAAAGCTTCTCAGGGGAGATTTTAATATCGGAATAGGTGCTGGTAATAAGGGGTACGATCAATTATAGGTAAGCATGCGATGGGAAGCAGTAACGATAACGGTGAACTGTTTTTGGAGACTTTTCTGAATCACAGTCATAAAGTTGGAGGGTCAATATTTCCCCAAAAAGTGTGTCACAAAGCAACGCGGAAAGTAATAACGGAACACAAATCGATCATACCTGCATTACTAGTAAATGGTGAAATCTCCTGTGCGATGTTCGAAACAAGAGGAGTGGAGAAATTGGCATTGACCATTACATAGTGGTTGCCGAAATGAAATTTACAATTTGGCACAAAAGATGTAACGTCACCAAAAACAGAAGAACATACAAAACTCAGAAGGTTAAAGCTGCAGCTGTTGAAATCCGCTTTAGACAGGGTATAAGTAACATCGATACGTCTTAAAACAAAATCAAATGCAACGTTTCTGCTGACGAACGATGGTCAGTTTTTAAAATCACAGGAAAACTAGCAAACTTATAAAACGTCTAATAAAACAGGACAAGAAATTTTTTTATTTTAATATTGGCAAAGAAGTACAGACAGATATGAAGCAACTGTATAAACCGGAGTCGGAGCCAAAATTTTCCGGCATAAAAAATTTAAAAACAATTTCTAATATTTTTCAAAATAAAAATTCTTCGAAATTGGCGTTGCAATAGTTTAAATATCGATTTTAAATTTTTATAGAATCATTTTCTTGCTATATCTAACCTTTTAAAAAGTACTGCATTAAAAACAAGTTAGAATGCTATATTCGGCTATGCTGAATATTTGATACCCTACACCGACAGTTAGAATAAGAGAGTTATACATTATTATTTAATCTTTATAAAAACGGGTGTCAATAGAGTAATTTCTGTCATTAAAAATCTTAATGTAGCGTATTTCAATAAAGAAGTGAACTTTGTTTTAGCGTTTAAAGTGCGTTTCAGGCTGCTTAATATGGGATCTAAGGTAAATATGTACCGATAATCAGAAAGTTGCATGATATTATTTCTGGCCATATTAGCCTAAATTGGACCAAATTTACCACAATAGCTATATAGCAACGGTTTTAGCCGTATTTAATAATTTCCAATAGTGAGCATAATATTGGACATTATGTGGCAAATTATGGACCGAGCTTCTGGAAATTTTATAATATGATTTTTAGACCTATAAATCTTTGACGTACCAAATTGTATTACAATAGCCCTATATAATGCCGAGCTTCTGGAAATTTTATAATATGATTTTTAGACCTATAAATCTTTGACGTACCAAATTGTATAACAATAGCCCTATATAATGCTTTAATAATTTCCAGAAGCTCGGTCCATAATTTGCCACATAATGTCCAATATTATGCTCACTCTTGGAAATTATTAAATACGGCTAAAACCGTTGCTATATAGATATTGTGGTAAATTTGGTCCAATTTAGGTTAATATGGCCAAAATCATATTATAAAATTTCCAGAAGCTTGGTCCATAATGCTAAATTATGGACCGATCTTTACGAAATTTGACAGTGTTATTTCTAGTCCTATTAAACTATAACGTAGCACATTCAATAGGATTTATTACTTAGGCGTACAGAATGTCGTCATTTAGTCAAGTCATATTAGGGTGGGTCAAAAAATTTTTCTTTTATATTTTAAAAGGCTCTGCGATAAAAAGGTGATAAGTGGTATAATTAATCTATATGTAAAGTTTTGTTAGATAATTTTTAGTTTTTCTGCCTCCGGATTGTGATAGAAACTTAAGATAAGTTAAACTTATGACATCACATTAATAATACTAAATTATTCTTAACAAATTTTACACATAATAGTTTTAAGTACTTCTAAAACACAGATTAACAATTTAAGAATTGTAACTACACTCGTATAACAAATTTAAAAGATTTTAAAAGTCTGAAAAACCACTGAAATTAAGACGGTGCTCTTTAATGTATGTAAAAAAACTTTAAAAATCAAGGAACTTTTATATATATTTTGCTTTAGCTTTAAAAATTAACGAACTTTTATATATATTTTGGTTAGAAATCAATAAACTTTTATATATATTATGTTACGTTATACAATATAATTTGAAATAAGGGGATTCACCGTAAAACAGCTGGATCACTGCGAAATATATTTTATATAATATTAGCTATTCATTTGCAAACGTACAGCCTTTAAAAACAGAAAAAGTAAAAAATAAATGTGTTATATAAGTTATTATTTAGATCGTCTTGCTTGTATTATTTATTGGTTTTGCTCTATCGGAGAAATGGAACGTACTCGAAATAGTTGGAAGTATTTCGTTTTTGGAGATTTATGTGAATTAAAAGCCAATACGCTACCCACTTATGAAGACGTGATGCAATTTTATGAGTGGACTCGGCATAGATTAAAATATGAAATGGAAATAAAAAAGGAGCCAACATATAAAGAAGTAGAGGCCATTGTAGTTGAAAAACTAACAGAAATATGGCAAAAATCATCTATTCCTACAGTTAAAACGAAACGGATGAAGGTTATGTTACATACGTATTATATTAAATATAAAAAGCTTTTGAAGTCTCATCCAAAGATTCCTAAAAACAAGTTGGAAAAGTTTCGTTTTGAAAGAAAGATTTTATTTGATATATCGACATGTACATGCAGAGATAATCTGAGATGCATTGGCGTTAAAAATCAAAAAAATACCTGCAAGAGAACAAAGTTTCATAGCAGACCAGAGAACGGCTAGGCAGATGGTGATAAGTGGCTTAGATTTTGGCGCAACAAAGTAGATCAGAAAAACACTACAAAGAAAGATGTACTGAGAAAATCGAAGAGAAAACAACAAAAGCTTGTCGAAATATTGACAGAAACACTGAGTAGTACATCTGCCATTGTGTTCAGTCGGATTGTGAAGAAACAAGACAAATTCAATTGCGTGCTTCAAAAATTAAGTCGACGACCGAAAAGATCAGTGTTGGAATTGATTTTACCTTACTATCAAAAACATGTAATAGATATGGAGTATCTGACAGAGCAGGAGCTGCAATCGCATCAGCAAATCTGCACTCGAGTTCAGAAATTATAGACAAAAATAAACTTCGCCGAGAGAGAAAAAAAACTAGAGAAATCATGACTTTACAACAAACCGCTTCAAACATACCCGCTTTATACTTCGATAGAAGGAAAGACCAGACTTTGACTATAACTGAAAAAGATGGAAACAAATACAGACAATGCATACTCGAAGAGCATATTTCTTTGATAAAAGATCCCGACTCGAAGTTTTTAGGATATGTGGCACCTGTTTCATGCACTGCAAAGTGTGTAGAACAAGAATTATTCAACTTTTTCTTACAAGCGGGTATTTCAATAGATTTTTTAACTGCAATTGGTTGTGATGGCACAAATGTAAATATTGGTAAGTTTGGCGGTATTATACGAACCCTAGAAAAAAGATTGGGTAGATCCTTACAATGGATTGTTTGTTTATTACATACGAATAAACTGCCGTTCAGATACTTGTCTCAGCACGTTGATGGCGGTACATCCGGACCACATAGGTACATTTTCGGGGACAATTGGCAAGGCACTCGAAAACTGATATTAGTACAGACCAAAAGTATTTGTACAGAATAGTTGAAGCAGTTGCAACCGACATTGTTATCAGCGATTTAGCAAAAAAAAACGTTAGGGGAAATGTCTAATGCCCGATGGCTGACTCGTGCAAACAGAATTATTCGCAAATTGGTCAATGCCAATTTTAGTTGAGTGTGCCTCTGCAAATCTTACCACTCTTGCAACATATATTGTCAAAGTTTATGCAACGGTATGGTTTTCTATAAAAACCAACCCCAGTTGTAAAGATGGACCGCGACATCTGTTTAAACTCATTGAGCTAATCCGATACTTACCACCAACTTTAAAATCTATTGTCGACCCAGTAATTCAAAGAAACTGCTATTTTGCACACCCTGAAAACTTATTGCTTGCAATGTTGACGGATCCTCAGCCATACATTCGCGAATTAGCTGTCGACCGTATTTTAGAAAGCAGATTAACGACATCCACAAAATTACGTTGGTTTCAGTAACCAAAGATTAACTTTAACGCATCAACATATGATCTCCTAAAATGGCAAGAACCTATCACTGAACCACCAATATTAAAGTCAGTTAGTGAAGAAAATCTTCCATTATTTATTGAATAAAAGGGGAAATCAGAAATACTAACTCTTCCTTGTCACACACAAGCAGTAGAAAGATCAGTAAAAGTAGTGACTAGTGCTTTAGCTTCTTTGTGCAATAAAACGAAAAGAGAAGGATTCATTAAAGCACAAATAAACTGAAAAAAATCAATGCCGAAATTCGATAGCAAAAAGGATTTTAATTCAAAATAAACTCTTCAATATAATTACGTTAATATCATCCTTTACTGTATTTTATTTCTTGTAAAAATTTTATGTAATGTTTCTTTTCTGCAATAAATAAATTTATGATTGGTATAATTGTTTTCACTTATAATTATATTGAATTGAGTAGCATTATAAACTATATCTTACTACTATCCTTTTGTAACCATACTTTTGACAAATTCAACATGAAACCGGAGGCAGAAGATAAACAACGATTCTTACCAAACTTTATAATCTATTTAGATTTGTATTTTGGCCTATTTCTGCCACTGTGCTCATTAAAAAGCCAACAATTTTTTTTCTTCATACGTAAGTGACCCAGCCTAGTGCACACGCCACCTTTTATGTAAGCTTTTGTAACAAAATTAGTATATGGGTAATGAGAGTTTACCGCCAATGTGGTGCAAAAGCCATTAAAAATGCCTAAAAAGCCATTAAAATCCCTCAAAAGCCATTAAAATCACTCAAAAGCCATTAAAATGAACACGTGTTAAAGTAGGTCAAATGAACATGTGTTAAAGTAGGTCAAATTTAAAAAAAAAAAAAAAATTCAAAAACAAAGTAATAAAAAAAAGTCGTTAAATTTTATAGGATAGCAATAAAGCTGAGATTTAGAAAAATGTTGGGGGAGCAATGCACAAGTATTGGGTGCATTGTTGAAGCCTTTCTTTAGCTTTTTTGTTTTGAATTAGGTGATGAAAAAATAAATTATTGGATAGACAGAAAAAAAGGGGGAAAAGGAAGTCAGACAGACTGGCTTTGTAACAGCAAATGGTTTTTCAATTTTATTTGGGGTAGAAGAATAAATTCAAAGTATTTGTTTTGATTGATAAAAGAAAAAGATTTTTCTATCTATAAATTATGATTTTATTTAGTTATTAAGAAAATTGTATAGATGCAATTGGTGTTTCTATTTTATTTGGAGTGGATAGGGAAATATTTTTTTTTCTTCTTTATTTAAACAAATTTAGATTAGTTTTGCTTAACATTAACCTACAACTAGTCTCATTTAGTGACTAACTAGTAGTTCATTTATAGATATTTATTAGTTTATAGGCTCATTGGCCTTGATGTTCCCCATCGAACCGTGTAACCAGATCATGAGGTTTGAAACGATGTAGCCTTCTGCTTAATACGGATGTATTAAGCAACGTAGGAATTTCCGAGTTTGTGTGGTTTTGTAGCCTTGTGTCATGTTTTCTAGCATGTAGAATTATTTCCTGTTTAACGGAGTTTATTTTAAGATCCCGAAGAAGGTCTTCATTTCTGATGTACCACGGTGCACCTACTATGTTTCTTAAAACTTTGTTTTGAAACCGCTGAATTATCCCGATTACATGGTTTTTGGCGCATCCCCAAATTTGAATGCCATACAACCATACAGGTTTGAGAACTTGGTTGTACAACATTAATTTATTGTGTGTCGAAAGATTTGTATTTCTACCAACTAGCCACTTTAATTTTCTATATTTGATGTCAAACTCATTTTTTTTCTTTTCAACATGCTTCTTCCAAAGAAGCTTTTCATCAAGCGTCATTCCCAGGTATTTTGCATGGTCGGATATAGGCACCTGTTGGTTGTCTATATAGATAGGAATGTGCTCAATTTTTTTTAGAGTGAAGTCGATATGGATTGACTTAGAGCTGTTTAGTTGTAGACGCCAAGTTTTTGTCCACAGATCAACTTGATTTAACCCGTTTTGAAGAATTGTTGTTGATTCTTGATTAGATTTACCTTTCGCTAAAATTACTGTATCATCAGCAAAAGTGCCTATAAAACAGTTGTTGGTGACAGGCATATCGTATGTGTACAATAAATATAACGTTGGGCCCAAAATACTACCTTGAGGGACACCAGAGGTTATTTGCTGAAGTTTAGAGTACTGATTTTCGCATCTTACTCTATAGTATCTATCTGAAATGTAGGACTGAAGTAGTTCGCAATATGTTTTAGGTAGAATATTTTGTATCTTTCGCATAAGTCCAGCATGCCAGACACCATCGAAAGCTTGGGATACGTCTAAGAAGACTGCTGAGCATACCTCCTTGTGTTCAAGAGCGATCTCTATTTGATGTGTAACTCTGTGTATCTGCTTAATAGAAGAGTGTTGTTTTCTAAATCCAAATTGATGGCCTGGAATCAGGTTTTTGGTTTTTATAACGAATTCTCATCTTGTGCTAATTATTCTTTCAAATAGTTTGCCCATTATTGGCAGTAACGAAATAGGTTGGTAGGATTTGACTTCATGCGCATTTTTTCCTGGTATGAGGACCATTATTATTTCAGCTACCTTCCAGTAGCATGATATATATTTGTATTTTAGGGAAGCGTTAAAAATGGTAGTAAGTTCAACCACTCCGTTGTATGGTAAATTTTTCAATATGTCGGCAGTAATTTGATCGAATCCAGGAGATTTCTTGGAATTTAAGTATTTAATTTCATTTATAACTTCCTTTAGATAAACTTGTTTAATGTTGTTCAATTCTGCTATATTATTTTGATTGTTGTTTATTCCAGAACTTGCAGAGTTATAATTGGCGTAATTTCCATAACTATTTAGGGAAATGTCATTTATCGAGGTGGATTGAGTTCTTTTAGTTCCAAAGACAGTGCTGAGATGATCAGCGAATGTATCAACTCTTTCTGAATTACTTTTGGCCCAGGTACCATTTGTTTTTAAAATTGGAGTTTTGTTTGTTGTTTGTCTATTATGATCCTTAGCTGCTTTCCAAAGTGAATAGTCAGTTTTACCATCGTAAGTTAGGTTTGAAAGATTATCACTTAGATTGTCTTCTTTGAATTTTTTAATTTCCCTTTTTAGAAATTGGGCTGCATGCTTTAATCTGGACTTATCATCAGGTGAGCGAGACTGTTGCCATTTTTTACGTAGCTTTCTCTTTGAAGAAATAAGCTGTTTTATTCTTAGAGGATAAGAAGGAGAACCAGGCTTCTTCGTTAGTTCGGGAGTGCTTTGCCAAGCCGCTTGTTGAAGTGTGTTTGTAAATAAAAGAGTTTCATTTTCAATATCTTCAGTTGAGTTAATTTGACAATGATTTATTGATGAATTAATTATTGATTTAAAGTAGTTCCAATCTGTTTTTTTGTTAACAATTCTATTGTGAGATGTATTTTGTGTAACCATGCCGTTAAGGGTAAGGTAAATTGGTGAGTGGTCAGAACTAAGTTCATAGCCATCTTCTATATAGACGCAGTTTAGGGGAATTTTTTGAGAATAAAAAAGTCTATAAAATAGGGAAATATGAAAAAAATTTCAAAAACAAAGTAATAAAAAAAAAATCGTTAAATTTTATAGGATAGCAATGCACAAGTGTTGGGTGCATTGTTGAAGCCTTTCTTTTGTTGTGATCGATAGTCAGACAGCCAGACAGACATAGAGATAGATAGATAGACATACATACCTTGTAGAAGCAATTGGAAAATATTGTTGATAAGGCTTTTTTTTATGTGTGATTATGGAGAGCCAGATGCAGGGATGTTGTGGTTGTTTTGCTTGTTGTAATGATCGAGTGTATTCGAAACAACTTGTAGAAGCAATTGGAAAATATTTTTGATAAGGCTTTTTTTTTTGAATTAGGTGATGAAAAAAAAATTATTGGATGGACAGAAAAAAAGGGGGAAAAAACTAATTAAATTGTGAATTTATTAAGTTATCAAAAAAAAAAAAAATTATATGTATATGTAATTGATGTTTAAAATTCGGTTACTCAATAATAAATAATTTATGACATACATATACCTACATAAATATTTTCAGATAAGAAAGTGTATGTCATGGAAAGTTAGTCAGACAGACAGACATACAGACAGACCGGTTTTGTAAAAGCAAATGGTTTTTCAAGAAAGTGTATGTTATGGAAAGTTAGTCAGACAGACAGATAGTATTTATACTAGTTTGCATGGATTTTCCTATATAAGTATAAAAAGTAAAAAAAAGGCTTAGTGGAGTATACTTCTGAAAACTACTTTTATTTACATTTGAACACTGAAGATTTAAAGAATGAATTCGAACCTGTTGGAAATTGAATTTATGGAAGAAAATTCCGTGGAAGCAGCAGAAGAAGACATTACACAGACGCGTACAAATGCGTTAATCGACGAAGCTATAGCGAATATGCTAAAAACCCCAGGCATTGAAATCCCCAACAACCAGCTGGCATACTATGATTTTTTGTGGGATATTGAGGATTTTCTGGACGATGAAGAGGGAGATACCATCATTTTGAAGGCAAATGATGGTTTTTATTTGGACGAAGATGGAGATCGTTATATTAGGGAAGTAGATTTAGGTTTATAGATGTAGTAGTGATTTTTTTAATTCAAAATACATTTAAGAAATTAATAAATAAATATAAATAATAAAAACTAATAAAATTGAAATTAGAATTTGTTTGTTTTTACAATGGGTGTGGTGGGTAAAATAATCAAACATTATCGATAATTTTAATGAATTAGAGCAAATAACATATGTTAAAACTAAGTGTAACCAAAAAAAAAAAAATTTTTTCTATAAATTGTGAATTTATTTAGTAATTTATTACATTTCATTATAAATTATCAAACGATGAATATTAACGCGGAATTAATTGCTTCATTCAACAAATTAAATATAAAAGTGTTAAAAATATGATAGGTGGAAAAGACTATCCTATTACAGGAGCTGAACGGGTAACTACAAAATATGGAGATACCATTGTCTTGGAATTGGATGGAGCTATGCTTTATCTTCCTAAAAGGTTTAATGTCTTGACTGAAAACGATGTTGGGAGCCTATCAACTGGCTCATATATAATTTCAAAGATTCCTTTAGATGACGAAAAGGATAGCATTAATTATAAGCTAGAAATTAAGACGGCTGCTCCTATGAAAGGATATTACCCTTATACTCATTTTAATACATTTAAATAAAATAATTTTTTCAATAAAAAAATGATCTAACAATAAAATAAAATAATTTATTATAAATTCTAGTGTTCTTTTTATTTTATGAGTATATATATATATATATATATATGTATATATGTATATATGTATATATGTATATATGTATATATGTATATATGTATATATGTATATATGTATATATGTATATATGTATATATGTATATATGTATATATGTATATATGTATATATGTATATATGTATATATGTATATATATATATATGTATATATGTATATATGTATATATGTATATATGTATATATGTATATATGTATATATGTATATATGTATATATGTATATATGTATATATGTATATATGTATATATGTATGTATGTATGTATGTATATATGTATGTATATATGTATATATGTATATATGTATATATGTATATATGTATATATGTATATATGTATATATGTATATATGTATATATGTATATATGTATATATGTATGTATATATGTATATATGTATATATGTATATATGTATATATGTATATATGTATATATGTATATATGTATATATGTATATATGTATATATGTATATATGTATATATGTATATATGTATATATGTATATATGTATATATGTATATATGTATATATGTATATATGTATGTATATATGTATATATGTATATATGTATATATGTATATATGTATATATGTATATATGTATATATGTATATATGTATATATGTATATATGTATATATGTATATATGTATATATGTATATATGTATATATGTATATATGTATATATGTATATATGTATATATGTATATATGTATATATGTATATATGTATATATGTATGTATATATATATGCACAGCGTCTATTCAGCGAACAGAGTTTCGAGCTTGAGCATAAAAGGCGAACATTTGCATATTTGGCGAACAGTCCGCCAAATGATCATGTGCCTTGAGCATATTCACCGGACATGTCAATTTTGCCAACATTTTTTTAATTTTTTTTTTTTTTTACATTTTTTTACTTTATTTAACCACACTGTGGTTATATATCGATAAATTTATATTAAAACTTCGATATATAAGGTTTAAGTGCGTTAATTTTGTATTTTTTAACAAATTTTGTTGCGTAGTATTGCCAAGGATTTTTTATAGTTTCCCGTTTTTTTGACTTCGACGCCGCCAATACACTAATGTTTTTACGCCGTTTAGAATGTTTGCTTCGCACTTGATCAAAAAAATTTATTTGTTCACTTTTTGGAAAATAATATTAATCTCAGCTATGTATACTGTGGCCCAAAATTTGCTTTTAGAGTTCAACCGGCATATCGTGCTATAGTGGTCATTTATATGCGTTCAAAAAAGTAAGTGCAAATCCAAAAATTATGTACAAAGTGTTTATGTAATCATGCCTATCCTTTTAATAGATTTGGAAACTAGTTTGCCATTTTTCTTTGGTTTCTCCTAAATGTCGGTCGAACGAGTGTTTTATAGCTAGTATAACACAGACAGACTTATTTGGTGTGGCCAAAAATTGTGGCAGCGGGTGTGTCACTCATTTCATATCTTTGTACCTGCTGTAAAAAGATCGTGCTGTTTTGTCAACGTTTTATACCCACACCACAATAGTGGAGAGGGCATTGTTATGCATTTGTGCTGATGTTTGTAACACCGATCGGCTCATAATCACTAACGATGTCCGTCCGGCTGGCTGGCTGTCCATGTAAACCTTGTGCGCAAAGTAATAAGAAAAAATTAAATAAGAAAGTTGGCGCAAATGCTTAGTTTTCGAGTTATGGACGTTTAAAGTTTTCATATAATGGCCGGCATTGCTTTAGTTAGCGAAGCTAGTGTTTGTTATACCATGGAGTAGAAAATCTTTGCGCCCGGGCGATGGCCGGCAATGCAGAAAAGCTTTAGTTAGCGAAGCTAGTGTTTGTTATACCATGGAGTAGAAAATTGCTCCCGGCCAAAGGCCGGCAATGCAGAAAAGCTTTAGTTAGCGAAGCTAGTGTTTGTTATACCATAGGGGAGAAAATCCATGCACCCGGCCGAAGGCCGGCTATGCCGGGAAGTTTTTTGTGACGTTGGTGTTTGTTATTTTATAAAATTTGTATTACACTTTTATTTAAATTAACTATATACTTTCCTAGTGCACTTCCGTTACATTTTGACGTAAAATGAAAAAAAAACATGTGAGCTAGTTTAAAATTTTGCAATAAATGTTGTATATTCAGAAAAATCCGTTCAAGAGCTTTAAAATGACACCAATATTGGCCATATACTCTTAGAATTGTAGTGGGAACTCGCATATTTATATGAAAACTTTAAACGTACATAACTCGAAAACTAAGCGTTTGCGCCAACTTTCTTATTTTATTTTTTCTTCTTATTTTTCCATTTTCTATCACCCTGGGAACGTTTTTTTTATTTGGAGCTGCCCAAATAGAATCTGGGAATATTAGTCCGCATGTTGGGTTTCATTTTTATTATGAATTTTTATATTAATTCGAATGTTTATTCTAAGTCAAATTACAGTTTAAAAAGCTTTTATATTTTAATAATCTTATTCCTTCAATATTCCTATATATTCCTGGAAAATATTGCAGGAATAAGATTATTAAAGTATAAAAGCTTTTAAAATTGTAATTTGACTTACTGTAATTTGTAATTGTACTGTAATTTGAATACTCAATCGAGTTAATTAAAAAATTTATAATGAAAATATAAATTTTTATAAAAATGTTTTCCATAATTTAAATTTTCCTCTTTAAAAACCAACTACACTTTACTTAATTACATAAATTTATTTTTTTTTAGAAATTTATTTTTAAAATCAAATAACAAATAAAAAATTTTAATTAAATTGAAAATTATTGTGATTTTTAATCAAATTTGTGAAAAAATTTAAGTTTCAAGTGATTCTAAAACGTGATAACTAAAACACTTTATGGCTCATATAATAGCTACAGCCCCTATAATCCCAGTCCAAGTCCAGCACCTTCACCATATCCTACACTTACTATACACTTGGCTCCTGTTTTACCAGAAGTTGGAGATAATTTCAAAGTTATGGGTGCGTTCGTAAATGCATCACTGCGCTGCATCAGAAAAGCAAACTTTTTTTATTGCAGATAAAAAAGTAATTATAATTTTTTTTATTGTGTGACTATTATTTTTGTGGAGTATTTGAAAATTTTTTGGTCCGCATCTACTTCATTGAAATACATATTAACATTTGAAATCACTGATGTATTTACGAACGTACCCTATTTATGGTGATGAACGGGAATCGGTCGGTAAAGTGGTCTCGCATTCGGATAAAGACACTAGCATATGCAAACTCAATGTAGAAATAAAGATGATACCTACTGCGTATTTGAGCAAAATTAAATCAATCGATTAATTCATAAGAATACATTAAACAACTTTTTTAACGCAAGCTTCGCGGAAACTCTAAATAATTTCAAATATATAAAAAGGTTTTTAAAAATCTTAATATCTGTTTCTTTTATTTTTAATCATACAAAAATAAAGTGTTAAAAGATATGGAATATTTGGGGCCAATTATAAATGCTTTTAATAATTTGAATAACCCTTCTAAAATTAAAAAAAATATTTAATTTTAGATGTGTTTGCGAATGATTTTCTAATGCAACCGCATCAACGGCAAATTTGCGAATTCCTTCGGAAAGTTTGTCGGTAGCCATGGCGTCCTCGTTAATCATCCATCTGAAAGTAGGTTCATCCATGTTGATCTTTTCCCAATTTACTTTGGCTGCATCTTCAGCATTCAATTGTGGTGTAACTTCATCTGTTACTTTTGCCTCAGCGCATGCAACAGCCTGTGCAAAACAAAATAGTAAAGTCAAAGTTACATTTGACATTGTGATGGGATTCCAAACTTTTTGCAGCTTGAATGCCCTCCCAGGTGGAGGCTAATTTTATTAGAATGCGATCCTTTCCAATTCCCATGTCTTCGTACAATGAAATCAATTTTAATGCCTTTTCAACGCTCTTCTCGGTATCAAAATACAGACGAGCATCTACTTCAGTCGAAACACGCCCGGGAACAATTTTTAATATTTCACATCCAAATAAAACGCACAAATAATCCATGGCGTCTTCAATTTTTTCATCCGCAGATCTGCAAAGGAATAAATGTATAAACATAAATATGTACATACATATTGCATTCGCTGCTTGTTTGAAATCATACTTACCATCGTTTTTTTCTCATATCCTACTGCTTCTTTTTTTCCTTATAGCGATCCATTTTGTACTTGGTCCATGGGTACAACTTATTATTTCCAACTGCACGTGTTGTTTTTTTTTTCAATTTGAGTTTTTATATTGAAGGCACAGTGTTGCTTTTTTTTGACGGCTACAAGAATGTCAACTTAAGTAAGAAAGTTGCCATACTTAATCGTAAAGTTACCCACAGACGAGGCAACATTTCTCGAAACATGGGCATGTTTCACTATATGTTGCAAAGTGTGTAGCAATGTACCTGATTGAAATTCGTGTTACTTATTATGTATAATGGAATATAAAAATTTGCCAAATTTATGGGATATAAAATGTGATTGGTAGAAAAACAAAACAATAAAAATTGTTTTTTGTTTCGTAGTAATATATTCAAGAAACACGCAATACTAATGTTTAATTTTTAGTGTCATCGTCTGTGGTAAAAACTAAAACATAAGTAGTTAATACCTGTTTCGACAAATGTTGCCTGGTCTGTGGGTACCTTAAAAACAGAAAGAAGCGATGATTTGGCGTTGAAGATATAACCAAATTTATAATGCCTCTTTAATAATTTAAAAAACACTAAAATTTATTTAAAAATGCCTTGAAATACAACTTATAGTTAAATAACAATTAAGTAAAATCAAGATATGTAATTCGTTAACATATTGGAAAAAATAACGTGAAACCTTATTCATAAAAAATATATATGTTTAAGAAAAGTAAAATCAACCAAATTTCTATTTAAAACTCAGTTTATTAAAAGTTTATAAATTGAAACTTTTTGTATGTGGCCTTTCAACGACAATCAACGAAATTTTGTCAGCTCATTATTGGTTTGACCTACCGACCATTTAAAAAAATGAGTTAGAGGGTAATCAAAATATATGTATATACCACATATATATTTTGGTTACTCGCTCTCTGAATCCAAAACCTGTTCCACGAAATTTTTTGGATTTCTGAGATATTAAGCATTAATTTTGCTACATATCAACTATTTTAAATTGTATTAAGTATTGTTTTGCTCTATTGGCCTGAAATTCACAGTTAACGCTAAAACTAATTACATTGCTGTATTGAAATTTATTCTCATGTATTTTTTTTTTTTTAATCAGAAATCAGTCTTTAGAATTTTGGGATGATTGGTCCATAATTTACCATAGGTCCAATACAAATTACCGTCCCAAAAATTATTTTAGTTTGGCTAAAACTGTTACGAATCATGATATTTTGCTCAAGCCAGCTCAAATTTCTAACAAGAAACGCATAAAACTTTCTTATTGTCTTCACCCCACTGACCTCGGTTTGGTGACTCCATCTAGCCATTCTGCGGCTAACTCAGACCTCAGCCTTTACAAACATTTTTCATCTTTTGTGATTAAAATCAAAAGTTGTTTACAGTTTGTTGTTTAAGTCATTTATGCTGTTTTCTATACGTGTGGGTTTTAAAAAAGAAAAACTTTGAAGTTTTGCAAAAAAATTATTTTTTTTTTGCACAAAACGACTGCGCATATTCGAAAAGAGTACAAAACATCTTAAATCACATTAGAATTTAAGCAGAAACTGGTATATTTAAAGTAGCCATCTCAAAAATAAAAATGGAATGCCAAAAAATTCTCGAGGCTGTAGAAAACACGTAGGAAAATATAACATGTACCGAAATTTTCTGATATTAAAGCAAATTCGTATAAGTTTTCCTTGAAGCTATGAAAACGTAATTAAGCAATGACTGGTCCAATTTCTGCAACCTGAAAAAACAATAATGTAGTTAATGGTGGGCTGGCAAATTTTTAAGACACAGTATTCGTGATCCGAAAATTTGTGAAGAACTCCTTTAAAGACAAAAATCGGATGATGTATTTATATACATAATTGTTGTTCAAGAAGTTGTGCACTTTAAACCAGGAGATGCAAATTAAATCTAAGTCAATTTATTGTAATGAAAACTAAGTAATAAATTTAGTATGTTATTTCCAAAAAAATCTTTAATTGTTTATTTTCACATTTTTTTTTATAATTCTATAATAAAACAGTCTTTTGCAGATCAAGGTTTAAAAAAAACAAAAAGAAACTTAACAAACATAAAAAATTAACATTCATTTGTATTAAACAGACGAGGCTCCATTTGTCGAAACATGGGCATGTTTTACTAAATGTTGCTACGTGTGTAGTAATGTTCCTGGTTGAAATACGTATTACCTCTTTGGTTTCTCATATATCAAAAAAAATTTATATTTTATGTTTCCAAACACAATGTTTTATCGTGTGCAGCGATGTTGGTGGTTTTTGCTTTCTTTTGCAACTCTCGGATAAAAAAATATGAAGAATGAAATCGGAAAATTGCAACAATTGCAAATTATGAGAATTGGAAAACAATTATGTATAATGGAATATAAAAATTTACCAAATTTATGGGATATAAAATGTGATTGGTAGAAAAACAAAACAATAATAATTTTTTTTTGTTTCGTAGTAATATATTCAAGAAACACGCAATACTAATGTTTAATTTTTAGTGTCATCGTCTGTGGTAAAAACTGAAACATAAGTAGTTAATACCTGTTTCGACAAATGTTGCCTGGTCTGTGGGTACCTTAAAAACAGAAAGAAGCGATGATTTGGCGTTGAAGATATAACCAAATTTATAATGCCTCTTTAATAATTTAAAAAAACACTAAAATTTATTTAAAAATGCCTTGAAATACAACTTATAGTTAAATAACAATTAAGTAAAATCAAGAAATGTAATTCGTTAACATATTGGAAAAAATAACGTGAAACCTTATTCATTAAAAATATTTCTGTTTTATAAAAGTAAAATCAACCAAATTTCTATTTAAAACTCAGTTTATTAAAAGTTTATAAATTGAAACTCTTTTATAATTTAAGAAAACACTAAAATTTATTTAAAAATGCCTTGAAATACAACTTATAGTTAAATAACAATTAAATAAAATCAAAAATGTAATTCGTTAACATATTGGAAAAAATACCGTGAAACCTTATTCATAAAAAATATTTCTGTTTTATAAAAGTAAAATCAACCAAATTTCCATTTAAAACTCTGTTTATTAAAAGTTTATAAATTGAAACTTTTTGTATGTGGCCTTTCAACGACAATCAACGAAATTTTGTCAGCTCATTATTGGTTTGACCTACCGACCATTTAAAAAAATGAGTTAGAGGGTAATCAAAATATATGTATATACCACATATATATTTTGGTTACCCGCTCTCTGAATCCAAAACCTGTTCCACGAAATTTTTTGGATTTCTGAGATATTAAGCATTAATTTTGCTACATATCAACTATTTTAAAGTGTATTAAGTATTGTTTTGCTCTATTAGCCTGAAATTCACTGTTAACGCTAAAACTAATTACATTGCTGTATTGAAATTTATTCTCATGTATTTTTTTTTTAATCAGAAATCAGTCTTTAGAATTTTGGGATGATTGGTCCATAATTTACCATAGGTCCAATACAAATTACCCTCCCAAAAATTATTTTAGTTTGGCTAAAACTGTTACGAATCATGATATTTTGCTCAAGCCAGCTCAAATTTCTAACAAGAAACGCATAAAACTTTCTTATTGTCGGTCAATAGTTTTATTTATACCATTTACTTCACCCCACTGACCTCGGTTTGGTGACTCCATCTAGCCATTCTGCGGCTAACTCAGACCTCAGCCTTTACAAACACTTTTCATCTTTTGTGATTAAAATCAAAAGTTGTTTACAGATTTTAATAATTTATGCTGTTTTCTATACGTGTGGGTTTTAAAAAAGAAAAACTTTGAAGTTTTGCCAAAAAATTAATTTTTTTTTGCACAAAACGACTGCACATATTCGAAAAGAGTTTAACCTTACTTAAATATAATTTTATTGCAGGTTTACGGTTCTTTTAGGTAATTCAATAAAATAAGCCGTTTTTTAGATAAGCACCCCATACACGTTTCAATCCAAGTGACAAAGAATATATTCAATTGAAACGTGTATGGGCTGCTTTACGCGAATACATATTGTGCAGCCTCCTCAATTTTCGAATAACGGTATACCCCGAAAACAAGAGCTTACAAAAAAAAAAAAAAAACGGTTGGGACCACTGGATTCAGCGTACCGGAATTACGTTAGAAAAGGTTCAAACATTAAAAAAGTACCAGTTAAAAAATAAAAAAGTTTCCTTTTATAGATGACATTGCATGTTTAATTTTATGTTTCTAGGTCCAACATTAACGAAAATTAAAAAAATGTACCATAACAATACTTTTTGTTAAGTTTTATAAAACTGTCATTTGCTTAAGCAAAGTGCGTAACTGATCGACCATTTGGTACGTCAAATGTTTCTTATTTTGTTTTTTTAAATACATTTGAGACTTTTTGTTAATTTTTGACAGTAGGTTAGGCAAGGTTATGCATATTATGGTTGTTGGGCCTTAACTTTTACTGCCTGTTTTTAGAACACGGGCGAAACACTCATTCGTTTAACTTACATTTAAAAAAAATTTTTGAAATTTTGTTTTAAATTCTAAAAACAACCAGTAAGTTAACTTTTCTGAGCGTATTAATAACAAATATCAACAAATCAGTACAAAACATCTTAAATCACATTAGAATTTAAGCAGAAATTGTGGTATATTTGAAGTAGCCATCTCAAAAATAAAAATGGAATGCCACAAAATTCTCGAGGCTGTAGAAAACACATAGGAAAATATAACATGTACCGAAATTTTTTGATATTAAAGCAAATTCGTATAAGTTTTCCTTGAAGCTATGAAAACGTAATTAAGCAATGACTGGTCCAATTTCTACAACCTGAAAAAACAATAATGTAGTTAATGTTGGGCTGGCAAATTTTTAAGACACAGTATTCGTGATCCGAAAATTTGTGAAGAACTCCTTTAAAGGCAAAAATCGGATGATGTATTTATATACATAATTGTTGTTCAAGAAGTTGTGCACTTTAAACCAGGAGATGCAAATTAAATCTAAGTCAATTTATTGTAATGAAAACTAAGTAATAAATTTAGTATGTTATTTCCAAAAAAATCTTTAATTGTTTATTTTCACATTTTTTTTATAATTCTATAATAAAACAGTCTTTTGCAGTTCAAGGTTTAAAAAAAACAAAAAGAAACTTAACAAACATAAAAAATTAACATTCATTTGTATTAAACAGACGAGGCTCCATTTGTCGAAACATGGGCATGTTTCACGATATGTTGCTACGTGTGTAGTAATGTTCCTGGTTGAAATACGTATTACCTCTTTGGTTTCTCATATATCAAAAAAAATTTATATTTTATGTTTCCAAACACAATGTTTTATCGTGTGCAGCGATGTTGGCAGTTTTTGCTTTCTTTTGCAACTCTCGGATAAAAAAATATGAAGAATGAAATCGGAAAATTGCAACAATTGCAAATTATGAGAATTGGAAAACAATTATGTATAATGGAATATAAAAATTTACCAAATTTATGGGATATAAAATGTGATTGGTAGAAAAACAAAACAATAAAAATTGTTTTTTGTTTCGTAGTAATATATTCAAGAAACACGCAATACTAATGTTTAATTTTTAGTGTCATCGTCTGTGGTAAAAACTGAAACATAAGTAGTTAATACCTGTTTCGACAAATGTTGCCTGGTCTGTGGGTACCTTAAAAACAGAAAGAAGCGATGATTTGGCGTTGAAGATATAACCAAATTTATAATGCCTCTTTAATAATTTAAAAAACACTAAAATTTATTTAAAAATGCCTTTAAATACAACTTATAGTTAAATAACAATTAAGTAAAATCAAGAAATGTAATTCGTTAACATATTGGAAAAAATAACGTGAAACCTTATTCATAAAAAATATATATGTTTAATAAAAGTAAAATCAACCAAATTTCTATTTAAAACTCAGTTTATTAAAAGTTTATAAATTGAAACTTTTTGTATGTGGCCTTTCAACGACAATCAACGAAATTTTGTCAGCTCATTATTGGTTTGACCTACCGACCATTTAAAAAAATGAGTTAGAGGGTAATCAAAATATATGTATATACCACATATATATTTTGGTTACTCGCTCTCTGAATCCAAAACCTGTTCCACGAAATTTTTTGGATTTCTGAGATATTAAGCATTAATTTTGCTACATATCAACTATTTTAAATTGTATTAAGTATTGTTTTGCTCTATTAGCCTGAAATTCACTGTTAACGCTAAAACTAATTACATTGCTGTATTGAAATTTATTCTCATGTATTTTTTTTTTTAATCAGAAATCAGTCTTTAGAATTTTGGGATGATTGGTCCATAATTTACCATAGGTCCAATACAAATTACCCTCCCAAAAATTATTTTAGTTTGGCTAAAACTGTTACGAATCATGATATTTTGCTCAAGCCAGCTCAAATTTCTAACAAGAAACGCATAAAACTTTCTTATTGTCGGTCAATAGTTTTATTTATACCATTTATTTCACCCCACTGACCTCGGTTTGGTGACTCCACCTAGCCATTCTGCGGCTAACTAAGACCTCAGCCTTTAAAAACATTTTTCATCTTTTGTGATTAAAAGCAAAAGTTGTTTACAGATTTTAATAATTTATGCTGTTTTCTATACGTGTGGGTTTTAAAAAAGAAAAACTTTGAAGTTTTGCCAAAAAATTATTTTTTTTTTGCACAAAACGACTGCGCATATTAGAAAAGAGTTTAACCTTACTTAAATATAATTTTATTGCAGGTTTACGGTTCTTTTAGGTTATTCAATAAAATAACCCGTTTTTGAGTTAAGCATCCCATACAAGTGACAAAGAATATATTCAATTGAAAGGCTCAATTGACAATTGAATTGAAACGTGTATGGGCTGCTTTACGCGAATACATATTGTGCAGCCTCCTCCATTTTCGAATAACGGTATACCCCGAAAACAAGTGCTTACAAAAAAAAAAAAAAAAAAAAAAAACGGTTGGGACCACTGGATTCAGCGTACCGGAATCACGTTAGAAAAGGTTCAAACATTAAAAAAGTACCAGTTAAAAAATAAAAAAGTTTCCTTTTATAGATGACATTGCATGTTTAATTTTATGTTTCTAGGTCCAACATTAACGAAAATTAAAAAAATGTACCATAACAATACTTTTTGTTAAGTTTTATAAAACTGTCATTTGCTTAAGCAAAGTGCGAAACTGATCGACCATTTGGTATGTCAAATGTTTTTTATTTTGTTTTTTTAAATACTCAAATGTTAATCTTTGTTAATTTTTGACAGTAGGTTAGGCAAGGTTATGCATATTATGGTTGTTGGGCCTTAACTTTTACTGCCTGTTTTTAGAACACGGGCGAAACACTCATTCGTTTAACTTACATTTAAAAAAAATTTTTGAAATTTTGTTTTAAATTCTAAAAACAACCAGTAAGTTAACTTTTCTGAGCGTATTAATAACAAATATCAACAAATCAGTACAAAACATCTTAAATCACATTAGAATTTAAGCAGAAATTGTGGTATATTTGAAGTAGCCATCTCAAAAATAAAAATGGAATGCCACAAAATTCTCGAGGCTGAAATTTTCTGATATTAAAGCAAATTCGTATAAGTTTTCCTTGAAGCTATGAAAACGTAATTAAGCAATGACTGGTCCAATTTCTGCAACCTGAAAAAACAATAATGTAGTTAATGTTGGGCTGGCAAATTTTTAAGACACAGTATTCGTGATCCGAAAATTTGTGAAGAACTCCTTTAAAGGCAAAAATCGGATGATGTATTTATATACATAATTGTTGTTCAAGAAGTTGTGCACTTTAAACCAGGAGATGCAAATTAAATCTAAGTCAATGTATTGTAATGAAAACTAAGTAATAAATTTAGTATGTTATTTCCGAAAAGTCTTTAATTGTTTATTTTCGCATTTTTTTATAATTCTATAATAAAAGAGTATTTTACAGCTTAAGGTTATAAAAAACAAAAAGAAACTTAACAAACATAAAAAATAAACATTCATTTGTATTAGACAACAATTTTTTTTTTAAATTACATAAATGTGAAAATATAAAAAAATGTGAAAATAAACATCAACTTCCTGGCCCACAATGTCGACAAGAACATTTCTTTCGCATATTTATATTGAAAACAATAATAAAATACTGAAATTTGTTTTTGTTTTCAATATTAATATTCGAAAGAAATGTTCTTGTCGACATTGTGGGCCAGGCAGTTAATGTTTATTTTCACATTTTTTTTTTATAATTCTATCATAAAACAGTATTTTACAGTTCAAGGTTTAAAAAAAACAAAAAGAAACTTAAACATTTTTTTTTTTAACTACATAAATTCTAACCCCCATATTCATAAAAACTATTTTTGATTAATAAAAAGTACAAAAACAAAAAACTTAATAAAAAAAAAACAAATTTGTACATATCGTCAGCTAAAATGCAAAAGGGCGTAACAACAGTTTTTTTTTATTTTTTTATAGAAGCAAAAAACTTCACAAAATCAAAACAAGATGAACTTGTCATTTGAATTTATTTAAGGCTAGTTTACACGGTAATACAAAGTATTGCGACATGTCAAAAATTATGTAGAATGAGCAAAATCTTATAATGTAAAAGCAAAATGCATTGAGTAAGAGAGAATACTGATACAAAATTTAACAAACGGTCGGCAAATGCTTATTTTCTAAACCATTTTAGAACCTTATCTATTCTCATGACACATTTTGACAGATAATATTTAAGGTGGTAACTGTAACAATCTGCTTTTTTGTTATTTACTCAGTTGTTTAATATCTTTGCTTTTATTGTACTTAGCCTGCAGCCACACGATCAAGTTTTGTCTTTCAATTCCTTTAAATTGGATCTCACTCTCATATTTTTACTAACACGTTCACACTTTATAAATTGACCACGAGATTGTTCTCAATTTTACTTTTCTATTTGTTTGGCAATTTTTCGTTCAATTTAACAGCTGATTAGAAGTTAAGTGAGCAAATTTTTCGTTTGGCTTTTTAAATAGTTTTCTTGATGACATCTTGAAAGTAAATTGCTTAAAAATTGCGTGTAGCCTACGTCACAGCTTTCAATTTATATAAATTTTGACAAACAGTGTATGTAAAAAATATATGAGAATACATTTCAATACAGCAATGTAATTAGTTTTAGCGTTAACATTGAATTTCAGGCTCATAAAGCAAAACAATACTTAATACACTTTAAAATAGTTGATATGGAGCAAAATTAATGCTTAATATCTCAGAAATCCCAAAAATTTCGTGGAACAGGTTTTGGATTCAGAGAGCGAGTAACCAAAATATATATGTGGTATATACATATATTTTGATTACCCTCTAACTCATTTTTTTAAATGGTCGGTAGGTCAAACCAATAATGAGCTGACAAAATTTCGTTGATTGTCGTTGAAAGGCCACATACAAAAAGTTTCAATTTATAAACTTTTAATAAACTGAGTTTTAAATGGAAATTTGGTTGATTTTACTTTTATAAAACAGAAATATTTTTTATGAATAAGGTTTCACGTTATTTTTTCCAATATGTTAACGAATTACATTTCTTGATTTTATTTAATTGTTATTTAACTATAAGTTGTATTTCAAGGCATTTTTAAATAAATTTTAGTGTTTTCTTAAATTATAAAAGAGTTTCAATTTATAAACTTTTAATAAACTGAGTTTTAAATAGAAATTTGGTTGATTTTACTTTTATAAAACAGAAATATTTTTTATGAATAAGGTTTCACGTTATTTTTTCCAATATGTTAACGAATTACATTTCTTGATTTTACTTAATTGTTATTTAACTAAAGGTTGTATTTCAAGGCATTTTTAAATAAATTTTAGTGTTTTTTAAATTATTAAAGAGGCATTATAAATTTGGTTATATCTTCAACGCCAAATCATCGCTTCTTTCTGTTTTTAAGGTACCCACAGACCAGGCAACATTTGTCGAAACAGGTATTAACTACTTATGTTTCAGTTTTTACCACAGACGACGACACTAAAAATTAAACATTAGTATTGCGTGTTTCTTGAATATATTACTACGAAACAAAAAAAAATTATTATTGTTTTGTTTTTCTACCAATCACATTTTATATCCCATAAATTTGGTAAATTTTTATATTCCATTATACATAATTGTTTTCCAATTCTCATAATTTGCAATTGTTGCAATTTTCCGATTTCATTCTTCATATTTTTTTATCCGAGAGTTGCAAAAGAAAGCAAAAACCACCAACATCGCTGCACACGATAAAACATTGTGTTTGGAAACATAAAATATAAATTTTTTTTGATATATGAGAAACCAAAGAGGTAATACGTATTTCAACCAGGAACATTACTACACACGTAGCAACATTTAGTAAAACATGCCCATGTTTCGACAAATGGAGCCTCGTCTGTTTAATACAAATGAATGTTAATTTTTTATGTTTGTTAAGTTTCTTTTTGTTTTTTTTAAACCTTGATCTGCAAAAGACTGTTTTATTATAGAATTATAAAAAAAAATGTGAAAATAAACAATTAAAGATTTTTTTGGAAATAACATACTAAATTTATTACTTAGTTTTCATTACAATAAATTGACTTAGATTTAATTTGCATCTCCTGGTTTAAAGTGCACAACTTCTTGAACAACAATTATGTATATAAATACATCATCCGATTTTTGTCTTTAAAGGAGTTCTTCACAAATTTTCGGATCACGAATACTGTGTCTTAAAAATTTGCCAGCCCACCATTAACTACATTATTGTTTTTTCAGGTTGCAGAAATTGGACCAGTCATTGCTTAATTACGTTTTCATAGCTTCAAGGAAAACTTATACGAATTTGCTTTAATATCAGAAAATTTCGGTACATGTTATATTTTCCTACGTGTTTTCTACAGCCTCGAGAATTTTTTGGCATTCCATTTTTATTTTTGAGATGGCTACTTTAAATATACCAGTTTCTGCTTAAATTCTAATGTGATTTAAGATGTTTTGTACTCTTTTCGAATATGCGCAGTCGTTTTGTGCAAAAAAAAAAATAATTTTTTTGCAAAACTTCAAAGTTTTTCTTTTTAAAACCCACACGTATAGAAAACAGCATAAATGACTTAAACAACAAACTGTAAACAACTTTTGATTTTAATCACAAAAGATGAAAAATGTTTGTAAAGGCTGAGGTCTGAGTTAGCCGCAGAATGGCTAGATGGAGTCACCAAACCGAGGTCAGTGGGGTGAAGACAATAAGAAAGTTTTATGCGTTTCTTGTTAGAAATTTGAGCTGGCTTGAGCAAAATATCATGATTCGTAACAGTTTTAGCCAAACTAAAATAATTTTTGGGACGGTAATTTGTATTGGACCTATGGTAAATTATGGACCAATCATCCCAAAATTCTAAAGACTGATTTCTGATTAAAAAAAAAAAATACATGAGAATAAATTTCAATACAGCAATGTAATTAGTTTTAGCGTTAACTGTGAATTTCAGGCCAATAGAGCAAAACAATACTTAATACAATTTAAAATAGTTGATATGTAGCAAAATTAATGCTTAATATCTCAGAAATCCAAAAAATTTCGTGGAACAGGTTTTGGATTCAGAGAGCGAGTAACCAAAATATATATGTGGTATATACATATATTTTGATTACCCTCTAACTCATTTTTTTAAATGGTCGGTAGGTCAAACCAATAATGAGCTGACAAAATTTCGTTGATTGTCGTTGAAAGGCCACATACAAAAAGTTTCAATTTATAAACTTTTAATAAACTGAGTTTTAAATAGAAATTTGGTTGATTTTACTTTTCTTAAACATATATATTTTTTATGAATAAGGTTTCACGTTATTTTTTCCAATATGTTAACGAATTACATATCTTGATTTTACTTAATTGTTATTTAACTATAAGTTGTATTTCAAGGCATTTTTAAATAAATTTTAGTGTTTTTTAAATTATTAAAGAGGCATTATAAATTTGGTTATATCTTCAACGCCAAATCATCGCTTCTTTCTGTTTTTAAGGTACCCACAGACCAGGCAACATTTGTCGAAACAGGTATTAACTACTTATGTTTTAGTTTTTACCACAGACGATGACACTAAAAATTAAACATTAGTATTGCGTGTTTCTTGAATATATTACTACGAAACAAAAAACAATTTTTATTGTTTTGTTTTTCTACCAATCACATTTTATATCCCATAAATTTGGCAAATTTTTATATTCCATTATACATAATAAGTAACACGAATTTCAATCAGGTACATTGCTACACACTTTGCAACATATAGTGAAACATGCCCATGTTTCGAGAAATGTTGCCTCGTCTGTGGGTAACTTTACGATTAAGTATGGCAACTTTCTTACTTAAGTTGACATTCTTGTAGCCGTCAAAAAAAAGCAACACTGTGCCTTCAATATAAAAACTCAAATTGAAAAAAAAACAACACGTGCAGTTGGAAATAATAAGTTGTACCCATGGACCAAGTACAAAATGGATCGCTATAAGGAAAAAAAGAAGCAGTAGGATATGAGAAAAAAACGATGGTAAGTATGATTTCAAACAAGCAGCGAATGCAATATGTATGTACATATTTATGTTTATACATTTATTCCTTTGCAGATCTGCGGATGAAAAAATTGAAGACGCCATGGATTATTTGTGCGTTTTATTTGGATGTGAAATATTAAAAATTGTTCCCGGGCGTGTTTCGACTGAAGTAGATGCTCGTCTGTATTTTGATACCGAGAAGAGCGTTGAAAAGGCATTAAAATTGATTTCATTGTACGAAGACATGGGAATTGGAAAGGATCGCATTCTAATAAAATTAGCCTCCACCTGGGAGGGTATTCAAGCTGCAAACATTTTGGAATCCCAACACAATGTCAAATGTAACTTTGACTTTACTATTTTGTTTTGCACAGGCTGTTGCATGCGCTGAGGCAAAAGTAACAGATGAAGTTACACCACAATTGAATGCTGAAGATGCAGCCAAAGTAAATTTGGAAAAGATCAACATGGATGAACCTACTTTCAGATGGATGCTTAACGAGGACGCCATGGCTACCGACAAACTTTCCGAAGGAATTCGCAAATTTGCCGTTGATGCGGTTGCATTAGAAAATCATTCGCAAACACATCTAAAATTAAATATTTTTTTTAATTTTAGAAGGGTTTTCAAATTATTAAAAGCATTTATAATTGGCCCCAAATATTCCATATCTTTTAACACTTTATTTTTGTATGATTAAAAATAAAAGAAACAGATATTAAGATTTTTAAAAACCTTTTTATATACATATTTGAAATTATTTAGAGTTTCCGCGAAGCTTGCGTTAAAAAAGTTGTTTAATGTATTCTTATGAATTAATCGATTGATTTAATTTTGCTCAAATACGCAGTAGGTATCATCTTTATTTCTACATTGAGTTTGCATATGCTAGTGTCTTTATCCGAATGCGAGACCACTTTACCGACCGATTCCCGTTCATTACCATAAATAACTTTGAAATCATCTCCAACTTCTGGTAAAACAGGAGCCAAGTATATAGTAAGTGTAGGATATGGTGAAGGTGCTGGACTTGGACTGGGATTATAGGGGCTGTAGCTATTATCTGAGCCATAAAGTGTTTTAGTTATCACGTGAATCACTTGAAACTTAAATTTTTTCACAAATTTGATTAAAAATCACAATAATTTTCAATTTAATTAAAATTTTTTATTTATTTGATTTTAAAAATAAATTTCTAAAAAAAAAAATAAATTTATTTAAGAAATTCTAAAAAATGTATAGACAAACATTAATGTAATAGTTCTGAAAAGTATTTTTAATACTAATAAAGAAATTATAATAATAATTTAAGTAAGTAAAGTGTAGTTGGTTTTTAAAGAGGAAAATTTAAATTATGGAAAACATTTTTATAAAAATTTATATTTATATTTTCATTATAAATTTTTTAAAACTCGAATGAGTATTCAAATTACAGTACAATTACAAATTACAGTAAGTCAAATTACAATTTAAAAAGCTTCTATACTTTAATAATTTTATTCCTGCAATATTTTCCAGGAATAAATAGGAATATTGAAGGAATAAGATTATTAAAATATAAAAGCTTTTTCAACTGTAATTTGACTTAGAATACACATTCGAATTAATATAAAAATTCATAATAAAAATGAAACCCAACATGCGGACTAATATTCCCAGATTCTATTGGAGCAGCTCCAAATAAAAAAAAGTACCCAGGGAGATAGAAAATGGAAAAATAAGAAGAAAAAATGAAATAAGAAACTTGGCGCAAATGCTTAGTTTTCGAGTTATGTACGTTTAAAGTTTTCATATAAATATGCGAGTTCCCACTACAATTCTAAGAGTATATGGCCAATATTAATGTCATTTTAAAGCTCTTGAACAGATTTTTCTGAATATACAACATTTATTGCAACATTTTAAGCTCTTTAGCCGCATAACAGTTTTTTTTTTCATTTTACGTCAAAATGTAACGGAAGTGCACTAGGAAAGTATATAGTTAATTTAAATAAAAGTGTAATACAAATTTTAGAAAATAACAAACACCAACGTCACAAAAAACTTCCTGGCATAGCCGGCCTTCGGCCGGGTGCATGGATTTTCTCCCCTATGGTATAACAAACACTAGCTTCGCTAACTAAAGCTTTTCTGCTCCATGGTATAACAAACACTAGCTTCGCTAACTAAAGCTTTTCTGCATTGCCGACCATCGGCCGGGCTCAAAGATTTTCTACTCCATGGTATAACAAACACTAGCTTCACTAACTAAAGCTTCTATGCAATGCCGGCCTTCGGCCGCACGCAAAGTTGGAAATGTAGTGCAAAATCACATATTTATATGAAAACTTTAAACGTCCATAACTCGAAAACTAAGCATTTGCGCCAACTTTTTTATTTAATTTTTTCTTCTTATTTTTCCATTTTCTATCACCATAGGTCCTTTTTTTATTTGGAGCTGCGTCGGTAAACTATATTTAAGCCGAAACATGTATGAGCTTTGGGTAGGTACGTTTGGGCACATCTAGGTTAAGTGTATGGTAGAGTCGTGGCTCTACAGCACCTATTGAACTCTGTAAGGCACGGAAACCATGTAGAGGAACAAGTAATGAGCCCGTAACAAATTGAAAAAGTCCTAGCTGGCATTTCCGATGAATATGATTCAACCACCTTTGGAATGGAATAAAAAAATAAGCAAAATCATTCATTTTTTCTTTTATAATTAACAACAAAATACATATAGTAAAACTTACCTGCCAAAACAATATATGTACATAACTTGTTGAGCGTCTGTTGTGCAATGTTCCAGTTCACAATAACCTTTTAAAAAATTAAATTAACTAAATTGTTTAATATTATTGAAATACAAAAAAATTTACCTTCTTGTAATGATAAAAATTGTTGGTCAAAACCCCGCATAAATCTACAATTAACATACAGTTTTACTTATTCTCGTTTATTATCATGTGCTTTAGTTGTACTTAGCCATTATTTTTTATACACTTAATGTAGAATAAACAAAATTTTCTTTTTTTTATATTTTCAACTAATATTTTGATACTCACACTTTAAAAAATTATTTAATAAAGCAATTTTAGTGTTGTAATATTTAATTTTTTTTGCGGGATTTTTCCAAAAAAACGCTTCATTGCTGAAAATTAGCGTTGAAAAACAAGATTTATTGTTTTGACAACACTAATTAAAATTAATGTACACTCCAAAGTCGGCAGACATAAATAACGTGCCCTATAAGAATTTGGGAATAATAATGTGTAAACATGGCAACAAAAAATTTCATATACACGGAGCATATTAATTAGTCATGTTCGCCAATTAAATACAACGTATACAGCTGTTCGTCAATTATGCGCTGTCGACAAAAACCCATTTTTAAAAGACTTCTAAAAAGTTTAGAAGAAAAATATTGAATTTAGATTTCTAAAATATTGCAATTTATAATATTTAATTAAAAAATTTCAAGATTTTTTCTGTTCGCCAATTATTCCCTGTGCATATATATATATGTATATATGTATATATGTATATATGTATATATGTATATATGTATATATGTATATATGTATATATGTATATATGTATATATGTATATATGTATATATGTATATATGTATATATGTATATATGTATATATGTATATATGTATATATGTATATATGTATATATGTATATATGTATATATGTATATATGTATATATGTATATATGTATATATGTATATATGTATATATGTATATATGTATGTATATATGTATATATGTATATATATATGTATATATGTATATATGTATATATGTATATATGTATATATGTATATATGTATATATGTATATATGTATATATGTATATATGTATATATGTATATATGTATATATGTATATATGTATATATGTATATATGTATATATGTATATATGTATATATGTATATATGTATATATGTATATATGTATATATGTATATATGTATATATGTATATATGTATATATGTATATATGTATATATGTATATATGTATATATGTATATATGTATATATGTATATATGTATATATGTATATATGTATATATGTATATATGTATATATGTATATATGTATATATGTATATATGTATATATGTATATATGTATATATGTATATATGTATATATGTATATATGTATATATATATATGCACAGCGGATTATATAAGGACACGAAAAAATCAAGGTTTTTATACCTTTTTTTGATCAATTCCGGAATACTTTTACTGTCTAAAATCATAGTATGTAACATGGCCGGGTTAAAAGCCACAAATGTCCAATTAAGTATATATCGCAACAATTGAGGACAGCTATATACGTAGCGTAATGTTTTAGCCCATGTACTCATAGTACATGCTGCGTATAAGACAATTATTGTTGCCATGTCTTACATATATTTTAGAATATTAATACGCCGTTCTGTTTTTTTTGCCACCAACTTTGAAGTTCGCACATTATTTTATTAGTGTTACCAACGCAAAAAATCCCTTATTTCAACGCTAACTTTGAACATTATAGTGATTTTTTGCAAGAAAACACGCTAAAACAATTCTTAATTGTAAACTTTTACGACACTTAATATTTACTTAAAGCTATTAAGGTCAAGTGATATCAAAAACCATTAGTGTGAGTGACCAACTATATAAACGTAACTACTACATATGATTAGGGTTGTCAGATTTTTTTAATCTTCATCGCAAAATAGTGTATCGAAAATCGTCGAAAATGTCCAAAATTAAATTTTTTAAAACTTTTGGTAAAAAATATTTGTCAAATAACTACTATGTACTCGTATTTATATAAAAAAGTATACAAGAGTAATTTTACCTTTATTAAAATTGTCTAAATTTAGCCGTATTCTAGTAGATTGTTTAAATTGTAGTATTTTTGACGTTTTAAAATAAATATATTAAAACTAAGGATTTGTAAGTTCAGTAAATTGAATTCTTCAAAAATTTAATGGAAACCAGAGGCCTTGTTCTGACAGTCATGCTGAGGACTTTCTCGATTCGAAAGCATTTTTATTTCTAATTCTTTCAGTCGATACTGTACGAATCGAAATTATTTTTTTAGTGTTGTGAAACTCAATTATATGCTTTACAACTGAAAAAATAATTTCGATTCGCTAAGTATTGATTGAAAGAATTAGATATAAAATTGCTTTCGAGTCGAGAAAGTACTCGATCACGACTGCCAGAATTAGGTCCCAGTATGCAAAATAAGTGAATTTGATAAAAAAAATTTTTTTTGGCCTGATTTTCTATTTGAAAATAAGTGGATATTTTGTAATATTTTTTCGATTTAGTTAATTTTTAAATTTTCAAACTATGCGCATATGAAAATTTAGCTTTCCACTAATACCCCGGAAACGATTCCGCGCGCACAAATCAAGCTAGTGTCAATCGATAGGGCATAATAATCTGAATCGACGTCGCTATAGCTGATTTTCTGAAAGACTTGGGGGAAAAGTTATAGCGCAGCAAACTTTTTAAATTGTCAATCTATGCATATATATAAATTTCGGTTCCCTTTTTTTACTATTTTCAATATATTCGGCATACTTTTAACCAGTATTTTCCAAAAGCTAGGTTAAATTTTATGTAATTCCTCCTGAAGAGCTTTTTTACATCGTCGTTTTTACATAGGTGGGCATTTTCCTGTCGATATAACTTTACAAATTTGCAATGAATTACATAAAATTTTACTTAGCTCTTTCACAATACTGGCTAAAAGGATGCACAAAAAATATTAAAATTTATAAAAGTTTAAACATTCTTTAAACTTTGAAGTAGTGCAGGAGTTTGACTTTAGCGTTGAAATACGCATAATTTTATGTTTTTGTTTTATATCAATCTTAATAGAACTAAAAATTTTGTTTTGTTTGTAATTTCTTCTTCTCAATCGCATTTTTATTAAATATTATAAGACCGAAAAAAATGTACTAAAAGTATACGAGTTTCGCTTGGAGTAACTGTATAAAAATTAAGTTTTTCACTAATAAATCTGGGTTTATACTAATAACTCGAAAACTATTCCGCGTGCACATAGTATCTAGCTAGTATCAATCGATAGAGCATAAAAATCTGATATCGTTACAGTTTATTTATATATAAAAGACTAGAGGGGAAAAGTTATAGCGTTAGAAATTTTTAATTATAAACGTATGCATATATATTTATAATATTTGTCTGTCCAATAAACTTTGTAAACAAAAAATGTACAATTCAAGCAGGGTTGCTAATCTATTAATATGCTGTCAAATCCAGCGATTAAAATAAAAGTTTTTTTTCTATTAGTGGAATATCTAGGGAGTTTTGCAAAATATTTTTAAGACATTATTTTTTAACGAAAGTGATAAAAACTTGAAGTTAAAAAACAAACCAAGAACTTAACATTAGTAAAATTAAGTTATTTATAAGATACACAATAATTTTTAAAAAAAAATTAACCGACTATAATTGATTATACATACTATAAAAACGTAGACTTGCCGATATAAGTGATCAAACTTGTTAAATTTCCAAAAAAAAAAAAAATTATTTAGTTTTGTTGTTCATAAAATAGAAACGATTTCGCGTGCGTTCATGTAGGTAGTACCAATCGATAGAGCATCATGATAGAAACATCATGGTGACAATTATTGGAACATGATCTCCTATATAGAAATATTGTAGGAATCAGAATATGATGTTGTCACTTTCGAGAAATTAACCGTTTATACCCAAAAAAGTTTAAAATTAAAAAAATCCATAAATATATATGTAGTTTGTTACTATTTAAAATAGATAAATTTCATTATAAGTAATATTCAAAATTAATATCTTATTTCTGCTAAGCGAAAGAACTTTTTCCTTCGCACAACTACATTTAAAATAAAAACAAAATTAATAATTCTTTCACACATCAGAAACAGGCAGTAAGTTTTAAGTAAACAAAAGAAATACTCAAATCACATAAAAATTATATCATTAAAGCAACTCTAAAAATTCTTAACGCAAAAGAATACATTTAAAAAAATTATGCCTGTGTTAATAAAAATGTTTTTTAATTTAATAAAGGTTTACAAAACAAATTTACAAATCAAAAACTTAAAATTTTTTTTTTTTTGAATGGAGAGCTTTTTGCCTAACGATAGAAAAATATTAAATAAAAACTATCTTGTCTCAAGCAACAGCTGCCGTATTCATAAAAATATTTGGCTTAAATATTCTGTTTCTGGGTTATTAGTAAAAACCTAAATTTACATGTGTGCATAGTTTGAACATTTAAAAAGTTTGATGCGCTCTAACTCCCCACCCCCCCAAGTCTTTAAGAAAATAAGCTATATGGATATCGATTCAGGTTTTTATGCCCTATTGATACCACCTATATATGAGTATGCTTATTCGTTTTTATTTTATAAGCGCAAACCTATGCATTTATATTATTTATGCAAAACAAAACGCAAGTGATACTAAATACTACTTTATTATCAACTCTGGAAATAGTTTGCCAAAAAACAAAAAGTTTGTTTTGTTCTTGTGCGTTTAGAAACTTAAGGCCGTGTCCGATACAACTTCGTCGCTTTGCGTGACGTTTCTAATGCCCAATCCACACGTTGCAAGTATTATTGATCAGCTTGCTACTTTAAAGGCGAGAGAGACGAGGAAAGAAACGATTCGCTGTCTCTCTCTTTCGTCTGTAAATTAGCAATAAGATCAATAAGAAAAGCGCAATGCAAAATGTGTATGACACAATAAAGACTTTGAAAACACTCACGCATTGTTTTTTTTTTACCTGTTATAAAAATAAAAGTTAAGAATGTTATTGGACGATTTATTGGAATCAAATTGGACGAAAAATAAATAAAAATAAACGAAAATTATACTAGCTAATTGTCAAAGCGTGCAAAAAGATGACAGTAGCCTAACTTTTCGCTTAACGCTGCGTTAGAAGTTCTTTATATTACATGTTTCGTATATGTATGTTTATTTCATCTTAGATGTCAAAGCGAATCTGTAACGCAACGCGAAGTAAAAGTTTTATTTGACACGGACTTTATGTATTCTCATCACACCAGACGTGTATATTAAAGCAATCATTGGCAACACTACCAGAATATATTGATCAGCGTTGTCAACGTTCAAATTTCAATACGCACCAAAATGGAGTAAAAACGCACCAAGTTTAGACTTTCTTTTTTATTTAAAATGTTGATTGAATAAATTTTGCTTAAAACATATAATATTTTTATATTTAAAATATAAAATAAGTGTTTTTAAGTTAATTGTTTTTAAAAAAAAAAAAGAATTAAACATAACAAAAGTAAAACAACTAAGCAAATTTGTTTGTATTCATATATACCAGATAATACATTTTTTTTTAATTTCATAAATTCTATACAAAACTTTTCAAAAAGATACCAAAAATTAATAGTAAGGATACAAAAATAATAATAGTTCAGTGCTTATTCTTTTTTTATTTTAAAATTGTATTTTCTATCAGATGTTTATTATTTTCATATCTATGCATCACCTGAGAACGGCTGGAACGATATGGCCGATTTTTTTTTCAATCGATTCGAAATTTACAGGAGTAAAGAAAAATACCTAGTAAAACACGTAAAATCGGACTATTTAATGTATTGCATACTATTCTCTTTACATTTTTTCTAAGTATAAGCTAATTTTAAGGAAAACGTTAAAAATTTTATATTTTACCTCCTTCCACTTCTCATTTTTCTAAGTTTGCGCAAATTCTAGGAGAAACTCGAAAATTAAACACACTGCCTTCTTTTCAGAGCTGCCTCCTATTACTCCTCACTTTCCTTTATAAGAGAAAATTTAAGGAGAAATTTGTTTAAAATTTTTAAAAAGAGATCAAAAAATTTATAATAAATAATAATAAAGCCAAAAATAAAGCTAATTTTTTTTTTATTGCTTTTTAATAGTAACGTTTAATTATTTCGATATATCTATACATATAAAACTGAAACGTTATTGACTAACTGAATGATTCATTATCGCACAACCTAATCGACTGAAGCTCAAAACATCAAATTTGGAACGGACGTTGTTCTCTCGCCAAATCGATCCACTAAGACGACATTTTTCGAAATTCGAATGTTAACGGGATAAAAAAGGGTAAAAACATGTAAATTCGCTTACCTTATCATATCTAATAAACTAAAAGAGATAAAAAAATTAATACTTATCGTTGGTCATTAAAAACAAAAAACGACAGGTGTCTGAATCAATTTCATATAAATTTTTTCTTTGATTGAATAAAAAATATCATTTCGGGAATAAAATTTTATAAATTTAATAATGAAATTTCATTAACACACAAGGCAAAATAAAAAAAAACTGCATTTACAATATACCATTTAATAAATGAGGGTCTATAATAGTTTTTATAAAAGACTCTGGAATAAAAATTCGGTTCCATGGATAATTATGTTATAAGTAAAAAATATTTTTGTGCATTCTTAAAGCCCAAGTTTTCTATATACCTATATAGAAAAAAATCGTGGTTTGTTCGACAGTTTGAAATTTGAAAACGATTGGATAAATGGGATACTTCTTTCTGCGGGTTTGTTTGCAATTGCTACGCGAAGCTTTTGAAAAAAAGAAAAATCCACAAAATAGGGTAAAAAGTCGTACCCTTGGGTACTTTTTTTAAACACATCTTTTGCAAAATAATATTGCTTAAAATTAAAACCTATGTTCTTAACTATAAAGACAGTAAACAAATAAAGTATATTCCAGGGCAGAACTTGGTAAAAATTCATAATTTTGGTACTTTTTGCTTAAACGTTCATTCTGAAATATATTTTTTTGAACTGGAGACATTTGTTCTTAAACATAAAGGTGGAAAGCAAATAAAGTAAATTTGAGGTCAAAATAGGGCGAACGTGCGCACTTTTGAGACAGTTTTTGTTTATAGAAATATTTTAAGATAAAATAAGTATAGAAAACTAAATCAAATGTCTGTATTAATTTTTTTTTTTTTTTTTTGGATAAAACACTTTCTTTAAATGTTGCATTAATTTTCACGTGAACGAAGTTGCGGGTAAAAGCTAGTAGTCCTCATCCTTTTATGAAACACTTGCTGCAGAAACTTTCTTCAGTTCTCTTTTGAAACTGCATTCGTGTCCATACAATATAATTATTATTATTGGTAGTGTATAAAGTAATTTCTAAAAAAATTTAAGGAATAGAGCTATTACAAAAAGCTTTATAAAATACATAACTGAAATTTAACTCATAGAATAAATTCGAAAAAATGAAAAATGTTGAATATAATAAAGTTGCTTATGAAAAAGAAATAATTCCCAATATCTATTTGTTAAAATAGTTGAGTTAAATACATTCAATTTATAAAGTATCACTATCCAGTGTGACACAAAGAATGCTGACGAAGGCCGTAGCGGGCTAGAAAATGCATTACATTCTGCTGGTGTCTAATAATTGTAAATTTTTCTGTACATAAATATACTTCATTGCTATCCAACGGAAAGCTAAGGTAAAATGTAACAAGAAAATACAATATAATAGTCTGGTAGTGTATAAAGTAATTTCTAAAAAAATTTAAGGAATAGAGCTATTACAAAAAGCTTTATAAAATACATAACTGAAATTTAACTCATAGAATAAATTCGAAAAAATGAAAAATGTTGAATATAATATAATTATTATTTTAAGATATTCATTCATTTTCTATGCCTTGTCTCTTTCTTTTAATAACAAACTCACAAAAATTTATTGTAAACGAAACAAAGTACACTTTTCCATTCGTCTTTCTCCTTTCATCATCAAACTCAGATGTTTTGCAGCAAATGCTTCACAATGTGGAATGGGATATAAGAGTAGTTAAGAATAGTACACAAAATCAGCTTAAGTAATCTTTTTGATATGTATTTTTGATGTTTGTTACAATTTATTTTATTAAAAAGTTTTCAGATGTTATTGATATTGTCATCCTTATATATCCGTTTGAAATTCTCGCATACATTTTAGCGAATGTAATGCAAACAACAATATTCAGCGAATAGCTCGCAAATACGAATCCGAATATTCGCCGCACCACTTACTATTTTATACAAAAGGAGCGAATAAATAATATAATTTTTATAAGCCATGCGGGTTGATAATGCGTACCATTTTATTAACACGCTTCTTTTAAAATAATTCTACACAAACTTGAAAACTATGTATGTTCCATAACATAATGGCAGGCAACAAGATAAAAATTCGTACGTTTATCACTTTTTATCAAATAGGTTATATATTAGACATTTTTGTTTTGCAAACTTTAAACATGTTTTTAATTAGTAAAGGCAGCAAAAAAATAATGTACACGTAGTAAGTAGCAAAACTGGGTAAAAACTATATCTTTTGGTTCTTTTCATTCATACGATTTGTTTTAGAAAACTGTGCATAAACTTTAAACCCATATTCATTAATATGAAAGCAATGACGTACATTTAAGAAGCGAAAGAGGGTAATAATTCTTACTATTGGGACTTTTTGTAAACACGTTTTTTAAATAATTTTTGACAAAATGTATTTGATTTATTTCATGTCTACCAACTTTGTTGCAAAGAATATCACTGAAACAAAATAAAAATAGCTAAATTTTTTAAATAATAAACAAATTGTTAATTTTAAATAATAAACAAATTTAGCGATAAATCAGTAAAAACAACCTATTTTGAGATAAAATTATTGATCTATTAAAAACTTTAGCGATAAAACGCTGAAAAGTTTTATTTGTAAAATTTGATTAAAAATCGCGGAATTGAACGAGAAAATAGCTAAATTGGCAGCAGTGTTGAAAGAAACACAGAGTTACACTTGTCAGCGTTACCATTATCATGTTTTCCATTTTTTGAAAGATGTGAAAATGTTTACAATTTTTATAGATATATAATCTAAAATTTTAAGTATATTGGATGAAAACATTTAGTGATGTATTTATATAATAAAGCGATCTTATATTGTATCTGTCCTTTATTATTGCAACGTCCAAAATATATGATTTGATGTGCTGAAGTATATGAAGATTATGAAATCAACAGAGTTCACTGTTCAAAGTTTCATGTTGAACTATGTAATGTTCTGTTTAAAAGTTCGATTTTGATAAGGACCTTCTGAAACACGTTGCAGTTTAACTTTTTAATATTTTAAGCACTTTTTCTTCTGCTTATATTTTATTAATAATAAAATATGTATCAAGGGGTTTCTTATACACTTATTATTTATTATTATTATTATTCCTATACTAAATCCCGCGAAGCTTTTTTTGCTTGTCTGCAGGATACCAGAGTCTCTGGCGGGAATCGAACCCACAACCTGGTACTGATAGACTAGCTCACTACCAGCTAGCCTACCGGGGCACCCTCTTACATACTCTTAATCTCGGAAACCAATAAGAATATTGTTTTCCTGTCTTCACCACAATCTAAGCTATAAACTGGATAAAGGAAAAAACTGCGTTAAGTGCATTAAAATTGCCAAAGTATTTAACTTTTATAAATTTTTCAACCTTTTTGGCTCATAGCTCAAATTTTTTGAGTCATCGAGTTCAAACTCTTTCTCGTATGGAATTTCTCGAAGTATGAAACCCTTTCTGCGTTTTGCTAGTTTTTATGTTATTTTGTTTATGTCTATATCTCGGGAAGCAATTATCTTCGCCGCAATTGTAGCTGTAGACTATTAGAAAAAAAGTAGAACAAATTAATCAGAACAAAATGCATATAATGCCACACATTGCTAAAATGTCGAAAAACTTTAATTTCTTATCTTTTTGCACCATTTTTGGCCCGTAGCTGCCAAATCGTGGGAAATTCAGTCAAGTAATATTCAGAAAAAATATATATGATCTTAATCTAATTCATAATTCCTCAGATTATATATAACCACTGCGAAATGCATTTTTTCTCATATTCTAGCTGTATTTTATATCGGAAATTTATGAAATAAATATGTAGCAAAAGGTAAAAGCGTATATTAATTAATATAAATTTTTCACACATATTTTGAATTTTCGATGTTAATGCAGCTGAAAAAGGTAAACAAAATTTGGATTATTTTTTCTGAATATTGCTGTCCATAGTTTGGCTACTGTGGGCCAAAAATGTTGAAAAAATATATTAATTCAAATTAAAATTTTTCGATATTTTAGCAATTTTATGGCATTTGCTGCAGTTTTTTCGCGTTTGCTTGTTACACACTTTTTGCTCCTAGTCTATAGCAGTAATTATGAGAACTAACCTGTAATTGGTTTCTGAAAAAGTTGCATGTTCTTCGAAAAAATCGAGTTTTAGCTAAAATTTTCAATAGGCCATAAAATCCGAACGGCAGCTAAACTCATTATATCATTAGATATTCGGTTTAAATATTCGCAAACATTTTAGCGAATGCAAATAGAAAAAATCAACGCATAGGTCGCAAATGAGAATCCGAATATTCGACTCACCCTAATAGATATATGCGGTATTTAGAAGCGCTTTTTACTGATACACATATTTGTATCAAGTGTGTACTTAAATATATATGCATAAAGACTTAAAACATTTTAAGGTCCATAACTCCTAAAGTAGATCCTTGGGCGCAAAAAAACGATTTCAAAAATGTTTATTTTCAAAGCACTTTTTAATGCTGTATATTTATATACATGTATAATGTCTTCTACTTTTTTTTACTAGAGCGCCGATATCTTTACGTATTGGCGCTTTCATACAAGAACGTTTGCAACAAGCAATACTAAGTGCATACTCAGAACAAAAAGAATTTACATACATATATACATGAATGAAGAAAAAATTATCTCTTTGTTGCAAAAAAAAAAGAAATTTCTTTCTATTAAATAACTATCATCATGACTCTAAAAAGCCGGAAAAGAAGAAAACTGCATGGAAAGAAGTTGGAATGGCAATGGATTATTTTGGGTTTATTTTTACTTCAACACCATATGACACGTTTATGTATTTTTTACAACTACCAGCCTTTGAAGTCGACCGCAACATTTACGTATCCGAAACATAAGAGTAATAAGGCCTTCATTCTATTTTATACGACGGTTGCGACCGTATGGCCATAGAAAAAGCAAAAATTTAAATTACATCATTTTTGTGTTTTCAAATTGAATATTTAAGGAAAAAATAAACAAAAAAGATTTTTCTAAGAATATTTACAAAAGAAAATTAAGCACGTTTACGACGGAATTGTGAGTAAATAGATTGCGTTTTAAGAAATGTACGCTCGTACATCCTAGGTTCTTACGACGTACTTATTTCTTTGCTGCCTTTATCGTAAAGAACATACGTTTAAATTTTAAGCAAAATTGTTTTGAAAAAAACGTGTTTACAGAAAGTATCCAAAAGTTGGATATTTTACCCAGTTTTGTCGACTTTTCTTTATTCCTAAGCCTTTGCGTAGCTATTACAAACAACCACACAGAGAAAATTATCCAATTTGGCCTAGACGTTTTCCAATTTTAAGCGGTCAAAAAAATCACATTAAAGGATATAAGAAAATGAAATAAAAAAATATATTTTCTTAAAAAAAAATTAGTTTATAAGAAACTATTTATTTAAAAAATAAAAACGTAAAATAAAATTCATATTAGCCGATCTTTAATCCCAAATTTTTATCTTTTCACTTTTTGGCAAAACTATAAATATAAAAATATAATCTACCATCTGTAAAAATATCGTGATATTATACATTTTCTTTTATTTACTTTTTGTACATTATCTTATTATTCTTTGAATTGCTTGAACTTTGTATCTACAGACCCATTTTTTGTTTTTAAAAGAATTTTGTTTTTAAAATACCGCAGAAAGTTGAAATTTTGAGTTTTTTTCTAACATTATTTCTGTTTAAATTTATGTTCCTAAAAATGTTAAGGGCGTAGGTCAATCCACTCATTATTTACTTCTTGAATATTCTTCAAATCTACTTAATTCGGCACAATATCACATAATTGAGAAACACTGAGCTGGATTACTTTGCTATACTAACGGCCCTTTTCACAATATATAATTATATTTATTTAACAAGATGTACGTTAGGTTAACAATCACTTCTTAACAAACGGTTAAGAGTTTAGGTTTCACCACCTTTCGGTTACATAATAAAAACTTTAGATAGCATGTGTGGCAATACCATCACTGCTTGTTTACGAAAAATCGTGTTATGAAAAACAAAAAAATTGATTTTCAATTGTATATGTTTTTTTTTATAAATTTTAATATCATAAATAAAGTTTTTGATTTCAGATAAAGGAGCTTTACTCTACGCAATAAAAGCGAACATATGAACATATTTGATCAAAAGATATGTATTGATATGTATGTATGTACGTCTGTGGAAAAATTCAATAGCCCAACATTTTTTGTAAAAGAAAATAATAATGATACAAATTTGATCTTATTTCATTATAAGGACCTTCAATTCTTAATTATTATAAGGAGTAATAATAATTACATAGCTTAATGATTTTTGGATCAATGGTCATATTTGTGTGTGTTTTTGAAACGAATCATGTCCGAAATAAAAGGTACATATTGGCAACAAATACTTGCGTTAAACATACAATAATTTCACAAGCTTTTTAATATTTTTCAAGATATACCGAGAAATAATAAGAGTTCCAATTTTTAAGAACATTTTTAATTCTCGTTTTTACACTACCTAAAAAATTTTGTTTAAATGAAAATTTGTATTGCTATTTTTCTATTTTCTTTTGATTTTTATTTTAACAAAAACTTAGCCGGGATATTTTCTTCGGTTATATTTAACAACTTTTTCGTTAACTAGTGAAAAGCAAATTTTGCTAACTTACGGTTAATGTTTCAATTAATATTTGATCATAGATTGTGAAAAGGTGTTAAAGCTTCAATAGGTTTTAGAAGCTCGTTATTAAAATCGAACATTTTTACAGAACATTAAAAAATGCAGCATAAAACTTTGAACAATTAACTCTAAAGTCCAATTCAGCATCTTCATATACTTTAGCACCTAAATAAAATATATTGGGGATCTTTAACACGTTCAAGATTTTCTTGTTAGTTTCTTACATTACTGTTTGTCAAAATTTACAAAAATTGACGTAGGCTGGACACAATTTTTAAGAAATTTACTTTCAAGATGGCAAACAATTTAGAAAGACACACAATAAATTTGCTCACTAAACTTGTAATCAGCTGTTTTCTTGAATGTAATGAAACACTCAACTTGAAATAGAATTTTAAAAGCAAGTTCGGGTCAATTTTTAAAAAGGTAAACCAGTGTGAGTGTATTAACACTTGAAACACAAAACCTGATCGTGTAACCCTCAAATAAGGTATGTAGTATTAAAGGGGTACACAAAATTAAACAACCTTGCAATAACAAAGATCTGTTAGTAGCAAAAAATCAACACTTAATATTTTCATCTAATATACAGCAAATTAAATTACATATTCGTAAAAAATAAAATAATATGAAATGTGTTTTAAGGCAAAATTTTCATCCAAATCTTTCTTACAATATAACTCAAATCCACTGTAATTTTTATGAATACGGCAGTACATTTATAAAAACTTTATATTATTTTAAAACTTCTTAAATTAACCTGCCAAAGAAAGGAAAAGTTTTTCATAATGGCAACGCTGGTAAAATGCAACTTTTTTTATTCCAAAATATTTTTAATTTATAAGAGTTTAATTAAACAAATTTTCATTTAGAATTCGTTTTATAAACCAGAAATATTTTTTATAAATATGGCTTCAAAAGTATAACTTTTAAAAACATTAATACTAAGTTTCATTAAACAAACAAAAAATTAAATCAAATTGCAAATGTCGTATTCAAGATGTGTTTATACACATGTAGGCAGAAAATACTACAACAAAAACAACAGTTTTTTTGTATTGGATTGTTAGCGCCTACAGTTTGAAATGTCAAACATTTCTAATAAAGCATTGTAAAACCAAGACATACTATCGGTTTGAACTGTCAAATTCGCTGCCACCTAATATAAATTTGTTTTGGACATGCACGAGTATAAGAATATATTTGCTTCTTTCACTCTTACTTTTACAACACTTAATATTTACTTAAAGCTATTAAGGTCAAGTGATATAAAAAACCATTAGTGTAAGTGACCAACTATATAAGCGTAACTACATAGGATCAGGGCTATCAGATTTTTCTTAATCTTCATCGCAAAATAGTGAATCGAAAATCGCCAAAAATGTTAAAATTTTATTTTTTAAAACTTTTGGTAAAACAAATTTGCGAAATAACTACTATGTACTCGTATTTATATAAAAAAGTATACAAGAGTAATTTTACCTTTATTAAAATTGTCTATATTTAGCCGTATTCTAGTAGCGTGTTTAAATTGCAGTATTTTCAACGTTTTAAAATAAATACATTAAAACTTAGGATTTGTAAGTTCAGTTAATTGAATTCTTCTTAAATTTAATTTAAACCAGGGGCCTTGTTCTGACAGTCATGCTGAGGACTTTCTCGATTCGAAAGCAATTTTATTTCTAATTCTTTCAGTCGATACTAAACGAATCGAAATTATTTTTTCAGTGTTGTGAAACTCAATTATATGCTTTACAACTGAAAAAATAATTTCGATTCGTTGAGTATTGACTGAAAGAATAAGATATTAAATTGCTTTCGTAACGAGAAAGTGCTCGATCATGACTGCCAGAATTAGGTCCCAGTATGAAAAATAAGTGAATTTGATAAAATTAAACATTTTTTTGGCCTGATTTTCTATTTGAAAATATTTTTTGTCGATTGAGTTAATTTGTCAATTTTCAAACTATGCACATATGTAAATTAAGTGTTCCACTAATATTTCGAATACGATTCCGCTCGCAAAAATCTGGCTAGTGTCAATTGATAGGGCATACAAATCTCAACCGATATCAATATAGCTGATTTTCTCAAAGACTTGGGAGGAAAGTAATAGCGCATCAAACTTTTTAAATTTTCACTATGCACAAATATAATTTAGTTTTTCACTAATAACTGGAAACTGTTCCGCGTGCATATTTCTAGCTAGTGGCAATCGATAGGGCATAAAAATCTGAATCGATATCGATGTAGTTTATTTTCTGAAAGACTTGTGGGGGATAGTTATAGCGCAGCAAACTAACACCTTAACACCGTAAGTAAATTTTTAAAATAATATTAAACAAAACCGATTGAGAAAAAGAAATTATGGAAAATTCTGTAAAATATTAGTTCTATTAAGATGGCTATAAAACAAAAACATAAAATAATGCGTATTTCAAGGCCAAAGTCAAACTCCGTGACTACTTTAAAGTTTAAAGAATTTTTTTGCCTTTTATATATATCAATATTTTTTGTTTTTCCCTTTATATTTTAACTATTTTCAATATATTCGGCATACTTTTAACCAGTATTTTGCAAAAGCTAGGTTACATTTTATGTAATTCTTCCTGATGAGCTTTTTTTTGTGCTCATTGCAATTTATAGTGTGGTGGGCATTTTCCTGTCGATATAACTTTACAAATTTGCAATGGGGTTAATATCTCTTCAGGATGAATTACATAAAATTTAACTTAGCTCTTTCACAATACTGGCTGAAAGGATGCACAAAAAAATATTAAAATTTATAACAAACTCACAAAAATTGCTTGTTCATGAAATAAAGTACACTTTTCCATTCGTCTTTCTCCTTTTATCATCAAACTCAAATGTTTTGCAGCAAATGCTTCATAATATGGACTGGGATATAAGAGTAGTTAAGACAAATGCACAAAATCAGCTTGATAAATCTTTTTGATATGTATTTTTGACGTTTCTTACAATTTATTTTATTAAAAAGTTTTGAGATGTTATTGATATTGTCATCCTTATATATCCGTTTGAAATTCTCGCATACATTTTAGCGAATATAATGCAAACAGCAATAATCAGCGAGTAGTTCGCAAATACGAATCCGAATATTCGCCGCACCACTAATTATTTTATATAAAAGGAGCGAATAAATAATATACTTTTTATAAGCCATGCGGGTTGATAATGCGTACCATTTTATTAGCCCGTATAAATAATAATAATTAAAAAGACTTCGAGCTCAAGATAAGTTCTCTTATTTATATATTATAAAGGTCGAATAAAATACAATATAATATTTAATAAACAAATTATTATTTTTAAATAATAAGCAAATTTAGCGATAAATCGGTAAAAATGACCTATTTAGAAATAAAACTTTTGATCTATTAAAAACTTTAGCGATAAAACGCTAAAAAGTTTTATTTGTAAAATTTGATCAAAAATCGCAGGATTGAACGAGAAAATAGCTAAATTGGCAGCAGTGTAGAAAGAAACACACAGAGTTACACTTGTCAGCGTTACCATTTGTCATATTTTCCATATTTTTGAAAGATTTTAAAATGTTTACAATTTTTATAAAGATTTTTATAAATATATAATCCAAAATTTTTAGTATATTGGATAAAAACATTTAGTGATGTATTTATATAATAATGCGATCTTATATTGTATCTGTCCTTTATTATTGCAACGTTGTTTAATTTTACTTTTTACTATTTTAAGCACTTTTTCTTCTTTATTCTTCTTATATTTTATTATTAATAAAAAAAGTATCAAGGGTTTTCTTATACACTCCTTACATATTCTTCATCTCGGAAACCAATAAGAATATTGTTTTCTTGTCTTCGCCACAATCTAAGCTATAAACTGGATGACGGAAAGCTTAAAACAAACTAACCCGAAAAACTGCGTTTAGTGCATTAAAATTGCTCAAATATTAAATTTTTAAACATTTTTCACCATTTTTGGCTCATAGCTCAAATTTTTTGAGTCATCGAGTTCAATCTCTTTCTCGTGTGGAATTTCTCGAAGTATGAAACCCTCTCTGAGTTTTGCTAGTTTTTATGTTATTTTGTTCATGTCTATATCTCGTGAAGCCACAATTGTAGCTATAGATTATTAGAAAAAAAGTACAACAAAATGCATTTAATGCCACACATTGCTAAAAGGTCGAAAAACTTTAATTTTTTATCTTTTTGCACCATTTTTGGCCCGTAGCTGCCAAATCGTGGGAAATTCAGTCAAGTAATATTCAGAAAAAAAATATGATTTTAATCTAATACACAATTCCTCAGATTATATATAACTACTGCGGAATGCATTTTCCACATTTTCCAGCTGTATTTTATATCGAAAATTTATGAAATACATACGTAGCAAAACGTAAAAGCGTAAATTTATTAATATTAATTTTTCACAAATATTTTGAATCTTCGATGTTAATGCAGCTAAAAAAGATAAAAAAAAAAATATGGAAAGATTATTTTTTCTGATTTACTTCTATTAATTGTCCATAGTTTGGCTGCTGTGGCCCAAAAATGTTGAAAAAAAATATTAATTCAAATTAAAATTTTTCGACATTTTAGCAATTTTATGGCATTTGCTGCAGTTTTTTCGCGTTTGCTTGTTACACACTTTTTGCTCCTAGTCTATAGCAGTAATTATGAGAACTAACCTGTAATTGGTTTCTGAAAAAGTTGCATGTTCTTCGAAAAAATCAAGTTTTAGCTAAAATTTTCAATAGGCCATAAAATCCGAATGGCAGCTAAACTCATTAAATCATTAGATATTCGGCTTAAATATTCGCAAACATTTTAGCAAATGCAAATAGGTCGCAAATGAGAATCCGAATATTCGACTCACCCTAATAGATAAATGCGGTATTTAGAAGCGTTTTTACTGATACACATATTTGTATCAAGTTTGTACTTAAATATATTTGCATTACGACTTAAAACATTTTAAGGTCCATAACTCCTAAACTAGATCCTTGGGCGCAAAAAAACGATATCAAAAATTTTTATTTTCAAAGCACTTTTTAATGCTGTATATTTATATACATGTATAATGTCTTCTACTTTTTTTTACTAGAGCGCCGATATCTTTACGTATTGGCGCTTTCATACAAGAACGTTTGCAATAAGCAATACTAAGTGCATACTCAGAACAAAAAGAATTTACAATTTACATACATATATACATGGATGAAGAAAAAATTATCTTTTTGTTGCAAAAAAAGGAATTTCTATTAAATAACTATCATCATTACTATATTATTTGTTATTTTGAACACACTTCAACACCATACGACACGTTTATGTATTTTTAATAACTACCAACCTTTGAAGTCGTCCGCAACATTTACGTATCCGCAACTTTTACGTAAGAGTAATGAGGCCTTTATTCTACTTAATACGACGGTTGCGACCGAATTGCCGTAGAAAAAGAAAAATTTAAAATTTAAATTACATTATTTTTGTGTTTTCAAACTGAAAAAAACAAAATAAATTAAGGAAAAATTAAACAAAAATTTTAATAAATTTGGATTTTTCTAAGATTATTTTCAAAAGAAAACTAAGCACGTTTTTCGACGGAATTGTGAGTAAATAGATTGCGTTTTAAGAAATGTACGCTCGTACATCCTACGTTCTTACGACGTACTTATTTGCACAGATTACACACATATGTATATGTAAAAAGTGACGTGTGAAAAAGGCATAAATCAGGTGCGATGGCAGCTTTCGAAGAAACAGACAAAAAGCGTTTTTTTGTAGTGAAGTGGCAATGTGTAAAAACAGGCCGCTAAAATCAACACAAATTGCTCGACCAAAACAAAAATAACAAAACACAAACCACGTTTAACAAAAGCATTAGTTCAACAAATGTTATATTTTGTGCCAAAAAATGTATTTAGTATTATTTTTTTGTTTTATAATGTTATTTACTTACTTAAATATTATTAACTAGTGTTGCGATATGCTTAAAAGTTAATTTTTAGAACAGTTTTGCAAATAAATCTCAACTAAATAAATTTTTGTTCATTGTATTGCGGCATAAATTATGGCTCAAAAAGAAATGAAAAAGGGCAGCTTTCTAAGAAAGAGACAACAAATCTTCCGTCTCGTGACATATCTGTGGGTAATCTGTGCTTATTTGTTTGCTGCCTTAATCGTAAAGAATATACGTTTAAATTTTAAGCAAAAGTGTTTTGAAAAAAACGTGTTTACAGAAAGTATCCAAAAGTTGGATATTTTACCCAGTTTTGTCGACTTTTCTTTATTCCTAAGCCTTTGCGTAGCTATTAGAAACAACCACACAAAAAAAAATATCCAATTTGGCCTAGACGTTTGCCAATTTTAAGCGGTCAAAAAAATCACATAAAGGATATAAGAAAATGAAATAAAAAAATATATTTCAATTCAATTCAAAATGTTTCAATTAACATTTGATCATAGATTGTGAAAAAGGCCGTAAAAGGTGCAAAAGCTTCAATGGGTTTTAGAAGCTCGTTATTAAAATCGAACATTTTTACAGAACATTAAAAAATGCAGCATAAAACTTTGAACAATTAACTCTAAAGTCCAATTTACCATCTTCAGATACTTTAATAAAATTTACAAAAATTGAAAGAAATTTACCTTCAGGATGCCATCCAAAAAACAATTTATAGAGACACACGATAAATTTGCTCACTAAACTTGTAATCAGCTGTGTTCTTGAATGTAAATTGAAACACTCAACTTGAAATAGAATTTTAAAAGCAAGTTCGGGTCAATTTTTAAAAAGGTAAACCAGTGTGAGTGTATTAACACTTGAAACACAAAACCTGATCGTGTAACCCTCAAATAAGGTATGTAGTATTAAACGGGTACACAAAATTAAACAACCTTGCAATAACAAAGATCTGTTAGTAGCAAAAAATCAACACTTAATATTTTCATCTAATATACAGCAAATTAAATTACATATTCGTAAAAAATAAAATAATATGAAATGTGTTTTAAGGCAAAATTTTCATACAAATCTTTCTTACAATATAACTCAAATCCACTGTAATTTTTATGAATACGGCAGTACATTTATAAAAACTTTATATTATTTTAAAACTTCTTAAATTAACCTGCCAAAAAAAGGAAAAGTTTTTCATAATGGCAACGCTGGTAAAATGCAACTTTTTTTTATTCCAAAAATATTTATAATTTATAAGAGTTTTATTAAACAAATTTTCATTCAGATTTCGTTGTATAAACCAGAAATATTTTTTATAAATACGGCTTCAAAAGTATAATTTTTAAAAACATTAATACTAAGTTTCATTAAACAAACAAAAAATTAAATCAAATTGCAAATGTCGTATTCAAGATGTGTTTATACACATGTAGGCAGAAAATACTACAACAAAAACAACAGTTTTTTTGTATTGGATTGTTAGCGCCTACTGTTTGAAATGTCAAACATTTCTAATAAAGCATTGTAAAACCAGGACATACTATCGGTTTGAACTGTCAAATTCGCTGCCACCTAATATAAATTTGTTTTGGACATGCACGAGTATAAGAATATATTTGATTCTTTCACTCTTGCAAGAAGCATAGGCAGTATCAATATACTGTATAATATGAAGCCAAACTGCTAACTTCAAAGTCGCACATGTACAAAGATTTCACAGCTTCAAAAAATAACATTTTTGTAAAGAACGATGGCAACAATACAGATCTAAATTTAGATAAAAATGTTAAATTAATACATTTAAAGCGCATATATCGAACTTTTTATCATATTAGATCAATATATATGCACAGCGGAATAAATTCAACCAAAAAAAAAAATCTCCGTTAAAAATGTCCTCAATCTACGATGTCCTTACATTAGCCGCAAGGAATATAAAATTTTGAGGACAGGCTTCATAGTATGCAAAAGTCCTCATAGTATGAGGTGCATATATAACGTGTATGCAAAGTATCAGCTGTGCATATATATATGTATATATGTATATATGTATATATGTATATATGTATATATGTATATATGTATATATGTATATATGTATATATGTATATATGTATATATGTATATATTTATATATGTATATATGTATATATGTATATATGTATATATGTATATATGTATATATGTATATATGTATATATGTATATATGTATATATGTATATATGTATATATGTATATATGTATATATGTATATATGTATATATGTATATATGTATATATGTATATATGTATATATGTATATATGTATATATATATATATATATATATATATATATAATATAGAATTATTAATATATTTTTTTTAATAAGTTGTAAATGAAATCATAATGTGGAAAGATGGAGGTTATTGAAGCTTTTCTACAAGAATTTGGAAGTGTAATCTTTGAAGAACATTTGGAATTATGTACAAAAGAGAATATACAAATTTTAATATATATTATATGTCTTGCTCTCACGAAAGTACAAGTGGAGATGTCGTGGGTTTGTGTGGCTGCTACTTTTTCTATAAAAGGAAAAAGGAGGTTATAAGAATTATAGAAAATTATAAAAAGATATTAAAATATTTTGGAAGTCTAAATTTATGTACAAGAAAACAAAAATAATTACAGTTAATATATAGCTTTCAAAAAAAAAAAAAAAAAAAAGATAAAAGCATTTTTTTTCTTTAAATAGAGATTTTCAAAGCAAAAATATTATTAGTTTTCATTTAAAATTCATCGAGAATGTTCAATCTTGTAAGAAACCCGAAAATACACGACTGTGTATTTGAGTTGGAATATTTTATAAATTTAAAATTAAAGATATCCTGCGGATTTTCCACAGCTCTTGGATTTATAAGGATGATAAGAGGGATGTTCAATATACATTTCAGTATAAGATTAGTATTTGCTATCTCATCCTATAACAGGGAAACCATAAAATTAAAATTGATCCTGAGACTTGGAAATCGCTAACCCAAGTCGGAATACACAACATTTTTAAGCTGGAATACAATTCTTCGCAAGCAAATTTTATATTTTTATTATGAACATTATATTCCAAATTGCTCTATTTTAAATAAAACAAATGTACAATATTATGAAATTAAAGGTATAAATGAAAGAGATATAGAAATTGATTTAACCAGACTTTGTTATGAGTTTGGAAAAAAATGCAAAATAAGATTAAAACAGATGTGAAAATCTATAGATTATTATTAAGAATGGATAATAAATAAAACAAACAAACAAAAAAAAATAATAAAAAAAAAATATAAAAACAACAACAAAATATTTGAGTTTTTTTATTAATTCTTTATTTTGAAATTTATTAAAAATTTTAAACATAAATGACCACAAATAAAAGTATTAAATTTTTGATATCTTAAATAGTTATATTTAATGTTTTTACCCAAGTATCTTAAAACTTCTATAGGTGGTTGGAGATTACCAAAACTATCAAAGTATTCTACATTATCATTATTTTTATAAAATGCAACCCAATGTGTTCCATATCCTCTATTTGAGTCCAAGTTTATAATTCCATTCTCTATTCGGTGTGGAGTTTTAGGAAGTTTATCCCTCATATATACTCCTCTAAAATAAGGAATATACTTCTTCCCAAATGTTCTCAAGTCCACATCTGTTAGCGGTCTATTAGGTAGCTGCTTTAATAGTTTTTTGATGAGGTATAAAATATTCCATAGCCTTTTTTATAGGGTTGAAGATATAGACCTTTACCCATAGCTATTGCCTCTAATGTTTTGTTATGGCGCTTACTTTCTTCGAGCTGTTGTCTACCATTTTTAGCTAAAGTAATAGTTTGAGCGATTGCTGACCCACCAGAAGCTATTGCTCCCAATGCTCCAAGTGCTGTTAGAATAGGGACAAGTGGAAGAAAACCGCCAAGTTTAGGTATGTTGATAATTATAGGAATTTTTACTATAGATTTTTTTCCAAGAAATGAATGTCTGATAGCTTTTCGTGCAGTTTTAATAGCGGTTTTTATGTCATTTGGTTTTTCCTTTTTTTAAATATCGGTTGCTGATTTAACGGCATTCTTAAAAATATTTCGTCTACACTTTTTCTTTTGGTTGTCAGTTTTTACTCCCAAGCCCAATTTAACTTTTGACTTCATTGCGTTAGTAACAAGGTATGCGTTGAGTTTTTCTCCAAATGTACTATCTTTAGCTTTAACTCTACTCCAAGCTTTTTCTGCTAGTTCTTTATCTGCGTAATGTCGTTTATGAATATCAGTGTTCTGGGCATAAGCAATATGATAGAATAAACTCGCAAAATCGTTTTGCAATTCTGGAGGATGAATCTTCTGAAACACCCAACGTCATAAAATCGTCGAAGCCACCCCCGATATATCTTAGAGAGCAAAACTCAAGTGAGCTAATAAAAAGTTTAATATCGGTGATAGGTGAAAATTCGTTTTACGTAGCTGCAATCAAGCGTGGTAATATTAACGAAACAAAAATACAGATTAATAATGAGAATGATTTTCGTAAATTAATTAATAAGTTTGAAGCACTTAAAAAAAGCTTCTATACTTACCAGCTGAAAAGCAGCAAAGGTCTGCAGGTTGTGATAAAGGGCATTGACTCATGCGTGGACCCAGACGAAATAAAAACATTTTTAGAAGAAAAGGGTTTCAAAATTAAAAATGTTACAAATATTAAAAATAGGGAAAAAAATCCCCAACCACTATTTCGAGTGGAGTTAGAGCCCGGCGACGTTAAGCTAAAAAAAAAATGAAACGCATCCCATTTACAGCTTAAAATACATCCTGTACAGGAAAATAACGATAGAAGAGCCGCACAAAAGAAATGGGCCTGTTCAGTGTTTAAACTGCCAAGAATTTGGTCATACTAGGGCATACTGCTATTTACCCCCTGTTTGTGTCGTATGTGGAGAACTACATGGTACCGTTCAGTGTGATAAGTCAAAAAATGACCCTAATGTAAAAAAATGTAGCAACTGTGGTGGTAATCACACTGCCAACTATAGAGGATGTCCGGTATATTCTATTGTCAAGCGTTCTGTTGGACAGAAACTTAATCCCCCTCAAACGCAGGCAACTTATCAAGAAAACACTAACGGCGTTCAAATACCGCAGCCAAATAATAACAGAACCTCGTACGCTAATGTCTTAAAATCTAATCATATGCCATTGCAAGGTGATTTACCAAATAATGACGAAATTCCCACTTCTAATTTAACTCGGCTAGAAAAAACCATGGAAACATTAGTGCAAACCGTTAACAATTTTACCAACACAATGGGTAACATGATGCAAGAAATGTTAAGAATGCAATCGATGTTATTGCAAGCTGTACTAAATAAGCCATGAACTGTCTAAAAATTTGCTTTTGGAACGCAAACGGCATCCGCCAACATAAAAATGAACTAGAATACTTCCTTAAAAATAAACAAATCGATGTTATGATGGTTTCTGAAACTCATCTGACCTCGAGAAATACGTTTAAAATCAATGGTTATATATTATATGATACCAAGGACCCTCGAGGTAGAGCTTGTGGAGGTTCTGCCATTTTGATAAAAAACCGAGTAAAACACTACTTAATGTGTGATCATCGTGAAGATTATCTCCAAGCAACGACCATTTGCGTCGAGGAATTAAATCGAAACCTAGTTATTTCATCAATATATTCACCACCTAGATTTTCAATATCAGAAAGCCAATATAATAAATACTTCAAAGCATTAGGACCCTGCTTCCTGGCTGCTGGCGATTATAACGCTAAACATACTTTCTGGGGGTCACGACTTATTACGCCTAAGGGTCGTGTTTTGTTTAACACAATTCGTAAAATGGATCTAAATGTGATCGCGAGCGGTGAACCAACATATTGGCCTACTGATCAGCAAAAAGTTCCAGATGTCATAGATTTTGGAGTGGTTAAAAACATCCCCGCAGAAACGATTTATGTTGAGGCTTCCTTAGAATTATCTTCCGACCACACACCTACAATTGTTACTATAATGATTCCAAATAGAATCGTATCGCCGTCTGGGTACTTATCCAAATCACCCTCACAAATAAATTGGTTAAAATATAAAAAATATCTTAGTGCCCATTGCACAGAAAATATTCCGCTTAGCACACCGGAGAGCGTGGATCTCGCTATTGTTAATTTTGACAGTTATCTCAAACTAGCTGTTCAACATTCCAGCACAACCCTCAAAAAAACCAAAAACAATATCATATATTCTGTAGATGTCGAGCGTCTATTGACTGAAAAAAGGAGAGTTCGAAGAGAGTGGCAATTGCACAGATCCCCCCAACTTAAGACTTTATTAAAAGACTGCACAAAAAGGCTAAGAAAGTTACTGCAGTCCCAAAAAACTGCATCCTTTGAAAAATATCTTAAGGAACTTGATGCAACTCCACAACCAGACTACTCATTATGGCGTGCAGCTAGAAATCTTAAAAGACCAGTTATCACTAAACCACCATTAAGAAACTTAAACGGAAGTTGGGCAAGAAATGATATAGAAAAAGGAAATCTTTTTGTTAATCATTTGAAAACCGTATTTACCGCTCACACATCTCTCGATATGGCGGTCGAGTTACCACCTGTTGCTGTTAGAGCAGCTGTTCCACTAAGATTTGAGATAAGAGAAATCGAAAAGGCTATTCATGATTTAAACCCGAAGAAAGCCCCTGGTTTTGATAAGATCAGTAACAAAATGCTTTTGGAGCTACCCAGCATAGCAAAGAAAATTATTCTCTTTATTTTTAATGCTATTTTACGCCTTGAATACTACCCTCAGGAATGGAAAGTATCATTAGTTACCATGATACCTAAATCAGGAAAGGATCCTACAAAAGTTGAGTCATATAGACCTATAAGCTTATTGTCTAATATATCAAAGCTGTTTGAGAAGCTGTTAGTGTCAAAATTAACCCCAATTTTAAATGTAAATAGATGTATTCCAAACCATCAATTCGGCTTTAGAAGAGAACATAGCACAATTGAACAAACCCATCGTATAGTAAACGCCATAAGAAAAACCTTTGAAGAAAAAAAATATTGTTCCGCCCTCTTCATCGATGTTTCTCAAGCTTTTGATAAAGTCTGGCATGAAGGCTTATTACATAAATTGAAGCTAAATTTACCAGTAAACACACACAAGCTGTTAGAAAGCTACTTAGTCGGTCGAAAGTTTATTATTAAAGAAGGTGCTTTTATAAGTTCTCCTCAGCCAATTGACGCTGGAGTCCCTCAGGGAAGCATCATGGGCCCACTGTTATACCTAATATATACCTCAGACATGCCAACAAACAACCACACCCTAACTTCAACATTTGCTGATGATACAGCTTTTTTAAGCGTGCACGAAAACTGTCATGAAGCTTCTCGCTACTTGCAGGATCATATATTTGAACTGGAAAAGTGGTTAAAACAATGGAGAATAAAGGTTAATGAGCAAAAATGCGTACATATAACATTCACCTTGCGTCGGGAGTCATGTTCCCCTATTAAAATCAATAATCAATTAGTGCCCCAACAATCGCATGTAAAATATCTCGGAATTCATCTAGATCGGCGTTTAACATGGAAATGCCATATAGAAGCAAAACTAACACAAATGAAACTAAAAGCAATTCAACTTAATTGGCTTATTGGAAGAAACTCTGTTCTTAGTCTCGATTGTAAACTTCTACTTTACAACTCTATCTTAAAACCAATTTGGTGCTACGGTATTCAGTTATGGGGCACTGCCTCGGCTTCTAATATCGAAAAAATTCAAAGGCGACAAAATAAACTTCTTCGAATAATCACAGCCGCTCCCTGGTATGTTAAAAACTCAAATATTCACAAGGATCTCAATGTGCCGTTAGTAAAAACTATTATTACGAACTATGCAGTAAAATATTTAAAAAGACTTGAGTCGCACCCAAATCCACTAGCTCGAAATATTTTAAATTACAGCGGCCACTCTAGATTAAGGAGAAGAGATACAGCAGGACTCATCAGACAAGAAGAGCGCTAAACATCTACATATGTGAACAGAAACCGTGAAGAGAAAAATTTTCGTCTAGCATTGGCAGGACAAAAATAAAGTATTAGTATAAGATTTGATTAATTATTGTTAGTTCATATTTAATATATGAAGATTCAATAAATAAATAATGAAAAAAAAAAAAAAAAAAAATCCAACGGATTGATACCTTTATCACCCCTTTGTAATCGTTTTTCCAATTTAGTGCCTGGTCCACAAAATTGATAACCCGGTAAATGAAGTTCAAGTGGTAGTGAATTAATTAAGCTATTTACAAGTCCTTTTCCAAGGACGAAATGTTTTCTACTAAATTCTTTATTTTTATACACAATCATTTATATATAAAAAATTGCTTTTCTGAAAATAAAAAAAATCTGAAAGTAAATAAAACGCAATATTAAGCAAACGTATGCTTTCAGTTATAAAGATGCGTTTGGTAAAACAACAATCGAATATTTCAGTGAGAAACTTGGATTTAACGGAAAACAGAAATGGTTTTAAACATAGCTGTCTTTTACCTAATTCTATCAGAGCACTAATAGTTGGTCCCTCAAACTGTGGCAAAACAAATATAATGCTTAGTTTAATTGAAAGTCCGAATGGTTTAAAATTTAAAAATATTTATATATACTCAAAATCATTAAATCAACCGAAATATAAATATCTGTCAAGATTAATTTCATCAGTAAAGGGTATGGGACTTTATACGTTTTCAGACAATGAACATGTCATACCACCCGAAAAAGCTAAAGTAAATTCTATTATGATATTTGACGATGTCGCTTGTGAAAAACAAAATAATATAAGATCATATTTCTGTATGGGGAGACATAAGGATATTGATTCTTTTTATTTATGTCAGACTTATACACATATTCCAAAACATTTAGTACGTGATAATGCAAATATGATTATTTTATTCAAGCAAGATGAATTAAATTTAAAGCACATCTACAATGATCATGTTGACAGTGACATGAGTTTAAATATGTTTCGTTACATTGGCGGAGAATGTTGGAAGGATAAATATGGATTTCTTATAATAAGTAAAGATGATGAAATGAAGCAAGGGCGTTATAGAAAAGGCTTTGATCTATTCATTCAGATTTAGTCATACAAATACTACTAACTACATCAGACGTATACCTATTAATATTAAATACGTTTTTTTTATACTTGGAGAACTGTCAAAATTATTCCACGAAGCTGTTTAGCTGTTTAAAAAACTGTTTAGCTGTTTTAAGAAGCTGTTTAGCTGTTTTAATTACCTGTTTAGCTGTTTTAAAAACCTGTTTAGCTGTTTTAAAAAGCTGTTTTAAAAAGCTGTTTAGCTGTTTTAATTACCTGTTTAGCTGTTTTAAAAAGCTGTTTTAAAAAGCTGTTTAGCTGTTTTAAAAAGCTGTTTAGCTGTTTTAATTACCTGTTTAGCTGTTTTAAAAAGCTGTTTAGCTGTTTTAAAAACTGTTTAGATGTTTTAATTACCTGTTTAGCTGTTTTTAAAAAGCTGTTTAGCTGTTTTAAGAAGCTGTTTAGCTGTTATAAAAAAGCTGTTAAAAGTATACTACGAGTTATTCCAGGATCTAAAGTTGGTGACGACACTAGTTTAAAGTTATAATCATGGAAGAAAATATTTTAAAAGAGATGGTGAAATCCAAAAAAATTTTAAAGAAAAAATTTCAAAGCATAAGACTGGGAGAATTGGAAAAATTTAATAATTTAGAAAGAACGTTTAAACCTTTAACAGAACCTCTAAAGAAACTAGTCAAATTGTCAGATTCGTCAAATCTAACAATACCCACAGACGAAAAATATAAATGTAAGCACAATACTAAAATAAAAACGGAAAATAATACTATATTCACCAGCACTCCTAAGAAAAAATTATTGAACGAGAAAAACATTAATTCAGCACCTAATAAAATAAAAAGGGGTAAAGAAGAAGAAGAAGAAGACTATAATAGTAATAGTGAAGATGAAGTAAATGATAAATCGAAAAATGAACAATTTTATTCTCAATCATCCGATTGGGAGTTTGATTTATCAACCCTAAATGGAAATAAAAAGCTTGACACTATATTTGGACCTCATAAAATGGAAAATGGAGACTGGAAATTTGGAAATTCTATTTTAAAGCTTACTGATGATAAAATAATTATAGGTCAAAAATCTTGGGCACTAACCCCAGGGTTATACTCATTGCTTTTTCATAAAAATCCAAAACAATTTGATACGTCAGAGTTAGCAATATATAAACATATTTTACTTGATACAAACGCACATCGAAGGAACTATGATCCTAATAATCAAATTAATGGAAACAGAGGCTATAAATATAAAAAAATAATAAATAAATTGTTTACTACAACTACTCACGTTGGCAAGGGTTTAATGGAGCCAAACTATATATACTGGGATAATCCTAATGAAATTGTAGACCGATTGAGGCATCACAACATGCTGGTAACAATAATCATTCTAATGAAATAATATCTATAATCGAAGAACTAAGGGAAGCAAATATAATTGAATAACTTTTTAAAACAATAATAATAAGAAAATTATGACTGTTGACAAATTTGGTCATTACTATAATCAAAAATATATAGGAGATATAACAAGAAACAGCATTTCAAAAAAATTCGGTATCAAACTCAACGTAAATAATATTGATATAGAGAATAAAAGAATTTTAAATTTGTCACCTCCAATGAATGGGACAGATGCTGTTAACAAAAATTATGTGAATACACAAATGACCCATATGCAAGAACATTTAAAAAGGGGTATAAACAAAGATGTTTTAATTGTAAGAAATGAAATAAAGGATTTAAATAAGAAAATTTCTGACATATATAGTGTAATGATTACGCTTTCATCACAACAACAACAACATAATGGAAAAAAGAACGATAATAAATGAACTACATTCCCAAGCGCGGAAGAATTTCTTAAGACGGAAAGTAATAACAAAGGGAATTGATGATCTTTGGCAAGCAGATTTAGTAGAAATGGGTAACTATTCCATTATAAACAACGGATACAAATATATGCTAACAGTCATTGATACATTTTCAAAATATGCTTGGGCTGCAGCAATTAAAGCAAAAACCGCAAATGAAGTTTCCAAAGCTTTCCAGGAAATACTAAGTAAGGGGCGAATACCTAAAAATTTACAAACAGATGACGGAAAAGAATTTTTTAATAAGGAGTTTGGTTTACTAATGCGCAAATATTCAATTAATCATTACTCTACTTATAGTGTAACGAAAGCTTCAATTGTTGAACGCTTTAATCGAACACTAAAAGGTATGATGTGGAGAGAATTTAGTTATAATGGAACATTTCACTGGATTGATAATTATAAAAATCTTGTTAAACAATATAATAGAAAAACTCACAGTACAATAAAAATGGCACCTATGGATGTAAAACCTGAACATGAACAATATTTACTAAATACTGTGTATAATAATTTAAAAATGTTTAAATCATCAAGGTTTAAGGTTGGGGACTATGTTCGCATAAGTAAATATAAACATATATTTGAAAAAGGTTATACACCGAACTGGACTACAGAAATATTTAAAATAAAAACGATACAGAACACCTAGCCAATCACATTTTTACTTGAAGACTATCAAGGATATCCTATAAAAGGCGCATTTTACCAGGAAGAAATACGTCGTACACGTTATCCTAATACATTTCTGGTGGAAAAAATTTTAAAAGAAAAAGGTGATAAAGCGTATGTTAAATGGTTAGGTTTTCCAAACCAACATAATTCTTGGATAAGTAAAAATTAAATATTATAAGAAAACAAATAAAAAAAAAAAAAAGTTTTTCTAATAAATGTATAAATTTAATAAAACAAAAAAACTCAAGCATTTTCATTTCATTTACAATTTACCATTCAGGATGTCAATTACTTTAGCTTTAAGTGGAAATTCATCAATCCTAACGGCAAATTATTTCCCACCAATAGATCTAAAAGATAACTATGAATGTTCTCTAGTTGATTTTCATTCATATAACTCTATTCCTAATGTAGATTATGATAATAATTTATTTCATATAGGAGATAAAATAATTGAAATTCCTATTGGATCATACGAGTTACAAGATATTGTTGATTATATAGTTGAGCAGTATAAAGCAGAAAATTATAATAAATCTATTCTCATTAAAGCTAATAATAATACTTTACAAATTGAAATAACTTCATCCCACGATGCAATTTTATTTAATCGAAAACGATCCATTGGTAAACTGTTAGGTTTTAGTGAAGAAATTTTAAAGGCTGGTATGAAACATATATCAAATCAACCTGTAAATATATTAAAAGTGAATGCTATACAAATTCAGTGTAACATCATAACAGGAGCATATATGAATAATTATCCCGCACATATACTACACGAGTTCGCATTAAAAGTACCACCAGGCTATAAATTAGATGTTATTGCTAATAACCTAATTTATTTACCAGTAAACGTCAAAGAAATAACATATCTCAAAATTTGGATTGTTGACCAAGAAAATCGTGCAGTTAATTTCAGAGGTGAAGAAATAACACTTAGATTACATCTAAGACCCAGGAAAAAATGATAATTTACAATAAAACTAAGCACATTAAAGTTAATAGGGACATTCCTACTGATCATAGTAAAGCTATAAAACCATCATTACCGAAAGAAAACACCACCTTTTTAAAATTGCTTAAGTTAAAAATAAAGAAAAATGTCTGATATACTCAATGTCATTGAAAAACCATATTCTGATGAAAATATAAAAAAAAAAGATTATCACAGCTATGTGCCCTATATTCAATCATTTAAAAACAATGATGAAATTTGAATTACACTACAAAATCAAGACTTATATGTTCTTCCGTCTGAAAGCTACTTATATATAGAAGGAAACATTAAAAACACTAAAGGTTAAGAAGCGTCAGAAAATACTAGATTGAGGAATAATTGTGTTGCATACTTATTTGATGAAATACGGTATGAGATTAATGGTGTTGAAATTGATCGTACTCGATACTTGGGAATATCCAGTACAATTAAGAATTATGTCTCACTAAATGAATTTGAAAGCAATATGATGAGAAATGCAGGGTGGAATATTTCTGAAGACCTGTCAATGCGAAAATTTAATTTTTATATTCCCCTTAAACTACTTGTTTTGTCATTTTACTTTTTTATTTTTTATACATAATGAATTTTTAATGAATTAATTCCTTCAATTAACTTGTTTAGTTTTAATATTAGATTTTTATTGAATTTGGCACTGCACTATGCCTTAAGCTTGGGAATTTTGTAACTGTTATACTGTAAGCTAGTTTTAAGTCCATTTTGAAATAAAAGATACTCTTGTTTGTGAAATTGAAGCGACCAGTTGTGTACTTTTTTAAGTGAAAATTAACAGGCCTACATTAAAAAAAAAAACAAATAAAAATCAGAACAATTAAAAACTTAAAAATAAATCTAGTGTTTGCCAAAACTAAAAATAATAAGGCAAAAAGTCCTTAAAAAATATTAAGGATAAACATTTTGGCGCCCGAGCAGGGACTGTTTTAATTAAATTTAAAAAAAGTGAACCATAATCGTACTTCGGTTAAATCGTAGCAAGTGTCGGTCGTGCGTTGTTAGTGAAACAACCCAACTAAAAAATAATTAACCAAACTTCAACCTCAGAAGATTATCATCCCTGTTTATCCAAGAAGGAAGACTTCACTACCATCTAGATGCCCAATTGCAACTGCATTTTGTGCAAGAAGGAAAGTGCCGAACGTCAGGTATTTAAGAACAAATAATTGTGTGAGAATTTGGCTTACAATTTTACAAATTTTAAAATTTAATCAAGAAAATTTTATACCACACAAAAATTATTTGTTCTTGCAAACAAATTAAATTATATTCCCTAAGTAGTGAAACACACAAAAATAACAAAGTGCTTTATTGTTCGCAATTATCATTGGAATACCAAAAACTTCATTATCACGTTTCAAGTGGTAATTAAAGAAGTACTTATTTTACGCCTCCTCGGAGCAAACATTGCCATCACTGTGCCGTTCGTTCGTTCTTATATTTTTGTCTCTCACGGTATATTTTCACTTTAACAAAATTAAATAATTAAATTTAATAAATTGTAAAATCTTTAAATTTTCCAATATTTACTTTTGTTTGTGGTTTACTTCTTGCAATTCGTTTGTTTGGTTATTGTGACGTTTGTTTTGTTTTATTTTTTGATACTCGTTACTTGTGTAATAAACACGTTAATCAACAGTTGTGAAATAACAAACGAGCAGAAAAACGTAAACAATTATTGGAATAATTAAAAGTGATTTATTAAAAGTAACAAAACAAATAATAATTAAATAAAACTGAAGAACCAAACAAATATATACAAAGAAGTGAATATTGTGAAGTTAATTTAATTAAAGTGAAAAAATTACTTATAAAAAAGTGAAGAAAAATAAGAGGTAAAATTATTATTATTGTTAATATCGGACGAACATTATTTGAAGTGATCGCGAGTTATTACATTTATAAGAGGCTGTAATTTAACCAATTGGAACAATTTAGTGGACAATAAAAATATTAAATAAATAAAATTGCAAATATTTACATAGTCATATATACGCGTATGTTGTGTTGTTGTCTCTTTGCCTTATTGGTGGTTGTTCGTAGTGCAACCCAGTAAACATTTTTGAGATAAATTGATCGCATCCAAATAATATACGGTTTCTGGTATTTCGTTTATGAAATTACTTTATTACTGAATTTAAAATTTAGTACGTCTTACCCAGCGAACAATTTTGCTAACTTGTACACGGTTTACTATATAAAGGCAAAGAGTTTTCTAAAAAAAAGTGGTATAAGTAAAATTTAGTTGAGACCCACAATTAAAAATTTTTTTTTTTGTGCTTTAAAGCGGTTTACTAATTAAAGTAAGCTGAAGTTGATCTCGGAAATTTAATAATTTCTTGTCATTAGCTTGACAAACGCAATATTTCCTAGAGATCCTTCCAGAAAATTGTTGGAAATTTTTTATTCACATTAAATTTGGTCTCCTATATTTAAAAAGTAAATAAACCTCGACTACAATGGTTGACGGTAAAAAACAAAAAGGCAACAGTGTTAGTCTTGAGAGTTTATATCAGCAGAAAAATACAATTCTGTCGAATGTTCAAGAATACGGCGTTCTATAATAGAAAAAACAATTTCATTTAATCAGAACGAATTGCAATGTCGTTTAGAAATTTTAAATTCATATATTGAAGATGCTATGGACATTCAGACAGAGATCGATATATTAGATCCGTCGAATGAGGAAAGAGCTGACATGGAAAACTTATGTGTTACCACAAAAAGCATGCTTATGGGCTATTTAGTCCCTAGACATCATAGCATTGCTGATAATACTCTAAGCGTTCCTTCTCACCATAATCGGCTTCCAAGTATGAAGTTGCCGAAATTCAGCGGGAATTATTCCGAATTTAAAAACTTTATTAGTTTATTTGAAAGTTTAGTAGACAGCGATCCGACTCTGTCTGAAATAGAAAAATTCAATCATTTGATTTCATGCTTGTCAGACGAAGCTCTAGGTACTGTGAAGGCCTATCAAATAAGTGAGCAAAATTATTCCAAGGCGTTACAAAGTTTGAAAAAGGTCTACGATAATCCGTGTTTAATATTTTTCGATAATATTACCAAACTCTTTGATTTACCGGACATATCCAAACCATCTGCATCAGCCTTGAGAAGCATGATTGATACGGTTTCGGCTATTTATGGCTCGCTTTTGTCAATAGGTGATGTTAATGCCACAATCCCACCTCTGATTGTCGACATTAAAAGGTTCTGTACAAAGTTTTTCCCCTTTGTAATCAAAGTATACCAAGGCTGAATGCTACAAATATTCGTGCTTTCTCCCTTGCTCATAATGCCTAAATCGACCGTCAACTTGGACTTAATGTCAAAAATGCTGTTTCCGGTTTTTCTTAATTTTGTTATCTTTCTTGTTTTTTTTAGCAGGCTTAGTGAAAGGTAATCCCCCACAGAAATCTAATTAATAAATTTACTTAAATTAGCCACAATCCTAATATTTGTTTTATTTCCTATTTTTTATTTCCATTCCTGCAAATATTTCCTATTGGGCTTTTGGCAAATTCTGAGTAAACAAAATAAATAAATTATTTTGTTTATTCGCTCGGCTCAGAGAATAATTAACATATTCCCATCCAGCGCTCCTTCCAACTTCTACACACAAACATTTGGTCCATTCGAACCGGATTGGAATTAATACTCTCTGAGAATTCATCATTGGATTTCTGGTGGTCACATTCTTACATACCTACAGCTCAACGATCTTCAATTTAAAAAAGGTACGTTTTGTTTTTTGCTTGTTAGGGATTTAGTAGTGAAAGTGCATTTCTATACAGTTCACAAGAACTGTTTATTTTCTTTAATTTTTTTATTTTTTCTATGCTACCTTGTGTAGCCATCATGAAATTAAATTAAATACATACGTTAATAAAAATAAATAATAAAATATAAAAAAAAAGAAAGAAAAAAAATAAAAAGCAAAGGTACCTACATGTGCACATAATTGCATAAATAAAAGCAAAAATACTTAAGTGCAGAAAAAAGTGAATACAAAAAGAGCGAATAATTCAAAGAGTGGAGGAAAATTCTAACAAAAAAAAGCATTATAATATAATTTTGGCGATAAATTGGAGTGGAGGTTTCATCTGTCACTACCGGAAAAAATTGTAAGTGCACGTCAGCTTGTTCGTTCGAATTTATATTAATTTTATTTATATTAAATAAGAATTAATTAATTTTGTCGTGGCGGGTTGTCCAAGTGCGTAATATTATCGGTGTAGGGTGCTTAAATTCCGAAATTCCCTCTTCCCCTCCCTTCTTTTTTCTCGTTGGCGCGGTTTTTTTTAATTTCAGCTCATATGTATGTTATGTTATGCGTATTCATTTCTCCTTTTCAGCTATGTAAAATTTCTTTTAAAATTTAGTGACCTTTTATTATTCAATTTTTCTGTGATTCCGACATACGACTTAACATTAAAGGCATTTACATCGTAGACATTCCGGTTTACAGTCTTTTGATGTTAACATACGTCTACTCTTCATTGTGCGATCTCTAATATTTTCAATTTCTTAGAGTTGTAACTCTTTAAGTAAATGCTAAACCTCTCTTCCTTTTTTCTTTCTATGCTCCTTAAAAAATATTTTTCCTAGTATGCTCTCACAGTTACAATACTATGGGATTCTTTAATATTCCAATTACAAATGATTGGTATTGCCGTGGTTACCTTTTAAATAATTTTTATACTTTGTTCAAAATTTTAAATTATATGTAAATTTTTTTTTAAAGATATAAATTGTTTCTTTAGTGGTACAAATATAGTATAATTTTGCTTGATAAAACTTCAAATAAATTATATTATATTTTCGCTTTCATTTAATTGGTAAGCCTAGTAAAAAAAAGTACATAAATTTCAGAGTGTGCATCGTTTTCTTATTTTTTTTTGGTCGGATTCGTGGGTTTATTTTATTGTATGAAATTATTATAAAGTGAAAATATATTGCTGTGCTGAGATTTTCCATTTGTCCAAACGGCTTCGCGGTAACGCTGTTTCTATTTTCATCCCTATTTTGTGTTAACAGTGAGATATTCCTGTCTCTCCCCACGGGAATTTTATTTATATTGGAAGTGCGGAGCGAACAAAGTGATTTTTGTATGAAAGCACAATAGGTCTGTTCTACTATACACATTGGTTAAAAAATAAATTTTTTTATTTGATTGTTTATTTTTTAATTTGCTAATTAAACTATTCAGACCAGTAACATTATCTTTTTTAATTATTTTTTTCTTATTCTGGTGTTTATTAGTGGTCTATTTTGGGATTCATTAATTTGTATCCGGGTTTGATTTCCGAATATACTTATATGGTTTGCCTTTTGCTCTAGATAATTTTCCGGCTTGTTCCAAATTTTATTTAAATAAAATTTTTTACATAATTTCTTTTACTATTTTTCATTTGTGCATTCTTAGTTTATGAACGGACCTAATATTTCAATCATAGCCTGGAAAATTTTTATAAGTTCCAACTAAGTAAAAGGTGAATGACCTTTTTAAAATATTTTTCGGTGCACAGCTGATCTATATTCCAGTATCCTAAATAGCTGCAATCACTATTTAGACAGATATTCAAAACAGTGCATTCACCATTTGAATTAAAATTTCGGTTTTTGATTAAAGAAGAAACAGGATTCGAAAGAAAGATTTAATATTAGTATTTAATATTAATATTTATTATTGATTTGGCTTTGGAATTTACTGTCTATTCATTTTACTCATTTAAATCTTTTATTAATTAACTTGCATAACTTGGTGTGGGGTAGTTATAGTAACCTCGGGCTTTGGTATTCGCCCATTTTGCTCGAAATCGTGTATTATTTCTGAATTTTGTAATTTTTTTTAAAATTTTTATTTTTGGCTCTGAAATTTTAATATACCTTTTTTAAAAAACCGAACCATGTCTTTGGATCAATTTATCCGTGTAGCCGACAGTATTATCGAATTTGAGGCTGATCTTAACGACAACCAGTACCCCTTAGCGTCTCCTCACGCCCTGGAAGTTCATCGTTATGAACTTAATTCGAATTGGAGTCGTCTTAAGACCGCCTATGACATATTTATGTTAGAGGCGGAAAAGGAGGCTATCGAACATAAAGATTCCATGGACATAGAACCCTTTAAATTAAAACATAAAAGCACGTACGCGACGTATTGTAAGTGCTTAACCAAGTTAGCCGAAATGTCTGAGGCACTTCGTCAACCGTCCGTTCCTATCACAGGAATTCAGCCAAGCACTGTTTCATCTACAACACACAGCCTGCACTTACCTCCAATTGAAATTGAGACTTTCAATGGCAATTATGCTTCCTGGCGCACGTTTCGTGACATGTTCACTGCAGTTTTTTCTAATTCTCGAGCTAGCAATGTTGAGAAATTGTTCCATTTGAGGCAAAAGACAAAGGGTGAAGCTAGGGAAATTGTACAGAAAGCTCCCCTTACAAATGATGGTTTCGATCTTGCTTGGAAAGATCTGTGCTTACGTTACGAGAACCGCAGGGTTCTAGTAAATGGTCAACTGAAGATTTTGTTCAACCTTCAGACTATTAATTCTGAATCGGGCAAAGGTCTAAAGCAATTACAAAGGGACATTAATTCTTGCATTTCGGTATTAACCCTCTATGGTATTGACGTGGCAAGCTGGGATCCGATTTTTGTTTTCATATGTACAAACAAACTTCCAGAAAGTACATTAACATTATGGGAACAGGAGTTGAAAGATAAGACAGCTATTCCGAAGTGGTCCGAACTTGATAAATTCTTAGCAAACCGTTATAGAACTTTAGAATCGGTTTCAGAGATTCGAGGTTCTAACACCTCCAGGACTAATGATTCAAAAGCGAAAAATAATTCAGATTCGAGTTCCAACAGAAAAGTTCACAGCTTTCAAGCAAATATTGCTAGTCCGCAATGTCAAATGTGTCCGAATGAAAGCCATCCTATTCGCAAATGCCCGAAATTTTTGAAGATGGACCATCAACGAAGGCTAAACGAGATAAAGAAGGAGGGTTTATGCCTAAGCTGTTTCTCAAAAACACACAGTGTAAGAAACTGCACGAGCAAAAATAGTTGTTTTAAATGCCAAAGGAGACATAACACTCTCCTACATAAGGAAGTTGATAGTCCAAGTCCTTCTTCAAGTCAAAATTCAAATCCTATTTCAACTCTTAACCCCAATTCCGCTCCCTTCTCTCAACCAAGTTCTAGCAAGATACAGTCCACAAGTCCTTCAAGTTCAAACAGAGTACAATCGTGCTTTACTACGAATTCCAAGGGAGTTTTGTTAGGAACAGCTTGGGTCAATATTTGCCACTTGGGAATTAAATATCAGGCAAAAGCTTTAGTAGATTCAGGTTCAGAGGGGACGTTTATTTCCGAACGCCTATTCAATTTAATTAAGCTTCCTTTTCAACGTACTAATGCACAGATTTCCGGATTAAATAATACTGTTTCGGCCAAAGTCCAAAGAAAGTGTAACTTCGTATTAGGATCACCAACGAATGATAAAATTGATATCCCTGTTGAAGCTTTAGTAGTTCCACAGCTTTCTAATAGTTGACCTTCCCAGGATATTTCGTCTTCGATATTTTCAAATCTTCCCGAGATTCAGTTAGCTGATCCAAAATTCTATTGTAGTTCGAAGATCGATATGTTGATTGGGGGGGATATTTTTCCATCCATTGTTTGTTCAGGTATCATTCATAACGTGTGTGAATCTCTTATTGCCCAAGAAACCATATTCGGATGGATTCTTACTGGTCCTATATCTAATGTATTGAAACCTAGTCCCACCGTAGTTTCACATTTTTGTGAAATTGCTTTAGATAAGGAAATTGCACATTTTTGGGAGGTGGAGAATCTTCCAAGGAAGAACTTTATGTCGGCCTCGGATAGGTTCTGTGAGGACTTGTATGTAAAAACTACAAAAAAGAATATCGATGGGAGATATGTAGTTTCGTTGCCCTTTAAAGAAGAATTCCCGGATTCGTTGAATATTGGACACTCTAGGTCTAGTGCTATGGCACAGTTTTTCAGAAATGAATCTAGGCTTATTCGAACTCCAAGTTTTAAGATGGATTATGATAAAGTTGTCCAAGAATATGAAGAGTTAGGACATATGTCTAAAATCAAGCTGCCTATCCCACTCGAAAGTTCAAAAGAGTACTATCTACCGCACCATGCTGTGATCAAACCAGATAGTACCAGTACAAGGGTTCGCGTCGTCTTTAATGCCTCCGCTCCAACATCCAATGGCCATAGTTTAAATTCGTTGCTTCATATAGGACCCATTCTCCAAAACGACTTAACTCTACTCATTTTGAAATGGCGATTTTTCCGATTCGTTTTTAATGCGGATATTCAGAAAATGTACCGGCAGATACTGTTCAATGCTGATCATACTCCATATCAGCGCATTTTGTTCCGCAGTAATCCGAATAGTCCCATTTGCCATTACGAATTAAAGACTGTGACGTTTGGTGTCAACTGTGCACCGTATCTGGCAATTCGGACATTACTTCAACTAGCAGATGACGTTCAGTCCATTTATCCAATCGCGAGTACGGTTCTGCGAAGTTCAATGTACGTTGATGATGTTCTTGCAGGTTCTCATAGGAAAGATGAAACCATTAAAGCAAAAAATGAGCTAATTCGAGCTCTAGATTCCGCTGGGTTTTCATTGAGAAAGTGGACATCTAACTCCGAAGATATTCTAGCCGATATTCCACCAGACCATTTATTACATGAGGGTTTCCTGAAGTTTGAGGATAGCAGCTTAGCAAAAACTCTTGGCATTCGATGGAATGCATGTTCGGATGAATTCTACTTTACTGCAAGTCCATTTTCCGAGACCTCAAACTACACAAGACGAGAAGTTTTGTCCGAAATAGCTAAATTATTCGATCCAGCTGGCTGGCTAGCTCCTTGTGTTGTTCAAGCTAAAATATAAATGCAAAAGATATGGATAGATGGTACTGGTTGGGATGAAGTCCTGGCTAAAGAGGCTCTTACTCAGTGGAAGATTTTTCAATCTAACTATTCCGTGATCAATACCATTCGGGTTCCTCGATGGATTGATTATTGTCCAAATGCTGATATTGAATTTCATGGATTTTGCGATGCATCCGAAAAAGCATACGCAGCAGCATTATACGTTCGTATAGCCTATTCTGGTTCTATTTCAACTCACTTAATAACATCAAAGACGAAAGTGGCTCCTATTAAAACGATTTCCATTCCAAGACTTGAACTGTGTGGGGCAGTTTTATTAGCTGAAATGATAGATACTGTAGTTCCGAGATTAGATGTTGAAAAATACTCTACCTATTGTTGGACGGATTCAACCATAGTTCTGTCTTGGCTGGCAAAACTTTTGCAAATCGGGTTTCGAAAATTTCTCAGGTCATTAATTATTCGCAGTGGCATCACATCAGCTCAGAAGATAATCCCGCAGATCTGGCAAGTAGAGGGGTTGGTCCGCAAGAACTTGTTGGCAATAACTTATGGTGGTTTGGCCCACCATGGCTAAAGAAAGCTAAATCGCATTTGCCTAATTTTCCGTTGTCCGATATTCCAAACACCAACTTAGAAATTAAACCGATTAAAGTTCTTTTTTCATACTTCACGGATTTTGAAGATTTGTTGGCAAGATTCTCCTCGTATCAGAGGGCGATGAGAGTTATGGCATACGTCTACAGGTTTTTCTATCGAACTCATCGTCGTTACCGTTTTAACTTCTTCAAAGACTCTGTAACACTTTCCAGCTCTGAAATTAGTTCTGTTCGAGACCAACTCATTTCTATTTGTCAAAGGTCTTGTTATCCTGATGAGTACAAGGCTCTTGATTCACGACAAACTATTTCATCTTCCAGTAATATCCTTAGCTTAAATCCATTCTTAGATCCTGAAGGCATTATTCGTTCCTGCGGTCGGCTTCAATCCTTTCCAGGGTTAACGTATGATGAAAAACATCCAATTATTATTCCATACAACTGCCACTACACAAGACTCTTGGTTAAATTTGTGCACGACATAAGCCTACACGGAGGAAACCAGTTAGTTCTACGTCTTTTACGAACACAGTATTGGATTCCAAAAGCTAAAAATTTAATAAAAACGACGATCAACAAATGTAAAATTTGTGTGATTTACAGGAAGAGGTGCCAACGGCAAATAATGGCAGCATTGCCTCGCGAAAGATGTGAAATTACTCGCCCATTTGCCCACACTGGCTTAGATATCGCTGGACCATTCGACGTCAAGAGCTATTCTGGTCGATTTTGTCGCATTTTGTCGCATGTGCTTCTCAACAAAATCAATACACTTAGAGGCCACTTTGGATTTATCTACCCAGGCATTTCTTGCTGTTTTTAGCCGATTCATTGCACGCCGAGGTTGCCCACTTCACCTTCATTCCGATAATGGCACAACCTTCATAGGCGCTTCGAAAGTTCTGGCGAGAGAGTTCATACAGTCTTCCCGGCAATATGTAGAAACAAATTATTCACATCAAAAAATATCCTGGCATTTCATACCAGCAGGAGCTCCCCACATGGGAGGCTTATGGGAGGCTGGTGTGAAAAGTTTCAAGGCCCATTTTCGAAAAATCGCTGCAGTCTCCAAATACACTTTCGAAGAATTCTCAACTTTATTGTCCAAAGTTGAATCTTGTCTAAATTCCAGACCTATCTCACCGATATCTTCGGATCCTACTGATCTTTGTGCACTGACCCCCGGTCATTTTCTTATAGGCAGTCCAATATTGGCACCTGTCGATTCGCAGGTCAACGATTCCGCCTTGTCGCTCATCAATCGGTGGCAAAGATTAAAAGTTATTCATAAAGACTTTTGTTCTAGATGGAAAAACGAATATTTAAAGGAAATGAGTAAAAGAGTTAAGTGGCGGAAACCTGAGGTCAATATTAAGGAAGGAGAAATGGTAGTGATTAAGGATGAAAACCTCCCTCCGAATTGTTGGCGGCTCGGTCGAATAACTAAAGTATATTCAGGTGAAGATGATCGGGTTCGCGTAGCTGATGTACTTACTCAACGCGGCTTCATAACAAGACCGATAGTTAAGCTAGTTTTGCTACCGACAGAATGTTAATTTCTACCAAAATTCACTCAAAACTCCTTCAAAAGGTCTCATGGAATTATACAACTCGTACCCTTGTCGTATATGTAATCGCCCTCATCCTCTTCGCACTTGCCGGAAATTTCTAGCCATGAATATCTCCGACCGTATTCGAGCGGTACGCGAGAACAAATATTGTTTCAATTGTTTGGCACATGACCACTCCAATGGAACGTGTTTTTCCAAACATGGATGTAAACATTGTCATAAGTACCATCACACGTTACTCCATGTTAATCCAAGATTGGCTAAAGACTTGCTGAATTCGCGCTTACACTCCCGTTCCAAATCTCGGTCACCTCAACCCAAACCATCATCGTCCTCCAAAAGCCGTAAGTCCACCGTGCTTAAAAATAAAAACGAGGCTTCCTCTGCACTTACTTCCAAATCCGCATCACTGACTTCAATACTCCGTCAAAACACCTTGATACTACTACCCACCGTATTAGTAAAAATAGGTTCCACTACGTCTCATGCCCGTTGCTTATTGGACTCTGGGTCTCCAGTCAGTAGGGTATCGAAAAAGCTTGTCGATAAGTTGGACCTGACAGCTTACACCTTGCATGATGAAACCATTTGTCCGATCGTATTGAAGTCAAGATTTGATTCATCTTCAAAAATAGAAGGCACCTTCAGGGTTGATAACCGTATCGCGGTTCGAACTCCAGCACATTCTCTACCTGAGTCGTACAGAGCTAATTTTAAGGATCTCTTTTTGGCTGATTCCGAATTCTATGATTCAGCAGCCATTGATATAGTCATTGGTGTGGATTTATATCCAAAGGTCATTTGTCAGGGAGTTTTTTCCCGAACGGGGTTGCCTACAGCCCAGAGTACGTTGTTCGGGTGGACACTTTATGTTCCTTGCTCCATTTAATATGTAGAATACAAAGCACTTTTCTTTTTTTGATATAAACAACAAGCAAACTACAAAACGTATAGAATTCCTAATTAATTTTTCATTATTTAAGTAAAAAAATGAATTGTATTTGAATTTTCCTTTGTTTTATTATAAATTGTTAAAAACCAAATATTAGTATTAAGTACATAATTTAAAAAATTTTCAAAAATGAATTACGAAATGTTAGTATATCCACTTATATGAATTTTATTTGCTGTTTATATACTTATATCCCTAACGTTGAGGCAGCACATTTGACATCAGCAATCCATTTTTTCCATTGCATATATCCTGCAAGGCGGGCGGCAATGTTAATGCCACAATCCCACCTCTGATTGTCGACATTAAAAGGTTCTGTACAAAGTTTTTCCCCTTTGTAATCAAAGTATACCAAGGCTGAATGCTACAAATATTCGTGCTTTCTCCCAAACATATCCAAACCATCTGCATCAGCCTTGAGAAGCATGATTGATACGGTTTCGGCTATTTATGGCTTGCTTTTGTCAATAGGTGATGTTAATGCCACAATCCCACCTCTGATTGTCGACATTAAAAGGTTCTGTACAAAGTTTTTCCCCTTTGTAATCAAAGTATACCAAGGCTGAATGCTACAAATATTCGTGCTTTCTCCCTTGCTCATAATGCCTAAATCGACCGTCAACTTGGACTTAATGTCAAAAATGCTGTTTCCGGTTTTTCTTAATTTTGTTATCTTTCTTGTTTTTTTTAGCAGCCGTAGTGAAAGGTAATCCCCCACAGAAATCTAATTAATAAATTTACTTAAATTAGCCACAATCCTAATATTTGTTTTATTTCCTATTTTTTATTTCCATTCCTGCAAATATTTCCTATTGGGCTTTTGGCAAATTCTGAGTAAACAAAATAAATAAATTATTTTGTTTATTCGCTCGGCTCAGAGAATAATTAACATATTCCCATCCAGCGCTCCTTCCAACTTCTACACACAAACATTTGGTCCATTCGAACCGGATTGGAATTAATACTCTCTGAGAATTCATCATTGGATTTCTGGTGGTCACATTCTTACATACCTACAGCTCAACGATCTTCAATTTAAAAAAGGTACGTTTTGTTTTTTGCTTGTTAGGGATTTAGTAGTGAAAGTGCATTTCTATACAGTTCACAAGAACTGTTTATTTTCTTTAATTTTTTTATTTTTTCTATGCTACCTTGTGTAGCCATCATAAAATTAAATTAAATACATACGTTAATAAAAATAAATAATAAAATATAAAAAAAAGAAAGAAAAAAAATAAAAAGCAAAGGTACCTACATGTGCACATAATTGCATAAATAAAAGCAAAAATACTTAAGTGCAGAAAAAAGTGAATACAAAAAGAGCGAATAATTCAAAGAGTGGAGGAAAATTCTAACAAAAAAAAGCATTATAATATAATTTTGGCGATAAATTGGAGTGGAGGTTTCATCTGTCACTACCGGAAAAAATTGTAAGTGCACGTCAGCTTGTTCGTTCGAATTTATATTAATTTTATTTATATTAAATAAGAATTAATTAATTTTGTCGTGGCGGGTTGTCCAAGTGCGTAATATTATCGGTGTAGGGTGCTTAAATTCCGAAATTCCCTCTTCCCCTCCCTTCTTTTTTCTCGTTGGCGCGGTTTTTTTTTAATTTCAGCTCATATGTATGTTATGTTATGCGTATTCATTTCTCCTTTTCAGCTATGTAAAATTTCTTTTAAAATTTAGTGACCTTTTATTATTCAATTTTTCTGTGATTCCGACATACGACTTAACATTAAAGGCATTTACATCGTAGACATTCCGGTTTACAGTCTTTTGATGTTAACATACGTCTACTCTTCATTGTGCGATCTCTAATATTTTCAATTTCTTAGAGTTGTAACTCTTTAAGTAAATGCTAAACCTCTCTTCCTTTTTTCTTTCTATGCTCCTTAAAAAATATTTTTCCTAGTATGCTCTCACAGTTACAATACTATGGGATTCTTTAATATTCCAATTACAAATGATTGGTATTGCCGTGGTTACCTTTTAAATAATTTTTATACTTTTTTCAAAATTTTAAATTATATGTAAATTTTTTTTTAAAGATATAAATTGTTTCTTTAGTGGTACAAATATAGTATAATTTTGCTTGATAAAACTTCAAATAAATTATATTATATTTTCGCTTTCATTTAATTGGTAAGCCTAGTAAAAAAAAGTACATAAATTTCAGAGTGTGCATCGTTTTCTTATTTTTTTTTGGTCGGATTCGTGGGTTTATTTTATTGTATGAAATTATTATAAAGTGAAAATATATTGCTGTGCTGAGATTTTCCATTTGTCCAAACGGCTTCGCGGTAACGCTGTTTCTATTTTCATCCCTATTTTGTGTTAACAGTGAGATATTCCTGTCTCTCCCCACGGGAATTTTATTTATATTGGAAGTGCGGAGCGAACAAAGTGATTTTTGTATGAAAGCACAATAGGTCTGTTCTACTATACACATTGGTTAAAAAATAAATTTTTTTATTTGATTGTTTATTTTTTAATTTGCTAATTAAACTATTCAGACCAGTAACATTATCTTTTTTAATTATTTTTTTCTTATTCTGGTGTTTATTAGTGGTCTATTTTGGGATTCATTAATTTGTATCCGGGTTTGATTTCCGAATATACTTATATGGTTTGCCTTTTGCTCTAGATAATTTTCCGGCTTGTTCCAAATTTTATTTAAATAAAATTTTTTACATAATTTCTTTTACTATTTTTCATTTGTGCATTCTTAGTTTATGAACGGACCTAATATTTCAATCATAGCCTGGAAAATTTTTATAAGTTCCAACTAAGTAAAAGGTGAATGACCTTTTTAAAATATTTTTCGGTGCACAGCTGATCTATATTCCAGTATCCTAAATAGCTGCAATCACTATTTAGACAGATATTCAAAACAGTGCATTCACCATTTGAATTAAAATTTCGGTTTTTGATTAAAGAAGAAACAGGATTCGAAAGAAAGATTTAATATTAGTATTTAATATTAATATTTATTATTGATTTGGCTTTGGAATTTACTGTCTATTCATTTTACTCATTTAAATCTTTTATTAATTAACTTGCATAACTTGGTGTGGGGTAGTTATAGTAACCTCGGGCTTTGGTATTCGCCCATTTTGCTCGAAATCGTGTATTATTTCTGAATTTTGTAATTTTTTTTAAAATTTTTATTTTTGGCTCTGAAATTTTAATATACCTTTTTTAAAAAACCGAACCATGTCTTTGGATCAATTTATCCGTGTAGCCGACAGTATTATCGAATTTGAGGCTGATCTTAACGACAACCAGTACCCCTTAGCGTCTCCTCACGCCCTGGAAGTTCATCGTTATGAACTTAATTCGAATTGGAGTCGTCTTAAGACCGCCTATGACATATTTATGTTAGAGGCGGAAAAGGAGGCTATCGAACATAAAGATTCCATGGACATAGAACCCTTTAAATTAAAACATAAAAGCACGTACGCGACGTATTGTAAGTGCTTAACCAAGTTAGCCGAAATGTCTGAGGCACTTCGTCAACCGTCCGTTCCTATCACAGGAATTCAGCCAAGCACTGTTTCATCTACAACACACAGCCTGCACTTACCTCCAATTGAAATTGAGACTTTCAATGGCAATTATGCTTCCTGGCCCACGTTTCGTGACATGTTCACTGCAGTTTTTTCTAATTCTCGAGCTAGCAATGTTGAGAAATTGTTCCATTTGAGGCAAAAGACAAAGGGTGAAGCTAGGGAAATTGTACAGAAAGCTCCCCTTACAAATGATGGTTTCGATCTTGCTTGGAAAGATCTGTGCTTACGTTACGAGAACCGCAGGGTTCTAGTAAATGGTCAACTGAAGATTTTGTTCAACCTTCAGACTATTAATTCTGAATCGGGCAAAGGTCTAAAGCAATTACAAAGGGACATTAATTCTTGCATTTCGGTATTAACCCTCTATGGTATTGACGTGGCAAGCTGGGATCCGATTTTTGTTTTCATATGTACAAACAAACTTCCAGAAAGTACATTAACATTATGGGAACAGGAGTTGAAAGATAAGACAGCTATTCCGAAGTGGTCCGAACTTGATAAATTCTTAGCAAACCGTTATAGAACTTTAGAATCGGTTTCAGAGATTCGAGGTTCTAACACCTCCAGGACTAATGATTCAAAAGCGAAAAATAATTCAGATTCGAGTTCCAACAGAAAAGTTCACAGCTTTCAAGCAAATATTGCTAGTCCGCAATGTCAAATGTGTCCGAATGAAAGCCATCCTATTCGCAAATGCCCGAAATTTTTGAAGATGGACCATCAACGAAGGCTAAACGAGATAAAGAAGGAGGGTTTATGCCTAAGCTGTTTCTCAAAAACACACAGTGTAAGAAACTGCACGAGCAAAAATAGTTGTTTTAAATGCCAAAGGAGACATAACACTCTCCTACATAAGGAAGTTGATAGTCCAAGTCCTTCTTCAAGTCAAAATTCAAATCCTATTTCAACTCTTAACCCCAATTCCGCTCCCTTCTCTCAACCAAGTTCTAGCAAGATACAGTCCACAAGTCCTTCAAGTTCAAACAGAGTACAATCGTGCTTTACTACGAATTCCAAGGGAGTTTTGTTAGGAACAGCTTGGGTCAATATTTGCCACTTGGGAATTAAATATCAGGCAAAAGCTTTAGTAGATTCAGGTTCAGAGGGGACGTTTATTTCCGAACGCCTATTCAATTTAATTAAGCTTCCTTTTCAACGTACTGATGCACAGATTTCCGGATTAAATAATACTGTTTCGGCCAAAGTCCAAAGAAAGTGTAACTTCGTATTAGGATCACCAACGAATGATAAAATTGATATCCCTGTTGAAGCTTTAGTAGTTCCACAGCTTTCTAATAGTTTACCTTCCCAGGATATTTCGTCTTCGATATTTTCAAATCTTCCCGAGATTCAGTTAGCTGATCCAATATTCTATTGTAGTTCGAAGATCGATATGTTGATTGGGGGGGATATTTTTCCATCCATTGTTTGTTCAGGTATCATTCATAACGTGTGTGAATCTCTTATTGCCCAAGAAACCATATTCGGATGGATTCTTACTGGTCCTATATCTAATGTATTGAAACCTAGTCCCACCGTAGTTTCACATTTTTGTGAAATTGCTTTAGATAAGGAAATTGCACATTTTTGGGAGGTGGAGAATCTTCCAAGGAAGAACTTTATGTCGGCCTCGGATAGGTTCTGTGAGGACTTGTATGTAAAAACTACAAAAAAGAATATCGATGGGAGATATGTAGTTTCGTTGCCCTTTAAAGAAGAATTCCCGGATTCGTTGAATATTGGACACTCTAGGTCTAGTGCTATGGCACAGTTTTTCAGAAATGAATCTAGGCTTATTCGAACTCCAAGTTTTAAGATGGATTATGATAAAGTTGTCCAAGAATATGAAGAGTTAGGACATATGTCTAAAATCAAGCTGCCTATCCCACTCGAAAGTTCAAAAGAGTACTATCTACCGCACCATGCTGTGATCAAACCAGATAGTACCAGTACAAGGGTTCGCGTCGTCTTTAATGCCTCCGCTCCAACATCCAATGGCCATAGTTTAAATTCGTTGCTTCATATAGGACCCATTCTCCAAAACGACTTAACTCTACTCATTTTGAAATGGCGATTTTTCCGATTCGTTTTTAATGCGGATATTCAGAAAATGTACCGGCATATACTGTTCAATGCTGATCATACTCCATATCAGCGCATTTTGTTCCGCAGTAATCCGAATAGTCCCATTTGCCATTACGAATTAAAGACTGTGACGTTTGGTGTCAACTGTGCACCGTATCTGGCAATTCGGACATTACTTCAACTAGCAGATGACGTTCAGTCCATTTATCCAATCGCGAGTACGGTTCTGCGAAGTTCAATGTACGTTGATGATGTTCTTGCAGGTTCTCATAGGAAAGATGAAACCATTAAAGCAAAAAATGAGCTAATTCGAGCTCTAGATTCCGCTGGGTTTTCATTGAGAAAGTGGACATCTAACTCCGAAGATATTCTAGCCGATATTCCACCAGACCATTTATTACATGAGGGTTTCCTGAAGTTTGAGGATAGCAGCTTAGCAAAAACTCTTGGCATTCGATGGAATGCATGTTCGGATGAATTCTACTTTACTGCAAGTCCATTTTCCGAGACCTCAAACTACACAAGACGAGAAGTTTTGTCCGAAATAGCTAAATTATTCGATCCAGCTGGCTGGCTAGCTCCTTGTGTTGTTCAAGCTAAAATATTAATGCAAAAGATATGGATAGATGGTACTGGTTGGGATGAAGTCCTGGCTAAAGAGGCTCTTACTCAGTGGAAGATTTTTCAATCTAACTATTCCGTGATCAATACCATTCGGGTTCCTCGATGGATTGATTATTGTCCAAATGCTGATATTGAATTTCATGGATTTTGCGATGCATCCGAAAAAGCATACGCAGCAGCATTATACGTTCGTATAGCCTATTCTGGTTCTATTTCAACTCACTTAATAACATCAAAGACGAAAGTGGCTCCTATTAAAACGATTTCCATTCCAAGACTTGAACTGTGTGGGGCAGTTTTATTAGCTGAAATGATAGATACTGTAGTTCCGAGATTAGATGTTGAAAAATACTCTACCTATTGTTGGACGGATTCAACCATAGTTCTGTCTTGGCTGGCAAAACTTTTGCAAATCGGGTTTCGAAAATTTCTCAGGTCATTAATTATTCGCAGTGGCATCACATCAGCTCAGAAGATAATCCCGCAGATCTGGCAAGTAGAGGGGTTGGTCCGCAAGAACTTGTTGGCAATAACTTATGGTGGTTTGGCCCACCATGGCTAAAGAAAGCTAAATCGCATTTGCCTAATTTTCCGTTGTCCGATATTCCAAACACCAACTTAGAAATTAAACCGATTAAAGTTCTTTTTTCATACTTCACGGATTTTGAAGATTTGTTGGCAAGATTCTCCTCGTATCAGAGGGCGATGAGAGTTATGGCATACGTCTACAGGTTTTTCTATCGAACTCATCGTCGTTACCGTTTTAACTTCTTCAAAGACTCTGTAACACTTTCCAGCTCTGAAATTAGTTCTGTTCGAGACCAACTCATTTCTATTTGTCAAAGGTCTTGTTATCCTGATGAGTACAAGGCTCTTGATTCACGACAAACTATTTCATCTTCCAGTAATATCCTTAGCTTAAATCCATTCTTAGATCCTGAAGGCATTATTCGTTCCTGCGGTCGGCTTCAATCCTTTCCAGGGTTAACGTATGATGAAAAACATCCAATTATTATTCCATACAACTGCCACTACACAAGACTCTTGGTTAAATTTGTGCACGACATAAGCCTACACGGAGGAAACCAGTTAGTTCTACGTCTTTTACGAACACAGTATTGGATTCCAAAAGCTAAAAATTTAATAAAAACGACGATCAACAAATGTAAAATTTGTGTGATTTACAGGAAGAGGTGCCAACGGCAAATAATGGCAGCATTGCCTCGCGAAAGATGTGAAATTACTCGCCCATTTGCCCACACTGGCTTAGATATCGCTGGACCATTCGACGTCAAGAGCTATTCTGGTCGATTTTGTCGCATTTCAAAAGGATATGTCTGCGTGTTCGTGTGCTTCTCAACAAAATCAATACACTTAGAGGCCACTTTGGATTTATCTACCCAGGCATTTCTTGCTGTTTTTAGCCGATTCATTGCACGCCGAGGTTGCCCACTTCACCTTCATTCCGATAATGGCACAACCTTCATAGGCGCTTCGAAAGTTCTGGCGAGAGAGTTCATACAGTCTTCCCGGCAATATGTAGAAACAAATTATTCACATCAAAAAATATCCTGGCATTTCATACCAGCAGGAGCTCCCCACATGGGAGGCTTATGGGAGGCTGGTGTGAAAAGTTTCAAGGCCCATTTTCGAAAAATCGCTGCAGTCTCCAAATACACTTTCGAAGAATTCTCAACTTTATTGTCCAAAGTTGAATCTTGTCTAAATTCCAGACCTATCTCACCGATATCTTCGGATCCTACTGATCTTTGTGCACTAACCCCCGGTCAATTTCTTATAGGCAGTCCAATATTGGCACCTGTCGATTCGCAGGTCAACGATTCCGCCTTGTCGCTCATCAATCGGTGGCAAAGATTAAAAGTTATTCATAAAGACTTTTGTTCTAGATGGAAAAACGAATATTTAAAGGAAATGAGTAAAAGAGTTAAGTGGCGGAAACCTGAGGTCAATATTAAGGAAGGAGAAATGGTAGTGATTAAGGATGAAAACCTCCCTCCGAATTGTTGGCGGCTCGGTCGAATAACTAAAGTATATTCAGGTGAAGATGATCGGGTTCGCGTAGCTGATGTACTTACTCAACGCGGCTTCATAACAAGACCGATAGTTAAGCTAGTTTTGCTACCGACAGAATGTTAATTTCTACCAAAATTCACTGTTACGTATTAATTTAATTTTTTTTTCCAGCCCATAATGCCAAAAATTTCTGCGGCCTCGAGTAAATCCAAAACTCCTTCAAAAGGTCTCATGGAATTATACAACTCGTACCCTTGTCGTATATGTAATCGCCCTCATCCTCTTCGCACTTGCCGGAAATTTCTAGCCATGAATATCTCCGACCGTATTCGAGCGGTACGCGAGAACAAATATTGTTTCAATTGTTTGGCACATGACCACTCCAATGGAACGTGTTTTTCCAAACATGGATGTAAACATTGTCATAAGTACCATCACACGTTACTCCATGTTAATCCAAGATTGGCTAAAGACTTGCTGAATTCGCGCTTACACTCCCGTTCCAAATCTCGGTCACCCCAACCCAAACCATCATCGTCCTCCAAAAGCCGTAAGTCCACCGTGCTTAAAAATAAAAACGAGGCTTCCTCTGCACTTACTTCCAAATCCGCATCACTGACTTCAATACTCCGTCAAAACACCTTGATACTACTACCCACCGTATTAGTAAAAATAGGTTCCACTACGTCTCATGCCCGTTGCTTATTGGACTCTGGGTCTCCAGTCAGTAGGGTATCGAAAAAGCTTGTCGATAAGTTGGACCTGACAGCTTACACCTTGCATGATGAAACCATTTGTCCGATCGTATTGAAGTCAAGATTTGATTCATCTTCAAAAATAGAAGGCACCTTCAGGGTTGATAACCGTATCGCGGTTCGAACTCCAGCACATTCTCTACCTGAGTCGTACAGAGCTAATTTTAAGGATCTCTTTTTGGCTGATTCCGAATTCTATGATTCAGCAGCCATTGATATAGTCATTGGTGTGGATTTATATCCAAAGGTCATTTGTCAGGGAGTTTTTTCCCGAACGGGGTTGCCTACAGCCCAGAGTACGTTGTTCGGGTGGACACTTTATGTTCCTTGCTCCATTTAATATGTAGAATACAAAGCACTTTTCTTTTTTTGATATAAACAACAAGCAAACTACAAAACGTATAGAATTCCTAATTAATTTTTCATTATTTAAGTAAAAAAATGAATTGTATTTGAATTTTCCTTTGTTTTATTATAAATTGTTAAAAACCAAATATTAGTATTAAGTACATAATTTAAAAAATTTTCAAAAATGAATTACGAAATGTTAGTATATCCACTTATATGAATTTTATTTGCTGTTTATATACTTATATCCCTAACGTTGAGGCAGCACATTTGACATCAGCAATCCATTTTTTCCATTGCATATATCCTGCAAGGCGGGCGGCAATGTTAATGCCACAATCCCACCTCTGATTGTCGACATTAAAAGGTTCTGTACAAAGTTTTTCCCCTTTGTAATCAAAGTATACCAAGGCTGAATGCTACAAATATTCGTGCTTTCTCCCTTGCTCATAATGCCTAAATCGACCGTCAACTTGGACTTAATGTCAAAAATGCTGTTCCCGGTTTTTCTTAATTTTGTTATCATTCTTGTTTTTTTTTAGCAGCCGTAGTGAAAGGTAATCCCCCACAGAAATCTAATTAATAAATTTACTTAAATTAGCCACAATCCTAATATTTGTTTTATTTCCTATTTTTTATTTCCATTCCTGCAAATATTTCCTATTGGGCTTTTGGCAAATTCTGAGTAAATAAAATAAATAAATTATTTTGTTTATTCGCTCGGCTCAGAGAATAATTAACATATTCCCATCCAGCGCTCCTTCCAACTTCTACACATAAACAGGTGATGACAAGGCAATTACTAACGCGCTAATTATTCACCTTGTGATGACAAAAGTAGATCCAATCACTAGATCTAAATGGGAAGAGCAGCTTGATTATGATAAGCTACCCCTATGGAGTGATTGCGAGGCAGCTTTAAACAAAAGGTACCAGCATATTTCCGCTGAAGAAGCGTCAAGTTCAAGACTAAAGCCTTATGCCAATTCTATAAAGAAAAATGACAATTTTGCTAAAAAGAAATCAAAATCTTCATTTTCATGCCAAACCGAATCACAACAACAAACAGCGAAATGTTTATTTTGTAAATCGACACAACATTTTTTGTCGAATTGTCCTTCATTTCTTGCAATTCCAGTGCAACAGAGATTTGATTTTGTAAAGGGCGTTCCTGCCTGTATAAATTGCTTGAAAAAAGGGCATACAGTCACAAAATGTAAGTCTTCAAAATGCCGAGTTTGTAGTCGTTCCCATCATACATTATTACACATACATGATGCAAATAATGCATATTCAGTTAATGTAACAAATTCTGATTCTAATGAACCGTCAACATCAAGAGCCTTTGTAAATCATTCGTCATCCGAAAGAGACAATGTTATTTTGGCCACGGCTTTAGTAGAGATTAAAAATAAATTCGGTCAGTATGTTTTGGCGAGAGCTTTATTGGATTCCGGTTCGCAAATTAATTTTGTGACTGAGGAATTATCTCAGCGGCTACAACTACAGAAAGATGAAAGAAATCTCAGTCTTATTGGTATGCCTCACGTATTTAAGTGATATATTCGCAGAATCATTACCCATTGGGTCTAAAGTTGTTAGGAAAGATTTTTATGGCGCCGATTCAATTGAAGATATCAATATAATTAGGTCTCAAGTTACGGAAATACTCCAATCGGCCGGTTTTAATCTTGCAAAGTGGTTTTCTAACTGTTGGGATCAAGGTAATACTGATAAAATGAAAAAGTCAGTGCAAATAGATCAAGATCTCATAAAAACATTAGGTACTTATTGGCTTCCGAAGAGTGATGTATTTAAATATCACTTAGATGACTCGTTTCAAAGCTTGAAGGCAACAAAACGAAATATCTTGTCAGTTTCGGCAAGATTATTCGATCCACTCGGTCTATTGTGCCCATTAGTTGTCAAGGCAAAAGTTCTACTTCAAGAACTGTGGCTAATAAAGCTGGATTGGGATGAATCAATCTCCACTCGTCTTGACACATCATGGGAAGATTTCAAAACTAATTTGATGAAAATTGATCAAATAGAAATTCCTAGATACGTTTTTACCACTTTAAAGGACAAATGTCAAATTCACGGGTTTTCTGACGCCTCAATGCGAGCGTATGGCTGCTGCATTTTTATTCGGAGTAGAGCTTCAGGTACTATTTCATGTCGATTACTGACGGCGAAGTCGAAAGTAGCTCCTCTGAAGACCAAGTCTTCAGAGGAGCCTAAATTAAAACCGATGATTTCGTTTGAGATTGAAAGCGTCACTTTTTGGACGGACTCCGAAATTATATTACACTGGATCCAATCTCATCCATCAACTCTAGCGACATTTGTTTCGAATCGAGTGTCAGAGATCCAAGAACTATCAGATCAAGTCGCATGGCGACATGTTCCAACTAAGGAAAATCCTGCTGATATAGTTTCAAGAGGATGTAATGTAGATGAACTACTAGACTCAATTTGGTTTACTGGCCCGAAGTTTTGCTCAAAGAGAGTAATAATTGGCCAGTTAACAGTCACTTTACGCTCACTGCTGAAGAAGAGTCACTAGAAAAAAGAAAGACCAGTGTTTTTCTCGCTGTAGAAGAAACCGGGACAGACTATTTTTTGAAATTTATCGACAAGTATTCGTCGTATACTAAATTGATCCGAGTATTTACATATGTCTTCCGTTTTATTGATATAGCTCGAGTTAGGAATTGTCGCAACTTAGGTATTCCTACAGCGAAGGAAATGAACTGGACTTTTCTCCATCTAATTGAAGTCTTTCAGAAAACTGAATACGCCAGCGACTTAAAAAAGTTGAGTAAGTCACAGATTTTATCTGCTAATCTGCAAAGACTGACTCCTTTCGTTCATCAATTTAAAGATGAACATCGCGCATTTTCACTACTTAGAGTCGGCGGGCGGTTGCTAAACGCACCAATTGCGTATGATACTAAATTCCCTTTTTTGATGCCCAAAAAGTCGCATTTTATGCCACTGTACTTACGACATTTGCACTTCAATAACTGTCATGCAGGGGCGAAGGCGCTCGTAGCTTTACTGCGTGACAAAATTTGGCTTATAAATGCTAGAGAAGAGTGTAGAAAGGTAGTCCGAAAATGTCTGCATTGTTTCAGGTACAAGCCGAAACTAATGGGCCAAATTATGGGAAACTTGCCCGCTGATAGGGTGAGAGCTCTACGCCCATTTAAAGTATGCGGCGTAGATTTTTGCGGCCCAATCAACGTTTCTCAAAAGATTAGAGGCCGCCCACCCGTAAAAATGTATATTGCTATATTTGTGTGTTTTTCATCAAAGGCTGTACATATTGAGTTAGTCACTGATCTTTCTTCAAATTCTTTTATTCTTTGTCTTCAAAGGTTCGTCGGCAGGAGAGGCCTCCCCGAGACGATACATTGCGACAATGCCACCAATTTTGTCGGGGCCAGCAGAGAGCTGCACCAGCTGAGAGAAGCAATGTTCAGTCATGCCAGCGAAATCAAATCGTTTGCTGCCACCAAAGGGGTCAACTTTGCCTTCATACCGCCACGAGCGCCGCACTTTGGCGGCCTATGGGAAGCAGCCGTCAAGTCAGCCAAGGGGCTTCTTGTCCGAACCGTAGGCATAGTGCTGCTAACCGCCGAAGAGCTGCAAACGGTTCTGGTTCAGGTAGAGGCCGTGCTCAACTCCAGGCCAATTGCTCCCATCAGCAACGACCCCAACGACGGCGAAGCATTGACTCCGGCGCACCTACTAATCGGCGAGAGCCTACTAGCGCTGCCGCAAGAATCGCCTCAAGGAGAAGTGGACAGGCTGGCGTACTCGAAGAGATGGCGGCTTATCTGCGCACTCAAGCAGATGTTTTGGCAGTCTTGGGAGAAAGATTACGTCCGCAGCCTCCAAGCCAAAACCAAATGGGCAGAAGAAGAGCCAGATCTCGTCGTCGGCAAGCTCGTCGTCGTGCACGAAGACAACATGCCTCCCCTTCGGTGGCTGACAGGCCGAGTTCTGGCGGTAACCCACGGCGCAGACGGCAGAGTGAGGATAGCCGAAGTGAAGACTAGGCACGGTGTTGTTAAAAGGCCTATCCACAAATTAGCAGTGTTGCCAGTGGATTGAAGACCGTTGGTCCTTCAATGGGGCCGGTGTTTTGTCATTTTACTTTTTTATTTTTTATACATAATGAATTTTTAATGAATTAATTCCTTCAATTAACTTGTTTAGTTTTAATATTTGATTTTTATTGAATTTGGCACTACACTATGCCTTAAGCTTGGGAATTTTGTAACTGTTGTTTTAAGTCCATTTTGAAATAAAAGATGCTCTTGTTTGTGAAATTGAAGCGACCGGTTGTGTACTTTTTTAAGTGAAAATTAACAGGCCTACATTAAAAAAAAAAACAAATAAAAATCAGAACAATTAAAAACTTAAAAATAAATCTAGTGTTTGCCAAAACTAAAAATAATAAGGCAAAAAGTCCTTAAAAAATATTAAGGATAAACACTACTATTGGGATTTGCTGAGAATTTCAATAAAATAATTTTAAATAGTAAACATGAACTTATTCTTTTACGAAGTTCAAATGATGATAAGGCGTATTACTCTACAGATGCTAATGAAAAATTAAGTTTATCGATTAAAAACATAACATGGAGAATATGTGGTATTCACCTATCAGATACACGAAAAATACAAATAATGAAGATTATAAAGGAGGGTGTTTCATTACCCATAGCATTTCGCAGTTGGGACTGTTATTTTAATCCAACATTTTCCGGAGGCAGAAATCACAACTGGAATATTAAACTATCAGTGAATAGAGAAAGGCCAAGATTTCTTTTATTCGTATTAGAAAACGATAATAAATATATACATTCAGATTTGAAAAATGTTAAAGTGCATTTAAATTCAGAATCGTATCCATATGATGATTTAAATTTAAAATTTGAGGAGAATCGATACGCTATTTTGTATGATATGTATGCTAAGTTTCAACAAAATTACTATATGAGAGAAGCACAACCTCTTCTTTCATGTGAGAAATTTAAAAATATTCCAATTGCAGTAGTTGATGTTAGTTTTCAAAATGAAATTGTTAAAAATGGGCCTATCGATGTGAAAATTGAGTTCGAGACAAGTAGTCCAGTACCAAAAAATACAAATGCTTATTGTTTAATCCTACACGATCGTATGATGGAGTACACACCTTTAACTGGAATTGTTCGAAAAGTTATATAATCTATTTTAAAATACATTCTAATACTTACTTTTTTTTCATTTAATTTCTATTAAATAAAGAATAAAACTGTTGGTTTTTTTTAAAATAAATTTTGGTTTTTTTTTTTATTTTATGTGTATATAGGTGTATATATTTACATGTATTATATATAATTTTTAATACTACAAGGTAATGTATATATATTCTATACTAATTATTTATTGACTCAATATCACTAATTAACCTACTTAATTCTAAATCACCATTATCAGTATATCACAGCTAGTTCATCGCCTAGTGCTAAACCGCAAATATGACAGTTAATAGAGTTTAAAAATTGTTCTTCTTCTAAGGGGGTTAATGAATGCATGGGGACATTTTTTTTCATAATACTTCTTATATATTTGTCTACATTCATTTATTAAATTATTTACAAAATGTTGCCCTACATTAACACTACTACTACTACTACTACTACTACTACTACTACTACTACTACTAAACATTTTAAACTTATCTAAATTTTCATTAAAATTACACTTAATATTAAAACCATATGCACATGGAACATGTTTTTTTGTATATCTACTATTTTCATTAATACTACTTACATCTACTTCCTCGAGAACGCATTCAAAATCCGCATACACAACAAATGGAACTTCCATCTGCCTTTCATAATGTTTGTATTTTATGATGGATTTGTTTCCCTCCGGCATCTTGGGAATGCACTCTCCACATTCTTTTTCTTTATGAATAAGTATTTTTTCCGGTATGTCTGTGTGGTAAAGGCATGCGTTGCAAAATATAATTCTTCCATTATGCGCAGATATTTGACTTGAAAGTAATCTAAAAAAAAAAAGAAATAAATTTATTAAATTGAATAGATTTTTTTTTAAAAAATTTTATATAAGTTTATGCTAATTTCCTAGAAATATTCTTTATTAAAATATAGTGCATTTTACTCCCACATTCACTTTCCAACAGCAACAAATTTATATGCACTTCCTTCTCTTTTTTTGTTATGTAGTAGGGACCAACAACCGTTTTCAATTTTCTGTCGAACCCGAACACATTTACACTTATTTCTGTATTATTTTTTTCAAAATACCTAATATCCTTCACATCAGTGGGAAATTGCATCGAAGTGAAGTTAAGTATTGTACCGGAATCAAGCGTAATAATTTGCTCAGAAATATTATTAATTTTATAAATTGTCTGCCTATGTACATTAATATCATCACCATTATAAAATGCTGCTATAATACTCCATTTAAAGCAGAAGACGTCATTATTTTGAACGTTAACGCAAGCATGTTTTCGTATTAGCTCTACAGGTGTTGGTATGTACTGGGATCCGGATAATGGTGATGCTTTGTTAATATTAATTTCTAGACATTTAATTTGGATAAGCGTCCAACCAGAATCTCTTTCTTGAAACTCAGACATCTTCGCCTTAATATTTTCAAATTGAAGTGTGAGAGCTGAGCCAATATTGTCTGCCCTTGATAAGCGCATCATTTCCGTATTGTGGTACATATCAGTTTCTGGTTTAAGAGGGTGTGCTGGTAGCTTATATCGAGCTGTCAATTCCAAATTAAATTTCACAATTATGTGCTCAGCCAGACAATTATTTAATAATTTCTGAACATACATTTGACCCTCTTTCAAATATTCATTTACATTCAAATTCAAATCTCCTTTCGGGAAATGGTACGTCAAAAGTCGAGATTTAAATGAATTTTTTATCAATTGAATCCGGTTTCCAATTCTCTCCTGTACATTTTTCTTGTGTCCGGGTTGGGAGCAATGAATAAACCACTGTTGAGGTTGAATTTTAACATTACAATCCTCACACATAATAAAAGATTCTGAACATGACTCAGGCTTTTGTTGTTTAAATGGTATATTTGATTGTAACATCGATAGACGCTTCCTAGATGCATCCGATGTTGAAGGATGTTCATCCATTTCTTCTACTTGTTGTTGTTGTTGCTCTTGTTGTTGCTGTTGTTGTTGCTGTTGTTGCTGTTGAAGGAAATCTAGATGGATTTCCATATGTTTTTTCCTCTCCATTGATGTCAGGGATATATGATTGCACACATCACATGGCACATGAATTTGAATATGTTTTTTTAATTTTTCTTTCTTTTTATATTGGTTTTGGCAAATTTCACAAATTAGTACACTAGCCATTATTATTATTTTAAATATTAATTTCTTTTTTTATTTTCACAAAAAAAAAACAAACTTTCTTAAGCAAGTCTACTTTAGAAACTAATGAATAGAATATATTTAAAACCTTATATATACTTTCAAATATCTATACAATCGTAAATTTACTTATCAACAAATAAAATGCCAGACTGTCTGTATATCTGTCTGTCTGACTAACTTTCCTTTTCCCCCTTTTTTTCTTCTCTTTTCTTTTAAAAATCAAACCTTTTCCCCCTTTTTTTCTTCTTTTTTCTTTTAAAAATCAAAACAAATACTTTGAATTTTTTCTTCCACCCAAATAAAAATTTAAAAACCATTTGCTTTTACAAAACCAGTCTGTCTGTCTGTCTGCCTGACTAACTTTCCATGACATACACTTTCTTATCTGAAAATATTTATGTAGGTATATGTATGTCATAAATTATTTATTATTAAGTAACCGAATTTTAAACATCAATTACATATACATACAACAAAAATTTTTTTTCATCACCTAATTTCAAAAAAAAAAAGCCTTATCAAAAATATTTTCCAATTGCTTCTACAAGTTGTTTCGAATACACTCGATCATTACAATAAGCAAAACAACAACAACCACAACATCCCTGCATCTGGCTCTCCATAATCACACATAAAAAGAAAAAAAAAGCCTTATCAACAATATTTTCCAATTGCTTCTACAAGGTCTGTATGTCTATCTATCTATCTCTATGTCTGTCTGGCTGTCTGTCTATCGATCACAACAAAAGAAAGGCTTCAACAATGCACCCAACACTTGTGCATTGCTATCCTATAAAATTTAACGACTTTTTTTTTATTACTTTGTTTTTGAAATTTTTTAAAAAAATTTTCAAGAATGGTTTCATATTTCCCTATCCACTCCAAATAAAATAGAAACACCAATTGCATCTATACAATTTTTTTAATAACTAAATAAAATCATAATTTATAGATACTTTGAATTTATTCTTCAACCCCAAATAAAATTGAAAAACCATTTACTGTTACAAAGCCAGTCTGTCTTTTCCCCCTTTTTTTCTGTCCATCCAATAATTTATTTTTTCATCACCTAATTCAAAATAAAAAAACTAAAGAAAGGCTTCAACAATGCACCCAACACTTGTGCATGGCTCTCCCAACATTTTTCTAAATCTCAGCTATAAAATTTTACGACTTTTTTTATTACTTTGTTTTTGAATTTTTTTTTTTTTTTTTTAAATTTGACCTACTTTAACACGTGTTCATTTGACCTACTTTAACACGTGTTCATTTTAATGGCTTTTGGGGGATTTTAATGGCTTTTGAAAAATTTTAATGGCTTTTGGGGTATTTTAATTTCTTTTGGGGCATTTTAATGGCTTTTGGGGGATTTAAATGGCTTTTTAATGGCTTTTGGGGGATTTTAATGGCTTTTTAATGGCGTTTGGGTGATTTTAATGGCTTTTTGGGCAAAGTGAACTTAAACTCTCATTACCCATATACTATCGTATAAACTAAGAGCCATCATTATAGGTTAAAATTTTTTCTGGCATAAAATCAATCTTGAAATTTACAACATTAGTGATTTTGAGCCTACTACAAAATTTTAAACAAAATTAAATTGTAAAATCAGTCTTTGTACAAGTGCGATTGAAGTTATCGGAGGTATTATAATTTTAACTGTAGCAATTTCACTAATAGTAAAATTTTTTTAAAATACAAGTGCGTATACACTCGGGCATATTTAAACTCTATGAATGAATTGGGTGATGTAGTAATTTCCCTAATTGCGAAAAATTTAATGAAATTACAATTGCGCTTGAATTCGCGGGGTTGTTGAAAAACTTTATTCATCTATAAGGCGCATTCCATAATTGTAAATTTAGGGAAAGCACAGAAACGTTCTCATAAATAACACTATGCAACAAATCGGAAGTTTTTTTTTCCTTGAATAGCCACTATATTTTTTTGATCCGCTATAGTCACCCTACTGCAAAATTGTCATTATTTCAAATTCTATGGTAAGGTTTTTTTTTAAAAATTTTTTTCTAAAAATTTAGATATTTGAAAAGGCTGCTCCTTACATCTTATCGTAACTCTAGAACGACGTACCCTATTTTGTTAAGCGATCCGTCAAAACATTTTAAATTACGCCAGATTTAAGTTTCTCAAATATCATTTCTTAATTTAGCCATCATTTTTGGAGTTATTGAGGCCAAAGTGGCAAAAAAATATTTTTTTTTGTAAAATTTTTGAATTCAAAAAATTCATAAAAAATTGAAATCAACAAATACTTACCAGTTTTAGTACTTATCCTCAAAGCTGCATGTATTAGAAGTAAAATAAATTTTATTTCATGAAAATCCATGGATAAATTCCTGTTTTATTCCCGATAAAGTGAAAGTACCTACTTTGACATTTTTTTATCACAAATTTGTGTAGAGCTAAAAGTTTTATGATTTTTTAACGGGTTTACCCTGTTTATTGCACAGTATTATGTTTAATCCTTTATTTTTATTATTTTTTCATAAAGCTGGGGGGGTGATAAAAGGTAAGTACATGGTATATCACACGGATCTTCAAGAAGTGATTTTCCATCTTGATGTAAAACGGGAAGTGTAAATCCACCTGCAGAAATGGTGGGGTAGGCCCATTGCACACAATTGAGAAATTCGCCGTTTATTTTTGGTCATAAATTTCCCGCACACATAACAAAATACATCCGACTCATTTTTACACGACATTTTTCTATGTTTTCTGCTCATTTTTTATTTTATATTAATACTTGTCTTTTCTACAATCACTTGTTGAGTAATGCAGATTGTGCAAGGTTTTGCCTTTATATACCTTTTTAAAATAACGAAATTTTTGGCTTTACACAAATTTACGATTAAAAACTTTACAAGTATGTAGGTACTTTTACTTTATCGATCATAAAATAATTACAAACCCATCGATTTTCATGTAGCTTTAAGAAAAAATAATAAAACTAGTATGTACCTGATTTCCATTATTCCAATAAAAATGAAAATAAAATAGGCATACTCACAGGTAGTCAATGTTTATTCTTATTATTTTTTCATAAAGCTGTATATATTAGAAAAAAAATAAATTTTTTTTCATGAAAATCCATGGATAAGTTCCTGGTTTATTCCCGATAAAGTGAAAATACAAACAATGTTATCAAGTAGTTATTTTACAAAGCAACAAGATTTACAAGGCATAATCTAAAAATAATTTCTAATTTTGTTTTAAGAAACCAAATAAAATCTCCTATCATATTTTCATTTCATAGCCCCTGATAGCGTTGCTCCATGGTCTTAAGTTTTTGATGAAATCACCAAGGTTTTCCGGAAAACAGTCCAGATGCGAGTGCAATAAATGTATTGTTAGTGACATATTTACACCTTAAATAAGAAATTAGGAAAAATAAACAAATACGAATAAGAAAATTCATTTAATATTTACCGATTTTTGAATAGTTTTCAAGCAAATCACAGACGATTTCTTTGTAATTTGGACTCCTAATATTTCCTAGAAAGTAAGAAACAATTTGTCGAAATAAATTCCACGCAGATTTCTCTTTTGCTGATAATAACTTTTCAAACTTAGAAGCAATTTTCGAATTTAAGGGCCATTGAAAACCCCTTCGCCAATTTTTGTACATGAAAAGTTTGGAAATATTGTTTTCAAATAAACGAAGGCTCTACTCTCCTTCTCTAGTGCTTTCACAAATTTGTTAACTAAGCAGAGCTTTCTATGTAGTGGTGGGTTAATTACATTGTCCTTTTTAATCAACGCAGGGTACCTTACATTATGTAGGCCTAAGGTGCTTATGGCTCTTATTTTCCAATCCTTTTCTATGTAGTTATTTTTGCGATCTCGGCTATCCCAAAAGAAGCCAAAACAGCAATACTTTGTATAGCCACCTTGAAGGACTGTTAAAATACCAACAACTTTTAAGTCGCAACATACTTTCCAATTGTGATTTCTAGCCTTTTAGCTCTACACAAATTTGCGATTACAAATGTCAAAAGGAATAAAACAGGGATTTATCCATGGATTTTCATGAAATAAAATAAATTTTTTTTCTAATATATGCAGCTTTATGAAAAAAAAAATAAAGGATTAAACAAAATACTGTGCAATAAACAGGGTAAACCCGTTAATAAATCACAAAACTTTTAGCTCTACACAAATTTGCGATAAAAAAATGTCAAAGTAGGTACTTTCACTTTATCGGGAATAAAACAGGAATTTATCCATGGATTTTCATGAAATAAAATTTATTTTACTTCTAATACATGCAGCTTTTTTAAAATGTTTTGACGGATTGTATGCCAAAATCGGGTACGTCGTTCCAAAGTTACGATAAGATGTAAGGAGCAGCCTTTTCAAAAATCTCAATTTTTAGAAAAAAAATTTTTTAAAAAAAACCTTGCCATAGAATTTGAAATAGTGATGATTTTAGTTAGATGACTAAAGCGGATGAAACAAATATAGTGGTTATTCAAGGAATTTTTGCTTGTTGCATGAAAAGTTTGGAAATATTGTTTTCAAATAAACGAAGGCTCTACTCTCCTTCTCTAGTGCTTTCACAAATTTGTTAACTAAGCAGAGCTTTCTATGTAGTGGTGGGTTAATTACATTGTCCTTTTTAATCAACGCAGGGTACCTTACATTATGTAGGCCTAAGGTGCTTATGGCTCTTATTTTCCAATCCTTTTCTATGTAGTTATTTTTGCGATCTCGGCTATCCCAAAAGAAGCCAAAACAGCAATACTTTGTATAGCCACCTTGAAGGACTGTTAAAATACCAACAACTTTTAAGTCGCAACATACTTTCCAATTGTGATTTCTAGCCTTTTAGCTCTACACAAATTTGCGATTACAAATGTCAAAAGGAATAAAACAGGGATTTATCCATGGATTTTCATGAAATAAAATAAATTTTTTTTCTAATATATGCAGCTTTATGAAAAAAAAAATAAAGGATTAAACAAAATACTGTGCAATAAACAGGGTAAACCCGTTAATAAATCACAAAACTTTTAGCTCTACACAAATTTGCGATAAAAAAATGTCAAAGTAGGTACTTTCACTTTATCGGGAATAAAACAGGAATTTATCCATGGATTTTCATGAAATAAAATTTATTTTACTTCTAATACATGCAGCTTTTTTAAAATGTTTTGACGGATTGTATGCCAAAATCGGGTACGTCGTTCCAAAGTTACGATAAGATGTAAGGAGCAGCCTTTTCAAAAATCTCAATTTTTAGAAAAAAAATTTTTTAAAAAAAACCTTGCCATAGAATTTGAAATAGTGATGATTTTAGTTAGATGACTAAAGCGGATGAAACAAATATAGTGGTTATTCAAGGAATTTTTGCTTGTTGCATAGTGTAATTTTAGAAAAGCCAAAGCTATCAGCAAGCAAGACTACAGAGGGAATAGGAATTACATACACTCAAAACGTCTTGTTTGCAACGATATCAAAGATTAAACAAAATACCAACAATAAACCAGTGAATTTATCTTTTCTTACATTCCCCATTACAATTAGTTGGAATTCTCCCAACCTTAATTGTAGTTGTAAGTGGGCAAAGAAAAAAATTAAAAACATAAACAAATTTTACCCGCTAAGTAATACTAAATTTTCTAACTCAGTGTGCAACAAACTGATTATTGTATTGCACTTCTCACTCAATTGTGCTACAGATTTACCCCATGTTCTGAAACTTGCCAGTGTATATTTAAAATTGCATTTATTGGCAAGCCTACCACCCTAATCATAGTTTTCATAGTTACGTATTATATAGTTAGTAATTGAAACTGGCATATGATAGCTAGTTAAGGCTCAATCTAGAAGTATAAAATAATAGGAAAATTTAGATAACTAATAACTTCTTTTCGTGTTTCCATTGGTAACGGCAAATGTGTCACTAAACCCAAAAAAACTCTAACGCGGCGTTTAACCCCTTATATACACAGAAAAAATTATTAAATTTCTCCAATCAATTCTCCAATTTGTTCTAAATTCATAATATCAAGCAAACAATTTGTTGATTTTGCACCTATTACCAAAAGGATTATATTGATTACTAAAAATTTTAAAATTTTTAAAAAATATTTTTAATAAATGATATTTTTAATTTTAATTAAAAAAGTGATCAAAAAACTTTGCCATTTCAAACAATGTGTTAATTTTTTTAAATAAATATTGACAACTCCCAACAACAATTCTACATGCTTAAATTATTTTATTTTAAACGAAAACAGTCAATAAAGAGTTTTTGTTATTTAATTAAAATTTTAATTGAAAATTTATTTCAAATCAACTAAAATGTTAATTATATCAAAATTTAATTTTTAATTTTGTTTCAACAAAAAAAATAACTGATTCAATTATCACATTAATTAAATTTTAATACTTTTTAAACTATTTTTTTAATTGATAAAACACTTTTTTCTGTGTAGGGAGCAATTCCTTTTTGACTGTGGGAATCTGGTTCAGTTCTGTGAGACCTTCAATAATAGCATCCTTGAAGATCATAATGAGTCAATACTGGAATTAAAGTTAAGGGAGCTGGACTCAGAATGGGTGAATTTAAAGGATTCTTATAGGAAGGTAATGTTGGCTCAAGATGACTCAGTTGGGGCAGAATTCAAGACACAAGCAAGAGGAGAGTATAGTACTTGTTCCGAAGTTAATTATCATTGTTATTCGCGAATTAATGAATTGTTAAAATTTAGACGCATAGAGGCATATCAAATCCCCGCATTCCAGTCAACCGCGAGATATGCACGCCCAGACCCTAGCCTAGTCTTTAATACCTCAGATAGCTTCGTAAAACTGCCTCCATGTGATATGGAAATGTTCAAAGGCAGTTATGAACAATGGCCCTCATTTCGGGACATGTTCACTGCAGTGTACATAAATCACTCGAAATCACCCGTAGTGAAACTATATCTTCTCAGAAATAAAACAAGAGGGGAGGCAGGGGCCATAGTAAAGAGGTATACACTTTCTCTCGAAAATTTTGAACTAGCATGGAAATCCGTTACGAGAACAAACGCGTGCTGGTAGACAATCAGATCAAATTGCTTTTTGATATCCTAGCAGCGGTCAAGGAAGAGCGAATCGATTAAAAGAATATAATCTGCTGTCAATGCCTCGCTGGCCACCCTGAGAACTCTTGGTGTTGAAGTAGAAAGTTGGCATCCAATTCTTATTAGGTAAATCTCTACTAAATTACCAGACGTAACTCTATCGCTATGCGAGCAATCCCTCACGTCCCCCAGGGAGCTTCCGAAATGCAGCCAACCATCGCAATATCTGGTAGAAATATATGAGGCGGTTGAGCGCCTTAAGAGTATTCGAATTTATAAAGATTGTTTTACCCTATCCCCCACGTCGCAATCTACCGTGCAAACGTATGTATCCCAAGAAAATGTAAATTCAAACTGCAAGTTGTGCAACGAGGAGCACAATATTAGAAATTGTCCGAAATTCCGATCCTTCACGGTGCAACAGAGGGTGGACTACGTATTTCAAAATAAATTCTGCAATAATTGCTTGGGGACTTCTCACCTCAAGGCGAATTGCAAAAGTAAGCACACCTGTCTGCTTTGCAAGAAACCGTATCACATGCTGTTGCATATGACCAAGGGAGTTCCAAGGTTCTCTCAAGAATCGCAGAAGGTAAATATTTTAAATAAGGGAATTGATTCCCGAAACTGTACGCCTAGTATATCACGAAAGGTTGACGATAACAGTCAAGCTGAGAAACCCACCACATCCCGTAGAGTCCAAGCCAATTGCTCTACAGGTAGTGAGAGTATTTCGTTGCGCACGGCATTAGTGCAAATTGAGCACAGAGTGGAAAAGTTTACTATTAGAGCTCTTATTGACCCTGGATCTCAACGAACATTTTTAGCGGAGGAAATCAGAAGCCGCCTTCAGCTGCCCTAATCAAAATCTTACTACGAAATCGTAGGGATTGCATGTCAGAAGCAATCTGCGAACAAAGAATGTAAGCTAACGCCTTATGCAAAAAGAACGGATACAAGAATCGTAATAAAGGTGTTAGTGTTACCAAAGGTTACGAAGCCACTCCAAACCTGTTCCTTTCAAGTCCAATGAACTGGATAAATTTAATGAATCATCACAAATAGATTTCATTCTAGGCAGCGACTATGAACGGTTAATTAACATAGGGGGTATCAAAAAAAATGTTTGCGCCAAAGAATCCGCTTACAATACCGTATTGGCTGGGTCTTAAGTGATCCCATGCAGTCCCAAACAGTTCACACTTTTACAACTTCGATTGTAAAATCTGGTACCGTTGAACTTAATGCTCTTTTAAAAAAGTTCTTGGAGAAAGAGAAAATACCGACAAATCGCCCGAAATCGGTAGAATAGGAAAGTTGTGAAAATTTTTTTAAAAAACGACAACCAGAGGTGAGCCAACACTTCAGAATGACTTAATAACAGTCATTCTCAACTGGAGAAATATCGTTACGTGTTTAGTGGCGATATACAAAAGATGTATCAGCAAATTTTGGTTCACTCTGAAGACAGAAAATACCAGAGAACTGTTTTTCAAAATCAACCTGATGGCTCTATTAAGGATTAACAGTTAAAAACGGTAACGTTTGGGGTCAATTGTGTCCCATACCTCGCCATTCGTACCCTGCTTTACAATTGGCTATACAATTGAAGAATCCCCTTAGACGCAGCCTCAGCTTATTGGTGCTCTGAAGTCTGCTGGGTTTCCCCTAAAAAGATTACTTCTAATATTGCCGAATTACTCCCTAAATTGCCACCAGAAGATTTATACGATTCTAATTTTCTTAGGTTTCAGGAAGCAATTAAGTGGAATGCACTCTCGGGTGCATTCACTTGTAGTTTTGGGCTAATAGAAAAGTTAACCAAGCTGATAAAACGGCGTTGCGAAACTGTTCAATCCCGCAAGATGACTTACACCCATATTAATTAGGGCGAAGATTCTTATGCAGCAGTTATGGCTGGAAGGTTTGGATTGGGATGAAGAGATTTCTGCATAATCCCTGCAAAGCTGGAATGAGCTTGTCGCAGATATATCGAAGATTGACGACATTTCAATTAATCGATGGATTCAATATACCCCTGTGATGTGTCAAAGGCAGCATACTGTGCCACGGTATACATCCGATGTTTAACTAAGGCCCACGCCACCTTTTCAAATTTATTGCTCGCAAAGTCCAGTTGCACTAAACAAACTACTAGTTTGCCAAGCAATTTGTGTGGTTTATAATGCCCTTTCGTTTATGAATTCTAGGTCGTAAAAGTTTTATAGCACTTTATCAATATCTCTTTAGGTAAAAACTGGATCTTAAAAGTTCTAGTATCATAAGAAAGTCTTTCGAAATACATTTCACATGAGGTATATAATATACCGAGTTATTAATCCCTTAAGAGCCAACTTCAAATATTAATATTTCTTAAAAAAATTTTCTACAAAATTTCATTTATCTTAAAATTTTGTCGATATGTATAATAATATTTATTGAAATATAATATGTTATAGAGAACACTTCAAGTTCTTGTATGCTATATTTTTAGAAGCTCCATCTATAAAATTTTAAAGTATTAGGGTTTAACAAATTTCATTTTGGAAATTATTAATAAGTTTGAGTAAAAATATATATGTGGTAATAGTTTATGCACTTTTTACATATTTAATTATAGTAATATGTAAATATTTGAAGAACTTTTGTAACATGTGTATATTATTGTTGTTGGCGTCTGGCTGGTGTGAACCGGGGATTTATGTTTCCCATTATTTTGGTTGTGTGAAACCGGATTACATGGGGTGGCATATGACAACACCTCATATAATATGTAGATCAGCTGTGCTTTAACACCACCTGAAAAATGAGTTTTTTTATTCTTCATTCGCTGCATAAAACTTCAACCAGCCAGACGCCTCACAGTGGGAAATTTTACGAGAAGGCGGTCAAAATTCCATAACTTTTGACAGGATCGGTATTTTTTATGCGATTTTTTTTGCCCGATAGGTGCGATATTAGGCTTTAATTTGCAAAAGTTATGGGGAGTTCTAAATGCATTTTAATTTTTTTGTTGAGTTTCGGTGTAAAAGTTGAATACTTCAAATATGAGTTTTTTTATAATTTATCATTATTTCTCTTGTATTTTACAACTGATACTTATTTTTTATTGTCGAACTTAGATCCTGTCAGAAAATGCCAATATTTGGCCCCTGTAAATTTTTTAGTCCCAATATTCACAGGGGCCAAAGGTTGGCTTTTTGGGACGAGACGAGTTGTTATAAGGATAAAACCGAAAAGGAATATTTTGAAAAATGCCCAAATAGCATTCTTGGCTATCGATAACATTTTAGGTAATTCAACTTTTATTTTTGGCTTGAGATGTATGTGTATTTTATTTTTATATATTAATACAAATATATACTTAAATCAAAAACAAATTATAATCTATAAACAATTTTAAATTAAACAATATTAGTAAAAATTTCTTCTAAATAGCTTTGGGTTTAATTTTCCAGTAGTTGTTTAGCTTCTTCCTCTAATTCGATTGAGGTTGATTTCCATTTTTGTCGAATACTGGACATATATGGATCTGATGTGCACAACAAAATAGTAATAAGATCTTCATTAGTACAACATCTGGACATTTTTCTTGTATTATGCTCGCGGAAGAATCTGTAGTCTTTGTTCCTTTTTTCTTGCGCTTCTTCAGATAGATCTCCAATTGGTAGGATATTGTGTTGAACTATTTGTTCCCCATTGTATAAAATTTTATGAACTGTGGTTGGCATATGTCTCCAAGAGTATTTTTTGTTATAAAGAATTGCTGTTTCATTTGCATACTGGCCAAATTTTTTTGCATTTTTCTTTCTGCTACATGATATAACTTGTAAAATGATCTGGAATCGTCTTATTAATTCAAAATGTACTCCTGTGATAGATGCTGCAGTTTCTGGATCGGAAAGAATCTCCTTGCAGTGTTTCCATCATTTGAATTTCCTTCTCCTTGTTTTGGCTGATCAATTATAAGGCCTAGGTGAAGGTATTTTTCTTGAATTGGTTTTTTTCTTTGCTTCCTTTTTTCCACATTTTTTTTATTTTTCTCACTGTTTCGCCTAACGGGCCAAATTCCAAATCATAACCCAATTTAAGAATATGCTCCATGAAACGAATTCTGGTATGAAGAGGGGACATTCCAAATTCGTATGCTTCATTGAAACTATTGTCTTGTGATGGGGGTTGGCTTAATTGACTTGATGTCTTTTGGCATATGGTACAGCTTGACGAAGACATTGTTTCGGGTAATGCTTGTGCAACTTTTCCATCGATCATTGTAAGGAACATTTGAAAATTAATTTCAATGCATTGGTAATCAAATTTAAATATTGCCGGTTGAAGTTCTTTAATTTGATCTTTTATTTTTCGAACTTCTTCAGTTATGACATCTTTAGTTTCCTTTTTGTAAACAAACTTTATTGGTCTGCAATACCTTGTTGAAGAGGGAATTTCATTATTCCATACATCCATTTCTGTAACTCTACTGGTTGACGGCTCTAAGCCAATATAAGTTTTTCTTAAACGTAATGGAACGAAAGATACCATGAATAAGTTAGCATCAGATGAGTTTTCTGAATTACATTGCATGTATTGTTTCTGACCAGAGCTTCCATCACATCCCCATTTAGAAAATAAAGTGATGCTGCAATTTTTAAGTTTTTTTAAACAGTCAGCATCAAGTGTATTTAATAATCGTTCTGCAGTGTGTTCGAGAAGAGCCTGCAATTTTACTTCTGCTAAACTTGAAGTTACACTAATAGCTGTTTGTGAAGGTAAGCACTCTTTTTTGACAGAAACTAAATCTCGATATGCTGGAAAGATTCCACAATTTTGAAACTGAGTTTTTGTCAGTTTTAAATCCAAAAATAGTGCAAATGCTTCTTCTGGAGTAAATTTCATTTCTTCAGTTGGTGTATGCATACTTTTTAAAATCCTCTTTGTGCGTTAAGGGCTCGCTTCCACTTTTTTTCAATTATTGCAATTTTTGTTTTCTTATTTTGCCTTGGTTGAATTTGATGCAGAAATGAATCCTTTATCATACTATGAGAAATTTCTTCATTGATATTTGCAAGCTTGCGTCTTCGTGATCTTTCACTGCAATTGTCAATTTGTTTTGCGGGCCGACCCACTTTTCCAGTTTCCTTAGCGGTTATAGACAGCTTCTTAAAAATCAGATCATTTGTTAGCAATTTTTCGTTGCGTAAGTAAAACGTTTTCTTGTTTCTAGAACATTTAAGGTGCCGGTTTCTTTATGTAAATGAAAAATTTTTAATTTTTATCTTATGAATTTTGATTTCTTGTTCGTTGCATAATTTAAAGAATGGATTATTCATTATGTGTAACACAAAATCTTTTTAATCTTTCTGTTGAAAATATATATCTGCAAGAACTTTATAACTGAACTTAGCCATTGTTTAAAAAATAATGAAGGTAAAATTATGAATGCATGCATTTTTATACTCTTGATAGAAGTTTTTTTAAATGATCTTTTGTTACCACTTCTTGGAAACATAAAAACTCTTTTTTAAATACAAATTTAATCTTTTATTACCATTTCTTTGAAACATAAAAAACCCCTGTTTTCACACTTTTTAAAAGGATAACATACCGGCAATAAATTAACAGGTAACATATAGGTAATTTTCACGTAATATATACTGCTCTTCCATTTTTTTAAATTAAATTGCAATTTTCAGGTAATTAATTTATGTAGTTTATGTTGCGGCTATTTACTTATGTTTAACCTTTTAACTTACTCAGAAATCTAACGTGTTAGTCTATTTTTGTCGCCTATTCGTTTTGCAGCATCCGTTCACCCACAATAAGTTCATAACAATGGCAATACCTTTACCTTCTCCAAATTAATTGATAACCTGACGTGCTAGATAATTTATGTGGCCTGAACTGCTTTATTTGTCGAAAATTCTTTAAGATTTACCTTCTTTAATTTCAGTAATGTTTCCTTGCAGGACTTATTTTTTGAACCGAATATCTTACCTTGGGTCACAGAAATTGCTGTAGTTCGCAAGACCGTATCCAGATGTGTGTACAAGGGGGTATAGAAATGTAGGTTAGATTCTGGACTACAAGGGAGTATAGATTTTTTTATTTGACGCGTTTTGACGGGCAGGACTTATGTTCTATAAAATAGGAAATTTCCGGGAAATTTTGACATAAAAAAAAAGAAAATTAAATAGTTCTACAGGTCGCAGAGTTTAATGCTTTAAACCACGTATAGTTAATAAACTAATACACAAAACTTATTCTGTCAAAAAATCTTGAAAAGCAAAAAAGTTATGAGCATTTCAACTTCAAAAGTTTACTCAGAAATTCAAAACTATAACCAAATACTGATAAAGTCCATTTGGGACAACCCTGTTCTCAATGAAATAGTTGGAATAGGGTTGACATTTTTTGGCTCCCGAGGTTCACTAGTATTTACTTTCACATGAATAAAAAAATTTCAAAATCGGAGAACATAAAAAAAAAATAGTTTTGGCCGCCTTCTCAAAATATGAACCAGTGTGCGCCGGCCAGTAAAATAAAATTATAAAAATCTAAAATTAAAACATAAATAAAATATAGTCACATAAAATTAAATAAAAGAAAAAAAGGAAAAGAAAAAAAAAGTGAAGAGTGTTTTATTCAATAAAAAGAGCCACAAACAGAAAGCGCCAGTGAGCCACAGAAAATAAGGGTGAATTTTGCATAGCAGCCTGCGTGTGTGTTCCTTGACCTGCCTCAACAAGTGGTTTTGCGCCCACCACACTCCAACCAACCGAGTAGCAAGCTTCCCGTAGTTTCAATCGAACATAAGACCAGGCCGATCACGTTTGCCATCAGTGCCGTACCCCAGAATCAGGTAACCCCATTGTGCACCCAAACATTTGGTCCTTCGCCCGTGAAGTGAATAAAAAGGTACGTACTGTGGAATTTTAAAGTGCATGAATTATATTGTATCACGCCATATTGTGTCTCGAAAATGTGAGGTTACGTTGCGCCAATTTTAAGCCTCAAAATTTTAAGAGCCATTTTTTTTTACTCGACGGTTTACCCGTTACTCGCCCAATTTGTAGCTTTGTTTTTTTTCTGCCTAAAGATTTTTGGCCTCAATTTTGCGAATAAAGAAAAAGTGTTGCCAGCGCGCCAAAAAAAAATTTTTTAAGAAAGTATCTCGTGCGAAATTATTTTTGTTGCTTTTTAAGCGGATCGCATAATTTTTGGTGCTGTACCTCGAATTTTTAATAGAAAAGTCGACTTTTGAGAAATATATTCTGGCTGCAGATGAAATAATAAATATCGAGGTTATGTTAAAAAAAGAAGACTTTTCAACATATACCAACGAGGCTTTTAATTTTGAAAAAAGCGAATTAGACAAAAGTTGGGAAAAATTTAAGAAAATTTTTGATGAGTGTTCCGCGGACACCATAGAGGCGAAGAAAGAATTAGTGGCGGTCCAAACAAAGTATCCTCAGGTGCGAAAAATATATGTGAAATGTATTAATATTTTGGCCAATGCTAGACAGGTATGAGAAGAAGATAGGCAGAAAAATAAAACAGTGGTTCCCAACCTGTGTTCTATACCTGTCCCCCTTGTGATACTGGCGTTTTTCATGGAGATTACGTTTCGTGGCCACCCTTCAGGGACATGTTTACGGCAATCTACATAAATAATTCTAGACTTAGCCCAGTAGAAAATTTTTTTTATTTATTTAAAAAAACCGATAGTGATATTCATAGAAATATTTCTTTGACAGCTGAAAATTTTGAGATAGCGTGGGACAATTTAAGGGCCCAGTATGAAAATAAAAGGTTCTTGAAAATACTCAGTTAAAAGCGTTATTTAATTTGCCTCCATGCCAGCGAGAAACGGCTTCAGAAATAAAAAGGCTCCAAAGAGAAATTAATAATTGTATTTCGGTGCTAAAATTATATAATGTAGATATTGCCTCATGGGGCTTTTGTTTCAATGTTCGTCTCGGCTCTCAGAAAATACTTTACATCTGTCGGAGCAATCGGTAAAAAATTAGACATAGGTTCCCAAATGAGAAGAATTAAATAATTTTTTGACCGATAGATTTCATGCCCTGGAAAGTGTTTCTGATATTATAGTAGCGAACAATGTAGCTGCCAGTGGTTCCCAAGCAGGCCCTTCACATAATAATTCTATGTCTACAAAAGCTAAGCAGTTTAGGGCCCATCATACAAAAGTTGACTCGAGCTCTTGCAAATTGTGTAAAGAGTGTCACAAAATTAGTGCGTGCAATAAATTTGTGAGCATGGACTACAAGAACCATGTTTCAACATTAAAAAGATTTCGGTTTTGTATTAATTGTCTTACTATGGGGCATATGTATTGGGATTGCAAGAGTGAAAATGGTTGTTCTAAATGCAATAAGAAACACCATACGTTGATACGTATGGTGTAAGAAATTTAACAGTAGTAATCAAAGCCAGCCAAGCACAAGTTCGCAGAGTCAGAGTCGACGTAATCAAAGTCAAATACAGTCCACTAATGTTGCCGGCCCTTCTGGTGTAGTTCAATCGCACCATACATCTGTTGCAAAAAAAGTAATGTTAGCTACAGCCTGGGTTAACATTGTTAGTTTTGGTTCCTGTTACAAGGTACGAGCGCTGATAGATCCATGTTCGGATGAAAGTTTTAGTTCGGAAAAAATACAGAAGCTCTTGAAGTTGCCGACTAATCCAATTTCTAAGGAATTCTCTGGCTTAGGGGGAGATATGATTAGTAAGTCTTCCAAAATGGCAGTTTTTGCGATTGTTTCACTTTTTGATCAGAACGTGGCTCTTAATATAGAGGCTCTAGTGGTTCCTCGTGTAACTGGTAGTATTCCAACGTATTCTTTTTTGCCCCAGAAGGAGATTGAGCTGCCCAAATTATGTTATGCTGATCCGAAGTTTTATGAAAGCAGTGAAGTAGATCTATTGTTAGGAGGTGATTTATACCCTTCTATTCTTCGTGGCGGAGTTAGGCATGGTGTTTTTGAATCGCTAGTGGCTCAAGAAACCATTTTTGGTTGGATAGTTACAGGTCCAACGCCTACTAGAGTTTCCCCTCGAATACTAAGAGTGTCTCATATGACAAAAGTAGCGATTGATGACCATTTATCGAAGTTTTGGGAGTTAGAAGAAGTATCTCAAAGGCGAATTTTATCAGAAGAATATAAAAAATGTGAGGAAATCTATAGTTCTACTACCACTAGAAACTCTGAAGGGAGATACACAGTTAGTCTGCCCTGTAAGAATAGTTTGCTGTCGCTTGGTCCCAACAGGCATATGGCTATTTGTCAATATCTGAGAAATGAAAAGTTTTTAAATCGCAATGCTGAGCGTAAGGCCCAGTACGATGAGGTCCTCATGGCACATGGAAAAAGCAGAAAGTGCTAAGGATGAGCAGTCTTTGTGGCCTGTATGAGCAGCAGAGTTCGAGACGGTATAAGAGTCGAAAGGAGCTCAAGTGTTTGTTGCTAGATCGCCTGATAAAGAAGATATGCTAGACCGGGTTGCAAGTTTATCTAGAGCATATCACGTAATCGCTTATATGTTTCGATTTGTTGCCCTGACGAGTAAGGAAAGACGCGAAAAGGTCCTTTACAGTTCGTTAAAAATCGCGGGTAGTGAGTTGAAGTTCGTAAGAAATCGTTTATTTTTCCTTTCTCAACAAATGTGCTTCCCAGGGGAGTTTAGCTGCCTCAAGGCGAATAAGAAAATCGATTCACGTAGCCCCCTGTTGACAATTACCCCTTTTGTTGATAAACAAAATCGATCTAATAGTCGCCTAAGCTCTGCTACTTGTCTGTCCTACATCGAACGACACCCTATTCTATTGGCGTATGGCAGTAGATTGGCTCGGCTGTCTGTAGGATTCGTGCACACCTTAGTCCTTCACGGAGGCCCTCGTCTAGTCTTAAATGTCGTCCGGCAAGAATGCTGGATCATTCGCGCAAAAAATCAAATAAAAACAGTGGTTAGTAACTGCAAAGTCTGCGTTCTTTATAGAAAGATGCTTCAGAATCAAATAATGGCGTCTTTGCCGGAAGAAAGAACTACCCTTTGTCGCCCCTTTTCGAATACTGACGTTGTGCGGGTCCGTTCGAGATTAAAAGTTTCACCGGCAGATACTGCCGAATCTCCAAAGGCTAAGCGTGTCTCTTCGTTTGTTTCTCTACGAAGGCGATTCACCTTGAAGCTGTTAGCGATTTGTCTACCCCTGCATTTCAAGAAGCCTTGGCCCGGTTCGTCACCCGTCGTGGTTGCCCATGCTGCATACATTCTGACAACGGCAGGAACTTCGTTGGCGCCGCAAGGGAAATCGACGCAGGCTTCGCCAAGCATGTGAAAGAGCTTCGTGACACGGCTGTAGAGAATTATGGTCACCAGCACTTGTCGTGGCACTTTATCCCTGCTGCAGCACCTCACATGGGAGGGGTAAAAAGCATGAAAATGCACTTAAAAAAGTCCGCTGGTCAACTGAAATTTACGTTTGAGGATTCTCAACCGTTCTGGTAAACATAGAAGCATGTCTCAATTCACGCCCTCTCGGACCTATGTCAGAAAACGCGGAAGATTTGTCCGCCCTTACTCCAGGGCACTTTCTGATAGGGACGTCTATGCTTATCGGGCGTAATCACGCCGCAAATACACAAATTGGTGGCCCTGCCTAAATGCGACTCTTAATATCCACCTTTCTGTAACGTTGCCCCCTCTCTAATAAAAAGTATGTTCTTTGGTGGACCTCGGAGCACTTCAGCACAGCCTACTACGCGAGACTTAAGCCCGACGTTGCTCCCCGTATTTTGCCGGTGCCAGCGAAGGAGAAGCCTGGAACGATCCACGCCCAAGGACCTTGTTTTGAGTTCGTGTACTTTGAAGAGGGAGTGGTGCTGAAGACAGAAAGCTGTCCATTTTGATTGCCCTTTGGGGCGAATTGGTTTTTTTATTATTGGTTTTTTTATTATTTTTCTATTTTTATTTGAATTAATTTTTCCTTTTTTTATTTTATTAATTTGAATCTTGAAATTAATTTGATTCGAATCTCTTTTGTTATTTTGTTGTTCCTCTTATATTAATTTTTTTTTTTTTTTTTGCTTAATTGATAATGATGTTGCACCACTGTTGCAGGGGGGGGCGTATGTTGGCGTCTGGCTGGTGTGAACCGGGGATTTATGTTTCCCAGTATTTTGATTGTGTTAAACCGGATTACATGGGGTGGAATATGGCAACACCTCATATAATATGTAGATCAGCTGTGCTTAATGCCACCTGAAAAATTAGTTTTTTTTTATTCTTCACTCGCCGGCCAGTAAAATAAAATTATAAAAAGCTAAAATTAAAACATAAATAAAATATAGTCACATAAAATTAAATAAAAGAAAAAAAGGAAAAGAAACAAAAAGTGAAGGGTGTTTTATTGAATAAAAAAAGTCAGTCAATAAGTATGAGTATTTGAATTGGGGTCTTAATGTGTTAATAAATCGGTATGCTTTAAACACCATGTGAAACACACTTTGAATTTTTAAATGATACCCATACTGCTAAGATTCATTTCATACTTAAGGGATATGAATGAAGTATTTTGATACTTTTACGACCTAAAGCCGTTAAACTAGCAGCGTTGGCATGACAAATATCTTCCTACACAGAAAAAATTAGTTTTCCAATTCAAACAAAAAAATTTTAAATTCAAAACCTATTTTGTTTAAAGCAGGATCTACAAACCATTAATTTTTTTTTATAATTTCCGAACACCACTCGTCTTATTGTACACAATGTTTCTTTTCCCCTCACTGTCGCTGTATCCTTTCCTTGGCTACAGAAGAAATCTCAATTAAAAACAGCAGCATTACGGCGGCCTGATATGGGTTTCATCATCATTTTGCTTTAAAAATATGATGTATTTAACTAAAAAATTAAATTAAATAGAATACGGGATTTTTTTTCATTCTTTTTTATCAACTTTGCAACCAACCAAAACATTCTGTTTTTTAGTTTTGTTTTTGTGGCAACACAAGCATTGAATCGTTTTTACCTACTTTTGTTATTGCTTTAATAACAAACTTCGCCACGCTATTTTATAATTTTTTTATTGTTGTACTTTTTTAATGCGTCAAAAAAAGACTGTATGTGTTTTTTGTTGTTGTTCATTTTTTCACTTCAAGTGGTGTTACTTACAAATCATCGTGCAAAAAACATAATTTTAAAGCATCCAACCAGCTTAGAAGTTGGTTTACGGTAGATTCGGGTGAAAGCCAACGTGTTTGAGAAGGATGCAACATATTTCTGGGCTTATAATCCAATAATATTTGAAGGTCTGCAAATAAATCTACCCTCCATGGGCTATTTTGAATAAAATTGTAAATGTCCCTGGCACCACCTTCAACAAATTTAGGCAAAAAATTACATGCGTAGTTAGCACAAAGTGCAAATGAATGACAAGTACATTTAAATATAATTTTACGACAATCTTTTTTTAAAGGCCACTGAATGGTTTGCTTCAGTCATCAAGTTGGCCCCATCTGCAGCAAATCCTATTAGGTTTGTTTTGTAGTCAATGTTATTTTGGTTGAAAAGGTTTACAATAATTTCAGAAATGCTTATAGCAGTGCGATTTCTTACTTTTACAAGGTCAAGAAAAAAATCACAAATCTTGCCGTTAAATTCAACTCGTACATCTAAAGATAACAGCTTTGTTGTTGATATATCTGTAGTTTCATCGACGCATAGGGAAAACCATTTCATTCGCAGCATATTTTTTAGTTCATCTTGCTGAGTTTCTCCAATGGCATTCTTAACTAGAGCCATGGCAGCCATTCGTACTGTTTTTATCAGTACATGTACTGTGTTTTGTTTAAAGTACTGATTTATGCATAACAAGCAAATCAGTACGCAAATGTACTGAATTTTTCATTAATGTACTGTTTTTGTACTGTTATTATATATTAATTTTGTTCAGTATATAGTTTGTCATATTGTCCAATTGTTTGCGATACAAATATTAATACAGATGTTCTTATCGATGAGTTATTAACAAGATTTTTGCCGAGTCAGTACGAAACAAGAAGATAGTAGAAGAAAAATGGAAAGTGTTTCCACATGGTGGTACGTATACGAATTTAAGGAAATGTGGAATTGTATTTCTTCCATTCCACATTCAAACGCTTTTACAGAACGAGCCTTTAGTTTTCACAGGCTTCTAATATAAAACCTAGAAAGTGACTTGCAGATAAAGACAAACTTTGGTTATAGTTGTAATAAGTTTAACAATTTATTGAAGACTAAAGACAGGACAGACATTTTGGACAATGTACAAAAAGACCATAACATTTTTTAACTTGTAACATTGTAAATATTTATGTCCATACATAGTAAATATATTATTTATAAAAATCTATAGTGCAAGGTTATCTGAAAAATAGAAAAATAGTAATTACAATTATTAATAGTACTTAGTTGCAAATCACTTTTAAATAATGTTTTTGAATTATTTTGAGATAAATACATAACAAGCTTCGTTATATCAAGTGCTTAATTTGTTTTTTAACATTGTTGTCCTTATATATGTAGCTTGGTGCTAAAAAGGTTAATGTCAAATAATTCATTTTTGAGAAAATTTAAATTTTAGTTTTTTATAGAAGAGTTCTAAGTGAAATTGGCTTGCCCTTTTGATGCTGTTCTCGGTTAAATTAGACATTGGCTTTATCCGCAAAACTAAAGAGATTCAGCATGACCTTTTAATTGCAAAATTAAATTAATTATGCTGGTAGATATAGCAAAAAACTACTTTTATTTAATTTTATGCTGACCTATATTCAAAAAATATAATAGAATAAAGGAAATAAAATTTTAGTTCACATTTTGGTCACGTTTTTTTTCGTCAAATATTTGTTAGGTGTGTCCGTAGGTTAAGAAAGGACCTAATGCAATAATTAAGTCCAAACAGCAAAATATTCACATTGACCCTTTTAGTATCAAGCTTCAGATGTAATGAACTCAAAATTCGCTTTTAATAAAATTAACGTTTCTTGGAAAAAAGGTAACAAGAAATTAAGATTTTTTTGTTGTTAACTTTGTATTCCTGCTAAATTTGTAAATATAAGGAATTGAATTATTATGTTGAAAAAAAATTCCGTTTAATTAATTAAATTTTGTCACTGTTCAAATTATAGTAAGAATTCAAGTTTTGTTTTAAAAAAGATTAAAGCTTTTTATGTTATTAATATGCAGTTTTATATTAAAAAAGTATATGTACTGTTTTTTATGCAATTGTACTGATTTCAAAACTGGCAACCCAAACTAGAGCTGTTGTTTTAGTTTTTGCGCATGAAGTTTTTTTATGAGCGCTGAATCAGTACTATTAAGCAACGGAACTAAATAATCCATTGCCAAAAATGGAACATTATGCTCCACACAGAACGCTGCCAGGTGCAGTTCAATATTTGACACTTTGGTATTAAATTTACCTGCATTACGAAAAACTAATCTGCTTCCTGCTTGCACATCAATGGCATTTGCTCTTTCAATGTGCTTTGAAGTTAACGCGTGCGCTTTCAAATCTGATAATCCTCCTCCTGCTTTTAATTGGCAATTACAAAATTTGCAAAAAGGAAAATTGTTTTCGCTTTTTTTATCCATGCTTTCAATAATGTATGGTCTTCCCACGATTTTACGTAATTTCCAAGTTAAATTTTATTGGATTAACGAGGTGGAGACTCAAAAATTTGTATTACTGTTTTAGGGGTAGTGTCGTTGTTTGCTTTGCTTGAATCTTAAAAAATAAATAATTCCTTGTTAAAAGTTATTAGAATAACATTACTATATCTTTAGCCTACCATTTTTTTTTTTTAATATTTATCCATTTTTAAGAATAAACATTCACCAATTTCCATAGAACCACAACAAATTTACTTTGTAAAAAAACAATGTACATATATCAAAAAAGGAGTAACAAAAAATTTTACATAGATGCAGTAAAGAGGGAGTAAAAAAGATATGATATTGTTGCAGAACAGCATAGTAAATAAAAATAGTTTCAAATTAAGTTTGAAAGTATATTTTTTTAAATAAATTGAAATTAGCAGATTATTTTTATAATTTTTTTGGACCAACTAAAAAAACTTGAAAAATCTTAATAAATTTCGAAAAAACTTTTTTTTAGGAAAAAAAACTTTTTAGCACCTTAAAAAACTTGCAAAAAAAAGAGAAATCTTAATATATGGCAACGCAGCGCACTTCGGCTGTCACTAAAGGTCAGCGGTCAAGCCGTCGGCAGCAACAACAATGTCATCGCCAGCAGTCACAACGTCGTCAACAACCACGTCATTGCAGCAACAACGCCGGCAGCAGCGTCAAGAAACACCAGCAGCAACAACATAACCTCAACAACCACAACAGCCAACAACATCGACATCAACCGCACCAAACACCAGAGTCTTGATGTCATAAAATCACTAGCCCAGGTTCCATGCGTGGACGAGTAGACCTCACCTGTGGTTAAATTCAAGGCCGGCAACATGTCCAATTTACATTAGACACACAATTTTTTTTTATATTTTATACTAATTAATTAATTAAAATGAAGTTTGAATTGTTAGAATTATTGAATTTTAATAATGTAAGTTATAAAGAAATTATTGGATTTCAATTTCTTTCAGTGTACTTTTAGTACTCGTTAAAAATAATCTGTCAATCTTATCTAACCGTCGCTTGCGCGCAACCTCTTACATTTCTTTTCCACCTTTAAGTTTTATTTTATGTATATATATATTGTCATATATGTACAACAATAAAAGAAGAAAAATATACTGTAACAGTGAACGGAGAAAATAAATATGGGGGATTTCATGTCAAGTGACCCAACTTTTGAAATCGATGTCTTTCGATTTGAATAAAATTTGGGCCAAGGCTAGTCCTATTGGATAGTAGTTTAGACACAAGCTTTTGTGACCAAAAAATAACTAAGAAAATTTCGTGTTTTTATTGTTTTGTGTTGTATACGCACCAAAGTTTTATTTTTTTTTTTGTGTAATTAAAAGTGTGTTCAGTTTTAATTAATAATAAATTATTTATAGTAATTAAAATATACAAATTTTAAAATACTTAATTCTTAGGAGCTCCGGCGCGGGCTCAAGATGTGACTTTGTTAAAATTTTTTTTTGCATTTTTTATTTGTTTTAACGTAAGACAACAAAATATTGCTATTAGAATATGATTCGAGAAGTTTTATTTTTTCTCATACATCAGCGACCCACCCTAATGTACATGGCAATTAAAAAATATAAACAATCTAAAAGAAGTGTTGTTGTGAAGAAGTTTTGTTTGCATGCCATTTATGTGCAAAAAACTTACGTTAAAGCAAATGTGACAGATTTTTAATTGTAGGGCATTAATATGTGTTTTATTGTTGTACAGATGGAACTATATCGATTCGCACCGAAATGCTGTTATTGTCTAAATTTAAACAATTTTAGGTGAATATTTTGGCGTGTTTAGTGGCCTTAATATGTATTTAAATTTGCCTTAAGTATCTCTCTTTCTTATGGGTAAAATAAATTGAGAATCTTTTGCAAATGCATTATAATCACTCATAAGAGTGATTATAAGGTTGGATGACATTTAATGAAAATAAGAGTTAGCTGGGATGCACCACACTTACCTTCTGGTTGTTTAGAGGAGTCACCACAATGAGAAGAAGGGGAAGTTGCCTTCTAGGGTTATTGCAGCTTAAATATGGGGGATTTCATGTCAAGTGACCCAACTTTTGAAATCGCTGTTAGGCAAGGTTAGTTCTGGATAGTAGTTTAGACACAAATTTTCAACAAGATCGGTCAAAAAGTTTCTGAGTAAGAGGGGGTCAAAATTTGACATTTTGGCCATACAGGTGTTCTTTCTCATCCATGTTACTTATTATCTATTGGTGTTAGCAAAATTTGTCTCAAACAAATTAGATAGCTATTTCTTCAAGCTTTCGAAAAAAAACAACATTTGAAAAACAAAAGTAGCTTCGCAAATCTGATAGCTCATGAAAAAGATTATGGAATGCCAGCTGAGTGCCATTTTCATCCTACTGCTCATGTTAAAGGAGCATGTGATGGTGTTAGAGTAAACCTCAAAAGAAATGCGACTGCTTTATTCCATTGGACAAAGAATTATTGTAAAGAAACTAAAATAGTTTTTAGTAGCGAAGAGGATCATGAGTAAACATTAAAAATACTGAAAAGCAGATTCGACGCTGCGGAAACAATCGATGGCACCGCACAATACTATGCTTTTATACCCTTAAAAAAAGGAAAAAATAAGTTTGAAATTAAAAAAAAAAATTTTTTAAACAAATAAAAAAATTTTTTTTTAAAAAAATAAAAAAAAATTTTTTCGAAAGCTTGCAGAAATAGCTATCTAATTTGTTCGGGACAAATTTTGCTATCACCAATAGATAATAAGTTACATGGATGAGAAGAAACACCTGTTTGGCCAAAATGTCAAATTTTGACTCCCTCTAACTCAGAAAGTTTTTGACCGATCTTGTTGAAAATTTGTGTCTAAACTACTATCCAGAACTAACCTTGCCTAACAGCGATTTCAAAAGTTGGGTCACTTGACATGAAATCCCCCATATTTAAGCTGCAATAACCCTAGAAGGCAACTTCCCCTTCTTCTCATTGTAGTGACTCCTCTAAACAACCAGAAGGTAAGTGTGATGCATCCCAGCTAACTCTTATTTTCATTAAATGTCATCCAACCTTATAATCACTCTTATGAGTGATTATAATGCATTTGCAAAAGATTCTCAATTTATTTTACCCATAAGAAAGAGAGATACTTAAGGCAAATTTAAATACATATTAAGGCCACTAAACACGCCAAAATATTCACCTAAAATTGTTTAAATTTAGACAATAACAGCATTTCGGTGCGAATCGATATAGTTCCATCTGTACAACAATAAAACACATATTAATGCCCTACAATTAAAAATCTGTCACATTTGCTTTAACGTAAGTTTTTTGCACATAAATGGCATGCAAACAAAACTTCTTCACAACAACACTTCTTTAAGATTGTTTATATTTTTTAATTGCCATGTACATTAGGGTGGGTCGCTGATGTATGAGAAAAAATAAAACTTCTCGAATCATATTCTAATAGCAATATTTTGTTGTCTTACGTTAAAACAAATAAAAAATGCAAAAAAAAATTTTAACAAAGTCACATCTTGAGCCCGCGCCGGAGCTCCTAAGAATTAAGTATTTTAAAATTTGTATATTTTAATTACTATAAATAATTTATTATTAATTAAAACTGAACACACTTTTAATTACACAAAAAAAAATAAAACTTTGGTGCGTATACAACACAAAACAATAAAAACACGAAATTTTCTTAGTTATTTTTTGGTCACAAAAGCTTGTATACTGTCAAATCTGGGCATTTCAAAAAATTAGATTGTCACTCCTTGACACTCAACTGCCGCATTAATTTCTTCAGTAGTGATGTTCCGAAGAATTTGTGGATCGAAAAACTTTTGATTCCAATTTATAACTTCAAAGTAGTTACTTGCGTCAAAATTGATAGAAGGGGCATCAAAGACGCGAGGTTGCTTTCGGGTATGAGATGAGCTTCGTGCTTCATGAACACGTCTGGCTGCCAGTTCTCTCACTGTTTCACCCAACAATATCGACAGAAGAAAGATTTTGCAGTTTTCTAATAAGTTGCCAATAGTACCAGCCTGCGAATATGGTCCCTTGGTAACACCATATAGCTTGTTAAATAGATGTTAATGGCAATTTGTTCAAACGTAAATAATCCATTGCAGTGGGCGCTGAAGTCTTTTTGTCAATACTCTTATTACTCCGTTAAATTTCCCAGTGTTAGTGACTGTACTATCACAACCAATTGCCATCAAATTTTCTTTTCTCATTTTTTGAGACGAAGGAAGGGCAATAATTGACATTTCAATATTTTTAGAAGTACTTCGATCTGGTGTTGCATAGCCAACATAAACTGAATCTAGCTCCTAAACAGATACTTACATGTTCCTCAATCAGTATTTGTCTATATTTCCTTGCTCCCTTTTAAATAATATTAAGCGTCTTATCTTTTCGGCCGTTAAAGTAGAAAGCTAGAAGGTCTAGCTGCTTCTGGTCTTGAATATATTGATTACGTACTTTTTTTTCTTTCCCGTCTTATTTTAGATTTATCAATTGGTTGACTGCTAGGAGAGATATCTTGCAATAAAAACGAAGCAATAGCAGCCGCTGCGCTATCAGAAACACTGTAACGGTTACAAGTTTTTGACAATATAGGCAAACAAAAATTTTTTTTCTTTCTGGCTTTGATAAGGAAAGTAAATTAAAAGAGCCGTCACAAGAAGCACTGGAATTACTTACAGACAACTCCTGCTGTTTTAAGTTAATTTTGTATCGACTTTTATTTACGTTTTTTTCTGTATTCTTTGCAATTTAGTTGGAAGATCTCGAACTACTCCTTCAATACGCATCTTTCTCGCCCTCGCATCTCACTCAAAAACTGATGTTCTTCAATTTGTTTACATCTACAGGAACAAATATGAAACAAAACTCTGCTTCGTCGGAGAAAATTTTTTTTCTAATAAACGAACATTATTTCCACTACTCTATGAGATTTTTGTAATTTATATGATAACCGCTTATTACTTGTATGACTATTGCATTTGACACTGAAGGAAGAGACGTTTTTCTCCTAACGCATTCTATCCTTTGAACTACAAGTTTTGCAATATCTAAAAACAATGGTTGCTCCCTATTCCAATCATAGTATTTCGTAACATATTCGTAAGTTGGTAAAACATTATCATTAATTTCTTCTACATTTTCGAATCTAGTGCAGAAAAAATCTTGGCTTTTGGTTTCCATAATAACGGTTAGAAGTTAAAACAGTTCAAATAAAAAAATAAACACAAAACTGCACTGTCCGCGTAGTAAACCCAAACTAATCCTTTTATTGTGCATTATTTTATATGTATTCTATCAAAAATATTTCCTGCAAGAATATTTACTTTTCAATGAATGAATTGCTTGTGCCTGAATCCTCGAGAACTTAAAAATCGTTAGGATACAATAATATGCTTTTTTGCAATACAATGCTATTGCTGTTATATAACAAATTTAACAAAATGTAGATCAACGCGGGCTCTTACACTAAAAATAAATAATTAATATTTTACAGGGGTCGCATGAAGGCAAATATATAACATATTTACGCTACTAGAACTCGTTACGAGAAAAAATTTTTTTTTTACCCACTCTAATGCACGCACATATACGCTGATAGAAGGGAATCAAAAGTTCTCTGAGAGTAAAAATAAAGACTATAAAATTTAAATAGAATAGAAAAATTAACATAGACAGAAAAATGTATGAACTTTGTATGGCAGTGCAATATCTTTATAAATCTATACGGCCTAAGTTAAAAAAAATTAAACATGTCAATAAAGGGTTTTGAAACAGATTTTCATAAAAAATCCGTTTCATAAACCCTTTATTGACATGCTTTATTTTTTATAACTTAGGCCGATAGTCTTTGGTATAAGAATGCTCCTGGCTTCCATTCCCATCACGCACTGCTCAATATGCAGAAGATGTAGAATAACATCCAGGTCCGCCTGAGGAGTATTTCTCATTGCCCCTGTCATGCCCATCGAAGCGCATCTCTGAGCCTTAGACAGAAGTAGGGTTGCCAGTTTTGAAATCGGAGAAATCCGTACATAAAAGAAATTTTTTTTAATATAAAATTGCATATTAATAACATAGAAAGCTGTAATCTTTTTTAAAACAAAACTTGAATAGCAGTATATTTATGGGGATTCTGTATATGATTTTTGCTCCCTACGTGATTCCCATAAGGAGGAATTTTTAAATTTCAATTTGCTCCAACGTGTTTTCCCATGAGGAGGAATTTTTTCTCCTATAGGGAGGAATTTTTAAATTGAAATGGTACTTTAAAGTTGGTTTTAATTAATTTTCAATTTTTTTTGCTCCCAATGTATTTTTCCATAAGGAGGAATTTTGAATATATACAACATTAAAAAAAATGTTGAGTATTTTTTAATTATAAAAGAGAGTAATATAAAGTTGATCACATTATATTTTCTTAAATGAAGATAAATTTGAGACGTTCTATAATATGTATAAAGAAATTGTTTGAGTATTTTAAAATAAGAAAGAGTTATATATAATATATTTTGAATATGCAGCATATATACATAAGTGTAGAAATTAACTCAATTTGAAAGTTTACCATTAATATAAGAAGGCTTAGGGAGTATATTCATCATCATTATCTTAATTGCCACATTCAAGGAAACTTAATAAAAATGGTAAGTAATTCCTCTATAATAATGTATATTTAATTATTAATTATTATTTTTATTTTTTTTATCTTGTTTGTTTTAGATGTATAAAAAAATTGTAAATATTGCCCAAGGTATTAAGCCCGAGTATATTAGAATAGATGATATACCTGTAAACCAATCTTTGAAAATTGTGAATTTTGAATGGAAAGAAACACAATATGGTCTAAAAGTCATTGCCAATTTAGATGACAATAAATGGTTTTATCTCCCCCATAGAATGATGAAATTTTTAAACAAGGAGAATCCATACTTAACTCAGATGAATGATAAAGTTTGGACAATTATTTACAAGGGGCGTCAATTACCAAATGGACCTGCAATGTTTGATTTAAATTATATCTAAACTCTGAAAAAGAAATCCTTACAATAAAGATATTTATAATAAAACAAAAACAAGATATTTTTTTTTAATTTTTTATTAATTTTTATTTAAAAAATAATTTACATTTTAAAACAAATACAATTTTATTATTGTGGAAATTAAAAGTCAATAAACTTTTCGTTACGGTGAAAAATGCAATCGTAGCATTTTTTTAAGTTTAAAAATTAACCTTGAATGTTTGCTTCATATTAAATTATGAGTTAATAAACTTTTCACTAGTCAAAAAAATGCAATAGTGAGCATTTTTAAAGTGGAAAAAATTAACCTTGAATGTGTGCTTCACAGTTAATTATGAGTCAATAAACTTTTTAAACATATTTTATTTAATTATTTATAATAATACTTAGTATTGTGGTTATTTTATTGAACTGTTAATGGTTTTTAATCCAAATTTAGATATTTTTAATTAGGCTTAAGTTCATTGAATTTAATTTTCATTAAATTATTTTTATGAAGACAGGAATTTTTACAACATGAAATTAATTAAAATTTTTATTGATCATTTTTCATTCTTGACTGCGCTGAGATTTGAACCCAGGCGTTCACGGACAGGTGGCCCAGACTAGTTTCTATAATAGTTTATTTATAATAATTATAACAAATTTTATTAAACAGTTATCAAGTATTTTTGAAACTATAAACATGGCCGGTATAATTAAATGTAGTGAGTGCAAAAAGGTTTTTGAAAAAGAAATGGTCTTAAAATTGCATGTTAAAACGCATGCATCTTCTTCTTCTATAAATAAATTAGGAAAAGTGAAGCAAATGACTAGTGGCTTTAAAAACAGAATAATAATTCTTTCATATGAAAATATGAATAAAAAAATATTATTCCGGAACTATTTTTAAAAGAAACCTCCGCGGTAATCAGGTCGGAAGTGGAGAAGTTTTTAAGACTCCATACCATATTGAAATGAACTTTCTGGGTTTTATATAAAACCAAACATGAAAACTGAAGAAAATATATCAAAAGAAAGAAAAACCTTCCAAACCAAAATGGAAGAAATATATTTTATTGAGGATTTTGATGTCATTTACAATAAAAAAATTGAAAGTGTTACAAAAAATGGAGGAGTTTCAAGAAAGGGATAGTGGTTGGACTCTCATAGAACTAATAAAAGTGGATATAAATTTAAATAAGTATCAACCAATGAAGGGGTCAACTTTCATCCAACTGCCAAGGAAACTTATGGCAAAAAAAGCCTGCCTTAATATTAAAAACAGAGATGAGTTTTGTTTTAAATGGGCTGTTATATCAGCAATAGCTGGCTTAAAACAAAATAACGCCAATCTCACATTTATGTACAATGTTAAGGTTGAGGAAAACATAATAACCATAAATGGTTATACCTTCAATTTTAAGGGATTAGGCTTCCCTGTTAATTAAATTAACAATTAATAATAATTAAAGACATACCCATTTTTGAAGAAAATAACACTCTGTTGAGTATCAACGTTTTTGGATATGATGATGAAAAGGATTTAGTTGTTGGACCCTATTACAAAACTAAAGGGAAAAAATTCAAACACATTTCCTTTATGTTTCTACAGGAGAAAAATGGAGTTAATTCACACTTTATGTGGATAATCTGCAGCATTTTTACCAAATGGAGAAATTAAATATTCACCAAAAACACTGCAACCGAAAAATCGCCTATGCTCCAAAGGAAAGTGAGTCAATATTAGAATTTAAGAATTTTAATAACTCCATTGAAGTTCCATTTGTAATATATGCTGATTCAGAATGCATTTTTGAAACTAGTCTGGGCAACCTGTCCGTGAACGCCTGGGTTCAAATCTCAGCGCAGTCAAGAATGAAAAATTATCAATAAAAAAATTTTAATTAATTTCATGTTGTAAAATTCCTGTCTTCATAAAAATAATTAAATGAAAATTAAATTCAATGAACTTAAGCCTAATTAAAAATATCTAAATTTGGATTAAAAACCATTAACAGTTCAATAAAATAACCACAATACTAATTATTGTTAACAGCTAAGGCACGAGCTATGTTTACATTTGTCCTTCAAGTTGTGCTGAAAAAGGTCAACAAGAAAAAAGAAAGACAAAAACATCAAAAAAAAAAAAAAAAAAAAAAAAAACAAAAATGTACTTTGGACTTCAAGAAGAATTCTTGACAAAAAGTGCGAAAAAACAGAAGTTAGGAAGAACATGTAAATCAATTAACATAGATAATCATTCATTCAAAAAAAAAGCAAATTTCGATCTACCAAAGTGAAATACCATTTGGTTTAAGGATTGATGTTTGACTATTGACGTCGCCCGGCCTCAATAGCCGAGTGAGTAAAACGGCAAACCCCACTGACGAGATTGTGTGGTTACAATCGAAACTAGTCTGGGCAACCTGTCCGTGAACGCCTAAGTTCAAATCTCAGCGCAGTCAAGAATGAAAAATTATCAATAAAAAAAATTTTAATTAATTTCATGTTGTAAAATCCCTGTCTTCATAAAAATAATTTAATGAAAATTAAATTCAATGAACTTAAGCCTAATTAAAAATATCTAAATTTGGATTAAAAACCATTAACAGTTCAATAAAATAACCACAATACTAATTATTTTTGAAAACATTCAAACGTGTATTCCGAAAGGATACTTCATCAACAACTTTGATTGATAAACATATACCCTATGCATTTTCATATTTTATTAAGTGTAACTTCAATGATAATTTAAATAGATTAAGAATATTTAAAGGCCTTGATTCCCCAAAGCTCTTTATAGAAAATTTAGTAATAGATATAAAATATTTAAGTAATAATTTTCTCACTAAAATTGTTCCAATGACACCCTTAACCGACGAGGAAAATTTAAGTTTCGAAAACAATAATGTTTGTCATATTTGTTCTCAAACTATTACAAATGACATAACATTAAAAGATCATTGTCATGTAAGTGGAAAGTATAGAGGACCAGCTCATAACCATTGCACTATCAATAATAAAATACCAAAATTTTTCCCGGTTATTTTTCATAATTTTTCGGCCTATGACTGTCATTTATTTATTAAAGAGCTGAACAATATTGATGATGGTCCTATAAATAGAATTCCACTTAATAAGGAATTATATATATATCACTGTCTAAGTCTATAAACGGTGAAAGCACAGATAATATTGAAATAAGATTTTTAGACTCTTATAGATTTATGCCCTCAAGCTGCGACCATCTCGTTAAGAATTTAACTAAACATGAATTGAAAGTAGTGAAATCATTTTGTGTAGACGATACAACTAAATTCAATTTACTTTTTAGAAAAGGAGTTTTTCCGTATAATTATTTGAATTCTGTTGCGAAACTTAGAGTAAAACATTTGCCAAGCATAGAAGATTTCTATAATAAGTTAAATAATACACATTGTTCTGAAGAAGACTACTTTCATGCTAAAAACGTTTGGAATACATTTCAATGTGAAACTTTGGAAGACTATTTGATGTTATACCTTAAAACTGATGTTTTATTGTTAGCAGATGTATTTGAGAATTTTGTAAATCCATTTATAATTTAGACCCATGTCATTATTTCACAGCTCCAGGATTGTCATGGGATGCTATGCTTAAATTAACAAATATAAAATTGGATTTACTTACTGATTTAGCAATGATTTCGTTTCTTTAAAAGGGTATTAGAGGAGGAATTGTTCAATGCTCTCAAAGACATTCTATTGCTAACAATAAATATTTACCAGATTAGGATCAAAGCCTACCTTCTAAAAACTTAATATATTTAGACGCAAATAATTTATATGGTTGGGCAATGTCTGAAGCTCTACCAGAAGGTAATTTTGAGTGGGTAAGAAACATTGATAATTTTTCTTTAGACGCAATACCAAATGATTCAGACATTGGATATATTTTAAAAGTTGATTTAGTATATTCTATAGAAATCCATGATACTCACAATAATTTACCTTTTTGTAGGGAAAACAAAACTCCACCAGATTCCAAAGAAAAAAAGTTACTTGTTGATTTAAATAACAAATCGGAGTATGTAATTTATTATAAAAATTTACAGCAATGTTTAAAGCATGGTTTAAAGCTAACTAAAATTCATAGAATATTGAAATTTATACAGTCTTATTGGTTAAAAAAATATATTTCATTAAATAATTTTCATAGAACTAATGCAATAAAACACTTTTGAAAAAAATTTCTTCAAATTATTAAACAATGTAGTATATGGGAAAACAATGGAAAACGTTGATAAACGTAAAAATATTAAAATAGTTAGTAATTGGGAAAATGTTGGTAAGAGACTTGGAGCTCGTTCTCTTATTGCCAAACCAGAATTTCATTCTGTAAGTATATTTGAAGAAAACATGGTAGCAGTTGAAATAAATAAATCTTATTCATTTTACAATAAGCCTATTTACTTAGGTTTTACAATCTTAGAACTTTCAAAATGGAAAATGTATGATTTTCATTACGATTACATATTACCAAAATATAAAACTAAAGTCGAATTGAATTATATGGGCCCAGATTCATTTATTTATACAATACATATGAAACGGATGACTTCTATAAAGATATAATTAACGACATTGATTTAAAGTTTGATACATCAGAGTATGAAACAAATAATAAATTTGGAATACCAAAAAAAAAAAAAAAAAAAATAAAAAAGTCTTAGGGATGATGAAAGACGAAAATAAAGGAAAAATTATGAAAGAATTTGTAGGTTTGAGAGCAAAAATGTATGCTTTTAGAACAGCTGATATGCAGGAAATTAAAAAGGCTAAGGGTGTCAAGAGTAGTATATGTAACAGTTTAAGTCTATCTGATTATAAAAATTGTTTATTTAACAAACAAATTTATTATGGAAATATATTTATTTTTAAGTCCAAACTACATGTTCTATATACTTCCTTAATTAATAAAATATCATTAAGTTTTTTAGATAATAAGAGATATATTTGTGATAATAATGTTAATACTCTTGTTTGGGGTCACTACAAACAACAGTTTTTAAAATTTAATGAAGATGATGACTACTTAATGGAAGTTAACATAGATTTAATTAATTATAAAGATCAGTTTCAAAAAGATGATGATGATGAATATTTAATGGAAATTGAATACTAAAGAAACATTTTTACATGTAAATATTATTTTAAATTAATAATAAAACAATTTTCTATATATATTATAAACAAGAAAAAAGAGTTTTATTTTTTTAAATATTTTGCCATAATACATTTTCAGTATCTATTTATTTATTTATTATTATATGTCTATGGAATTATATTCCTTACAGACAATTTAAAAAATAATTGATTACAAAATGTTACACATAAAAATATAATACATAATTAACAATAAAATTACTAAGTGTTAAGAAATGTGATTATTGCCCTTTTTATAGCATCAGGATTTAATGAAAAGTCGATAAATCTATATAAGTTGTTAAATGCATTACTCATTCTCCTGAGAGGGTCAGCATTAGAATAATTAGCTCTAACAAATGTTACTGATAAAGGTATGTAATTACGGGATGGACATTGAGGAATGTTGAGAGAAATATCATTAATCAAAAATCCACAGCAGATGTCACCATTAATAACATTGAATAAAAATGACACATTAAGCATAGTAGTACGACTTTTTAATGTAGGAAGTTTAATAAGAGCAAGTCGGGCAGCGTATGAAGGCAAGTTCAAGGGGCTAAAACGTAATCTACGAAGACAAAACAACAGGAATTGTTTTTGGAACGACTTAATGGCATCGGAATGGATTTGGTAAATATGGTCCCATATTATCGATCCATATTCAAGAATAGGTCGAACTAGTGCCAGGAATAAAGTTTTACCAATATACGGATCATTAAACTCTTTAGCCCAACGTTTTATATAACCTAGTGTACCCCTTACTCTATTTATTATGGTTGTTATATGCAGAGTAAAACTCAATTTAGGATCAAATAATATACCAAGATCTTGGAAGCTGTCAACTAATTCCACTTTATAATCACCAAAAAAAAAATCAGCAGCAATCGGGTTATTTCTTACAAAGCGCATTGATTTACATTTCTTTAAATTCAGCTCCATAAAATTGATGTTGCACCATTCATAAAATGAGTTTAAGTCCTCTTGAAGTCGATGGTGGTCTAAAAGTTGGTTATAGGTTAGATAAACTTTGACATCATCAGCATAAATTAAAATATTCGAAAATTTTACAACATTAGGCAAGTCATTAATAAACAAGGAGAAAAGCAGCGGTCCGAGGTGGCTACCTTGAGGTACTCCAGAAAGAACATAAATATTTTTAGAATAACTGCTGTTAAAGCAAACGGCTTGCGTCCTATCCGTAAAATCAATCAATTGTAGTTTCCTTACAAGAAGCAAATGATTTACTTTATCGAATGCTTTGCTAAAAATCAGTGTAAATGACATCGGTCTGATTTTTTTGAAGAAATCCGCGGTTAACAGCGATAGTAAATAGTAAGAGATTTGTCGTCGTAGAACTTCCTTTACGAAATCCATGCTGATAAGGAGATATTATATTTGCAACTTGATAACTCAAATGTTCTGATATAATTTTTTCAAAAAGCTTCGGTATAGCACTCAGTTTTGCAATTCCCCTGTAATTTTCAATAAGAGACTTATTACCCGACTTAAACAAAGGAACAATATGCGACTCTTTCCACAATTTAGGCAAATAGGCACATTTAATAGATGCGTTGAATATAACTGTCAGAGGGATTGCGAAGGAGTCTGCACACTTTATTAACACACAGCTAGGAATTTTATCCGGGCCACAAGTGTAAGAGAACTTAAGTTTTTTTTAAATTTTTTGTAATCGTATACACGTCAAGAAGCACTGAAGATATTGCATTGCTTGCCTCCAGGAGAAATGGATAATTGACTGAGTTATCATATGTTGAATTCAAGTAGGTATTTGAGAAAAAATCAGCAAACATGTTACTTATAACTGTATCATTACTTGATTCAATTTGTCGATAAGTCATTGATGTAGGATAACCAACGGTTTTTTTCTTTGAGTTTATAAATTTATAGAACGACCTGGGATCACGTTTTAAATTCAATTTGATTTTTTTTAAATAACGATTATAACAAATTTTGTTAAGACTGGCATACTCAGCCCTGCTGACGGAATATCTTAGATATCCAGATCGCTTGAATACTTTATAAAATTTATTTATTCTAATTTTTGCTCGAGAAAGCTGCACGTTATTCCAAGGCGGTCCCAGTAATACTTTAGATGTGCGTTTTAGAATACACACGTCCATAAAAGAACATAGCTTGTTGTAAAACACATCAAATATACGATACACGGAATCACTTGAGTTTGAAGAATATGCCAAGATGTTGCTCCAGTCAGTATTACTTATAAGATCATTTAACATGTTGTAGTTAGCTCGTTCGAAAGAAAATACTTTTCCAGTACTAACATTTAATGATACAGTACAATCCGAAGGAATAGATACAATAACTTCAAAAGCAGGATGATATCGATCTTCGGGAAGAGTAATAGGGTTGGATCGTTTAATATAACAGTCATCTCTATCATTTACAAAAACTAAATCCAGTATTTTGGCAAAATCATTTAGTATTCCATTTATTTGATAAAGGCTCATATCATATAAAATATTAAAAAAAGTCCATGTAATTTACACTTAATTTCGTTTGGACGAAATATTTATCATCAAGCGAATATTTCCAGGATATTGAAGACATATTAAAGTCACCCATAATTATAATAGAATCATGGTTATTAGTGGAAAGACAAGCAGAACTAATAGCTCCAGCATGACGGAGCTTCAGCATGCGGGGATGATGGAGGAATATATGAACACGTTAGTATAATTTTTTTGTATTTTAATTTAACAATAACAGATATAAATTCTATATCAAGCGATACGTCAACCACTAAGCGTTCAGAAGGAAAACTGCTAGAGACCGCAATAAGAACACCTCCCCCAAAAGTAGCACGATCTCTACGGAAAATGTTGTATTTGTCACACAGGACTTCAGTATTTAAAAAGTTATCATTGAGCCAAGTTTCAGTTAAGACTAATACGTCATAATTAAAGTTGAAGCTTTGCATATACAAATTAGACAATTTTGAAAAAAACAGATAATGAATCAACAGTAGCTTTACTTAGTTTTTTGAACTATTCTGTTCACGTTGAGGGAGGACACCAAAATTATTAACATTCGATCTATCCTTATAAATGTACTCGCGTACAAATGTGTTTACAGGACAGAAGTTTTTATCCAGAACTTGATTAAAAATATCGTCAGAAACAGTTAATTTAAAAGATGTAATAGACCTTGGCTGAGAGTATTTAAATTTATGAATTAAAACATCAGAATTATATCCAACTTTAGATTTAATATAATAATCTATATCATCTGAAGTAGTGGAACTTGCCAGACGAGAAATGAAAATTGATTTTTTTGGTGGAACAGCGCGCAGTGTTTGATTTTCAGACGATTGCGGTAATAAATTAGTATAAGAACTACTATTATCAATACTGACTACATGTGCCGATATCACATTCAGAGGCGAAAATGAAACAGGATTATCATTATTTATTTCAGAAGACTTTGAACGAGTAACCACTGTAGTATATGTTAGTGACGGAATCATCGGTGATGTATTTAACGTTTTTTTCCGCTTTGGAGACGACAGATCTGTCACGTCCGAAAACTTATCTAAATTCTGATAGTATGTAAATAGTTCACCAAATTTTGATAGCTTAGTTTGCACACTTAGAAAGTCTTTTTTAAGATTGTCATATTCATCTCTAAAACTTTTAAAAAATTTATAAAAATCGATATAAATTTTTTTACACCGCGGGCAAGACCATTGCAGTGATTTTCCAGCATCAGCAAGAGCATCCGCATCGCGTGGCTTTAATGCCGTACATTTTAAATGGTAATGGCATAAGCACAACCAACACGATATCATTCTTTCGTTTTCAATAACGTTGCAATTGGAACTAAAGCAATCCATGATAAAAGTGTTTATTATTTTTATATACATATATTTTTTTTTTTTTTTTTTCGTAATCAAATTTCTTTCGATTTCTTGTTACACGAGGAGAGTATGGATAAGGTAAAGTGGATTGTTTCATATTTGAATAGTTATCAGTTTTGTATAATATTCTAATTTTTGGAGTTCCTTTTTCTGAAAAGCTTTTAAGACGTTTAGCTACGGAAGATGCAGAAGAAGGAATACATTTTTGTATTGTTGTATCCATATCGTTCTGGCCATCATTATTTGTGTAAATATCTTCACGCAAATTCAAATCTGTTTGCAGTGCTATACTACTCGATTGATGTGTAATGGTTTGAGTTTCAAAATGCTTTTTATACACCTTTCTAGTTTGAGTTTCATTATCGCGCAAATTATGCATTGTTGATAGTTTATTCTGATTAGATGATCGTTGGGATCCAATTAAATATTTAGCAAGTTCTTGTTTAATGTAATACCATTTGTTTATATCCTTTAGTGTATGTGAACCATATATTGGTAAGAGTTTCCGATGTAAAAAATGTGAATCAGTATATATAACTTAAAATTTTTCGTAAGTTGATGGATGAAGAACTATAAGTTTTGATAATTTATTTGACATTTTCTAAAATTTTTCCAATGACTCCACTTAATATTGATGTAATAATAATGGGTAAAAATCCTCCCTTTTGAATAAGATCCCAGGAAAAACTTTTTAAATTTTGGTAATAGGTCGTAGTTATTTCATACGTTACCTGGTAAGTAGTTGTCATTACAATTGTCATTATTCTGAAAACCTCAATAAGTACTTGCTAGTAATGACCTCAGTAAGTACTTTTTACTACTATTATTTTCAGTTATGAATATTTGCTTACTTATAATCAGCTAAATAACTACTTATTAGTTGTGTTGTTTTCAGTACTGAATATTTACTTACTGGTAACTAGCTCCATAACTACTTATTAGGTCTCTTAACTAGCGCCAATTAAATAAAAACTAGTTATTTTTTGGCTTCTAGTAAGTATATTGTAAGTACTTACAATTCAACTTACTGGTAGTTAAATTATAACTAGATATTTTGTGACTTCTAGTAAGTGTATTGTAACTACTGAATTCTGTGGACAACTCGAACAAAAATAAGTAGTTATTCAGCCGAAAAATAAGTAGTGTTTATATTTCTCCAATATTACTTGCTAACTTACCAGGTAAGTAAAGTTTTTGCTGGGATGTTTCCTCTTTTGACGCATAGAGGTTTGTGATGAGCAAACTTTCCTCAAATTATTTTTATATGGTTTTAGTTTTTCAGACACATTTTTGTTTATTTTATGATTTCTGTTTATAATATTTAAAATAATTTCATTTAAAGTTTTGATAACAACATTGTCAGCATTTTTCAAAATTGCATTTCGTAGTTTGTGATCCGCTTTTTTAAGAACATAGAGAATATGTTTGTTCTCCTTCAGTAACTTCAGATTTGAAGTCATTGTTTATATTTGCATATATATAGTAATAAATAACCATGAGCCTGTTGTGTACAATGATTATATACATCTACTAAAGATTTTGAGTTTTCTGGATAAACTTGACGAGCTAAATGTTGGAATTGTGTCTTATCTCTTGGATTTTTAAACATAACTATATATTTGGAGTTTAATGAAATATCTCTCGAATAAGTCCCTTTATGAAAAATATCTTGTGTATCTCTTTATCTTTATCTTTAGATATTAAGTTTTGATTTTTAATAAAAGTAGATTTTCCACTGCCTGAGGGACCGCAAACCATCATTGTAAATGGGTATACAAACTGACGAAACATGTTTGCGCTCTTAAAAACCATTTGTTAATGAATTAAAAAGGAAGAATATTTTAATTAATATGAGTAAAAAAAAAATCTTATTGACGAAATTCATAGTCAAGCTAGAAAAAACTTTAAGCGACGTAGGTTTATTCAAAAGGGAATTTTAGATACTTGGCAAATAGACTTGGTGGAGATGATACCATATGCAAAATATAATAAAGGTTTCAAGTATATGCTTACTGTAATACATGTTTTCTCAAAATATGCCTACGCTCTGCCATTAAAAACTAAAACAGGATTTGAGGTTTAAAAATCATTTAAAAGCATTATAAAGTTAAACAGTAGCAAAGCTCCTAAAAACCTACATTCAGACCAAGGAAAAGAATTTTATAACACATATTTCAAAACTCTTATGAAAGAGCTAAATATTAATCATTATTATACCTATTCAAATTTAAAAGCATCAATAGTTGAACGATTTAATAGAACTTTAAAAAAATAAAAAGTGGAAACAATTTAGTATGCAAGGAAATTATAATTGGATAGATGTATTAGATAAACTGTTGAAAGAATATAATTCATCTTATCATCGAAGTATAAAGATGAAACCTATTTCAGTAAACAAGCGAAATGAAAAAAACTTTTAAAAACTGTATATAATAACTTAAAAGTTTTTAAAAATGGAAAATTTAATATTAACGATTTTGTTCGCATAAGAAAATATAAAAATGTTTTTGAAAAGGGATATACACCAAATTGGTCTACCGAAATTTTTAAAGTAAATAAAATTAATGCAACAAACCCTGTCACCTACCAGCTAAAAGATTTTAATGGAAATTTAATTAAAGGTGGATTTGATCAAGAGGAGTTATTAAAAACTAAAGTTCCTAACATCTTTTTAGTTGAAAAAGTCTTAAAACGTAGAGATGAAAAACTACTTGTAAAATGGTTGCGTTTCGGAAAAGAATATAATTCATGGATTAATCAAACAGATTTTAGTTTATAAACTAAATTTTTCATATATGTATAATACACAACTTATAATATTTAACATTTCTAATAAATATGTCATCAAGCACAGAGGATAATAGTATTTAAGTTACTTTATTAAGTAACGATTCAGTAAATTTATATAAAAACACTTCAAGTACTTTCACAAATTTATTAAAGCAATCTCTTAGCATGAGTGACCAGTGGGATGTCGGATTATCAGATATATCCTTTTCGATAACGAATAAACAAGTAAATATGAATCAAAATATACTTAAACGTAAAAAACCCAACATTTCAAGTTTTAATAATCAATCTGTAAAAACATTGAAAATTTACTCTAATAATGAATATGATGAAATTAAAACAAAATTTAAAGAACTAATGGAAACATCTGACGAGCTAAAACTAAAAAATATTAATAAAACTTCAAAACTTTTAAATACATTAAACATTGTTAAACCCCAATCTAATATATCTATAAAAGAAAAAGATACTAGTAATGTTAATATAAAAAGTTCAAACTTAGAACAAAATCTACAACAACTTATGAAAAAGATCCCATATTATCGTCAACAAATTATATATTCGAAAAATCTTTGAACAAATTCTCTGACAACATAAATCAGTTTATCAATAAAATTGAATCGTCTGATATAAATGAAAACATATTTATTTATACTTATATAATAAAACCTCGACAATAAAAAAATTAAATGTTTAAAAATATTTTCAGTAACAACATTAAAAAACTATATTCATTTCAATATAATTGAAAATTTTCCTCTTGAAGCATATAATATAAATGATTCGAAATGATGAAGGAGAAGAGATAAACTTTAATAAATTAGTTCCCGTTTATTGTACTCTACACTTTAAAAAAAAAATGTATATAAAATAGTTGTGTAACAAAACAAAATTAATCATTTTTATTACAACCATGGATGCGATTTATACAAGTTATTATAATAATCATTCTGGAGAAAATATACAAAATATTGGTGAAATATATCACGCACCAAGAATTTTACAATACGGTCGTGGTATTGGATCCATGTTTTCGGCTGTATTTTCACATCTTAAACCCTTATATAAAACGGGGATGAATATATTGTTACGTTTTTTACTTTATAAAACGCGTTAAGGTTTATTCCCTTTATAATAAACCTTTGAATTCTTTTAATTGCAAATAATAAATAAATGCACACGAATTCAACTTAACAAACTTTATTGAAATTCACAAAATTTAACCACTATTGTAAGTAACGAACTGAACCGTTTAATGTCTCCAATCAAACTAAACTAAACTTTCATGAGTCAGTCTGTATTTATAGTTCAAAACTATTCCTAGTTGGTTCAAGAACCGTCTAGTAGTTTCTAGAAAATTATGTTCGAATTATTTTAAATCTAAAGTCTACAATTACAATTGCTAGAAAATTTAGTTACAGTTGCGTTCATAAAAATAGTAACTTATATGACATAAAACTATAATTAACAAGATAACTTATAACTAAAACCATAAATAATTCTTAGACAAATCTAATTTCGTAACACTGCCCTCCACTTAAACCTGTTCGTCCCAAATAGGCTCAGATTCTCCGTTTCCATAATGGGCTAGTCGTTCTAAATGTACTATCTTCATTTTTGATCTTGGACTATTATATTTCTGAATTCGATACACCACGTCATTCAATTTCTTTATCACCTTATATGGTCCATCCCAATGAGTCTGCAGCTTGGGAGAAAATCCTTTCTTGTGTTGTGGATTAAAAAGTAAAATCAATTGGCCTTCTGTAAAGCCTTCCGAATTTGCCGCTCGTTCGTATCTGACTTTCATCTTATCATTTGATGAATTGACACGGCTCCGTCTTAACTCGTTTTTCTGCTCTTGGGAAGAGCTCTTACTATCCGCTGGTACGGATTGCTCACCAAAGTTGTACTGCTGTGGCGATGTTATACTCTCTCTAATTGGACCCCTGACCGCAACACACTGTGGGCATTTTATTATGCAATCAATCACGGCTTGCTTGCAACCGACCCAATAGTAGCTTTCTTTTAGCTTCTTTATGGTTTTTGTTACGCTTAGATGTCCACCATTAGTACCGTTGTGGAATCTCTTCACGACTTCGCATACTTTTGAAGACGGTAGTACAATAAGGTTTTTAGCCGATTTGCCATCAGTTCTTTCCCATGTGCGGTATAGGCAATCATTTTCCACCTTCAGACTATTCCACTGCGCCCAATACGATTTCATCAGTGGATCCTCCGTCTCTTTATGAGTCGGTATTTTACCTTCTTTCTTAGCCTTTATAATTCGCACCAATATGGGATAATTTTTCTGCGCCGTTGGCCAGTCTTCGCTGTGCTCCACATGTAATAGGCTAATTGCATTGGTGCAGTTCTTGTTTTCAGCCTCCATGCATTGCTTTCTCATATATTTACTTGGCCGTCTTGAGTGTGTGCTCGGCCCACCACGTTTTTTATCGTCTTTCTGGGATGACAATTTCTTACGACTACAAGTGACTAGTTGTCTTACATCACTTCCGTTTCCAACGTTAAGGGGTACTTCTAAGCCATACCAATTCATTATTTGTCGACCCATATCTAGACTAATGTTTTGACGAATCATAAAATGACCTCGTCCAGAATTTCAGCAACAATAAATTCATCAAAAACGATCATATCGCCCATTCTTATTTCCACTCTTGCTTTGCCATATACAATGACAGGCTCTACCGTAGCTGTTCTCAAGCTTACCCCGCTTAGTGGTTCGACATATCCCCTTACCAAGTTAGCCCTTATAATGGAATGCCTGCCCCAGTATCGAAAGTCAAAATGCGGATTTCACCATTGATATACCCACAGGTCGTAATATTCTTGTTGCTCGTTTTCACTACTGAATTAATCGTATCACCTTCAGATGCTCCCTCCGCTATGCAAGCTCTTTGGTTATCTCTTTGAGGCGAAGCAGATCGGGATCGTTTTCTTGGTGACTTGCAGTTTCGTTGAATATGACCAGTCTTACCACAGTTATAGCATTTTACTTTGCTTTTGGTTTTATTTTGCTTGTCGCCCAACGCTTGCAAAACTGCCTCCTTCATGCTTCTTATTTCCTTTAAAATATCTCCTTCGTCCTCAGCAGAGAAATCAAGCTTTCGTACCTTATACGCTTGTGGCCTTGAAATTATCCTGGTGGTTTCTTGGGCTAAGGCAATTGATACCGTTTCTGCAAACGATGATTTCTGTGATGCACATACCGCGAGTTTTACATCAGCATCTCGTATACCATTTACAAAGGCTTCGGTCTTAAAGTGATCTAACAATGGATGACTTTCACCTGGATAAGTAAGCCGCACCAAACGCTCGATCTCTAGTGCAAAATCCTGTAGCGTCTCGTTTGCCTTTTGTACTCTGCCCCGTAATTCCATTCTGAATATTTCTTTTCTGTGTTCACCACCATACTTACGTTGCAGTGCTACCATAATGTCATCATAATTGTTTCTGCAACTTACTGGTACACTTTCCAGAATTTCAGCTGCAGCTCCTTTTAAAGCCAGAGTCAACTCTATGGCTTTTTCTTCATTGTTCCATGCATTTTTGTTGGCAACTGTGTCAAACTGGAACTTGAACACATTCAATGGTGAGCTGCCATCAAAACTTGGAGCTCTTATTCTATTCGAGACTTCTGGAAATACTCGCACCGCTCCCTCTTGGTATTGAAGACTATTTACTTTTTCTTCCAGATGATGTAGTTTTCCATCAAAAACCGTGACTTACGTTTTTACATCCGTGACTTGAGTTTTTACATCAGTGACTTGTGTTTTTACATCAGTGACTTGTGTCTTTACATCAGTGACTTGTGTTTTTACATCAAACATCTTCTGGTTGAATTCCATCTCCATATCGTCTACTCTTTCACTTATAGCAGTAGAAATCTCTTGAAACTGCTCAAGTTTTTCTTTTGTCAGTCTGGAATTTTCTTGAATTTCAGCTAAAATGGTACTTGAGTTTTCCTCCATTTTTCTAGAACTTTCTTCCATTTTTCTAGAATTTTCAACCGAATTTCTTTTACCATTCTCTCCATGTTTTTAGAATTTTCTTCCATTTTTCTAGAAGTTTCTGCAGACATTTTTTCCATCTTCTCCATCATAACAGCAAACATTGTGCTAAGATCCATGTTGCTTGTTACTGCACGGGTAGCAACTTCTATTTCTTCTTTTTCGTCAAATTCATAAGCTGCGATGTCAATATTGCGTCGCTTAAATTCATCGATTAATCTTCTCTGCAGCTCAGCTTAATTTCCTGCAGTCGGCAGATCCAACTTGCCCAACTCCTTCTTAAGCTGCTCAACTTTAAGCTCATCGAATTTCATTGTTTATCAATTTTTGAATTTTTTTTTTTTATTGCAATCCCACTTCTGACACCAATTGTTACGTTTTTACTTTATAAAACGCGTTAAGGTTTATTCCCTTTATAATAAACCTTTGAGTTCTTTTAATTGCAAATAAAAAATAAATGCACACGAATTCAACTTAACAAACTTTATTGAAATTCACAAAATTTAACCACTATTGTAAGTAACGATCTGAACCGTTTAATGTCTCCAATCAAACTAAACTAAACTTTCATGAGTCAGCCTGTATTTATAGTTCACAACTATTCCTAGTTGGTTCAAGAACCGTCTAGTAGTTTCTAGAAAATTATGTTCGAATTATTTTAAATCTAAAGTCTACAATTACAATTGCTAGAAAATTTAGTTACAGTTGCGTTCATAAAAATAGTAACTTATATGACATAAAACTATAATTAACAAGATAACTTATAACTAAAACCAAAAATAATTTTTAGACAAATCTAATTTCGTAACAATATTAAAGAATAAATCATTAAATATTGGAAAGGAAATTTTAGAAGAAATTGGAACGAAGCCAATAAAAGAAATCTTACTAAGCAAAGGAAAAAAGGTCATACAAAATATAAAAGAAGCTACTATTGATAAAATGAAAACAATGCAGAAAGGTGAAGGTCAACGTATAAAACTCAAACATTTAAAGCAAAAGCAACAGATTAAATCAAAACGTTGTAGAGGAAAGAACTTTAAGGATATTTTTGGGAATTGGAAATGTCAGGACTTATAGAATGTATGAAGAGTGAGTTGGATTTATTTGAATCTCCTCCAATTCAAACTAGCGTTGTTAAAACCGAATATGCTACAATCCACTTGCCTCACTAGATAATTCTAGCACAATTGAATTTGTATCACTAGGCAATGGTGAAACATATCGTGATCCTAATAGTATTTATCTTCGACTTGTTATTAAATTTAAAGGAAACGGAAGAGTTGTTAATAACTTACTGCACTCCTTGTTTAGAAATTGTATTGTACACCTTAACAATAAAAATGTATCACAACCTGACAATAACTATCACTATAGGGCTTATATGGAAAAATTGTTAAATTATGGAAATGATGCTAGATCAACGCATCTTGCATCATGTGGCTGGCCTATTGATATAAATAAAATAAATTCATTAGTTGATAAAGAAAATCCTGGTTTAGACAAGAGAAAAAAACTACTTAAGGATGGAAAAAGAGTAGAGCTTTTTGGAAAACTTCATGTTGATGTATTTAACCAACAAAAATATTTGCTTAATAATGTTGATCTGAAGGTAACTTTAAATATGGAAAAACCAGAATTTTACATTTTAGAAGGTGGCGATAAAAATGAATCTTATATTAAAATACATGAAGCTAATTTATATATAAACCATCTTACTATTAATCATAATATTCTAATGGCTCATCATAATGTATTACAATCAAGAAATGCAATTTATCCCTATAAAAGAGTGGAAATAAAAACGTTTACAATACACCCTGGAAATCACTCATTAAGTTTAGATAACGTGATACTAGGACAATTACCAAATTTTTTAGTTTTTGGAATGGTGTCTAATAAAGCATATACTGGAGAGAAAAAAGAAAATTCATTTAACTTTCAACATTTTAATTTACAAAGATTTAATTTGGTTGGAAATGGAGTACAATTTCCTGCACAACCCCTTGAACTTAACTACAATAACGGAGGAATAATAAGTACTCGTGGTTATCAAACACTATTTAAAGGAACTGGAATTCATAATTTCGATAAAGGTCATCAAATAACTAAAGAACTTTTTGATAACGGATATTTTTTACTGGCTTTCGACTTGACACCAGATCATAATAATAATTATAATTGCGGTAATTTAATAAACCAAGGAACTATTCGTATTGAAGGGCGTTTTGGCAAACCAATTATTGAAGCAATAACGTGCTTAGTATACTGTGAATTTGATAGTGTTATAGAAATTGATAAAACGCGTAATATTATTCAAACACTATGAATTTAATAAATATTAAAAATACTTTGAAGTCCAATAATATAACAAAATATAAATTTAAAGGTGTATTTGCATGTAATAAATTACCAACACAACCAGTTTTAAAACCATCATTTTACGTTGCTAACACTGATCCATCACAAATGCCTGGACAGCATTGGGTTGCTTTTTATTTTCCTAAAAACAAACCTGCCGAGTACTTTTGTTCTGCTGTCCAATCTCCAAATAAATCTTTTAGGTTATTTTTAAATAAAAATTGTAAAACTTTTACTTATAGTAGTCTTCGAATTCAGAGTAAAACTTAAATTTTATGTGGCGTTTATTGTTGTGTATTTATTTATTTAAGATGTAAAAACATATGATTCAATAAAATTTTAAAATTGTTTGATTATTTTAATTTATATTATAATGATATTTTAGTTGTATAAACTTACAGCATATTTTTAAGAATTTTTAAGAATATAATAAAACATAAAAAAAAATAAATACACATTTTTTGTTTTTATATTTGTTCCATATTATATGTAAACTTATAATTATTAATCAAATTTATTACATTCATTTTTCTTAAGTAGTATACCGTGCACCTGCACGGAATAGGACCCTCCTTACAATTTGTATTATGCCATGGGCAGCAATCAAAATGAGGCACGTTTAGTCCTTCATCGACGTCATCTACACCGTAGTCCTCATTTTCCTCTATCATTGTTAAATAATGATATATGCACTTCCTGTGCTCAAACACGAGCACATTTTCGAAGTCTTTTAAGAATGTTTGTAGTTATTGTTTAATATAAGACATTTTTGGTCTTGTTTGTTTGGATTCCTTTTGTTTAATATTCCTCATTTAAAATTTTTTAGATACAGGTGTGATATATCAGAAGAACTTAAACATCACTATATATATATATATATATATGTAGCCAAATCTATTTGTAACTACATTATTAGACTTAAAAAAGCTGTAACAATAAAAATGTGTAGCAAATATTCAAGGTTGATTTTTAAACTTTAAAATTGTATATGATTGCATTTTTTACTCTAACGAAAAGTTTTATTGACTCATAATTTAATGCGAAGCAAATATTCAATTTAAACTTTAAAAATGAATACGATTGTTTTTTTTACCCTATTGAACGGAAGGTTCTAAAAAGTTCAATAAGCACAGATCATTTTTCAAAATATGCTTTGATAAACATTAAATATATATATTTATATCAAAATAAAAAAATAAGTGCATAAGTAAATAAATATATGTTTAACGAGGTATTTTAAAAAGATTTTTTAATTGTTTTGTTTAATTAAAAATGGAACATCGTAAACTAAGTTGCGAATTTTGTCCACACATAATTTTTAAAACAAAATTTAATAAGAAAAGGCATTTTATGCGAGTGCATAATTTCAGCCCTTCTAAATCGAAATTCTTTAAAACTCCAAAAGCCGCTAATGATGAAATGCGGGAGGAGAAGGAGCAATATCCTGTAAATGTTAGTGAGATGCCTGAGAACGTTAAGGAATTTATGGAGGAAGATGATTCCTTTTTATTAGAATTCAAATTTTAAAATGTAAATTATTTTTAAAATAAAAATTAATAAAAAATTTTAAAAAATATCTTGTTTTTGTTTTATTATAATTATCATCTGAGTTAAGTATGGATCCTCCTTGTTTAAAAATTTCACCATTCTATGGGGAATATAAAACCATTTATTGTCATCTAAATTGGGAATGACTGTAAGACCATATTGTGTTTCCTTCCATTCAAAATTCACAATTTTCAAAGATTTCTAATTAACTCGGGCTTAATACCTTGGGCAATATTTACAATTTTTTTATACATCTAAAACAAACAAGATAAAAAAATAAAAATAATAATTTATAATTAAATATACATTATTATAGAGGAATTACTTACCATTTTTATTAAGTTTCCTTGAATGTGGCAATTAAGATAATGATGTGGAATATACTCCCTAAGCCTTCTTATATTAATGGTAAACTTTCAAATTGAGTTAATCTCTACACTTATATATGCTGCATATTCAAAATATATTACATATTACTCTTTCTTATTTTAAAATACTCAAACAATTTCTTTATACATATTATAGAACGTCTCAAATTTAGCTTAATTTAAGAAAATATAATGTGATCAACTTTATATTACTCTCCTTTATAATTAAAAAATACTCAACATTTTTTTTTAATTTTGTTTATATTCAAAATTCCTCCTTATTGAAAAATACATTGGGAGCAAAAAAATTGAAAATTAATTAAAACCAACTTTAAAGTACTATTTCAATTTAAAAATTCCTCCCTATGGGAGAAAAAAATTCCTCCTTATGGGAAAACACGTTGGAGCAAATTGAAATTTAAAAATTCCTCCTTATGGGAATCACGTAGGAAGCAAAAATCATATACAGAATCCCCAAAAATATACTACTTTGAATTCATTCTATAATTTGAACCGTGACAAAATTTAATTAATAAAACTGATTTTTTTTAAAACAATAATTCAAAAAAATCTAAAACACAACAAGTTGTTTAAAATTCTATTATTTATTTCTTGTTAGCTACTCGGTTTTATATTTTTCAATGAAACATTAATTTTATTAAAAGCAAAATTTGAGTTCATTATGTCTGTATGTAGCTTGGTACTAAAAGGGCCAATGTCAATATTTTGCTGTTTTGAGTAATTGGTTGCATTAGGTTTTTCTTATTTCCTTTATTCTATTATATTTTTTGAACATAAAGTTAAACAGGCCTAAAAGAGGCAAAATTCACTCAATTGAAACTCAAAGCCATTCAAATTCATTGGCTAATTGAAAGAAATTCTGTCCTTAGTCTCGATTGCAAACTTCTGCTTTGCAACTCTATCTTAAAGCCAATATTGTGCTACGGTATGCAACTATGGGGCACTGCATCTGCCTCTAATATCGAAAAATTTCAAAGGCGCTAAAATAAACATCTTCGAATTATTACAGCCGCTCCCTGGTATGTTAAAAATTCAAATTTCCACAAGTATTTCCATGTGCCATTTGTAAATACTATGATAACGAAATATGCAGTAAAATATTGAAAAAAGGGTTGAACTGCACCCAAACCCACTAGCTTGAAATATTTTAAATTATGGCGGCAACACACGCTTAAAGAGAAGAGACACTGCACCACTCCCCAATCAGATGATCGATAAGCACCTAATTATGTGAACAGAAACCATGATGACGAAATTTTTTGTCTGGCAGTGGCAGGACATAAAATAAAGTATTAGGATATTTGATAAATTAATTTTAGTTCGTATTACATATATGAAGATTTAATATCGAGAAAAAAACAGTCTTTTAAATCGACATCTTAACTGTTTCATAAAAATTTTGAATCCATTACGTTCACTCACAGCGTCCATTCCATCCTGAAAAAATAAACAAAATGTTTCAGTTAAAACTAATCCTTATAAAAGGTTAGGATACTATAGGTATGAAAATTGAATATTAACATATTCATTTGAAAAAAATGTCTTTCAAATGCTTCCGCTTGTAAAATGAGGCAAATTTTTTATTGTAGTAATGATTTAAATTTTTTTATGTACAAACATTATTTGGTAAGGGATTCAAGGCTGCATTTTCAATTCAACAAAAAAAAAAAAAAAAGTAAGAGTGCTATATTCGGAATCTTTAATACCTTCCACCGACATTTCGAAAATTTCAGTAGTGGACTCTATATGATATCTTTACATTGTTAATTAATCTTTATAAAAAAGGACGTTTGCGGTTTAGACCTATATTAAATTGTTAACCGGCAATCGGAAAGTTTTAAGCTTTTCTTATTAAAAATTTGAACTAGCTGGAATAATATATCAATATTTGTAACAGTTTTAGCCGAACTAAAATGATTTTCAGGAGGGGAATTTAAATTGGACCATGGTAAATTTTGGATCAATCATCTCAAAACTCTGTAGAGTGATTGCTGGTGTTAAAAAACCTAAATTAGAATAAATTTCAATACAATATGAAGCTAAGTTGGAAAAAATTTTACCGCAATATCTACACCTTCTACGGTCTTAGGCGTATTGAGTTAATTTCCTACAGTGGGCTTTATATGGGGCCTATGGTAAATTATGGACCGATCATCATGAAGTTTGTTGTATGATTTCTAGTCCTATAAAACTGTGAAGTATTAAATTTATTACGGTTTTTGGTGTAATAAGCTGTTTCCCAAGAGTAGGGTTTAAATGGGGCCCAGAGTACATAATGGAGTCATCTTCACGAAATTTGACAGTGTAATTTATAGTTCTATAAAATTTTGAAATACCAAATTTTATTATAATTGCATTATTTTTTACGCTTTTAGGCGTACTACACTGTTTTCCGGGAGTAGGGCTTATATGGGGCCTAAGGTAAATTATAGACCGATCTTCACGAAATTTACCAATGTGATTTCTAGTCCTATAAAACTGTGACGCACTTAATTTTATTATGATAGCATAACTTATTACGGTGTCAGGCGCAATATATGGGGATATAGTACATTATGGACTTATCTTCACGAAATTTCACAGTATGATTTAAAGTTGTATGAAATTCTGAAGTACCAAATTTTTTAATATGGAATTATTTTTGACGGATTTAGGCGTACTAAAATGTTTTCCCTGAGTAGGGTTTATATGGGGCCTAGGCTAAATTATGGATGGTAAATAATAGTCCTTTAAACCTGTGAAGTATTAAGTTTTAATATGATAGCATTTTTTATTGCGGTTTTAAACGTAATGCACTGTTTTCCGAGATTAGTCTTTATATGGGGCCTATGGTAATTTATTAACCGATCTTCACGAAATTAAACACTATGATATCATTCCGTGCATTATTCCACCATTGACTTATGTTAGTTCTTTGTATGTATGTAGAAAAAAGGCCATAAGCACCAAGACCCAGAGGATATTTGTGCAGCCTATGTGTCTCACTATGACAGGTTCAGGCTACGTATAAAGCCCATTACCCTGCCCGGTAAAATATCATAAATTTTAGTTGGGCTCATCATTTGCCCCCGAAAATTTTCCGCCTAGAAGTCCCCAAGGCGGGACAACAGCAGAGCAGATGTTCTGACGTTCGTCATTTAGGGTGTTGGTTCCACATTTTGATTCATAGCTCCGATCCTACTGAACCGATTTGGATGAATTTCAATCCCAAACTGTTTAAGGTAACTACAAGCAATTTGACACAAAGTTTGATGCTTTCGTTTGAGTCTTTCGAAAATGGGCGCGTTTTCAACAGACGGACATGGCTAAATTAACTTAGAAGTACTCAGAGTGCCAGAATATATACTTATTACTTATTAGATGTATAATAAAAAAGTTGCACACGGAATGACAAACTTAGTATACCCTGATTCATCACTAGTGGTGGTGGTGGCTATAAGAACAAGTAAGAGTGCTGTATTCGGCTATGACGAATCTTATATACCCTTCAACATGGTCTGATATTTACGGAAAGTTACATAAATACCGTTTTTTAGATATAGATAAATCAAGTTTGTCAGAAATCTATTTCTTTGTATGGGAAGTGTCACTTGTCTAATCACGCCCACATTTTGTCGGATTTTGTGAATTGATAGTAGCTTGCGCACAAGATTTTATGGACAGCCTTCCAGCTTGATGGCACTCTGGCTCTGAGTCGATCGGTGTACTTACATAAAAGTGTTCCTAGGAGTTATAGTACGCCCTAATAAAATACTTATAAAAAATAATACAAAAACATTTTAAACACTTTTTACATATATGTACAAATTAAAACATTCAATTAGTTAATGTTTAAAAAAATATTTTTTTGTCGATCATAAGATCGACTTCTTTATTTCAATTCCAAACTAGAACTAACTTAACTACGAATTAACAAATACTTCTTATAATTAATTATGCCGTTTTTTTTGTTTAGCAAAAAGTATGATAGTTGCTGTTTTTTGTAATATGAGGATTTTTGGCTGTTGTGAAATTGATTTGTTGATTGCGTTCGCACGCTGAAACATTAAACCCTTTGTTTTAAGCAGACATAGCGTCAGCGTAATTTTGTGGGAAAGAATTTGTATTTTATTTATGGAATGATGGAATCGTTTCTTAACTCCTCCCTCCGTAAAATCAATCGTCCCGATTGTTAAAAGACTGGAAGGTCATTGACGCTTCGAAATTCTCGCCTTGAAGTGACAGGAGGTGATTTTTCAAAATCTGAATTCCCTGGGTCAGGCGTTTCATTGATTATTGCCGTCACACTGAGATCGGTATTTTGTTTTTTAAGGTGGAAGAATATGAAAAAGAACCCGAAAATTAGAATTGCCTTTGGACTAAATTTAGTGAAAACATAATGTTTCCTTTCGTTGATATCAAGTCGAGCTCATCGACATTGGTTGTTTGTAGTTCTTTCATCATTTCGAGTGAAAGGACCTCTTGGGTAGTAGAATTAATATTGGAAAGCTGTAATACAGCTGGAAGTGGGTTTAATGTTGTTAATTCTCTTGATATAAAGGTTTTATTTTCTACGGTGATTGTGTCATTATGAAAATTTATTATATAAGTTCCAGATAATTGATAAGATTTGTTTCCTGATATTTCCAAAAATCCTTCGAATTGATTCAAAAATAACATTCCTTTAGAAAGTTCCTGTACTGATGGTACATGTTGGTTATTTATTATTATGCAATCATGCTTTTTGCTATTTAAAAGCGGTGGGATACAGTTTGTTTCACTTATATCTAATAAATTATTTTTACTACAAATAGACAAATCATTAAATTGATTGCAATCCTTTTTAATTTCATAAAATTTATTATTACATTTAATTATTTCTTCTGAATTGATTTTTACAATAGTTTGGTGTTTTTTAACTGGTTTAATAAGTATTTTTTCACAAACATCTTTATCTATTACTGGTAAGTTTACAATATATAGTATTATTGACTCATCTGTTGCTATTCTAATGGAAGCAAATCCTAAGGCTTCCTCAAGATTATTATACGGAAACTTTTCATTGTCTAAAAATGTTTTTGCTTCAAGAATTTCATTTTCTGAAAGTATGAAAGAGTTAATAACTCCTACTCTTGCCCATTGTAAGGCGTATTCAATGTTCAACAATTCGTCCTTAATAATTTTTAACTTGTTTATAATGGTATCTTCTATTGTCTTATGGACTTGCTCAAGGGATTTAACTGTTTTCAAAATTTGGTTAGTGGTATTGGTCAGTGCATTAATTCTTTCAATAGAGTCTCTATTAATTATTCTCTGTCGTTCATTGTTGGTAAGAAGTCCGTTCATTTTATTTACTACTATTTGATGATCCTCATGGTCAGGTGTGCCTGCTATCCATTTCCATATTGTTCCTATGGCATTTATTGAACGTTTGTGTCTTGGTTTTATTTTTTTCAAAAGGGTTTTTATTTGAATTATGTCATGTAGAATGAATGGTAGGTTTGTACTATTCTTTAATGAATTTCTATTGATTTCAACGTTTAAGTTATGAGTTATCTGTTCGTAATCCGTCAAGTTTAATACATGAATTAGTTTAAAATTTCCGTTCTGTAATCTAGTTTGTCCTAAGAGAACCGAAATTAATTGTGAATTAGTATAGTCCAGTATTTGCACTTCAAGCCGACACGTAGCAAAGAGCGAAATGAGTATAATAATTGTAAAAATCATTTTTAAAAGAGTTGGTTGTTGATTGCAGGAAATATTATCCACAGTTGATGAAGTTGTTGTTGGGATTCAGTTGAAGCTGTTGTTACCAGTGGCGATTGGAGTTGGATCTTGTTGAGATCGTTGTCATCAGTTGTAGTTGAGCAATTGTTTATTAATTAAAGTTGGCCGTCTTGATGTTTTGTTCAAGTTCTTTTTATTTAATATTTTAAGACTTAGTATCACTTTTTAATTTATTCCAAATTAAGGGAAGGTTTTAATTTTCTCTATTTGCATGAGGTTATATTTCCCTTCTTTTTTTTACAAGTCATTCGAATAACAATTAACTTTATTATAAATCATGATTTCAAACACCGATTTATTTTTGTAGCACAAATTGTCCTGTTAAGCTGCTTTGGTTCACAATATATTTTTTGAGTCAAATGAAAATTTGTTTGTTCTATAAAATCAGGTTTCGGTTCACAAAATTTAACAGTTTTTAAAGATGTTTTTTTTTATTTAATATGGTTTTTATTTCTACATAATCCGCACAACCTTTATTTTTAATAGACTGTTTATTAAAACATAACTTTCTTAACATTTGTTTCTTGTTTTTTCCACTTTTTATTTTCCTCCCTTTTCACTGAGGTACTTATTAAATTTTTTCTTTCTCACTGGAAAAAATGTTTTTCTCCCTTTTCACTGGGATACTTTTTTTTAAAATTTTTTCTCCCTTTTCACTGGGATACTTTTTTAATTTTTTTCTCCCTTTTCACTGGGATACTTATTTTTACTTTTATTCACTAGCCGCGGATCCTTACTTTGTTTTTCAGGATATGTTACTTTGGCTAGCCCCACGTTGGGCGCCAATTAAAACATTCAATTAGTTAATGTTTAAAAAAATATTTTTTTGTCGATCATAAGATCGACTTCTTTATTTCAATTCCAAACTAGAACTAACTTAACTACGAATTAACAAATACTTCTTATAATTAATTATGCCGTTTTTTTTGTTTAGCAAAAAGTATGATAGTTGCTGTTTTTTGTAATATGAGGATTTTTGGCTGTTGTGAAATTGATTTGTTGATTGCGTTCGCACGCTGAAACATTAAACCCTTTGTTTTAAGCAGACATAGCGTCAGCGTAATTTTGTGGGAAAGAATTTGTATTTTATTTATGGAATGATGGAATCGTTTCTTAACTTACATATATTTTTTAAACATACGGTTACACTTACATTTCTTTCTTTAGGCATTTCTTTCATTCCCTTCCTTTGTTTCTTTTTTTGTTAATCCATAAAATACATAAGTACTTATGAATGTTTGTCCACAATAACGTACACAAACATACGTACGTATTTAGCATACATTTAATTTATTGCCCTATTAAACTTCTCGGAATCTTTTGTTCTTGAATTTTGTGGGTGGTCACATGAAAAGTAGACCAATAAACTACAAAATGTACTTGAATTACTTTCACTCATAGCCCGGCAGAATTAGTAAATTCCTAGAGTAAAACTAGGCAATAAATACTACAATAAGACAAAAATAGAATAAGCACTTTAGTTTTAGTTTCATTTTCTGAATTTAATATTAAGATTTTCAAAATAAAGAAGCATTCGTATACGTCGGGTCAAAGCAAACAAGTCAAATTCTTTTATTTTAAAAGTGTAACTAAAAAAATAATAAATTGAATTAGATTAGTTAAAGTAAAAGTGAAACTAATACTGGCGACGAGGATGGGATTTAATTAAGATTTAACCTATGGATTTAATTAAGGTGCAACCTCTAAAAATTTAATTAAAGATTTAACCCAAAGATTTAATTAGGATAAAGATTAAATTATTAAATATACTTAATTAACAATGAAAAAAAGTGTATTAAAATCCAACCCAACTTAATAGAAAATAATCGTTAAATATTAAAAAAAATATATAATAAATCTGTGAGATATTTTGAAACATAAGCTATGTTCATTTACTAAAAATTTTTACGATTTTGTAAAAACGGTTACTGAAAAATGTATATTAACCCAAAAAATTTGCAAGTTGAGAGCGGCAAAGGAGAGAAAAAAAATGAGAGACAAAAAATTCTTGGAAATTTTTACTTGCAAGAATTTTTGAAACAGCTGTTTTATGTTTTGGTTTACAAAACAAACTTTCCAAAAGAAGTTTTATATAAGGATATTTTGCAAAATTTAAAAGTTAATGTTGAGTTTCACAATTATTAAAAATATTTATGCTATAAAAAATCATAATTTTTTTTAACTTAGATATTTCGATATTTTTATTGCTAAAGAAAATAACGAACTTGTTAAAAAAATCCCTAATGTATTTTGTTTTGCTTTTAACCGATCAGGAGTTGTTATTAGTACTGTGAGTATAATGTTTACCTAGATACCTGATACTTAAAACTTTTGCAGTGTAATACCCAATTAGTTGAAAAATTTGTTTGCAAATTAAATTATTTACAAAATTAAAGGTTCTTATTAATTATAAAATAATTGGAGATATTCTCATTGTTTACTTTATGACCGTCTTGTTTATTATGAAACAAACACCAAAGAAATGCATTTGGACCAAATAAAACTGCCATAAATTAGATAATGATAATATCCAAAATTATTTTATAATTAACAATAATTTAACACGCTAGCTTCTTACCTTTCTGTCGTGGTCATATTTAAATGCCAAAGTTTGTGTTTCTAAGTTTTAAAAAAAATTACCACGTTATAGGTTCTCATTCACTCTGGAACCTGCACCTATAATTAATATTTCTAATATCTTTTATAGCAATTAAAAAGGTACCATTTGTAGAACGAAAAAACAAAGGTATTTAATTTCCCTCATTTCACGATCGATTTAGCAAGAGAACCAGCATCCGGTTTAAATTTCAACCTTATAACTCACGGCGTTAAGGCTGTGCGAAGATGAATCTGTTTTATATACCTATATACATAGGTTATACATAGATCGTTAAATTAAATATTTTGTTTTGCCTTATAAATATGTACTTTTATTGTTAACAAAGGGTTTTTTATCTTTTATTATTGATTAAACCCCTAATCTTCTTTCACCTCATAAATAAAAAAAATCCAATTCATGATTCATTTTATTCAACATAACCAAATATAAATTAATAAAATCACATTATTTTTACCGTAATGTATAAAATTTTCCCTCTTAGAATATTTAATGGGTACTCAAATATTCCTGTATATTCGTCACTACTTTAACTTGCAAGTTTTGGCTGGCAAAGTGTTCATTTACTTTTTTGTATTTTTGAGAGCAATTTCTTTAAATACCTACTTACTTTCTCTTTGCAAGTTTCTGCTAGTAAAGTAAACAAAAAAACAATACAAGAAACATCACCAATAACAATGAAGACCATTATAACAACAAGGATCACGACAAGAAACATCACTAATAACAACTAGGATCATAACAACAACCAATAACACCACCAATAAATTTTCAACAACAAAACAACACCTTCATCAAAAAGTAAGCTTAAATATTTCATATATTCTTTCTGTTTCTAAATATAAGTTCAATTATTAAAAAACAAAAAAAAAACAATAAATAAAAAATATATTTATCGAGGGCTTATATTCAATACCCGCCATACACCAATTTTTGGAAAATGACTTTTTGATGGCAAATTGTTCACTGATGCCAGCTTTATCTCTGACAAAAAATTTCAGAAAAAAAAAATTAATATAAGTCCTTTTTTTTAAATATTTGTGATATCGCTATCAACCGCACGATTTTTTTTTAATGCAATACCCGCCATACGCCATACGCAACAACAATAAGATTGCGATTGTTTTTCTGTTGCTTTTAAGGCCATGACAGATAAAACTTTTGCTTCGCGTTGCGTTACCGATTCGCTTTGACATCTAATAGGGCATTTACATTACATCGAAATCTAGTAGATTTCATTTGAAATCTTCCTCCAAATCTAGTTCGTTTACATTATACCTGTTTGACATAAGCGAGATTTGGTTGTCACAACAAAAACCGCCGACTGAAAGTTTTTTGTGTAACACATACTTACATAGAAAGAAATAGGTATTTAAAAATTTGCATTACATTTTCTTTATAATCAACTTCATTTATTTTATCAATATTATTTGTCATTTGCATTTTTTTACTATTTTACAAAATTTTTGAATCAGATATTTTTGTTTTGTTTTTTGTTAAATTGTCATTTTTTTCTTGTGCAGGGAAGTAGTTTTTAGTGCTATAAGGGGAAAAACATAGTTGCATCAATAAGTACTACTAGATTTTGAATAGATTTCGTCAAAATCTAGTTACGGAGTAGATTTTGTTTTGTACGGGAAATCTAGCCAAAAACAACTAGATTTGGCTCGAAATCTCGAAAGTACTAGATTTTGTTGTAGGGTAAATTGGCTATAAGATAAAATATACATAGTTGTACGAAACATGTCACATAAAGTACTTTTAAAGCGGAGCGAAGCAAAAAGTTAACCAACTCTCATCTTTTTGCGCGCTTTGACAATTGGCTAGTATAATTTTCTTTTTTTTAAATTTTTTTGCCCAATTCAATTCCAAAAAAAGTCCAATTGAATTTTTAACTTTTATTTTTATAACAAATAATTAAATGTACAAATTACCAACCGCTATTATAAGTAAACAAACAATGCGTGAGTGTTGTCAAAGTTTTCATTGTGTCATACACCTTTTTCTTTGCGTTTTTCTGCCAAAGGTAGAAACGTCACGCAAAACGACAAATTTGTATCTGACACAGCCCTTACTTTTAGTTGTGCGTTTGATTTTCTTTTGCTTTCGTGTTAAAGAATGTTGGTTGCAGAACAGTTAAATTAACAGTTACATTAAATGCATTTGCAGATAAAAAAGGAGTGAAAAGTTTAAAAATCTATAAATTAATAAAAGAATTGAATTTTTTATTTTGGTGAATATCGTTTTGGCTACCATAACATTTTCTTCTCGGTAAGTAATATATGTATACACGCAGAGAAAAAATCATTTGATGCCAATAAATTATGGTTACATGGAATCATATCATGTTACAAGGAAATCATATTATGGTTACAGGCCTTAATTATTTTTTCTTTGTACCAAGCAATTTATAAATGCAATAAAAACGTTCTAATACCAGGTTAAAATGTCTTTTAACTCCTTACAACTTATTGCTATTGATTATCCATCGCTGGATGATCAAGATACTGGAGACCATCCAATAACAGGTTCGTTTGTTTTATTTACAAATGGTTGAACAATAATTAATGCAGGGTAAAAATTGTTTTGGCCAGATTCCGAAGACGAGCAATATAAAAACAATTAGATCGTTATTGTTATTGTAAGTTATTGTTTTGTTATTGAATTCTTTTATGTTAAAAAAAACGTTAAACAAATGCTTAATTAAATAAAATTACATATAAGAGCAAAAAAACATATTTTTATTACTGTGCAATAACTGCTATACGCCATAAACATATTTGAAGTATTCAGTTGCAATACCCGACATCAACCATATCGCTACGAATAGAGTAAAGAGTTCTATTTTTTTTATAAGGGTAACTCAGTAGTCATATTTAAAAAATATTATGGAAGAAAGAATAATTCACAACCTTAAGAATTTTGGAAAGAAACAGTTTTTTCTCTCTCCTGAAAAATTGTATTTGGAGGATGGCGGGTATTGAATATAAGTCGATATATATATATATATATAATAGGGCAAAATTTCATAAAATTTTTCATTACAAAAGAAAAGAAAAAGACGACTCAGCAAATGGAAATAAGAGTGACTTTAATACTTTTTTCAAATTAATAAATAGAATTCACCCTTTACTTACCACATATGACTACTAATTGTCTTTTTCGATATAATTAAAAGTCGTACCGTAGGGAAAGCAAAAGAAGTATTGGAAATCAATGCACACGTACGTTCTTGGCAGGATATTACCTGTTTTAGAAAACAATTTTGGAGAGAAGAAAACTTGCGAAGAATTTTTTGATGACCTCAGATTGGTAACTTTCAATAAAATATAGACTTAAACTACTAAACAATAAAGCCGCAATGGTTGTAGGAGAAGGACTCAACCAAGTCGCACTAAACAACCAAATTTCTGCCCTTCACATATTCAAAGGCAAAATGCCAGAACCAATGCGCACCTTATTGGCATGTAGAAATCCTTCTACATTAGAGTATGCTATGGACATATTGTTTCAGTGCGGATATGATAGAATGGGAACAGATGGACATATTGTAAAGACCAAAAAACCAAACAGAAACGACAAACAATAGAATAACGGGAACAACTCACGGAACTATAATTAATTTAACAACCAAAAAAACAAAATTTTCAAACCGACCAAACCAAAATCAAAGACAATATTATAACCAACAGAATAGGAATCAAGGACAATTTCATAATGAAGGAAATAATAATTCGGGAAACCATGACAAAATTTTAGTTTAGGATATTCTGATCGACAGAATTTTGGTAATCATAATCGACAAAATCAAAGACAAATCATTAACGGACAGACTTTTAATCCAGTACATTCCGATCGACAGAATTGTAATTTACTCAATCAAAGACAATTTAATAATAACCCAAATAACAATACCCCGAACCAACGGCCGTAAATACAGCGGAAAATTTTCATCTACCAGCCTCCCAGGGAAACGACCCTATATAAAAATCAAATCTAAAACGATACAATTGAAATTCATTATCGATACTGGAGCTACCCACTGGATAATAAATCCTGGGGTTTGTCATCCAAAATGGTTCATGGAACAAATACGAACTTAAATAGTGAGGAAAAAGAAAAACTCTTACAAATAATAAATAGATTTAAAAAAATATTCTATTCAGAGAAAACCGATTTAACGTTTACAAATTCAATCAAGCATGATATTAGGGCAATAAACAATATTCCAATTGCTGCAAAAACTTATAGATATCCTTACATCCATAAGGCAGAAGTAAATAAGCAAATTAAAGAAATGTTAAAGTCATAGCTGTTAAATAATGATTAGTAATCGTAATGATTACGTATTAGATTACTTTTTTTAAGGGTAAAGTGATGATTACAATTACGATTACTTTTGGTTTTGCATGATTACTAATTGATTACGATTACAAGTAATCAAAAAATAATCAGAAGTACCGGCGATTACTACAAAATAATCAAAAGTAATCAAAATGTAATCCGATTATTTTCAACGATTATTTTTGATTACTTTCAAAAATTGCGTATTCATTCGTACAATTATTATTAATGGAAACAGGTAAATGTTACCATTATTCAAAAATGTACTGCGACACTTTTATCCATTTAAAATTGGACCAATATTTGACTATATTTATTTATTACCAAACAAAAAATGTAATCATATTGATCGGTATTATATTTAATAACTTTATACTTAATGTAATAATATAACATATTCAAAAAAAATTCATGTATTTATATCCATATTAATTAGGAATTTTTCGTGAAACTTTTTGAAAATACGGGTATGAAAGTGATGTGCAGGCAAACAGCGGCGGAAAAATTGAAGGGAAAATACACGATAATAGTGCAAAATATAAAAGAACAAATGGGTTCCTCCAATTACTTTTGTACCACAGCAGACATTTGGTCTGCAAACCACAGAACCTTTCTTGGATATACATGTCACTGGCTTACGGAAAATTTTGAACGCAAGTCGGCAGCTTCGGCATGCAGAAGAATTTTTGAAGTACACACCGCTGAAAATATTGCGCAGATGATCACAGAAATTAACACCGACATTGGTCTGAACAGCTCAAACATTGTTTTAACCGTTGCAGAACATTTAATTATGAAATTAAAAATAATTTATCGGCTGTTCCTTAATTTTTTGATTTTAGTAATGTTGGTGAGCTAATGCATGTATTATTTTAAATATTGTTTGATTTTTAGCGGCTTAACTTAACAGATGATGAAATTGATACAGGTCCTTCTCCGCAAGACCATATAGACCTGACCGACGATCCGCTATAAAGCCTCAATTTTTCAGCTTTCTAAACGATAGTTCAAGCGCTGACGGGAATTAGCAAAAATATGATTTGCTAAAGAAAGCATTTATATACTTTAATACTCCCCAAACGTCTTCAGCTCCAGTGGAACGACTGTTTTCTTTTGCCGGGATCGTCAACAGTCCAAGGCGACAGTCATTATCTGATTTTTCCTTTGAAAAATTAGTTTTAATGAAGGCCAATTGTAAAAATATGTTATCATAAGTGTCCGACCGATTATTCGGCCAATAATCGTTGCTCGGCATTTGGTTATAAAATTTTTTTGTTTGTCTTTTTTTTATTACCAAAAATTGTTATAAAATTATTGTTTTTTTTTTTTTTTTTTTTTTTTTTTGTTTAATAAATTAGTTTACAACTTACTATTTCTTTAACTATTTTTCTACATCTATTTTGAATTACGTGCTGTAGTTAATGTTGCTTGTGTTATTTTTAAAATTTATTGATTATGAAAACTTTAAACACGTTATCAACTGTTTCGAAAAAAATATTAGTGCAAATGAATAGGCAATTTTTGAAAGTAATCAAAAATAGTCGTTGAAAGTAATCGGATTACTTTTTGATTACTTTTGATTATTTTGTAGTAATCGCCGGTACTTCTGATTATTTTTTGATTACTTGTAATCGTAATCAATTAGTAATCAGAAATTTTTTCTTATAGAGTTAAATAATCATTACGATTCTTTTTAAAAAGTAATCTAATTGATTACTAATCGTTATCGACATTTAACAGGTATGGTTAAACTATGGAATAATCAGACCAAGTCATTCACCGTATTCAGCACCAGTCTGGATCGTACCGAAAAAACTAGATGCAAGCGGCACAAAAAAAATGGAGAATGGTTATAGATTATCGCATATTAAACGATGTCACTCATGATCTCGCGAAGGGCTTTCACCAGATAGAAATAAACGAAAAAGACATTCCGAAAGCCGCATTAGGCGGTCATTACGAGTTCCTATGTATGACGTTCGGACTTAAAACAGCACCAGCCACTTTTCAAAGGCTGACGAACAACGTTGTAGGAGAATTTATTAATTAAATCTGTCTTGTTTATCTTGATGATATCATATTTTCAACCTCACTTCAGGAGCATTTAGAATCCCTTACAAAAATATTTAACCACTTAAAAGAAGTGAATTTAAAAGTCCAATTAGATAAAAGCGAATTCTTGAAACGAGAAACTAACTTTTTAGGACATGTAGTGACTGATTCAGGTGTAAAACCAAACCCAGATAAAATTACTTGTGTTCAGAAGTTTCCTTTACCAACTTCACAGAAACAAATCAAACAGTTTCTAGACCTCGCTGGATATTATAGGAAGTTCATAAAAGATTACTCCAAAATTGCAAGAATATAAAGAAAGTTTTGATTTATTGAAGAAATTTTTAACAAACTCTCCTATACTAGCGTATCCCGATTTTAATAAAATCTTTGTTTTGCAAACAGATGCAAGTAGTTATGCCATTGGAGCAGTACTTTCTCAAGACGGACACCCTATTTGTTATGCGAGCCGAACATTAAATGACCATGAAAAAAACTGCAGTACAATAAAAAAGTAATTACTAGCGATTGTGTGGGCTACACAGCATTTACGACCATATCTCTTTGGTAGAAGATTTATTATCAAAACCGATCATAGACCTCTCACATGGCTCTTTTCCATAAAAGAACCTAACTCTTAATTAGTCAGTTGGAGACTACGATTACAGGAGTTCGATTATGAAATAAAGTAAAGGGGAACGCAGATGCGTTATCAAGAGTTGAAATAAAGATTAATCAAAATCTTTCAACCACAGAAAACTTAATCGACCAAGAGAATGGAAACACAACCGAACTAACGAGGAATAACATTTTAGAAACTAATAGCCCTTTGAATTTCTGTCGACAACAGATAATCTTTAATAAAACTACATCTGGTTCATTGAAATTAAGATATGAAAATATTAATAAAAACCCATTTTGATGCAACAAAAATTAATGCTATCTTTTGCCAAGATGAATCGATATTTAATGCATTTAAAATAGTGGAAAATTTTTTTATTGAGAATGAATTCAGAATCGTGAGATATAAAAAGGTCTTAAAAGATGTAACAAACGAAAACGAATAACCAGGAAGAATAGAAAGAGAACACAAAAGAAATAATCACGGAGGAATAAACGAGAATTTTTCTAGACTAAAAACCGAAATCTATCGCCCTGATTTAAAAACACGAATAACTCAATTCATTAATAATTACGATATTTGCAGTAAGGAAAAATACGATAGAAACCCAGTCAAGCAGGAATATAAAATAACCGAAACTCCAGAAAAACCGGGAGATATAGTTCACGTAGACGTTTTCTATAGCCTAGGAAAAAACTTTTTTCTTAACGTTTATAGATAAATTCTGTAAATATGCCCAGGCAATACAAATCAAGAACAGATCATGGATAGAATTTAAATTGGCTTTGACGTAGTACTTAACCTGTACTGGAAGTATAAGAATATTAGTAATGGACAATGAATTAGGATTTAAAGCCCTACCTCTCCTAGAATTCCTTAGAGAACAGGAAATCGAAATACTTTACACGTCGAATAATAACCATACATCCAATGAAGATGTGGAAAGATTACACAACACGATCAACGAACATATTCGGTTATTAAAGCACGACCCAAACAGAGATGTAGAAAATTTGGAATAGAAAGTTTATAGAATCATAATGTTTTACAATAATACAATTCATTCCACAACTGGAAAAAAACTTATTCACCCTTATTCTGCGTTTCGATTCGGATCGTAAATTTCTCAGTTTGACAACTTTGGTATTCTGCGTGCCGTTCCCCGTATCAATTCGATTTGTTTTCGATTGTATGTATTCTGCGTTACGATCGTAGCTACGTTTTTTCAAGTTGTTTAATTACTAACGGAACGTTTTTCGATTTTAGTTTCTGTAGTTAAAAAAGTGTATAATTAAATAAAATGTGAGTATAAAATGCTATAAATTTATTTTGTAAGAAATTTGGTTTTTTTTGTTACTTTAAAGCTGTATTTAATTTATTGCAGGTAAAAACACCTGAGCAGTATGAAAAGCTGGCGAGTTTAATGGCAACGAAGGATGATATTGCGTGTGGATATCATAAGCGTCCCAAGGAAGAAGTACAGGCATTCGGGAAGAAGTTGCAAACGCACGCGGAGAATTGCAAAGCAGCTACAACTCGGTTAAGCGGTGATAAAGATGATAACGTATTGGACGGTGCTTCTGATGCAAAAGTATCTAACACATACTTGAAGGCGTCTCTCTTTAGGCGAGAGTTTTCACACACATTTAAAACAAATATCTTACAATTTATCACTCATCTCGAATGGATTGCAACTGTCTCTTAATTTCCGCTTTTTAAGTATTGATTCTGCATTCTGGACCACGTTGTTCTCCTCTTCCAACAACAACTCCGCAAAGTGGCTGAAAATTTTGTTTCATTGGCCAAAAGTCCAATTTTTGTTTGTCACCGATTTCTAAAATTTAATTTTATGTAATAGCAGAGTTCCAAAAAATTCATATATGATCGCTCATATTTAACCATTCATGAATTTTTTCATGAATGAGGAATCTAAAACGTGTAATTTTTTTCACAACCATGAATGAATTGTGAATTTTTTTGTCAATTCATTCATGAGCGTGAGGAAAAATAAATTTTTGCCTTTCTTCAGTCATGAAGAATGAAGAAACAAAAAATTTTCTTAATGCATGACCACAGCACGAAATGCCTTTGTGTGTATTTTGTTTTTGTTAAAGGCAACGTGCCAAAGTGAGTGTTGAATTTTTGTAGGCAAATATTATTTAAAAAAAAAAACTAAAAGAACTGCACATATCGTCATCTTAAATGCAGAATAATATAACATCATCACAGTTTTCATGAGAAGCAAAAAACGCTGTAAAATGGAAATTAATTGAGATATAAAAGCAATTTTAAATATTTAAAATAAAATTGCGATAACCGATTTTTTTTTGATAAAAAAATATTATTTTTACTGTTATTTATTTAGTTATGTGTGTTACGTTATTTTAATTTGTAATTCTCTAAAGCAAAACGACGAATCATCAACGAAAGTATGATAGTATTAATCATTTAAAACATTAACGGCCTAAGTTATAAAAAATAAAGCATGTCAATAAAGGGTTTATAAAACGGATTTTCATACAAAATCCATTTCATAAACCCTTTGTTGACATGCTTTATTTTTTATAACTTAGGCCGTAAATAATTAAATATTTCTGTTAAATTACAGGTATAATAGAATATAAAGATAATGTACATGGTTATAAATGCAATACTGCGCTTAAGCAATAAATTTAAATATGGTTAAATGCACATATAAAAATGATAATCACACAATTAATATGTAGCATCATTAGGATTGCGTTGACATGGTGAAATAAGTTCGCTTTTCTGATGCAGTGCAGGCAGTACTGCATTTGAGAACGTAGAGATGTTATATTATTAGAAATATTATTATGACATATTATTTATAGTTTTTTATTTCTAATTAGAAGTGGATTAAACTAAAAAATGTACTTCATTAAATTTATATATAAATTGATTTTAAAAATCCAACTTTTCCATTATAACTAACGTGTATTTTGATCTCCTTATAATGAATTTTTCTTTACAATAAACAAGTTTAGTAAAAAATTTGACTCATATGCATATTTGTCTCCATATAAGGAATTATTTCAAAAAACTTCTGCAAGAAGTAAAGTTTAATTAGTTAATTTCTGAAAAATTTAAATAAGAAGAATGAAAGAGTCTTTCAATTAAAAGTAGTATTGAGTGAACGAAAATGTTGTACAGAGAAGCACTTATCCTAAAAAAATACTATTAGTATTTAATAAAGCCGCAAAAAGGATTAACACAAAATTTAGCTAAGCACTTTATATTCCAGCACTTGATAAAAAATGCTATTATTCTAAAGATGTAGAGGACAAGTAATTTATTATTTAAGACAAAAGGCTTTATAACAGTCTTTTTGAGGATATTGTAGTATGTTTGACTAGTCGTTGTTACCATACCTTCTGTATGTAACACGAGCTTCACACTTTGTTGAAGCTAAAAAGTCCATATTAGCCAATCCCATCGATCATCACCAATTGATGATCGAAACAGTTCAATCCTTTTATGTTATACCACTGCAGGGACACGTATGTATGTCAATAATATGTCAACCATCTTCCTTCAAAGTTGTAATGGCTCCTATTATCATCAATATGAATGGTGAAATCAATAAATTCCAATGGATGTAATTATAAAGCTGAAGTTGGGCCAACTTTTCTTCCTCCTTTGGCTTTGATTAACTTAGTGCGCCTGCATGCGCATTAAATTTGTTGGTTGTTGTTTTGAAGAATTAATAAAGTTGAGATTTTTATTTGAAAGGCAACGGGTGCTTGTCTCTCTTAGAAATTTGTTTATTAAAACGGAGAATTAATAAAGTTCATTTGTTGTTGCTCCAAATTTTTTAAAAACATAAATTCTTCAATCGTTTATCGGGGAATAATTTAGTTTTACATATCGATTGAATATTTTTCATATGTTTTTTTTGAATTTTTTTTGAATTTTTTTTTTTAAAGAAAAAAAATATACATAATTTGAAATCTTTCAATTTTTTTTATACATTTTTTATACGTTCATGAGAACGAGTTTTTATAGAATTTTATAGGGATTTTTTTTTTCTCATTTTATATTTTATTATTATTATTTCTTTTTTTTCTTTTTTTTCGTTCTTCATTCCACCTTCACTATATATTCCTTCCTCATGGAGTCGTAATTGTCCCTAGCGCGCGTAGTTTTAGAGCACCGTAAAATACCACGAAAGTATTTTACTTAGGATAACATAATTATCCTCAAAGGAAAGCAAGTACTTTCCAAAATTATGTTGAATGGTTATGGTCATTAATAGAAATTTAGACTAAGGTTAAACTTCTACAGCTTGAAAAAATAGCTGATGGCTACGAACCAACAACCAATGTAAGTTGAACGACATAATTATTAATAGAAATGTCGACTTAGGTCACCTCTTTCTAATGCTTTAAACACATTCGAGACAGCAGACTACCGACTTCAATATGTCAACAATAGAATACATGTGTGTATATGGAAATGATTATTTTAGCGACGACACGGCAAAATGGCTGCAGGTTGTTGTCTATGCTAATTTTGTCGTTGTAGTCAAATTAAACTAATTTCTATTTTTGTACGCTACAAAACAGAAAAAGTGCTGCTAATATAATCAAAAATTAGAAGAATTAGTGCTTATAATATATAATAATAATTTTTTGGTTAAACAGCAAAGAACCGGATTGAAACAAGAATATAAGCGCGGCTCACCACCAAATCTATATTATTATTACTTTTTAGTATCCTTAAAAGAAGTTATATAGGAAGATGTTTGTAACGCCAACGCTCTTAGTTTTAGCAGTATGGGTATCATTGAAAAATTGGAAGTGCTTTTCACATGGTGTTTAAAGCACACCGATTTATTAACCCATTAAGAGCCCATTTCAAATGCTCATACTTCTTGACTGACTTTTTTACTAAATTTGCTTTATTGAACTAAGCTTTTAGAACTGTTGCGTCCGTGAGTAGCTTGACCGTTTACATTTACAAAAGACAAGTTTACAATAAGTTTTACTTAAATTAAGTTTACACGGCCAGCGACTTGTTAGTATGTCATATTCGTCCTGGGGCGTGTTAATACTTATATTTAAGGGAACTTATGTCATTACGACTGTCACCATTGTTTCAGGGTGAATAGTGGTAATGGCATACGCCGGTCATCACCAATTGATGATCGAAACAGTTCAATCCTTTTATGTTATACCACTGCAGGGACACGTATGTATACAGCGGTGATTTAGTTTTTAGTAAAAGTTATTTATTTATGTAATTTTATTTTTATTATACCACTTTGCTAGTGGTTATTTATTAGTTATTTTATTTTTCATATTAGGGTTAGTTGTTATATAAAATTCTTAAGATAAGATTAAAAAAATATTTTTTGTATTTATTAATTTTATTTCAAATTTTTTTTTGTTTAAATAAATTTTTTTTTTTTTCTATTTCAATTTTTATTTTAAGTAGATTTTGATAATAAGATTTATTCACTATATAAAAAAAATTTTAAGTCAGTCTCTCTTAAAATAAGGCAAAATCTTATAGAAATCCTGGTGTTTAAAATGCATGCATAAATTTTTTTTTGTTTGCGGTCCTTTCTTTTATTTAAATTTATTTAACTTACATTAAGTTTTTATTTAAAAGATGTAATCGATGTTAATGGTATGGAGCTTGGTCCTTGGCCGACCATCTTCCTTCAAAGTTGTAATGGCTCCTATTATCATCAATATGAATGGTGAAATCAATAAATTCCAATGGATGTAATTATAAAGCTGAAGTTGGGCCAACTTTTCTTCCTCCTTTGGCTTTGATTAACTTAGTGCGCCTGCATGCGCATTAAATTTGTTGGTTGTTGTTTTGAAGAATTAATAAAGTTGAGATTTTTATTTGAAAGGCAACGGGTGCTTGTCTCTCTTAGAAATTTGTTTATTAAAACGGAGAATTAATAAAGTTCATTTGTTGTTGCTCCAAATTTTTTAAAAACATAAATTCTTCAATCGTTTATCGGGGAATAATTTAGTTTTACATATCGATTGAATATTTTTCATATGTTTTTTTTTGAATTTTTTTTTTAAAAAGAAAAAAAATATACATAATTTGAAATCTTTCAATTTTTTTTATACATTTTTTATACGTTCATGGGAACGAGTTTTTATAGAATTTTATACGGATTTTTTTTTCTCATTTTATATTTTATTATTATTATTTCTTTTTTATCTTTTTTTTTTTTGTTCTTCATTCCACCTTCACTATATATTCCTTCCTCATGGAGTCGTAATTGTCCCTAGCGCGCGTAGTTTTAGAGCACCGTAAAATACCACGAAAGTATTTTACTTAGGATAACATAATTATCCTCAAAGGAAAGCAAGTACTTTCCAAAATTATGTTGAATGGTTATGGTCATTAATAGAAATTTAGACTAAGGTTAAACTTCTACAGCTTGAAAAAATAGCTGATGGCTACGAACCAACAACCAATGTAAGTTGAACGACATAATTATTAATAGAAATGTCGACTTAGGTCACCTCTTTCTAATGCTTTAAACACATTCGAGACAGCAGACTACCGACTTCAATATGTCAACAATAGAATACATGTGTGTATATGGAAATGATTATTTTAGCGACGACACGGCAAAATGGCTGCAGGTTGTTGTCTATGCTAATTTTGTCGTTGTAGTCAAATTAAACTAATTTCTATTTTTGTACGCTACAAAACAGAAAAAGTGCTGCTAATATAATCAAAAATTAGAAGAATTAGTGCTTATAATATATAATAATAATTTTTTGGTTAAACAGCAAAGAACCGGATTGAAACAAGAATATAAGCGCGGCTCACCACCAAATCTATATTATTATTACTTTTTAGTATCCTTAAAAGAAGTTATATAGGAAGATGTTTGTAACGCCAACGCTCTTAGTTTTAGCAGTATGGGTATCATTGAAAAATTGGAAGTGCTTTTCACATGGTGTTTAAAGCACACCGATTTATTAACCCATTAAGAGCCCATTTCAAATGCTCATACTTCTTGACTGACTTTTTTACTAAATTTGCTTTATCTTTAAATTATGTCGATATAATAATAATTATTTAACAATAATATACACATGTTACCAAAGTTATTAGGACTTTGATTAATAAAGTTTTTCTGTATTGCGGGTTTTCAGCCTTCCGGAACACTTTTCAAATATTTACATATTACTATATTTCAATATGTAACAAGTGCATAAACTATTACCACAATATATTTTAACTCAAACTTATAAATTAATTGTGTAGTTTTCCAAAATAAAATTTTTTTAACCCTAATAACTTTAAGATTTTTTATGATGGAGTTTCTAAAAATATAGCATACAAAAACTTGGGAAATATTATTATACACATCGACAAAATTTTAAGATAAATCCTCTTAAGGGGTTAATAAATCGGTATATTTAATTCATCATATGAAATGTGTTTCGAAAGACTTTATTATGATACCAATACCTTAAAGATTCAGATTATATTTTTCTTCCTATACTATTGATAAAGTGCTCTGAAACCTTTACGACCTAAAGTTCATAAACTTAGTGCGTTGAACCAAAAAATGACAGTGGAATCGCGATACAATAAGCTTGCGGTCAAGTTAACCAAATTTTAGCGCTTCTGTGCCGCTCTAAACGTTAACTCTAATGGCGATTTCTTTTCTGAGAAAAATGTTGCATAAATGGTACATGCTCTACACAAAAGAAGTAGTAGGGAAATGGGGAGGCAGCAAAAATTCTGCCTCCCCATTCTATATTCCACAGAGGGAGCATTTTGCTTTTTATTTAAAGCAGCAAAATTCTGCCTCCCCATTCCATATACCACAGAGGGAGCATTTTGCTTTTTATTTAAAGCAGCAAAATTCTGCCTCCCCATTCCATATACCACAGAGGGAGCATTTTGCTTTTTATTTAAAGCAGCAAAAATTCTGCCTACCCATTCCATATACCACAGAGGGAGCATTTAGCTTTTTATTTAAAGCAGCAAAAATTCTGCCTACCCATTAGTTTTTTTCCCATATACCACAGAGGAAGCATTTTTTTGCTTTTTATTTAAAGCAGCAAAAATTCTGCCTACCCATTAGTTTTTTTTCCCCAATGTATTTTTCCATAAGGAGGAGTTTTGAATATAAATAAAATAAAGAATTTTTTGAGTAGTTTTAAATATAAAAAGGAGTAATATTAAGTTGATCATATTTATATTTTCTTCAATGAAGAGAAATTTACAAAATTCTGTAATATGTTTTAATGTATTATTTGAGTATTTTAAAATAAGAGAGAGTAATATGTAATATAGTTTAAATATTCAACATATGTAAGTATATAAATAAACTCAATTTGTACTCTAACCTTAGCAAGTATGCCATTAATATAAAAAGGCTAAGGGAGTATATTCCACATCATTACCCTAATTGCCACTTAAATTAACCTTGAACATTTAAAAAATTCTGTAATATGTTTAAATGTATTGTTAAATTTAAAAAATTATGTAATATGTATAAATGTATTGTTTATTTAATTTTAATCAAAGCATATTTTGAAAATGATCTATGGTTATTGAACTTTTTAGAACCTTCCGTTCAATAGGGTAAAAAATGCAATCGTATGCATTTTTAAAGTTTAAAAATTAACCTTGAACATTTGTTAAATATATTTATTTTATTAGTCTATAGACTACTTTCAAAGCGTGTAAACATTTATTAAAAAAAATTAAGCTTATATACTATAACATGGCATCGTTCAACTGCAAATTCTGTAAATCGGTTTTCGAGGAAAAGGATATGCTCGACACTCATGAAGACCATCACTGCCGTGAATGCTTCAAATTTTTCTCCAAAATAAATCATCTAAGGGAGCATGAAAAGTCGCATGCTACTACATCTCTGAGATGTAATAGTGGAGAACAGGTGATTGAAATGTCCAATTTAAAAAACCTTAAATGTGTGAAAAGGGCATTTAAGGATAGAATTGTCACATACCTCTATGAAAATCAAAAGGAAGAGATTCTACATCCACAAGAGTTTTTCAACGGAATTCTTGTGGATCTTTTGAAAATTCTCAATGGAAGTCTAAAAAAACACGTAACCTTAAAGTACAATCTAGAGCTGGAATGCGAATACATACAAATAAAAAATGAAGATATATACATTCGGTCTATTACGCACAGATCTAAAATGCAGTTCCTGACTTTAAGCGACGACGTGGAGGACTCCCTCAAAAATCAATTTTTGAATATATGTACAAAAATGTCCGAATTTTAGGAGAGGGATAGCGGGTGGTCTCTATTGAAAATAAAAATTTTGGAAATTAATATAAATAAATCATCGTTTATGAGAGGTGCCAAATATATTCCAACACCACAGTGGATAAAAAAAAACAGGGAGTTTTTAATTTTCAAAATGATGATGACTACTGCTTTAAATGGAGTATTATTGCTTCATTTTTAGGCAATAATCCAGATTTACTGAAAGAAGTAAATATATTAGAGGAGAAGATACAAATAAAAGATAGTCTGATCAATTTTCAAACATTGGAGTTCCCTCTAAAATTGAAGGATATTAAGATATTTGAGCAACTGAATTCAAATATAAGTATTAATGTATTTGGTTGTGAGGGAAGTCAAATTGTGGGGCCATATTACCTTACCAGTGAAATGAAAGCTCATCATATAAATCTACTTCTTTTAACGGATGAAGAATGGTCCCATTATGTATTAATAACAGATATTTCAAGGTAAAAAATATAAATTACAAAATTTTAATTCAAAATATTAATTTTGTTTATTGTATACACATTTTAGGCTAATAAGAAGTAGCTTAACTTCTCATAAGGGACGGATATATCTTTGCAACGCATGTCTTCAATACTCTTCAAATGAGAAAATTATGAAAGATCATGAAGAAGGTTGTAAGAAAGTTGTCTCAAAAATGCCGAAGGCGGACGAATGTGTGTTACAGTTTAAAAACTACCATAAACAATTAGATGTACCATTCGTCATATATGCAGATTTTGAGGCTTACTTGGAGAAAATTGATGGCAGTGATGAGCATGGTAATATTCAAAAACACGTAGCGTGTGCCTTTAGTTATTACATTAAGTGTAGTTTTGATAATAATTTAGACAAATTTAATATTTATTTTGGTGAAGATGCTCCCAACGTATTTATTGACAATTTAATTAAGGACAGTAAAGAAATTTTCACGGACTACTTATCTAAACATCAAACCATGACAGCACTTTCTAATGTTGAGATAACTTCACATAATCTCGCAACAAATTGTCATATTTGTGAAAAAAGCTTAGGGAGTGACAAAGTAAAGGATCACTGTCATTTGACTGGTAAATACAGAGGAGCAGCGCATAACTCTTGTAATCTTCTACACCAAATTGCTAAGTTTATACCAGTATTCTTTCATAATTTTTCTTCCTACGATTGCCACTTATTTGTAAAAGAATTATCAAAATTTGAGGGTGATATAAAAGTAATACCTCTCAACAAGGAATTATATATATCATTATCAAAATTTATACCAATGCAAAATAATAATAGCTTTGAAATTCGGTTTTTAGATTCTTTTCGATTTATGGCATCTAGTTTAGAATCTCTTGCAAATAATTTAAATGACAATGATTTTCAAATTCTCAATAAAGTGTTTCAACAGAAAAATGAATTTAATTTAATAAGAAGGAAGGGAGTATTTCCTTACTCTTACATTGATTCAATGGAACGCTTTAATGAAACAAATCTTCCCACTAAAGAAAAATTTTACAATATTTTAAATAATACTAACTGCACTAATGAAGACTATGAGCATGCTCAAGCTGTTTGGAGAACTTTTAAATGTACTAACTTATTAGATTACACAAAATTATATTTAAAAACAGACGTTCTTTTATTAACTGACATTTTTCAAAATTTTCGGCACATTTGTAAAAGTATTTATAAACTTGACCCATGCCAATATTATACTGCCCCAGGACTATCATGGGATGCTATGTTAAGAACAACTAAAATAGAGTTAGAACTGCTAAGTGATGTCAATATGTACAATTTTATACAAGATGGTATTAGGGGAGGCTTAGTTCAATGCTCAAAGAGATATTCTAAAGCAAATAACAAATATTTAGAAGACTTTGACAGTAGTAAGCCTTCAGAGTATTTAATGTACCTCGATGCTAATAACTTGTATGGATGGGTAATGTCAGAATATCTTCCGTATGGAGAATTCGAATGGAATTATGAAGAAGACATTTTAAATATGTTGGATGTTGCTAATATATCAGATACGTCTGAAATTGGTTATTTCTTGGAGGTAGACTTAGAATACCCCGAATACTTACATGAAACACATAATGATTTACCATTTTGTCCAGAAAATAAAATAGTTGGTGAATCTAAATATAGAAAGCTAATTGCAGACTTAACATCAAAAAAAAAATATAAAATTCATTATAGGGTTCTTAAACAGTGTTTGAAAAATGGATTAAAATTAAAAAAAATTCATAGAGCGTTAAAGTTTAAACAATCTCCATGGCTAAAAAAGTATATAGATTTAAACACATACCATAGAACATTAGCAAAAAATTTGTTTGAAAAAGATTTCTTCAAACTTTTTAACAATGCTGTTTATGGGAAAACCATGGAAAACGTTCTTAATCGTACAGATGTTAAAATAGTTTGTGATTGGAAAACTACAAATCGTAATCGTAATTTATTAAGGTATTGCTGTGCTAAAACTCTCTAAATGGAAAATGTACGATTTTCATTATCAGTACATGAAGCCTAAATATCAATCCAATTTAGCCATAAATAATATGGATACAGATTTATTTATCTACACAATAAAAACAGAGGATTTTTATGCTGATAGTTATGGTGACATTGCTTCAAGGTTTGACACATCTGAGTATCATCCGAATAATATTTTTAACCTGCCATTATTAAATAAAAAAGTTTTAGGTATGATGAAGGATGAAAATAGTGGAAAAATTATGAAAGAGTTTGTTGGACTTCGATCAAAAATGTATTCATTTAAAACAGTTGGTATGAATAAAATAAAAAAGTCTAAAGGTGTTAAAAAATCGTGCATAAAAATCCTTTCAATGGCAGACTATAAAAAATCATTGTTTGAAAAAGTAATACTTTCTGATACAATGAATACATTTAGATCTAAGTTTCATCAGCTGTATACTCAAAAATTACACAAGATTGTCTTGAGTTATGCGGATGTCAAAAGAATTATCGCTTCGGACCAAATAAATACTTATGAAAGAGTGCATTTTACAACTTTTTTACAGAAATAGACAATTTTTTAAATTACTCATCTGACGATGAATATTTAATGAACATAGGTATTTAAATTAATATTTAATAATTATGATACCATTTAAATGTACAAATTTTATATTACATACATACATATATAAAATTATTTTTGAATATAGTTTTAGCAAAAAAAAAAAAAATAAGTAAATAAATAAATAAAACAATATATGTTATAAATATATTTTTATTAAAATATTTTGAATTTTATTTCTAAAATTAATTTTTAAATATTTAGCCATAATACATTTTCAGTATCGTTATCTAATTTCTTTCGATTTCTTGTTACACGAGGAGAGTATTGATAAAATAAAGTGGATTGTTTCATATTTGAATAGTTATCATTTTTTGATAATATTCCAATTTTTGGAGTTCTTTTTTCCGAAAAGCTTTTAAGAAGCTTAGCTACGGAAGATGCAAAAGAAGGATTAAATTTTTGTATTGTTGTATCCATATCGTTTTGATCATCATTATTTGTATAAATATCCTCAGGTAAATTCAAATCTGTTTGCAGTGCTATACTAATCGATTTAGGTGTTACTGTTTGAGTTTCGGTATGCTTTCTATACACCTTTCTAGTTTGAGTTTCATTATCGCGCAAATTATGCAATGCCGATATTTTATTCTGATTAGATGTTCGTTGGGATCCAATTAGATATTTAGCAAGTTCTTCTTTAATATAATACCATTTGTTGATGACTTTTAGACCATATAGTGTTTCTTTCCATTCAAAATTCACAATTTTCAAAGATTGGTTTAAAGGTATATCATCTATTCTAATATACTCGGGCTGAATACCTTGGGCAATACTTACAATTTTTTTTTACATCTAAAAACTAACAAGAAAAAAATAAAAAAAATAAATAATTAAATATAACATTATTATATATGAAAAAGTAGTAACGCTTATAAAATAAATTATAGATTCTGTGAAAATGTTCTAACTTGCAGTCTTGTGCCATTGCATAGCCCTCTTTTAGTGTTTAAATTCTTTAGAAGCATGATAATGGCTCCCACCTTGACTTGCAACCTATGAGGAGGCATTCCAGATGGCGATAAACTGTTTAAAAACTCCACCGGATAGTTTTCCCGTTCAGTTATGCTATTGCTCTCCACCGTGTCAACGCTCAAAAATGTAAAACATTCACCCTCTAAAAGACTTAGTACTTCTTTATTAATTTGGCATACTTCATCATTCTTTGGGCATAAAATGGCACATCAGACGGCTTTAAACATTTACCGAAGATATTTTTAACGATTGAGTTTTCAGCCAGCATTTCGTTTGGTAATGCAATAATATCCCCTGCAAATTCCGAACTGAGTTCACCATTCCCCATTTTTAAAAGCCAATCTCTGTAAATATTATCAACTGCACGAATATTGACTTTAAGTTGTAAAATTTTAAAGTTGGACCAAAGATTAGAAAACTTAATACATGATTCGATAATGGCCGTCCTGTGAATATGTGGTACCACTGGTAAACATTGGCGAAAATCTCCTCCAAGAAGCACAACTTTACCTCCAAAAGGCTTGTTAATTTTCATCAATGTTTTAAGCAACTTATCAATAGCATTTAATGCATAGGTAGGTGCCATTGTTGCCTCATCCCAAATGATTAACCTAGCCTTTCTTATCTGCTTTGCATCCACTGAATTTGCTCTCATACTTGAAGTGGATGTTTCTGTCAATGGTACTGGTATCTTGAACTAAGAATGATATGTGCGGCCCCCTTTTAGAAGATTCGCTGCAATTCCTGTCGACGCAACTGGTAATAAAATATCAGCCTTTCCTCGAACTACGCATAATAAAGTTTTGTACAAATAAGTTTTCCCACTTCCACCCGGTCCATCAAGAAAAATAACTGTGCTGTGTTGACGATTGTATATTGCATCAATGATGGTTTGAAATGCATTTCTTTGCTCAACATTTAGAAAAGATTCAAGCCTGGATCCTTCCATTTTTTCTTGTGATGTACTAAAAATATCTTGCATGTCGTTCGGAAGATTTTCGGAAGGTTTCTTTAAACCGAAGTTTGTGCATGTCTTTCCATGCAAAATAAAAATATTTTGTACTTATTGTAGGGCAAAATGTTCGCAAGTCTCACAATTTCGTGCTTGACATTTGTGTCGGTAAACAAAATCTTCAACAAAGTGTTGAAGGTATTAATCCCAAAGTTTTCGTGTAAGTGCAGGACTTCCAAATACACATATGTAAGCGAAAAGCTGTATGAGTGCAGCTGGCATGCTCATTGCTATTGCCTCTTCAAGAGTCAACTCCCAAACTGAATCGTCTTCTAAGAGGCCAAAAGCCAGTGCGGCTTCTCTGAAACTGGAGTGCGTTATCCCAGTTATAGTTTTCAAATCATTATAGCCCAGCGCACCGGGAATATGCAACAGTAGTAACCTGAGATGGTACCTCTCACCTTCAGATACACTAACAGTGTACATGCGCCCGATAATTTTTCCTCTGTATATCGTTTTTTGTTTCCAACCACTTTTCTTATTAAATACATAATGTTCTGGGATTTCGGTCTAGTAAAATTTTCTAGCATTAATATCTTTTTCATTGAGACAAAACCATGCAATGAGAGCTAATTTTGAAAGGGAAATACTATTGACTGCTTTATCAACGTTGTTTGGTCTAAAATAAACAATTTGGTGATTCGGTAAATGTATTGCCAGCCGAATTATTGCATGTGACTGGTCGTGCATTGGTTTTGCCAAGACTCATCATGCAGCCTCTGGAGCGCTTACATTACTTGTGTCTATAAATGTCCTCATTTCATCATGTATTAAAGAACCTTGCTCCGTAATTTGAACATTAGCACAATCATAACCCTTATAGACGTACTTAGAAAGGTATTCGACGCTTTTAACAGAGGCACATACTTCTACGTTAATATGGCAATTATATTTTAAACTCAAAAATAGATTATATGGCACAATCCACTGATTTGTAACCTCAAATCCTGAAGCAGTTTTGTAAGTAACATCAGAATTTTTACGCCGGTATCTGGGATACCCATCAAGATTACATACAATTTCCTCTTGAAATTGTTTTGGGAAACTTTTTGAGCACTTTCCATCTTCAATGCAGGGAGAATTCATATTATTGTCTCCGCAAGGCCCATGTACCATATGCTTTAGAACAATGCTATGGAGCCTTTTTTTTATTATATTTATATTTATTGTAATGTTTTTTCAGAGTTTAGGTATAATTTAAATCAAATATTGCAGGTCCATTTGGTAATTGACGCCCCTTGTAAATAATTGTCCAAACTTTATCATTCATTTGAGTTAAGTATGGATCCTCCTTGTTTAAAAATTTCATCATTCTATTGGGGAGATAAAACCATTTATTGTCATCTAAATTGGCAATGACTTTTAGACCATATTGTGTTTCTTTCCATTCAAAATTCACAATTTTCAAAGATTGGTTTACAGGTATATCATCTATTCTAATATACTCGGGCTTAATACCTTGGGCAATATTTACAATTTTTTTATACATCTAAAAACAAACAAGAAAAAAATAATAATAATGAATAATTAAATAAACCTTTATTATAAAGAAAATACTTACCATTTTTATTAAGTTTCCTTTAAAGTGACAATTAGAATAATGATGTGGAATATACTCCCGAAAGCCTTTTTATATTAATGGCATACTTGCTAAGGTTAGAGTACAAATTGAGTTTATTTATATACTTACATATGTTGAATATTTAAACTATATTACATATTACTCTCTCTTATTTTAAAATACTCAAATAATACATTAAAACATATTACAGAATTTTGTAAATTTCTCTTCATTGAAGAAAATATAAATATGATCAACTTAATATTACTCCTTTTTATATTTAAAACTACTCAAAAAATTCTTTATTTTATTTATATTCAAAACTCCTCCTTTGGGAAAAATACATTGGGGAAAAAAAACTAATGGGTAGGCAGAATTTTTGCTGCTTTAAATAAAAAGCAAAAAAATGCTCCCTCTGTGGTATATGGGAAAAAAACTAATGGGTAGGCAGAATTTTTGCTGCTTTAAATAAAAAGCAAAATGCTCCCTCTGTGGTATATGGAATGGGTAGGCAGAATTTTTGCTGCTTTAAATAACAAAACTCCTCCTTATGGAAAAATACATTGGGGAAAAAAAACTAATGTGTAGGCAGAATTTTTGCTGCTTTAAATAAAAAGTAAAAAAATGCTCCCTCTGTGGTATAAGGGAAAAAAACTAATGGGTAGGCAGAATTTTTGCTGCTTTAAATAAAAAGCAAAATGCTCCCTCTGTGGTATATGGAATGGGTAGGCAGAATTTTTGCTGCTTTAAATAAAAAGCAAAATGCTCCCTCTGTGGTATATGGAATGGGGAGGCAGAATTTTGCTGCTTTAAATAAAAAGCAAAATGCTCCCTCTGTGGTATATGGAATGGGGAGGCAGAATTTTGCTGCTTTAAATAAAAAGCAAAATGCTCCCTCTGTGGAATATAGAATGGGGAGGCAGAATTTTTGCTGCCTCCCCATTTCCCTACTACTAAAAGAGATAGAGCATAATAAAATAGAAATTAGTTTAATTTGACTACAACGACAAAATTAGCATAGACAACAACCTGCAGCCATTTTGCCGTGTCGTCGCTAAAATAATCATTTCCATATACACACATGTATTCTATTGTTGACATATTGAAGTCGGTAGTCTGCTGTCTCGAATGTGTTTAAAGTATTAGAAAGAGGTGACCTAAGTCGACATTTCTATTAATAATTATGTCGTTCAACTTACATTGGTTGTTGGTTCGTAGCCATCAGCTATTTTTTCAAGCTGTAGAAGTTTAACCTTAGTCTAAATTTCTATTAATGACCATAACCATTCAACATAATTTTGGAAAGTACTTGCTTTCCTTTGAGGATAATTATGTTATCCTAAGTAAAATACTTTCGTGGTATTTTACGGTGCTCTAAAACTACGCGCGCTAGGGACAATTACGACTCCATGAGGAAGGAATATATAGTGAAGGTGGAATGAAGAACGAAAAAAAAAAGAAAAAAAGAAAATAATAATAATAAAATATAAAATGAGAAAAAAAAAATCCCTATAAAATTCTATAAAAACTCGTTCCCATGAACGTATAAAAAATGTATAAAAAAAATTGAAAGATTTCAAATTATGTATATTTTTTTTCTTTTTAAAAAAAAAATCAAAAAAAAAACATATGAAAAATATTCAATCGATATGTAAAACTAAATTATTCCCCGATAAACGATTGAAGAATTTATGTTTTTAAAAAATTTGGAGCAACAACAAATGAACTTTATTAATTCTCCGTTTTAATAAACAAATTTCTAAGAGAGACAAGCACCCGTTGCCTTTCAAATAAAAATCTCAACTTTATTAATTCTTCAAAACAACAACCAACAAATTTAATGCGCATGCAGGCGCACTAAGTTAATCAAAGCCAAAGGAGGAAGAAAAGTTGGCCCAACTTCAGCTTTATAATTACATCCATTGGAATTTATTGATTTCACCATTCATATTGATGATAATAGGAGCCATTACAACTTTGAAGGAAGATGGTCGGCCAAGGACCAAGCTCCATACCATTAACATCGATTACATCTTTTAAATAAAAACTTAATGTAAGTTAAATAAATTTAAATAAAAGAAAGGACCGCAAACAAAAAATAATTTATGCATGCATTTTAAACACCAGGATTTCTATAAGATTTTGCCTTATTTAAGTTTAAAAACAAATTTCAATTTTAAGAGAGACTGACTTAAAATTTTTTTTATATAGTGAATAAATCTTATTATCAAAATCTACTTAAAATAAAAATTGAAATAGAAAAAAAAAAAAATTTATTTAAACAAAAAAAAATTTGAAATAAAATTAATAAATACAAAAAATATTTTTTTAATCTTATCTTAGGAATTTTATATAACAACTAACCCTAATATGAAAAATAAAATAACTAATAAATAACCACTAGCAAAGTGGTATAATAAAAATAAAATTACATAAATAAATAACTTTTACTAAAAACTAAATCACCGCTGTATACATACTTGTCCCTGCAGTGGTATAACATAAAAGGATTGAACTGTTTCGATCATCAATTGGTGATGACCGGCGTATGCCATTACCACTATTCACCCTGAAACAATGGTGACAGTCGTAATGACATAAGTTCCCTTAAATATAAGTATTAACACGCCCCAGGACGAATATGACATACTAACAAGTCGCTGGCCGTGTAAACTTAATTTAAGTAAAACTTATTGTAAACTTGCCTTTTGTAAATGTAAACGGTCAAGCTACTCACGGACGCAACAGTTCTAAAAGCTTAGTTCAATCCTCTTTAATTCCTTATTTTAAAGATTTTTAGTTTTTATTTTAGTAATTTTTTAATATACATATATATTCAAAATATGTTGTTAGTTAATTTCATTCTATAGCAGTTAATCCTCTGCTCGATTTAGAGCATAATCACTAGGCTAGGATCCTTAGTATTTTCTTTAAATACATATATATTTTAAATATATAATACATGTAATATTATAATTTAATGATCGCCATGAAATATTATTCATTTAGGATCGCCATGAAATGTTAATACTTATTTATAAATTCACTTTTCATGAAAACACACTTTTTATTATTAGACATTTTCTTTATTAATTATTTTATTATTTTCGGGACAGCCGCTTGTGCGACTGTCCGCTTTAAGTGTTCACTTATGATTCTTTTTTATCATTCATTTTTACAATGAATTCTTAACCTTAATTACTTAACATACACTAACACTAATGCATGAAGAAATGCGACTTAAGGCCTCGTTACTCTTACGTAAACGTATACGTTGATGATCAGCTGTTCCGTTTTCATTACCAAGTCTATGTATAAATAGGTACTCTTACGTAAACGTAACGTTGCGTTGCGGACGAATCTGATAAAATTAAAATTTCTCTCCGTTTTTACGTATCCGCTCTCAAGAATTTTATTTTTGTTTTCAAGCAGTGTTGTCAACAAAACGTATTAGCCGGCGGTTTACTTTTAGATTTTATTAATATGATTCTCTTTTTAAAATATAAATTTAAAGAATATAAACATTACATACATATACATATATAAATAAATATAAATCTATGTATATTAGTTTATTTGATTTTGATTAAACTTGGTAAGAAGATAGAATGTTACAGCGAAATTACTATAGGCTATATTTTTCCGGAATTTTGGAGCAGGGAGGAATAAAATGGTTAAAAATTAGCAAAATTTTTGGAAATAACCCTACAATCATAAATCTAAATTTTTTTCGTACGAATTCCTAATCGGAAAATCGGCATTAAAAAGGCAAATTTCAGGTAAATTTTGATCAATTTTAACTACAAAATATTAAAAGTAAATTTATTTTTTTGGCTTAAGCTACCATTAGGGATATAGGTTTGAAAAATGTTAACTTAAAGGGACAAAACAGGGTAAAACTTTTTAAATATTTTTAAATATTTTGGCGATGTTTGAATGAATTTTACATTGTCGCATAAAAGTACATTTTGAAAGTCGTCGCCTTTAAGGTTTACCCCCTTAAAGTGGGTAATATAAGGAATTTTTGGGATATTTTAATTAAGCTCATTTATACTACAAAATTTGAAAAGTTTACGGCTTATTTCCGATGTGCGAAAGAAATTTTTCGTTCGTACAACTGCATTCGTACAAATTCTAAAGTTTGTTTTTGTTTTAAATGTAGTTGTTCGAAAGAAAGAATTCTTTCAAACATCGGAAATAGGCTATTAATTATTTCATGCTAAAACTATCACTAGGGACATACATATATAACAAATACTAAATTCTTTCACATAAAAGTAGCAAAGAAATAAAGTACATTTTAGGGCAAACAGGGTAAAAATTCGTACTCTTGGTCATTTTTGTGAACTCGTTTTTTGCAGTAATTTTGACTGTTATACCCATATAAGTGAGGTCAACTTTGTACTTAAAGAGATATTAATAAAGTCTTAAATAAAATTTTAAGGTCCATAACTCCTTAACTAGCTGGTTAGGTGCAAAAACACTATATCAAAAGTTGTTATGTTATAGCATTTTTCAGTGATGTACATACAAACATATCTGTGAATATACATTTGCACATATATTCTACTTCTTTTTTAGAAAACCGTCGATATCGTTATGTATTGGCGATTTCAAACAAGAACATTAACAACATGCTTTAAACCAACACTGAGTGCAAAATCAAAACAAAACAAATTTTTTTATTTCATTCTCTTTGTTTTTTTAACACACTTTAAGAACATATGATACGTTTACGTATTTTTAGTAACTATCAACCATTGACGTCGACCGCAACGTTTACGTATCCGCAACATTTACGTAAAGAGTAACGAGGCCTTTAAGCACTAATTTTTAAGTAATCGCTGAGAATTTGCTGACTCGCATATTCTCAGCGATGGGATTGGCTAATATGGACTTTTTAGCTTCAACAAAGTGTGAAGCTCTTGTTACATACAGAAGGTATGGTAACAACGACTAGTCAAACATACTACAATATCCTCAAAAAGACTGTTATAAAGCCTTTTGTCTTAAATAATAAATTACTTGTCCTCTACATCTTTAGAATAATAGCATTTCTTATCAAGTGCTGGAATATAAAGTGCTTAGCTAAATTTTGTGTTAATCCTTTTTGCGGCTTTATTAAATACTAATAGTATTTTTTTAGGATAAGTGCTTCTCTGTACAACATTTTCGTTCACTCAATACTACTTTTAATTGAAAAACTCTTTCATTCTTCTTATTTAAATTTTTCAGAAATTAACTAATTAAACTTTACTTCTTGCAGAAGTTTTTTGAAATAATTCCTTATATGGAGACAAATATGCATATGAGTCAAATTTTTTACTAAACTTGTTTATTGTAAAGAAAAATTCATTATAAGGAGATCAAAAAAAAAAAGTTGGATTTTTAAAATCAATTTATATTTAAATTTAATGAAGTACATTTTTTAGTTTAATCCACTTCTAATTAGAAATAAAAAACTATAAATAATATGTCATAATAATATTTCTAATAATATAACATCTCTACGTTCTCAAATGCAGTACTGCCTGCACTGCATCAGAAAAGCGAACTTATTTCACCATGTCAACGCAATCCTAATGATGCTACATATTAATTGTGTGATTATCATTTTTATATGTGCATTTAACCATATTTAAATTTATTGCTTAAGCGCAGTATTGCATTTATAACCATGTACATTATCTTTATATTCTATTATACCTGTAATTTAACAGAAATATTTAATTATTTTCATACAAAATCCATTTCATAAACCCTTTGTTGACATGCTTTATTTTTTATAACTCAGGCCGTTAATGTTTTAAATGATTGTTTAACTTAATACTATCATACTTTCGTTGATGATTCGTCGTTTTGCTTTAGAGAATTACAAATTAAAATAACGTAACACACATAACTAAATAAATAACAGTAAAAATAATATTTTTTTATCAAAAAAAAATCGGTTATCGCATTTTTATTTTAAATATTTAAAATTGCTTTTATATCTCAATTAATTTCCATTTTACAGCGTTTTTTGCTTCTCATGAAAACTGTGATGATGTTATATTATTCTGCATTTAAGATGACGATATGTGCAGTTCTTTTAGTTTTTTTTTTAAATAATATTTGCCTACAAAAATTCAACACTCACTTTGGCTCGTTGCCTTTAACAAAAACAAAATACACACAAAGGCATTTCGTGCTGTGGTCATGCATTAAGAAAATTTTTTGTTTCTTCATTCTTCATGACTGAAGAAAGGCAAAAATTTATTTTTCCTCACGCTCATGAATGAATTGACAAAAAAATTCACAATTCATTCATGGTTGTGAAAAAAATTACACGTTTTAGATTCCTCATTCATGAAAAAATTCATGAATGGTTAAATATGAGCGATCATATATGAATTTCAAATGCTCATACTTCTTGACTGACTTTTTTACTAAATTTGCTTTATCTTTAAATTATGTCGATATAATAATAATTATTTAACAATAATATACACATGTTACCAAAGTTATTAGGACTTTGATTAATAAAGTTTTTCTGTATTGCGGGTTTTCAGCCTTCCGGAACACTTTTCAAATATTTACATATTACTATATTTCAATATGTAACAAGTGCATAAACTATTACCACAATATATTTTAACTCAAACTTATAAATAAATTGTGTAGTTTTCCAAAATAAAATTTTTTTAACCCTAATAACTTTAAGATTTTTTATGATGGAGTTTCTAAAAATATAGCATACAAAAACTTGGGGTGTTCTCTATAACATATTATATTTGAGGAAATATTATTATACACATCGACAAAATTTTAAGATAAATCCTCTTAAGGGGTTAATAAATCGGTATATTTAATTCATCATATGAAATGTGTTTCGAAAGACTTTATTATGATACCAATACCTTAAATATTCAGATTATATTTTTTTTCCTATACTATTGATAAAGTGCTCTGAAACCTTTACGACCTAAAGTTCATAAACTTAGTGCGTTGAACCAAAAAATGACAGTGGAATCGCGATACAATAATCTTGCGGTCAAGTTAACCAAATTTTAGCGCTTCTGTGCCGCTCTAAACGTTAACTCTAATGGCGATTTCTTTTCTGAGAAAAATGTTGCATAAATGGTACATGCTCTACACAAAATAGATAGAGCATGTACCATTTATGCAACATATTTCTCAGAAAAGAAATCGCCATAAGTTAACTTTTCAGATCGTATTAGTAAAAGTACTGATTTGTACAAACGATAACAAATTAGATTAAATTTTAAGCTGAAAGTTGAGAGTTTAAACAAAATTGAGAAATACATTAAAGAAAAACTATCGACGTTCTATTATTGTATATCTGAAGTTGCCATCTCAAAAATAATAACGAAACGTCACAAAATTTTCGAGGCTTTGAAGAATACATAGGAAAAAGCATACAGGAAAGCATTACAAAGACCAAAATATGCCGATCTTAAAGCAAGTTTGTACAAATGTTTTCTTGAAGCATCGAAAACGTAATTGCGTAATGACTGTTCTAATTTCAATATCAATAGCTAAGCGCGAGTTCGTGTAACTGCAATCTGAAAAGACAATAATGTCAGTAATGGATGGCTGGCAAATGTTTAGAAAATACCCAGAATTCGCTATCTGAAAATTTTTGAAGAACTAATTTTCTGACAAACGTCATATGTAGCACCTAACACATAATACATGAATGATTGTATAATTATTAATTATAAATTGTAGCCGGTACAAATTAGATCTAAATTTCCTTTTAGTACAGATGAAAATATGCAAAAAATATAGGTACATATGTTTATTATTGCATTTTTTTACAATTTAGAAAAGTTAATAAATAAGACGAAAAAGTTAACAACCTTTAGGACATTTCAGTTTACTTTTTCGCGATTATACTGTATATTAGGATTTTTTTGTTCAACCTGCCATGAAGATTATATTCTTTATGAGTTCCAAAAACAATAAAATTAAAATATTTTAAATGTTTTTTAATAAATTCATTTGTTTTTACGTTAAAAAATTTATCATAAATAAGTTTTTATATTTTTGTAGGCTTAAATTAAGTTTGTGAACGAGTCTGCAATTATGCATGTTGTTAAATTTATAAAAATTAAAAATGATAGTGGCACCACTGAAACGTAAATACATAATAAAAAACACAGCTGTTTATCTTTTTTCAATTGTAGCTGTCGTCTTCAAAATAATTCAGTAGCTGATTACGTGACTACAATTGCAACCTGCAGCATTTGTAGTCGTGCCTTCGTGTTGCCTGCTGTCTCGAATGTGTTTAATGCATAAAGCTTGAAAAAATAGCTGATAATTAATAGTCTGACAACAATGCTACTGATGACAGTAAGCTTAATTAAGATCCTAGGAATAACTGAAACCCTCAAAGGCAAGGGTAATAAAATTGGCCAGAATTTTTTTTGATAAACGTGCTCCTTACTAAAACTACTTTCATAAAGATCCGATATCTCGCGCACATATAATTGACTCAAAATATCTACTTTTCATAATTTTCTATTTTATGAATTTATTTTAATCTATAAATTTATTTAAATTTTTACTGACTATTGAATTCTACTAAAAATAATACATTTTTCTTTTTTTGCCTCTATTTTTATTAATTCAGGAAATCATTTTCCGTTATTCTTTTAGAAAATCATTTTGGTTCACTAATGTACCTAAACAAATTTTTTCAAATTTCTTAATTTTAAAAAGGGAAGGGAATAGGTCAAAATTAGAACTGGACCATATTGTCCCCTATTCTAAGAAAAAAAATTTTGTATATATTTCATCGTTATATTATATAAAAGAATAATCAAACTAGTATTGATTATTCTTTTCCGGAAAAGGGAGGTGTAGTATGTTTGACTAGTCGTTGTTACCATACCTTCTGTATGTAACACGAGCTTCACACTTTGTTGAAGCTAAAAAGTCCATATTAGCCAATCCCATCGCTGAGAATATGCGAGTCAGCAAATTCTCAGCGATTACTTAAAAATTAGTGCTTAAGTCGCATTTCTTCATGCATTAGTGTTAGTGTATGTTAAGTAATTAAGGTTAAGAATTCATTGAAAAAATGAATGATAAAAAAGAATCATAAGTGAACACTTAAAGCGGACAGTCGCACAAGCGGCTGTCCCGCAACATAATCAAATATAAATAACCAAATATAAATAAATTAATAAACCAAAAATAAATTGTGTTTCCTTTGCAAGTTTGAAATAATCTTTAAAATTAAATAATATTTTGGCATCTTTAAAATTAAATATTTCAATATTGATGAAGGAGGACTTGGAAGAATGCAATCCTAACAAAAATACCAGATTATTTTAAATAAACGTCAAAAAAATATTTCTATTGTATTATAAACTTTCTATATTAATAATGAAGATATATTCTGATCCAATAGCAACAGATTCATTACAGGGAATTTCTTCTGTATTAAAATATATTAAAAAGTATATATATTATACATGTATTAACTCAAAAGGTTGGAAACGAAATAAATGATGGAAAAATCATATCATAAAAATAAAGACAGTCTGCTGGAAGCAAAAAACTAAGGACCTGCAGATGGTAATATTTATTCTTGGAAGTTCTTAGCGTATGTGAGTGCAATGGGTTAAGCTTTATATTATTTATATTCTATTATACCTGTAATTTAACAGAAATATTTAATTATTTAATGTTTTAAATGATTGTTTAACTTAATACTATCATACTTTCGTTGATGATTCGTCGTTTTGCTTCAGAGATTTACAAATTAAAATAACGTAACACACATAACTAAATAAATAACAGTAAAAATAATATTTTATTATCAAAAAAAAATCGGTTATCACATTTTTATTCTAAATATTTAATATTACTCTAATATCTCATATAATTTCCATTATACAACGTTCTTTGCTCTGAAGAATCGTATAATGTTTTCCCTCATCCAGTTTATCTAGCTATGTCCAAGAGAATAAAAAGAACTTCTTTCTTCTGTTTCCAGTTAATGATTAATTTTTATTTTTCAATTTTATTTCTTATATCTAAAATTTTACAATTTACAAAGATTGAGTGGCTTCTCAATCCACTCAATAATTTACAACTTATTCTACTTATACAAATCTATAATTACTACTTACTTATCTACGTCACATTTTTCCTCATGCAGTCTTGTGCAGTATGTGAAAGGAGGGGCTTAATTATTTGCATGCTCCTTACTCATTGTAATGCAAAACAGTTGACCCACTTATTCGTCAACCGCTTTGTTTGATTTGAAATTCATTACGTTAGCAAAAATGCAAAGGCAATGACTCCAAATCAAACTTCGATTATTATTGGATCACTTACACAAGAATGCATGCATGGGTGGTCACTACTAGAGGTTTTGGTGTGCCAATTCTTGTGTACACTACACCCTCACCCTTTAGAAAAATTTATGGAATTTTTGTTTATACAAAGATTTCAGAAAATTTTTTTTTCAATGTGACAAAAATTTTTTTTTTTTTTTTTTTTTTTGTTTACTTAATTTAAAGTTATTTTTCATTTTTACATTTTGTTTCTTTATTTGTATGTAGGTATATTTATTTGTTCAATGTGACAATTTTTGTTTATTTAATTTAAAGTTCTTTGCACTAAATAATGATTTGCCTTTTGTAACTTAATATTCTTAATAAACATTGTTTTTATTTTCCATTGTTTTACATTTTTAGCAAAGAGTGTTAATTTTGAAACTTGAGTAAAAAAATTTTTTTTTTTTTTTTTTTATACATGTAAATATGTAGGTTAACTGTTGTCTTAGGTCAGTCATTAATAATTTGACGTTTCTTTAGCTTTTGTATTTCTTTAGTAGATTCTTGTGAAAAACTTTGTCTTTATTGTTTATATTAACAGTTATGTTTAAGTCATCTATGTTAACTATTCTATATGGTCCTTTATATGGGTTTTGATTTTTCTTTCTATTTTCTACTTTTATTAATACTAAATCTCCTAAGTTTAATTTTATTCTGTTTATTTTATTGTATGATTCTAATTGTCTCTTTCTTTTTATCTTATCTATCATAATCCTAGCATTTTCTAAAGAATATTTTAATCTACTTTTTAATTCATTGGCGTAATTTTCAAAGTCGTAAACCTTTGGATGATTCATGACTTCATCCCCAGGTAAACTTGGTAACTTCCCGAAAATTAGCTCGAAAGGTGAATATACAGTGTCGACGTGAGGAGTCGTATTATATGCGAATGTGTAATAAGGTATCCATTGTTCCCAATTATCATTCTCTACAAAGGATAGAAAATATTCGTTTAGTACCCTGGTATGGAGTCGAAAATTTTTGCTCTATTCTTAATAGTTCGCATATGTTTTTCATTAATTCATTTGTGAATTCTGTCCCCCTGTCTGATTTGAGTACACTAAAAATTCCATATTTGAGTATTACATTTTCTACCAATGCTTTTGCTATTGACTTCGCCTCTTTTGTCTCCATTGGACAAGCAATCAGGTATTTTGTCAATTCGCATTGTATTGTAAGTATGTACCTATAGTTATTTGTTGGACGTAGTGGACCAACTGTATCAATTACTATAGTGTTACAACTATTTGTTGGTGTGTCCGTTATTTTAAGCGGTTTTTTAGTGTGTCTAATTTGTTTGTTTTTTTTGACAAAGATCGCATTTAGATACATAGTCTTTTACGCTTTTATTCATACCTTTCCAAATGTATTTTTGTTTCAATTTCAACAGAGTCTTTCTTACTCCGAAATGACCTCCTTGGGGTGTGTCATGATATAATTTTATTAGGTCTAGCTTTCTATTCTCTTCTAGAATATTCTGAGGTTTTTTATATAATAGTATTACTATGTCATCTTTATTTTTTTTACAATGCTTTTTGTATTTGGCCTTAAAATCTTCCGCGGGAATTATACTAAATATTGCATCATTTTTTTCGATTGCAAATTTCCTATTTTTCATGTTTCTTACTTTCTTTAAATATGATGATAGTTTCTCCATAAGAGTACCTAAATACAATGGATTATCGCTACATCTAACACGTGTTTCATTATTTTCTATATCACACTCTACTGTGTGTTCATTAATATTGTTTATTGGCCTATTTTCTAATATAAATTTCAATTTATTTGCGCGCTTAATATCATTGATGGAAGTGCAGTCCCACATATAGAGTTGATCAGACTCGTTGTGAGATCCGCTTATGATATTATTATTTTCTGATGACTTTTTGCTCATACCTCTTGTTACTACTAGTGTGTTCTTTATCCTCTCATCATTCTCTGATGGTATCATGTCTTTCAATATGTCAGAATTAATTTCTATTCTTGACAGTGCATCTGCATTTGTGTTCTTTGCCCCCTTCTTGTATATTATGTCGAAGTCATATTCTGAAAGCTCTAATCTAATTCTTGTTAATTTTGAACTAGGATTTTTGTGTGAGAATAGTGATACCAATGGTCTATGGTCGGTGACAACTGTAAATCTTCTTCCAAACAGATATGGTCTGAAAAATTGTATTCCCCAATAAATGCCTAGTAATTCTTTTTCAATCACGGGTTTTTTTTTCTCATGTTTATTGAGGGATCTGCTTGCATAGGATATTGGTAGATCTTCACCTATTGGACCTTGAGATAAAACTGCACCTACAGCGAAATCTGCATCAGTGGTCAGGACGAATGTTTCGTCAAAATTTGGATATTGTAGAATCGGTGGACTGATTAGTTTGTTTTTTAGAGTTTCAAATGCTACTTGGCATTCTTGAGACCATTCAAATTTTGTGCCCTTCTTCAATAATTTGTTTAGACAAGTAGCAATATCTGCGAAATTTTTGATAAATCTTCTATAGTAGTTGCAAAATGCCACGAATCTTCTTACGTCGTCAGCACTACTCGGAATTGGGTATTTTGAAATTGCTTCATACTTGCTTGGGTATGGTTTGATACCATTTGATGTTATCAAATGCCCCAAGTATACTACTTCTGGTTTAAGAAAACAACACTTGCTTGCATTCAGTTTCAGATTATATTTAGATAATCTGTCGAAAACATTAATCAAGTTGTCGTTGTGATGTTGTAAGCTACATCCAAAAAAAAATAATTTCATCATCCATATAGAAATGCTTCAGACTCCAATCCGGACAATGCTATTGTCAGCATTCTCTGAAATTTATTTGAAGATATTTTCAATCCAAAAGGTAACCTGGTATACTGGAAATGACCATTTGGAGTTGAAAAAGCGGTATACGGTCTTGAATCCCGATCAAGTTTGATTTGATGGAATGAACTTGTCATGTCCAAAGTAGAGAAATATTTGGCTCTACCCAGTTTATCTAAAACGTCATCTAGTCGCGTTAAGGGAAATTTGTCATTTACTATCTTGTCATTCAGTTTCCTGAAATCCACAACTAACCTCCATTTCTTCAGATCGTCTTGTCCTTTTTTTGGAACTAACAAAAGTGGAGCGTTGTATGGGCTTATAGAGGGTTCTATGATTTTTTGTTTTAATAGCCCTTTGACTTGATTATTTATCTCCTCTGTATGCGTTTGTGGTAAACGATAGTTTTTTATGTAAACTGGATTTGAGTCATTTAAATGGATAGTTTGATTGTAAAAATTATTTGTTGTTAAATTTTCACTATCTAAATGGAATACTGACTGATATCTCTTAAGAATTTTTAACAAACTTTCTTTTGCTACGTTATCTGGGTTGTCTATATTGAGTTCTTTTAAGATTCGATTGAATCGTTCCTCATCACATTTAATCCTACTTTCACTAGTTCTGTATATCTTATAATCCTCTAATGGAGTGGTTTCTATCTTCAAATTATGTATTATTGCTGGGTTATTTGAAACATTTAGTATTTTTATATGTTTGTTTCCATTTTTTGGAATTATGGCGTTTGCCAGGAATACACCTTCTATTATTTCTCTATTGCATATTACTGCATCTTCTTTAATGTCTATATCAAATGGTATTATAATCTCACTTCTTGGTGGAATTTTCACAAATTTTACACCAAATCTGTTGTCATATATCGGCAATTTAAAAATTTCTTCTCCTACGTGGACAGTAAGTATAAATGTCTCATAGTCTATGTTGCAATTGTATTTTAGTAAAAAATCACGTCCGATTATGCCGTCAGTGCCAATGGGAAAATCTTCTCTAATCATATGTATTCTATGTTTAAATATTGTTTCATCAATTTTTATAGATAATTCTGTGGAACCTAACGATTTTATTTCTTCTCTAGTGATTCCTGTTAAACAGCAATAGTCATCTGGATCTTCATCGTGCTCTGGTAACAAATCTTCTTTGCAGAGAGATACGTCTGCACCCGTATCTATCAGAAATGTTAAAACACGATGTGTGTTCAACACATTTAGTTTAATATAGTTCTTGAGATCAGATGAAATGCTAAATATTTGGTTAGAATTTATTCGCTCTGATCCGAAGATACCTGGTGGTATGCTACCTCCGGATTTGTCCCGTTTCCCTGTTCCTGTACACAAAATGCATTTCGTCCTCTATTATTATTACGATGGTTATTACTATTGCGATATGTGTTGTTATTATTATTGCTTCTATTGTTGTCTCTGTTAATGTCTCTGTTGTTGTTATTATGTCCGCGGTTACTATTGTTCCTCATATAGTTACCTCTATCACTGTTATTTACCCCGTTACGATTTGTTCTATTATTGTAATTGTTTCTCTCCTGACTGTTATTGTTAAATCTATTGTTGTTATTATTAGGATATCTGTTTCCATTGTTACTTCTATTGAAATTGTTATAATTGTTGTTTCTGTTGTGTGAATAATTAGTATTGGTATTATTCCTATTATTATAGAAATTCCTAACTTTGTTTCTCGGTTGACTAGTTTGAAACATTATTTGATTTTGCCTAATGTCGGCAGAGACTTCTGTTGCTATTTCTATAGCTTCATTGAGTTTCTTTACTCTGCTTGCTTCTAAAGTTCTTACAATCTCTCTACTACTGAGTCCGTTTTTAAAAGAATTAAATGCGATTGTAGCGTTTGTCTCACAAATTACACTTCTGTTTTCTTCCCCTAAGGTACTAATTTGTATCTCATTCAACTCCATCGTGAGTTGTTCTATTCTATCAGCAAATTTCTGTATTGATTCAGTTTGTGTAATTCTCGTTAGTTCATTTAGAATTACATTGGGTGATTTCTTTGGTTTATAAATCTCTTTTAATGTTGCGTTTAAAGTGTCTATACAAGTTGGAACTCTTGTTTGCCTTAATCTGTTCTGCACTTTGAGTGTTAACTTTGTTTTGTATACAAAGTTGAAAAATGAAACTCTTTTGTTTGTTGGGAACGTATCCCTGAGAATCTCTAAATTCGCTAAAAATGGATTTAATTCTGTCTTTGTTCCTTCAAAGGTCGCTATTAATTTCGAGATTGATGCCAATTCGGCAGCATTAAGGTTTTCCTCCGTCATATTGATGGGATTTCTAACTATTGTCCCTAATGTCTGTGTATTACTGCCTTGTGCAAGTTTATCTTTGTGTAATTTTAGGGTTTCCAATGCTTCCTCTTTAGTTTGTCTAAACTTTGCAGTCTGTCGCTGTAATTCTTCTCGAGATAATTTAGTGTCTGCCAACAATTTTATAAAATACTCTTCTAGTTCTTCTAGTTCCTTCTTCTTTGATCCTATTGTATCTAATGTATAACCCTTGCTTAGAGACTTCTTAGCGTTGGATATCAAACTGTTTAATGTTTCATATATGCTGTCCATTTAGCATTTTCATATAAATCCTGTAACGTTGCACAGTGGCGCCATTTGAGTTTTTTCGTTGCAAAAATCATATCTTTTGAACCGAATAAGATAATTGAACAGTTTAAACAGCATATGATAGATAACTGTTCAGCCTATGAAATGAGCGTTTGGAAAGGGTGCTACGCTTTGTAGGGGCCTACTTATGGGTTATCAAAGTTAAAATTAGTAGAAAAATCAATTTTATGGTAACTAAAAAAAATTATTTTTACATTTTTAGATTGTTTTTATTTTTTTTCTTAAGGGTTTTATGTTTTAAATTATTACCCAACAAATTTAAAAAAAAATTATTTTTTTTTTTAAATTTATTTTTTCAATTTTCTGTAAAATATTCATCACAATTCGTTAGAGAAGGTATATCTAAAAGACTAACCATTTCTAAACTATAATTATTTTGTAACACTATTCGTGACTTCACATGCCGTAGGGAAGAAATAAGTGGATCGGAAGATGCTGCCAACATGTTGAAGAGGTCCTTATTTTGCCTTACCCTTGATGCTTTGAATGTGTTCTGCAATCTATATTTTTTATAAAATTTGTTAAGAGACTCCTGTGCTTCTTCAGAAAGCTCTCCAATTGGCAAAGACTGGTACTCAATTATATCTTTGCCATGCGCCAATATTTTATGGACGGTCGGGGTCAACTTCTTCTGTGGATCCATTTCTGCTAAAAGAGATGCTGTTTTCGACGCATATTCTCCATATTTTATAGAATTGACATTTTCTTTGCAGTTTAAAACATCCAAGATCGTTCCCAATCTTTTCACGATTTGATTGTCAATTCCAATGACTCAAGTTACTGCCTCATCATTTTCAAAAAATCTCCTAGAAGTGTTTCCATCGTTTGAGTTACCGTATCCGTGCTTGGGACAGTCTACTTTAAGTCCAACTTGTTTAAAAAAAGCATCCTGTATTTGCTTCTTTCTGATCTTTTCCTTATCCTTTATTGATGTATTTTCATCGAAGTTTTCCTCCTCTTGTGGTAGGGTATATGCCAGTTTTAGCAAGAATTCCATACACCTTATCCTTGCGTGCAATGGTGACATTCCATATTCGTAATTCTCCTCATTTGTAGAATCGTTTAAATTACCAAAGTTCTTCTGACAAATAATAATAAAAAATCGATAAAAAAAAAATATAAAAATAAAACGAAAAAAGGGGTTTAGGTTTTTGCTAAATTTTTACCTCCAATATAATTCTGTCTATATATATGTATATGACAACTAATTATATAAAATTGAGATGTAACATATTATATATGAAATAAATTGAATTGAATTGAAAATGACTCTTTTTGCAAATCGGGCATGACATTGTTGAGGTTGTTCCTGTCAGTTCGTTTACAACTTTTCCGTCAACCATGGTCAGGTGGAACTCGTAATTGCATTCAATATATTTTCCTTCTCCAATTTGCAGCTTTGTAGGCTTAATCTTGCTTATTTGTTCTTCAATGTCCTTCACCGTAGTCCTTATGAGTTCTGCCGATTCCCTTGCAAACTGAAACATTATTGGTCGGCAATAATGCACTGATGACGGACGTGGATTTTTCCAGTGTAGGGAATCATCCGATTTTAGCCGCAAAGGAACAACAGATGCCATAAACATATTTCCGTCCGATATTGTAGCGTCATCGGAAGATATCCTTTGCTTATAAACGCTTTGTCTGGATGATCCATCGCAGCCCCATTTGCTGATCAATGTCAACTTCTCAGGAAGAATTTTCACTTCCGTGAAAAACTTTGGTGTGGTTGACTTCCTAAACAGTTCAAATAATTTTAAATTGTTCAACGCCATGTTTTCAGTACTTAAATTGTTTAATGGTTTCAGTAATTGTTGCGCCAACTTTCAGGCGTAGACTAATCCAGGCATTATGCTTATTTTGCAATATATAGGCTTATGCTACCATGCCTAAAAATTTACCTGGTCCCTGCATACATATGGATTTAGGCTGAATAATGCAATTTTGATATTATGCACGTGTCCAAATAAGATTTGTGCCTACCTGTAGGGACCATAAGTCAATATTGTTCTTGACCATTTTTTGTACGCCAAAGTATTGTTTAAGTGAGGTACGTACCTGCTAATTTCAATGAGTAGTTTTTTTTTAAACTATTAGATCAAACTACTGTCAGTCAAAACATTTAAGGGATGGACGCCATACAATTTCTGCAACCATGTCTTTTTAACCATTTTTACCTCTAGAAGCCAAACGGGCACGTACGGGCAGATAAAACCTTTTGAATTATGTAAAGAAATAATCAAAGAACAGGTTTTGCAAATATGGCAAATATAGAAAAATATAGTTTTTTTTTATTTTCCGTCAAAGTTGAAAAATAGTGAAAAAACGGATAGTTTTTAAATAGTGTTTTACCAGGAGAATCACAAAGCAAATAGTTAATTTTTTTTTATCATTATACATTTAATAAATACATCAATCAATACAAACAAAAAATAAGGCGATTCGTTACCTATTTTTTGTGTTATTACACCTGAAATCGCAAAAAATTGACTAAAAATTGTGTGTTTTTTTGAAAACCGAAAGTCGGTCAAATTTGAACGGTTATATCTTCTAAACTAAAAATGTGATATTATTAAGAGTGGCATATTTGAAATCGTTGAAAAGTTTCCTATAACATGGGTTTATTCAAAACTTCGTCGGCACTCATGAAAAATTTGATTTTTGCAACCTCGCTTGCTCTACGGGCGCCACTGTGCGTTGGTTTGCCCTGTAGACCTATAAACCTTTAATCTATTCTCTCTTCTTATGTCAGATTACTGTCTTCTAAAAAAAAATTACAACTGTTAAGTACTCCTTCTCATAATTATTTTATGTAATAATTTTGAATTGTGTTATGTTTATTTATATATTTTTATTCTTAAACATTATCTATAGCAACATTATTGTTGTTGTTATACTTATGTTTCATTACATATTTTTTAAAATATTTGTTTATCTTATAGGCTATGAGTAGTATGATTGATATTATAATAATGATTTTTATGTTATCTGGAATAACGACCATCGAATTATTGGCGTTTCCATTCATAACAATGTTTTCTTGGATATCTACCTTACTTTGAGGTTTACCCATTTTATTACCCCAAATTGGACCTACCATTTAGAATTAACAATTTTCTCTTTTTTTTTTATAGTTTCAAATCTTTGGTTTCTTGTTTTGTATAAATTTTTACAAAGTTTTCTTTAAAACTATATAATGTTTTATTTTATACTATACTTCTTATTATCTGACGTCTTATCTGTTTCTCTATGTATTTTTTTAAGTATTTTACTATGATTACTATTGTTGCTGCTATGCAAATCAAAATGACTACTTCCACGCTCACGCTTATGGCATTTGGAACATTAGCCGTTACAGTTGTAGTTTCAGTTATTTTTGTTGGGGTGACGCCCATTTCTTTTTTCCTCTTTATAAGTTTTTATCCCAAGTTTTGTGTCTAGAATTTTTTCTTCAATTTTTGCACTTATTTCTGGGTTGGTTGTTGTGCTTAACTCGCACTTCAAAACATTAAGTGTTTGCTTCATCCGGCTTACCCAATCACCTCGATTTTTTTTTATTTTTGGGATTTTTATGACTGGAATAAATGGCTCTTGTGTAACCAATTTTGCTTTTATTTTTATTGGTCTAGGACCAATATTAAGAATCTCCGGTTTTCTAGGCTTTTCTGTACTTTCTTGATTTTCTTTTAACAACTTCTGCCAGCGTTCTTCGGCAGCTCTCAGTTCTTTCAATATTTCTTCTAATGGTTGTTCCGCAGACATTTAAGTTCTCACGTATCAAGCCTTCACTTTGAAAAAAAAAGGACGTAAGCAACAATAGCATCACATAATTGATTGTTAAATATTTCCACGCAGAAACAGATAATGTCTGATGGATTCTTTTTTAAAAAAAATAACTGCTGTGTATATTTGTTCTTTTGTTTTAGTTTATAAAAAATTTTTTTTTTTTTTTTGATATGCTAGACATGCTTTAAAGCACTTTCTGCACTTACAAAAAAAAAACAAAATTCTGTTTTTCATTTGCCAGACATGCCCATGCACTTTCTGGTCAAATAGCACAATATTATTTTTAGTTTGTATTTTATATATTTTTTTTTTTTTTTAACTTCCTTCTCAGCAATTAACTTCCTTCTTGGCAAATACCTCCTTCAGGATCGAAACTGGCAGGATCGCCATATAATGTTTTCCCTCATCCAGTTTATCTAGCTATGTCCAAGAGAATAAAAAGAACTTCTTTCTTCTGTTTCCAGTTAATGATTAATTTTTATTTTTCAATTTTATTTCTTATATCTAAAATTTTACAATTTACAAAGATTGAGTGGCTTCTCAATCCACTCAATAATTTACAACTTATTCTACTTATACAAATCTATAATTACTACTTACTTATCTACGTCACATTTTTCCTCATGCAGTCTTGTGCAGTATGTGAAAGGAGGGGCTTAATTATTTACATGCTCCTTACTCATTGTAATGCAAAACAGTTGACCCACTTATTCGTCAACCGCTTTGTTTGATTTGAAATTCAGTACGTTAGCAAAAATGCAAAGGCAATGACTCCAAATCAAACTTCGATTATTATTGGATCACTTACACAAGAATGCATGCATGGGTGGTCACTACTAGAGGTTTTGGTGTGCCAATTCTTGTGTACACTACAATCGCATATGAATTTTTTGTTTTTGCTCACTCCTCATGAGTGAGGAAATACAAAATATTTTTTTTGCTCACCCTCGTGAGGATGAATTTGCAGAAAAATTTTTAAATTTTCACGCTCGTTCATGAATGAAGAATGAGCGCGCGTTTGGGTACTCTGTGTAATAGTAAACATATTAAAACTAAGGTAGCCAAAAAATTAGGTCAAAATATTGGTAATTGTGGTCGTGCCATGTTGTTAAACACAACTTTTTTTTAAATTCAGAAAAAAGTGATTTTTTTATTTTTAATCCGAAAGAAATTATCATTGCTCAAAAACTATCATCGAAAATGACCTTCTATTTTGCTAGGTTGGTAGCCTTGTTATCTTTAAAAAAGTAGTATGTGTGGCTATTGTGTGATTTATATTTGAGATGTTAAGACATATTTTCTAAAATACTATATTTTTGTCAAATTTCAACTTTAGTAGAATAGAACTTTTGCGGATCACCATTCCCATTTAGGGAATGGTGAAATGGTTTTCTTTAACCCTATATATACTTTTGTACCCGTTTGGACCCGTCTGTTTAACACTTTTTTAATTTTAAAGAAATTACTCCAAAAAATTTTTTTTTTTACAATTTTTTTTATTCCGCAAAAATTTTTGCAGAAGTAACAGAAATCATGTGCTACTGCCTTCAAAATAAATTTATGACATATGGAATATTGATCGAGATCGAACAGAATACAGGTATCACATATAAAAAAATTTTTTATTGTTACACAATCAGAAAAACCTATATCTGCCCTGATTCATCCTTATCCGTTGCACTACGTTCACACTAGCGTATTTTATAGTAGAATAAAGAGCTTAAACACGCGTTTACGCTAAACAGGTATATTGTGAATCCCACCTTAGAAGGGATTTTAAAATTTTTTTGTGGTCTTTTTATTGTATCTGTTTTTATGACTCTAATAATATGACCCTATAACTATGCAATGCGTTGTTAAATTTGTGTCAGGTATTTTATAGCATATAAATAAAAGGATTTTTAGTTTTTTAATCCTTTTATTCTACCTGTATATGGTATGAAAAAACGTATGAAAAGGTTTAAAACTGACCAGATCGCTTCAGAAACTACAAATCAAAACACTCGTGGGAGACCGCAAAAATCGCTGGACAACTGTAGGGATAGATCTAAGATTCGGAAGCTCAATGAAGAAATCGGATATGAAAATATTCAAGATACTTTCCTACATTAATTTCGATCACAGAAACAATTGACAAAGTGGATATCATTGAAAAAATTATTAAAGCTAGTCCATTGAGAACAAAACAGATTCTTAAAAGTATACCAACTCCGAGGAGGCATTCGCATTAATTCTGGATTTGAAATTAACAAAATAGCAAAAGGCTCAAATCTGTATCCAGCATATCATCACATAACAGCGGCTAAAATGGACTGTTTGCCATTAAAGGACACTATTACAATCACACCAGTTTCGGCAGAGGTACAACTACAATTTCTACTTGATCACACAGCCGAACGCTTGCTACAATTAAAAAAAGAAAATGAGTTAAAGAAATATGGAAACACAAAGTTAATTCTTTTTTGTAAATGGGGATATGATAGTTCTTCCGGACAAAAACAATACAAACAAGTAGTATGTAAAAATATTTCGGACTCAGATATGTTCATGGTATCATTTGTACCATTGCGATACAAAAAGATTTTGGAAGTTCAGAGCCTTCGACTAGTACAACGCAAACAAAAGATATTTGGAAAAATGAGACACCATCTTCTACGATATACTGCAGGCCTATCAAATTTGATATCAAAAAAGAAGGATAGTGAATACCGGCCTTAAAAAAGAAATTAAGGCCGGTATTCACTATCCTATTTAGTCGCACGATATGTCAAAAAAATCGTGTGTGCTCATAATGTATGACAGTGTGGCTTAAAAATGAATTGAGTCACAGATTTTTTTGACAAGTGTGTCCGACTTGGAAATGTTTTAAAAATTTTCATAAAATGATAGATTATATGCAATCAGAGTTGCATTTTCTTGTAAAGTTGATGAGTCATTTGAGTTTGCATCTTTTTTGTGGGATAGTGTGGCACTGACAGCAGATTTTGCAGACATTTTTTTTATGTCGGCTAGAATTCCGTCAGATTTTCGTGTGAATGAATCGTACGATTATGTAGGATAGTGAATACCGGCCTTTAATGGCATCATGAGTTTCTTTTTTGATATCAAATTTGATAGGCCTACAGTATATCGTAGAAGATGGTGTCTCATTTTTCCAAATATCTTTTGTTTGCGTTGTACTAGTCGAAGGCTCTGAACTTCCAAAATCTTTTTGTATCGCGATGGTACAAATGATACCATGAACATATCTGAGTCCGAAATATTTTTACATACTACTTGTTTGTATTGTTTTTGTCCGGAAGAACTATCATATCCCCATTTACAAAAAAGAATTAACTTTGTGTTTCCATATTTCTTTAACTCATTTTCTTTTTTTAATTGTAGCAAGCGTTCGGCTGTGTGATCAAGTAGAAATTGTAGTTGTACCTCTGCCGAAACTGGTGTGATTGTAATAGTGTCCTTTAATGGCAAACAGTCCATTTTAGCCGCTGTTATGTGATGATATGCTGGATACAGATATGAGCCTTTTGCTATTTTGTTAATTTCAAATCCAGAATTAATGCGAATGCCTCCTCGGAGTTGGTATACTTTTAAGAATCTGTTTTGTTCTCAATGGACTAGCTTTAATAATTTTTTCAATGATATCCACTTTGTCAATTGTTTCTGTGATCGAAATTAATGTAGGAAAGTATCTTGAATATTTTCATATCCGATTTCTTCATTGAGCTTCCGAATCTTAGATCTATCCCTACAGTTGTCCAGCGATTTTTGCGGTCTCCCACGAGTGTTTTGATTTGTAGTTTCTGAAGCGATCTGGTCAGTTTTAAACCTTTTCATACGTTTTTTCATACCATATACAGGTAGAATAAAAGGATTAAAAAACTAAAAATCCTTTTATTTATATGCTATAAAATACCTGACACAAATTTAACAACGCATTGCATAGTTATAGGGTCATATTATTAGAGTCATAAAAACAGATACAATAAAAAGACCACAAAAAAATTTTAAAATCCCTTCTAAGGTGGGATTCACAATATACCTGTTTAGCGTAAACGCGTGTTTAAGCTCTTTATTCTACTATAAAATACGCTAGTGTGAACGTAGTGCAACGGATAAGGATGAATTAGGGCAGATATAGGTTTTTCTGATTGTGTAACAATAAAAAATTTTTTTATATGTGCTACCTGTATTCTGTTCGATCTCGATCAATATTCCATATGTCATAAATTTATTTTGAAGGCAGTAGCACATGATTTCTGTTACTTCTGCAAAAATTTTTGCGGAATAAAAAAAATTGTAAAAAAAAAAATTTTTTGGAGTAATTTCTTTAAAATTAAAAAAGTGTTAAACAGACGGGTCCAAACGGGTACAAAAGTATATATAGGGTTAAAGAAAACCATTTCACCATTCCCTAAATGGGAATGGTGATCCGCAAAAGTTCTATTCTACTAAAGTTGAAATTTGACAAAAATATAGTATTTTAGAAAATATGTCTTAACATCTCAAATATAAATCACACAATAGCCACACATACTACTTTTTTAAAGAGAACAAGGCTACCAACCTAGCAAAATAGAAGGTCATTATCGATGATAGTTTTTGAGCAATGATAATTTCTTTCGGATTAAAAATAAAAAAATCACTTGTTTCTGAATTTAAAAAAAAGTTGTGCTTAACAACATGGCACGACCACAATTACCAATATTTTGACCTAATTTTTTGGCTACCTTAGTTTTAATATGTTTACTATTACACAGAGTACCCAAACGCGCGCTCATTCTTCATTCATGAACGAGCGTGAAAATTTAAAAATTTTTCTGCAAATTCATCCTCACGAGGGAGAGCAAAAAAAATATTTTGTATTTCCTCACTCATGAGGAGTGAGCAAAAACAAAAAATTTATATGCGATTGTAGTGTACACAAGAATTGGCACACCAAAACCTCTAGTAGTGACCACCCATGCATGCATTCTTGTGTAAGTGATCCAATAATAATCGAAGTTTGATTTGGAGTCATTGCCTTTGCATTTTTGCTAACGTAATGAATTTCAAATCAAACAAAGCGGTTGACGAATAAGTGGGTCAACTGTTTTGCATTACAATGAGTAAGGAGCATGCAAATAATTAAGCCCCTCCTTTCACATACTGCACAAGACTGCATGAGGAAAAATGTGACGTAGATAAGTAAGTAGTAATTATAGATTTGTATAAGTAGAATAAGTTGTAAATTATTGAGTGGATTGAAAATTGTAAAATTTTAGATATAAGAAATAAAATTGAAAAATAAAAATTAATCATTAACTGGAAACAGAAGAAAGAAGTTCTTTTTATTCTCTTGGACATAGCTAGATAAACTGGATGAGGGAAAACATTATATGGCGATCCTGCCAGTTTCGATCCTGAAGGAGGTATTTGACAAGAAGGAAGTTAATTGCTGAGAAGGAAGTTAAAAAAAAAAAAAATATATAAAATACAAACTAAAAATAATATTGTGCTATTTGACCAGAAAGTGCATGGGCATGTCTGGCAAATGAAAAACAGAATTTTGTTTTTTTTTTTGAAAGTGCAGAAAGTGCTTTAAAGCATGTCTAGCATATCAAAAAAAAAAAAAATTTTTTTATAAATCAATAAATACTTTTTCAATTTTAAACCAAGACTAAAACAAAAGAACAAATATACACAGCAGTTATTTTTTTAAAAAAGAATACATCAGACATTATCTGTTTCTGCGTGGAAATATTTAACAATCAATTATGTGATGCTATTGTTGCTTACGTCCTTTTTTTTCAAAGTGAAGGCTTGATACGTGAGAGCTTAAATGTCTGCGGAACAACCATTAGAAGAAATATTGAAAGAACTGAGAGCTGCCGAAGAACGCTGGCAGAAGTTGTTAAAAGAAAATCAAGAAAGTACAGAAAAGCCTAGAAAACCGGAGATTCTTAATATTGGTCCTAGACCAATAAAAATAAAAGCAAAATTGGTTACACAAGAGCCATTTATTCCAGTCATAAAAATCCCAAAAATAAAAAAAAATCGAGGTGATTGGGTAAGCCGGATGAAGCAAACACTTAATGTTTTGAAGTGCGAGTTAAGCACAACAACCAACCCAGAAATAAGTGCAAAAATTGAAGAAAAATTCTAGACACAAAACTTGGGATAAAAACTTATAAAAAGGAAAAAAGAAATGGGCGTCACCCCAACAAAAATAACTGAAACTACAACTGTAACGGCTAATGTTCCAAATGCCATAAGCGTGAGCGTGGAAGTAGTCATTTTGATTTGCATAGCAGCAACAATAGTAATCATAGTAAAATACTTAAAAAAATACATAGAGAAACAGATAAGACGTCAGATAATAAGAAGTATAGTATAAAATAAAACATTATATAGTATAAAAGAAAACTTTGTAAAAATTTATACAAAACAAGAAACCAAAGATTTGAAACTATAAAAAAAAGAGAAAATTGTTAATTCTAAATGGTAGGTCCAATTTGGGGTAATAAAATGGGTAATCCTCAAAGTAAGGTAGATATCCAAGAAAACATTGTTATGAATGGAAACGCCAATAATTCGATGGTCGTTATTCCAGATAACATAAAAATCATTATTTTAATATCAATCATACTACTCATAGCCTATAAGATAAACAAATATTTTAAAAAATATGTAATGAAACATAAGTATAACAACAACAATAATGTTGCTATAGATAATGTTTAAGAATAAAAATATATAAATAAACATAACACAATTCAAAATTATTACATAAAATAATTATGAGAAGGAGTACTTAACAGGAGTACTTTTTTTTAGAAGACAGTAATCTGACATAAGAAGAGAGAATAGATTTAAGGTTTATAGGTCTACAGGGCAAACCAACGTTACAGGATTTATATGAAAATGCTAAATGGACAGCATACATTATGAGCACACACGATTTTTTTGACATATCGTGCGACTAAATAGGATAGTGAATACCGGCCTTAAAAAAGAAATTAAGGCCGGTATTCACTATCCTACATAATCGTACGATTCATTCACACGAAAATCTGACGGAATTCTATCCGACTTAAAAAAATTTCTGCAAAATCTGCTGTCGATTCCACACTATCCCACAAAAAAGATGCAAACTCAAATGACTCAGCTACTTTATAAGAATATGCAACTCTGATCGCATAGAATCTATCATTTTATGAAAATTTTCATAAATATTTGCAAGTCGGACAGACTGTCAAAAAAATCTGTCACTCAATTCATTTTAAAGCCACACTGTCATACATTATGAGCACACACGATTTTTTTGACATATCGTGCGACTAAATAGGATAGTGAATACCGGCCTTTAGTGATATCAAGGCCCATATGGCAGCACTATCGGCATTACAATTAGATTTAGATGGGCAGCAAATTGAAGTTAGCTACCAATTAGTACTAACAATGATAGATGGAAAATTAGGCCAGGCTTTGACTAACACGCTGCATCCAGCTGAATTATATGCCATGCAACATCAAGCCAATTAAACCAAGTCCCGACAAAATCATTAGATAATACTGATGCATATGAATTTGGATTATCACCACTACATGCAAGAATACGACTTATGGAACACATACTAAAAATCAGTTATGATTGGGATTTCGGATCTTCAGCATCAATAAGAAACAACGAAACCAACAAGGAGTTAAGAAGTTTAAAAAGGAAACATGTTGAAAATGAATATCGCAAATTTGGCTTGATTATATATCAGCCAACACAAGGGTCAGGCAATACAAATGATGGCAATACCGCAAGAAGATTCTTTTTAAATCCAGAAACAGCATCTGAAATAACAGATGTTGATTTTAACCTCATTTTTAGATTTAAAATAATCCTAAAAGTACTTGCGTGCAATGAAGAAATTGACTCTAGAAAGTTTGGAGATTTTGCTAAGGAAGCTGCAAAAATATATACAACCCATGGAGAAATATGTCTGCTACAGTTCTCAAAATCCTTTATCATGGAGAATATGTTATTAAATATCAGTTGGTGCCACTTGGAGATTTATCAGAAGAAGCTCAGGAAAAAAGGAATAAGGATTACAGAATTTATAGAGCACAATACTAGAAAAATTTCACAAAATTCCACAAATGAAGATCTATTTAATATATTATTGGCACCGTCAGATCCATTCATCTCCAGTATTCGAAATCAATGGAAAGTGGAACATCGGGATTTAGATGAAGAAGTCAAAAAGCTACTAAAGAACAGAAATAACACAGCATTTTATTCATAAACTATCATTTTTTTTAACTACATCATCCAATTCTAAAATATTTTTATGAGGTTGACGTCTTAAGCTACTAACACAGTACAACACATGATTTCGGGACTCAATTCTGGCAATTGCTTATCAAAGAAGACCCAAAAAGAAGAACTTCTGCATCATTAGTTTGGTCAAGGTACATCAAATAATAATTTAAAAATTAATTTGAAGTATCGTATAGGGGAATTTGTCACGTTTTAGGCTCTTTTCTTTGTCATAGCTCGAGAACCACTAGTCCGAATAAGCTGAAACAAATTTAAAAAAGAATTACTATTCCTTTAATCTGTTCATACAACGTTTCGCTACATAAGCAACAGTTTCGCAGTTATAAATAAATGTATGAAGAAAAAAAATATTTTTTGCCCAAAAAATTTAAATTTCTTATTTTTAACTAGCGGGCCCAAAAAACGACCAAAATGTATTCAATACTAATGAATGCTGTATGCGGTACAAAAAATGCCTGCGGCAAAAACACACTTACCTCACATACGCACCGCACACACATGCGTTATCGGATTTCAACCAAACTTCATATAAACCATATATGGGCCACTGCCTACGTAGTGTATAAGTTTGGTTGAAATCGCACGACGCGTTTATGATTAGTTCGGCGACGTACATATACGGACTTATTTTTATATATATAGATTCATAAAAAATCCTTTGGAAAAAACATTGATGACTTTTTTATTGATTCTTTATTTTAAATGAAAATAAACATTCCGATTCATATTACAGCTATTCTTACACAGAAAATATGCGATTTTTATATGTTATCTATGCATGGAAACAAAATTTAGAACATTTTCAAATATTTCACTATCCATCCTCGTTGAAGTTGACGCTTGTGGTTCTGATGACCTTATATTCTTCGTAGGTTGTTCATTTGATGTTGCGGTTTCGGCTTGCTGGGACACAGTACCCAGACTCTGAGGTTTAGATGTATCGGTACCAGCAGCGCGTTTAACTAGAGTGTGGCAGTAAAAGCAGCAATGTATACTTTTGTTTTCAATTGTTTTCTGTTTAATCCATGAAGAGAATTTATGCATGCGTAGCACCTGGATTCATCATGTCCTCCACCCAAATTACTGGCTTCATAAAAGAAAACTGTCCACTTTTCCATGTATCCACATTATAAGGGTTTTATAACAATTTTTGCACTGTGTTCGGCGTAAAATACGACCACTTAAATCTGCTTCATCAAAATAATGACAATACGCTGTTTTGAATTCCTCAATAATAAATTTTTTTCGATCCAGTTGGCTTCTTTTTGGGACGATATGACCACAAAAGTAACAAAAATTATCCGATTGTGGGCACTTGTTATTTTCCATATATTATATGTTTTGTTGTTATTCACTTTTAAAAACCGGAGAAAATTTCACTTGTGCTTCCCGCGTTCGTCGACTCTTGTTAAATGACAAAAATCGATCAAAGAGCACCTATAAATACTACAAATGTTTCAATATTTTACTGGCAGGTACTTATGAAATATGTTTTCGAAACGTTCCAAAACATGAGCACTCATAAATGTGGGTGCAATTTCTGTAAAAAAATCATGCAGGTAACTAATAGAAAAACCCAAATAATTAAAAAAGTGCACTTTCCTTTTTTCTTTTTAATTTTCCACTCACATTTATTAACGCTTATTATTTTGCTACCGCAATCATAAAAATCAAATAACCTTTTGGTTATTCTTTTTTTTTTTTTTTAATTCTGAGAATCATAAAAAATTAATTAATATTGAAGGACCATGTCAACGAAATCTGACATATTATTTTTAATTCCAAACTAGGAATAATCCCATCCAACATACTGACTACAGACGAATATAAATTTATAGACGAAATAAAATCCTACCTTCATACTAAAGTATACGTAACATACAGAGAGAGTTTAGCAATTTTAACCTTGAATATTCCTAAGTTTTCGAACGAAACATGTGCAGAGGTCACATTTGAACCAATTCCCGACAAACTGAATAGAACTTCAGTTTTCAATGAAAAAACAGTCCTCATTAACAAAAACGAAATATACAAATCAAACACTATAGAATATAAGAAACTAGAAATAGTAAATGACCATTGTTTAACAAATATTGTGAAAAACTTGAAACCCAATTGTAAAACAACTATTACAGAAGATCAAGAAGAAAAAGAAATTTATCCAGGATTACTCATATTTAAAAATTATCAAGAAAATGTTACAACAAATTGTAAAAACTTGTATAATTTAAAGAATTTAAAAACATATTTAATAAAATTTGAATATTGTATTATTAAAACTAGATTAAGAAACTATGAAAACTACAAAATAAATATTAATGAAATGTTTATTTTAGAAGAATTTATTTTAAAATCAAAAAAACTATGTACAATATTTCTATTCCTGACTTAGCTATTAAGAAAATACACTTCAATGAAACAATAAAAACTGTAAAGCATAAAATACTTAAAACCTCTATGATTAGTACTGGCAGCAATATTGGAATCACTGTCATATTGATTTCTATCATTATTATACTTAATATTAAAACCAATAAAAGATTTTATATTACTAGTTCACCGGAGCTTCACTCAAACGATGGGGGAGTTATAGTACCCCCTAACAAAATACTTATATAAAATAATACAAACACATTTTTTACATATACATACATATATTTTTTAAACATACGTTTACACCTACATTTCTTTCATTCCCTTTCTTTGTTTCTTGTTTTGTTAATCCATAAAATACATAAGTACTTATGAATGTTTGTCCACAATAACGTACACAAACATACATACGTATTAAGCATACATTTAATTTATTGCCCTATTAAATGTCTCGGAATCTTTTGTTCTTGCATTTTGTCGGTGGTCACATTAAAAGTAGACGAATAAACTACAAAATGCACTTGCATCACTTTCACTCACAGCCCGGCAGAATTAGTAAATTCCTAGAATAAAACTAGGAAATAAATACTACAATAAGACAAAAATAGAATAAGCACTTTAGTTTTAGTTTCATTTTCTGAATTTAATATTAAGATTTTCAAAATAAAGAAGCATTCGTATACGTCGGGTCAAAGCAAACAAGTCAAATTATTTTATTTAAAAAGTGTAACTACAAATAATAATAAATTGAATTAGATTAGTTAAAGTAAAAGTGAAAGTAAAACTTCTAGGACCAATTTTTTTTAGTGCTACATACATCAGCACAACGCCTTATACCCTCTCCACTATGGAGGTGTGGGTATAAAAATAGGGATTTCCCATTCGGCATATTAAATATATTTACTTTAAATATAATGTTTTATTTTACATCCGTTAATTTTAAGGGTTTCACTCAATGTGAGCGGCTTCGGTTGACTTTAGTTTTTGTTTTATTTATGTTCATTGAGAGATAGGTCAATTTAAAATACATACATTTACATAATATAAATATGTTTGAACATGTATATGTATATATGTATATATGTATATATATATATAAATATATATATATATATATATATATATGTATATATCTTTGTCGTTGTATTATAACATCTTAAGTCAAATTTAAAATATGTATCTGTCCATGGCCCAATTAGTAGGTCTGCGCACAACTACAACAATGCAATTTATATTTATATATATACAGACACATTTAGAATTTGTATACATACATATTTAACAACATTTAGGATTTGTATACATACATATGAATATATTTAACAATATTTAGGATTAGAAAAAGTTTTACACGAATTTTTATTTATTTTTAACGTTTTTAACATTGCTATTATTTTTCTTTTGAGGAATTTGAAAACAAGTAATAAATAGGCATGCTGTAAAGATAACTTTAAAAACTAACTAATATACATATATGGTTTTTAGTTGTGGTTTTAGTTCAGGAGGTATCGGAGATGTTGCATCCTTTTTATGTGAGACCAGCCGTTTAAATCGACCGCTGAATTGTTTCTTAAAACCTTTGAATCCATTACGTTCACTCACAGCGTCCATTGCATCCTGAAAAAGCAAACAAATTGTTTCAATTAAAACTAATCGTTATAAAATGTTAGGATACTATAGATATGAAAATCTAATATTAACATATTAATTTAAAAAATTTTATTTCAAATGCGTCCGCTTGTAATATGAGGCAAACTTTTTATTGTAGTAAAAATTTAATTTTTTTAAGTACAAACATTATTTGGTAAGGGGTTTAAAGCGGGTTGGCTCCATTTTCAATTTTACAAAAAAAAAAAAATGCCGAATTTAATATACCCTTCACCATGGGCGATAATTACAGAAAGTTCTATAAATAAACCATTCTTTAGTTATAAATAAATCAAATTTGTCCACTCCCACTAGTTCAATCCCACCCACATTTTGCCGGATGTTGTGAATTGATAACCAAGAGCTTGCACCAAATTTGGAAACTGCACCAAATTTGGCTTTTGCCGTTGTCCACATATACAGAAATCTTTAATGTCGTTGTATGGGAAGTGTCAAGCCCACTTGTTCAATCTCGCCAAAACTTTGTCGGATGTTTTGTGTTGACAACCAAGATGCTAGTACCTCATGTGGAAACTTTGTCTCCTGCCCATCTGCAGACATACATACAAATAAAAAAAAAAAAAAAAAAAAAAAAAAAAAAAAAAAAACAAGTTCATTTTGGGTAAAATTAGTGGCAGTCCTGGTTTTTTGCTTATATCTCAGCCATTTGAGGATCGATCAGGCAGAATTTCAATAGCAAACAATTACAGATTATATGTGACAAAAAATATCGGGGGATTTGTCGTTAACTTTAATTTATAATGTAAAATAAAACACATATATTAAAAACTTATCTTAAAATTTTTATTATCGGGTAAAAGAAAAATTTATGGTATTTACTGTTTGAAAATGACATCATGTAAATGTTGTTTGTCATCAAAAAGCCAAGAGTGGTGTAAGAGTTTCCTTAGCCTTTCTTGAAAAGATAGTTAAGAAAGACTCTTCACTGTATGATGGACAGGATAGGTATCTGCTGAGGAAGCACCGGAAGAACGTTGCTAGACTCGAACGAATCCACGGTTCTGTCGGTGCCATCCCAGGGCTTCCCTATCCTGCGGGATACACAGCAAAGGCTTCTGAGGAATAAAACGTTGTCAGTAAATACGGCGGATCCTCACCAGAGGTTGGTCTTTTAAGGATCCCCGCAGGATCTTTAAGATAACTGGCTCCAGAGAGGACCCACCCTCCACGTCTGAAAAACTGAGGGCGTCATGGAGTAACGTCGGTTTTCTGCCGGCAGTCATTGATCCCACTGACCCTGATGGAAGGATCAGTGTCAAGAGATGGCAGGTGCTAGAGAACAAACGAAATCTACAGTGTCAGAGGTGACCGGTCGAAGTAGCGTTCAAAGGGGCTGACTGGACATAAGCAAAACTGTCAGTTGCGGCAATTTGAGACAGATGTGGCAGCGCTTATCCTGGTGCCAGGTTGGACGTTATACTTACGTCTGAGTTGCCACTGAGGCCGGTAGTCACGGTATGGATACCTCCACCTCTTAAACCGGTGTAGGTCATAGTGGGGGTACTAGCAAATCAGAACGGGCGACTCGATACGAGCCAGTGGAAGTTGATAGCTTCAATGGGTTGTAAAGAGAACTAAGGGAGAGATTTCCTGTTGGCCGTAGACCAGGAGTCTTTAAGGAAGTTGAAGTCGAAGAATGGGGTTGCTATATTTGGGTTGGGGTCTATTAGATTTAGGCTTCCCAAAAATGATAGGTCCTAAGAGACTGAAGGTGGTGCAGATAAACCTCCACCACTGTGAAGCAGCCTCAACGGAATTAGTAACCCACCTAATCGATAACAACGTCGACGTGGCCTTAATTCAAGAGCCCTGGATCAAGAACAACCGGGTAGTTGGATTAAAGGCCACGTGGTATATATTGTTCGTACACCACTCGGATGAGACGGTACGAATTTGTATTTTGGCAAGAAATTAACACAATTATAAGTTTTCTCATTCTTTCAATAATGGAGACCTCACGGTTGTGACAAATGAAGCTAGGGACAAAACGGTCCTGTCAGTAGCATTGGTTTACTTACCATATGAGGCTACCGATCCACCTGATGTGAAAGTGCGTGAGTTGGTGGAGCACTCAAGCAGAAGGTGTTCGAGGCTGGTACTCGGTTGTGACTCCAATGCAAGTTAAGGTACATCGCTTAAAAATTTCATTTTTCAAATTATTTCTTTTCCCACAAAACTAAGTTACGCGCGCAACTTATTTTATGCTGACGTAGTGTCTGCAAAAATTATTTCGTTTATTTTGAATTGTAACTTTTAACTGTTGTTTTTAACTTTGACAACGTCATTACATTTTTTTTAACGCAATTTAAATATTTTAGCATTTAAAAAATTAAATCATCGATAAATTCAATATCGTTATTGTTCATCTCATAAGAATCATTTGTTCCTATTAGTTTTAAATATTTTGAAGGTAAGTCATAATCATGACAACACTAACCCAACTTTTTGAGTCTAAATATACAATAAAAAATAAAACAAGTAAGAGTGCTATATTCGGCTATGCCGAATCTTATATACCCTTCACCATGGTGCGATAAAATAATCTACATATATAATATATCTGTGGCATTAAATAATAATGGCTTAAGTCGGAATTTCTTTTTTTGAGATATTAAGGGTTTTACCAAAAATAAATTGTTTGGTTATTATATAAAATTATTAGCCACAAAAAAATGCGCATTTATTTAGAACAAAACTCTAAATTTTATAAAAAAAAGCCAATTAAACAAAAACCAATAGAGATATTTTATTGTGTAAATACTGGATAGAGATTTACATTAATACACTTTTAAAATAAATTAACCACTTTTGAATATTCCGTTCCATTTCGCAGATTTTTCAATTTCACTACTTACAGCCAAAGTTGACTTTTATTTTGCTTACGTTCGTGACCACATGTTTATAACTATCATTATGGAAACTTAAACTTGATGAAATCCATCTTTTGCTCTAAACATAGAGCTACCAAAATACTATCGAATCGCAAAAAAATGCTAGAAAAAGTTTTGTTTTATAAAGCGTACAAACGTACGTTCGTGACCCCAGGAAATTCCCATATGGAATAAGTAGGTGGAGTTAAGAGAAGTTCAGAACACAAGAGGTGAATGTTGAATTCTCATCCGCAATCGAGATATGGCGACCAATTCTAGCAGTTGTATTAAAATACCTGTTTCGCTTGAAGCACACGTGGAGTATGAGCACTTAATCTCAATTAAAAAAAAGGAACTTAAACCCCGTATTCTTTAAGCCCCTGAAATGTCATTCAGAATTTTTCTGGCTGAGAAGTATGACAAATGTAACAAAGTATTTTGTGGAGACACTTTTCACTCTTTTGAAGCGAAAAATGTATATTTAGAACAAAACTCTAAATTTTATAAAAAAAAAAGTGTTTTTTTTAAGGATATAAAAGTAAAAATAACAAAAACTGATATATTTTTTATTTAATTAAAAATAATTTATAAATACCAAGAGAAAAAAACAATTTATCGAATGGGATTTGAACCCGTCAACACTCAGACGATTACTTGTGACATAACGGCTAGACCACTCGACCACTAATACGCATGCGAACTTAACTTTAATATAAGTAAATAGGCCGTGGAATATTTTTTTCATATAAGCAAATATCTTTGTGTGAGTTTGTTGTTTGGGTATGAAAGGTGAATATGCGAAAAAGGGAAACACACCACTACCACTGGCGTGTTGCCATACAATAGATTTATCTGTTTTTGCAAGTTTTTAAGATGCAAAAATTCCCAATCTCTATTTGTAGAAATTATTTCGTTAAATAGATCACAGTTTAAAAGCAGAGTGATAACGGAAGTCATATTGGACATGATGCTGGTGCCTGTAAACAAATGGAAAAGCAGGGGGACGCAAATAAAACAACTTAATTATATTGGTATTTCAGTAATTTGGTCATAACTCGGGCATTTTCCAATCGATTTGATAGATTTATACACCTACGTCTTTAAGAAATTTACCATTTACTTTGGTAATAAAACTTGGACTCGGAAAGATCTACGGTTCCCGAAAATAGGTATTTTTATTAAAAAAAAATTATATTTTGGTAATAACTTTTTTGTATCTGAACCGATTTTCCGAGTTTCAAATATGAGTCAGCAAATATGTTCTACTAAAAATTTGCAATCTTTTGATATATAAGACGTATCCATAGGTCATGTACCAGCTCTAAAAATTTAGTTTTTATAAAAATTTTGATGCTTTTTACCCCATTTTTGTAGTATTTTGCTAATAACTTAACCATTTCTTAATCGATTTGGCAGATTTATATACCCACGTTTTAAGGAAGAAAAAAACATTTACTTAGATTATAAAACTTGGACGCGGGAAGATTTATTGTTCCCGAAAATGGGTATGTTTAAAAGTTTATTTTGGGAATTACTCTTCCATTTTTAGGAGAAAGGTTTCAGGGTTTTCGGGAAATATATGCTGCTAAAAATTGACATTTTGGTATATAAAACGTGTTAATATGTCATACTAGAGCCCTAAAATTAAAAATTTTGAGTATTTTCAATAATGTCTTTGTATAGGAGGTGCCACGCCCACTTTTCCAATCGCGCCCATATTTTGTGGAATACTGTGTATTTATAACCGATATGTTTGTTCCTAATTTGGGAACTTTAGCTCGTTTCGTTCACCAGATATACAGAAATGTATAACGTCTTTGTATGGAAAGTGCCACACCCACTTCTCCAATCCCGCCCATTTTTTTAGAGTTTGTGTATCGGCAAGCAACATGTTTGTACTAAATTTGAAAGCTGTAGCTCTTGCCGCTCTCGAGATATGCAGAAAAAAAGAATTTAAAAAACAACAACAACATGGGATTTATGGAAAAAATTAGAGGTAGTCGTGGTTTTTTGCTCATATCTCAGCCATTTATAGACCGATCTTCCTGAATTTCAATAGCAAACAATTCCGGACTATATGTGACATAAATGTATAAAAACCTAGCCTCCATCATATCTGGGGTCTTCGGAAAACCCATTTCAACGGACGGACATACGGACAACCGGATTTGAACTTCCCTTTTCATAAGAAGCTAGATACTGAAATTTTTTGTAATGGATACAACGTATACCGACTCGATAGAGAAACTACTACAATTGGTGGTGGTGTCTTAATTGCTGTTTCTTGTCTTTTCTCATCCGAGGAAATTAAAACTAACACTCCTCATAAAATAGAATTTATTGCCGTTCGTATTAAACTTAAACACAAACATATATACCTAACCTGTTCCTATATTCAACCGAATTCTGATGCTCTAACTTATAATCAACATTATGAGAACATTAAATCCGTCGTATCGTGTGCCCAGCCAGATGATTCAATATTCGTTTTTGGCGACTTTAACTTGCCCGCAGTTTCTTGGAGACTCTTACCAGATTCATTTTACTATACTCCCACAAATTGCAACGACTATATCGATGTATTTTTTAATAATCTATTTGACTTGTGCCTTTTCCAATTTAACGGTGTTTACAACGAATACGGGAAACTATTAGATTTGGTGTTTGTGAATGAGCCTGCTGACTGTTCATTAACTCGTGCTTTTCCAATTTCAAAACCTGAAGATCGTTATCATCCTACTATTGCAATTTCCTGTAACACTCCATTTGTTAAACGTAAAGCTATGGTCAATAACAATAAAGTCTACTGTTTTAAACGAACAAGTTACAACGAGTTAAATTTTCTTCTAAATAATACAAATTGGCTTGATAAGTTATCTATTTTAAATGGCACAGCATCTTCCTTCGATACTATGATTGATACATTCTATAAAACTATTTTTGAATATTTAAACGAATGTGTTCCGAAAATCACTGTGTTTAAGCATTCAGGTCCACCCTGGGGCTCAAGACAGCTGTCTAGACTTAAAAACATAAAAAATAAATATTACAAAATATATAAAGAATCCGGATCATTTGGTGCTTATGGTAAATATTCTGTATCTCGTGCTGAATATAATTTACTAAACATGAATCTATATAAAAATTACTTAAACGAAATGAAAAATAAATTTAAACATGATCCTAAGTCATTTTATAAATTCGTAAATTCTAAGCGTAAATCTACAGGCTATCCAACTATAATGAAGTATTTAAATAATGAGTCCAGTGATGATTTGACAATAAGTAACATGTTTGCCGACTTTTTTGCAACTACATATTCTGATGCGCAATACAACAACTCCAATAATTACCCTTACGTGATTGATGAACCCCAGTCAATATCGTTTTCTCCAATTATAACTTCCCAAATAGTAACCAGTCTAAAAAGCGTAAAATCATCTTTCTTTAGTGGACCGGATGGTATTCCAAGCTGCATTTTAACTAACTGTGCTTATGCTTTTGCCACACCTTTATCAATAATATTTAACCATTCAATTACATATGGCTACTTCCCTCAACTTTGGAAAGAATCTTACATAATTCCATTATTTAAGTCAGGAAACAAATCAAATGTATCAAATTATAGAGGTATAGCCAAACTAAGTGCTATTCCTAAACTCTTTGAAAAGTGCATAACTGATTCTCTCTCTCGTCAAGCATCTTCATTACTATCACCTTTCCAACATGGTTTTAGAAAAGGTTGCTCAGCAATTACCAACCTACTACAACTAACCACTATTATTCATAATGGATTCAATAATACCCAAATAACGGACGTTATATACACAGACTTCAGTAAAGCTTTTGATAAAGTCAACCATAGCCTTCTTCTTAAAAAACTTTCCATAATGGGTTTTACTAACAACAGTCTTCGCTGGCTTGAGTCATACCTTACTTATAGGAAACAAAGTGTTCGTTTTAATAATACAAAATCAAAGAGCATCATCGTCAATTCTGGAGTACCGCAAGGAAGCCACCTTGGCCCAATCTTATTTTCACTTTTTATAAATGATCTGCCGAATGCAATACACAATTGTAATGTGTTAATGTATGCCGACGATGTAAAAATCTTTTTAAGCTACAAAAAATCATCGGAAATGCTCAATCTTCAACATGATTTGGATAATTTTTATAACTGGTGTAATATCAACATCATGTTTCTCAATTTAACAAAATGTAAGCATATGCGCTTTTGTAGAAAATGGAATCCTCTGGGTGTCTATACTTTGGGTGACTACCAACTTGAATTAGTTAAAGAGATTTTGGATCTTGGTGTTTTACTTGATCCAAAATTAGATTTTATAAAACACATTACATCAACGATAAATAAAGCTCGTGGTGTACTTGCCTTTATAAAACGTTGGGCTAAGGAGTTCACTGATCCTATGATTACGAAGCTGTTATATACATCTTTGGTAAGACCTATCATCGAATATGGCTCTATTATCTGGGATCCTGATTATGATGTTTACATAAACCGAATAGAATCTGTCCAAAAACAATTTTTATTGTTCTGCTTAGGAAACTCAACTTGGAATCCTTCTGAAGTACTTCCTTCTTACTCTGTAAGACTTGCACGCGTTAAATTACCATCACTAGTAAGCCGAAGAAAAATGCTTAACATTGCGTTTTTAGTTAATTTGCTTAATGGTAACGTTAGTTCGGAATTCCTGCTTAATAATCTTAAACTCAACGTTCCTCAGCGATCAACTCGCAATTACATACCATTATATCTTCAGGCCTTTCACACAAACTATGCAAATTCTGATCCTTTTCGGAGAATATGTAAAGATTTTAATGAAATGTATGATTTAGTTGACTTTTCTTTAAGTGCCAGTATCATTAAACGTAGTATTATCTTGTTTTTAAATACATAAGCTAATAATATTGTTCGTATTTTAATTTAGTCTGTACGGATTTAAATCCATAGACTTAAATAAATAAATAAATAAATAAAAATATATACATTATATGGTCTTAGATCAATATTGTAGAAATTACAAACGGAATGACAAAGTTATATATACCCTTTAACCTTCGGTGAAGGGTATAAAAAAAGTAAATATTGGTATTTCAGTAATTTGGTCATAAAAATTTTATTTTGGGCATTACTCTTCCATTTTTGAGAGAGTACACAGTATCTCAACATGTTTGTACTAAATTTGAAAGCTGTAGCTCTTGCCGCTCTGGAGATATGCAGAAAAAAAGAATTTAAAAAACAACAACAACATGGGATTTATGGAAAAAATTAGAGGTAGTCGTGGTTTTTGCTCATATCTCAGCCATTTATGGACCGATCTTCCTGAATTTCAATAGCAAATAATTCCGGACTATATGTGACATAAATGTATAAAAACCTAGCCTCCATCATATCTGGGGTCTTCGGAAAACCCATTTCAACGGACGGACAGACGGACAACCAGATTTGAACTTCCCTTCTCATAAGAAGCCAGAATATATATACTTTATATGGTCTTAGATCAATATTGTAGAAATTACAAACGGAATGACAAAGTTATATATACCCTTTTACCTTCAGTGAAGGGTACAAAAAAAAGTAAATATTGGTATTTCAGTAATTTCGTCATAACTCGGGCATTTTCCAATCGATTTGATAGTTTTATACACCTTCGTCTTTAGGAAGAAATTTACCATTTACTTGGACTCGGAAAGATCTACGGTTTCCGAAAATATGTATTTTTATTAAAAAAAATTATATTTTGGTAATAACTTTTTTGCATCTGAACCGATTTTCCGAGTTATATGCCGAGCAAATATGTGCAACTAAAAATTTCCGATCTTTTGATATATAAGACGTATCCATAGGTCATGTAACAGCTCTAAAAATTTAGTTTTTATAAAAATGTTGATGCTTTTTAGCCCATTTTTGGAGTATTTTGCTAATAACTTAACCATTTCCTAACCGATTTGGCAGATTTATACACCCACGTTTTAAGGAAGAAAAAACCATTTACTTAGATTATGTTTAAAAAAAATTTGAGGTAGTCGTGGTTTTTTGCTCATATCTCAGCCATTTATGGACCGATCTTCCTGAATTTCAATAGCAAACAATGCCGGACTATATGTGACATAAATGTATAAAAACCTAGCCTCCATCAATCAATCGAGATATGGCGACCAATTCTAGCAGTTGTATTAAAATACCTGTTTCGCTTGAAGCACACGTGGAGTATGAGCACTTAATCTCAATTAAAAAAAAGGAACTTAAACCCCGTATTCTTTAAGCCCCTGAAATGTCATTCAGAATTTTTCTGGCTGAGAAGTATGACAAATGTAACAAAGTATTTTGTGGAGACACTTTTCACTCTTTTGAAGCGAAAAATGTATATTTAGAACAAAACTCTAAATTTTATAAAAAAAAAAAGTGTTTTTTTTTAAGGATATAAAAGTAAAAATAACAAAAACTGATGTATTTTTTATTTAATTAAAAATAATTTATAAATACCAAGATTAAAAAAACAATTTATCGAATGGGATTTGAACCCGTCAACACTCAGACGATTACTTGTGACATAACGGCTAGACCACTCGACCACTAATACGCATGCGAACTTAACTTTAATATAAGTAAATAGGCCGTGGAATATTTCCCTCCAAGCAATTGGTAGAGTGTTTTTCGATTGTCTACGAATTTTAACTACTTCGTCACATTTGGTAGTTAAACAGTAGATTTTTCGGAATTAAACAACAACAAAATACGGTAGAATCGCATTATGAGTTCTTAAATTATACTTTTTCGTCACTTTAGTGAGTTGTTCAGATAATTGTAACAGTTATACAACTGCAACAATGGCACAATTGAATATTTCACATATTATATTGACTTCTTCGCAACGATTTGCTGTTTAATAGTGAATATTACAAAAGCAAAATACGTAAAAGAGCACAGTTTGTATTTAAGTCGCCATGTGATCGGTGCTACGTGCGTGTAAAATAATATTAATATATAAAATTATGTAAAATAGAGTGAAATTTTTAATATTTGAAAATAGAAATAGTTATAGTATTGTACTTAAAATTGGGACTCCGCGAAATCCAAATGTTACCGAAAAAAAAAATTTTCACGTATAAATGAGTGCACAAAACTGCCCAAACTTATTCTTCGGTTAGATTGGTTAAAGTTTTAATAATTTCTTATGCATATTTTTTTTAGAGCAAATGAAAATGAAATTGAAAATAATAATTTGATAATTATCTTTTTTAAAGGATATTAGTGATATTTTTAAACTGTCTGTTTATTTAATGACTTTAAAATTTTAGTGTGAAAATTAGTGTTTTTGTTAAATTTTTCTAGTGAAGATCAACAATAACTTTGAGTGAAGAAAGTTTGTAAATAAAAATTTGCAATAAAAAGATATGCTAGTTATAATATGATGAAAGTTTACAAAGTTAGTGTTTGAACAAATTTGTGATTTTGTGTAGTTTTCTTTAACAAAATTTGTCCACATTAGGTTCTTAACTTTAAAACATAAACAGCTATTTTGATTAAATGTAACGTAGATTTTTTAATATTTGTTTAACTTTAAGCTCATTTTTTTATATTCTACTTAGATTTCCCTTACAAAATCAAACAAAGATAAACAGTAAAATTACCCACTTTTTTATTATAAAGAACAATAAGAAAAATAGTACTTTTTGGAGCCAACAGCGATACTACTAAATTTAATTGATATTAAACTTCCAAAGCGCTCTAATTCGTCATATAATATAGACACTAAGTGGATTCTTGAAGTAAATATTACCATAGTGGGACACTTCTTCCCGAACGATGTAACTACATCAATAAGAATTGAATAGCAAAAGCGATAGGTTTTTGCTAAATGGGGAAACTATTTAGATTATTTTTCGATCGAAATTGTTTGCAGGGTTTTTTCATATAAGCAAATATCTTTGTGTGAGTTTGTTGTTTGGGTATGAAAGGTGAATATGCGAAAAAGGGAAACACACCACTACCACTGGCGTGTTGCCATACAATAGATTTATGTGTTTTTGCAAGTTTTTAAGATGCAAAAATTCCCAATCTCTATTTGTAGAAATTATTTCGTTAAATAGATCACAGTTTAAAAGCAGAGTGATAACGGAAGTCATATTGGACATGATGCTGGTGCCTGTAAACAAATGGAAAAGCAGGGGGACGCAAATAAAACAACTTAATTATATTGGTATTTCAGTAATTTGGTCATAACTCGGGCATTTTCCAATCGATTTGATAGATTTATACACCTAGTACGTCTTTAAGAAATTTACCATTTACTTTGGTAATAAAACTTAGACTCGGAAAGATCTACGGTTCCCGAAAATAGGTATTTTTATTTAAAAAAAATTATATTTTGGTAATAACTTTTTTGTATCTGAACCGAGTTTCAAATATGAGTCTGCAAATATGTTCTACTAAAAATTTGCAATCTTTTGATATATAAGACGTATCCATAGGTCATGTACCAGCTCTAAAAATTTAGTTTTTATAAAAATTTTGATGCTTTTTACCCCATTTTTGGAGTATTTTGCTAATAACTTAACCATTTCTTAATCGATTTGGCAGATTTATATACCCACGTTTTAAGGAAGAAAAAAACATTTACTTAGATTATAAAACTTGGACTCGGGAAGATTTATTGTTCCCGAAAATGGGTATGTTTAAAAGTTTATTTTGGGAATTACTCTTCCATTTTTGGGAGAAAGGTTTCAGGGTTTTCGGGAAATATATGCTGCTAAAAATTGACATTTTGGTATATAAAACGTGTTAATATGTCATACTACAGCCCTAAAATTAAAAATTTTGAGTATTTTCAATAATGTCTTTGTATAGGAGGTGCCACGCCCACTTTTCCAATCGCGCCCATATTTTGTGGAATACTGTGTATTTATAACCGATATGTTTGTACCTAATTTGGGAACTTTAGCTCGTTTCGTTCACCAGATATACAGAAATGTATAACGTCTTTGTATGGAAAGTGCCACACCCACTTCTCCAATCCCGTCCATTTTTTTAGAGTTTGTGTATCGGCAAGCAACATGTTTGTACTAAATTTGAAAGCTGTAGCTCTTGCCGCTCTCGAGATATGCAGAAAAAAAGAATTTAAAAAACAACAACATGGGATTTATGGAAAAAATTAGAGGTAGTCGTGGTTTTTTGCTCATATCTCAGCCATTTATAGACCGATCTTCCTGAATTTCAATAGCAAACAATTCCGGACTATATGTGACATAAATGTATAAAAACCTAGCCTCCATCATATCTGGGGTCTTCGGAAAACCCATTTCAACGGATGGACAGACGGACAACCGGATTTGAACTTCCCTTTTCATAAGAAGCTAGATACTGAAATTTTTTGTAATGGATACAACGTATACCGACTCGATAGAGAAACTACTACAATTGGTGGTGGTGTCTTAATTGCTGTTTCTTGTCTTTTCTCATCCGAGGAAATTAAAACTAACACTCCTTATAAAATAGAATTTATTGCCGTTCGTATTAAACTTAAACACAAACATATATACCTAACCTGTTCCTATATTCAACCGAATTCTGATGCTCTAACTTATAATCGACATTATGAGAACATTAAATCCGTCGTATCGTGTGCCCAGCCAGATGATTCAATATTCGTTTTTGGCGACTTTAACTTGCCCGCAGTTTCTTGGAGACTCTTACCAGATTCATTTTACTATACTCCCACAAATTGCAACGACTATATCGATGTATTTTTTAATAATCTATTTGACTTGTGCCTTTTCCAATTTAACGGTGTTTACAACGAATACGGGAAACTATTAGATTTGGTGTTTGTGAATGAGCCTGCTGACTGTTCATTAACTCGTGCTTTTCCAATTTCAAAACCTGAAGATCGTTATCATCCTAATATTGCAATTTCCTGTAACACTCCATTTGTTAAACGTAAAGCTATGGTCAATAACAATAAAGTCTACTGTTTTAAACGAACAAGTTACAACGAGTTAAATTTTCTTCTAAATAATACAAATTGGCTTGATAAGTTATCTATTTTAAATGGCACAGCATCTTCCTTCGATACTATGATTGATACATTCTATAAAACTATTTTTGAATATTTAAACGAATGTGTTCCGAAAATCACTGTGTTTAAGCATTCAGGTCCTCCCTGGGGCTCAAGACAGCTGTCTAGACTTAAAAACATAAAAAATAAATATTACAAAATATATAAAGAATCCGGATCATTTGGTGCTTATGGTAAATATTCTGTATCTCGTGCTGAATATAATTTACTAAACATGAATCTATATAAAAATTACTTAAACGAAATGAAAAATAAATTTAAACATGATCCTAAGTCATTTTATAAATTCGTAAATTCTAAACGTAAATCTACAGGCTATCCAACTATAATGAAGTATTTAAATAATGAGTCCAGTGATGATTTGACAATAAGTAACATGTTTGCCGACTTTTTTGCAACTACATATTCTGATGCGCAATACAACAACTCCAATAATTACCCTTACGTGATTGATGAACACCAGTCAATATCGTTTTCTCCAATTATAACTTCCCAAATAGTAACCAGTCTAAAAAGCGTAAAATCATCTTTCTTTAGTGGACCGGATGGTATTCCAAGCTGCATTTTAACTAACTGTGCTTATGCTTTTGCCACACCTTTATCAATAATATTTAACCATTCAATTACATATGGCTACTTCCCTCAACTTTGGAAAGAATCTTACATAATTCCATTATTTAAGTCAGGAAACAAATCAAATGTATCAAATTATAGAGGTATAGCCAAACTAAGTGCTATTCCTAAACTCTTTGAAAAGTGCATAACTGATTCTCTCTCTCGTCAAGCATCTTCATTACTATCACCTTTCCAACATGGTTTTAGAAAAGGTTGCTCAGCAATTACCAACCTACTACAACTAACCACTATTATTCATAATGGATTCAATAATACCCAAATAACGGACGTTATATACACAGACTTCAGTAAAGCTTTTGATAAAGTCAACCATAGCCTTCTTCTTAAAAAACTTTCCATAATGGGTTTTACTAACAACAGTCTTCGCTGGCTTGAGTCATACCTTACTTATAGGAAACAAAGTGTTCGTTTTAATAATACAAAATCAAAGAGCATCATCGTCAATTCTGGAGTACCGCAAGGAAGCCACCTTGGCCCAATCTTATTTTCACTTTTTATAAATGATCTGCCGAATGCAATACACAATTGTAATGTGTTAATGTATGCCGACGATGTAAAAATCTTTTTAAGCTACAAAAAATCATGGGAAATGCTCAATCTTCAACATGATTTGGATAATTTTTATAACTGGTGTAATATCAACATCATGTTTCTCAATTTAACAAAATGTAAGCATATGCGCTTTTGTAGAAAATGGAATCCTCTGGGTGTCTATACTTTCGGTGACTACCAACTTGAATTAGTTAAAGAGATTTTGGATCTTGGTGTTTTACTTGATCCAAAATTAGATTTTATAAAACACATTACATCAACGATAAATAAAGCTCGTGGTGTACTTGCCTTTATAAAACGTTGGGCTAAGGAGTTCACTGATCCTATGATTACGAAGCTGTTATATACATCTTTGGTAAGACCTATCATCGAATATGGCTCTATTATCTGGGATCCTGATTATGATGTTTACATAAACCGAATAGAATCTGTCCAAAAACAATTTTTATTGTTCTGCTTAGGAAACTCAACTTGGAATCCTTCTGAAGTACTTCCTTCTTACTCTGTAAGACTTGCACGCGTTAAATTACCATCACTAGTAAGCCGAAGAAAAATGCTTAACATTGCGTTTTTAGTTAATTTGCTTAATGGTAACGTTAGTTCGGAATTCCTGCTTAATAATCTTAAACTCAACGTTCCTCAGCGATCAACTCGCAATTACATACCATTATATCTTCAGGCCTTTCACACAAACTATGCAAATTCTGATCCTTTTCGGAGAATATGTAAAGATTTTAATGAAATGTATGATTTAGTTGACTTTTCTTTAAGTGCCAGTATCATTAAACGTAGTATTATCTTGTTTTTAAATACATAAGCTAATAATATTGTTCGTATTTTAATTTAGTCTGTACGGATTTAAATCCATAGACTTAAATAAATAAATAAATAAATAAAAATATATACATTATATGGTCTTAGATCAATATTGTAGAAATTACAAACGGAATGACAAAGTTATATATACCCTTTAACCTTCGGTGAAGGGTATAAAAAAAGTAAATATTGGTATTTCAGTAATTTGGTCATAAAAATTTTATTTTGGGCATTACTCTTCCATTTTTGAGAGAGTACACAGTATCTCAACATGTTTGTACTAAATTTGAAAGCTGTAGCTCTTGCCGCTCTGGAGATATGCAGAAAAAAAGAATTTAAAAAACAACAACAACATGGGATTTATGAAAAAAATTAGAGGTAGTCGTGGTTTTTGCTCATATCTCAGCCATTTATGGACCGATCTTCCTGAATTTCAATAGCAAATAATTCCGGACTATATGTGACATAAATGTATAAAAACCTAGCCTCCATCATATCTGGGGTCTTCGGAAAACCCATTTCAACGGACGGACAGACGGACAACCAGATTTGAACTTCCCTTCTCATAAGAAGCCAGAATATATATACTTTATATGGTCTTAGATCAATATTGTAGAAATTACAAACGGAATGACAAAGTTATATATACCCTTTTACCTTCGGTGAAGGGTATAAAAAAAGTAAATATTGGTATTTCAGTAATTTGGTCATAACTCGGGCATTTTCCAATCGATTTGATAGATTTATACACCTACGTCTTTAGGAAGAAATTTACCATTTACTTTGGTAATAAAACTTGGACTCGGAAAGATTTACGGTCCCCGAAAATAGGTATTTTTATTAAAAAAAATTATATTTTGGTAATATCTGGGGTCTTCGGAAAACCCATTTCAACGGACGGACAGACGGATAGACGGACAACCGGATTTGAACTTCCCTTCTCATAAGAAGCCAGAATATATATACTTTATATGGTCTTAGATCAATATTGTAGAATTTACAAACGGAATGACAAAGTTATATATACCCTTTTACCTTCAGTGAAGGGTACAAAAAAAAGTAAATATTGGTATTTCAGTAATTTCGTCATAACTCGGGCATTTTCCAATCGATTTGATAGTTTTATACACCTACGTCTTTAGGAAGAAATTTACCATTTACTTGGACTCGGAAAGATCTACGGTTTCCGAAAATATGTATTTTTATTAAAAAAAATTATATTTTGGTAATAACTTTTTTGCATCTGAACCGATTTTCCGAGTTATATGCCGAGCAAATATATGCAACTAAAAATTTCCGATCTTTTGATATATAAGACGTATCCATAGGTCATGTAACAGCTCTAAAAATTTAGTTTTTATAAAAATGTTGATGCTTTTTAGCCCATTTTTGGAGTATTTTGCTAATAACTTAACCATTTCCTAACCGATTTGGCAGATTTATACACCCACGTTTTAAGGAAGAAAAAACCATTTACTTAGATTATGTTTAAAAAAAATTTGAGGTAGTCGTGGTTTTTTGCTCATATCTCAGCCATTTATGGACCGATCTTCCTGAATTTCAATAGCAAACAATGCCGGACTATATGTGACATAAATGTATAAAAACCTAGCCTCCATCAATCAATCGAGATATGGCGACCAATTCTAGCAGTTGTATTAAAATACCTGTTTCGCTTGAAGCACACGTGGAGTATGAGCACTTAATCTCAATTAAAAAAAAGGAACTTAAACCCCGTATTCTTTAAGCCCCTGAAATGTCATTCAGAATTTTTCTGGCTGAGAAGTATGACAAATGTAACAAAGTATTTTGTGGAGACACTTTTCACTCTTTTGAAGCGAAAAATGTATATTTAGAACAAAACTCTAAATTTTATAAAAAAAAAAGTGTTTTTTTTAAGGATATAAAAGTAAAAATAACAAAAACTGATGTATTTTTTATTTAATTAAAAATAATTTATAAATACCAAGATTAAAAAAACAATTTATCGAATGGGATTTGAACCCGTCAACACTCAGACGATTACTTGTGACATAACGGCTAGACCACTCGACCACTAATACGCATGCGAACTTAACTTTAATATAAGTAAATAGGCCGTGGAATATTTTTTTCATATAAGCAAATATCTTTGTGTGAATTTGTTGTTTGGGTATGAAAGGTGAATATGCGAAAAAGGGAAACACACCACTACCACTGGCGTGTTGCCATACAATAGATTTATCTGTTTTTGCAAGTTTTTAAGATGCAAAAATTCCCAATCTCTATTTGTAGAAATTATTTCGTTAAATAGATCACAGTTTAAAAGCAGAGTGATAACGGAAGTCATATTGGACATGATGCTGGTGCCTGTAAACAAATGGAAAAGCAGGGGGACGCAAATAAAACAACTTAATTATATTGGTATTTCAGTAATTTGGTCATAACTCGGGCATTTTCCAATCGATTTGATAGATTTATACACCTACGTCTTTAAGAAATTTACCATTTACTTTGGTAATAAAACTTGGACTCGGAAAGATCTACGGTTCCCGAAAATAGGTATTTTTATTAAAAAAAAATTATATTTTGGTAATAACTTTTTTGTATCTGAACCGATTTTCCGAGTTTCAAATATGAGTCAGCAAATATGTTCTACTAAAAATTTGCAATCTTTTGATATATAAGACGTATCCATAGGTCATGTACCAGCTCTAAAAATTTAGTTTTTATAAAAATTTTGATGCTTTTTACCCCATTTTTGGAGTATTTTGCTAATAACTTAACCATTTCTTAATCGATTTGGCAGATTTATATACCCACGTTTTAAGGAAGAAAAAAACATTTACTTAGATTATAAAACTTGGACTCGGGAAGATTTATTGTTCCCGAAAATGGGTATGTTTAAAAGTTTATTTTGGGAATTACTCTTCCATTTTTGGGAGAAAGGTTTCAGGGTTTTCGGGAAATATATGCTGCTAAAAATTGACATTTTGGTATATAAAACGTGTTAATATGTCATACTAGAGCCCTAAAATTAAAAATTTTGAGTATTTTCAATAATGTCTTTGTATAGGAGGTGCCACGCCCACTTTTCCAATCGCGCCCATATTTTGTGGAATACTGTGTATTTATAACCGATATGTTTGTACCTAATTTGGGAACTTTAGCTCGTTTCGTTCACCAGATATACAGAAATGTATAACGTCTTTGTATGGAAAGTGCCACACCCACTTCTCCAATCCCGCCCATTTTTTTAGAGTTTGTGTATCGGCAAGCAACATGTTTGTACTAAATTTGAAAGCTGTAGCTCTTGCCGCTCTCGAGATATGCAGAAAAAAAGAATTTAAAAAACAACAACAACATGGGATTTATGGAAAAAATTAGAGGTAGTCGTGGTTTTTTGCTCATATCTCAGCCATTTATAGACCGATCTTCCTGAATTTCAATAGCAAACAATTCCGGACTATATGTGACATAAATGTATAAAAACCTAGCCTCCATCATATCTGGGGTCTTCGGAAAACCCATTTCAACGGACGGACAGACGGACAACCGGATTTGAACTTCCCTTTTCATAAGAAGCCAGAATATATATACATTATATGGTCTTAGATCAATATTGTAGAAATTACAAACGGAATGACAAAGTTATATATACCCTTTAACCTTCGGTGAAGGGTATAAAAAAAGTAAATATTGGTATTTCAGTAATTTGGTCATAAAAATTTTATTTTGGGCATTACTCTTCCATTTTTGAGAGAGTACACAGTATCTCAACATGTTTGTACTAAATTTGAAAGCTGTAGCTCTTGCCGCTCTGGAGATATGCAGAAAAAAAGAATTTAAAAAACAACAACAACATGGGATTTATGGAAAAAATTAGAGGTAGTCGTGGTTTTTGCTCATATCTCAGCCATTTATGAACCGATCTTCCTGAATTTCAATAGCAAATAATTCCGGACTATATGTGACATAAATGTATAAAAACCTAGCCTCCATCATATCTGGGGTCTTCGGAAAACCCATTTCAACGGACGGACAGACGGACAACCAGATTTGAACTTCCCTTCTCATAAGAAACCAGAATATATATACTTTATATGGTCTTAGATCAATATTGTAGAAATTACAAACGGAATGACAAAGCTATATATACCCTTTTACCTTCGGTGAAGGGTATAAAAAAAGTAAATATTGGTATTTCAGTAATTTGGTCATAACTCGGGCATTTTCCAATCGATTTGATAGATTTATACACCTACGTCTTTAGGAAGAAATTTACCATTTACTTTGGTAATAAAACTTGGACTCGGAAAGATTTACGGTCCCCGAAAATAGGTATTTTTATTAAAAAAAATTATATTTTGGTAATATCTGGGGTCTTCGGAAAACCCATTTCAACGGACGGACAGACGGATAGACGGACAACCGGATTTGAACTTCCCTTCTCATAAGAAGCCAGAATATATATACTTTATATGGTCTTAGATCAATATTGTAGAATTTACAAACGGAATGACAAAGTTATATATACCCTTTTACCTTCAGTGAAGGGTACAAAAAAAAGTAAATATTGGTATTTCAGTAATTTCGTCATAACTCGGGCATTTTCCAATCGATTTGATAGTTTTATACACCTACGTCTTTAGGAAGAAATTTACCATTTACTTGGACTCGGAAAGATCTACGGTTTCCGAAAATATGTATTTTTATTAAAAAAAATTATATTTTGGTAATAACTTTTTTGCATCTGAACCGATTTTCCGAGTTATATGCCGAGCAAATATGTGCAACTAAAAATTTCCGATCTTTTGATATATAAGACGTATCCATAGGTCATGTAACAGCTCTAGAAATTTAGTTTTTATAAAAATGTTGATGCTTTTTAGCCCATTTTTGGAGTATTTTGCTAATAACTTAACCATTTCCTAACCGATTTGGCAGATTTATACACCCACGTTTTAAGGAAGAAAAAACCATTTACTTAGATTATGTTTAAAAAAAATTTGAGGTAGTCGTGGTTTTTTGCTCATATCTCAGCCATTTATGGACCGATCTTCCTGAATTTCAATAGCAAACAATGCCGGACTATATGTGACATAAATGTATAAAAACCTAGCCTCCATCAATCAATCGAGATATGGCGACCAATTCTAGCAGTTGTATTAAAATACCTGTTTCGCTTGAAGCACACGTGGAGTATGAGCACTTAATCTCAATTAAAAAAAAGGAACTTAAACCCCGTATTCTTTAAGCCCCTGAAATGTCATTCAGAATTTTTCTGGCTGAGAAGTATGACAAATGTAACAAAGTATTTTGTGGAGACACTTTTCACTCTTTTGAAGCGAAAAATGTATATTTAGAACAAAACTCTAAATTTTATAAAAAAAAAGTGTTTTTTTTAAGGATATAAAAGTAAAAATAACAAAAACTGATGTATTTTTTATTTAATTAAAAATAATTTATAAATACCAAGATTAAAAAAACAATTTATCGAATGGGATTTGAACCCGTCAACACTCAGACGATTACTTGTGACATAACGGCTAGACCACTCGACCACTAATACGCATGCGAACTTAACTTTAATATAAGTAAATAGGCCGTGGAATATTTTTTTCATATAAGCAAATATCTTTGTGTGAGTTTGTTGTTTGGGTATGAAAGGTGAATATGCGAAAAAGGGAAACACACCACTACCACTGGCGTGTTGCCATACAATAGATTTATCTGTTTTTGCAAGTTTTTAAGATGCAAAAATTCCCAATCTCTATTTGTAGAAATTATTTCGTTAAATAGATCACAGTTTAAAAGCAGAGTGATAACGGAAGTCATATTGGACATGATGCTGGTGCCTGTAAACAAATGGAAAAGCAGGGGGACGCAAATAAAACAACTTAATTATATTGGTATTTCAGTAATTTGGTCATAACTCGGGCATTTTCCAATCGATTTGATAGATTTATACACCTACGTCTTTAAGAAATTTACCATTTACTTTGGTAATAAAACTTGGACTCGGAAAGATCTACGGTTCCCGAAAATAGGTATTTTTATTAAAAAAAAAATTATATTTTGGTAATAACTTTTTTGTATCTGAACCGATTTTCCGAGTTTCAAATATGAGTCAGCAAATATGTTCTACTAAAAATTTGCAATCTTTTGATATATAAGACGTATCCATAGGTCATGTACCAGCTCTAAAAATTTAGTTTTTATAAAAATTTTGATGCTTTTTACCCCATTTTTGGAGTATTTTGCTAATAACTTAACCATTTCTTAATCGATTTGGCAGATTTATATACCCACGTTTTAAGGAAGAAAAAAACATTTACTTAGATTATAAAACTTGGACTCGGGAAGATTTATTGTTCCCGAAAATGGGTATGTTTAAAAGTTTATTTTGGGAATTACTCTTCCATTTTTGGGAGAAAGGTTTCAGGGTTTTCGGGAAATATATGCTGCTAAAAATTGACATTTTGGTATATAAAACGTGTTAATATGTCATACTAGAGCCCTAAAATTAAAAATTTTGAGTATTTTCAATAATGTCTTTGTATAGGAGGTGCCACGCCCACTTTTCCAATCGCGCCCATATTTTGTGGAATACTGTGTATTTATAACCGATATGTTTGTACCTAATTTGGGAACTTTAGCTCGTTTCGTTCACCAGATATACAGAAATGTATAACGTCTTTGTATGGAAAGTGCCACACCCACTTCTCCAATCCCGCCCATTTTTTTAGAGTTTGTGTATCGGCAAGCAACATGTTTGTACTAAATTTGAAAGCTGTAGCTCTTGCCGCTCTGGAGATATGCAGAAAAAAAGAATTTAAAAAACAACAACAACATGGGATTTATGGAAAAAATTAGAGGTAGTCGTGGTTTTTGCTCATATCTCAGCCATTTATGGACCGATCTTCCTGAATTTCAATAGCAAATAATTCCGGACTATATGTGACATAAATGTATAAAAACCTAGCCTCCATCATATCTGGGGTCTTCGGAAAACCCATTTCAACGGACGGACAGACGGACAACCAGATTTGAACTTCCCTTCTCATAAGAAGCCAGAATATATATACTTTATATGGTCTTAGATCAATATTGTAGAAATTACAAACGGAATGACAAAGTTATATATACCCTTTTACCTTCGGTGAAGGGTATAAAAAAAGTAAATATTGGTATTTCAGTAATTTGGTCATAACTCGGGCATTTTCCAATCGATTTGATAGATTTACCATTTACTTTGGTAATAAAACTTGGACTCGGAAAGATTTACGGTCCCCGAAAATAGGTATTTTTATTAAAAAAAATTATATTTTGGTAATATCTGGGGTCTTCGGAAAACCCATTTCAACGGACGGACAGACGGATAGACGGACAACCGGATTTGAACTTCCCTTCTCATAAGAAGCCAGAATATATATACTTTATATGGTCTTAGATCAATATTGTAGAAATTACAAACGGAATGACAAAGTTATATATACCCTTTTACCTTCAGTGAAGGGTACAAAAAAAAGTAAATATTGGTATTTCAGTAATTTCGTCATAACTCGGGCATTTTCCAATCGATTTGATAGTTTTATACACCTACGTCTTTAGGAAGAAATTTACCATTTACTTGGACTCGGAAAGATCTACGGTTTCCGAAAATATGTATTTTTATTAAAAAAAATTATATTTTGGTAATAACTTTTTTGCATCTGAACCGATTTTCCGAGTTATATGCCGAGCAAATATGTGCAACTAAAAATTTCCGATCTTTTGATATATAAGACGTATCCATAGGTCATGTAACAGCTCTAAAAATTTAGTTTTTATAAAAATGTTGATGCTTTTTAGCCCATTTTTGGAGTATTTTGCTAATAACTTAACCATTTCCTAACCGATTTGGCAGATTTATACACCCACGTTTTAAGGAAGAAAAAACCATTTACTTAGATTATGTTTAAAAAAAATTTGAGGTAGTCGTGGTTTTTTGCTCATATCTCAGCCATTTATGGACCGATCTTCCTGAATTTCAATAGCAAACAATGCCGGACTATATGTGACATAAATGTATAAAAACCTAGCCTCCATCATATCTGGGGTCTTCGGAAAACCCATTTCAACGGACGGACATACGGACAGACGGACAACCGGATTTGAACTTCCTTTCTCATAAGAAGCCAGAATATATATTCTTTATATGGTCTTAGATCAATATTGTAGAAATTACAAAGAAATGACAAAGTTATATATACCCTTTTACCTTCGGTGAAGGGTATAAAAATCAATGGAAAAACCAAAACTGTACAAAAAAAATTATTAAAGAAATATAGAATACTAGCATTTAACCCGCTACTTGGTTAGCATCTCCTTTTCTTTAGTGGACATATTTTTACGCCAAAGTTTATGTTTCTAGGTTTTAACCCGCTACTTTATAATAGGTACGATTTCCACCTCGTTCGAATTTCGAACATGTACCAAATTTTTATTTGTATTTTTAAGATACGTTACGAATGGGATATTTTTTTATTTCAATCTTTATTGGTTTAATAGAAAGATTGAGTGGCAGAAAAGTTTTAAAATACAGGTTTTACTCGTTTACTCCCCAAAAGGGTCGAATTTCAAAAAAATACCAGACACATATCCGCTTATTTTTTTGATGAACATGAGGTTAGGGAATTTTCCCGTTTTTAGCTTTTTTAACCTCTAACCATAAAAATTTTCAAAACTCCCGTCCTAGGGAATCGATTTAGCGAGAGGCCAACCTCCCGGTCAAATTTCAACATTTTAGCTTCAGGCGTTTAGGACGTGCGATGATGAATTAGTCTTTACATTTTTATATTATATAGGTAGATGAAGAGAAATGTTTTGAAACAAAAATTACAGAATTAGGTACGATTTCACCCCTTAAACGTTCGAATTTCGAAACGGATCAAATTTGTATTTGTATTTTTTAGATAAGTTATGAATGTGATATATTTTTTATTTTAATGTTTATTGGTTTAAAAGATAGATGACAAGCAAAAAAGTTTTAAAATACGGGTTTTACCCGTTTACTCCCCAAAAAGGCCGAATTTCAAAAAAATACCAGGCACCTGTCCGCTTATTTTTTTTATTGAACAATAAGTACTAAATTATTGAATAAAAAAAAATGTTTTGTAAAAAAGTACCAAAAATAGTTACGATTTTTACCCCTTAAATGTCCGAATTTCGAAAAAGTACCAAATTCGTATTTGGATTTCTTAGATAAGTTTCAAATGTGATATAACCCCTATTTCTATGTTTATGGGTTTAAAAGATAGATGGGGTGACAAAAAAGTACCAAAATACAGATTTTACCCGTTTACTCCCTATTTCCCCTTTTTGGTACTTTTTCTCCCCATTGAAGCATAAAAAATTTCAATATTGTAGTGGGAGCCCATAATTTAATACGTATATGTCAATAAATAATAAAAAAATGTTTTATGAAAAAAGTACCAAAAATAGTTACACTTTTTACCCCTTAAACGTCCGAATTTCGAAAAAGTACCAAATTCGAATTTGGATTTGTTAGATAAGTTTCAAATGTGATATATCCCTTATTTCTATGTTTATGGGTTTAAACGATGGGGTGACAAAAAAGTACCAAAATGCAGGTTTTACCCGTTTGCTCCGTTAAAGGGCTGAATTTCCAAAAAGTAGCAGACACCTGTCCACATATTTATCTAAAGAACAATGATAGGTATTAATTTTTTTTGTATCTCTTTTAGTTTTAGAGATATAAGGTTACCGAATTTACCCGTTTTAATTGTAAAATTTTAACTGAAAGATTAGGGGTGTAGTGTATCCATACATTTTAATTTATACTTCATTCTTTCCATAGTAATCAAAATTTAGTGCTAATACATTCTTGCAAAAAACAAACAAATAGTATTATTAAGATAGGTCAGTAGCACAACTGAATTGTTTTTCATTATTAATTAATTCATTAATTAATGATGTGCTAATAATCCTAATTTTTGAATGAAAACACTGAAATTTATTGTTGTGGGAAAGCTAGTTTCTATGCGCATTTCGCTGGTTGCTTAGGCCAGCTCGTCAGGAAACTTTTTCCAAATACTTTAGAAAAGCTAAAAATATTATACAAGTAAGACCATAAAGTGAATAAGAATTTTAAACACTCAGCTCTTACATGTAACAATATCAAAGCTTCAACAAAGACACAACAATAAACCGTTTTCCGTTTTTCTTTCTTAAATTCCCCTACAATTGGCTGGTTTTTTTCCAACACGAATTGTAGTTGTAAGAGGATAGAAAGAAAAAAACAAAATTAAAAAAACAAGTTGCTTAAATAAAGCAGCTTGCCATTTCAGTTTTTTATTTGCCGGGCACATGCAAATTTATTATCAAAAATTATTTTCGGGAATGAAATATTTATTATTAATTTATTCATTTATTAAAGATGTGCTAATAATCGACAACAGTAGTTTAATGTACATTGTTACATTTATGCTGATCTAACAAATTCCTTAATACGTACAAATTCTTTAATACACTGGGCACCACTCAAAACAAAAATTAAAAATATTCAAACTATAAAATAACTCAATTGTTTCTTTGTGCCTGATACAATGCCGTATCATTTGTATGTAAGTTAATGCTAAGTACTAAAATAAGTGATTGAGTGAACTTTTGTAAAGTCACTCAATATTAGGTTAAGTTTTATACCCCAATTCTGTTAGACAATTATGTCGTCTTGTCTTAAGAAGAAAAGTAGTCGAAATTACGATTCATTCACACAACAAATTTTTTTCGTCTATATTATGTGGTTTGTGTCTATGATTTACGGCATTTTCATGTTATTATTGCCAATATATTTATTTTGTGGAAATTTAAAATTTGTCTTCTACTTTTTTATTTAAATTTATATATTTTAATGGTTCGACAATAATGTTTTAAAAAAACTTGACAAATAAATAAATAGTAAAATTATAAATAACAAAATTGTCAACAATTGAAAAAAATGGATGATTTTCAATGAAAACTTTTCATCCAAACTACGGCACAGTCTGAGAAAGGCATCCAAAAAAATTCGCTACGAACGGGACTTTGGTAAATACCCAGGCTGAAATCGTAACTCAAAACAAAAATAAAATACTACAGTAGCATTATAAATACAAAATTAAGAATTATAGTAAAATGTTGTGTCATCACAGTTCCACTAATAAAAAGTATGACCTCAGTTTAGCATTACCACTTACAGTATGTATTCCTGCACACCAACAACATTAAAAACCCGAAAGTTTTACCTTAGTTATACCCACACCACAATAGTGGAGAGTATTATTATTGGAATCACCACCTGTGTCGAACCAACTATGTCCGTCCGGCAGGCTGGCTGCTCACGTAAACCTTGTCCGCAAAGTTTTGGAGATAGTTTTATGAAATTACAAAGGCTCTAATTGGCACAAGAAGCAAGCCAGTTGTAAATGGGGCGGATCGGTCCATAATTTCACATAGCCCCCGTACAAGCTTTTCGAAATAGGATCCTTGTATCCATATACCATCATATTATCTTGGTACTAAGTTTAAATTTGGTCCAAACTAATATTACATAATATTAATATTGCAATTAAAATCATCTAACCAAATTTTATTGGAATGGGTTCATATTTGACCATAGCTCCCATACAAAAACTACTCCCGAAAATAGCTTTTAATGCCATAACTTCCATATAAATGTAATTATTTATATAAAAATTGACAAGACAAAATGTTGTGCTTCCTAAAATCCATGGGTCCCAAATAGGGTACAAATTTAAAAAAATTTATATTGTGGTGTAGGGAATCGTCTGGTCGGGCTTGACCGTCTATACTTTATTACCTGTACCCATGTTCTGTAACTTTGGTGAGAACTTCTCGCATCGAAAACATGTGAAACAAAATATTCCATCGTTTCTCGAAATGTGAGAAAAAAGTATGTCTGTAACTCATGTCGAACACTATCAAATGAGATTAAGTCGTTACGTTATAAATGTCATAATATTCTACTCGAAGCCGATATGAAATTGCAGATGTTGTGAACGCCAGTAAAACATACGTTGACGGCGAACAAATTTGACTAAAATTAAAAAATTTTCAACGTCGCACAGTGGCGCCATTTGAGTTTTTTCGTTGCAAAAATCATATCTTTTGAACCGAATAAGATAATTGAACAGTTTAAACAGCATATGATAGATAACTGTTCAGCCTATGAAATGAGCGTTTGGAAAGGGTGCTACGCTTTGTAGGGGCCTACTTATGGGTTATCAAAGTTAAAATTAGTAGAAAAATCATTTTTATGTTAACTAAAAAAAATTATTTTTACATTTTTAGATTGTTTTTCTTTTTTTCTTTAGGGTTTTATGCTTTAAATTATTATCCAACAAATTAAAAAAAAAATAATTTTTTTTTTTAATTTATTTTTTAAATTTTCTGTAAAATATTCATCACAATTCGTAAGAGAAGGTATATCTAAAAGACTAACCATTTCTAAACTATAATTATTTTGTAACTCTATTCGTGACTTCACATGCCGCAGGGAAGAAATAAGTGGATCGGAAGATGCTGCCAACATGTTGAATAGGTCCTCATTTTGCCTTACCCTTGATGCTTTGAATGTGTTCTGCAATCTATATTTTTTATAAAATTTGTTAAGAGACTCCTGTGCTTCTTCAGAAAGCTCTCCAATTGGCAAAGACTGGTACTCAATTATATCTTTGCCATGCGCCAATATTTTATGGACGGTCGGGGTCAACTTCTTCTGTGGATACATTTCTGCTAAAAGAGATGCAGTTTTCGACGCATATTCTCCATATTTTGTAGAACTGACATTTTCTTTGCAGTTTAAAACATCCAAGATCGTTCCCAATCTTTTCACGATTTGATTGTCAATTCCAGTGATTCTAGTTACTGCCTCATAATTTTCAAAAAATCTCCTAGAAGTGTTTCCATCGTTTGAGTTACCGTATCCGTGCTTGGGACAGTCTACTTTTAGTCCAACTTGTTTAAAAAAAGCATCCTGTATTTGCTTCTTTCTTATCTTTTCCTTATCCTTTATTGATGTATTTTCATCGAAGTTTTCCTCCTCTTGTGGTAGGGTATACGCCAGTTTTAGCAAGAATTCCATACACCTTATCCTTGCGTGCAATGGTGACATTCCATATTCGTAATTCTCCTCATTTGTAGAATCGTTTAAATTACCAAAGTTCTTCTGACTCTTTTTGCAAATCGGGCATGACATTGTTGAGGTTGTTCCTGTCAGTTCGTTTACGACTTTTCCGTCAACCATGGTCAGGTGGAACTCGTAATTGCATTCAATATATTTTCCTTCTCCAATTTGCAGCTTTGTAGGCTTAATCTTGCTTATTTGTTCTTCAATGTCCTTCACCGTGGTCCTTATGAGTTCTGCCGATTCCCTTGCAAACTGAAACATTATTGGTCGGCAATAATGTACTGATGACGGACGTGGATTTTTCCAGTGTAGGGAAACATCAGATTTTAGCCGCAAAGGAACAACAGATGCCATAAACATATTTCCGTCCGATATTGTAGCGTCATCGGAAGATATCCTTCGCTTTGTCCGGATGATCCATCGCAGCCCCATTTGCTGATCAATGTCAACTTCTCAGGAAGAATTTTCACCTCATTTTCAGGAAGACTCTCCAACAACCGTTTTGCTGTATGGCCCATGAGATCCTGCAGATTGGCTTTCGCAGAGACTTCCGTAAACTCCGTATGCAGTGGTCGTGAATTTATTTTGGCTTGCGTAATATGCTTGTATCCGGGTAAAACGTCAGCGCCGTGTCGCGTTAAAGATGCCCGCAGTTTCTCATATTTCTCTTTGGAAAGTTCTAAGTCCATAAACAAGGCCAAGGCTTCTTCGGAACCATACTTTTTAATGTGTGCGTTTGTGGGCGTGGGAATGCTTTCCTTAATCCTTTTTAGTCGCAGTGGGCTTGCATCAGCAACAGATTTGGTTATCTGCGACCTAACTCTTTCACTATCCTTTGTATATTTAATAGACAGCGCGTCCGATAAATGCTTCGTGGTCAAGTCATTGGTGGCATCGGCAAGTTTCCTCTTTCTTGTGAAAATTGAACACTCCTCAATACTTTTTTTTGGCCTTCCTTTTGCTCCTCTGGTTGATGTGGTGGGTTTATCTACTGCTAATATATCCAGGATGGTGTCTTCATTAAGCCAGTCCTTGTATTTGGAGTTGAAGTTCTGAATGGTTCGATTAGATTTCACCCATTTTGCCTTAATATTTGCATATATCAGATAAAAATTATCTTTTATAATTTCGCTTCTCTCAATATTTCCGTATAAGCTATCAAGTTCTTCTAAAGCAGCTTCCGTGAAAAACTTTGGTGTGGTTGACTTTCTAAACAGTTCAAATAATTTTAAATTGTTCAACGCCATGTTTTCAGTACTTAAATTGTTTAATGGTTTCAGTAATTGTTGTGCCAACTTTCAGTCGTAGACTAATCCAGGCGTTATGCTTATTTTGCAATATATAGGCTTATGCTACCATGCCTAAAAATTTACCTGTTCCCTGCATACATATGGATTTAGGCTGAATAATGCAATTTTGATATTATGCACGTGTCCAAATAAGATTTGTGCCTACCTGTAGGGACCATAAGTCAATATTGTTCTTGAACATTTGCAATATATAGGCTTATGCTACCATGCCTAAAAATTTACCTGTTCCCTGCATACATATGGATTTAGGCTGAATAATGCAATTTTGATATTATGCACGTGTCCAAATAAGATTTGTGCCTACCTGTAGGGACCATAAGTCAATATTGTTCTTGAACATTTGCAATATATAGGCTTATGCTACCATGCCTAAAAATTTACCTGTTCCCTGCATACATATGGATTTAGGCTGAATAATGCAATTTTGATATTATGCACGTGTCCAAATAAGATTTGTGCCTACCTGTAGGGACCATAAGTCAATATTGTTCTTGAACATTTGCAATATATAGGCTTATGCTACCATGCCTAAAAATTTACCTGTTCCCTGCATACATATGGATTTAGGCTGAATAATGCAATTTTGATATTATGCACGTGTCCAAATAAGATTTGTGCCTACCTGTAGGGACCATAAGTCAATATTGTTCTTGAACATTTGCAATATATAGGCTTATGCTACCATGCCTAAAAATTTACCTGTTCCCTGCATACATATGGATTTAGGCTGAATAATGCAATTTTGATATTATGCACGTGTCCAAATAAGATTTGTGCCTACCTGTAGGGACCATAAGTGAATATTGTTCTTGACCATTTGTACGCCAAAGTATTATTCAAGTGAGGTACGTACCTGCTAATTTCAATGAGTAGTTTTTTTCAAACTATTAGATCAAACTACTGTCAGTCAAAACATATAAGGGATGGACGCCATACAATTCCTGCAACCATGTCTTTTTAAACTTTTTTACCTCTAGAAGCCAAACGGGCACGTACGGGCAGATAAAACCTTTTGAATTATGTAAAGAAATAATCAAAGAACAGGTTTTGCAAATATGGCAAATATAGAAAAATATAGTTTTTTTTTATTTTCCGTCAAAGTTGAAAAATAGTGAAAAAACGGATAGTTTTTAAATAGTGATTTACCAGGAGAAACACAAAGCAAACAGTTAATTTTTTTTTTATCATTATACATTTAATAAATACATCAATCAATACAAACAAAAAATAAGGCGATTCGTTACCTATTTTTCGTGATATTACACCTGAAATCGCAACAAATTGACTAAAAATTGTGTGTTTTTTTGAAAACCGAAAGTCGGTCAACTTTGAACGGTTATATCTTCTAAACTAAAAATGTGATATTATTAAGAGTGGCATATTTGAAATCGTTGAAAAGTTTCCTATAACATGGGTTTATTCAAAACTTCGTCGGCACTCATGAAAATTTTGATTTTTGCAACCTCGCTTGCTCTACGGGCGCCACTGTGCGTCGGCGGCGAATATACAACCGTCGGCTACACCAAAAAATGTAAAGTGCGACATTAATGTTTTTTGATTACAAAATTGCTTTGAAAACATTCGTATATTTTTTAAAAATGTCAATAGCAATATAATTAAAAATGAAAAAATCTGCCAAGAACAAAATAATTATCTCTTCCGTGTTAATATTTATTGCATTTAGCATTTTTAATTTATTTTTTAATGTTAAAATTTTTTCTCACCCCGTTTTTATGCATGAGTTTATTTGACAGTTCAAAGCGGGAACTTTATCATAAAAATTTTACAGACACACTTTGTCTGTATATTGGCGATAAATTTCCTTACGTGACAGATATTACTCGCTAAAAATGTTACAGACGCAGTTAAGTGAGAAAAACAGCTGTTTGTTTCAATTTATGGCATTTTTGTTTCATTTCTCACATTTCAATCGAAAAGTTTCTCGCCGCGGGAGTTACGGAACATGGGCACTGTTTTCTAAAGTTAAATTTTTACTTTAGATTAAAAAATTATTTAAATAAATGTTGCGAAAAAAAGAAACAAATCAGTTTTTAAGTTAGAAAAGTACATATATTTATTTGTTATACATTTTGCTAATGTCATTAAACTTAAATGTATGTGTGTATTTCAGCGACGTTCAACGCAATAGTCAAAAGATGGTCATTTTGTTTAAAATTTAACATTGTGTCTACATTGTAAATTTAAAGTAACAGTAACAGAGTAACATTGAAAACAAGAGTAAGAGGAGCGCCAATTAGTGTTATCATTTTAGTACTGTGAATGCATTGTAATTTTGGTAAAAAAAAGTGTGTACAACTGATGTAAGTTGTAACCCTAAACCATCGAAATAACGTCTTTTTCTGCATGGGTACCTGTCGCCAAAATCTTTAAAAATATTGCACCTTTTAGTGTTGGTTGTATTGCAGTCTGTATGCAGGTTTTTGCCGTGTGAGGGGTTACCAAGGGCAATTAATTTTGGAATACTTCCCTGTTCAATCTAAAAGCCAACAATAGAAAATATTTTCAATATTAAAATATGCAAGAAGACTACAAAATTGTTTTCGTCTATTTTGAAATATAAAAACCTCCACAATAATTTTACTGAATCAAATATTTAACGATATTAAGTGCCATAATCGAAGACAATAACCGTTATTGATAAATAGAATTTAAAAATAAAAAGTAAAATATTTAGGGAAACAAATTAGTCATAATTCGTCTACCAGCATTGGGGCATTATTCTCATAATAGTATTTAAGCCAAATAAATTTGTAAATAAAGATCAATTTAATCAACATCAGTCAGGCCTTCGCTTGTGTTTTAATCTAATGAATAAAACATTAGATCCCTAATCGACTCCCCGTCTCGTACAGGGGACTCGGAAAGACTCGGTGAACTAACTCTGGGCTCTGATGATGAGCACGAAATTACAATGATTTCGGCTCATGATCAGAACCATAGGGCTAGGCCATCGACTTCCGTAGTCAAACTCTGGATGGAGAGCGGATTGGCTAGTGTATCAAAAATCGCTGTTCGGCAAGATGCGACAGAACAGGTCACATCGGGTAGCCGAACGAGCTATGAAAAAGCCAAGAGTGGTGTGAGTCTCCTTAGCCTTTCTGGAAACGATAGCCAAGAGAGACTTATCACTGCAAGATGGGCCGGATAGCCATCTGCAGAAGAAGCACCGAAAGAACGTTGGGTGCTATCCTAGGGCTTTCCTGCGGGATAAACAGTAAGGGCTACTAAGGAATCAAATGTTATCAGTAAAGACAACGAGTCCTTAGCTACCCTGCTGTTGAATCCTCTAATAAAAAGGGGATATCCGAAAGGAGAGTACAAGTTTAACACCTGGTCCTCTTAATCGTGACAGTATGGTCACAGTTAGGGGAGCTAGGCCTGTGAACAAATTACCCACTACTAGTCGCGCGATGAAGACTGGAAATATCTTGATAATTTCCGACAGTCACTCCCAAAAATTAGTCACTAAAGGAATTGTTACAGGCTGACTGGGTTGTAAGGAAAACCAGGAAAGAGACTTCAGGTTCGCAGTGGACCAGGAATATCTTAAAAAGCTAGAATCGATGGGAGGGGTTGCGGTATTCGGGTTAAAAGTGGTGCAGATAAGCTTGCACCACTGTGAAGCAGCCGCAGCCAAATTAACAACCCACCTGTTCAATTACAATGTGGACGTGGCCTTAATGCAAGAGCCCCAGATTAACAAAAACCGGGTAGTTGGATTAAAGGTCACGGGATTTACAGTGTTGGTACCCCACACAGATGAGAAGGTACGAACTTGAATAGTGGCTAGAACTGAGCATAAATTTATGATTTCTCGTTCTTACAGTAATGGACACCTCACGGTTGTGATAGGAGAGGGTAAGGACAAAATGGCCCTGGTACTAGCATCGGTATACCATACTAGGCTACGGATCCACCTGGTGAAAAAGTGCGAGAGTTGGTGGAGTACTCGGGCAGAATAGGTGAGTCTATCTTTGATTTTATTATTGCCAGCAATCTTTTTATTTGTAACAGGGGCAATACACCAACGTTCAGAACTAGGGATATACTATTGTAATACGCACAGCTTATTTGCAAATAATTATACTGCAAGTAGAGAAAATTGCCGCATAAACAGTGAATCAAATTTTTATTTGTCAATAGGTAACTCACGAAAACAATTCCTGATTAACGACACTATTTGCAAATAAGATTTAAGCATTGCGAAACTTTTAACCCTTTTAAGTTTTAACTTCGATGTGGCCCAACTATTTGACAACAAATTTAAAATTAACTTAAAATAGTGCAAATAAAATATACAAATAATGTTTGTTTTTTTAATTATTGATTTAAAAAAATAAAAATGTTATATACAAGTTAATACAATAATAATTACTGCCCTAAATATTTTCCGCAACACATACGTTTTAATTTCTCATATTTCTCTTTAAATAATTTTCACATTTGTTTACGTCAGCGTCTGCTGTTATTAACGAAAACAAAGTATAAGGTTTCAAGCTACACGCGCAACCAAAATGTTGTCGCATCAGCAATGTAAGGGCTTTATGCTCCAAAAAAATTATTGTATTGTATGATTGGAAGTTTTCAGTTCTGTTCCAGCACCCGTAGTCATAAGTAACGGTATGAGCATAGCTCAGCACGCGTATTTCTAAATAAAACATATTTAACTAAGAAAGTGTATGGGCATAGCTCTGGAGTAAATATAATTTAAATAAAGAAATAATAAGCCTTATTAATTTGAAAACAATAAAAGTTATTAGTTTTATTAATTGGCGCCCGAGCAGGGACCCTTGAATGCAAAAGTGTCCTTGAAATACAAAAAATCTTTTTTTACATAAGTCTAAGAACGGTGCCCTAGTAGCGAAAGCAAACGGGAGCAGAGCCAACTTAGCAGCGCCTTCTGAGTGTAAAAAGTAATAATAAACATTACTCTACTACACCTACAGTTAATAAAATTTTAATTTAATTTTAAATTTATCGATAAAAAACAAACCTACTTATTGTAATTTAATTGAATAATATACCAACAAAAACAATAAAGTTTAAAAAAGAAAAATAATTAATTTATGACTGTTTGATCATAAATAAACAAGCACTCGAAACAAACATTAAAATTTAGTTTTAATAAACCGACTAAAAAATTAAAAAGCCTTAAGTAGTACTAAATAAAGTAAAAAGTTGTTATACAAAAAAAAATAAGTTGAAAATATTATAAAGAAACTGTGAAGTGAATAAAGAAACAAACAACCGACTCTTAGTAAGTTCATCCAGAAAAACATAAACTAAGATTAAAAAAATAAATCAAAGGAACTTAAACAAATAAATCCAAAATAAATAAGTGGTGATAAATAATCTTAAAACCTAAGCCAAAGATTAAATCTATAAAACAACCGAGAAGGGAACCAGTGACTCATCAAGGGAACGAGGAAACCATTGGAAGAAAGATGATCTTTATAATGTAAGATAAACATTAAGAATTATATTAAATTTTCCATTTTGTTAATAATAAAATTAAAATACTAGAATAGCTAAACGAGCAATACCTACCTTAATAAATTTAATTAATATTTGAAAGAGGGAAATTTTTTATTCACAAAAATGAGCCAGGAAGATCAGATAGCTGCGACTTTGTCAAGGCTAAATATCAGTACATCCACCACTAACACTCCATCCTCATTCACTAACAATCAAAAAAGGGAACTTGCGAGTCTAATAGCGGAAACAGTTTCTTCTATTTTGAATCCAAAAACAGAGGACGATGTAGAACCGATAGTAGATTTTAGTAGGGATATCGACTCGTCGGAGCGAGTACCCGATGTCGTTAAGAGCCTTAGGGAGTTTTCCGGTAGGTCCGGGGAATTTAGTTCATGGAGGAAATCAGTAGACAGAATACTTGTAATGTACGGACAGAATAAAAACACACCAAAGTATTTTGCGATTCTGCACACAATCAGACATAAGATTATAGGAGAGGTGGATGTAGCGCTCGAGTCATATCGAACCCCATTAAATTGGAGTAAGATCAGGAAGTGCCTCATGTTGCACTATGGGGACAAAAGGGATGTCGGTACTCTGGAATACCAGATGACAACCCTTGCTCAGCGTGGAAACACGATTGAGGGTTTCTACCAGCAGGTATACCAGTACCTTTCGCTAATACTGGACAAAATAGATTATCTCGAGCTAGGGGAGGAATCATTAAGTGCGATGACTGTGGCATACAGAGGGAAAGCCCTGGATACATTTATTCGCGGATAAAATGGGAATTTACCAAGCCTTCTAAGTGTCAGGGAGCCAACCAGTCTACCTCAAGCTTTACATCTGTGTCTCAAATTAAATAACATGAATTATAGAGCGAATCATGCCAATAGTATGGGTAGGATACAACAGAACGTAAAACACGTTAACCAACAGCGATCATACCAAACTAAGCCTCACTTCTATCCCGAGCTGACAAATCACTCACATGGCCAGGTCCTTAGAACGACCCACCCGTTTCCATACGAACAAAGTAGGATTGTAGCAAATCAATTTAATAATCCACCCCAAGGGAAGTTTAGACCTCCTTTACCACCCAAACCACCCATACCTATGGACGTTGACCGATCCATCCAAACAAGGCAAATAGACTACTAGAATCGACCAAGATACACAACAAATCCGAACTTCGTTCGTCCAACCTTACAATTACCCCCCAACAATTCATACCCCGGTGCTAACTATAATTATAACCAGACCACCAAACGTCCCCCCTCACAAAACACACACCAGCCAAATAAGGTCCAAAGGGTTTTTTATACCGAAACAGGTGAATTTGCTTCACCAGAGGATACCACCGTTAGAGTAGATTTTCCTGACGACTGCTACGAAGAAAATCAAACTTATCAACCCGGATATGAATCAGAAAATATCGAAGTCGAACAAACAGATATTGTAAATGACAACATCAATTTTTTAGATTAAATTCCTCGTTGCCGTATTTTAAATTTAGGATGGAAAACGGCAATGAATTAAAATTCCTCTTAGATACAGGTTCAAATAAAAATTATTTATTTATTTATTTATTTATTTAATAGTAAGTTACACAATTTCTTACATTCTAAGGAAACAACTATTGCACAGAAATGGCTTTGCCTTATATCTTAAATATTAACAGGTTAATTACAAAAATTTAAATATATTTATAAATAATTTATGATTTTGAAGGAAAACTATTAGCAAAAACCTTCAATATGAAGAAAACAAGGAGATATAAATAACATAGAATATTACAGACATTACACTATAACAATTATAAGCCTGATTGCAACAAGTAATAAATTTTAGTATAGTGCACAAATAAGTGGATTTTCGGAAAATCCACATTTTGTTTCAAAACGAGACTTAAAGATCTCAATACCTTCTGAAACGGTGTTGGTTTTACTGATCAGATGTAAACTTACGGTAGAGAAATGCCGTGGTAATTTTAGAGCCATTTTTAATATTTTGTTTTGCGCTATTTGAAGACGTTTAATGTGGGTTTTAGCACAGTTACCGCAAACAGGACAACCATAAAATATAATAGCCTGGAATATTGTTTTAATTATCAACATTTTATTGCAGTTACTTAGAATGGAATTTCTGCTAATAAGTGGATATAATATTCTTTTATATATATTAACTTTATCAAGAATATGACATATATGGGAGTTGAAAGTTAGTTTAGTATCTAAACATATCCCTAGATATTTAATATTGTTAGACCAATTGATGCTGCAGCCAGAAAGAGTGAGATTACTACTAGGTAGATAACAAGGTTTTCTTTTCCTTGTAAAAAAGATGGCTTGTGTCTTATTTGGATTGATTTTTATCCTCCATTTAGTATAATACTCCTCCAATCGGTTTAATGAGCATTGAATTTCAGTCAAAATATTCTGACTGAGTTCATGAGTATAGTAAATTGCCATGTCATCTGCATAAGCAGCGAATTTACATGGTCTAATTGACGGCATGTCAGCACAATAAATATTATATAAAATTGGTCCAAGAACAGAGCCCTGCGGGACACCTGCTGGAATGCTGTTTAAATCAGAAAAGGAATTTCCTATAGAAACGCAGAAATATCTATCACACAAAAAGTTTTTTACAAGTTTTACAAGAAACAATGGAATGTTAAATTGAATCATTTTGTATATTAAGCCGCAGTGCCAGACTGAGTCAAATGTTTTTTCAACGTCAAGTAGTACAAGCGCTGTAGATTGCTTTGATACTAAGCCATTTTTGACATCATTACAAATTCTTTTGACCTGATGAATAGTTGAGTGAGATCTTCTGAAACCAAATTGTTCATCAGGTAATATCTTTTTAGTATTTAGAGCTAGCAAAATTTTTTCGCTTATAATTTTTTCAAGAATTTTTCCCATACTACTTAATAAACTTATAGGCCTGTAATTCTCAGGGTTGTTTAGCATTTTGCCAGGTTTAGGAACAGGTATAACTTTGGCAGTTTTCCACATATTTGGAAAGTACTGCAAGTTCAAACAGGAATTGTATATGTTTGTTAAAAAACGAACACCAATTTTAGGTAGATTTTTTAGCATTTGATTATTTATTTCATCTAAACCACAGGATTTCCTTTTTTTAAGATTACATATAATTATCTCAACGTCATTTACGGTAACTTTTTCAGAGAAAGGAGTAACAATATCAAGGTCTACGAAGTGATCAATTACCTGATGGACCATATTGGTATGACTAGTTGAATCTGATTCTTCAGAAACCCTATGATTTAGTATAAAACTATTTGCAAAAACATTTGCCTTGTCTTCATCTGAAACTAGGATACCATCAGGTGTTAATAGAGAATGACATCTTCTTGTCTTATTCTTTAAAATTTTGGTAACATTCCAGAAAGGTTTTGATCCTTTGTCCATTGCACTTAGTTTTTTATTCCACTGCCGGTTTCTAAACAAATGAATTTCCTTACGAATTAAGTTTGAATATTTGGTCATTAAATTGAAATAATATAATTGTCTGTATCTCACCCAATCTCTACGAAATTGATTTCTTAATTTAATTAGATTCAGAATATATTCAGGAAGCTTCATAAAATTATTTTTGGGTGGAGTCTTCGGAACTGACTGTCTAACGGCTTCTAACAAGGAGCTAGTAAAAACTCCAACATTGTTATCTATAGCGCCAACTGTACTGAATATCGAATCAGTAACAGCTTCGCTTAGAGTATGTTACAAAATATTTTTGTATTTATTCCAATCGGCACATTCAAAATTATAAACTAGTCTATTTACAATTGGGGTAGATGTAGACAAATCAAATGATACCGGTAGGTGGTCCGAGCTTAGTTCATTAATGGTAAGAGGGTTAGAAATAAACTGTGGAATATTAGTTAAAATTAAATCAAGAGTAGATGGGTTGCTGTTTGACGCAGCAGGAATATAGGTGTGAGAATTAGGAAATAATATAGATACAGGAAAATATGACGTATGGTCATTAAGAATATTTCCCCACTGATTAGCACGCAACAGTTCCAATTTCTATGTCGGGAGTTTAAATCACCACATATAATATACTCTTCGTTATTATTTAAAAGTTTTCGTAAATCATTTTTATATTTGGCCCTTAGCGCGCTGTCATTTTGTCCACCAGGAAAATATACACTAAAAACATTAAGATAAGAGGTCCGACCAGTATTTATTTTAATACCAACATTCTCAATTACATCCGTATTAACTTTGGGAATTACCATAAAGGTTATTGTTTTCTTAATAAGTATGGCAACACCACCACCGTTTTGATTGGTTCGGTCTTCTCTTATACACGAATAATTAGGATGATAAAGAGTATTTGATTGAGTGAGCCAAGTCTCACTCAATAGACAAATATCTATATCATAAGTATTTAAAAAATTTACAAATTCAGAGATTTTGTTACGGATACTTCTACAATTCCAAAATACTATTTTTTTATTTGACAAAGCCATTTTTTAAACATTTTTATAGACAAACTTAAAAGCTAATTGGGAAATAACACCAAATTGTTCTTGTTTGTTTTTGCATGCACTCAGCTTAGTAATCAACTCCATGGTGAGAGTAATAAATTCCTGCTCAGAAAATAAATTATTATGATGATTGTTGGTGGTAGAATTGTTATCATTATTGGAGGTATGGGGGAGATTTATTTCAACATTATTGTTATTATTATTGTTTGGTCTCCAGCTCTGTTGGTTAACTGAATGTGATGTTTTTAGATTAACATTGTTGTTGCTAATAAGATGTGGGAAGTCAACAAAATTATTGCTGATATTAAATTGATTGGAATTTACTGCTCTCTGAGAACGATTAGAACGATTCGCAACTTTCTCTCTCATTTGAATATAAGCAGAGCGACTTGGGCATGATGGATCAGTTGATTTATGATTATTACCGCAGTTGGCACATTGAATTTTATTTTCTGCTTGGCAGTCAACAGTTTTGTGTTTTTCTGCACAATTCGCACACCGCACCTTAACATTACAGCCCTTCTCCCCATGACCGAACATTTGGCACTTTCTGCATTGCACAGGTTTATTTTTTATTTTGTGTTGATATTCCCATTTAATTATTGTGCGAAAAAGAGATTTAACATTTTTTCTGAGATCAATCATCTTAATAGTACCGTTTTTAAAATAAACGATGTAAATTGTATCAACATAACCTTGAAAATTTCTTTTTATTAACTTTACTTCAGTACACTCTAAACCGAGAGAAATAAGTTCTGATTTTACTTGTGTCTCCGTTTTGCAGTCAAGACCATGAATAATTACCTTGAAAGGTTTATTGTTTTTGCTTTCATGCGTAAAAAATTGACAATTGTTTTCACGTAATATCACCAATATCAAATTGTAAGTTTCAATAGTTTCACAGATGATTTTTAAACCAATAGACATTTTTTTTATTAGGTATTTTGTTACACCACTTTTATTTAACAATTTAATAATGTCTTCCGTATTTTGTGTTAATACTTTAATAGGAGATAATTTAATAGTTTGTCTATTTTCGCATTTTCCACTGTCCATTTCAGTTTCATCATTATCTTCATCCTTATCAAAGACTTGTAAAGGAGTCCAGAAGTTTCTTCTGGACTCCATTTTTTGTAATTTTGATGAAGACATACTGACTTCATCAAAGTAAGCACACGAACGTTTAGTAATTTTGTTGTTCTTTTTTTTAATTTTAAAGAGCAAAATTCATATAACACGTCTAGCACGTACGATTGCCAAGGCAAGACTGAATAAAAATTATATTAATCCCAAATACATTAGAAATCCAATCCCTAATAAACCTTTTTTTCGCAAATTCAGTCGGCGGAACCGTAAAGATTACGCATCATGCAAACATTGATATTTTTAATAAAGAAATCGGAAAACTTAGATTTCACATCCTACCAAATCTCCGAACATTCGACGCTATTATAGGCAACGACACATTGAAATTTTTAAATGCCATTATTTTCACTAAAGAAAATTATTTTACACTTTTGAATAAGTACAGATATCCCATTCATCAATTACAAATAAATTCTATAACACATACTACTTTAAGAATAGATCACCTTTGTCCCGACGATAACAGGAAGTTAAAAAATCTTTTCGAATCCTATCCAAATCTGTTTTCCGAACCAGATAAAAAATTAACATACGTAACAAATGTTAAAGCAGAGATCAGGACAAAAAGTGATAGACCCATTTATTCAAAATCGTATCCATACCCAATGCCTCTTAAGAAGGAAATAGATAAACAAATTGAAGAACTACTTAGAGATGGCATTATTCGTCCATCCAAATCACCCTACAATTCACCAGTGTGGATTGTACCAAAGAAGCAAGATGCTTCAGGGGAAAAGAAATTCCGTATGGTTGTAGACTATCGGAAACTGAACGAAGACACCATACCAGACAAATATCCAATTCCAGATATTACTACCATTCTAGCTAACTTAGGATCTAATAAATATTTCTCAACCATTGACCTTAAAAGCGGATTTCATAAAATCGCTCTTAATGAAGACGATATTGAAAAAACTGCTTTCTCTATTGCAAATGGAAAGTTAGAGTTTACTCGTCTTCCATTCGGGTTGAGAAACGCCCCAGCAATCTTTCAGCGCACTTTAGATGATGTGCTAAGGTAACACATCGGTGTCCGTTGTTACATTTATATCGACAATATAATTATTTTTGGCAAAACAAAGGAAGAACATTTTGACAATTTAAAGACAATTTTCAATACACTAGAGAAAGCTCGCCTGAAAGTGCAGTTCGATAAATGCGAATTTATCAAGGAGGAGACCGAATTCCTTGGTATTATAGTTTACCAAAATGGTATTAGAACTTCGCCAAAAAAAAAACAGATGCTATTATGAACTTTCCCCAACCCAATAATCTTCACGAATTACGTTCATTCCTAGGAATGATGGGATATTATCGTAGATTTATAAAAGCGTATGCTGAAATTGCAAAACCTCTTACGGAAATGTTAAGAGGAGAATTGGGAAGAATACCCAAGAATTTGTCAAAAAAGACACAACTTAATTTCACCGAACAACAAATACGGGCATTTAATCTGTTAAAAACGTGTCTGACATCAGACGATGTAATGCTCCACTATCCCGATTTCGACAAGCCCTTCGAGCTAACTTCCGATGCTTCTGGCTATGCTCTGGGAGCAGTTCTTTCGCAAGAAAGAAAACCAATAAGCTTTCTTTCCAGAACTTTAAGCAGAGCCGAGGAAAATTTCGCAGCAAACGAGAAAGAAATGCTAGCGATAATCTGGGCCCTACAATCGCTCAAATGCTTTCTATACGGATCAAAGAAGGTGAAGATTTTTACAGATCACCAGCCACGCACCTTCGCCCTTAGCAATAAAAACACAAACGCTAAAATGAAAAGATGGAAGGCTCAATTAGAGGAATACAATCATGGGCTCATTTACAAGCCAGGTAATACAAACATAGTCGCAGACTTTCTTTCCAGACCACTAATATCGAATATAAATTCATTGACCGTCCACAGCAGTGATAGTTCGTCTGAAAATTTAATACCGTCTGTAGAAACTCCTATAAATGTTTTTAAAAATCCAATTTTTATCACTGAAAATGCAAAATCTTCATACCAATTTCAAACTGTCTTTCCAACAATTCATAGACATATAATAACAGAGCAAACGTTATCCGAAAATACGCTAATTACCCTTTTAAAAAAATATCTGAATCCTTCTGTTCTAAATGGTATTAAGACAACCGAACCTATTATGTTAAAAATCCAAAAAATCTATCCAACTCACTTCTATAATTATAAAATCCGTTTTACCCAACTAGTGGTGCAAGACATCACGAGTACAGAAGATCAAGATAGAATCATAATCGAGGAGCATAACCGTGCTCACAGAAACGAGAGGGAAAATAGAATACAGATTCTGGAAAAGTTTTACTTTCCCTCTATGGCAAGGAAAACCAAACAAATAGCAAGATTGTGCAAAATTTGCAAAGAATATAAGTACGAAAGACATCCAAATAATCTAAAAATAGGAGCTACACCATTACCCGAATACCCAGGACACGCTTTACACATAGACATCTTTTCAACGCACAAACATAAGGTACTGACATCAATCGACAAATTTTCTAAACTGATCGTAGTCAAAAAAGTAGAAGGGAAAAGTATCGAAAATATAAGAAAACCCCTCAGGGAAATAATACTTTACTTTGGAATCCCAAAGTTCATAGTTTTTGATAACGAAAAAACATTTTGTTCACAACCAATAAGGTTTATGCTAGAAAACGAGTTCAACGTTATAATATTTACCGCACCACCCTACAAAAGCGAGGTAAACGGCCAAATAGAAAGACTCCACTCAACGCTGTCAGAAATTATGAGATGCTTGAAACAGGAACATCCCGAAAAGGATTTCGACGAGTTGTTGCAGTGCTCCGCAAACGCATACAGTCATTCCGTACATTCCGTCACGAAAAAAAAACCAGTTGACCTATTTTTCGGTAGACCAACTTCGTTAAATCCCGATAATAGGGAAGAGATCTGGAAAAAAAATTTCGAGAAATTAAAGGCAAAACAGGAAAAGGACTTACAGTACCACAATAAAAACAAACAGGAAATGACCAATTATGAGATAGGAAAAAAAATTTCGTTAGGCAGAACAAAAGACTAGGAACTAAGCTTTCAAAGAGATACAAAGAGGAGATAGTTAAAGAGAATAGAAACTCCACAGTTACAACAGAGTCAGGCAGAATAGTTCACAAAGACCGTATTAGAAAATAATCAACCCATATTTTTTTTAGATCCATTCTTTCACTGAATTTTCTTCTCTGCTACGGTTCAGTCGAAATACTTGACTATTCCCGATCTGAAATCGTTACCATTGAAGATGGCCCCGGGAAAATTCAGATCGGAACCTACAGAATCATTCACGTAATAAATCTAACAGAGTACTTGGATATCACAGAGGACTTAAAGCATAACTTCATCAAAAACATACCTTCATCTCATCCCCTTTATCCATTTGTAGCAGAAGAAATTAAAAACGTAAACGGGACCATTAACAACATAATTCCCAAAAACAGACATAAACGAGCACTAAATTTCATTGGATCAGCATTGAAATGGGTAGGTGGAAACCCCGATCACGATGATCTTGAAGCCATAAACAAAAAATTCGAAGAAATAATAGATAACAATAATCAGCAATTAGTAATTAACAAAAATATTTTAGAAAGAATTAACAATGTACTAATATTACAATACAAATTTAAAATCGATTTAATAAAGGAAGAAATAGTTAACATTGATAGAGCGATTCACCTCACAAAAGCTAATATTATTAACACATTCATCATTTCAAATCAAGAGGCTCACAAAATTAATGATATTTTCGTAGGAGATAATTTACCATTTAATTCTCTAGAAGAGTCACTAAATTTTGCCGATATCCAAATAGCATTTAAAGAAAATGTATTATTTTATATCATAAAAATACCAAAAACAGGAAAGGAAAATTGTAACTCTATTTTGATTAAACCTCTAAGTAAACAGAACTCGATTTTAAAAATAATGTATGAAAAAATATTAAGGTGTAATAAGAAATACTATGGTATTAAAACAGATTGTAAACTTAAAAGCGAAATTAAACTTTGTAAGCAAAATGAAATTATTAATTTGGAAAAAGAAAATTGTATTAAAAATTTATTAGAAAATAAGTCATATGAGTGCACCGTTACAAATACGGAACATGTAAACGAAATAGATGAAATAAGTGATGGATTAATTTTATTAAATAACTTTAATGGAGATATACTAAAACAAAATAATACAAAAAAGCTAAATGGAAATTATGTAATAAAAATTATAAATGATACAATTAAAATAAACAACCTAAATTTTGTAGCTATGGAAACACTTAGCCTAAAGCCTTTACCTGCATTGCTTAAACATACAGATTCCCGTTCGAAGTACGAAGAAGTACTGTCTTTACAATTTATGAAAGAACTAAACGTTAAAAACATTAAGAAAATTAGTTCACTAGATTTGCTAGTTAAGTCTAGCATGTTTACACAATTTGGGCTTCTAACCTTCATTATAATTCTAATTCTAATTTTCAAATGGAAAAAACGTACAACAAAAGAAGTTATTGTCAAGAATATCGATTTTCCTCAAACAGCGCCTAGAACAGCGCCAAAACACATTAGTCTAAACGATATCCCATATTTTTGACCCAAACCGGGACGTTTGGAATTTCAGAGGGAGGAGTTAATACAATAATAATAACTGCCCTAAATATTTTCCGCAACACATACGTTTTAATTTCTCATATTTCTCTTTAAATAATTTTCACATTTGTTTACGTCAGCGTCTGCTGTTATTAACGAAAACAAAGTATAAGGTTTCAAGCTACACGCGCAACCAAAATGTTGTCGCATCAGCAATGTAAGGGCTTTATGCTCCAAATAAATTATTGTATTGTATGATTGGAAGTTTTCAGTTCTGTTCCAGCACCCGTAGTCATAAGTAACGGTATGAGCATAGCTCAGCACGCATATTTCTAAATAAAACATATTTAACTAAGAAAGTGTATGGACATAGCTCAGGAGTAAATATAATTTAAATAAATAAATAATAAACCTTATTAATTTGAAAACAATAAAAGTTATTAGTTTTATTAATTTACATACAGTGCTACCAAATGATTAAATTTTTCATCTGGCATTACAAAAATAAGAATTTTCTGTAAGAAAATTGACATATAAACAGTAATTTAGTTAATCGCAAATAATTTTTATTTGCTAATAGGCTTCGTATAAACGTAGTAATAGAGGAGCAGTGATAGATATTACATTGATGAACTGTTGGGATTAAGTAGGGTGGTTTTGGGTTTTTCTCTCTCTGACCATAGTCGCCTGCCCTTAAATTTAAAGTTGAGAGGTCGAAAGGGTGTCCGTATAGGAATCTGAGGACGGATTGGGATTATTTTTTGAGATTAGGGCAAAGTAACCTTAGAGTTACACACGACTGGAGGTCGACTCCGACCGGTGTGGAGCAACTGGTGAGCACCTTCACGAAGATATTGACTAGTAGCTATGAGCGATCCTGTCCAATGCACTTTTCGGGCAGGCGCACACAACCAAGATAGTGGACAGACGAGTTGAGGACTCAAAGGTCCACTGTCAGAAGGTTGTTCAATAGAGTGTAGTATACGCGTAGGGAAGAGGATTGGAGTAACTTTAGACTGAGTTACAATAGATGGGAGATATTTAAAGAGCGTAAAAGGACTCGTGGTTCAAGTTTAGCGAGTCAGTGGAATCTATAAATGCGATGTCCAGGTTCAGGAGAATTTTATCTAATGACCCGGTAGTCCCGGGATTTATTCAGAGACCGGACAAATCATACACGGAATCTAGCTCTGAATCTCTTTGTCTGCTTATGGAGGCTCGCTTTCCGGGGTGTGTGGATCCTGGGTCGGGGAACAGGTTGAATGTGGTGCCCTTTTCTCTGGGTCGGGCTCCAGCGGTGAGGAAAGGGAGACGGTGGGGGACATGATAATCTTGAATAAAGTAGCATGGGCGGTTAATACCTTTGGGTCTTACAAATCGGCAGAACCAGATGGTATCTTTCCGACGATGCTACAGAATATCGGGAGATCATCACTCCTCGTGTTGGTTGAACTGTTTAGGGTATGTGTGCTGAATGGTCACATTCCTAGAGGGTGGAGGGAGGTCAGTGTGGTTTGCATACCCAAGGCGGGAAAACCCGGTCACTCTAAGCCCACAGATTTTAGACCAATCAGCTTATCGTCTTTTCTTTTGAAGACGTTGGAAAGACTGATTGATCTACATCTGAGGAGGAAGATTGACGCCGGCATCATCAGCGCCGCTCAACACGCTTATCTAAAGGGTAGATCTGTGAAGAGTGCGCTTCATGATGTGGTTGGTTATGTAGAGCGGGGATTGCGAAGCAAGGAATACATTTTGGCGGCGTTCCTGGATATTTTGGGCGCCTTTAACAAATTGAAGATAGAGGCTATTAGGCAGGCACTGGGGGATCTTGGTCGAATGAATAACGGTGATGCTTAGCATCAGAGTTATTCAATCGGACTGGGGAAACGAACGCTTAAAGAAACTGCTGACTAGGGGGACCCCTCAGGGGGAGTTATATCTACCTTATTATGTCTCTTAGCTGTCAATGTCGTTCTGGGGCTTTTTGACAGAATAGGTAAGAAAGTCGTGGCCTACGCGGATTATGTAGTGATATTGGTATCGGGCAAGTTTCTGTCGACACTTAGCGAAGTGATGCAAGGGGCAATGGCGGAAGTGTCAGCATGAGCGAGTCATAAGGGACTGGGAGTTAATCTGAAGACGGAGTTGGTTCTTTGTACTAGGAGGTACAGGGTAGAGAATATAAGGCTGCCGGCACTAGGAGTAGAGCTTAGACTATTTGATAGCGCTAAGTAGCTAGGAGTTTTTGTGGACAGCAAGCTGTCATGGGGAAGGAATACTCAGGAGAGGCTTAAGAGAGGTCTCAATGCCTACTATGCTTGCAGATCATCGATAGGTAGGAGCGGGGAACTTCGGCCGTCAGTAGTGAGATTTCTGTACACTTTCTGGATGCTGGGTTGGTGGGAGTCATTGAGAGTGGCTAGTCGAAGGAACCTTCTGTATACGGCTCAGAGGTGTGCTTCAATTGGCATGACAGGTGCCATCTTCTGCCTATTGAGCAGTATGTGATGGGAATGACAGCCAGGAGCATTCTTAGACTGAGGAAGTCAGGATTGATGCAGAGTTTCACGCAGGGTTAGATTGAAGGTGGTGAGATTGAAGCTTGTAGTTATTGCCTAGGATCCCCCGGATCCATGGATTAAGTGGGCACTAGGGTAGATCTTGGGCGGTTGCCGCAGGTAATAATGCCTGCTAGGGAGAGTTGGTTAGGTAGAAGCAGATTATTTAGTGGATTTGCTATTTTCACTGATGGCTCGAAGATGAGAGGCACGGGTGCTGGGGTCTACATTGAGGATCTCTTTTTTTTTTTTTTTTTTATCAGTATTTATTTATTGAATCTTCATATATTAAATATGAACTAACAATAATTAATCAAATCTTATCCTAATATTTACTTTATGTCCTGCCAGTGCCAGACAAAAAAGATTTAGTCATCACGGTTTCTGTTTACATATGTAGGTGTTTATCGTTCATCTGATTGGGTGAGTGCTGCAGTGTCTCTTCTTCTTAAGCGAGTGTGGCCGCCATAATTTAAAATATTTCGAGCTAATGGATTTGGGTGCAGTTCCAGCCTTTTTAAATATTTTACTGCATATTTCGTTAACATAGTTTTTACCAATGGCACATTGAGATCCTTGTGGATATTTGAGTTTTGACATACCAGGGAGCGGCTGTGATTATTCGAAGAAGTTTATTTTGGCGCCTTTGAATTTTTTCGATATTAGAAGCAGAGGCAGTGCCCCATAACTGAATAAGATAGAGTTGTAAAGTAGAAGTTTGCAATCGAGACTAAGAACAGAATTTCTTCCAATGAGCCAATTAATTTGAATTGCTTTTAGTTTCATTTGAGTTAATTTTGCTTCTATGTGCCATTTCCACGTTAAACGCCGATCTAGATGTATACCGAGATATTTTACATGCGAGTGTTGGGGTATTATTTGATTATTGATTTTAATATGGGGGCATGTTTCCCGACGCAATGTGAATGTTAAATGTGCGCATTTTAGCTCATTGATCTTTATCCTCCATTGTTTTAAACACCTTTCCAGTTCAAATATGTGATCCTGTAAGTAACGAGATGCTTCTTGACAGTTTTCATGTACGCTTAGGAAAGCTGTGTCATCCGCAAATGTTGAGGTTTGTGTGTAGCTGTTTGTTGGCATGTCCGAAGTATAAATTAAGTATAATAGAGGGCCCAGGATGCTGCATTGTGGCACTCCAGCGTTAACTGGCTGAAGAGAACTTAAAAAATCGCCTTCTTTTATAATAAATTGACGACCGACTAAGTAGCTTTCTAACAGCTTGTGTATGTTTGCTGAAAAGTTTTGCTGCAATTTCAGTAGTAAACCTTCATGCCAGACTTTATCAAAAGCTTGAGACACATCGATGAAGCAGTGCTGAGCAATATTTTTTTTCTTCATTTTCTTCTTATTACATTTACTATTCGATGAGTTTGTTCAATTGTGCTGTGCTTTCTTCTAAACCCGAATTGATGATTAGGAATACATCTATTTTCATTTAAAATCGGCGTTAATTTTAACACTATTAGTTTCTCAAATAGCTTTGAAATATTAGATAATAAGCTAATAGGCCTGTATGACTCAACTTTTGTGTGATCTTTCCTGGCTTTGGTATCATGGTTACTAAGGAAACCTTCCATTCCTGAGGGTAGTATTGAAGGCGTAAAATAGTATTAAAAATAAAAAGAATAGTTTTCTTCGCTATACTTGGTAGCTCCAAAAGCATTTTATAACTGATCTTATCAATACCGGGTGCCTTCTTGGTGTTTAAATCCCGAATAGCCTTTTCGATTTCTTTAAACTCGAATCTTAGGGGAATAGCTGCTCTAACATTTACAGGCGGTAACTCGACTGCTATATCGTGAAATATATTATGGGTAAATACATTTTTCTGATGATTAGTAAACATCTGTAGAATATATGATTTTGTTTTTAATTTTTTTGGGGGTTATGCTGGAATGTTGAACAGCTAGTTTGAGATAACTGTCAAAATTAACAATAGCGAGATCCACGTTCTCCGGTGTGCTAAGCGGAATATTTACTGTGCAATGGGCACTAAGATATTTTTTATATTTTAACCAATTTATTTGTGACGCTGTTGTCGATAAGTAACCAGACGGAGATACGATTCTATTTGGATTCATTATAGTAACAATTGTATATGTGTGTTCGGAAGATAATTCTAGGGACGCTTCCTCATGAATCGTGTCTATGGGGATGTTATTAACCACGCCAAAATCTATGACATCTGGAACTTTTTTCTGATCAGTAGGCCAATATGTTGGTTGTCCGCTCGCGACCACATTTAGGTCCATTTTACAAATTATGTTAAACAAAACACGACCCTTAGGTGTAATAAGTCGTGACCCCCAGAAAGTGTGTTTAGCGTTATAATCGCCAGCAGCCAGGAAGCAGGGTCCTAATGATTTGAAGTATTTATTGTATTGGCTTTCTGATATTGAAAATCTAGGTGGGGAGTATAATGATGAAATTACTAGGTTTCGAGATAATTCCTCAACGCAAATGCTCGTTGCTTGGAGATAATCTTCACGATGATCACACATTAAGTAGTGTTTTACTCGGTTTTTTATCAAAATAGCAGAACCTCCACAAGCTCTACCTCGAGGGTCCTTGGTATCATACAATATATAACCATTGATTTAAAACGTGTTTCTTGAGGTCAGATGAGTTTCAGAAACCATCATAACATCAATTTGTTTATTTTTAAGGAAGTATTCTAGTTATTTTTTATGTTGGTGGATGCCGTTTGCGTTCCAAAAGTAAATTTTTAAACAGTTCATGGCTTGTTTAGTACAGCTTGCAATAACATCGATTGCATTCTTAACATTTCCTGCATCATATTACCCATTGTGTTTGTAAAGTTATTTACTGTTTGTACTAATGTTTCCATGGTTTTCTCTAGACGGCTTAAATTAGAAACTGGAGTTTCATCATTATTTGGCAACTCATCTTGCATTGGAATATGGTTTGATTTTAGGACGTTAGCATAGGATGTTCTGTTATTACTAGGCGTCATTAATGTAAACTTGATTTGTTGCCTGCATTTCAGGGGGATTAGGTTTCGGTCCAACCGAGCGCTTGACGATAGAGTATACAGGGCATCCTCTATAGTTGGCAGTGTGATTACCACCACAGTTGCTACATTTTTTTACATTGGGGTCGTTTTTAGACTTATCGCAGAGAGCTGTACCATGTAATTCTGCACATACGACGCAAACAGGGGTTAGATGACAATATGCCTTAGTGTGACAAAATTCTTGGCAGTTTAAACATTGCAAGGGACCATTCCTTTTGTGCGGCTCCTCTATTGTTATTTTTCTATACAGGATATATTTCAGATTGTAAATGGGGTGCGTTTCGTTCTTTTTAAGCTTAATATCGCCGGGTTCTAACTCCACTTTAAATAGTGGCTGGGGATTTTTTTCTCTATTTTTAATGTTTATTACATTTTTTATTTTGAAGCCCTTCTCTTCTAAAAACGTTTTTATCTCACCTGGGTCCACGCATGAGTCAATGCCCTTAATCACTACCTGAAGACCTTTACTGCTCTTCAGTTGATATGTATAAAAATTCTTATTAAGTGCTTAAAATTTTGTTATTACCTTACGAAAATCATCTTCACGATTAACTTGTATTTTTGTCTCATTAATACTACCCCGTTTTATTGCAGCTACATAAAAAGAATTTTCACCTATTACCGAGATAAAATTCTTCATTAATTCATTTGAGTTTTGCTCTCTAAGATATATCGGCGGTGGCTTAGAAGATTTGATAACGTTTTGTGCTTCCGGGGATTCCTCATCCAGAATTGCAAAACGATTTTGTGAACTTGTTCTATGAGCTGTACCATCTTTTAAGCCTTTTGAGACCGAAGCAACTGCTGAAGAGGTTGGTCTGCGACCCCGTTTAAGCACTGTTATGTACCTATCAATACCAACTTGTACTGGAGGCTTTTGACCACTTTTTACTTGTGGAGCTGAGTTTTCCATCATGCCTGATTTTGGGGTAATATTTTCATCACTTATTTGAATCGTTTTTGCCGCTGAGGCACCGCTTGCAGGTTCTATATTTTATTAAAATCACCCGTATTATCAGACACCGAAGGTGATACTGAGTTTTATATTATGCCTGATTGAGGGTTAATATTTTTATCACTTATTTAAATGGTTTTTGCCGTTGAGGCAACGGTTGAAGGTTTTATATTTGTTAGTGTATCTACCGTATTATTAAATACTAAAGGTTGATGTGTAGTAAAAAATCGTCTTCATTTTTGCGTTTATTTATTGCAATTTGTGTAATTATTTTAATTCAACATTTTTAATTTTTTGTTTTTTAAATTTATAATTTATTTTTGTAAACAAAAGCCAGGGTTAACCTTGAACACAAAATCCGTATATGTAAAAAGCATAAGAAGGTACGAAAATAAACGCATTGGCAATAACGTTATTTAACGATAGAAAAAAGCTCTATTTATGTCAATATTTTAATATTTAACTTTTTTTTTCATCATCTTCATTGTATTGTGTGCTTAATATTCAGCTACAAGCGGCTACTGTTAGGTGTCAAATTAACACATTAATCAGAGGACTGCTAACGAACCAGCCAACCAAGTAGTTGGTCGGGCAACCAACCATTCGACCAGTCTGCCTGACTGCCAGCCAGTCATTCAGTCAGTTTGGCAACTAAGCAGTATACTTTTTAGGAAATTTGAGTTCATATAGAAATACTGTCAGTGTAAATTGATAGACATTTTTATACACAAACCGTACAAACATGCATAATGACTACGAGGATTCGTTTGTATTCAATATTGAAGTCATTTATTACAGGTTTGAGTGGACTTTATACACATGTGTGTGTATGTGTTTATTTGTATTTGTGTGTTTATATACATATGTATGTTAAAAGTAATTAATTAAACACGTTAGCCTCAGAATCTGTAGACATAAGGAAGCCTGTGGCTTCTTTTGACCACATGTCAAATTTGAAATTTAAATCCACTTTAATGTCATTATAATTTTATACACTTAAAATAACATTGCGTTATTGTTGTTGTTTTTCTTTTCTCTTTGTTTTTTGGTTTTGAAACGAAGGGGTTACGAAAATCAATGTCTGGTCTGAGCTGCACAATTGTCACGTGGTTTGGTATTTTGTTTACTTAATAAAATGGGTGAAATCGAGGAGTTAAAAAGAGAGAGTCAGAAGCTATATTTTAACTCTAGAATATATAACCAACGAATATCCAGTATATACCACATTATTTTTGAAAAATTTTTAGCTTTTGCGACAAAAAATATTAAGAACCATTAAATAAAAATATAAAATAAATAATAAGTTCATTAAATGTATTGAATTAAAAAAAAAGCTTTTAACAGCAAAATTTTCAATAATTTTTTTTTAAAATTCTGCAACCCATTCGTATGGTGGAGTTTCCCTTTTAATACACAACTCACTTCAATACTCCCTCCTTACCCTACCTAATGACATTGATGCTGTCGGCGCTACTATTCAAGCCAAAAACAAATTTACAATCATTAATACATAGATTCCTCCTTCAACTAATTTCAATTTAACAACATTAAAAAATATGTTTGACCAATTCGACAATAATGTCCTTATAACAGGGGATTTTAGCAGTTGGCACTCCCTATGGGGGTCTGCCTCAAATAACGCCAGGGGTAACACCTTAACTGATTATATCATGCAGTCAAATTTTGTAGTTTTTAATGATGGCTCACCAACACACTACAGTTCGCATCAGTCTCTCACACACATAGATTTAGCATTTGGTTCTCCCTACTTAAAAATACAATCTAATTGGAAAACAGAAGATGACCTTCATCATCTTATTAAACTTTTCATTTCACCTCAAGCCAACTCTTCTAAACCAAGACCAAAATTTATCACAAGTAAAGCAAATTGGGAAAAGTTCAAAGAGCTCTCATTGAAATTTTACGAAAATCGTCCTATTAGCAATAACGTTAATCAAGAAGCTGCAAATATTCAAAAAATCTTACTTCAAAGCGCTAACAACTCCATTCCACAAATAAATCCTTCCATCAAAAAAATGGTTCCTTGGTGGAACAATCGTCTTAATGAACTAAAAAAAAACAGTTTATGGCACATACTAAAACGAAATATTAACACAGTTAATGTCGTTAACTTTAAAAGGGCAGTAGCCAAATTTAAAAGAGAATTAAAAATTGCTAAAAGCACGTCAATTTCAACCTTTACTGCAAAAATTAATCCAGAAACCCCAAGCAATAAAATATGGTCAAATATCAGAACCTTCTGTGGCATCAACCTACCTCAAACAATTCATACCCTTCACTCAGTTTCGAACCCAAATCAATCTCTATCTGACAAACAATCCATAGCTGAAGAATTCGGACAATTCTGGTCCGCGGAATCAAATGACCAGAATTTTTCAAACGAATTCAGATCAAATAAATGTTCTGTATTAGGTAACAGTACTGTACCTAACCTCACCGAAGAGGCTATTGCAATTGAAGGAAATATTTCTATCACTGAGCTGGAATTTGCTCTAGGCAAATTGAGAGGTAAAACTCCTATGATAAAAAACTTTAATGATAAAACAAAACACAGACTTATTCATCTTTACAACCTAATTTTAGCTAGCTACATTCCCCATTTTTACAAGACCAGTACCATTACTCCCATTCCGAAACCTAACTTAGACAAAACACAAATAAAATCTTACAGACCTATCTCTTTAAATCTATGTACCTCGAAACTTCTAGAAAAAATAATAGCAAGCCGCCTTTGGTGGTATGTTACCACTAACAATATGCTTTGCGCACATCAGCTAGGTTTTAGGAAATGTAAATCAGTAACGGATGCCCATCCATTCATTGATCACATAATTACTAATTCACTTTCACACAAAAATCACGTCTCAATTGTATCATTAGACTTTTCAAAAGCTTTTGACAGGATAGGCAGGCATACCACTATACAACAATTAATCGAATGGGGATTAGGACCCAACATTATACGGTATATTGCTAACTTTCTTTCAAATAGGCAAATCAGAATAAAGATCGGCAATCAATATTCCAAATTATACCCATTACACAACGGGATCCCACAAGGGTCGCCACTCTCGGTAATATTATTCCTTATCTCCTACAACAAACTTAGTGAACATTTATTATCGCTTAAAGAATATAAAGAATAAAAGAATATAAAACCCCTTCCAAAAGAAAAAATCCAACCATTAATATTGAACCACTGATAAACCATATAAAAAACTGGTGTAATTACTCAGGTGCGGAACTATCCTTATCTAAATGTAACCACTTGCATATCTGCAGAAAAAGATCCTGTCAACCGAACGTATCCTCCGGCACATTTACAATAAAAAATACTACCTCTTTAAAAATCCTAAGTCTGATATTCAATTCGAAATACAATTGGAACGACCACATTCTTCACATTACAAACGATTTAACCCGCAGACTTAACATAATAAAATGCCTATCAAACAAAAAATTTTACTGCAACACTTTCACGGTAATATCTGCTATTAAAGCCCTGCTATTATCGAAAATCCATTATGGTATTTATTTGTATGGTTGGACACCTAAATCTTCCCTCAGAATTTCTCTCAAAGCGTTTCGGACCACACCAGTCCACAATATGCTTTTCGAAGCGGGTTTCATACCACTTGAAACAAGTAGAGATATTTACACCTTTAAACTTTTACGTAATGTACTCAACAGTTCAGACTCACCTATTCACAAAATAACACTACAACTTGCTAAAAAAAAATAACCCAAACAAAATCCAATCTACTCTTAGCAGAATTTGTAACTTTGGAAGAGTTAATAACTTCCCAATAATGCATAACAACAAAAATATTGCTTCATCTCGGCCACCATTGTATTTGCATTCGAACTGTTTCATAACCTCATTAAGCCAATACCCTAAAAATACTACTCCGCCAAATATTTATAGAAAAAGCTTTCAGGAAATTATCAACGGGTATACAAACTACAAGTTGCTATATACAGATGGCTCGAAAAACGATCAAAACCTCTCATATAGCATAACGACTGAAAACACCATTATTAGAGCTTCCATACTTCCTTCTTATTCCACAGTTTTTTCTGCGGAAATAATAGCCATATTTGAAGCAATAAAACATATAAAAAAGCCAACTAGTAACAATATTATCTGCACTGAATTAAATTGTGTGGTTACAATCGAAACTAGTCTGGGCAACCTGTCCGTGAACGCCTGGGTTCAAATCTCAGCGCAGTCAAGAATGAAAAAATTATCAATAAAAAATTTTAATTAATTTCATGTTGTAAAATTCCTGTTTTATTAAAAAAATTTAATGAAAATTAAATTCAATGAACTTAAGCCTAATTAAAAATATCTAAATTTGGATTAAAAACCATTAACAGTTCAATAAAATAATCACAATACTAATTATTGTTAACAGCTAAGGCACGAGCTATGTTTACATTTGTCCTTCAAGTTGTGCTGAAAAAGGTCAACAAGAAAAAAGAAAGACAAAAAACATTAAAAATAAAAAAATGTACTTTGGACTTCAAGAAGAATTCTTGACAAAAAGTACGAAAAAACAGAAGTTAGGAAGAACATGTAAATCAATTAAAATAGATAATCATTCATTCAAAAAGCAAATTTTGATCTACCAAAGTGAAATACCATTTGGTTTAAGGATTGATGTTTGACTATTGACGTCGCCCGGCCTCAATAGCCGAGTGAGTAAAACGGCAAACCCCACCGACGAGATTGTGTGGTTACAATCGAAACTAGTCTGGGCAACCTGTCCGTGAACGCCTGGGTTCAAATCTCAGCGCAGTCAAGAATGAAAAAATTATCAATAAAAAAATTTTAATTAATTTCATGTTGTAAAATTCCTGTCTTTATTAAAAAAATTTAATGAAAATTAAATTCAATGAACTTAAGCCTAATTAAAAATATCTAAATTTGGATTAAAAACCATTAACAGTTCAATAAAATAATCACAATACTAATTAATATAAAATAATAATAAAAATGTTGTCAACAATAGTGATGACAAATTTTATTGAATATATTGAAACAAAATTGAACAGTTTTCTTATAAATAACAAGAAAAAGCATAAAAATGGAAAAAACGATTTCTTTTATATCAAAATTTATTGCATCAGAAAAATAGCTGAATTCGCCTTGCAATAATTGCAAAAATTTGCAGCAGAGCTGCGGCATCACTGCATAAAAAAACTTTTGACCTATGAGAGTGATGCCAAGTTTCTTATATGTGATGCTTTTACGAACATTAAACTTTACTGATGCGCAAGTGATGCACAACAACTGCATTTACGAACATACCCGCTGTTAAACAACATTAACAACAACATATGTAAAATACATACAACGCATACAATCGCATAATGTAATAGTATAGGTTGCCGATTGCAGTTTTAAACCAGTGGTGTCAAATATGATTATGTTGGTGCGATTACTCTTGTCTCTTACATTCCCAGCGGAAGAAATCTGCGGTTGTGAGGCCTATTACGAGGCCTTATTAACATACATATTTTGCTATGAAGACTTTAGACCAATTAATAATAACACAATTATCGAAAAATGTTGAGTTATTGACAGACACAATCGGTTATTATTTAAATAAATTTAATTTGGAACCTGCATTTCGCAGAAACTTTGCTTATTTTTTGGAAAAATTGAGCACTTGACAATATATGTAGTCTTTTTACAACCTTATACAATTCTTTCCAATATTTTTAATTTTGTGCTCAACATACCTTTGCGAATGCCAACGAAAATAATGTCTGCACATACCAATGCAAATAATAACCCCATTAAGTTTACAAATATTCTATAATTATTAACCGCCATTATAAAAAGAGAAGATTTTACTAGCCTATAACAATATACTTTTATTTACCAATAATATCTTCTAAATTCAAATTGCAGTTTCGAAACAACAAACCATTTTTTAGGTTTGTGGACGTTAAACAATAAAGTTTCATTAATACATCAATAATACACATCTTCTTACCCAAAAATTTTACCTGCTGTCACATTTGCTTTTATGTGTATATGTAAACACATAAATTGTAGGAAAACAAGACTTTTTTAACAAGTTTTTTAAATAATTTTACTTACTTAAGAAAAGTGTTTTCAAAGAAAAAAACCCACCGACGCACAGTGGCGCCATTTGAGTTTTTTCGTTGCAAAAATCATATCTTTTGAACCGAATAAGATAATTGAACAGTTTAAACAGCATATGATAGATAACTGTTCAGCCTATGAAATGAGCGTTTGGAAAGGGTACTACGCTTTGTAGGGGCCTACTTATGGGTTATCAAAGTTAAAATTAGTAGAAAAATCAATTTTGTGGTAACTAAAAAAAATTATTTTTACATTTTTAGATTGTTTTTATTTTTTTTCTTTAGGGTTTTATGTTTTAAATTATTACCCAACAAATTAAAAAAAAAATAATTTTTTTTTTTTTAAATTTATTTTTTCAATTTTCTGTAAAATATTTATCACAATTCGTAGGAGAAGGTATATCTAAAAGACTAACCATTTCTAAACTATAATTATTTTGTTACTCTATTCGTGACTTCACATGCCGCAGGGAAGAAATAAGTGGATCGGAAGATGCTGCCAACATGTTGAAGAGGTCCTCATTTTGCCTTACCCTTGATGCTTTGAATGTGTTCTGCAATCTATATTTTTTATAAAATTTGTTAAGAGACTCCTGTGCTTCTTCAGAAAGCTCTCCAATTGGCAAAGACTGGTACTCAATTATATCTTTGCCATGCGCCAATATTTTATGGACGGTCGGGGTCAACTTCTTCTGTGGATACATTTCTGCTAAAAAAGATGCAGTTTTCGACGCATACTCTCCATATTTTGTAGAATTTACATTTTCTTTGCAGTTTAAAACATCCAAGATCGTTCCCAATCTTTTCACGATTTGATTGTCAATTCCAATGATTCTAGTTACTGCCTCATCATTTTCAAAAAATCTCCTAGAAGTGTTTCCATCGTTTGAGTTACCGTATCCGTGCTTGGGACAGTCTACTTTTAGTCCAACTTGTTTAAAAAAAGCATCCTGTATTTGCTTCTTTCTGATCTTTTCCTTATCCTTTATTGATGTATTTTCATCGAAGTTTTCCTCCTCTTGTGGTAGGGTATATGCCAGTTTTAGCAATAATTCCATACACCTTATCCTTGCGTGCAATGGTGACATTCCATATTCGTAATTCTCCTAATTTGTAGAATCGTTTAAATTACCAAAGTTCTTCTGACAAATAATAATAAAAAATCGATAATAAAAAATATAAAAATAAAACGAAAAAAGGGGTTTAAATAGGTTTTTGCTAAATTTTTCCTCCAATATAATTCTGTCTATATATATGTATATGATAACTAATTGAAATATGTTATAATTAAGCAGAAAAAGATACTAATCTTAAACTCTTTACAACTAATTATATAAAATTGAGATGTAACATATTATATATGAAATAAATTTAATTGAATTGAAAAAAGTTCTTCTGACTCTTTTTGCAAATCGGGCATGACATTGTTGAGGTTGTTCCTGTCAGTTCGTTTACGACTTTTCCGTCAACCATGGTCAGGTGGAACTCGTAATTGCATTCAATATATTTTCCTTCTCCAATTTGCAGCTTTGTAGGCTTAATCTTGCTTATTTGTTCTTCAATGTCCTTCACCGTAGTCCTTATGAGTTCTGCCGATTCCCTTGCAAACTGAAACATTAGTGGTCGGCAATAATGCACTGATGACGGACGTGGATTTTTCCAGTGTAGGGAATCATCCGATTTTAGCCGCAAATGAACAACAGATGCCATAAACATATTTCCGTCCGATATTGTAGCGTCATCGGAAGATATCCTTTGCTTATAAACGCTTTGTCCGGATGATCCATCGCAGCCCCATTTGCTGATCAATGTCAACTTCTCAGGAAGAATTTTCACTTCCGTGAAAAACTTTGGTGTGGTTGACTTTATAAACAGTTCAAATAATTTTAAATTGTTCAACGCCATGTTTGCAATACTTAAATTGTTTAATGGTTTCAGTAATTGTTGCGCCAACTTTCAGGCGTAGACTATCCAGGCATTATGCTTATTTTGCATTACATAGGCTTATGCTACTATGCCTAAAAATTTACCTGTTCCCTGCATACATATGGATTTAGGCTGAATAATGCAATTTTGATATTATGCACGTGTCCAAATAAGATTTGTGCCTACCTGTAGGGACCATAAGTCAATATTGTTCCTGACCATTTGTACGCCAAAGTATTGTTTATGTGAGGTACGTACCTGCTAATTTCAATGAGTAGTTTTTTTCAAACTATTAGATCAAACTACTGTCAGTCAAAACATATAAGGGATGGACGCCATACAATTTCTGCAACCATGTCTTTTTAAACTTTTTTACCTCTAGAAGCCAAACGGGCACGTACGGGCAGATAAAACCTTTTGAATTATGTAAAGAAATAATCAAAGAACAGGTTTTGCAAATATGGCAAATATAGAAAAATATAGTTTTTTTTTATTTTCCGTCAAAGTTGAAAAATAGTGAAAAAACGGATAGTTTTTAAATAGTGATTTACTAGGAGAAACACAAAGCAAACAGTTAATTTTTTTTTATCATTATACATTTAATAAATACATCAATCAATACAAACAAAAAATAAGGCGATTCGTTACCTATTTTTCGTGATATTACACCTGAAATCGCAACAAATTGACTAAAAATTGTGTGTTTTTTTGAAAACCGAAAGTCGGTCAACTTTGAACGGTTATATCTTCTAAACTAAAAATGTGATATTATTAAGAGTGGCATATTTGAAATCGTTGAAAAGTTTCCTATAATATGGGTTTATTCAAAACTTCGTCGGCACTCATGAAAATTTTGATTTTTGCAACCTCGCTTGCTCTACGGGCGCCACTGTGCGACGCGATTGGTACAGAAAGAAATATTTTTACAAGCACAAAATACCAACAAATTCTTGTGGCTATTTTTTTCTTAATAATTTCTGCATTTAGGTACGTCTTTTTAACGAAAGAAAAAGGGACCCTTTAACAGGCATCAAAGAATTTTTTTCACAAACAAAACACATATCGTTAGCTTAAATGCAAAACAATGTAGATATTATTTGTCAATCATTGTACAATGTTAAAAACAGAAATAAAACAAACCATAAACAAAGATAATAAATAATAAATATATTATTTCTGTTTAGGGGCCTCAAAATAGGCCGTGTGATATAGCCCTGTGAATGAGAGTGTTTTGCAGCAAAAAATATTATTTTACGCTCGCAAAATAAAAGAGCGTAAGCATACATGTGAGTTTTGCTTACACAACCCTGCAAGAAATGAATGATCAAAACTAATACATAACCAATTTTTTTACCAACACATTTACAATTATTTTACAAAATGGGATTATGTTTACTAGCAAACATTTTATTAATATATTATGCTTATACATATTTACATTTACCATATATCTGGTAACACGTTTTAAAATATTAATTAATTGTAAGAATTTAACTAAATTCGTATTAATTTAGTTTAAATATAGTAAAGGCATTTTGGAGATTGTGGTATTTAAAAATATGTAGGGAAAAACGCTGATTACTTAAGGTGAGCAATGCGTATGTAAGAGTGAAACAACTAAAGTTTGTTACAGAGTTGCGGTTTTGCATGTTTAATGTGTAATATTAAAAAAAAATTTGTGAATCCCCTATAAAAACATATTTTAAAAAAAAAATTTAATCAAATTAAATTTTATGTGCGCGTAGACGTGTGAATAAATAAAAATATCAAAAAATAAAAAAAGGAAATTTAATGTGTTAACTGTCACGTGACAAATTGATAAGACAAAGAAAAACAAGAAATAATTAATAAAATAATACAAATAACAAAACAGAAAAGTCTAAAAAGTGAAAAAACAAATCGTAAAAAAACATGGATAAACAACACAACAAAAATAAGATAAGTATAAATAAAAGGCATTTTAAAAACTGTCTTTCAAAAGAAAAAAGGACATATGAGTCTTTTTTTGCAAGTTTTCACCCGAACAAACATAACAAAACAAAAACACAAAACCAAAATAATATTAACAATAATAATAATATAAACAATAGTACAAATAACAATAATCGTATTATACATGAATTATTCGCAGATTATTTTTGAAACGGAGGAAATTGAGGTTATTGAGAACCAATCAATACTACCGCGGTCGTCGTATACGTTAAGAGATGGTAATGAGGCAGTTCACCAAACACCAAACAACACTGGTAAGTTTTTTATAAAAAACGATGGTTTTCATTAAATTTTTTTTCCATTTTAGACTTTCTGGCTCTTTTGCAGCAACTGTTAGATGGCCAAAAAAATATAACCAGTCAGCTGGAAAAGGTCCAAAAAAAACCAGACGACATTAAGTTTAGGGCAGGTAAGCATCGTTCACAACCAGGAGCAACTTGCACTTAAATTGGAGGCGATAGAAGCAGATGTAAGTTGTTGATAATTTTAGTCTAGCTTTTTATATATTTTAATGTTTAATGCTTACTAGGCCACGACACAGCCAGAACTGATGGCACAATCTAAACTTATAATGGAGTGCAAAGTAGGCATAAAGAGCCCAAGAGTCCCTCCGCCGCATGACAGGGGAAAGTTGTGATCAAGGGTTTGATGAGATCGCCAGCATGCTCCCCTTGCGGACGACAACAGCAGTAAAATAAATAGAGGAGAAGCTGGACTCCGATTACGCTCAGGCGATGGTAATAATAAAAAAAATTATATATTTTAATTGCTCTAAAAGTTTTAAAACTTCACAGAATTCCTATATTCATAAAATAAAAGGAGTTTCGTTGGATGCTGGCAGCGTCATCCGTGCATTATTTACGGATGAACTGCTAGATAAATATAAATGGGATGGAAGGTGGGGAAAGCTTTCGTTGGCAAGTCTTACGCTGCTTAACAAAATTGTAAGAGGTATGTATGAACATAAAATATTTGTATCTTTGAATATTTAAAATTTGTGTCTTTTCTTTTTTACCTCCTATTTAAGATGTTTTCCAGAACCTAGGAACCGTGGAATATGAAAAAAGCATAAAAAGCGGTTGAACGCGCCCACCATAGGCTTAAACAAAAAAAATATACATATATGTATAAAAGAAAAAGTTGTAAAATAATTAGGGACAGCAAATGAAGATAATTTTTCAAATGTAAACTAAAAATACACTAATATATTCGTTGTTGTGTGTTACTTTTTTAATAACATTTTTATATACTTACACAGTACAACATTTTTCAGTTAATTGATTGCCAACTCAATTCTGTGAACTGTATGTGAAATTAGACCCAAAAAGAAGAATTTCTGCATCATTCGTTTTGTCTTCTTACCTGCGATTTGAAGTTAGTATCGATTTAAAGTTAGTACTATCGTATAGGGGAATTTATCACGTTTTAGGCCCTGTTGTTTGACATAGCTCGACAACCACTAGCCCAATTTAGTTGAAATAAATTTTAAAAATTAAGAATTACAATTCCCTTAATCTGTTTATATATTGTTTTCCTATACAAGTAACACTTTCGAAGTTAAAAATGAATGTATGAAGGGAAAAAATTATTTTTTGCCTAAAAATTTAAATTTTTTTTTTTAAAAATACATAAAAAATCCAAAATGGAAAAAAGTTTCAAGTCTAGTTATTTTTTCGCAAAGTCACATAACCTATGAGCAAAATGAGACAAAGATCATAAAAATCGATGCACGCGTTTCGCTTTTATTCGCAATTGAGTAAATGTATGAATTTCAAAAATTTGCTCGAGATATGCACAACATTATTTGGAGAAAACATTGACACCTTTTTCATGATTCTGAGAATTAAAAAAAAAGGAATAAACAAAAGGTTATTTGATTTTTATGATTGCGGTAATAAATGTACCTTTTTATTATTTGGGTTTTTCCGGTGGCTACCTATATGATTTTTTTGCAGAAATTGCACCCATATTTAAGGGTGGTCATTATTTGGAAAGTTTTGCACAGTTTGAAACGTACAAGTGCTGAATCAGGTATATAGCCAGCCGCCCTTAAAATATGCGCCCATTTATAAGTACCTGGCAGTAAAATATTCAAAAATACGTAGTATTTATAGGTGTGCATTGATCGATTTTTGGCATTCAGCCAGTGCCGACGAACGCGAACAGTAAAAGTGATTTTTCTCCAGTTTTTTAAAAGTGAATAACAACAAAACATAAAATATATCAATATGGAAAACAACAAGTGCCCATATTTGGATGAATATTGTTACGTTTGTGGTCATATCGTCCGAAAAATACAGAAAAAAGATCGAAAAAATTTGTTTACTGAGCAATTCAAAACCGCGTATTGTAATTATTTCGATGAAGCAGATTTAAGTGGTGCAAATTTTACGCCGAACACAGTGTGCAACAGTTGTTATACTACCCTTCTAAAATGGATTCACGGAAAAAGTAGAAAGTTATCTTTTATGAAGCCAGTAATTTGGGTGGAAGACACAACTGGACATGATGAATCCAGGTGCTATGCATGCATAAATTTTCGTCCTGGATTAAACAGACAACAATTGAAAACAAAAGTATACACTGCTGCATTTACTGCCACACTTCCAGTGCAACGCCCTGCTGATACCGATGCACCTAAACCTCCGAGTGCGGATACTGTGTCCCTGCTAGCCGAAACCGTTTTCACCAATCCGACCGATTTGGATGATGCTGATTGGATACCCGATATTGAAAATAGTGCACCACAACCGCTACCACAAATCGAAATGGATTACATTGTGGCCAAGCTGGGACTATCACAACACGACTCCGAATGGCTGACATCATTTTTGAAGAGAAGAAAACTCACACAGCAAAATGTCAGCGCAACATCATACCGACAACGCCAAGCTGATTTTCAGAACCATGAATATGAACAACCTACGAAGAAAACAAGATCATCAGAACCACAAGCGTCAACTTCTACAAGGATGGATATTGCCAATAATTGAAAAAATGTTCTAAATTTTGTTTTTATGCATATTATAATTGCGTATTAATTGCATGTTATTTTATTTTTATTAAGTTTTTATAAATAAAGTTTTTTTTGCATGATAATTTTTTAATTTATATTTTTATTTTTATTTTAAGGGTGGTGGCTATAACTGATTTTTGAAATTCATACCTTTACTCAATTGCGAATAAAAGCGAAACGCGTGCATCGATTTTTATGATCTTTGTCTCATTTTGCTCATAGGTTATGTGACTTTGCGAAAAAATAACTAGACTTGAAACTTTTTTCCATTTTGGATTTTTTATGTATTTTTTAAAAAAAAAATTTAAATTTTTAGGCAAAAAATAATTTTTTCCCTTCATACATTCATTTTTAACTTCGAAAGTGTTACTTGTATAGGAAAACAATATATGAACAGATTAAAGGAATTGTAATTCTTAATTTTTTAAAATTTATTTCAACTAAATTGGGCTAGGGGTTGTCGAGCTATGTCAAACAACAGGGCCTAAAACGTGATAAATTCCCCTATACGATAGTACTAACTTCAAATCGATACTAACTTCAAATCGCAGGTAAGAAGACAAAACGAATGATGCAGAAATTCTTCTTTTTGGGTCTAATTTCACATACAGTTCACAGAATTGAGTTGGCAAATCATGTGTTGTACTGTGTTAGTAAAGTCATTTTTGAATTGAATAAAATATAAAAATAACTTAATTTTATTTAACAAATAAGAGTTTTTGCACTTTTTTTGAGTTTTATTTTTTTTTTGCAGCTGTGTCCGGAATATACATCAGTACTGACTAGTCAGCTGTGTCCAGTATGTACATCAGTACTGACTAGTCAGCTGTGTCCAGTATGTACATCAGTACTGACTAGTCAGCTGTGTCCAGTATATACATCAGTACTGACTAGTCAGCTGTATCTAGTATACACATCAGTACTGACTAGTCAGCGGTGCCCATTATTAACATCAGTACTGACTAGTCAGCTGTGTCCATTAAGGCTAGTTTACACGGTAATACAATGTGATACGACATGTCAAAAAATGATGTAGAACGAGAAAAATCTTATCATGTAAAAGCAAAATGCATTGAGTAATGCCATGTTTCCACGACGATTTGAATCACCTGATTCGCTCTCTGAATCATGTTAATGAATCATGGCGTTTACACGACTTATATACTTGCTTCGATTTGACAGTTGTATTTAATAAGCAAATCAGGGTTGTCAACATTGAATTTCCAAAACGCACCAAAATGGAGAAAAAACGTATCATTTGAAAAAAAACGCACCAAGTTTAGACTCTTTTTTTATTTTAAAAGTTTATTGAATTAATTTTGCATAATATTTTTATATTAAAAATACGGTATAATCGCGAAAAAGTTAATCTCAACAAATTTTAGCGCCTCTGTGCCGCTCTAAAAAGTTAAAGACCGAACCATAATGTGCTTAAGTTGGCTTAAGCAATTGTTCGAATACATGTAAATCATATGAATGTAAATCATATGAAATTTTGTTTAAAGTTCCAAGCACAGGCAGTAAGTTAACTTTTCTGAGCGTATTAATAAAAAATGTCAACAAATCATGGCAAAACATCACAAATCAGATAAGATTTTAAGCAGAAAGTGTTACTTTTGAAGTAGCCATCTTAAAAATAATAATAAAACGCCACAAAATTCTCGAGACTGTGGAAAACACATAGCGCTTTTTCGCACAGGAAAACATTACATGTACCGAAATTTTCTGATATTAAAGCAAGTTTGATGAAAACATAATTAAGCAATCACTGGTTCAATTTCTATAACCTGAAATAACAATAATGTCGGTAATAGTGGGCTGGCAAATTTTCAAAAAGAAATAGAATTCGCTCTCCATAAATTTTTGGAGACGAAAGTCGGTTGTAGCACCTATGCTAATTTATTGTAATCAAAACTAAGTAATTTAAAAAAATTTAGTGTGTTATTTTGGAAAAATCTTTGTTTATTAATGCATTTTTTATAATTTAATACCGCTTAGAAAAGTTAATAAATCGAAAAACTAAACAACCCTTCCAACATTTCGCGATTTAACTGTAAAGGAATAATAATAAAAATAATATATAGTAATAAAAAAAAACATAGAAAAATAAACAAATTGGCTTGTATTCATTTGTATTAGGTAACAAATTTTTTTGATTTACATAAGTTCTATACAACATTTTTAAAAAAGAAATCAACGATCAAAAGTAAGGATTTAAAATTAACAATAGTTATTTATTTATTCTTTTATTAAAATATATTTATATAGTTTAATATTTTCATATTAAAAATATAACAATAATATATTAAATTTATATTAAACCAAAAAACTTAATAAAAAATAGATGAAATTTTCGTACATTAATTTAATAAATTCTGTTTAAATTTTTTTGAAAAGAGATAACAAATTTATAATAATTATTCCTAATTAATAAAGCTAATATTTTCATCATTATAAAAAGCACCAAAAATGGTACAAAACGCACTGAGTTGACAACGCTGACACAATCGATTTATTCAGCTAGTTCAGATAAACTTGCGATTAAAATTAGAGAAGATAGGAATTTTTCATGCTTCACAAGTAGATTCAAAATGAATCTACCTGATTCGCTCTCAAAATTTTGTATGGCGAAGCAGGTTGCTTCGGTCATGATTTGGGTGTGAAGCATGAATAGAGAGCGAAGCACGTACCGTGGAAACATGGCATAAGAGAGAATACGGATAAAAATATGACAATCGGTCGGTAAATGTTCGTTTCTAAACCATTTTAGATACTTATGTATTCTCATCACACCAGAGTCGCCTTTTAACAGTATATATTGAAGGTGGTAACATTTTTATAAAATTATAAAAACAAGCAGAATCAACTCAGGAAATGTTCATGTTGTTTTTGTAAATATTGTAAAACTGCAACCATCTGCTTTTTTGTTATTAACTTACTTTGCTTTTATTTTACTTAAACCATTCGTGTAAACATGAAAAATACTTACCAACAGATTTTTATTTTTTTTTTATTTTAAACACGGAGAGAATTTTATAATATTTTGATTCCACAAAGTCGTAATACATTGTATTACCGTGTAAACTAGCCTTTACTAACATCAGTACTGAATAGTCAGCTGTGTCCAATATTAACATCAGTACTGACTTTTAAATAGTATAAGAGTTAACAGCTCCGATATATGTTTTATTAACGGCAAAATATATAGGTTAAAAAAAGATGCAAAACCACACGTACACAAAAGTTTCCATCAGTTTTTTCATATTTGCCTTAATAAAATGATAGAAACATTGTTCTACGCGATGATGGATATTCGCATCAGCAATGCCAGTCATATGACAGATCAAATGACTGTCACTGTTCTTGTAGGGAATTGTGTATGACGCTGACATCCCTGTTTTAAACATAAGGTCTGTCTGCGTACACATATTTTGCATAATTTTGTACAAAATGTCGCAAAATCTTGCAAAATGTTGTCTGCGTACTCCAAATCTCTTACAGCGAGAGAGACAAAAAGAGAATTTTTTGACAGTTGGAAGTTAGAGAACTTGCAAAATGTTACTGGAGAAATTCCATCTGGTAAGATTTTGCAACTAGTTTTAACAGCTGTTTTTATAAACTATTTGAATGAAAGAATTTACGTGTGCCAAGATAGCGTCGACGAAATAGCGTCGAATTTGGGAATTTAAAAACCGGGAAACCAAAATACCCAAATAATGGGAACTTACAGTATATGAACAAAAAGTTAGCGTCGAATTTACCCATCCAAACGGGCCTTTATAACCAGGCGCTCCGCCTACAAAATCATCAGCCGACTTGGTGAAAAACCGGTTGGTGAGCTCACGGAGCAGGAGAGAACCTCTCTCCAGTGGGCAAAAACCCATATTGAGGGTTTAAAACGTGCACCTCCCTCTGCAGAGGAAGGCAATCCTGAACGGAAGCCAACCGAAGCAGCGCCTAAACGGCAACGGTCTGGGGAGGACACGCTTCCTGGGACTAAAAGGTCCAAATACACGCCTCAACGGCCGCAAAATAGGTCGTACAAAGATGTGGCTAAAGACCACCTCATTTGGGCGATCATTGACCGCAACGCTAGTGACGGCACCATTTCGTCCAAAAACTGGAAGCTGGTTGTCGTCGCACTTAGTAGGGCGTTCTTGAGTGTTCTAAGGGGTAACCCTGGACCACCACCACAATGTGAAGATGCCGGTTGGTATCAAGGGCACATTAAATTGATAGCGTGTGCAGATGAGCGTTCAGCGCTGCTGTACAAGGATGCCGTGGAGTCCCTGGGGGAAGTTTGGCAGGGCGCTAAGATTGAGGCAATACCTCTGGCCGATGTACCGCAAAGGCCCAGATCTATTGCCAAGATCCCCGCTGAGCCATCCGACCCCAAGGAGATCCTGGAAATAATACAGCTCAGTAACCCCCAGCAACCCACACAGGACTGGAAAGTAGTGAGGGTTTCTGAATCTGTTGAAGAGTCCAGGAAGGCCACTATTGTAATAAACAGTGACTCTCTGCCGTCACTTCGGAAGACACAGGGGAAGATTTTCTATGGATTTGGAACTATCTTCCTCCGAGTCTATAAAGGTGACGACAAAGGGAAGCCTCAAGCTCCGGCGACTACCACCACCACAACAACAGCATCAACGGAGCATATGGAAGACGATTCTGCTACGTCATCGGCCAATGAAGACACCCAATCGGTCTGTGGACTTGTGGGTGACTTCTTTGGTAAGATGGGAGTGGCGGATGATGAGGACATCCTTCTGGAATCGGACGACGATCCAGAGGATGCCAACGTCACAGTCGTCCATAGTGATGAGCTATGATGAAGGTGACACAAATCAACCTTCATCATTCTAAAGCGGCGTCAGCTGCCCTTCTCCTCCGATTAGCTTCAGGCACGGAGGAGCATATATGCATCCAAGAACCATTGTTGTATAGAGACAGGGTTTGCGGACTCAGATTAGACGGTTACAGTACTCTGTACGCAGCCGATCAAGGTAAGACCAGGGCTTGTGTTATGGTCAAAAACATCCTTAAAGCTTTCATTCTTTCTGATTTTAGCGATAAGGACACATGCACTGTCGCAGTAGAATGCAAAACCAGTACAGTCTGGTTTATGAGCTGCTACATGGCACACGACCAGGGTGCTAATCCTCCAAACTCCACAACCAGGAAGGCGATGTCGTACGCTAAAAGGCACAACATCCCCCTAGTAATATGTGCTGATGCGAATGCACACCATACCATCTGGGGTAGCTCGGATGTCAATCCACGAGGTGAGTCGCTTTTGGACTTCATAGTAGAAAACGAACTAACAGTAGTTAATAGGGGTAGTGAGCCCACCTTTATTGTGACTAACAGAAGGGAGGTTCTTGATATTACGCTTATTAGTGATAAGTTCGCGGATATGATTAGCGATTGGAACGTGTCTAAGGACTGTTCCTTCTCTGACCACATGTATGTTGATTTCAATTTTTCCTTTAGAGTTGATTCAGTTAAACCCTACACGAACAGAAGAAGGACCAACTGGTCTATCTATGCGAGTGTAATCGGGGACAAGCTGCCTATGTGCCCAGTTCTCATAGACAGTGTTTCCATGCTCGACTCCGCAGTGGAGTCATTGACCGGTGCCTTAATGGAGGCAACAAACGAAGCCTGTAAAATAATTGACAGGAGGGGCAAAGCTAAGCCCATATGGTGGAATGCGGAAATTGCTGAAAAACGCAAGGAAAGCAGGAAGCTCTTTAATGAGGCAAAACGTAATGGTGTTTGGAACAATTACAAGTCCTCAGTTAATGGATTCAAGAATCTTATTAGGAAGGCCAAGAGACAGTCATGGAGGAAATTCTGCAGTGACGTGGAAAACTCCTCGGAGACAAGTCGGCTTCGTAAGATTTTATCCTCTAATCCAGCTATTCCATCATATATACGGAAGATGGATGGATCCTGGACCACAAACAGTCGGGACACCCTTGAGGTCCTGATGAATACACACTTCCCAGGTTGCACTGATGATGTGCCTAGGGAGGAAACTTTAAGTGGCGCTCGGGATATCTCTAATATTCCGATAACTCGCCATCGTATGGAATGGGCGGTCAAAAGCTTCCATCCCTTTAAATCTCCGGGCCCGGATGGCATTATCCCAGCGGACCTACAAAATAACCTGGGAATATTGATGCCATGGCTCTTGGCAATATTTAGAGCCTGCCTGAGTCTCTCACATATCCCAGCAACGTGGACATCATATAAGATCGTCTTCATCCCCAAGAGTGGGAAGACATCTCACACTATGGCTAAAGACTTTAGACCAATTAGTCTATCCTCCTTTCTACTGAAAATACTGGAGAGGATTTTGGATATTCACATTAGATCATCACTAGGACCCAATTCCCTGTCACCGGCTCAGCACGCCTACACGAAGGGAAGGTCCACTGAAACTGCGCTTCACTCATTGGTGGGCCACATAAAGAGATCCCTGCATTACAAGGAATTTGCTTTAGTTGCATTCCTGGATATTGAGGGCGCTTTGAACAATGTTAAACCTGAATCGGTTATTAACGCTATGAGACATTTGGAGATCGACTCAGCGATCATTCAATTTGTCAGCAGTATCTTGCACTTCAGGCGTATCGAATCCAACTTGGGCGCCTCGAACATTTCAAAGGTTGCGACTAGGGGCACCCCGCAAGGTGGTGTACTGTCACCTTTACTTTGGAATCTGAATATAAATACCCTACTCAGAGCCATGGAAAGGACGTGCTGCAGAACAGTTGCATATGCGGATGACGTAGCAGTTGTGGCTATGGGTAAAGATCCCAGACTTTTGTCTGAACTAATGGAGTCCGCGTTGGACGTCCTAACAAAATGGTGCCAGGGATGTGGACTGGATGTAAATCCCACCAAAACAGAACTGGTACTTTTCACAAGGAGATACAAAATTCCCAAATTTAATACCCCGAGGATAAAAGGGGTGTTACTGGAACTGTCTGACAGCGCCAAGTATCTTGGGCTAATATTGGACAGTAAACTGAACTGGTGGATGAACACCAGCTCCAGGACTAATAAAGCGGCTACTGCATTATATTGCTGCAAAAGGGACATTGGCCTAAACTGGGGAATTAACCCGAGGAATGTATACTGGCTATACGAATGTGTCATTAAACCCATTCTCTTCTACGGGGCAGCTGTTTGGTGGCCGGCGCTCAAGGCGAAGAGTCATCAAACCAGGTTTGAACGTACAATGAGAATGGTGGCGATAGCGGTAACAGGTGCCATTAGAACAACTCCCTCTAAGGCATTGTTTACGATTCTAAATTGGTTACCACCAGACATTTTGGCGAAAAGGTTAGCTGCGAACGCGGCGGTAAGACTAAGGGCCACCGGAGCATGAAGAGATTATAATATCGGACATGCTAACATTCTGAATGATATCAATTGGCACATGGAGCCAATCTTTGATCCTGGCTTCACGGTAAGCATTGTGGATAACGTGGTCCACTATGATGACCTGCAAATCCCCGCGAATGCGATTCGAATCTTCACGGACGGGTCTAAAACACTGTATGGTGTCGGTTCTGGCATATACTCCGAGCAGCTAAACTGGAGCATTCCTATAAGGCTGCCGGACCACTGCAGTGTTATCCAGGCCGAGATAATGGCCATCCACACAGCTGCGAAACGCATCCGGTACGGTGAAATATCTGGAAGGAATATTCACATTATTACCGATAGCAAGGCGGCCATAAGATCCCTGGAGAATGTGTTCATCACATCGAGAATTGTCCGAGAATGCCGGATGTCTCTGGAGGAGATAGCGAGACATTCACTGGTCACCCTTAATTGGGTCCCCGGACACGGAGACATACATGGGAACTGCATGGCGGATTCGTTGGCGCATGCAGGTACCACCTTGAATCGGGACGGTTCCACATATGTAGGTGCTTCACTCCCAAGGTGTAAGCAACTTATAGCGCACAAGTTTCATCTTATCGCCAGTCAGAGGTGGCACGATGAAACCACCTGTGGGGAAACCAGGAAAATCTGGCCCATCATAGATGAAAAAAGGACATGGCGGGCATTACAGCTGTCCAGACATCTTCTAAGAAACCTAACTGCGGTTATAACTGGCCACTGGCCAATTGGGAGGCACGCCCAGAGGCTGGGGCTCCCTTATAACGACTTGTGCAGAAGTTGCGGCGATGAGGAGGAGGAAGAGTCAACGGAACATCTTCTCTGTAACTGCCCGGCTTTCGGAGACTTAAGACTCAAAATGTTTGGTCGAAGAACCCTTGGGGACAAAACTTGTCTCTCTGATGTTGATGTAAACAGGATCCACTCCTTTATTGAATCGACCGGTTGGCTGCATGGGAATACTAGCAGCCAGATTTCATAGGACCCATGGGAGACGGCGTGATATGGTAACACAACGGGAACTAAGTAATGGACCCACGTGAGCTGTGCTTGATCACGGCTGCCAATGGAACCTAACCTAACCTAGCGTCGAATTTAGGAATTTAAAAAGGGGAAGTAAAAATATATTTCTATTTTTAATAAAAATACTAAAAATATTAACCACAGGGGTTTGCACGGTATAAACTATATATTTTCTGAAAGTAAATAGTTTTCTGGATAAAATGAGCGATGCGTGCAAAAAATATATAGTTTATACCGTGCAAAAGCCTGTGGTAAATATTTTTTGTATTTTTATTAAAAATATTGTTACGTTTTTACTTAATAAAACGCGTTAAGGTTTATTTCCTTTCTAATAAACCTTTGAGTTCTTTTAATTGCAAATTAAAAAATAAATACACACGAATTCAACTTAACAAGCTTTATTGAAATTCACAAAATTAAACCACTATTGTATGTAACGATCTGAACCGTTTAATGTCTCCAATAAAACTAAACTAAACTTTTATGAGTTAGCCTGTATTTATAGTTCAAAACTATTCCTAGTTGGTTCAAGAACCGTCTAGTAGTTTCTTGAAAATTGTGTTCGAATTATTTTAAATCTAAAGTCTACAATTACAATTGCTAGAAAATTTAGTTACAGTGGCGTTCATAAAAATAGTAACTAATATGACATAAAACTATAATTTACAAGATAACTTATAACTAAAACCATAAATAATTATTAGACAAATCTAATTTCGTAACAATATAAATATATTTGGGCTTAAATCTAGTTTACCGACGCAGCTCCAAATAAAAAAAAAAGTACCTAGGGTGATAGAAAATGGAAAAATAAGAAGAAAAAATAAAAATAAGAAAGTTGGCGCAAACGCTTAGTTTTCGAGTTATGGGCGTTTAAAGTTTTTATATAAATATGTGATTTTGCAGTACATTTCCAAATGTATATGGCTAATATTGCTATCATTGCAAAGCGTTTCACTAGATCTTTCTGGACATACAAAATTTATTTTAATATTTTTAGTTTATTAAGAAGTGGTACGAGTTTGCAAAATACAAAAGTTTTTTAGTAAGCATAAAAACAAATTTATTAATTTTTTCTAATTCTTTAATGTATGTATATACTACATACTAATTTATTTAAGAATTTTAATTAAAATAAAAGTAAAACCTTCTTTATGTTTATGTTATACTAATGAGGAGAGAATCCTTGCCCATGGGCAAAGGCCGGCTATGCAAGGAAGCTTTAGTAAGCGAAACCGGTGTTTGTTATACCATAGAGAAGAACATCCTTGCGTCTGGCCAAAGGCTGGCTATGCAAAGAATTTTTTTTGCGATGCTAGTGTTTGTTATTTTATAAAATTTGAATTACACTTTTATTTAAATAAACTACATTCTTTCCTAGTGCACTTCCGTAACATTTAGACGTAAAATGAAAAAAACTGTAATGTGATCTAAAGAGTTTAAAATTTTGTAATAAATTATGTATTCCCAGAAAAATCTGTTCAAGAGCTTTAAAATGATACCAATATTGGCCATATACGTTTAGAATTGTAGTGGAAAATCACATATTTATATGAAAACTTTAAACGTCCATAACTCGAAAACTAAGCGTTTGCGCCAACTTTTTTATTTGATTTTTTCTTCTTATTTTTCCATTTTCCATCACCCTGGGTACTTTTTTTTTTTATTTGGAGCTGCTTCGGTAAACTAGATTTGTTCATATATTTGTACTTCCCTATTTTAAATTCCTAAATTCGACGCTAACTTTTTGTTTATACTGCAAATACCCATTATTTGGGTATTTTGGTTTCCCGGTTTTTAAATTCCCAAATTTGACGCTATTTCTTCAACGCTATCTTGGCTCACGTTTGTTATTTCAATTGTTTACACACCGATCAGCTGTTTTCTTGCTAAATTTCACTGGATACTGTCTGCGTACTTTTTGAGATATTTTCAGCCGAAAGAGTAAAATTTGTCTTACTCTCCCAAAAAAATTTACTGAGTATTTGCTGCCAGTGATGCATTTTGAGTTTTTTTGTTTTGGGCCAAATTGGCGATTTAAAAGGGCCAAAATACCTTTGATAGAGCCAAACTATTTTTGTAATAGCGGACAACATGATGTTTTTGTAAATATTTAAAATGTTTGATTGTCGTACAAACAAGCTTCGTATGTTTTTTCATCCTATCATTGATCACACCGTTTGTGCAGTTTATTTGGTCCTAAACAAACAAAATAATTTCTTAAATAAAATTAGTGTTCGAAAAATTGAGAAAACACATTAAAAAATCTATTGAACAATTTAAAGTAGTTAGCTGAATTTGGACTTAAAAGGGCCAAAATAGATTTCCACAGGGCCATAAAACATTCAAAAGTGCCAAAAATGGCACAATTGTGCCACGTTTTGCATCACTGTTTGCTACTGGAAAAGTACCCAGAAAGACCTACAAAATATCAAAAATTTTGAGAAACCAAAAAGGTAACAAGAATTTCAACCAGAAACATCCCCACACACGTATCAACATTTAGTGAAGCATACCCATGTTTGTCTTGTATTGCTCAGTATTTCTTGTAATTTTCTATGTATTGGATTTTAACCTCAAATTCGGCATTTTCATTTTAAATTTAGGTTTAAAAAAAATCACTTTAGAATTTTCTAAATCAAATTCGTTACTTTAAATATCAAAATCAGCCTTTATGGATATAATTCATTTAATAAAACCTGATTTTAATTTTTAAAATGTGGAATTTGATTTTAAAAAGGTAAATTTGTTTTTTAACAACTTGAATTTGATTTAGAAAACCCCACTTGGATTTTTTAAACAAAATACCCATTAAAACCAGGGTGGGTTTTTCTGGGTTACCACCCATGGGGCAGCCAACCCTGATTTATTCATGGCTAAAAACGGATTACTCTAGCCTCCAATTAAATAAATGCAATCATGTTGAGGATACATCATTAATAAAAATTGTATAAATTTGTACTTACGCAATTATTAATGTTTGGAGATGGAGCCTTTGGTGGAAATACCCATCCATTTGAAGTTTTACAGCTGCCACTCGTGCGAGCAAATGTTATTGTCTCTAGTTCCATGGCGGAATTGTCGACATTACGGTTAGAATAGCTTGTTGGTCCATTTAGAATTTGCTGATCGCGAGGCTCATTATAGTAGTTTTTATCCGAACTATTGGTTATAGTTTGCATTCCATGCTGCTGCTGAGCCTGAATGTTGACAGCTGTGGCAGATGATTCATCTCGTTTCCGTAATTTACTACGAACAATACGCGTTGTCATTAATGTTCCAGTATTACCAACCATATTTATATTTAATTTAATATTTATAAAGATTTGTTGAAAACAATGTATGTGATGTAAGTTAATGATATATTTCAAAACGATGGGTATAAATATATTTTTGTAAGGTCAAGTTCAATAAACAGTTGCTTTTTGTTTTTTAAACTTAACAATTCGTCAAAAAAAAAATGTATATCATATATATCACAGTAAAGTTAATTTTAATAAATATTGGAGTTGAAGTTGTTCCCTCTATTTTTATATTTTGCTTTGTACTTCTGTTTCTGCTTGTTGACGATGACGATTGAAAGTAGATCTTAAAAATTTTCTACAATAGATTGACTAGAATTTTGTATCGAATTTTTTAAACAATAATAGTCTTAGTTTTTACTGTGTGAACCTCCAGTAATTATATTTTTCGTTGCTAAGGAGTGGTGTATGTATTCACGGTCGGTCGCTGATGGATACGGCCAGGGGGCTGAAGATGGTTAATTTTAACTGTGGTACAATTACATTTGTATCCAATGCTAAATAAAAATTTAGCTTTTTATTGCAGTAATTGCTAGCTGTATGACACGAGGTAGTACATTTGACTGATAATTAATGTTTGACCGATTTTGAATGGCTTAAGACAAAAAATTTATAATTGTCGCTTAGTTTGCGCGAATAATTACGTTTTAAAATATTTTAAATTAAAGAATATCTAGAAGTTTTTTTTTTACAACATATACATATGTATCTACGTATCTCTATTTCTGACTCAGAATTGGATACGTTTGCAATCAAGGCGAATTTACTTCAGGTGGCGGCGAGACTACACTAGTCAACAACACAAAAAACAACATACGTTTGAACAAATCAATACCGAAATCAGCCGCAAACAAAAATTTTTTTTTTTTGTTTTGACCACGTGATATTATTTTTGTTTTGAAAACAACAGCACATGTGTGACAAACAATAACAAAACATGCAAAATTACATCAAGAAAACATAACAAACACCATATTATTCTTAAAAAATTTTAAAATTAATTTAAATATGAAAAAATCTTTAAATTTAGCAGTTTAAAATGTTTGAAAAATTATGCAAAAATGTTGTTATATGAATAAAATCTACAAATTTGCCGGTTTATAAAATCCGATAACTGATTTTGATAGCACGTTACTAGGGCTATTAAGGCCGCCAGTTGTCACTTTCGACAAATCAAAATTTTTGGGGGTATTTCATATTAAAGAAGAAAAAAATTCAAAAATTTACCCAAATGTTGTTACATGAATACAATCTACAAATTTTTCGTCTAATCGTTTGCACTATGACTTGTTCGCTAATATTTCTTAAAGGCTGTTTAAATTAAAAACAAATTCTGCTTAATTCGGATTTTTTAAGTTAAAAAATATTATAATTCAAACATGTGTTTTATGGTTTTCACTACACAATTTTTCGTAAACAAACATAGATGGTATTGCCAAACTTCCTATATAATGCTTTTGTTCAGTAACCAGAGCTGCCGTCAAAAATTATTTTCGGGAATGAAAAATTTATTATTAATTAATTCATTTATTAAGTATGTGCTAATAATCCCAACTTTTGAATGAAAACACTGAAATCTATTGTTGTGGGAAAGCTAGTTTCTATGCGCATTTCGCTGGTTGCTTAGGCCAGCTCGTCAGCAAACTTTTTCCAAATACTAAGAAAAGCTAAAAATATTATACAAGTAGGACCATAAAGTGAATAAGAATTTTAAACACTCAGGTCTTACATGTAACAATATCAAAGCCTCAACAAAGATACAACAATAAACCGTCAATTTTTCTTTCTTACATTCCCCTACAATTGGCTGGTTTTTTCTAACACGAATTGTAGTTGTAAGAGGATAGAAAGAAAAAAACAAAATTAAAAAAAACAAGTTCCTTAACCCTAGTTAGATAAGGTACGTCTGCGTGACGTACGCTTTTTCAAATTTGTGCTCCTACTCTCACATTTGTTAACATACAACTTTCTCGCGCTCAATTATCATAGTCGTTAGCATCAGCTTGTTGGTGGTGGCTTTTTGTGTGCGTTAAGTTATGCTTTCTTTGAGAAATAAGCACAAATAAACTCAACATACGTCTGAGAGACGTATCGTTATCTTAATTGTAACTTTTGTAGCAAAAATAACTTTTTGTTTTGGCTGAATTTGAAGGTATTTGTTATTTAAATTAGCTGTAAAAATGTCTTGTAAGCGCTGCTTGGACGACGCAGAAATTGCTGCTCTTGAAAAGCGTGTTGGAGGACTCAAATTCACTGGAAAATGTGAGCAAATCGGAAGATGAATAAATGGAGGATAAGGTGCAACGTGATATATAAGACAAGCTTGTTGACATCCTTGATGCTGATAAGAATATACCACCGACTTAAGAAAATCCTTAAGAACCTGATAAATTTGCTACTTCTGCCTATAGCCAATTATTACTGTATATTATCCCACTATAAGACGTAAAAGTAAGCACTGCTGGGCTACATCAGAGGGTCAACGCGCTGGCCGAATTTCTTCAATGAATATAGTTCGAACGGCAAGAGTACTAATTTGGGAATGTAAATCACTGTACAACCCAATTTAATGCTTCGTTATTTATTTTACTACCGAAATAATTTCAGACATTGTTCAATGCACCAAACAAAAGGCCAGAAATTCCTACTTTAACGAAAACTTTGCGCGGCAACATAAAAAATGATTTACCAGATGAAGTAAGCAATAATTGCAGTAGCAGTGGAGAACAGCCTGAATAACAAAAAGATAAAATACTAAGGTTTCAGTCCATCAAAAATTCGACTTCCAAATGGTATGTTTAAAATGCAATGCACCTCTGTGTGGCGACCACAAATATTTACTTTGTAAATCTTGCATATAATGCTATTTGAATTTATTATTTTTTTTTTGGTACAGATATTAGTATCTAAGCAAAGTACAACAAAAGGATTTATTTTTGTTTTTAGAGCCGAACTGAAGTCCTTTCTAAATAACTCTTTAAGTTGTGATATTTTTTTAAGACTTATTGCATTTAATTTTTAATTTTATTTTTATTATTGTTTTCTGTTTAAAAATTACTTTATTTTAAAAGAAATTGAATAAATAAATGATTTTAACACAAAAATGTATCAATATTATATTCGGTGATGTCCTATATAAACTAGCACACGTCTTTCAGGCGTAAAGTTATCTTTTCAGTACAAAAAAATAACGTTATCTAACTAGGGTTAAATAAAGCAGCTTGCCATTTCAGTTTTTTATTTGCCGGGCACATGCAAATTAACTAGTATGGGCCAGCAGCCGACACAATCGACTGCAATCTAGAAATAACTTATTTGTACCGTTATTTCTAATATTTATTTAATCTAAAACTTTATTAAATATGTATATACATATGTAGAAATATACTATTTATTTAATGTTAAAAAACATATCGCACTTGATTATAAACAGAGTAACTCAAAATGTAATAATTCTCAGTAGAGCAGAACAATTTTTAATTTTATGAGACATATTTCTTTTAGGAAATTTAGTGACAATTTTTCTAAAAATGTATATATCGCTCATTTCGTGCAAGACCGTCACAACTCAAAATTTGGCATTTTCGAGTTAGTAATGCAGAAATGTTCTCCTCTTAAATCTCTACAAATTGATCTAAGAACGGAGAGAATTATTGAAAAAATAACGGTAATACAGATGCTTTTGACGCTATGACCTCTTGTAACAAACTTGAGCAATTAACATCAACAAGGTCACATTTCAGTTTTTTTGTTGGCATTCCTCTTGTACATGTGGTTTTCTTTGTAGCAAAAAAGAAACATTTGATTTTATAACTGTATATAAAATAAATAATAAAATAAATAATAATAGGTTGGAATCTTAAAAAGGCTCTCCTGTAAAGTTTCAAATTTTGAGTTGTGACGGTCTTGCACGAAATGAGCGATATGTATAACATAACTTCCCTAATCTCAATGTTTATAACAAAGCCTTTTATATATTTTCCATTTATATTTATTGTGTTGATGAATTATTTTGTTATAACCTCTATATATATATATGTTTTGTAAATGCATGATTACCATATAACAAATGACCATGATCGGTAGTGTCTGTTATATAAAATCGCAGCCCATCAGAAGATCGCACTTTATTTAAAAAAAATGCAATAAACACATTCTTTACAATGTAACCATATTAATAATGTAACAATTACATTAAAATTATTCATAAGCGCAAAAATTTAAGAAATCAACGGTAACACTTAAAAACAACAACTCTCCCAAAAAGAAAACAAAATATTTAAAATTGTCTTTCTCTTTTTATTTCTTAATCTCTACTGTTCTCCAATTTAATGCATAGCATAGAACTCGGCATGTTGTTGTTCTTTTTACTATGTAAACACAAAAACAAAGCATACTGCTTCTGTTATATGCTTACATTGTTTTTGCTCACACGTATGTGAATTGTTTCAACGTATTAGTACCACTTTCTAACGCATATAACTCGTAAAATACTGAACCGATTTTAAAATTTACATTAACAGAGTTGTAAAGTGCTGGCTTCACAAAACCTAATGTGACCTTTTGTATATTTAAAATTAACGGTCACATTATCAAAATACATCTATTAAACGTAACGCGATACGTAATTAAACCATGCGATAGAGGTTAACCACAACTGGAATGTCAAAATAATTTTGTATTGATCGTAATAGCAAGTAAGTTGGTATTGGTAGAATTACTTTATATTTCCAATTAAGCAACTAACGCAGCATTAATATCTGGGTATAAAAGCGGAATTTTCGAAGGCGCGGTCTTTTCATTTTAACCTCAATACCCGTAAAGTAATATTGAAATAAAGATCAAGTTTCGGATTACATAACTATTAGAATTGCTAAAAATTTACAAATTACATAAGTATTAGAATTGCTTAAAATGTTCTTTTAAAACCTAAAATTTTATCGGTTTGTTAAAATAAATATAATTTGCCTAACAATTTTAAGTGTTTGCAATTTTTCAATAAAATAAATATTGGTGGCAATCCAGAAAAGGGTAATATAAAATATTGTAATATATTCCAATTGTTAACAAATGTAATTTGAACAGATGTGGCACCAAGTCCGTATAAAAAAAAAATCAATAACTTTATGCAATCAGTGCCAACACCATAAAAATTTGAGGAATCTTGAGGGAAATGATTCACACTAATTTGCCAAGTAAACGGCATTGTTAAGAAACCACTACAAGACTGGTAAAATTCTGGATACCTCTCCAACAAATTTTGCTTGGCAATCATTATTACTTGCGAGTTTTTATTCATCTCGGTAGACATCTGAGTTTAACAACAAGAATCCGAGGAAAACTCCCAGCCCAACACATTATCTTAACAAGGAACGTCTAAAGTGGAGAAGTGTTTAAGATTCAATTATATGTTTATCTAGCACCAGGATCTTTAAATTATAGCTGTTAAATTGTCATCCTGATAATTGCCTACTACAACCTGAATTTGCAAATTAAGTATTTACTTTCAGACCACATTGTTATAATAATTTATATCATGCGATAATATTTTTTTTTCCTCCTTAACATATATGTAGTAATATTTTTGTCACACGTGTGTATTTTCTTATATTGCACATAATAATTACAAATAACGAAATAAGAACATAGGCAACTGTCAGAATATAAAGATAGAGAGATCAATCATAATCACACGTCATTGTATTAATCAACAGTTGTCTCCCTCCAGGTTATAGGCTTTACATTGCTGAATGATCATTCAACGGTGGACCTTTCGAGAAAAGAGTAAGTCAAAGAGAAAATATAAAAAAAAAAAAAAATTTTTTTTTAATAATGATTTTCTTTTGTAATCTTTAAATCACTGTAACAACTGCACCGGCATTGGCAAAAAAAAAAAAATAAATAACGAGTTTGCGAAATTTAAATTAGAAATATGTATTATTTGTAAGAGACAAATATATCTATTGGTAGTGTAGTGAATATTATAGAAGAAAATCATTATTAAAGGTAAAATTTTTAAAGAAGTTATTGCAAATGATAATTGAAAATGATAAAAAAAAAATAATGATAATGTGATAATTAAAGCAAAAGAATTAAAGTAAGAAGATGTGTGACAAATAATCGATAAGAAGTTTGACAAAAACAAAATTGGATTAAAGTGCATTCAAATGTGATTATATAGGAAAAAGAAAAATTAACAAAAGGTATTTAAAATCTCCGTGATTATGTTTATTAAATATTTTTTTTATTTAAAATGTATAGATTATTAAAACAAGTGGCTAACCAAACAATCCCATAAAACCTATTTAAAAATTTGCATTGCAAGCTCAGGCAAAATTTATGTTGTTTCCTCACCTATTTATTTTGTTCATTCGCTACTTTTGTCAATGATCATCAAAAAAAGTGATTGACCTAATTTTGAAATTTATATACTTGTTATTTACAGTATTCGCATACAGGGTGACAAGAATAATTACTTATTAGAACTTTTTTTATGAAATTTCAATTTACATTTATAAAAATGAATTTTAAATTAATAATTTTTTTTGTTTTTTCTAAATGCATGTGCTAATTTTTTTTTGAATTTGAAATAAACCTTTAAAAATTATTTCATACAGTTTTTTTAAATGCATAAATAATTGATCAATGATCATGGATTACTAGAACTTTCGATGTGATTTCTTTTGAAAGGATCAAGTAAGGTAAAGGCAATTTAGTATGGGATTACCTGAAATAAAAATCAACAGGAATCTAACAAGTCGGGTAGTCAATGGTTGGGTTGGGCAAACTTTTGTTCCACAACATATAGGAACAACCTAATGGAATATCTCATTGTAATACAACCGTTTTACCCTTTTTGCATTTTTTTTCCACCATCACGTTTAGCTATTGAACCACAATTTTTTTTCACATTTAAAATTTTCTTATCTGCATGCAACTAAAATATTTATCACTGTGTAGTTTTTTTATTATCCATGTTAAGTTCACGAACCCGTCCGATAGCCGACGAGCCAGAGCCGGAGTCTTCTGCATGCTAGAACTTAACAGAAGCACAATAAGGTCTACCTTACGAGTTATACGCTACATAAATAATTATTTTTGGCGCCCAACGTGGGGCCCGACGTTATCTAACACCTTCTTATTTAACACCTTTCATTATGTATTAGATAATCGTATGGGTCTTTCATTCATTTTATCTGGCGTTTTTCCCACCCATCAAAAATCTCTCAAAATCTGCCGACTTTTATTTTGCAATTTTACTTACTTCTTCTGGAACTACATTTTTTGAACTTTATTAAATAGACAAAAACTTTCTGATATTATTGCTTTTAATACTTTTGAAATATTAGTTTTGTCTTGGAAATTCAAGAACTATTGCATATAGTGATAGAGAGAATCCCGACAAATCATTACAAAACTCTTAATTAATTCTTCTAATTGTATTTTGGAGTTGGAAATTAGGAATTGAAGTAACGAGTCGATTCTTAACCATCCAGATTAATTTTAAATCCCTTCGTATTCACAGATGGAATCCTAGAAGTGATATTTATATTCACTCAGAGCCACGAGAACTTTTCTTATTGCTATCAAACCCATAAATATTATCAGTTTTTGAGAGAGATCATTTTTTTTATAGTATTACAAGGGATATTCTTTGCACTTTCGCGCCTTTACCAAACTAAAGCTTTTTAATAAGAAAATCACAGCTATAATATATTAAACTTTTACAAATTGAATATATCTTTAAATAATTGCAAGCAAAGATTTGGAATTAGTCCATTACTTTGTTGATTCGTATTGGTTATTATTATTTTTTCTTGTTAAAATTTTTTCCAACTAAATCTTTTTCATAAGAAAATCACAGCTATAATATATTAAACTTTAACAAATATATCTTTACATAATTGCAAGCAAAGATTTGGAATTAGTCCATTACTTTGTTGATTCGTATTTGTTATTATTTTTTTCCTTGTTAAAATTTTTTCCAATTGAATTTTTATCCATAATGTCTGTTAGAAGAAGTAATGAAAATGTATCAATAATTCCACCAGCGGTGCCTTCTGACATTCAAGCCCCCCCACCTCCAGCTGTCTTAACTGTTTGTGAGATCTGCAAAAATTGTATTACCATTAAAGCCCATGCTTTAAAATCTAATTGCCAGCACTATTTTCATAAATCTTGTTATAGTAAATACACCCAAACCAAAATTTATTGTCCAACATGTAACTCCCATCTTTCACTGCCTAAGGCAACAAATTCAAAAACTCCCCCAAAATCAAACTTAACAGTTACTACTAGAAATCAGGCAAAACAGCAGCAATTAGATGACAATAGATTTGCAGGAGAATCGCAACCTGGACCTTGCACACCAAACACTCTGAGTATGCATTCCTCTCCCGAAAGTGCAGAAAATCAGCGTCATTATATACGGAATTTAGTTACAGCGGCCGTTGGAGCTCAACAAGCTGAAATGCTTTCATCACTAAGCGAACAATTAACTCAGTTAATTCAAAGTAATATCGAAGCAGGGTTCCATAGATTATCAATAAACAATAATACTGCTTCTATTCCCCTCACCGGGCAAAACAATATACAAAATGACGCAAGTAATTTTACTCAGAATAATCATGGGCAGGGAATGGAAAGCCAAACTTTAAATCAGCTTTTAGGTCTTCCACAAAATAATGATCAGGGTAATTTTATAAATATTAACGCGAATCCTTCTGCTAATTTGTTTAGGGCAAACTCAGATTTTCGGGAGATTTGTCTGTGAGACCTGATAAAATTAGCCAAATTATTAGTAATTGGAGACTAAAATTTAGTGGTAATTGCTCCAGTCTGTCCGTAGATTCATTTCTTTATAGAGTTGAAGCTCTCACCAATCAAACCTTAGGTGGCAATTTCGATTTGTTGTGTAAGAATGCTACTGCACTCTTTGAAGGCAAAGCCAGTGATTGGTACTGGAGGTACCATAAAACGGTTAGGGAAATTAAATGGCCTGATCTCTGTATGTCACTTCGTAGACAGTTCAGGGATACACGAACGGACATGGACTACAGAGAACTAATACGAGATAGGAAACAAAAGCAAGGAGAAAGCTTCGACACTTTCTATGACTCAATACTGGAACTCGTTGACCACCTGGATCAGCCGATGGCAGAGTCTGTAATGATTGAAATACTTAGGAGAAACATTCTACCGGAAATTCAGCACGAAATATTGAACTTGCAAGTATTTTCTGTAGATCACTTGCGTGACATTTGCAGGAAACGTGAATATTTCCTACAGGATATTCGGAAAAGTAATATAGCCCATAAGCCGATGGTATTTTCAAAGAAGATAGCTGAGCTTTATGAAGAGGGTGAAACCATTTCGAACACTGTGTTCGTTTCAAATAGCGATATTTCTGAGCTATCCCTTACATGTTGGAACTGTTCTAAAAAAGGGCACAGGTACCAAGATTGTCTTGCTGAGAGACATGTCTTTTGCTTTGGATGTGGTACCCCAAATAACTATAAGCCAACTTGTTCCAAATGCAATCCAGCAAAAAACTTCCAGTTGGGTGCACATCAAAGTGCACGCAAACCTCTTCAAATGAAGAAAACGGATCGCTCAACGAGCACCGATTAAAAACCTCCAATAAAACAGCGACTTTAACACCCCAAATTTGTATTTCAAAGTTCGAAAAGAATACGGGTGACCTAAGACCAATTATACCGTTGCACGAGCGATTGAAAATCTATAACCAGGTTCGCAATAGAATCTTTAATGGGAAATGTGAGAAGAAACAAACGCGGTCTTCAAGAAGAATAAGTGAATATTGGTCGAATATAAGAAAGAAGAACAGAAATATATTGATTAGTATTTTTGAAAAAGAAAATGACTTACGTCCGTATGCCGACGTTACAATTTTTGGGGAAAGTGTGAGCGGACTTCTGGATATAGGTGCATCGATAAGTTGCATAGGAGGAAGTTTTGCTGCTAAATTTCTAGAGTCTAATCATCCGTATAAAAAACTTAATTCAAAAGTACACACTGCCGACGGTAAACCACAAAATATAGTCGGTTTTGTAAGAACAAATATAGTTTTCAGATCTCTAGAAAAACCCATAGATATTTATATAATCCCAAGTTTATCCCAAAAACCTTATTTAGGAGTTGATTTTTGGAGGTCGTACGATCTTTTGCCATTTAACTCTTTAAGTTTTCCATCAACTCCATCAATTGCAGCTTTAGTAGAATCATGTAATTTAGATAGTCACCAAAGGCAAATATTACACAAAGTTATCGAGTTGTTTCCTTCTTTTTCGAAAGAAGGGTTGGGGAAGACCACTCTTGTTAACCATGTTATCGATGTTGGTGATGCAAAGCCAATCAAACAAAGACATTATCCGGTTTCGCCTGCAATCGAAAAGCTAATGTACGAGGAGGTTGACCGCATGCAGAAATTAGGCATTATTGAGGAGTCAAACAGCGCATGGAGTTCCCCCTGCGTCCTAATAAGAAAACCTGGCAAGAACAGATTATGTTTAGACTGTAGAAAAGTAAACGAGGTCACAGTTAAGGATGCGTATCCCCTTCCCATCATTGACGGTATATTAAGCAGATTACCAAAGGCCAGATTTATCACCAGTTTGGATCTTAAAGATGCCTTCTGGCAAATACCTTTAGATACAAAATCAAGAGACAAAACAGCATTCACAGTACCAGGACGGCCTTTATATCAATATAAAGTAATGCCGTTCGGTCTGTGCAATGCACCTCAAACTATGTCTCGGTTGATGGATAAAGTAATTCCGGCCCATTTACGCAACGAAGTTTTTATATATCTTGACGATTTGTTGGTAATCTCTGATAGTTTTGATAAGCATCTTGAGATTTTGAGACAAGTTTCTAGGCACTTTAGAGATGCGGGACTTACGATTAATGTTGAAAAGAGTAATTTCTGTATGGAAGAAGTAAGATATTTGGGTCACATAATTGGAAAAGGTGTTATTCGTACAGATCCGGACAAGGTTGCTGCAATTCTTGAATATCCGATCCCTGGATTTGTAAAAGAGATTAGGCGGTTTCTCGGAATGACGGGGTGGTACCGGAAGTTTATAGGAAATTATGCATCCCTTACAACTCCGCTGACGGATTTGCTTAAAAGTAAAAGAAAATGTTCATGGAATGAAGAAGCCAATAAATCCTTTGAATCGTTGAAAAGCCTTTTGAGCTCTGCACCTGTCTTACACAGTCCGGATTTTACGAAACCTTTCTACATCCATTGCGATGCTGGTAAGACAGGAATAGGAAGCGTATTGGTCGAATTAAATTCGGAGGGTGATGAAGTTCCATTGGCATTTATGTCTAAGAAACTAAATAAAGCACAGAGAAATTATTCAGTGACCGAACAGGAATGCTTAGCGGCTGTGCTAAGTATTAAAAAGTTCCGACCGTATGTAGAAGGACATGAGTTTACTATAGTGACGGATCATGCTTCACTTAAGTGGCTCATGTCCCAAAAAGAATTAAGCTCTAGATTGGCTCGATGGGCCCTGAAACTTCAAGGGTTTAACTTCAAAATTCAACGCCGTAAAGGTACTCAAAATATCGTTCCAGATGCGCTTTCTCGTACCGCTTCGTCTGATCCGGTCCTTTGTTCGTCCGATGGACAGTTAGACTTAGCAATCAGTAGTCTGTCCGATGACCATGTAGATTTCGTTGACTTAAGTTCACCACAATTTCAATCTGACGAGTACAAAACACTCATAACTAACTTGATCGAAAACGAAAATAAATTTCCAGACGTTAAAGTTTTGGACGGATATGTTTATAAACGAACGGAGCATGCGACTGGGGAACAATATAACGACGACTTTTGTTGGAAACTTTGGATTCCAAGTGGGTTAATACCTCAAGTGTTAATGAGCGCCCATGATGACCCTTTGTCAGCACACTTCGGTATTAATGAAACTCTAGAACGCGTTCGCAGATATTATTTTTGGCCAGGTCTTGTGAATAGTGTTAGGGATTTTGTTAACCAGTGTGGGATATGTAAGTCCACAAAGCATCCAAACTATGTATTAAGACCGCCTTTGGGACGCACCCCTATGCCTCAACGTTTATTCCAGAGATTATATATTGACTTTTTGGGGCCATATCCCAGATCAAGGACTGGAAACATTGGAATATTTGTCGTTCTTGATCATTTTTCAAAATATCTTTTCCTGAAACCCGTTAAAAAACGTACTGCTGATATTGTTACAAAATATCTGGAGGAGGAAATTTTTCATGTTATTGTCTCAGATAACGGCGTCCAATTTAAATCTAAATTATTTAAAAAACTGTTAGAGAGATATAAAGTATTTCATACACTTACAGCAGTATATTCGCCACAGGCAAACGCCTCAGAGCGAATAAATCGATCAGTTATAGCGGCTATAAGAGCCTACATTAATCCCGACCAGAAAAACTGGGATGAGGTGCTAAGTAGTATTGCATGTGCAATGCGGTCCAGCTATCATTCATCAATAGGAGTAGCGCCATATTATCTAGCTTTTGGGCAAAACATGGTCACCAATGGCGATACCTACTCGTTGTTAAGGAAGGTTAGGGCTTTAGAGGACAGAACTGTAAATTTTTCAAGAGAAGACTCGATGGAAGTAGTTAGGAAAAGGGCAATTGATGGAGAAACAATTTCTACGAAATGAGCGCAATTATAATTTGAGATCTAGAGTGACTAATTTCAGGGAAGGCCAGGAAGTATACAGACGAAACTTTAAACCGTCAAATTTTGAGAAAGGATACAACGCGAAGCTGGATCATGTTTTTGTAAAGGCACGAATAAGAAAAAAAATAGGAAACTGCAATTATGAATTGGAAGATTTGCAAGGCAACTACGTAGGAAAATATCATACAAAGGACATTAAACCATCTTAATTTTAGCCAGCTGTTCCTATTTTGTTGTATTTTTACCCCAAAATATGATCTTGGTGGGGGAATTGTGTAAAAGTGCTGGCTTCACAAAACCTAATGTGACCTTTTGTATATTTAAAATTAACGGTCACATTATCAAAATACATCTATTAAACGTAACGCGATACGTAATTAAACCATGCGATAGAGGTTAACCACAACTGGAATGTCAAAATAATTTTGTATTGATCGTAATAGCAAGTAAGTTGGTATTGGTAGAATTACTTTATATTTCCAATTAAGCAACTAACGCAGCATTAATATCTGGGTATAAAAGCGGAATTTTCGAAGGCGCGGTCTTTTCATTTTAACCTCAATACCCGTAAAGTAATATTGAAATAAAGATCAAGTTTCGGATTACATAACTATTAGAATTGCTAAAAATTTACAAATTACATAAGTATTAGAATTGCTTAAAATGTTCTTTTAAAACCTAAAATTTTATCGGTTTGTTAAAATAAATATAATTTGCCTAACAATTTTAAGTGTTTGCAATTTTTCAATAAAATAAATATTGGTGCCAATCCAGAAAAGGGTAATATAAAATATTGTAATATATTCTAATTGTTAACAAATGTAATTTGAACAGATGTGGCACCAAGTCCGTATAAAAAAAAATCAATAACTTTATGCAATCAGTGCCAACACCATAAAAATTTGAGGAATCTTGAGGGAAATGATTCACACTAATTTGCCAAGTAAACGGCATTGTTAAGAAACCACTACAAGACTGGTAAAATTCTGGATACCTCTCCAACAAATTTTGCTTGGCAATCATTATTACTTGCGAGTTTTTATTCATCTCGGTAGACATCTGAGTTTAACAACAAGAATCCGAGGAAAACTCCCAGCCCAACACATTATCTTAACAAGGAACGTCTAAAGTGGAGAAGTGTTTAAGATTCAATTATATGTTTATCTAGCACCAGGATCTTTAAATTATAGCTGTTAAATTGTCATCCTGATAATTGCCTACTACAACCTGAATTTGCAAATTAAGTATTTACTTTCAGACCACATTGTTATAATAATTTATATCATGCGATAATATTTTTTTTCCACCTTAACATATATGTAGTAATATTTTTGTCACACGTGTGTATTTTCTTATATTGCACATAATAATTACAAATAACGAAATAAGAACATAGGCAACTGTCAGAATATAAAGATAGAGAGATCAATCATAATCACACGTCATTGTATTAATCAACAGGTGTCTCCCTCCAGCTTATAGGCTTTACATTGCTGAATGATCATTCAACGGTGGACCTTTCGAGAAAAGAGTAAGTCAAAGAGAAAATATAAAAAAAAAAAAAAATTTTTTTTTAATAATGATTTTCTTTTGTAATCTTTAAATCACTGTAACAACTGCACCGGCATTGGCAAAAAAAAAAAAATAAATAACTTGAGTTTGCGAAATTTAAATTAGAAATATGTATTATTTGTAAGAGACAAATATATCTATTGGTAGTGTAGTGAATATTATAGAAGAAAATCATTATTAAAGGTAAAATTTTTAAAGAAGTTATTGCAAATGATAATTGAAAATGATAAAAAAAAAATAATGATAATGTGATAATTAAAGCAAAAGAATTAAAGTAAGAAGATGTGTGACAAATAATCGATAAGAAGTTTGACAAAAACAAAATTGGATTAAAGTGCATTCAAATGTGATTATATAGGAAAAAGAAAAATTAACAAAAGGTATTTAAAATCTCCGTGATTATGTTTATTAAATATTTTTTTTTATTTAAAATGTATAGATTATTAAAACAGGTGGCTAACCAAACAATCCCATAAAACCTATTTAAAAATTTGCATTGCAAGCTCAGGCAAAATTTATGTTGTTTCCTCACCTATTTATTTTGTTTATTCGCTACTTTTGTCAATGATCATCAACAAAGGTGATTGACCTAATTTTGAAATTTATATACTTGTTATTTACAGTATTCGCATACAGGGTGACAAGATTAATTACTTATTAGAACTTTTTTTATGAAATTTCAATTTACATTTATAAAAATGAATTTTAAATTAATAATTTTTTTTGTTTTTTCTAAATGCATGTGCTAATTTTTTTTTTTGAATTTGAAATAAACCTTTAAAAATTATTTTATACAGTTTTTTTAAATGCATAAATAATTGATCATGGATTACTAGAACTTTCGATGTGATTTCTTTTGAAAGGATCAAGTAAGGTAAAGGCAATTTAGTATGGGATTACCTGAAATAAAAATCAACAGGAATCTAACAAGTCGGGTAGTCAATGGTTGGGTTGGGCAAACTTTTGTTCCACAACATATAGGAACAACCTAATGGAATATCTCATTGTAATACAACTGTTTTACCCTTTTTGCATTTTTTTTTCCACCATCACGTTTAGCTATTGAACCACAATTTTTTTCACATTTAAAATTTTCTTATCTGCATGCAACTAAAATATTTATCACTATGTAGTTTTTTTATTATCCATGTTAAGTTCACGAACCCGTCCGATAGCCGACGAGCCAGAGCCGGAGTCTTCTGCATACTAGAACTTAACAGAAGCACAATAAGGTCTACCTTACGAGTTATACGCTACAGAGTCTACCAAAGAATATCTTTCGAATGATATATATATTGTTAAAATACAATATATAGTTTAGGCGTAAAAGGGATCCAAAGAAATCCACTTGCCTATTAATATATATGATGATGATGATGATGATTATCAAAAATTATTTTCGGGAGTGAAATATTTATTATTAATTAATTCATTTATTAATGATGTGCTAATAATCCCAATTTTTGAATGAAAACACTGAAATTTATTGTTGTGGGAAAGCTAGCTTCTATGCGCATTTCGCTGGTTGCTTAGGCCAGCTCGTCAGGAAACTTTTTCCAAATACTTAAGAAAAGCTAAAAATATTATACAAGTAAGACCATAAAGTTAATAAGAATTTTAAACACTCAGGTCTTACATGTAACAATATCAAAGCTTCAACAAAGACACAACAATAAACCGTCAATTTTTCTTTCTTACATTCCCCTACAATTGGCTGGTTTTTTTTCAACACGAATTGTAGTTGTAAGAGGATAGAAAGAAAAAAAACAAAATTAAAATAAAACAAGTTTCTTAAATAAAGCAGCTTGCCATTTCAGTTTTTTATTTGCCGAGCACATTGTAATTAAAAGTCTTTCATTTAATTTTGATTTTTTTGTTTATGAAGAATTCTTTATTTAGTGCGGCTAGTACGCCCTGTTTGTAATTGTTATAAGAATTGAATTTGTTTAATAATTGTGTCCATTTTTATACTCAATAAATGCTTATTAAGCATTTTCATTACAGTGGAAGGTATAGCGGTTTGCTTAGCATTTTCTTACAATCCCGCAGACACTTGTCCAATAGCAAGAGTGGTGATAGTATTACTATTGACGACCGTGTGTACTGCTAGTATTGTATTCATACACACACACACAGCGCACAACACTCAAGTGGCTTATTCGTATTACATTAAACATGCGCCTGGTTCATTGCATGTAATGTATACTGAAATTATGTGTGCAAGCAATGTTAATATAAAAGACACGCTACACCTCCCTTTTACGGAAGAATGTTCATATAACTGAAAGTTTTATGGACATTCTTTAACAATTATGTATTATACTTAATTATGTGGAAACAATTTTGTTACTTGAATACTAATAACATTTATTATAATTAGGTGAATTTAATATTTTATTCATTATGGTAAGATTTAAGTCTATTCTTATGTACTATATGTTTTTTATTATTTTTCCTATCAACTATGGTTACATTATTTCTTAAATCTATATTTTTAATTTCATAAGGACCTTTATACCTATTATCTAATTTGTGCCCTACTTCATTTTTAATTAAAACTAAGTCTCCTACTCTGAAATCTACTTCTAATAATGACCCATCATAATTTAATTTTTGTTTAAGTTTAGACCTATCTATCATAGCGCGCGCTCTCTTATGTGCTATTTCTAACCTAAATTTAACTTCCCTAGCATAATTTTCTATATTATATAATGGTGTTATTTCTTGTATATTATTGAACTGTTGAAACCCATTTGGAAGTCTACCAAAAACTAACTCATAAGGACAATAGTCATGAACGGAAGATGGCGTAGTGTTAAAACAGTACGTGAAATATTTAAGCCATTCATCCCAATCGGTTTTGTCAACGGATATGTATGATCTTACATATTCGTTAAAAGTTCTGTGACTTCTTTCCACAGTTCCTAGAGTCTGGTGATGGTAAGCTGTTGATGTTATTTTTTCAATATTCAAAAGGTTACACAATTCAGTAAGTATTGAGTTTTTGTATTCTGTACCCATGTCTGAAATGAACGTCTTCATTGGACCATAGGTAAGAATAAAATTTTCAAATATTGCTTTCGCAATGGCTTTTGCGCTTTTATCTTGTATAGGTACCGTTACAAGATATTTTGTCATGTCACATATTATGGTGACGGCATATTCATTTCCGAAATATGATTTTGGTAGTGGACCTATAGTATCCACAATTACCGTATCAAAAGGTTTATTTGGTGTATTTGTCAATGTCAGTGGTGTTTTCGTATGTTTTGTTATTTTAGCCGTTTGGCATTTTTGACACATTTTAACGTATTTTGTTATATCTCGAGTCATATTTTTCCAATAGTAGTATCTTTTTATTTTATTAAGAGTTCTTGAAACACCGGAATGTCCTCCCTCTGCGGGGTCATCGTGGTATCGTTTCATTATCTCTGTTATTAATTTGGCATTTGTTACGTGGATCACCTCATTAAGTAGCGCTACTTTTAATAATTTTAATAATTTATTGCCCATTTCTTTAAATTCATTAATAGAGATAAATTCGAAAATTTTCTCACTGGATGCCACTTGTACTTTATGAATATTTAATTTACCGGCCACTTCTTCGAGCCTAGGGAAAAATTGTCCTAAGTCAAATTTCCCATTAGTAAAAAATTCATCTACATTTATACATGTTATTATAGATTTGCCACGTTTAATATAAACTTTTTGTGGGGTAATCTTTAGCTTACAAAATTTTCTGACGTCAGAATTAATAATTGGTTCAAATACGTTGGGCTTCTCATTTTTATTATTTAAATGCCGTTTATTTGGTGTAATTGGATATTTCTTTTTAAGTGCATTGTTTGACATTGCTCGAGTTGTTACTATGTATACATTGTTGTTTTTATTATTTATTTCTTTTAAGTCATTTATTGTAATGCGTGACAAAGCGTCGGCCACATAATTATCTTTTCCCCTAAGATATTCTACAGTGAAATCATATTCTTCCAAGTCCAGTCTCATTCTAGTTAGTTTTGAGCTTAGATTTTTCATGGAAAAGAGGTATGACAGAGGTCTGTGATCAGTGCGGACAAGAAAATGTTTACCATAAATATATGGTCTAAAATGTGTGATGGCCCAGTGTATAGCGGTTAATTCTTGTTCAATTGTTGATTTGTTACTCTCGCCTTTTGTAAATATTTTGGATGCGTATGCTATTGGTAGATGTTTTCCCTCATGTTCTTGAGTTAGTACAGCTCCACAAGCATGTTTGCTTGCATCTGTTGTTATACAAAACTCTTTTGTGAAATCTGGATATTGAAGTAATGTTGGACTCATTAATGCTTTTTTAAGATATTTAAATGCTGAGTCACAATCTTCAGTCCATTCGAACTGCACACCCTTTTTGGACAATCGTGTAAGATGTCTAGAATACTCTGAAACATTTTTGATAAATCTGTGATAGTAGTTGCAAAATGCTACAAATCTTCTTGCACTATCCGCATCTTTTGGTTGTGGATAATTTTCGATTACCGAATATTTACTATCGTCAGGCAGTATTCCTTTATCAGTGCATTTATGTCCTAGGTATGTTACTTCCCTCATGAAAAATGAAAATTTTTCGGGATGTAACTTAAGATTGCGTTTTCGACATAATTCAAACACGTTTGTTAAATTGAAAAGCATATGCTTTTCCGAACATCCTAAAACAACTAAGTCATCCATATAAAGAATTGGGCGCTATTTTTAAACCATAGGGCAATCTAGTAAATCTATAAGATCCATTTGCTGTTGAAAATGAAGTTAGATCTCTAGAGTTTTTTTCTAGTCCAATTTGGTGAAAACCGGACATTAAATCTAGACATGAAAAATATTTGGCTCTACCGAGTTGGTCTAAAATGTCATCTATTCTAGGTAATGGAAATTTGTCTGCTATCAATTTCTTATTTAGTTCATAGAAATTATTAATTGTTATTGTTTCTGATTCTAAACCGAAAATATCGCTGTATGATGTGCAAAGTTCCGTTAATGAATTTTTAAATTGTTCTGGAAAATTTTTCTGTAAAAGTTTTAAAATTTCTGATTTTCTGTGTGTATTTTTGGTCGGATTTCGTTCGACTATTTCATATTCAGAAAGATTTGCGGTTTTTATTTTACTTTTATTAACTGATTTGATAGTGTTATTTGTATTTAGAATACGAATGTATGCTTTATTAGATTTTACCAATGTGTTCGCGATAAAGACTCCTGGTTCAAGTTCTTGATTTGGTATTAGTATTTCATTATCGCAATTAATAAAATTTACTTTACTTTACCAATTACTTCTGATCTTGGCGGCAATATAAGATTATCGCTGTTGTTAGTAATTGGTATTTCTATAGGTTGTGGTATATTGAATGGTCGTAGGACTAGGTAGTCATAATCCTGATTAAAATCTAATATACAATTATATTTCTTAATAAAATCCATACCAATGATTCCATCGCTTGGTATTGGGAAATTATTTTCTACTACTTGAAAATTGTGTGGCATTAGATAATTGTTAAATTTTAAATCAAAAAATATACTACCTATAGATTTAATTTCACCTTGTCATATGCCACTTAATGTTGTGATTTTGTTAGTATTTATTTTCTTTAAATCAAAATATTTGGATTTTATGAGTGAAATGTCGGCACCTGTATCAACTAGTAGTGTTACTGTTATCTATCTTAATCTGAATGAAATAACATAAGTTGAGGTTAAGGTTATACACTTTATTATTTACTGTTCTAATCTTAGGGGATGTTCGTAGTTTTCCGAACCATTTTCATTTGAGTTCATTGCTCGTACGTAGGGTCTATTACCCCGATTATTGTCAGGTCTTTGTCTGTTTCTATTATTGTAATTGTTATTGTTGTTTTTTCCGTTGTTATTATCAGAGAAGACAAATTTGCTTTTTTGCTGTTTTGCTTCTTTTTTGCTGTTTTTGCCCATTTTTGCTTTTTTTGCTGTTTTTGATATTATGGTGCTTATTTTGCTTTTTTCCTATGTTTTTGCTGTAAAATAGCTTTTTTAACATAATTTTTACATAAAAAATATTTTTTTGAGAAAACATGAGAAAAAAAAATAATTGACAACTTTTTTCTGGGTTAAAACAAAAATATGTTAGTTGTGGACTCAACGTTTTTGGGCCAAAATCAATACGGTTTATTACAACTAAAATTAATAAACTTACCATCTCAAAAAAAAAACAGCCATGTAACTTATTTGAGTTTAAAACAAAATAAGTAAACCGGCCGTTGTGAACGAAAAAATAATAAAAAATAAATGCCGAAAGAAAAGTCAAATATGTTATTTATGCTAAAAGTTGTAAAATTGTATCCTGAAGTTTTTAAAGTTGAAAAAGATTGGCTTTTTTGTAATGTGTGTTCGAGTAAAATTAATAGCGAAAAGAAGTGCAATGTGGAGCAACATTTTAGTACAAAAAACACAAATTAGCTGCTTGCCAAGAAAATCGTCCACAAAAACTTATAACGGAATTTCCTGTTACTATTACTGCTAATACATTTCACGAAGATATATGTAAATTTTTGTTGGAGACCAATATACCAGTAAAAAAATTACGCCATCACAGTTTTAAAAACATCTTTCAAAAGTACGCCAATTTGTCAGTTCCAAGAGAAAGTTATATTCGAGGTAAATACATACCTCAAATGTATACGGAAGCTTTTGGAAAAATACGTGAAAAGAATAAAGGTAAATATATATGGATTTCGGTTGATGAAACAACAGACAGTGAACAAATTTATGTGCCCAACTTTATATTTGGTATTTTAAATGACGATGTTGGAAATAAACCTTTTTTTATTGAACATGGGTGTTCTCAAAAATGCAAATGGGGCTTCTATTGCAACTTTCTTCAACGATTCATTACAAATTGTATGGCCTGATGGTAAGTGAATATTTGATTCATAATTTTTTTTATATTTTTATGTTTTTTTTTTTAAATTTAATCTAGGCATTCAATACGACAAAATATTGCTAATGGTAACTGATGCAGCGGCATACATGTTAAGTGGAATTTTGTCCCTTAGGATAATGTATCCTAAATGATACATTTGACATGTTTTGCTCATGGACTTCATCGTGTTGCTGACTTCATACGCTTAGAGTTTCAGCATGTAAATAAATTAATATCTTGTACCAAATCCGTTTTTGTTAAGTTAATTTTTCAACAACTCGTATTTACACACATACAAACTAAAATTTTAATTTCCATAGGCTCCTCGTAGAAAGCAGTTATTTTTACAAATGAATCCCAATTTGGCTCTTCCACCGTTCCCATGCCCTACACGTTAGGGTACTTGGATAGAAGCCACAATGCATTATGCAGAATACCTTGATAAAGTAAAGGCTGTTATTTCTTAACTGAAAAGTGAAGACTCAGATTCGATCGCGCACGCCAAGGAAATATATAATTTGCCCGGATTAAGTTCCCAGCTTGCGTTTATCAAAAACAATTTTTCAATTATTGTGTCTTCTATAAAAAAAGCTACAAACAGTTGGGTTAGCTATTCACAAAAGTGTAAATATTGTGTCAAATGTACGAGAAGCTCTTGAGAATCTACATGAAAAAATATAATGAAGAAGATTAATGCAGTATGTATTTCAAAGAAATCCGGGGTTCAAACAAATTTTACAAATAAACAACATTCTTCAAACTGGTGCTAAACCTGATGACGAAATTAAATTTTGAAATATAAATTTGCTCCAACAACATCCGTCGACGTGGAAAGAAGTTTTTCCTTATACAATTCACTTTTAACAGAAAGACGAAGAAAAATGACGTTTACAAATATAAAAGCCCACATGATTGTTTATTGTAACTGTTTTCACGAGTCTGAAGAAATAGAATAACTGTAATTTTTTATATTTAAACGTATATATTAAAAAAATAAAAATGCTTTTTTTGCTGCTTTTTTTTCTAAATTTTTGTGCTTTTTTTATATATTTTTTTTGCTGTAAACACTTTGTTTTTTGCTTTTTTTTGTCTTCTCTGGTTATTATTAATATTGTTATTATTTCGGGGATAATTGTTTCTCCTACGAAATCTTCTGTTATTTCCACGATAATAAGTGGGTCTTTGACCGAAATATAATACGGAGTGTTGTTGCCCTGTTGCTTCAGTGCAACTGCTTACAAATTTACTCACGGCTTCATTCATATCATTGAATTGGCCTGCCTCCATGATAAGTTTTACTTTTTCATTGGAGCAGTTTTTTGTAATGGCTTTTACTGCAACTTGTGTAGAGTATTTGTTAACTAGTTCACAAGATAAACCATCAGATATATATGCCGTTTCAAGTGACTTTGTGAGATTTTCTATTTCAGTACAGTATGCAGTTGGTGTTTTATTGTTTTGTTTTATGCTCATCAGTTTAGCTGACAAAACATGCACTGATTCACCTTTAACAGTTACTTTGAGCTTAGTGATAATTTCTTCAATTGTAGATTCTTCACTTATGAGATTTCTAGCATTTCCCTTAAGCTTTGTTTTAATTAAATTAACTAATTGTAAGGAGTCTGCAAATTTTCGGATTTTCCATCAAATTCCGTAATCAGCTTTGAAGCTGTATTTAGGAATTCTACCAATGTTTGTGTCATTTTAGTATCTGTTTTATTGTCTGTTGTCAAATTTACTGTTTCGTGTAGAGTCTCAGGTAGTTTTATCTGTATATTTTTTAAAGCGGCTATTTTTAGGACTTTGGTTTTTAAATCCAAAAAGAATCTTTCTGCTGCAATTTTTTGACTAAGTGTCAACCGATTATAGTTTACATTAAATATAATTCTTACTTCCTCAAGTCTATTAAGTAGGATTTGGAAGTGATGTTGAATGGTCTCTTCCTTAGTTGGTCTTTCAACATTCAGGCACTTATAAGAACGATCGAAGTGCTCTTAAATTAACTTAACCTTATTCAATATATCTTTCCATTCCATCTAAACTTTTCTAAATCATTGGCTCTATTATATTTTATCTAGATTATCTGCTCTGCTAGCATATTTTTTCTTGAGTCTTCTATTGTGCATTTGGTAAATGCGAATTATAAAATTAATTATACTGATTACTGTTATTATTAATAGATAGATTTCTATAGTTAACAAATTTGTTTTTCCCTCAACTACTTCTATTTCATTGATGACGTTGGCCTTGGGCCTGTCAAATTTTGTTTCAGATTTACACATTAAAAATTTCTAACTCATTAACGTAATTACTAAAAAAAAGAAATTCCCTTATGAAAAAAAAGTCCCTTATGAAATTAAAAAAAAAAATAGATTTTAAGTTTTAATTTTACATTAAATATATTTTGATAAAATGTAAGAGTAAAATTATCTAAGTGGCATATTATTATAAAACTAATTAAAAATGTATAGATTTAAAAATGTCTTTCAAGTTTGACATTAAAAAAATAATTTTGTATATATTTTTTTTTTTTTTTTTAATATTATTTTTATTAAAATATTTTTCCTCAAGTTTTGCCTCGAGCGATTTGTTCGCTTATAGGCCCTAAGAGTGCAGATAATAAGGCCCGCACATCTGTTTTATAGTAATCAAAAAAAAATTAATTCATGGTTTTTCTATTTACCATTAGAAATTCTATTTTGGAAATTCTTTCCCAAATTTTGGTCGCTCGTTCCCAAGGTGGTGGCGGTTGTTGGTTTAGTTCCCTCAGCACGATAGCTTTCTCCCTCTTAAGTTTTTGAGTATATCCTCCCCTTCTTCTAGGCTTTTTGGGTTGGGCGCTTGTTGATGACGTAAGGGTTGCCTTGTTTTTGTTCTGGCGTGCCCTGTATTCCTCAATGGTTATGGGCTGTGGTCCCTCTTTCATTGAAGAAACATAAGATTCCTATGTCCGAATTGCCTTTTGGCCAGGCGGTACTTCTTTGACGCAGCTGACGGATCTTTTTGGCTGATCCGTCAGGACAAAATATATATTATTATTTTTGTTTACTTTTGGTGCTCTACAAGGAAGCACTCCAAAGAACTGGCAGGATTATTTATTATTTTTGTTTACTTTGGGTGCTCTACAAGGAAGCACTCCAAAGAACTGGCAGGATTGCCATGTAATTAAAAGTCTTTCATTTAATTTTGATTTTTTTGTTTATGAAGAATTCTTTATTTAGTGCGGCTATACGCACTGTTTGTAATTGTTATAAGAATTGAATTTGTTTAATAATTGTGTCCATTTTTATACTCAATAAATGCTTATTAAGCATTTTCATTACAGTGGAAGGTATAGCGGTTTGCTTAGCATTTTCTTACAATCCCGCAGACACTTGTCCAATAGCAAGAGTGGTGATAGTATTACTATTGACGACCGTGTGTACTGCTAGTATTGTATTCATACACACACACACAGCGCACAACACTCAAGTGGCTTATTCGTATTACATTAAACATGCGCCTGGCTCATTGCATGTAATGTATACTGAAATTATGTGTGCAAGCAATGTTAATATAAAAGACACGCTACAACATGCAAATTAATTATCAAAAATTATTTTCGGGAATGAAATATTTATTATTAATTAATTAATTTATTAATGATGTGATAATAATCCCAATTTTTGAATGAAAACACTGAAATTTATTGTTGTAGGAAAGCTAGTTTCTATTTCGCATTTCGCTGGTTGCTTAGGCCAGCTCGTCAGGAAACTTATAAATATAAATATTTTTTTTATTTTTCTTGATAAACTTTTAAATCAGGTTTTTTTTTTAAATTTTAACAAATTTATTAACCTGTTTTCATTACGTTAGTCGCATAACATAAATTGTATGCACTCCAAAAATCCTTGAATTTCGCCAAATTAAATTTTCTTAAGAATTTAGCTAAGAAAAAATAGCCAAATGTGATTTGTATATTAGAAACGGCCATTATCTCGAAATCGAAATCAAGTGAAAAAATACGTGCGTGAACAAATCATACCGAAGAAAACATCGGTGTGAACAAAACATACTTTTTTAACATACTTTTTTTCAGAGTTGTAAAAAAAGGCATTTGAGATTTAGTGTCAAATTTAGTAAAAATAAAAGTACGTAATTTCATTTCCACGGCGTTTCTTCGTAGCAAAAGTTCAATACATGAACACATGGCTGCCAGATCTGACGATTTATCGCCATTTTGACGATTTTTTCAGATATTAGCCAAGTGCATATTTGCTGATTTTTTTTTGTAAAAAGTGACGATTTGTTTCAATATAAGACAATTTTAAATCTCTTTAAATGTTTGCAGAAAAAGCCATTTTTTAAACATGATAGCCAAAATGTTAAGTTTTTATAAAATTTGTTTCCAAATTTGTTCTCTTTTCCATAAAAATGAACGGGCAAAAGAAAATTCGACGGAAAATACTTTTCACTTTTTATTCACTATATTGCATTTCCTTATGTGAACAAAACATTAGACCATTGCCACATTATTCTGCCAATCTAGAGAGATTTTAAGTCACGTCAATTTAAAGTGCTATATTTGGATGTGCCGAATTCTATATATCTTCACAATTGTATTAAAAATCGTACGAAAACATTGATCCTTGTATGAGGACCAGGTAAAGTTATGGACCGGCTTGGGTCATTTTTGACGTTTGATACTCCATATATATAAAAAATTAATTAATTAAAATGGCTAAAAACGGTTAAGGTTTATTAGAAAAATTTAGAAGTTGATGGTGCAAATTACAGGCGATAGTGAATCTTAACTATTTGTAGGCCCATCTGGCTAAATTTTAATAGAAAACTATTGCGAACTATATGTAATACATAAAAATATAAATTCAAAACGTGCCGCTGAATGTAATGAAATAAATAAATTTATAGCCAATTTTTATTTAATTATGGTCAATATCTTATTTATTTTTAATCAAACAGAATACATTAATCACAACACGAAACTTAAACAGAACTTTGACATAAGATTTGACAAAATATGCAACAGCAAAAATCGTCATCTGGCGTAGTATTACTAACTATTTATTTCATCATAGTTCATTCAGAACTAATATAAACTTTACCCAATATATCGGTCAGCACTACCGGCTATCTAGCTAAATGGCAAAATAAACCACACAAATGGCTTGGCACATGGCCCAATTAGTAGGTCTGCGCACAACTACAACAATGCAACAATAGAAAAAACAACACGCGTTTTGTTTGTGTATACAAATGGTAAAAATGTCAAAAGCTTGTCTTTTGTCAAGAAAAATGTGTTTTGTTTTTATTATGTATTTATTTTGTTTAATGAAAAATTTTCAATCAAAATTTTGGTAAAATAAGTTTTTTAAAATAAAAAGTGCTTAGAACCAATTGTGCGATTAAGAAAATGAAAACGAAAGGACAATGGGAAGATTTTTGCTATATTTTATGTATAGAAACAATATAAATACATTTTTACTACCAGTATATGCTGTTTGTGTTTTACAGTTTTACAAAAAAATATAAAAAATGATTAAAAAACTAAAAGAAGGACACAATGGAGAACATGTATCGTCTCCGCCCCAGTGATGATACAGCAACATCAATGTATTTATCATTTGATGCCGAAAGTACCATGTACACAGCATGTTACAAACAGTAACAAAAATTATTCTGGAGGTAATCATTTGAACAACACATTAAAGACTGCTAACTTTCCTCCGCCGCCTGCATATGGGTTTGAAGAAAACAAAGGTAATGCTTTACCAGATATCGAAGAAGTGTCCCCTTGGTCAACATGTTCGTCTGTGGAAATTAAAATATTTATTTACAAAATAAAAAATATTAAAATATTTATTTTTAACTTCACAATTAGAAAAACGATTTTTTCAATTCAAAAAGGCTATTAAAAAAACAATAATAAAAAATGTAAACAACATTTGACATTTTGCCCATTTATGCCTATGTATTATGACTAAAAACACAACTCTACAAAAAATCAGCAGGCGTTTCGAGCAGACCTACTAATTGGGCCATGGCTTGGCAAACACACACTTGGTTTCGGTTTTATTTTCGCCAATAAACCACACAATCATATCTAGTACAAACATTTATATATCATTTTTGTTGTATTGCGACGCATGCAGGCGACGATAGTGTTATGGCAGTTTTGCTCACTATTTATTTTAAACGCAGGAGAAATATAAAATAAAGAAAATAATTTAGAGTAAAGAGTGCTTTAAGCAAAAAGCTATTTTGTGGTAAATAATGCTGCTTAAAAAATTAGAATTGACGCCTGAAAATTATATTAATCTTTCTTCTGCAACTTCTTCACTCTGCAAATGTTTCGGTAAAATGATTTAATTTAGCAATAGACATCACAAAAAGTTTGGCAATTATTCAACGTGTCTGCCAAATATAAAAATTTTTTAATATTTCTACAAACATGCTTCAAATGTTTGTCCAAACAAAAAACACCCTAATTAACAATACAAAATATTTGTACAAACGTAACATTTTGGCATGTTTGGCAAGCAATTTGTGTGGTTTACTTTGCCCTTAACTAAAAAAAAAATACCCTTTTTACAGTGTACAATATGTTGTTTCATTCCATACGTTTTTAGCATTATATGCATCTGGCAGCACTATTTTTTTAATTTTGATTTTTATCGTGCAGTACAACGTGGTACAACAATTTTGGACACAAATAATCACAAATTATAGAGGAAAAAACATTTGCGGCCGGTTCTACGGGAAGCTTTATTTAGCGACGCCGAAGAGGAGAAAATCTTTGGACCCGGCATAAGGCAGTTTATGCGGAGCAGCCTTAATTGGCGAAGCTAGTTATACCATGAGATAATCATTGCATCCGGCCAAAGACCGGCTATACCATGGGGGAGAATATCTTTGGGCTATGCAGAGAATCTTTAGTTAGCGAAGCCGGTATTTATTATACCATAGGGGAGCAAATCTGCGCCCGTCCAATGGCCGGCTTTACAGAGAAGTTGGAACAAATCTAGTTTACCGACGCAGCACCAAATAAAAAGAAAAGTTCCCAGGGTGATAGAAAATGGAAAAATAAGAAGAAAAAATAAAATAAAGTTGGCGCAAACGCTTAATTTTCAAATTATGGGCGTTTAAAGTTCTCTTATAAAAATGCGATTTTCCACTACATTTCCAAACGTATATGGCTACCTCACATTACAGTTTTTTTTTCATTTTACGTCGAAATGTTACGGGAGTGCACTACGAAGGAATGTAGTTTATTTAAATAAAAGTGTAGTACAAATTTTATAAAATAACGAGCACTAGCATCGCAAAAAAAAAATTGCATATCCAGCCTTTGGCCGGATGCAAGGATCTTCTCTATGGTATAACAAACACCGGTTTCGCTTACTAAAGCTTCCTTGAATAGGCCTTCGGCCGAGCGCAAAGATTTTCTCCTCCATGGTATAACAAGCACTGGCTTTGCTAACTAAAGCTTCTCTGTATAGCCGGCCTTTGGCCGGATGCAAAGATTATTTCATACATGGTACAACGAGCTCTGGCTTCGCTAACTAAAGCGGCTCTGATTAGACGGCCTTTGCCCATGGGCAAGGATTCTCTCCTCATTAGTATAACATAAACATAAAGAAGGTTTTACTTGTATTTTAATTAAAATTCCTAAATAAATTAGTATGTTGTGTATACATACATTAAACAATTAGAAAAAAAATGAATAAATTTGGTTTTATGCTTACTAAAGAACTTTTGTATTTTTTGTAAACTCGTCCCACTTCTTAATAAACTAAAAATATTCAAATAAATTCCGTATGTCCAGAAAGATTTAGTGAAAAGCTTTGAAATGATATCCGTATTAGCCATATATGTACATACGTTTGGAAATGTAGTGGAAATCGCATTTTTATATGAAAACTAAACGCCCATAACTCGAAAATTAAGCGTTTGCGCCAACTTTCTTATTTTATTTTTTCTTCTTATTTTTCCATTTTCTATCACCCTAGGTACTTTTTTTTATTTGGAGCCGCGTTGATAAACTAGATTTAAGCCGAGAAGTTTTTTGTTCGATGCTGGAATTTGTTATTTTATAAATTTTTTATTCCACTTTTATTTAAATAAACTAAATTCTTTCCTAGTGCACTTCCGTAACATTTCGACGTAGAATGAAAAAAAAACTGTAATGTGAGGTAGAGTTTAAAATTTTGAAATAAATTTTGTATATTCATACAAAAATCTGTTCAAGAGCTTTAAAATCATACCAATATTGGCCATACATATACATATGCTTAGAATTGTAGTGAAAAATCGCATATTTATATGAAAACTAAGTGCGCTAATTTTTTTATTTAATTTTTTCTTCTTATTTTTCCATTTTCTATCACTCTAGGTACTTTTTTTTGATTTGGAGCTGCGTCGGTAAACTAGATTTGTTCCAAATTATGTTTTTCAAAATAAAATAAATATTTTCGATTGGGAAAATATATTGAAACAACAATAAAAAAACTGAAATTGGTTTTAATAAAAATTTCTAAACGAAATTTTATGTTTTAGTTTGAAAAACAGACAGTATATTTTGTTTTCCTCATTGTATAAAAAATTATTCCTAATAAATAACATTTTACATAAAAATGCCAGTTGCATTTCGTTTTTTATACAAGTGATGTTGTATGTATGTAGAAGGCCATAAGCACCATGACCCCGAGGATCTCTTGTGCAGCCTATGTATCTCACCATGTCAGGTTCAGGATACACTTACACCCAGGCTACAACTGACATCAAATGGTTAACATTAACACTAACATCATGTTAGTGTTAGGTATAGCCTCCTCATGTTAGTGTTTTGTTTGTGTTTTAACAGCGTTGTTAAGCAATCTGTCTTGAAAGCTATTTTATAACATAACTTGACGTTTAAGTTTGACAGACAGCTTTTTTTTGTTGCTTTTTATTAACTTTTTTATACAACTTGCCAAAAATACGCGCGTGGCTGATAAATAATTAAAATTAAAGCGCAAAATAAAGTGCAAAATAAGTTTTCCGAAAATAAATTCATTTTAAAAGCAAATTGGTGTAAAATTGTATACTATGTTTAAGCGCTAAACTTTTTCTTCGCTATGAATATAACACACAACCTGTCTTTAGCTTGTTTTTAAACTTATGTTGTAAGATATTTACGTTTTCTCCACCTAAAACACATTGGCAATTTGACGAAGTTATTCTGCCGGCGTTATTGCTTGTGTTAAGACATCACAAATTGCACGTGTGGCCGTAGGGTTATAAAGCCTATTACCCTGTCTGATGAAAGATAAAGTGATGCTTAATAAAAACCACTTAATTTTTAGGGGGTAAAACGGGTAAATTCGGTAACCTTATACCTCCAAAACTAAAAGATACAAAAAATGTAAGCGGATAGGTGTCTGGTACATTTTGGAAATTCGGCCTTTTTAGAGAGTGAACGGGTAACACCTGTATTTTGGTACTTTTTTTGTCACCCATCTATCATTTAAACCAATAAACATAAAAATAAAGATTATACCACATTCAAAACTTGTGTAAAAAAAAAAATCAAATTTGGCACTTTTTCGAAACTCGAACGTTTAACGGGTGAAATTCGTAACTATTTTTGGTACTTTTTTACAAAACATTTTTCTCCATTCGTACTAAATTATTGGTTCCCACTACAATATTCTGTGGAAATACGAGAAATTTAATTTTTTTCTTTAGCTTTTTGGTTCTACAACTGGTACTTTTTTTAATTATCGTTAAAATTCAACATGCAATGTTCTGAGTGGATAAGAGTATATTAAAGGGTACTTTCTTTTCTTTAACTGGTACTTTTTGAATTTCCGTTAGTTTTGGACCTAGAAGCATAAAACTAAACATCCAAGGTCCTGAGTGAATGAGAATTTGTAAGAGGGATCTTTTTGGTATTTTTCGTTCTTTAAGTTGTAATTTTTTTAATATTTGTTAATATTGGACGTATGAATATGAAATTTAACATGCAAGGTCCTGAGTGAATGGGAATCTGTAAGTGGGGCTTTTTGGTCCTGTTTTATTCCTAACCTGGTACTTTTTGAATTTCCGCTAATATTGGACCTAGAAACATGAAATTAAACATGCAAGTTCCTGAGTGGATGATAATTTGTAAGACAGATTTTCTGGTACTTTTTTCGGTCCCTAACTGGTACTTTTTTAATTAAACTGGTACTTTTTTAATATAATACTTACTGTTTTTGGGTATACCCTATAAACGGCTAATTTCCCGAAAGTGACAACCCCATTTTTGGATTCGTACGGTCTTTTTACATAGAAAAAAGTTTTTCAATTTTTCTCATACCGATATTTGTCGGTTTTATATAGTAAAAAAACAATATATATATGGATTTTCGTATTTTACACATTTTTGGGTATACCCTATAAACGGCTAATTTCCCGAAAGTGACAACCCCATTTTTGGATTCGTACGGTCTTTTTACATAGAAAAATTTTTTTCAATTTTTCTCATACCGATATTTGTCGGTTTTATATAGTAAAAAAACAATATATATATGGATTTTCGTATTTTACACATTTTTGGGTATACCCTATAAACGGCTGATTTCCCGAAAGTGACAACCCCATTTTTGGATTCGTACGGTCTTTTTACATAGAAAAAAGTTTTTCAATTTTTCTCATACCGATATTTGTCGGTTTTATATAGTAAAAAAACAATATATATATGGATTTTCGTATTTTACACATTTTTGGGTATACCCTATAAACGGCTAATTTCCCGAAAGTGACAACCCCATTTTTGGATTCGTACGGTCTTTTTACATAGAAAAAAGTTTTTCAATTTTTCTCATACCGATATTTGTCGGTTTTATATAGTAAAAAAACAATATATATATGGATTTTCGTATTTTACACATTTTTGGGTATACCCTATAAACGGCTTATTTCCCGAAAGTGACAACCCCATTTTTGGATTCGTACGGTCTTTCTACATAGAAATAAGTTTTCAAATTTACGGCACCGCGAAATTTATCGGTTTTAAACAGTAACAAACTATGTATATAGGGATTTTGTAATTTTACACTTTATTGTAGTCTATTTGTCATCATATTACATAGGTACATCATGGACATGAAATAACATACTTTTTTTGTTGTTGAAATTTGTTGCCATAACACGTGAAATTGAAATATCATACTTTTTTTTTATTGAAATTGGTTGTAAATACACGTACTTTAGTACTTTTTTACTTTTATACCATTTTTATCAACTATTCAAAAAAGTATGTTTTCTTCGGTATGATTTGTTCACGCACGTTGTTTTCTTCGGTATGATTTGTTCACGCACGTGTTTTCTTCGGTATGATTTGTTCACGCACGTTGTTTTCTCGGTATGACCCCTTTCAGACAGGCAAAGTTTACTTTGACAAAGTTTGTTGAATTCTCTTTTAAACTTTGTTTGGTGCTCAGACACACAAAGTTTAATTTGACAAATTTTTGTTTTCTCTTGTTTGAATATAATATATAAACAGCGTTGCCAGAATGATGATTTTATCATATTTTTTTTTATTTTTTCAAACAAAAATATGATTAAAGATTTTTTTCTCAATAGATGATTTTTTATTTTTAGAAATTCTGATTTTTACTTTAATTTTGCTTATAGAAAATACACGATTACTTAAACAGTCAATTTTTAAAACAATGAAGTTTTGCATCAGCTTGATGTGTGTTGGTGCTGCACACTTTTGTACCCAGTATCTAGAATACACAAAATTGCATCATTATTTCTGGACATAAAAATATTAAAAAAGGCATATTATAACCTATTTCCAATGTGCGAAAGAATTCCTTATTTCGAACAACTACATTTAAAACAAAAGCAAATTCTAAAAACTTTGTTTTTGTTTTAAAGGTACGTTCAGACTGATGAAATATTTGAAAGCAAACATCAAATATTTCATTAACGTAGTCTGAACACAAAATATTTTTGAGTATCAAATAAAATAACAGCTGATTTTGAGCAAATAAAAGTATTGGCCGGCAAACAAATATTTGTCCAATGTGAACATAGTGTGAACACAAAAAATCAAATATTTTAGTAATTTTTGAGCAAACATTTATTTGATATTACAAAAAAATTGAAAGAGCAAACAACGACAAATAATTTTAGCCATGTTCCAGATAGAAGCAATTTTTACTGTAAGTTTTCGGATTCTTTACAATTTTAAAGATTTTTTATAATTCCATTCCTTAAAGTTTAAGGCACTTTTACTAAATTTTATGGCTTGTTTGAAATATTAAAATGGTTCGCGAATTTTCGCAATTTTTGCAACATTTTTTTTTGTTTTTCCCCTAAATTTTGTTTTTTAACCGATTTAGCAATTTCAAATATATTTTAGGGTTTGTTTCCAAGTTTGCATTTTTTCTCGAATTTTAGCCATGTTCGCAAAAGAAGCGATTTCTTTCTGTGATTCTTTGCAGCTTTAACTATTTTTAATAATTTAAACTTTGGTATCATGCCGCTATTAGCAAATTTTTGGGAATTTCCGCTAATTTAGCAATTTTTACCGAATTTTTGCAATTCCTTATAGTTTTAGGCACCTTTAATAAATTTTATGGCTTGCTTAAAATATCTAAATTTTTCGCGAATTTTCGCTATTTTTGCAACATTTTTTTGTTTTTTTCTTGACATTTTGTTTTTTAACCGATTTAACGACTTCAAATATATTTTAGCGTTTGTTTGCAAGTTTGCAATTTTTCGCAAATTTTAGCCATGTTCCCGTTACCCAGTGGCTTCCATGTTTTCTTCTACATTCTCCTGTTCTAACACTAAAAGAGACGCTGATCCACAGAATAAAATAAAAAATTAGCTTTTGCGCTCATTTTTACCATTTGAGAAATATATTTTTATTTTTTGAACACTTTCATTAAATAATTATTTGATGCAAATATTTCTTTTAGTCTGAACGCATGGCAAACATGAATTAATTTATTTTATTAACACTGTTTGCCAACTGTTTCATCAAACAAAAATTATCAAATATTTGAGCTTAGTTTGAACATTAACAAAATATTTTTTTGTTTCACACAGTTTGAAGCAAATATCAGAACAAATATTTTCGATAAATATTTCATTAGTCTGAACGTACCTTAAGAAGTAAATAATTCTTTAGTACATCGGAAATAGGTGAAAAGAAAAAATTTATTTTTATAAAGTTTCATATACTGACGAATTATGTTTTTATGTATTTCAACTTAAATAATAAGAAGTATGGTTTTATAAAAAATTAATAATTCTTACTATTTTGCCCTTGTTTTAAAAAATTTAAATTAAGAAAAAAAAATTTAAGATTTTCCTCTTCAAAATATGATTTCTTTCGCCATATGACAATTTTTATTCCAAAGATTCTGGTAACGCTGTATATAAATATAAAGTTGCAGCCAACTTCAGGTATAATCTACGAACGAAAAACAAAACGACTTTGCGAGTACAGCAAAGTATGTACTCCCCCGCTATACTCTTTTCCCTTCTCTTCTATAAACTGAAGACTTTGCAAAGTAAACTTTGCTTGTCTGAAAGGGGTCTATGATTTGTTCACGCACGTTTTTTTTTTACTAAATTTGACACTAACTCTGAAATGCCTTTTTTTACAACTCTGAAAAAAGTATGTTAAAGAAGTATGTTTTGTTCACACCGATCATATATTTACTCGTGTCGTTTCATGCCTATTGGTGGCATAATAAAGGGTATACTAATATGAATAGAATATTTTTTTATTTTATTTTTGTAATATTTAGTTTTTTGGATACACGAGCCATTATTGAACAAGTGGATGATTCGGATTTGGTACATTTACTTACCGGCGAAGAAAATATTGTTGTGTTGTTTAGTAAGCTGTAGTTAAATACGTATCGTATCTAATCAATAAGAGGTAATAAACTCAAAATTGTTATTCATGTTTTCGAAAAAATCGACACATATTTATCTACCCGCTGTGAATGTGTTATTTTGTCTACTTTTTGGTAATGAAACGGTTGGATTTAAAATTGTTTGTCATATTCCTTCAATGTCAAATTAAAAATTGTTTTGCTTCTACTGAACATTTTTAAATTTTGAGTTAATACGCTCTTGTTGATTATGTGCGATATGTAATTACATATTTTGTAATTTTAATTTGTTTTAGCAAAGAACAACTGTCAGGACTGTGATGATCTAGAGTCTGTTTTGGAAAATATACAGGATGAATTGAAAGATATTATTGGAGGGGTTGTTGTTAAGGCTCAAAACAGTCACATGGTGAACCTTTACAACCCTTCAAAAGAGCCTGCTTTGATATTTTTCCGGCGAGGAATGCCTTTGCTCTATTATGGATCAACTAACGAGGAAGAAATTGTTCAGGTGTTTAGTGAAAATAGAGAACCAATAGTTAAAGAGTTAGCCGATGTTAATTTTGAACATTTGACTCAAGCAGCTACTGGTGCAACAACTGGTGATTGGTTTCTGTTTTTGTAACTACCTGCAAACATGTTTTCTTAAACATAAAATAAAATAGTATATTTTTTAATTTGCAGCTATTCAGCTGACTGTGTTTTCTGTTTACGGCTTCATGCTATTTGGGAGGCAGTTGGAGCTCGTCTTAAGCATCGTTTAAATGTAGCGAGAATCGATAGACATAAAGCTGGTATTGCTACTGCAAAGCGTTTTGGCGTTGTTGAATCTCCTGAATTCATACTGTAAGTAACATTTTTAATAAAAGGTACTAAGGAAGCATTCATTTCGAATTTTTCCTGTTGATTTAGAATAAGACAAGGAAAGCTTTTTCGATACAAAAAGAAAGAATATACAGCAGAAAACTTAATTGAATTTGTTGAAAAAGATTTTATGAAACAAACTAACCCTGAAGTGGTTCCAAAGGAAAGCAATGGCTTGTAAGTTTCAACTAACATTTTTAATCCTCACAAACAAATTTACACATTTTTTAATTTTAGAAATACATTTTATAGTGAATATATCGATTTCTTAGAAAAACATTCCTTATTATTGATGTCAACAGTTGCTGTATTATCAACGATTATTTTAGGATGCATTAAGTACGTCTCATGGAATCGGACGAGAGTCGAACATTCAAGTAAAGCTAAGAAAGCAAAATAGCAAACATTTAACTCGCAGTGTACTTTCATTTAAAAACTAAAATTTTGTAATCGTAAATACAATATACCTATTTTATGCGTTAAAAGAACGCAAGTAATAATACTAATATAAAAGTGAAAGTTTGTATGTTTAGATGTTTGGTAGTTATTTTCGATAAATTATATATACACACGGATTATAGCTAACATTAACATACAGTGCATTTTCTGGGGGCCTAAAATACGGAAAAATTGTTCTCTTCGTACTCTTTTACTTTTGGTACTTTTTCTCTGTAAAATTTGGTATAGAGATATTTGGCAAATATTTTATTTGCCTGAATAATTAATGTTCGAGACGTTTTCTTATTTTAACAAATAATATTTATTATTTATTTACTTAAAAAAACTAACCAAAATTATTAATTTAATTTTTGTAATGTTTTGGAGAGCTCTCGACTTTATACTCTAAATATTAAACTAGAAGTGAGTGATAATGCTATAATAAACAAGTAAGAGTGCTATATTCGGCTATGCCGAATCTTATATACCCTTCACCATGGTGCGATAAGAATAATCTACGTACATATATAATATATCTGTGGCATTAAATAATGGCTTAAGTCGGAATTTCTTGTTTTGAGATATTAAGGGTTTTACCAAAAATAAATTGTTTGGTTTTTATATAAAATTATTAGCCACAGAAAAAAATGCGCATTTATTTAGAACAAAACTCTAAATTTAAAAAAAAAGTGTTTTTTAAAGGATATAAAAGTAAAAATAGCAAAAGCTGGTATATTTTTTATTTAATTAAAAATAATTTATAAATACCAAGAGAAAAAAAAATTTATCGAATGTGATTTGAACCCGTGAACTCAGACGATTACTTGTGACATAACGGCTAGACCACTCGACCACTGGTACGCATGCGAACTTAACTTTAATATAAATAAATAGGCCGTGGAATATTTTTTTCATATAAGCAAATATCTTTGTGTGAGTTTGTTGTTTGGGTATGAAAGGTGAATATGCGAAAAAGGGAAAACACACAACCACAACTGGCGTGTTGCCATACAATAGATTTATCTGTTTTTGCAAGTTTTTAAGATGCAAAAATTCCCAATCTCTATCTGTAGAAATTATTTCGTTAAATAGATCAAAGTTTAAAAGCAGAGTGATAACGGAAGTCATATTGGACATGATGCTGGTGCCTGTAAACAAATGGAAAAATGATGGGGAAAGGAGAGGGGGGGGAGGGACGCAAATAAAACAACTTAATTATATAAAAAAAAAGTAAATATTGGTATTTCAGTAATTTGGTCATAACTAGGGCATTTTCCAATCGATTTGATAGATTTATACACCTACGTCTTTAGGAAGAAATTTACCATTTACTTTACTTTACGGTTCCCGAAAATAGGTATTTTTCTTAAAAAAAATTATATTTTGGTAATAACTTTTTTGTATCTGAACCGAATTTTCCGAGTTTTTCAGCAAATATGGTCTACTAAAAATTTCCGATCTTTTGATATACATATGTACAAGACGTATCCATAGGTCATGTAACAGCTCTAAAAATTTAGTTTTTATAAAAATGTTGATGCTTTTTAGCCCATTTTTGGATTATTTTGCTAATAACCCAAGTCTTTAGGAAGAAAAAACCATTTACTTAGATTATGTGATATTTTGGTATTTAAAACGTGTTCATATGTCATACTAGAGCCCTAAAATTTAAAATTTCCCACGCCCACTTTTGATAACCGATATGTTTGTACCTAATTTGGGGACTTTAGCTCGTTTCGCTCTCCAGATATACAGAAATGTATAACGTCTTTGTATGGGAAGTGCCACACCCACTTCTCCAATGCCGCCCACTTTTTTAGAGAGTTTGTGTATTGGCAAGCAACATGTTTGTACTAAATTTGAAAGCCGTAGCTCTTGCCGCTCTCGAGATATGGAGAAAAAAAGAATTTAAAAAACAACATTAGATTTACGGAAAAAATTAGAGGTAGTCATGGGTTTTTCTCATATCTCAGCCATTGATGGACCGATCTTCCTGAATTTCAATATCAAACAATTCCGGACTATATGTGACATAAATGTATAAAAACCTAGCCTTTATCATATCTGGGGTCTTCGGAAAACCCATTTCAACGGACGGACAGACGGACAACCGGATTTAAACTTCTCATAAGAAGCCAGAATATATATACTTTATATGGTCTTAGATCAATATTGTAGAAATTACAAGCGGAATGACAAAGTTGTATATACCCTTTTACCTTCGGTGAAGGGTATAAAAAGATAGGGTATATATAGATTGTAGTGTATTTGTTTTGTCACTCTGTAGAAAAGAATGACACACTACATACTGACCCACTTAGCTTAAAAAATTTAAATAATTATTCGCGTAATACAACACTCCTATAGTATGACAACTTGAAAGTAAGGAAATCTGAAACAACTTAGACCACACAAAACTACAAATAAGTGCAATGGGCAATTGCAATTAAAAAGGGTCAAAGCACTTTAAATTAGAACATATGACAGACATACATTATTTTAAACAACACAAAAGTAACTCAATTCAAATTGTATAGAGTGAAATTGAACTATGGAATTTAACCAATAGAAAGTAAATGAATGATTCAAGTTTGCCATGCTATGAGTTAGATAAGGTAGAATATAAGATTAGAGTAAGATAAAAATTTAATGGATTGTCTAGCATAATTAGTATATAAGCTAGTAATCCATATTAATAAAATCAGAATACTTTTGCCTAACAAACAATCTTGTTCTCAATCTTCTACCCGAGCACCTAACAGTGCTTAGAAGAAGTAAAACGTGCTGTGGCTAAGCGCAGCATTCTAAACTACTTAGCGAATACACAAACTCACATTTAACAAAAAAACAAACTTATTATAAGATATATCTGATATTTTGGTATATAAAACGTGTTCATATGTCATACTAGAGCCCTAAAATTTAAAATTTTGAGTATTTTCAATAATGTCTTTGTACGGGAGGTACCACGCCCACTTTTCCAATCGCGCCCATATTTTGTGGGATACTGTGTATTGATAACCGATATGTTTGTACCTAATTTGGGGACTTTAGCTCGTCTTTGTATGGGAAGTGCCACACCCACTTCTCCAATCCCGCCCATTTTTTTAGAGAGTTTGTGTATTGGCAAGCAACATGTTTGTACTTAATTTGAAAGCCGTAGCTCTTGCCGCTCTCGAGATATGCAGAAAAAAAGAATTTAAAAAACAACAACAACATGGGATTTATGGAAAAAATTAGTGGTAGTTGTGGTTTTTTGCTCATATCTCAGCCATTTATGGACCGATCTTCCTGAATTTCAATAGCAAACGATTCCGGGCTATATGTGACATAAATGTATAAAAACCTAGCCGCCATCATATCTGGGGTCTTCGGAAAACCCATTTCAACGGACGGACAGACAGACAGATGGACAACCGGATTTAAACTTCCCTTCTCATAAGAAGCCAGAATATATATACTTTATATGGTCTTAGATCAATATTGTAGAAATTACAAACGGAATGACAAAGTTATATATACCCTTTTACCTTCGGTGAAGGGTATAAAAAAAGTGTTTTGTAAAAAAAGTACCAAAAATTGTTACGGTTTTTACCCGTTAAACGTCCGAATTTTGAAAAAGTACCAAATTCGTATTTGGATTTTTTACATAAGTTTCAAAAGTGATATAACCCTTATTTCTTATGGGTTTTATGGGTTTTTATGGGTTTAAAAGATAAATGGGGTGACAAAAAAATACCAAAATACAGGTTTTACCCGTTTACTCCGTTAAATGGCTGAATTTCCAAAAAGTAGCAGTCACATGTCCGCTTCTTTTTCTTAAGAACAGCGTAAAGTAAAAAATTTTTTTGTATCTCTTTTAGTTTTGGAGATATAAGGTTACTGAATTTACCGGTTTTTACCCATTTTACCCCCTAAACATTAGAGACCAACCCCTGGTCCAAATTTTAAGTTTTTAGCTTCAGGCGTTTAGGCTGTGCGATGATGAATCAGTCAGTCAGTCAGTCAGTAACGTTACAATTTTATATATATGGGGGATTTTATGATCGATGTCTTCCGATTTGGATGAAATTTGCACCAAGGTAAGTCTTATTGGATAGTAGTTTAGACACAAATTTTCAACAAGATCGGTCAAAAAAATTCTGAGTTAAAAGGGGTCAAAATTTGACATTTTGGGCAAACCGGTGTTCTTTCTCATCCATGTAACTTATTATCTATTGGTGTTAGCAAAATTTGTCCCAAACAAATTAAATAGCTATTTCTTCAAGCTTTCGAAAACATTTTTTTTTGTATTTTTTAATATTAAAAAAAATTTTTTTTTTTTTAAATTTAAAACTTATTTTTTTATTTTTTTTTGAAAACCGTATTTTTTTTTTTTTTAGCTTAAAAGAAAGTTTATGTATTTTCCTTTTAGGTAGTTTTGGTCTTTTAGTGGGATGAGAGTGGGATATGTATAAAAAAAATAATTTCTAACTCAAGACGAGGGTTTTTCAATTTTTAGCATATGCACTATTTTGAATTATTTCCTTTTTATGTGTTTCCTTAAAAATAAAACTTATGCTGAGAAACTAGACAAATTATCCTTTCCGACGGTATATAACATACCTAACTAGCATTTCATTCCCTCAATACTTCAATACCCACAATATGTTAATCCCAGGAATAAACTCACTTTTTCTATAGAGATGTTGACAAATTAAATTTTTTTATTTACTTGTAATAATAATTAAATTAATATAAAATTTTTTTTTTTTTTTTTTTTATTAATTTTATTAGTATTCAAAATACTTTTAAGATTTCAACTATTTTTAAAATATTTTTACAAAATTTGTAATTATTTCTATAAATTTTCATTGTATCTTATAAAATTTGCACATTTTCTCTTAAATATATTAATATTTTCTTCATGTTTTATATTAAATGGTAAAGCATTGAAAAGGTTGAGTCCTTTGTAAAATAAAGATCGCTGCCTATGTGTTGTCATAACCCTTTGAATTCGAAAATCTCCTGCATTTCTTAGTCCATATGGTTGTACTTCGCTGACATATTTTATTTGTTCGCATAGATATTCTGGCGCATCTCCTTGTCTCATCTTCTTAATAAAGTTCAATGTGTTGAGTTTCAATCTTTGTTGTACATTCATTCATTTAAGATTTAAAAGCATATCACTTGCATGAGTATTTCTATTGCATTTTAAAATTGATCTCATTGCCTTGTTTTGTAGTTTTTGCATTCTTTCTATTTGGTTTGCATTACAGCATGTGTATATTATTGTCGATCCGAACTCAAAATGTGGCTTAATTATAGTGTTATATATATTTACCGCTGTTGTTTTTGATAACTTATTTCTTATTCTTTTAAGAAATCCTATTTTTTGCCAATTTTTTTACATGTGTATTTTATATGTTCATTAAATTTTAATTTTTTATCTATTATAAAACCAAGATATTTTATTTGTTCTACTTTTTCTATAATTTGATCATTTATTTTTAGTATTTGCTCGGAGTTCATATTTATTTCCATTGCTTTTGTTTTATTTTCATTAAGTTTTAGCTTGTTCATCTTTAAACAAGTATTTATGTTATTTATATCATCTCCTTCCGTGTATATTAGTGTGTCATCTGCATACAGAACCATTTCACTCCTCTCTAATATATTTGGCATATCATTAATATATAAAATAAATAATAGGGCACCTAAAATAGAACCTTGTGGTACTCCAAAATCATTTTCGATTTCATCGGATACAACGCCATTTACTTTTGTAATTTGTTTTCTATTTTTTAAATACGACTCAAACCATTTTAATTCTATATCTTTTATACCATACATACATATATAGTTTTTTCACCATTATTTTTCTGTCAATTGTTTCGAATGCTCGTTTAAAATCGAGAAATACTGCCATAATTTTCTTTGTTTTTTCAATATTTTTCCATTTCCTTACTACATAGTTTACAGTTGTTTCACATGAGTACTTCTTACGAAAACCCGATTGATATTTTGACAAAATGCTTTTCAATATATAATTCAAGTTGTTCTTTAACGACTTTTTCCAAAATTTTTTCAAACGATTTTAATGTATTTATCGGTCGATATTCTTCACATTTATTTGTTTTTGATACTTTTTCTATTGGTTTTATCATAGTTTGTTTCCAACTTTCAGGAAATTCTCCAATTTCTAATGATTTTTTTATAATTTTTAATATTATTTCTCCTGTTATATTCCAAGTATCCAGAATAATTTTATTGGATATTTTATCACAGTCAGATTTATTTTTCATTTGTTTTATTATATTCGTAAGTTCTAAAATGTTTATTGCACGGAATTTGAAATTGTTGTTTATCACAGTTATATTGTTTTCATATTGCACATTTGTAATTGAGTCTCTTATTGTTTTAATACTATCTGCAAAATAATTATTGTAGTTACAAGCTATTTCTTTGTTATCCTTATATTTAACTTGGTTAAATATCACAGATTTTATCACATTTTGGTTCTTTTTTATAACTAGTTCTTTGATCTCTCTCCACATTTGTTTTTGATTTTCTGCATTGTTAATTTTGTTATTAATGTATTTATTTTTTTCGTTTTCAATTTTTACTTTGTATTTATTTCTTTTATTTCTGTAACTTTTCCATGCTTCATTTGTATTTTGCAATTTTGCCATTTGATATTTAATTAACTTTTCTTTCTTCATTGATCGTAATTCATTACTAAACCACTTTTTTACGTTATTTTTTTCATTTATTATTTTCTTACTTGTGAATTTTTGTATTGTCTCTTTAAAACATTTATCAAATAAATATACATTTTGATTGAAATTTACATGTTCATCATATTTTTTATTATTACTTAATTCTGTGTTAAATGTTTCTTTGTTGTATTTAAATACTTCTAGTTCCTTCTTTTCTATTTCATGTTGATTATTATTATCACTGTTTATTAAAATATTTATCATTTCATGATCTGATATTTTATTTTTATAACTGTTTTTTGACGATATATTATAATTATTTGTTATAACATAGTTAATTATTGTACTGGAATTTTTTGTTACGCGAGTATATTCATTTACTATTTGTCTGAGACCGTTATCGTTTAATATACCTTGAATTAAATGTTTATAAGTTGAATTTTTTGACCAGTCAATGTTAAAATCTCCCATTATTATAATATCACATCTGTTATCACAGATATCTTCTATAACTTCTTCAAAAACTTTACAAAAATCTAAATCTCCATAACTAGGTGATCTGTATATTGCAGCAATTATCATTTCATTTTTATCACATGTGGCTCTACAGACTAAGACACAGTATTTTACACATTCTACCTTTTCAATAATTTTAGTTACTTTCCACAGTTTCTTGAAATATATAATTACTCCTCCAGTTCTCGTTGATGTAGAAAGCGACACAATATGATCGTTATCATGTAAAATAATTTCATTCTCCTCATCGTCTTTTGTTAAATGTGTTTCAGGAAGTATAATAAAGTCCGGATTTTCTATCGCTGCAATAACTTCCACCTGATTATAGTTGTTTATCAACCCTTGGACATTTGTATATAAAGCACGTATATCCTTTGATTGTTAAACTGCAAGACCAATTCTTCTCATTTTAACATTTAATTTGTTCCGATAAACCGGACAATCCTTATTATTTGTGAAATGATTTTCATCCAAATCCATATTAAGTTTATTATTCATTTTTATACAATTTATGCATTTCATTATTTGTTCTGTATTTTTGCACTCTTTAGTTTTGTGTTGACCATGACACCTTAAGCATATCTCCTGATTTTTGCATTCTTTTGCAATATGATTATAACCTCTACATTTAAGACACTGCATTACTTCTGTTCCATCAAACACTCTACATCTTTCCCAACCTATATTTATTTTCCTTGTCTCTATCATTTTTGCATATGTTTCGTTATCGACTGCCATTTTTACATTATATATTGTTTTATTACTTCTTTTTATTTCATATTTTTCTAGTATTTTTAATTCAGCATTATTTATAAAGGGATTTTGTTTTCTTATTTTTTCAATTATTTCTTTATCTTCATATTTAAATGTCATGTCAGTTATTTTTACTCTCAGTTCTACTGGGTTGGGCACCTTAATTTCATATCCTTCAGTTAATTCACTTTCTATCGCATTTTTTATTTTCTCCCTCTCTTCTCTATTTTCACTCTGAATCACAACCGTTCCATTTCTTCTATTTTCGACTCCCGTAATTTTCAAGTTTACTGGGTCCACTTTATTATTTAATTCTTCCCTTGTTTTTTCAACTGCTTGTTTTTCTTTTGGTTTCACAATAAGGGGAACTTGTTTGTTAAGATCTGGTAGCACTGTTTTATTTTTGACAGAATCTGCATATGACACTTTTGATTGCTTGTTACTTGTCTCTTTTATCACTTTCTTTATTTCGTTACACATACTTGCATTTTTTTCTTCCAATGATTTGCACATCAGTTTGTTGTTGTTTTCAAAAACATTTACTTGACTATATAATTTTTTTACTTCTTCAACATTTTTATTACAAGATTTTTGAATTGTATCCATTATTTTCATTCTTTCTTCATATCTTTTTTCAATAGCCTCCAATAATTGTTTTATTTCACTTTCATTTTGTCTAAGTGATGTTTTAAATTCATGTTTATAATCTACCAGGTTTTGTTTATTTTTATTTATATCATCCTGTACTTCTTTTAACACCATGTCGACATTTTGTATATATTGTACACAATCCTCGCACATAAAACGTATAAAATTGTTCGCTTCCAGAATTTTTAACGAATATTGGTCGATACCCGAACATTTATTTGCACTGTGATAAATTTTGTCACAGACTCCCATACATCGAATTCCTGTTTCACCACGAATTGACGCTTTGCATTTACTGCACTCAGCCATGACCGAGGCTTTTATTTTTAATACAACTATTTGTTTTTGTTGAAAATTTTAATTTTCCAAATAATTATATTAAGTAATTTTATGGTTTTTATAGTCCTATCTATTTTTAAACCACTTTTGTTATATATTGTAAAAATAATTTTATTATTATTGACACAATGTAATTTTCCGTGACTTTCTCTTTCAGAGTTGCCAAGAAATTAAAATAAAAATAATAAAAACACAAAGATAAATAATCTAATAAAATTTAATCTTAATCACATAGGATCCTTTTATATTATAACTATTTTTACACTTAATTTATTGTATCTAATGAAGTGTTTAAGTTTTGCAAATTTTCAAATACCCAGTCTTACCTTCTCCCTTTTTATTGCCTTTATTTTTTACTTTTTTTTGCCAATCCTTTCTTGGCGTTACTACGTTCAGCTGTTGATTTCGCTGCTGTTTTGTTTTTTTTTGGCTTTGGAAAGAAATCGCATTGAGTAGAGGCAGAAAACTTTTTCAACTTGAGTCTTCCATCGATAAGCGGTATAAAAGCATGGTATTGAGCGGTGCCATCGATTGTTTCCGCAGCATCGAATCTGCTCTTCAGTGTTTTCAATGTTTTCTCATGATCCTCTTTGCTACTAAAAACTATTTCAGTTTCTTTACAATAATTCTTTGCCCAATGGAATAAAGCAGTCGTATCTAAGATGCGATCTTGATGAGAGCACTGGAGGCTATACTTCGCTGCATTTCTTTTGAGGTTTGCTCCAACACCATCACATGCTCCTTTACCATGAGCAGTAGGATGAAAATGCCACTCAGCTGGCATTCCAAAATCTTTTTCATGAAATATCAGATTTGCGAACCTACTTTTGTTTTTAAAATGTTGACGAGCTCCGTCAGAAACGTTGAGAAGGTATCTCTACTGTAAATTTAGATTTTAGATAATTTTGTATTATCTTCTGGTATTCATAAACTGCAACGGCATCATGTTTTAAATCGTCGGATATGATTGCCATACTTTTGTGTTCCAGTTTTTCATCGTTCATGTAGTAAATAACTACTGTAAATATAGTTGCTTGGTCGTTATTGAAGTGGAATGCCTGTATGGCATCCTGAAGAATATATTTATAGTTCTCTGCGAAATCGAACGAAATAACGAATTCCCCAGACTTCAAATTTATCTTCAAATCCTTGAAAAATGACCACTGCTCTTTGACTAAAAAGTCATGGGTTCTTAAATTTAGCAATCCTCTTCACATTTCTGCGCACTTGAAATGATTGTTTTCAATGTGCATCTTTCAGTCTAAAGCCAAGATTCAAATTTGACCTCATCAATACATTCTCTCAATACATTTCCGGGCAATTTGAACATTCTCCCAAGTGGCAAGAAGTTGTTGCATTAGGACACATAGTCAATTTAAGGCAATCGCGATAATCATGCAAATCTTCTGTTGAATCATCTGTTAAGTACTTTAAGTTGATTTCCTTTAACATCAGTTTAATATTTTCATGGTAAATGCAAACGCACACTGTGTGAGTTCCGCTGCTTCCTGCCAAAACGCAGTGTTTTGTCCTCAGTTGGGTGAATTTTGTGAAGCCAATTTTGACATCCTCGTGTTCTGTTTGAAATGTTGCAAGTAATTCATTCAGGTTGCAGAGAACAATTCTCTTTTGCATTTGAACTTTCTTGCCATCGATTCGTACAGACACCCAGTCTTTCATCCCTGGCATTTAGCGACTCATATCATCTCGCTGATAAAACTGAGTTACTAGAGCTTCAGTTTCGCACTCTAAAGTTTTTCCCTTCTTTTTGTTTGGGAGTGTGAGAATCCCATGTTCAGCAACCAATTTTTTAGCAATTCTTGCTTTTCGTTGAGACGTTCCAAACTCAGTCATTATTTTTGCACAACTCCATGTCGATGGAGCAAGCGTAAGAAGTTGAACTCTTTCAGCTCTACTCTCTGACGTTTTGTATTTCTCTTTTATTTGATATTTATATAATATTTGTTTTGACACTCATTCATTGAACGTATACCTTCTACTGAAAAGTTAGAATAACCATCATCATCAACAGTTCTGTCATCACTCTCAGAATTACTTTTGTCTTCATCTGGAATACCTTCAACGCAAGGCTCATTACTATTCAAATCCGGCAATTCGTTTAACTTTCCGAGCTCTTTCCTGCATTGTCCACAAATTTTCATCCGTTTTGACAGAGTAGGGAATTTTTTTAATAAGCCGTCGGAAATATTTCGTATATCCGATGATCTGTGCATTTTTTTGTTAAAGGGATTAAAACAAAATGAAAAAAATATATCACTTTGAAGCTTGGCCATTTTAGGAGCTGTAGACATTGTAAATAACACACGTCTACGCTTTAACGCTGTTTCAAAAAAACTGATTTACGAATGTCTTCAGAATGACAATAAATAGTTTTTTAAGATCATATAGGTAGTGCATTTTAATGAATGTGTCTAATTTTTTATAAGGGTGAAGAAGGGCTTAGTCTGGGTTAACCGCATGTTCCATAATAAAAATAATGAAGTACCTTTTTTAACCAAATATTACTTAAAATATTAAAAATAAGCCACCTGTTAATTTTGACCTTTTAAAAAAAATATTAAAAAAAACTACCTGTTAACTTCTATCTCTCGACCCACGTTTTAAAGGCAAGTGTCATAAAATAATAAATAAACTGGTATTTCGGAGAATGGACACAACATATTTTCACCTGATTTAAAAACTTGTCTCTGGGCACCTGATATTTTGACAATAAAAATCACATTTATTATTACGTGCGCTCAAAACTACATATAAAACAGGAAAAATTTTGGCGTTGGAAAATGATTGGCGGTCGACCCTATATTACGAAATCAACAGCTAAACGTAGTAACGCCAAGAAAGGATTGGCAACAAAAAAAGTAAAATAAAGGCAATAAAAAGGGAGAAGGTAAGACTGGGTATTTGAAAATTTGCAAAACTTAAACACTTCATTAGCTACAATAAATTAAGTGTAAAAATAGTTATGATATAAAAGGATCTTATGTGATTAAGATTAAATTTTATTAGATTATTTATCTTTGTGTTTTTATTATTATTATTTTATATTAATAGCTGCGTTTGAGTACTTTTACAGTAAAATGCAGTAAATGAGTAAACTTAACAATTTGCTCTCACAAAAAGCTGTTGTCCAAAAAAGTACGCGAACGCAAAATTTGTAAAAATTCGTAAAATAAGGGCAACAGCTGATGGCAAATAATTGAAGTGTTGAAAAATGTTTACACTTTTGACTACTTAACTCGTTTTCTTATCGGTACTCGATTAAATACTTTTTATAACACGAATATTTTTGGAAAATACAAACAAATTATTTTATATAATCTTTCATATTTGTTTATTTTTTATTTTATTTGAATTTGCTAATTTGTGTCCGGCAAAATTTGATCAATAGTACACGAATACTTTTTTTTAAAACAAGGGCTGTTCTAAGTACCCGAGTACTTGACACTTTTACAACTCCAAAAAATTAACATGATAAAACAAAGTTTCAAAAGTTGGTATTTAGCCATATAAATTCTTCACAAACAAGTTTAATTAATTAATATAAATTAATTTTTGTTTTTATTTTAGTTTTATTTCAACTTTTCTTTTTTTAAACAATTTTTTCACAATTTGTATGCCTTTTGTTTGCTACTTTTGTTTGTTTACCTTTTGAAACATACATATGTTTTTTTGTTTTACTAAAAAAAAAACTAAAAAATTTCTGCAGTAAAAATTTGTAAGTACTCAGTCAAGAACTGTAACTTTACGCTCTCAATTTGTGTTCTCATTTACTGTATTTTGTGTACGCGAACGCAATTTAGTAAAATGCAGTAAAGTTCAGTAAAAAATAGTAAAAACTTTTGTGTTCTCGAACGCAGCTAATTTAATTATTATTACAAATAAATAAGAAAATTTAATTTGTCAACATCTCTATAGAAAAATGGATTTTATTCCTGGGATTAACATATTGTGGGTATTGAAGTATTGAGGGAATGAAATGCTAGTTAGGTATGTTATATACCGTCGGAAAGGATAATTTGTCTAGTTTCTCAGCATAAGTTTTATTTTTAATGTTTTAGAAACACTTACACACAAAAAGGAAAAAATTCAAAATAGTGCATATGCTAAAAATTGAAAAACCCTCGTCTTGAGTTAGAAATTATTTTTTTTTATACATATCCCACTCTCATCCCACTAAAGCCTAGTACTCTGTTCCAATTTGTGAAAAATGTTTAGCAACATCTATTATTTCATGTAAAAAATTTGACATGTATCAATGTTACCTATCTCGAGAGTTTGCACAATTTGATGTTTTTAATCTTTCATGGTATGCGACATTGTTTTGCATATGTAAACAAAACCCACATGTATTTTACTAAAAAGTATTTTTTTAAATAAAAAATTAAGTAAATATTAATGAAAAACTGTTACATTTCGCAACTGTTTCACAAATTAAACAGAGTACAACTCTATCAACATTTTTTCATAGAAATTCCGCACAAGTTTTTTTCATATGGGTTTTGACAGCATTTCACGTGAAATGTTGAACAGAGTACTAGGCTTAAAAGACCAAAACTACCTAAAAAATACCGTTTTCAAAAAAAATAAAAAATAAGTTTTAAATTTAAAAAAAAAAAATTTTAAAAAATTTTAAAAAATACAAAAAAAAATTTTTTTCGAAAGCTTGAAGAAATAGCTATCTAATTTGTTTGGGACAAATTTTACTAACACCAATAGATAATAAGTTACATGGATGAGAAAGAACACCGGTTTGCCCAAAATGTCAAATTTTGACCCCTTCTAACTCAGAATTTTTTTGACCGATCTTGTTGAAAATTTGTGTCTAAACTACTATCCAATAAGACTAACCGTGGTGCAAATTTCATCCAAATCGGAAGACATCGATTTCAAAAGATGGGTCACTTGACATGAAATCCCCCATATAGATTAATTAATCCTATATTACTTTAATTAATAAAACACCATTTTTTGGTAATTTTATTTCTTTTTAAAACACATTGTTAGTTAAGATTGTGAATATACACATTTCTCTATTAACTATTAATAAAATAAAGCCATAAGTATTTTATTTAAAGAATCAAAAATGATTCTGTCTTATTAATATAATAAATATAATACAAACTTTAGATCTTCGGATCATCAAAACTTGATCTGTTTTGGAATGGAAATCACATATATCGATGATCAGGCTAATCTTTATCTATTTTTTTTAAATATAAAACCTCAGACCTCAAAAGCAGCACGTTCTGCAATAAACAAATTTTGAAATTAAGCCTAATATCTCCTTAATCACAAAAAAAAAGACAAGGTGTGATCAAATTTAATTTAATCTTAGCCAATCCCCCTATATACTGATTCTGTTAGGTTCTTATCAGCACGTTTTTCTATAGTACTATAGTTGATAGATTAATTTATATAAAATACCAAAATTGTGTTCCTTAGATATAGGCACATCAAAATCATAAGTACATTAAATTAATTTAATTTAATTTTTACTGAATCACTAAATCAGTGAGAATCTTTCAAGATATATTTAAGGAAACTCCGTAGCCTCTTTTAATTAAACTCCTTATGCCATTTTAAAACTAATGAAACCATTGTATTTAAGGCTAAGGCAATAAGTGACGAATTCCTTACATCCCATAAATGCTTTAATATTGACAAATTACAGTAGGTTAACGAAAATTCATCAAACATCTGCTGAAAACTTTTATTCTGACCTACGTGAGAAATTAAATTTCCGTAATTTATAGAAAAAAATATTAAAGTCCTCGTTCCACATTCAATTCATGAGCATATATTGTTCAATATTTTACCAGAAACAGAACAAAAATCCAAAATGCCTCAAATACTAGTAGAATTTCTAAATACTGTCCCAAGGTTAATTCCAGATTTCGGTGGAAATTCTGACAACCTACAGAGTTTTATCGATGCCACCAACTAAGTGGAGTCGACAAAAGAAACTCATGAGCTGTAAACCTTATCAAAACTAAACTGAAAGGAACAGCAAGAAATTAAATTTCATTACAATCTACTTTATCACAAATAATTTCTAAACTTAAAACAACGGTTAAAGGAGAATTCGTTGATGTCATTAACGCACAGCTAATGCGCGTCAGACAAAGCGGTAAAAACGTCAATTCCTATGCCAAAAAATGGAGGAATTATCGAAAAAACTAGAAACTGCTTACATTAGGGACGGATTACCCCACAAAGTAGCCAACAAATACGCTACCCGCTCAGACGTAACGGCAATAACCATAAATGCTTCTAATGACAGAGTTAAACTGATCATGGAATCAGGAACCTTCAATAATATGAATGAAGTTTTAACTAAGTTTATAAGCAGCTGAACCAAGTATACGGTCAAGAAAATTCTATCCTGACCTATGGTTTCAAACGCCTAGGCAGAAACCCAAATTTTAACCAAAATAGAAATTTCCCTACAAACAGAAACAATAATTTCAATCAAAAAAGGAACCATAACTGATCATATCGTAACAACAATAACGGTAGCAACCGTAACAATAATACATAGTAGTAATAATAGCTATAACAATAATTCTGGTTCCTATCGTAATAATAACGATAACAGAAGCCGCAACAACAACCGTAACAATTTTCAAAATAGAAACATAAATCTAACTGCAGAAGACAACTCGAGAAACTGGCAACCACCCCTAAGTACTCAGTAGGGTACAAAACCTACAATATTAATTTAAATTTATGCAGCTACTTACGCTGTAGAACTACTCTAAATGACACAACTTCAATCCTTTAAATACATACTGGCGCGGATATTTGAATTATCAAGCACAACCTATAGATGTCTATAATAGAAAAAATTTAAACGGCATTGGCCAAGGCATAATTTCAACTTTAGATAGTGTAAAGGTAGAATTAAAAATAGACAAATATCTAATAAAACATATTTTTCATGTAGTAAGAGATGATTTTAAAATACAGGCAGATGGAATAATTGGAATGGATTTCATACGAAAGTATAATTGCATCCTACAATATTCCAATGATAAAGACTTAATTATTTTTCGATCAAATGAAATCGATCATGATATTGGAATTCCACTTAGAAACGGTCCAACTATAAATTCCATATCAATTCCTGCCAGATCTGAAGTAATAAGATCTATCCCAATAGAATCATCCGAACAAAATGTTTTGATACCAAACAATTATCAAACAATTAAAAACGGCGTTAACGTCGCAAATACAATAACTTCTAAGTCAAATCCTCTAGTAAAAATAATTAATACCACTGAACAAGATTTAATAATTTCTTTGTTACGAAACCCTTAAATATTATAAAAATGTCAAACAAAATTTTATGCCTGCCAAATTCAAAGAAAAAATGGAAAGACTCGAGAAACTTTCCACCTTTTGTTGAAAAAGATTTAAAATCTTCATGCCAAGAATTTATAGATATTTTTGCCTAAGAATCTGAAAACATATCGGTCAATAATTTTTACAAACAAACGCTTAAAGTAACTAATACACCACCTGTTTACATCAAAACTTATAGAATTCCTCATTCCCAAAAAGAGGAAGTAAACAATCAGGTTGTTGCACTCATTAAGCCCTGCATCCGTTAAGTAATGAAAGGCGCCCATTTCGTAATTGTACACAATATATGGTGCTTTTATCCTTGCCATTAATGCAACGTCATCTTTAATAAACGGAACTGGAATTATTTTGTTTCAAATTAATGATTTCTTTTAGCTTATTACCGCTTCTCTTTCCTGTAGCTCCTTTTTGTATTTCTCGCATCGTAAAATTTCTCACATGAAGTGTGAAACAAAAAATTCCATCGTTTCTCGATTTGTGAGAAGAAAGTGTTTCTGTATTTGAATGCGAAAACAGACAACACTGATTCTGTTTTTACTGGAATATTTCCAGTAAGTAAATGTCAAATGCAAGCGAAACGTCAACGAAAGAAATAAGTAAAAAAAATAGTCAGCTGTTAAGAAAAATTTGTTTTTTATTTATTTGGTTATAATTGACAAATTTTCAATCGAAAAAGAGTAATTTTGCTACCAACTGGCGATTTAGATTTTAAGAAAACGAGCCAATTGAGGGTACCGATAGTTTAACTTTAGAATATTCTAGATTGTTCAACGTTTGACTTTGAAGTTGTCTATCCTACAACACCAAATCTAACTGGAGACGTGTGTAAGTAAACAACAAATTGCCTTGAACTGTTGTGGAAGTCTTACGAAATATAAGACTGCCATTAATGTTTGTACATATTAGAATTAGGATTAAATGTTTCTTACTTTTAGTGTCCGTACCTGAGGTGGCCGTTTGGTATATCAATACGTTAAGAAGACTGTCCCAAAGTGCGGTCAATGTAAGGAAAAGTTGTAGGGTATACGCCCCACTCGCCCTTGCGAACGTAGCTGGTTGTTCTAGGGTCAAAAGACTGTGGTCGGACCTACGGTGGTGTTTTCTGTAATGGCTGTTTGCGCAAACGTATCGTTCGTGCTTTCCCCATCAAGGAACAAAAGATCATGAAGGCCTTAAAGAGTCAACGTGAACTGCTTGTTAAACCTGTCAAGTTTGAAAAGAAACCCGTTAAAGCTGCCTCTAAGGCCACCGGCAAATCTGCGCCCAAAAGATTTACTAAGTGACGTGTGTGTTGTATACAAATAACAAAAAATTTTTTTATATGTACAAAATCTGTGTATAGGAAGCAACGTTGATAAAAATGAAGTGAAAACAATTTACATACAAACTTAAAACAAATTGGGGTTTTCTTTAAAAAAAATTAGTGTTTTTTTTTTAAAAAAAAATTGTGATTAAAATTGACAAATTGTGATATAATATTGCAAATGTCTTTTATTGTTTGTCTATATTGTGCAGCGAGTGTTCAAAATGTTTTACCTTCCACCTCAGGTGGAAAGGGTATATTATACTATAAGGGAACTTTATAATCCCAAGTTTTGAAATCCTAATTTTAAAAATCCCGAATTTAGAAACTTTAATTAGCGAAGCCGTTGTTTGTTATACCTCTATGGTATACAAACCCCGACTACGCTAACTTAAGCTTATCTGCATTGCCGGCCTTAGCCCGGGAGCAAGTATTTTCTACTCTATGGTATAACAAACACTGGTTTCGCTAACTAAAATGGACATTGCGATACACTGTGCCGTGTCGCCCGTGTCAACACTGTCGGCATATGTTACCTGTACCCACATGCGATAACCAAAACGCGCGAGTGGTCAACACTGGTCTGATAGGGGCAACTCTTCCACTATCAGCTGTTGGTTAAAACACGAGTTTTGTTCGATCGTTGCCAGATCACTAAACTCACTTATTGGACTAAAGTTATGTTTGTCAGACTACTAATTTAATGAACGATGAGAAATAAAGTTGGCTGCAGTTCGAGGAGGTGTAATGAAGTAGGTGGCAAAGTGTGGTGCGGCTGAAATTTGCTGTATCCGGCCTTTCTAACCTGGACGTCACCGAGGAAAGTTTGGACAAAGTATTTTACAGCGGGAAAAATCCTGTACTGGGGAAAAGATTGGCGGAATTCTTTTAACAGCACAAGCTTGGGTAAGTAGGGTTATTGATGCATAGTGGAGATTTCGTAATTAACTTTGGTGTGGTTTAGGCTCACCAAGGATAAAACCCCCACTGTCGTCATCGCATTTCACCGGGTGTAAGAAGACGGGTGTGAAGCTGGATTTACCCCGTGGCTCCGGTAGGAGTGCACCTACAGCCAAAAGGACCCAACTCTACCGTAGTGACTCCAGGGCCAACGCTACTATAGCCATTTAACGGTACCCTTTTCCACCTGACCACATTTTTAACATCCCGTCGCCCGGGTATAACACATCGGCAAAACACGCCACCCTGAGGCTTACAAGTAATACCGCCCATCACATCTCATCGCCGGGGCTAAACAAATTCTGCAGCAACGTGCCCGGATATCGGTTTTTGCACAAGTGGAAAATTAGTGCTAACCTAGCCCTGGATTCAGTCAGTTTTGATTTCCAACAGCAGTTCCAGGCGTTACGCCCATGAGTCCCGATGTATCGTGTCAACACTTCACCACCAACCACCTTCAAACAGCCAAACAACCGCACCTGTAATTTCACCAGATAAGTATACTGGTAGTTTAGTCCGATTGTTATCGATATTGTTTCAGTTTTCGTGGCAAACTGACCGGGTTATAGTAGATATAGGGACAGAAATTACCAGAGAATAGAGAAAACGAAAATCTAAGGAATCATAGTGAGGGTAGGAAATAAAAACCACAAAAGCAAACAAAAAAAAAGAGGGGACAAGAAAAGAAAGCAGATTATATAAGCAGGAACCAGATTGTGTGAAGTAGTTAGATTATATATGCAGTGCGGAAGGAAAGTTAAAAGTGCATAAAATTTATAGGAAATTTTGAAGAGGGCTAACAGGCCCAGTCTAATATAAAAAAAAAAACCCCCCCCAAACAAAATAAAAAAAAAAGAAATTGGAATTTTGTTGTAAACATTAAGTTTAAGGTTTAATATTGCCATAAATTTGCACAGCAAATTTTTAGGTATAATACTTTTAAACAAATTTTAAAGTTAATAAAAAAAAAAAATAAAATACACAAAAAAAAAAGGAAAAAAGAAAACCTTTTAACAAAAGTTTATTAAAACTAACGATGCCTTTAAAGAAGAAAAAGAGTGTAAAAATAAACAAAAAGTTAAACCTGTCTTAAGGTTACAAAACAAAATTCCACAATTTTTAATTAAAAAAAAAAAAACAAAAAAAAAAGAAGAATAAAACAAAAAACCCCACCAGGTGAATTAAAATTAAATATAGGCAAAAATACACCAAAATTTTAAATATATGGTATGACCATAAAAAAGGAAAACTCCTTGCGAAACGAAAATTGTGAATAAAAATAAAACAAAGAAAAAGAAAAAAAGAAATTTTAAGAATTTGAAAACTTGAATAAGTGCTAGATAAATAAGAGAAAAAGAAAAGAAGAAATTTTAAGAATTTGAAAACTTAAATAAGTGCTAGATAAATAAAAAAATAAAAATAAAAAAAGAAAAATAAAAGATCAGGAAAAATTCTGAAACACTAGAATCTAAGTTAGGAGTATTGTAAACCGCTCGAGCATAGGGACCTCAGTGAATATAAACCGAAACCCTGAGAGGTTCGGAACTAAGTTGTAATTATCAAGAAAATATTACGAATTTAAGATTGAATAAATGTATTTAAATAGCCACATTGGATGAAAGGGCGAAAAAAAAAATAAAATGTGTACATAATTAATACAATGGTGTGAACTTTAACAAGTAGATGAGGTAAGTGCGTGGTGGTGAGTCGACTTCTTAGGGGTATTCCAGGAAAACTATTTCCTAGGTTTGCCATGGTTAGGGGAGGGTTATCTATCTCAGGCTGTGACAGCTTTGCCTGAAATGAGGTTCTAGTCCTGTGAACACTGGCTCAGTTTCTTATGTCCGTTTGTCCATCCGTAACGCAACGAACCACCGCCCAAGCCCGCGAGCCATAGCCGAGCACAGATTGACCAGTAGCCAGTGCGGTAAGGAGGACAAGTCCGAGTTAAAAACACTTTTTTTAGAAATGAGGATTTTGGTGTGGTCGGAACGTGACAGATAAGAATGGCGCCCAACGTGGGGCCCGAAAACAAATTGTAGCCAGATCCCGAGATCGGATAACAATCAGATTAGGGGGCACCCACGCGAATTTGAAGTTAGGCAAGATCGGAAGACAACAGTATTAGATGAGGTGATTTGAGTACATATAGTTTGGCATTTCGGCCACAGTGAGCCACAGTAGGGGTCCGCAAGTCCATCTGATAGCCACTGGGGTAACCGCCAAGCAAGGTCAAGTTTTATTCAGATTTGTAAGTCTCCGGAAAGTAACAGAAGTTTCTCTGATAGCGACAAATATTGTTGAAAACGTTTAGAGTAGGTCAGTATAGTGAGTCATGTGGTTGGAGCATTCGGTCACTGGTAGCCACTATGCGGGGCGTACGCATATATTTCGTTGATTTCTGAATTTATTCAGGCTCGTTTAAGGATTGGAACCCGGAATAAAGTCTCACCACCTAGCACACCTCTGTATCATTGATTTTATTTTAAATTCGATATTTGGACATTAAGTGAAGATATTTAAACATTTTTATTTTTGGTAAATTTTATTTTTATTGGTTTTCTTGATTGGCAAACTTAAATAGTTTATTTAATCTTTGGTTCGGCTTAATTTAAATTGAATTACCGCACAAACGTACATACACGCATATAGTATATTTAAACATTTTTAGTTTTGGTAAATTTTATTTTTATTGGTATTTTTGTTGATTTTATTTTTGCTTTTTGATTTTTATTTCTTTAATTTTTGATTTGTGTAAGTTTTATTTTTATTTTTGATTTTTATTTCTTTAATTTTTGATTTGTGTAAGTTTTATTTTTATTTTTGATTTTTATTCTTTAAATTTTTGATTTGTGTAAGTTTTATTTTTTATTTTTGATTTTTATTCTTTGATTAGTAGCTTTAACTTTGCTTTTAATTTTCAAGTTTAATTTTGATCTTTTTCTTTTTATTCTTTTTGGGTTTTTAAGTTTCATTCTGGAATTTTTATTCAATAGTGGTTCTTAATATTTGAAGGCCCATTTTTATTTTTCTTTTAATTTTTTAATTTCTTTTTAATTTTTTTATTTTCTGGTGGATTGACAGCTTTTGAAATTTTATTCTAAGTTAACGTTGATTGCTTAGTTTTTAATTTTAGAAATTTTATCCTAAGCCAACGTTGATTTCTTAATTTTAATTTTTAAATTTGATTTGAGTTTTAGTTTGAATTATTTAGGGTATAATTAATTTTCGGTCTTTGATAATATTTTTTTTCGGCCAAGTCCAGATTGAATTTTTTCACGTTACCTTTGGGGATTTTAGTTTAAGGTGAGTGTTCATACTATTTCTGTTAATTGCTAAATTATTATTCCTTTGTCGTGGATTGTCACTGGAGAACGGTGGTCGTTATCCAGTGTCCGAACTGAACGTAATTTCTGATACATTTAAGTTTCAGTGGTCTGTGAGTATAGAATTTATTTCGTTTTGGGATTCTTTTGGGCAAGATACATTATTAGATACAATAGAAAGGTTCGCGACTTGCTGGTGCAGTTTCGCTTGTGCGCTGGTTTTCTCTGATAGTTTGGGGTAGAGGACAGTAGCGAGTTCTTTAGTGCCGAGGCAATATTAAAATGTATACGACAAGATCTAAGAGTAAATCGGAGAACGACGATACGGCAGCGCCAGTGACCACGGCTACCAATACGTCAGCGGTCGTTATGGCAACTACGTCTACCGCAGGTTCAAGGCAGAATTTGGAGCAAACAGACCAGGAAAGAACTCTAAGGGAAGGCCAAATAGAAGACGATTTGGATACAAGTGAGGGAAGCACATCTCAGCAACACTCGTTGGCGACACCTCCGTTTAGTAGTATAAGCGCAAGAGGAGTGCGAGAGGCTTACCGTCAACACCATGAACCTTTAAGGCCACCTGGACGGACAGCAGGGGGAGGGAACAGGCAAGTGACACACGAGGATTTGCGCAATTTTGAGGACAGACTTTTAGAATTAGTACCACGCATAATTCAGCAAAGCCTGGAAGCCAGAAGTCAAACCAATGTAAGGGAAGGCTTCAACCGAAGTAGTAATGTATCACTGCCAGATGTAAGACACCCACCACCCACTGTGCCAGCGCCACACATGCAAATGCAACCTTGGACCGATAGTATATTTAATCCGCCACCAATTCCGGGTAGTTTGAATAATGATTTAAGGGCCGGAGTACCTGTCCCAGACGGTCAGAATCGTAGTAACACGTTACGATCTTTTAACAACGGGCTGCGCATAGACAAATGGGGCATAACGTTTGATGGCACTACTAAAGGACCTAGTATCGAAGATTTCGTATTTCAAGTTGAAACACTGCAAGCTGATTTCGGGGGTGATTGGCAGGAAATTTTGAGGTCATTTCAGCTACTCTTAAGCGGACCAGCAAAAGAATGGTATTGGGACCACAGGAGGTTTAATAACGTCACGAGATGGAGAGATTTGAAAGCCGCTCTACTTTCACAGTTTCACCGGTATGACAGTGATTTTGACATACAAAGGAAAATTTTGGACAGACGACAAAATGATCGTGAATCCTTTGATGATTTTTACAATTCCATTATAAAACTTCGTAACCAATTACGTAGTCCGCTGGGAGAAAGAGAATTAGTCACCGTGATGAAAGGAAATCTTAAGACGCCGATGGCTCAGTTACTTTTCCCAGTGCAGGCCAATAGTCTAGCTCATTTTGTAAAGGAATGTAGGCGGACAGAGAACTTGCTGAACAGCCAACGATCTTTTAGCGGAAGACAACCTATGAGAAACATACACGCGATGGAAAGGGATTCAGCAATAGAAGAGGAGAGTTTAGGCATCGATGCAATCCAGAGCACACGTAGGCTGCAGTGTTGGAACTGCAATGAGGATGGCCATGTTTTTGTAGACTGTCCCGTAGAACAGAGAGCGTTATTCTGCTATAAATGCGGACTAGCCGACACGGTAACACCAAGATGCCCTAACTGTCAGGGAAACCGGGGACAGAACGCGTCTCGACCGGGGATGGAGACACGTTCGAACACAATGCATCCCAAACAGCAACACCAACAGTATTAGAAACCAAAAATGAAACTCCAAGCATAGTCGAAGTTGGTAGGGGAATAGAGGTCAGGCATATTTTGAAAAGGAAGGAATTACCGACAGGGGAAAATAAGGGAAAAGAAAACACAAACTATCGGCCAAGATCTTACCAAGAAAGAGAAGCAGAATACGAGACAGCAAAGGAGCGGATTTTTGGACCATCGAAGAAAATTTTAAAAGCGCGAGAAAGGTACGACAATAGGAAAAGGGTTAGATTTGCTATCGCGTCGGCCAGCATATACGAAGGGCCAGATTCACGAATATATACAACAATAGAAATCAAGGATCAGTCAATCGAGGGTTTACTTGATAGTGGGGCTACAGTCACGTGCTTAGGAAAGGATTGCTTGGATTTTGTAGAAAAGGCGTCGTTAATAATTTATCCATTTCGGGCCAATATAAAGACCGCAGATGGACGCGAAAACCAAATAGTAGGGAAAGTTAGGGCCAATATTAAATTTAACGGAATGGAACAACCTATAGATTTTTACTTAGTCCCCACTTTGCAGCAAAAACTTTTCTTAGGCATTGATTTTATGAAGCGGTTCAATGTAATGCGGTTTGATATAAACAGCTTACAAAAGCTCGGTGGTAAAAGCGAGAGCGAACCCGACGTTGCGTTCCCAAAGATGCATGTTTTGACAAGTCAACAGCGGCAGAGTTTGGATAAAGTAATCGAATTGTTTCCATGCTTTATACGGAAAGGTCTAGGCAAAACGAAACTGGAGGAACATTTCATAGAAACGGGGGAAGCAGTTCCAATAAAAGAGAAGTTTTACCCGGTGTCACCGGCGGTTCAAAGGCTCATGTACGGGGAACTGGACAGGATGCTTTCCTTGGGGGTTATCGAGCCCAGCGAGAGTCCGTGGAGTAACAGAGTTACCATGGTCCTGAAGGGGGAAAAAGTACGAATTTGTTTGGACGCTCGCAGGCTTAATGAACTGACAGTGAAGGACGCTTATCCACTTCCTCATATAGAGGGTCTGTTGAGTCGCTTGGGGGACACGCACTTCATATCGAGTATTGACTTGAAGGACGCCTTCTGGCAAATACCCCTAGCCAAATCGTGCAGAGAAAAGACTGCTTTTACAGTGCCAGGAAGACCCTTGTACCATTTTACGGTCATGCCTTTCGGGTTGTGCAATGCGGCCCAAAGGTTATGCCGTTTAATGGACAAGGTTATTCCGGCACGGTTAAGAGAAAAAGTTTTCGTTTATTTGGACGATTTGCTGGTGGTGTCGGCCGATTTTGTGGAACATGTTAATCTTTTGAGGGAGGTGGCTTTTTGCTTAGATATGGCGGGTCTTACAATAAATGTGGAGAAATCAAAATTTTGTTGCCGCGAATTACGATACTTGGGTTACATTGTAGGGGAAGGCCGCTTGAGACCTGACCCAGAGAAAATCATGGCTATTGTAAAACTAGACTACCCGAGGACAATTAAACAAGTGAGGAGTTTCATGGGAACTACCGGATGGTATCGCCGATTCATCCATGACTATGCTACGCTGACTGCACCCATAACGGAAACCCTCAAGAAAAGTAAGAAATTTGTATTTAGCGAGGAAGCCAAGAAAGCCTTCGACCACCTTAAGGAGGTCTTGACTAATAGTCCCGTCCTGATACAGCCGGATTTCAATAAAACCTTTTTCATACAGTGTGATGCCTCAGATGTCGGGATAGGGGCAGTGCTTTTTCAAAAGGATCTTGATGGGGGCGAGCATCCAATAGCCTACTACTCAAGGAAATTGTCAACCGCACAAAGGAATTACTCGGTGACAGAACGCGAGTGTCTGGCTGTTGTCATGGCTGTCAAACGTTTCCGCCCATACGTGGAACTTATGAACTTCGTCGTTATTACAGACCACTCCAGCCTAAAATGGTTAATGGGGCAACGTGACCTAAGTGGACGTTTAGCTAGATGGAGCCTCAATCTGCAAGCATTTGCTTTTCAAATTCAACATCGAAAAGGTTCTCAGAATATCGTGCCAGATACACTTTCCCGATACGACATGGATGAAATCGACGTAGTGCCACTAATCGATCTGAATTCTGCAGAATTTCAATCGGAGGACTATAGAGAATTAGTTAAGGCCATTGAAAGCCATCAAGATAGTTTACCCGATATCAAGATTGTTGATGGATTGATTTACAAGCGCACGATACCCTACGATGGGAATACAATTCGCGAGGAACATTCATGGAAGTTGTGGGTACCGAGCCGTTTGACACAACAACTAATAAGGCAAGCGCATGAACCACCTACGACTGCTCACGGAGGCATTGCCAAAACTATAAATAGATTGCGGCAACACTTTTATTGGCCACACTTGAATATTCACGTTAGAGACTATGTAAACCAGTGTGACATTTGTAAAGAAAGCAAACCAGCCAACCAGGTACTTCGACCAGCCATGGGACAAGAGGCAGACGTTGGCCGACCATTTCAGCGTATCTATGTTGATTTCCTAGGGCCGTATGTTCGATCGAAAAGGGGAAATTCGTTCATTTTTATTGTACTGGATCATTTTTCAAAGTACGTTTTGTTGAAGGCGATGCCGAAGGCCAATTCGAAGAACGTCATTGAGTTCTTAATAAAGGAGGTATTCTACAAGTTCGGAGTGCCTGAAACCTTAGTGTCGGACAATGGTAATCAATTCACCGCGAAGGAATTTACAGATTTTCTTACAACGTTTGGAGTTAGTCACATGAAAACCGCTAGTTACTCACCACAGGCAAATGCCTCGGAGAGAGTTGATCAATCAGTTTTGGCAGCCATACGATCTTATTTGGGCAACAATCAAACTGATTGGGATAAGTATCTGTGTGAAATTGAGTGCGCACTTAGATCAGCTGTACATAGCGCTACGGGGGTAACACCTTATTTTATCCTTTTTGGCACTAATATGATAACTCACGCCTCTGCGTACAAAATAGCTAGAGCCTTGAATACGTTGGAAGAGTCCGAAAATCGAATAGACAGTCATGGGGGATTCATGGAACTTGTCCGCGACAAAGTAAAAAGGCAACTACATACAAGTTATGAGAAAAATGTCAAACGTTACAATACCAGATGCCGCGACACAATGTTTAGAGCCGGTCAAGAAGTTTATCGGCGAAATTTTCAGTTGTCGGATTTTTCCCGTCAAATCTCCGCGAAACTCTGTAGAAAATTTGTAAAATGTCGAATCGTCAAGCCAGTAGGAAGCAGCCTCTATGAAATTGAAGACTTACAAGGGAGAAGGCTCGGAATCTTCCACGCAAAAGACCTTAAGGCATAGTGCGGGGCGAATGAAGAGAATTCAGACCCGGGTGTGAGGAATGATCTTTATCATATTAGCAAATATGATTTGCTAATATGATAAAGGAAGCTCAACCGACGAAAGGAGATGTGTGCCGTGTCGCCCGTGTCAACACTGTCGGCATATGTTGCCTGTACCCACATGCGATAACCAAAACGCGCGAGTGGTCAACACTGGTCTGATAGGGGCAACTCTTCCACTATCAGCTGTTGGTTAAAACACGAGTTTTGTTCGATCGTTGCCAGATCACTAAACTCACTTATTGGACTAAAGTTATGTTTGTCAGACTACTAATTTAATGAACGATGAGAAATAAAGTTGGCTGCAGTTCGAGGAGGTGTAATGAAGTAGGTGGCAAAGTGTGGTGCGGCTGAAATTTGCTGTATCCGGCCTTTCTAACCTGGACGTCACCGAGGAAAGTTTGGACAAAGTATTTTACAGCGGGAAAAATCCTGTACTGGGGAAAAGATTGGCGGAATTCTTTTAACAGCACAAGCTTGGGTAAGTAGGGTTATTGATGCATAGTGGAGATTTCGTAATTAACTTTGGTGTGGTTTAGGCTCACCAAGGATAAAACCCCCACTGTCGTCATCGCATTTCACCGGGTGTAAGAAGACGGGTGTGAAGCTGGATTTACCCCGTGGCTCCGGTAGGAGTGCACCTACAGCCAAAAGGACCCAACTCTACCGTAGTGACTCTAGGGCCAACGCTACTATAGCCATTTAACGGTACCCTTTTCCACCTGACCACATTTTTAACATCCCGTCGCCCGGGTATAACACATCGGCAAAACACGCCACCCTGAGGCTTACAAGTAATACCGCCCATCACATCTCATCGCCGGGGCTAAACAAATTCTGCAGCAACGTGCCCGGATATCGGTTTTTGCACAAGTGGAAAATTAGTGCTAACCTAGCCCTGGATTCAGTCAGTTTTGATTTCCAACAGCAGTTCCAGGCGTTACGCCCATGAGTCCCGATGTATCGTGTCAACACTTCACCACCAACCACCTTCAAACAGCCAAACAACCGCACCTGTAATTTCACCAGATAAGTATACTGGTAGTTTAGTCCGATTGTTATCGATATTGTTTCAGTTTTCGTGGCAAACTGACCGGGTTATAGTAGATATAGGGACAGAAATTACCAGAGAATAGAGAAAACGAAAATCTAAGGAATCATAGTGAGGGTAGGAAATAAAAACCACAAAAGCAAACAAAAAAAGAGGGGACAAGAAAAGAAAGCAGATTATATAAGCAGGAACCAGATTGTGTGAAGTAGTTAGATTATATATGCAGTGCGGAAGGAAAGTTAAAAGTGCATAAAATTTATAGGAAATTTTGAAGAGGGCTAACAGGCCCAGTCTAATATAAAAAAAAAAACCCCCCCAAACAAAATAAAAAAAAAAAGAAATTGGAATTTTGTTGTAAACATTAAGTTTAAGGTTTAATATTGCCATAAATTTGCACAGCAAATTTTTAGGTATAATACTTTTAAACAAATTTTAAAGTTAATAAAAAAAAAAAAAATAAAATACACAAAAAAAAAAGGAAAAAAGAAAACCTTTTAACAAAAGTTTATTAAAACTAACGATGCCTTTAAAGAAGAAAAAGAGTGTAAAAATAAACAAAAAGTTAAACCTGTCTTAAGGTTACAAAACAAAATTCCACAATTTTTAATTAAAAAAAAAAAAACAAAAAAAAAAGAAGAATAAAACAAAAAACCCCACCAGGTGAATTAAAATTAAATATAGGCAAAAATACACCAAAATTTTAAATATATGGTATGACCATAAAAAAGGAAAACTCCTTGCGAAACGAAAATTGTGAATAAAAATAAAACAAAGAAAAAGAAAAAAAGAAATTTTAAGAATTTGAAAACTTGAATAAGTGCTAGATAAATAAGAGAAAAAGAAAAGAAGAAATTTTAAGAATTTGAAAACTTAAATAAGTGCTAGATAAATAAAAAAATAAAAATAAAAAAAGAAAAATAAAAGATCAGGAAAAATTCTGAAACACTAGAATCTAAGTTAGGAGTATTGTAAACCGCTCGAGCATAGGGACCTCAGTGAATATAAACCGAAACCCTGAGAGGTTCGGAACTAAGTTGTAATTATCAAGAAAATATTACGAATTTAAGATTGAATAAATGTATTTAAATAGCCACATTGGATGAAAGGGCGAAAAAAAAAAATAAAATGTGTACATAATTAATACAATGGTGTGAACTTTAACAAGTAGATGAGGTAAGTGCGTGGTGGTGAGTCGACTTCTTAGGGGTATTCCAGGAAAACTATTTCCTAGGTTTGCCATGGTTAGGGGAGGGTTATCTATCTCAGGCTGTGACAGCTTTGCCTGAAATGAGGTTCTAGTCCTGTGAACACTGGCTCAGTTTCTTATGTCCGTTTGTCCATCCGTAACGCAACGAACCACCGCCCAAGCCCGCGAGCCATAGCCGAGCACAGATTGACCAGTAGCCAGTGTGCGGTAAGGAGGACAAGTCCGAGTTAAAAACACTTTTTTTAGAAATGAGGATTTTGGTGTGGTCGGAACGTGACAACACTTAAAAGTGAAGTAACCAAATTATGACACTTAAAAGCGTCACAACGTCCATGGACATTATGACACCTTTTGGTGCGTCATAATATCCATGGACACTATGTCACTGGACATTATGACATGCCACCCTTGTTTCTATTTAAATTTAAAAAAAAAAAATAATATTACACACTCGTACACATACATTTGTATATGTACATACATATATTATTTTTTCGGATTATTTGAGCACCATATTTATTTTATATATCCATGGTGAAATTACTAAAAGGTGGCAGCACTACGGCATCTGGCTATTTTTTGCTTGAACTGTGGTGAGAACCAAAGTCTGTCATTTTGCTTTGTTACTGTTTACATTCTTGAAAAAAATTATTGTGCTTTAAAAAAATAATCTTTTTTGTGCGGGTTTTAAATGAAAATTATGTAAAAAAGTTAAAATAATTGCTAAAAATAAATCGTAATTGGTTTTTATATGTGTGTCTTTAGTTGTGCTAATGTATTTTTTTTTATATAATAAATAAAAACAGAAATAATTTTGTCTGTGAACACGTTGTGCGTACGTTTTAAAAATTCGTTAATCTTTAATATGCACTTGTACGCCTGTTTCTTTAAACCTCCAAAGGACTTGCAGTGAAGAAAAAGTGGAAAAATAATAGTTTTTAATTCATGTAACTTAAAAATTTTAATTATGAATTTTTTTAGTAATTTGTTCATAATATTTTTGTTTTATTTGTTGCAGATCAGCGTTGCCATTGAAAATTTTCTATTCGACCAAACTTTTTTACCAAAATCCTTCGGAACCGAACCATTTTATTATCTTATAAACATTTAAAAATAAATATATCGCACTTGTTCAACAATAGTGTATTACTCAAAATTTATATTTTTTCACTATTTGGAAAAAATCAACATGCGACTTAATATCTACCCTCTGTAAAAATATATGTAGTGGCTATTTTGTCTACCTTTTGGTAATGAAACCATAGTTGATATGCCTTTAATGTAAAATTAAAAATTGTTTTGCTTGTACTAAAAATGTTGAATTAATACAGTATTGTTGAACAAGTGCGAAATGTAATAAATAACAGAAATAAAACTGTACGTTAAACAAACACTTTTAAAGGAGTAGATATCTGTAATATTTTAATGTATTCACGTTAAAGAAAAGAAAAGATTTTGCTTGTTTAAGAAGATCGACAATAAATTTCAATAAATGTATCTTTTAAAACTTCTAAAACGACGTGTGAACCAGAATTTAATAATAAGTACATCTTACATATAATTATATTACTCAAAATAAGGCCTTAAATTTGAATCCAAATATGGCCTGTTTCACTAACTTGCTGGATTTTTCGTTAAATCACAAACTTTACAAAAATATTTTAATATCTTATTTATTTTGAATTTTCCCTTAATACTAATATATCACAAATTTATATCACAAAGTATGCTAAACGTTCAATATTTATCATGTGATCCGCGATCAGGATCATGGATCACATAAAATTAGACTATTCTGCAATATGGATCGCGATCCATCAATACTTCATTACGTCCAAAAAAATCGCGGTACTGGATCGAATTCATATATGTGTATATTAAACATGTAACAGTTCCCCCTAAGGTTTGGCCGGAAAAGACAATCCATGGCAACGTTGTTGTACATAATTTTTGACAGCATTGGGTTCTTTACACAAACAAATTTGCCTGTTTTTGTTGTATTGTTGTACAACAACACGTAGTGCTGCCACCTTCTAGTAATTTCACCATGTATATATCTATTAAATTTCAAGTATTAAATTTAAAATATACATTTTTTTGAAATTTTATTTTTCTCGCACCAATTTCAAATGTGTCTTATTTTGACAGTTCTTGTGAGAAACATTTCGAAAAATATTGTTACAGAAACACTTTTTTTCACATACTTCCAATAATTGCTGGAAAATTATTTAAATGACAGATAATTCTCGCAAAGTAAAGATACAGAAACACTTGTGTGAGAAAAACTAGGTTTTGTTTTATTTTACACTGTTTTGGTTCTAATTTACTTGTTTCATGCGGGAAATTTTACGATGCGAGAAATACAGAAACGGGCTACTGGTCTATTTTTTCAAAAATAAAATAAATTACATGAGAATTATAACGTGAAAAAGTTATTTTAGTAAAAAGTTAGGGGGTTCATAGTGGTAAGTAAAATAGAAAGGGTATTCACGTTGTTGGGTTACTCATACTTCAAACATCTGTGCATACATTTTAATTCTAGCTAATAGTATATCATAACTTTTTACAAAATACCAAATGCGCACCTGAGTTTGCCTGCAAATATGTATAGTCATTGTAACAGGTCAAAGTTACGTTAAATAAATACCATAAATTAGTAAGGTTAACTCTTTGGACTCGGTCATATAATTGTAGCATAAAAAAGTAAGCAATAAAAATAGTGCTAAACAATAAAGTTTCATTAATACATCAATAAAACACATCTTCTTACCCAAAAATGTTACCTGCTGTCACATTTGCTTTTATATGTATAGGTTTACACATAAATTGTAGGAAAACAAGACTTTTTTAACTTGTTTTTTAAATATTTTTACTTACTTAAAAAAGTGTTTTCAAAGAAAAAAACCTACCGACGCGATTGGTACAGAAACAAAAATATTTTTACAAGCACAAAATACCAACAAATTCTTGTGGCTATTTTTTTTTCTTAATAATTTCTGCATTTAGGTACGTCTTTTTTACGAAAGAAAAATGGACCCTTTTACAGGCATCAAAGATTTTTTTTTCACAAACAAAACACATATCGTTAGCTTAAATGCAAAACAATGTAGATATTATTTGAAAATTTGAAAGTTTTGTTGATTTGGATTCACGTTACATATGTATTTTTATATAATTTTAAGTTATTTACAAAATTATAAATGACGTATCATCAAATACATATATAATTTTTTTTAACAGCATAATGTATAATCACACTCAATAAAAAAATTAGCAGAGGTTTTAATTCTTTTTATAAGAACACATTAATATTTTTAAACACCAAAACTGGGTAATCTGTTTTATAACGATTACCACGGTGTTAGTGGAATTAGTGATCAGATAATAATTTATAATAATAATTTTTAGTATTGCATAAGAAAAAATAAAAAAGTGTTGTAAAATTATAAGAACCGAATCCATATACGTATGTAAAATAAAACCTATAATAAATGTGACTATCAGCTTCTTCCACATAGGACTGTTAGACATTTTGAAATCTTTTATCTGAAATATTAAAAATTGCTTTTAAATCTCAAATAATTACCATTTTACAAAGTTCTTTGCTTTGCATGTAAACTTATGAAATGTTACATCATTCTACATTTTAGTCTTAAAATTTAAACTCTAAATAAAAATTGCACTCAAGGCATTGGATGTTACCAAAAGCATTTTTGACCGCACAATATTTTTTGAGTGTAAGCTGAAACAAAATAATATAGCATCCGCTAGACATGCACACTTGTCGAAGTCACATCGACTAGAGTTGTGTCGGTCATGAACGAACTGGATCAATTGAACGGATCAGTCAGATGAACGATGACCGGCCGTTCAGTTTCATCGTTCAATTTCGTTCAATCGTTCACTTGGGTCTTTTGAATCAGTCGGTCACTTGCTTGCCGGACAACTGGTTGAAAAGAAACAACAATACTTTTGTGTTGTATAAGTTATGCAATTATAATATACTTATTTCTTTTACTCATTGCCACATTGCTTTACACCAGGGATTTCCAAAAATTTTTTGGTTGTGTATTAGTGAGTACCAGAGAGTAAAAAAATTGAGAGAATGCGTTCATTTACAGCCGAAATAAAATGTTAGTAATATATTTTATAAGTTGTATAACACAAAGGTACAAAATTAAAAATTTTTTGTGTTGATAAAAAATTTGTAGCAATTCTTTACCAATTCAATGTCGCTGATTTTAAAACAGCACTTTTTTTCATTCGGAAGCTTTTTGACTCTAAATCAGTTTTAAATATCTTATCAAACAATTGTAAAAAAATTAAAGATTTTTATGTTTTAAAAATTCATAAAAAATATATATTGCACGCAAATCACACGTTTAATAACATATTCCGTTCCTTCCTTAAATGTTGCATACCATATAAGGCATTGGATGTTACCAAAAGCGTTTTTGACCGCACAATATATTTTAAGTGCCATCATAAAGTTTTTTCTGTTAACCTGAAACAAAAATATGTATTGAGGTACGTTCAGACTAATGAAATATTTGACGAAAATATTTGTTCTGATATTTGCTTCAAACTGTGTGGAACAAAAAATATTTTGTTTAATGTTCAAACTAAGCTCAAACATTTGACAATTTTTGTTTGATGAAACAGTTGGCAAAAAATGTTAAATAAAATAAATTAATTCATGTTTGCCATGCGTTCAGACTAAAATAAATATTTGAATCACATAATTATTTAATGAAAGTGTTCAAAAATAATAATATATTTCACAAATAGTAAAAATGAGCGCAAAAGCTAATTTATTTTTTTTATTCTGTGGAGCAGCATCTTTCATAGTGTTAGAACAGGAGAATGTAAAATATAAAAAAAAAACTGGAAGACAATGGGTAACGGGAACATGGCTAAAATTTGCGAAAAATTGAAAACTTGGATATAAACCCTTAAATATATTTGAAGTCTCTAAATCAGTTAAAAAACAAAATGTCGGGAAAAAAATTTTTTGCAAAAATAGCGAAAATAAGCGAAAAATTTAGATATTTCAAACAAGCCATAAAATTTATTAAAAGTGCCTAAAACTAAAAGGAATGGCAAAAATTCGATAAAAATTGCTAAATTAGAGGAAATTCGCAAAAATTTGATAATAGCGGTATGATAGCAAAGCCTTATAATTATTAAAAATCGTTAAAGCTCTAAAGACTTACAGTGAAAAATCGCTTCTTCGCGAGCATGGCTAAAATTCGCGAAAAATTGCAAACTTGGAAACAAACCCTAAAATATATTTGAAATTGCTAAATCGGTTAAAAAACAAAATGTAGGGGAAAAACAAAAAAAAATGTTGCAGAAATAGCGAAAATCGCGAACCATTTTAATATTTCAAACAAGCCATAAAATTTAGTAAAAGTGCCTAAAACTAAGGAATGGCAAACATTTGCTAATAGCGGCACGATACAAAGTCTAATAATTATAAAAAATCTTTAAAATTGTAAATAATCCAAAAACTTACAGGAAAAATTGCTTCTATTTGGAACATGGCTAAAATTATTTGTCGTTGTTTGCTCTTACAATTTTTTTGTAATTTCAAATAAATGTTTGCTCAAAAATTACTAAAATATTTGATTTTTTGTGTTCACACTATGTTCACATTGGACAAATATTTGTTTGCCGGCAAATACTTTTATTTGCTCAAAATCAGCTGTTATTTTATTTGATACTCAAAAATATTTTGTGTTCAGACTACGTTAATGAAATATTTGATGTTTGCTTTCAAATATTTCACCAGTCTGAACGTACCTTTAGTAGTGGTATACACAATTGTGCATAGAAATGGATTTCCCTGGTCTATTTTTTCAAAAATAAAATAAATTACATGAGAATTATAACGTGAAAAAGTTATTTTAGTAAAAAGTTAGGGGGTTCATAGTGGTAAGTAAAATAGAAAGGGTATTCACGTTGTTGGGTTACTCATACTTCAAACATCTGTGCATACATTTTAATTCTAGCTAATAGTATATCATAACTTTTTACAAAATACCAAATGCGCACCTGAGTTTGCCTGCAAAAATGTATAGTCATTGTAACAGGTCAAAGTTACGTTAAATAAATACCATAAATTAGTAAGGTTAACTCTTTGGACTCGGTCATATTATTGTAACATAAAAAAGTAAGCAATAAAAATAGTGCTAAACAATAAAGTTTCATTAATACATCAATAAAACACATCTTCTTACCCAAAAATGTTACCTGCTGTTACATTATATGTATAGGTTTACACATAAATGTAACATTTTGAGATTCTAAGACGGTCCAGACGGATGGTGCAGTGTAATAAAGTCATATGGCCTCATCTCACATAAAATTGAGATATAAAACCATTTGGCTTTATTTCCATATAAGAAGTTGAATTGAATTGATCCGTTATTCTAATTTGACGATATCTTAATTTATGTTATGTATGTTTGTTTTTAAACAACATTTGACAGTTCCTATTAAAAAACAACTATAAAGCCGGAGATACACTATCCTATTCAGTCATACGACTTGTCAAAAAAAAAATCGGTTGTGCTTATAATGTATGACAGTGCGGCTTAAAAATTAATTGATTTTTTTTCACAAGTATGTCTGACTGGAAATGCTTATGAAAATTTTCATAAAATGATGATTCTATGCAATCAGAGTTGCATTTTCTTGTAAAGTAGCTGAGTAATTTGAGTTTGCATTTATTTCTTTTGGATAGGGTGGCATTGATAGCAGATTTTACAGACATGTTTTTATGTCGGATAGAATTCCGCCAGATTTTTGTGTGAATGAACCGCACGATTGTGAAGGATAGTGATCCTCGGCCTTAAAAATCACTGAAAAAAGCAAATAAAGGGATAAACAGCTGGCGCTACGAGCGTACCTTGTAGATGATTATTCCATGAAATTGGACTTCTTCATTTTCAGTTTGTGTGAAGCCTGTGCCACAGCTGTCAATTCAAAGGAGTGTGTCGCTTGAACTTGAAAGTGTTTAATTGAATGTGTGGCCAGATATTACACACAGATATGTAAAAAGTGACGTGTGAATAAGGCCCAAAACAGTTGCGAGGGCAGCTTTCGAAGAAAGAGACAAAAAGCGTTTTTTTTTTTGGTAGTGACACTGCAGCCACACGATCAAGTTGTTCTTGATAGTCTTTTACATATACAGTTTGTCAAAATTTCCAAAAACTGGAAACTGTGACGTAGGCTGCACGCAATTTTGAAGCAATTTACTTTCAAGATGTCATCAAGAGAACAATTTATAAAGACAAACAAAAAATTTTCTCACCAAACTTGTAATCAGCTGTTTTCTTGAACGTAAATTGATACACTCACTTGTAAGAGAATTTTAAAGGCAAGTTCGCTTCAATTTTTAAAAGTATGAGTGTATTGGTAAAAAAGTGAGAGTGTATTAAAACTTGATAGACAAAAATTGATCGTGTAACCCTCAAGTGAAGTGGAATTGTGTAAAAACAGGCCGGAACAATCAACACAAATTGCGCGATCAAAACGAAAATAACAAAACATTATTCAACTAACGTTTTATTTTATGCAAAATATGTATTTATGGCCAATTTTCAGGATTGACATTAAAACACATTTATGTTTAAAATCGTTTTAAATACAAAATTCCCTTCTTCACTAAACACTTAAATGAAACTTAAGTCACCGATGTGGTACATTTAAATTCAACTTAAGTTTCCATTGGATTAACTTAGCAAGGTGACCTCAATATCACAACAATACAAAAACAACAGACAAAGTAATAACAACCAGCTGTTTTTTGAGACCACCTTGTAAATAACTACACTTTTTTTATGATATTTTTTTGTATTTAGTAGTGCTACCATACTTTTATCTTAATTAAATAAGACTTCATATAAAACTCAAAAAATCAATCTGTAATTAAATACGATTTAAGTTTTTATGAAAATTAACATAATATAGATTTAAATACTATCCTGAAAATTGGGCATTAGTAATATTGTTTTGTTTTATAATGTTATTTACTTACTTAAATCTTATATAATAGTGTTGCGGTAAACTTAAAAGTTAATTTTTTCATTAAATTTTTGTCATTAATCTTAACTAAACAAATTTGTGTTCACTCTATTTCGGCATAAAAGATGGTGCAAAGAGAAATGAAAAAATGCAGCTTTCTAAGAAAGAGACAAAAAATATTCTGTCTCATGACATATCTGTGTGTAATCTGTGGTTTTTTCACGGTTATACCATGGTGGAATAAGTTTATTTCATCATGGGTTATACCATGTTCAATTTTTATCAGTGTAAAATGTTGGGTCTGGTAACTCTGAAATATGAAAAATTACTCATGTTAAAAATACTACTAAAATTTACAACTCTGTATATATTACGGCTTATGGTGGATAATTTTCGCATGTTTTCTTGATTTTATATTGGTTTTCTTCATCAATAAAGTTTTTGTATAGATAAAAGTGAAAATTAATCCGCAAAATTATAAGACATCCTTATACCGAAAAAAAAATTTTAAACAACAGTCAATAATGGATATCTCAGGAAACAACCGATATGAGCTATTGTTCATGGACGACGACTCAGCCGCATCACCGGCACTGGCGGAATCTGCTGTCTCAACAAAAAAACAGCCAAACTCTGGTGCTCCAAATAAAAAAGTCCCAGCAACTATTGCCAAGAAAAATGTCAATGTTGAGAAAGAAAACAAGTCTGGTGCACTTAATAAAAATGAAGAAGTTAACAAAAAATCTGCTGCCTTCCAAGGTAAGTCCAAAAACGGAACACCTGGAAATGTCTTGAACAAAAATCGTGATGTTGAGGGAGAACAACGCAGGGTTGTTTTTAAGTCTCAAAATAATGAAATCCGTGAACAAAGAAATGTTCGCCGGAACTTCCGTGAAGGTGGTGAATTTGGCAACGAACAGCATGAACCTCGTCAATTTAGAGATCGTGATAACAGAGGTCCCCCACGCAATCGCGATGGAGTTTTTCGTGGTGGTAAGCGTGAATTTGACCGTCAATCTGGATCCGACAAAACAGGCAAGTGAAATCAAATACTTATCTATGAACATGTATTACAAATGTTATTGAGATAACGGCTTAAAACGCCATTTTAATGAAGGCACGTGTAGACATTTTTAGCACTGAAAACGAGTACATATTTGTCAAGCTGGGTACAGACAGTGCAATCTACATCAATGCAATCTTAGAATAGCAACACGTTTTGATGTTGGATGAAATAAAAAATGAATTAAAATGAACGAAATTTGCTAGATTGCATAGTGTGTACCCAGAATTAAAACCATAGATTACTACACAGATTAGTAAAGTGATTAAAACTAAAGCTGTAGGTCCATACCATGCCTTCATGCGTATGATACTTTTTTTTTTGCATTTTATGCGTTTCTAAATTCAAGTTACCAAGGTATATTTATAGCAGATAGCCGCGAGATTACAGCAATTGTACAATAAAACAAACAACAGGGCTTCTTATTGTTGGTATGTGATACGAACTGTCAAACAGCAAAGGGGTTGATAAAAGACAAATGAAAAACAATCAAGAAAAAACGCCATTAAACGAAAATTATTAAATAAATAGATTCATTTTGTTTGTTATCATCAAGGCGAATTCAGCGACAGGTGGTGTCGGAACTACAAGAATCCAAAAACAACATAGGGTGTTTTGCATTGCATTGTTAGCAAAATGTCAACCATTCCTAACACAGGGTCTCCACCTGAGATAATATCTGATATAATATCTAAGAGAACGTCGGCAGAATGAGAGAATACATTTCTTCATGTTAATCTTAAAATTAAACAAGGGGAACACGTATCTTATAAGATTTCATAATCGACTGATTCTCGTACAGTAAACTTTTATCTTTTTTATTCTTTTTTTTTTTATCTATTTTTAGTTTTTTAGTTTAAAATATTGTTATTTTTAACAATTTCCACAATATTAACACTATTTGCATTAATAAATTACACATTTTAATAATGGTGGCTTATTATTGTTTTATATGTGTGTATGCATGTGTATTTTTGACAGCTCATCTTATAAGATAGTTGTTATAAGATTTCTTATAACAACTGTCTCATAACATTTATTATAATATTAATACTAACACTATTTGAGAGTCCACACGTAAGATAATGCTCTCTGCGATTGAATTTGACGTTTGCTGATATAAAAATCTTATATCTTATCTCAGGTGGAGAGCCTGTGTAACAGAACACTAAAAAATCAAAACAAAGTGACTCGAACTGTCAAATTCAGATCGCGCTTCGACACGACATGTAGTTGAATTCTACTTGGTTATCATTTATTAAACTTTTAAAGTTCGTAAGTTCGTTTCCTAATTTTTTTTTTCTTTCAATTAGTCTTTTATTCTAATTATATATTTAAGGCGTTACCCAAAATTGTTTTTTATTATAAATCACTTTGATTTTCTTTTTAATTTGATCACTTTTTACTTTGATTAAAAAAACTTGTTTACTTTTTAAGCTAGAAATTTAACACGTGTTGAAAAAAACAAACAACATTTGACAGTTCGTATCGCAAAACAAGCAAATAAAAAATTAATAACAGGCTTTCCGAGACTACCTGGCAAAAATGGAAAGTGTAATTGTTATTTTAATACATAGAATTTATTTAAAAGTCAGCTTTTGTTATACAAAAAAATCATGATTTTTCAAAGTATCACAAAGTTTCTGCTTCATGGCGTTTGTTCAAAAAAATAAATACAACAAGTAGGGTGTGTCGTTTCGGAACGACATACATAGTTCCAATGAACGATTCCTTAATCGGAACGGTGCGAACTTTTTCAATATGTAGTTCCTTTTTTATCGGTTCTCGGTCCGAAATTGCGTTGAATCGTCACATGTGTACCGCTCGCTTATTTCTGTACGCTTAGAGCAAGGTTGATTTTTCGAATAATTTACAAAAGTGATCTAAAGCCATATACATATTTTATCAATATATCACCCGTTTACCACCTGCAACGGCATGCAAGTATGAGTAGATTAAAACAAGATACAAATTTACGAAATTCATAAAAATAATTTGAAATTTTGAAAAAGTTGTTATATTTTACACAAATTTTTAAAAACATACAACAAACAAATATTCTTTAGTTGTTACTAGGGATGCCAATCGGGACTGATTTTTGGAAATCCCGAGATTTCGGGATTCGGGATCAATGTGTTTCTTTAAGAATCTACTTTTTTTTAATAAACAACACTTTTTGAATATTCAAGTTTTTATATACGTAACATAAATTTTTAAAAATGAAGACAAAAAACAATTTATTTTATACATGTGTTTATAACACTGGCCTCACCCATGATCAAACTGATCAGATTCTGAAAAAAGCTTAAAAAATATACGTATCTCTTAGTTTTTCTAGGTCAATTCATTTCGGTTTTTTGACATCAATTCAATTTTTAATGTGAATTAAGTTGTGACGACATTAATACACTGCAAAGTGTAGTCCCTCATCGATCTCGATAGCTGAGTTAAAAACTGTAACCCTATGTCGACTGCAGTGCAGTACACCTCCAGGGTGAGGGCGAGATTCATAATCAATAATTTAAGTACGTTTGAAATTTATTTTAAAACAAATTGTTTATACAAATGTTTCTTAAAACAGATTTCAAGTTTAAAAAATTTTTTTTATGAATACGTCAGATAGTGTTTATTTATAAAAAAAATTATTTTATTAACCGTATGTTTTTTAAGCAAATTTTTTATTATACCGGAAGGAATATGAGCTATTTCATATATATAACGACTTATTTGTTATAATTTTTTCAAATTTTATTCCTTAGTTTCTGAATGTACTTTTATGGATCGTGAATAATTTTTATTTTTTGCTTGATACTCGTATATAACAATTTCTATATTTTGCATAAATATAAAAATTTTTATTTTAATTGGATCGTGAATAATTTTTATTTTTTGCTTGATATATAACAATTTCTATATTTTGATTTCTATATTTTTTTCATTTTGGTATTATGTCTTAAGCCAAAGCTGAACTTGCTAAACACAATTGTAAAAGGCTTGAGATGTGAATCTGCAAATTTCGCATCTACTTAAAATAATGGTTTTTATTAAGCAAAATACAAAAATCCAGAAATAGTCGTCCCTATTTGTATCAAGCAAAAAATGTAAATTTTAAATACTCGCTGTATTCCAAAAACAAAAATTGAACTAAAAAATAAGAACTATTTGCAATACAAAATAAACTTGAATATAATTTTTTAAAAAAATTTCTGGAAAGAGTATAAAAATTCAAAAAACGAACATTTTTGTACATAAAAGTTGATATGTTGAAAATCCCGGGACTCAACAAAAATCCCGGGATTCCGTGATTTCGGGATTTCCCGTTTGGCATCCCTAGTTGTTTGTAAAGGTTACGGGTTGTGCTAGTGTATGTCCTAGTAGGTTCACCGGCGCTAATAAACGCCACTGGTGTTAAGTTTATGGGGCAGGTTGATATGCCCTTGTTTTCTTAGAATTTTACTGGCAGTTCAATATGCCATAAATAAATAAAATTGCCAGGTTTAAAGGCAGATCTTAAGTGATCCTTTATTAAAATTCTTTTCTCTTATATACAAGAATAACGGTATCCTAAAGCTACAATTGTTACAGAAATAGTTGTTGCATGCAAACTACACTTCTACTACATTTCAAATATTCAATAATACATTAGGGAAGTGTAGATTTGCATGAGCGAAAAAATACATAAAAATAAAGTAAATTAATTACAATGTTTACTTATTAAAACAATATAAATTATGTTACACTACACCCTAACCCTTAAGAAAAATTTTACATTTTAGAAAATAATTTATAAAATAAAAAAATTTTTCCTCTATAAATACATATGTATCTTAATCTTGTATTACATATTTTTTTAAATTGTTATTATGAAATTCTTTACTTGTATATCCTAAATCCAGGACAGAGTTTACTCCTCTCGTTTCAATTACTCTATACGGTCCATGGTATGGTGGTTGGTTTTTTTTTCGATTAAAATTTCGGACAAGAGCCATATCACCCTTCTCTAATTTTAGAGGATTAATGTCTGTACATTGATCTACTCTTTTCTTTTTTGAATTTTCTAAATATTCCTTTGCTTTATCTAAAGAGAACCGCAACCGCGCCTTTAGTTCTTGAGCATAATTGTCAGTATTGTAAATAGGTTTTGAATCGAAAACATTGTCATCGGGAAGGCTTGGCAATCTCCCAAACAACAGTTCGTACGGCGTATAATTCGTATCTATATGAGGTGTGGTGTTATAAGCAAAACAGAAGTATGGTACCCATTGGTCCCATTCATCGTTCTTGCAAAAATTCAACATAAATTCGTTTAACACCCTATGGTTTCTCTCAATCGAGCCGAGCGTTTCATGATGATAGGGCGTGCTAAAAACCTGGTCAATCTTCAGTAAAATGCATATCTCAGACATTAAAGCGTTCAAAAACTCCGTACCCCTGTCTGATTTGAGTATTTTAAAATGGCCGTATACCAAAATTAGATTATTAACTATAGCCTTTGCAACCGTTTTGGCATCTTTGGACCCCAGAGGACATGCCACAATGTACTTGGTAAGGTCATCCTGCATAGTTAGGATGTACCTAAACTGGTTTGAATACCTAAGTGGGCCTACTGTGTCTATCGAAATCACCTCAAAACTATTCCCTGGCGTATCAGTGACAACTAATTTTTCCTTCGTGTGTTTGGTTTGTTTGTTGATTCTACATTCCCTGCACCTTGATACGTGCGCCTTAATCATTCTACCCATACCCTTCCATACGTACCTCTGCTTCAGTTTCAGAGTGGTTTTCCTCACACCTAAGTGACCGCCTATAGCTGAATCATGATACTCAGCTATTAACTCGTTCTGCAATTTCTTGTCAGTTATGCGTATTGGTGCTCTGTATAGCAAGATTCTCAAATTCTCACCTTCCTTTCTGTATATCTTATTAAAAATGTTTTTAAATTCTTCAACACTCATTGTTTCAAAAATAGCATCAGTCGTGCTTAAAGCAAGTTCCTGTACATTTTGGGATAGCGTTATCGGTAGAAGTTTCTCCAGAGACAGCTGAGTGTTCACTGGATTATCGCAGCACCTTATTACTACCTCCATGTCAGTAACCATTATATAAGGCTCCCTAAATTCATTATTCATTTCAAACCTTAGCTTCATCACATTTTTTATATCCGAAATTGACGTGCATTCCCATACGAAAAGCTCACGAAGACTTCCGCCAGAAATACATCCGCCACCCTTGTCAACCTGTTGGTTTAACTTACTTTTCATACCACGGGTTATAGCCAATATACCCTGTTTGCCGGGTTCTGCTCCAGTGGGGATCATAGTCTTCAATGCGTCGGTGTCTATAACAATCCTCGACAATGCATCAGCATTGGTGTTCATTTTGCCCTTTTTGTACGATATCTCGAAATCATAATCACATAGATCAAGCCTAATCCTAGTCATCTTGGACGACGGATTCTTATGTGTAAACAATGACACCAACGGTCTGTGATCTGTAACCACGTAAAATTTCCTACCGTAAAGATAAGGACGAAAGAAGTTAATCGCCCAATGTATGGCCAGAAGCTCCTTCTCAATGACTGATTTATTCAAATCATGCTTCGACAACGACTTGCTTGCATATGATATGGGTAAATCTGAGCCAATCTCTCCCTGTGAGAGGACTGCCCCCAGTGCAAAATTAGATGCGTCCGTGGTTAAAATAAAGGGCTTTTCAAAGTCCGGGTATTGTAGAATCGGAGGGTTCAACAGTTTTGATTTCAGCGTCTCAAATGATCTATTGCAATCTTCATCCCACACAAAAGGTTTATCCTTCTTTAATAACTGATTTAAATTCCTCGCTATCCGCGCAAAGTCCTTAACAAAACGCCTGTAGTAATTGCAGAATGCAATGAACCGCCGGACCTCATCCGCATTCTTTGGTACTGGATAATTCCTTATCACACTGTCCTTGCCTGGATCAGTACGTATCCCCTTATCGGTTATAAGGTGACCTAAATAAACCACCTCGGTTTTCAAAAAACAACACTTGCTAGTGTTCAACTTCAGGTTATACTGTTTCAAACGCTGAAAGACCTTTATTAAATTATCATGGTGATGTTGCACACTACACCCGAACACAATTATGTCGTCGACATATATAAATGCCTCCGCGCCTAGGCCACTCAACGCTATCGTCAGCATGCGCTGGAAACTGTTAGACGATATTTTAAGACCAAAGGGTAATCGTGTGAACTGAAAGTGTCCATTTCTAGTAGAGAATGATGTTAAAGGTCTAGAACCCTCGTCCAGATTGATCTGGTGGAACGAACTGCTCATATCCAGCGTAGAGAAATATTTCGCTCTCCCTAATTTATCAAGCACATCCTCTATCCTCGTCAAAGGGAACTTGTCGTTCACTATCTTCTCGTTTAACCTGCGAAAATCTATAACCAGACGCCATTTGCGCCCACCATCAGCCGACTTTTTCGGCACTACTAACAGTGGTGAATTGTGGGGGCTCACCGACCGTTCAACGATCCCATCTTCCAACATTTTGTCCACCTGATCATTTATCTCCTTCATCTGTGATTCTGGTAATCTGTAAGGCTTAATGTAAACCGGCGTATCATCTGTTGTCTGTATATGCTGCGTATAAAAATTATTAACAGTGAGTTTCTCACCCTCTACATGAAAAATCTCATTATATTCAGCGATTATACTCAATAATGACTGTTTCGCCACGGGTTCTATCGATTCAACATCCAGCTCTTCCAAGACCCTACTTAGCCTATCCACATTCTCCGTGGTACCACACCCTCCATAGCCATATACTTGGTAATCATCCAAGTCCTTTCTGTCCAAGTCTAGATTGCTTACGTGGACATCTTTATTAGTGGTGTTCAAAACTTTTATATGCTGCGCCCCTACCGCCGGTATAATGCAACTTGCAACAAAAACCCCCGGAGTTATTTCCTTATTTAGAATTATGCTCTCCTTATCCGTACGTATGCTTATGGGTATAATTGATTCTGAACGTGCCGGTATACAAACGTTAGCATGGTAGACGCACTTCGGTGTAATTGGTATTACCAACTCCTCATCTGACAAATTGAAAGTTGTTGTATAGGTGTCAAAGTCTATCTTGCATCTGAACTTCTCCAAAATATCCCTACCAATGATCCCATCAGTTGGTATCGGTAAGTCATCAGGGACCATATGAAACCTATGCCTTATATGACGATTCTCAAAGTGCAAATCTAAATCTGTAGTGCCAATGCTTTCGATTGTATCCAAAGTAATACCACTTAACGTTGAAATGTTTGTTCTATCTGTTATGCTAATCTCCCCTTTTTTGCAGATGGATATGTCCGCCCCTGTATCTATCAAAAAGCTTAGGTCCCCCTTCATACCCTTACACGTTATGGTAAGTGGGTTGTTACTACTAGCGCAAAAAGTGTACAATTTAGGCCTCGGACAACAGTTTCTGTTATCCAGCCCTATTAGTTTCCCTGTCTACTTCTACTAGCATCAACATCCGTGGTACTAGCGACATTATTTCTATTGCGGTTGAAATTATCCCCACCTTCTCTATACCTATCATTCCTGTAACTGCTACTATTACCGTGGGCATTGTTACTATTACCGCTGTTGTGGAACCTATTACCGTTTTGGTTATAATTACGCTGGTTGTTTTCTCGGCTATCATGCGTGTGGCCTCGATAACCGCGGTTATTGTTATCATACTGACCCCGATAATCACGGTTACTGTAACGATTGTTGCGTGGGTTGTAGTCTCTACTCTCGTTATTGTAATCCCGATAATTGCTGTCTCTATCATCGTTATTGTGACCTCGATAATTACGATAACCATGCGTGTTACTACCACGGCTATTGCCCCTAACGCTCGGATTTCCAACCCTAAAAATACTATTGGAAACTTTGTTTCTTTCGGAAGTTACGCATTTTTCCACTGCTTCATTTAATGTTTTTGGGCTGCTTGCTACTAAAAGGTCCTGAAACTCTTGATTTACCCCTTTCATGAAAACGTTGAGGGCCATACTCTCACTCATCTTATATACAACATCCTTTTCCCTTTGTGTAGGGTTTTCAAGTGATTGTATTTCAAATGAACTTAACTGGTCTGATAAAAGAGATATTTTTTCCCTAAATGTAGATATGTCGGCGTCGCCCTGCCGCAAAGTACCAAATTCTGACAAAACCTGTTGCAAACTATTAGGGTTCGGATACGCTGCAGTCAACACATCCTTTAAATTAGAAAAAGTTACAGGCCTATTAGCACGTCCTACAACGCTCCTAACCTGTGCCGTCAATTTAAAATTAAACACATATTTAACGTACGTTTCTCTGTCCTCAGCCCTTAAAAGATCGTGTAAAAGCTCAGTTTGCACCAAAAAATCTTCTAGCGCCTCATACGACCCCTTAAAAACCTGTAGATTCTTGCCTACCACCGTTATGTCGAAATGCGCCATATTGCCTGCCACCAGACAAGCCTCCGTATCCTTGACCTGTTCCTTATTATCCCTTATATTCAAACTGTGCACCAACACAATGGCGTTATCATACAGTTTTCGTAACTCAAGAACTAACGAATTGCCTTCCTCGTTTTCCAAAGCTCCAGAATATTTTTCCAATTCCTCTCCTACTAATTCCAACCTAACCAACTTATCCGTCTTGTATTGCGAAGTGTAAACTCTGTTTTTCTGTTTCTTTACATTCACATCGAATTTTCGCAACTCATCAATAAATTCTACTATTTTTTCCATAAGCGCAAAATATGTAAACTCCTTTTTGTTAGTGTACAATATTACAATACAGTAATTATATTATTAAATTAGTTAACTAACTCATCAAACGCAAAATTTAAAATTATACAAAAAATTTGTTGTGTAAAATATCACGATCTGGCAACTCTAAACAGGTACTACCTTTTTCTTCAAATAACAGCTGTGTGTTGCAGCACTAATCATACACACACTTGGCAGCACTAATTAAATTTTGACATTTCATTTTGTTATACACATACTTTCGTTAATAAATGTGCTATCGTGTAATTCTTTTTTTTTTTTATACCAAAATTAATTCATTTCTTTTGTTTTATTCACACGGGTCCTCAAAAAAATAAATAAAAATACAATAAATAAAACAATTTATATCTTAAGTGCGTGACTTATTTTTATATTGCTCCATTTGAGCTTCCAGAGCCTCAATCTGCTGCCAAACCTCGGACGCTGTCTGCCAGGATGGTGGTGGGTCAGCATTCACTACCTCTCTGAGTGCGGCCAACTTCCGACGCAACTTCACCAACCTTCCGCCTCTTCGATGCCGTGGTAGGTGTACCTTGGGAATCTTGGTAAGTTCCTCCTCCTTACTCTTCGACAGCCTCTGCCGATACTCTGTAATAGTAATCGGCTGTGGTCCTTCTTTCATATGCGCCGGCGCTCTATGTACCTCAGGTACGTTTTTCTTTATCTCTGCTTCAGAAATGTTTGGCAGGATCGCCATGTAAAGGTTACGGGTTGTGCTAGTGTATGTCCTAGTAGGTTCACCGGCGCTAATAAACGCCACTGGTGTTAAGTTTATGGGGCAGGTTGATATGCCCTTGTTTTCTTAGAATTTTACTGGCAGTTCAATATGCCATAAATAAATAAAATTGCCAGGTTTAAAGGCAGATCTTAAGTGATCCTTTATTAAAATTCTTTTCTCTTATATACAAGAATAACGGTATCCTAAAGCTACAATTGTTACAGAAATAGTTGTTGCATGCAAACTACACTTCTACTACATTTCAAATATTCAATAATACATTAGGGAAGTGTAGATTTGCATGAGCGAAAAAATACATAAAAATAAAGTAAATTAATTACAATGTTTACTTATTAAAACAATATAAATTATGTTACACTACATGTTACTCCACAAACTTTAACATTTGTTTGTTGTTTTAACAAACGACAGAGCAGTTTTCTCGTTGCTTGTTCAATCATTGTTTACAGTAAAAAACGAAAGGAGCGACCTAGTTCCTTTAATCTTTGTGATCGGTCGGAACGATCCCACAAAAGGAACGATTTTGCCCAACTCTAACAACATGGATGGCACTCAGAACATAAAAGTATTCGATAACTGGAATGACAAATTTTATTCATGAAAAAATTTTGCTAAAAATTTATTTCAATGTATTTTATTCTTGAAACTTGTTAATTGGGTTATTAGTGTTTCGACAAACATTTGAAGCAATGTTTGTAGAAATATTAAAAAATTTTAATATTTCGGAGACATGTTGGATATAATATATCCATATTATGTCAAACTTTTTATGGTGTCTACTGCTAAAAGTAATCATTTAAGCGAAAACTTTGCAGAGTAAAGATGTAGAAGAAGAAGCAATAAAATCATTTTCAGCAGTAAATTCTAATTTTTTAGCAGCATTGTTTGCCCCAAAACAGCTTTTTGTTTAGAGACCTCTTTACTACAAATTATTTTTCTTTTTTTTATATTTCTTCTGCGTTTTAAACAAATAGTGAGCAAAATTGCCGCAGCACAATCGTCGTCATCTTTCATTGAAAGCAAAACAAAAATGAAACATTAATTTTTGTTCGAAATATGATTGTGCTGTTTATTGGAAAACAGAAGCAAAAACAAAGTGCATGCAACAGCCGTCCTACTTCCCTGACAAACCCCAGCAGATCGGTTCGATTACATCCAGCGATACACCCCAGTTCGTCGTGAAACCTAGCCCCTAGCCATTTCTCCCTGGGGCCGTGCATCCTAGGACAATGGCACAGTACATGCTCTACCGTCTCCAGCTCCTCGGCATCTCCGCACAACCTGCAGAAGTCCGGTCTCGCAATGTCCCATATACCCATAAAAGCCCTAACAGAACAATGCCCCGTCAGGAACCCTATCAGAGTCCTGAGACTACTCCTATCCAGTCCTAATAGAACCCTGGGTGCACCTGCGTCAAATCCGGGCCATAAGGCCCTTGACACCCTGCAATCTGTTCTATCCCTCCAGGACCGGTTAACGGCATCACGAAATCTTTCCCGTAACACCCCATAGTAGTGACATAAGGGGGGTTTTACCCCTCTGTCCCTTACCTCTAAGTCCAGATTCGAACCCCCTCTCTCGAGTTCGTCCGCCACCTCGTTGCCATCCACCTTGCAGTGTCCTGGTACCCAACACAGCCTTATTGTAAATGCCAACATGAGCTCTCTCAGAGCATTCCTACACCGAGCAACCAGGCACGATCGCACCGTATGATTTGTCTATGCCCTTAGCGCAGCCTGACTATCGACGTAGATTGTCACAACAGATCCCCCCACGATGTGATCCAGTATCACTTCCGTTGCCCTCCAGATCGCAAGGATCTCAGCCTGGAAGACACTGCACTCATCCGGGAGTCTGAATGACTTTTTCACGTCAGTGTCAGCAATAAAAACACCAGCACCAGTGCCAGTGTCCATCTTGGACCGGTCCGTATATACTGCCCACCCCTCAAACAGTCCGTTGGATCCACGCCAAACTTCCCTATCCGGGAACTCCACCGGTGGTGTTACACCGAAGCCCAAGGTCATACTCCTATGATCCGAGATTCCCCCTGGAACCCTTTCCTGATCAAGCAGACCCACTTCGTATAGAATTCTTGTGTGGTCATCTCGCCTAGGTCTAATCAACGAATACTCGTAGAGTCTAAGTAAGCTCCTGGCAGCCACACTCTTCACATAATGTTCAGTGGGGGACAGATGTAGTAGGATGTCCAACGCAGCCTGCGGCGTGCTTCTCCTTGCACCAGTGATGCCAAGTGATGCACTCCTCTGGGCCTTGTTGAGCATCTTCCTATAGCTGTCCACTCTCAATGCATCCCACCAAACAGTGCATCCATAGGTAAGATTAGGTCTAACCACCGATGTGTAAATCCAGTTTACCATATCCCCAGTTCTTACCGATGGAGTTTCTGCATGTGTAGTATGCATTGAGTCCTCTTTTCATCCTCTCCTGGGTGTTTCTTCTCCAAGACAATTTACAGTCGAGGAAGTTACCCAAGTACTTAGCACAGTCAGATAGAGTTAACTCGAAGCCATCTAACACTGGCCCCTTTAAACCTTCTATCCTGTACCTTCTGGTAAAAAGAACCAGCTCAGTCTTCGCCGGGTTTACCCCCAGCCCTCTATCTTTTGCCCAATCCGAGAGTTCGCCCAACATCACCTGCATAATTTCACTGATCGTGGACAGAAACTTTCCTCTGACCAGTAGAACTATGTCATCCGCATAGGCGACGGCTTTCATACCCTTGGAATCAAATGATCTGAGAATACCGTTGACCGCGAGCAACCATAGTAGAGGAGATAGAACCCTCCCCCCTGTGGTGTCCCCCTGGTAACCTTCCTCCTTACCCTATGATCCCCCAGGCTCGAGTTTATAATCCTGCTGCCATTCAGACTATCCACTCCACCAGAAAGCCGTGAACTCCTAGCTCCACTAAGGAATCCTTGATCGCCTCAATCCTAATGTTATTGAAGGCTCCTTCTATGTCCAGAAACGCGGCGAGAGTATATTTCTTATGCCTCAGGCCGTGCTCAATGCAACCCACCACCTCGTGTAGCGCACTCTCAACAGATTTACCCTTAAGGTAGGCATGTTTAGCGCTGCTAATGAGGTGGGTACCAATATTACTCCTAAGACAGAGGTCTACCAGTCTCTCGAGTGTCTTCAATAAGAATGAAGACAGACTAATAGGCCTGAAATCTCCCGGCTTCGAGTGGCCTGCCCTACCAGCCTTGGGTATAAAAATTACCCTGACGTCGTCCGGGATATTGCAGAGCATGGCCGGAAAAATACCGTCCGGACCCGGTGATTTATATGGGTCGAATGTATTGACAGCCCACTCAAGCTTCTCCCTTGAGACTATTTCCTCGACGCAGGCGGACTCATGACTCGATATTACAGACATTCCGTCCCCTTGACTATCGTTCATACCTCCGTCTTCCGTGCACCCAGGAAAGTGCGTCTCCAAGAGCAAGGTTAGGGTCTCAGAGCTAGACTCAGTCCATGAGCCGTCATTCCTTTGGACATACCCCAGGGTCCTAGGATCCTTGGATAAAATCCGTCGGATCTAGACAACTCGTTGACATTATCAATGGATTCACAGAACTGCCTCCATGAGAGCCGCTTTGCCCTTTTAAGATCCGCCTTATACTTATTGAAATGCACCTTATGGGTGTTCCAATCACTCAATGCTCCCGTGAGCTTGGCCCTGTTAAACAGCCTTCTTACCGTCGACCTTTCGTTCACGCCTACCCGGAAAAGTTACTTGGCAAGACAGCTCATAGCTCTCTCTTAGCAGATGAGTGAATCTCTTCACATCACCTTCCACATCAGTTGGAAGCAAGTCGCACAGGGCCCATTGCGCCAACCCAGAGCGGACCCTTTCTTTAAAGAAGTCCCAATTATTTGTGCGTTTTATTTGGATGTGAAATATTAAAAATTGTTCCCGGGCGTATTTCGACTGAAGTAGATGCTTGTCTGTCTTTTGATACCGAGAAGAGCGTTGAAAAGGCTTTAAAATTGATTTCATTGATTTCAAGACATGGGAATTGGAAAGAATCGCATTCTAATAAAATTAGCCTCCACCTGGGAGGGCATTCAAGCTGCAAAAATTTTGGAATCCCAACACAATGTCAAATGTAATTTGACTTTACTGTTTTGTTTTGCACAGGCTGTTGCATGCGCTGAGGCAAAAGTAACTCTCATTTCCCCATTCGTGGACCGTATTCTAGACTGGTATGTGGCCAATATAGATAAAAATAACTATGAACCAAAAGAAGACCCCGGTGTTATTTTCGTAGCAAAAATTTAGAACTACTACAAGAAGTTCGGTTATCAAACGGTCGTTATGGGGGCATCGTTTAGAAACACTGGTGAAATAAAAGCACTGGCAGGCTGTGATTTGCTTACAATCGGACCTTCTCTCCTCAAGGAACTCGAAAATGACGCAGATGAAGTTACACCACAATTGAATGTTGAAGATGCAGCCAAATTAAATTTGGAAAAGATCAATATGGATGAACCTACTTTCAGATGGATGCTTAACGAGGACGCCATGGCTACCGACAAACTTTCCGAAGGAATTCGCAAATTTGCCGTTGATGCGGTTGCATACAAAATCTTATTCGCAAACACATCCAAAATTAAATATTTTTTTTAATTTTAGAAGGGACATTCAAATTATTAAAGGTCAAACAGTCTAAAAAGCATTTATAATTGGTACAGGGCCCCAAATATTCCATATCTTTTAACACTTTATTTTTGTATGATTTTTTTTTTTTTTTTTCTCATTATTTATTTATTGAATCTTCATATATTAAATATGAACTAACAATAATTAATCAAATCTTATATTAATACTTTATTTTTGTCCTGCCAATGCTAGACGAAAATTTTTCTCTTCACGGTTTCTGTTCACATATCGATGGTCTCAAGTAGAAAGGCCCTAACTCGTATTTTTTACGAAATTGAGTTTTTTAGTGATTCCAATAAAGTTTACACAAATACACCTCGTCACAAAAATTTATTGCAATATTGTAAAGAATAACGGCTTTACAAGCAATTGTATGAACAAGTTTACATTATGATACATACATTTTCTATTATGTTTTTACCTTATCCTATACAGTTACTATTATTTGAGTTAGGGCCTTTCTACTTGAGACCATCGATATGTAGATGTTTAGCGCTCTTGTCTGATGAGTCCTGCTGTATCTCTTCTCCTTAATCTAGAGTGGCCGCTGTAATTTAAAATATTTCGAGCTAGTGGATTTGGGTGCGACTCAAGTCTTTTTAAATATTTTACTGCATAGTTCGTAATAATAGTTTTTACTAACGGCACAATTTTTGTATGATTAAAAATAAAAGAAACAGGTATTTCTTAAGATTTTTAAAAATCTTTTTATATATTTGAAATTATTTTGGGTTTCCGCGAAGCTTGCGTTAAAAAAGTTGTTTAATGTATTCTTATGAATTAATCGATTGATTTAATTTTGCTCAAATACGCAGTAGGTATCATCTTTATTTCTCCATTGAGTTCGCATATGCTAGTGTCTTTATCCGAATGCGAGACCACTTTACCGACCGATTCCCGTTCATCACCATAAATAACTTTGAAATCATCTCCAACTTCTGGTAAAGCAGGAGCCAAGTGTATAGTAAGTGTAGGATATGGTGAAGGTGCTGAACTTGGACGGGGATTATAGGGGCTGAAGCTATTATCGGAGCCATAAAGTGTTCCATGAGTTTGCGGCGGAAATTGTGTATTAATCTGATAACCTGGAGTGCTAGGGTTATAGCCAGGACTGGGGCTTGGTTCTTCAAGTGAGTAGTCAAAGTTATTGCTTCGTGCTGGTGTATTTGTAACATTTGGATCCCAAGCTCCATGACGTGGAGTCATACTGCCGTCATGTAATGGAGTCATCGAACTGCTATAAGGCGTGCGACCTTCAGAATCCCAGTTTGGTGTTTCACGATCCCGTGTATTTTTAAAATCGCCGCGACCACCTCTCGATCCTCCTCGGCCACCGCGTCCACCAGATGGATGCATAGGCGATTGAATACGTGGAGACATATAACCTAAGCCACCAAGAGGGCCCAAATTATTGCTTTGTGGTTTGCTGCCTCCAGCTAGTTGAAGATGACGAGTCTTGCACACAAATATGCTAAACTGCGATATAAATGTTTTATTTCTCCCGACCGTCCCTGATGGTTGAATAGAATTAACATACATTTATTATCAACATGTATCCAAACTATTACGTTTTATTCATACTAACCGCATGGGGACCTTCCATAACTTTTACAATGTCACGCCGTCTTATTTGATTTTCATCAGCATCTAGAGCAATTGTGTTTCTATTTTCCCTTCTTTTGTGCAGTGCTGTAGGTTTGCACTCAACTACTTTGCCATGCATACCCAAGACATGGAAATTTTATCGCTCAAACGAACAATAATTCCCACATTTTGTGCGCTATTGAACAAATCAAAATGTTATTTCAAACTTTAACAAATATATTTTAACCTTTTTCACTTACTCTAGTTGTACCAAGTCACCCCATTGAAATTGACCTAAACAATCGACACCAGTAGCGAAATCTGAGCAAAGCTGCAAATCTCTGGGTACCACAACGACCCGTGTGGGTTCAACTCGAATAATTAAAATGTCTGCACGTGTTTTTTTTTTTCAATTTGTGTTTTTATTTTGAAGGCACAGTGTTGCTTTTTTTTGACGGCTTGGTTCAAATACAAAAACAATTTCGCCTGTTGTTTTTGTCTTGTTGTACTTGTTGTAGCAACGAGTTTACCTTGTGTAGTTGTACCATGGCAACATGTTTCATGCAATTGGATCTGAGTAAAATTACGACATAGGGTTATTTGTTGATGAAAATTTTTTAGGAGTTAACTAATACCATTGGATGCTGCTTCAAAAACTCTTTTCGATCATACCAAATTTTATTTATATCGTCTTGGAGCAAAATACAAAAAAATTCGAAAAACTGAAAAAAGACCTTTTTTAAAAATGGTCCAGCTCACGGATGGTCAACGCTAGAACCAAAATATTTTGGGAATCATCATAAAACATATCTATCTTTATTTTCAGAGGGGTAACTAAAACACTTTTTTCGGCTCCATATAACTTGAGTCGGTCTAATATACATATATATATATACATATGTATATTTCAAAAATATTTCTTAAAAAAAAAATTCTGTATGTTCGAACGGTGTTGTGTCCTAAATAAAAGTTCATCAAAATATTAATATGATCATGAAAAGTTTATTTGAAAATATTGCAAATTAAAATTTGTTATTAACATGGAAATATTTGTGTAAAAATTATTTTTAATAAAGACATTTATTCACAATTTATAAAGAGACAATTATAAAGACAAACGAAAAATGTTCTCAACAAACTTGTAATCAGCTGTTTTCTGTATTTAAACTTGATAGACAAAACTTGATCGTGTAATAGTACGTTTCCACTTACATGTTTTGGGCCACAAAACCAGTTTTGCTGTAAAACAAGTGTTTTGCTACTTGTTTTCCCATACATTTGTCATGTTCGAAAAACCCAAACAAAAACTAGTTTTGCTCCAAAACATATCGAAAATTTTTGAAAATCATGAATACAACTCTGAGTTATCCATTATTGATGATTGACAAATTCGAAAAAGTGACATATTTACCAAAATAACAAGACTTTTTAAAAAGGTTAATGCAACTTTCCAGCTGATTTTTTATATTGCAACGTAAAATAATGAAATAATATAATAAAAAGGTAGTAAATTATGTGCTTTTATATACGTACAATGTACGTACAATGTCGTACATATGTATATGTATATCTGTGTATTAAAAACAAACAAGGAAATTTTATGCTAAAAAAAAAATATTTTTTTTTCAACACATATTTTGTTTGGCTTTCATGTTTGTTTACCACATAAATGTCACATTAATTTCGAAAATTCGAAAACCAAAACGACTTTAACATAATGGAAACACTTTGACAAGTTTTGCTCAAAACAAGTTGTTTTGCTCATAGTGGAAACATAGTATAACCCTGAAGTAAAATAAACTTAGTCCCACAAATTAAGAAATTTCACGGCGCAGCTGCTGTCATCGGCGGCTTTAATTGAGCCGTCTAAGCCGTGTAAGTCGGCGGAGGCGCGGCTTGGAGAAATCAATCGGCTTGGTTCTCTGGTATGTAGGTCTATTATTTTTTTGTACGTTTTTTTTTTGTTGTTGTTAGGTTGTTTCTTTTTTAATAGCTGGGCTTTTGTTGTATTTTGGTTGAAGTTTGTTTTCCTCTTTTATCTTTTGAAATTTGTTCTCCTTATTTTGGTTGCAAATGTTGTTTGTTTATAGGGAATTTGTGCTTGTTGAAAATTGGTGTTGTACTAACTTTGTTTTTGTTGAAGATTGGTTTTTTTCCGTTTTTTTTTTTTTAAATATGCCAAAGTGTTTAAGCAACGTCGTCTTTCATTGGCGGTAAAAATTGGGGTGGTTACTGGTGGTTGTTGGCTGTTGCCTAATCAAACTTTGAGGTTCGTTATTAAGAAAACCTTCATTTAACGTTTTTGTTTCACAACTAAATTGTTGATGTGGTGGTGACAGTTGCTGTAGTTCTTTACCCTCGTAGGTGGGGCGGCTTGATAGTCGAGATCATTTGCCTTTGACTCCGAAGACGTTTATTTTTCTATCCCTTCTCACGTTCCTTGGCGTTGCTGTTTGTCTTTTATTCGCATACGCGCACAAATAATAATGTTTCGAAATATTCTTCTTTTCTTTTCTACAGTATTCGTGAAGAATTTTTCTTTTTCTTTTTAAGAAATTTTACACCCGGATGGATTTATATTTGTAGAGACATCAGTTCCAGAATTATTTTTTCCATGACTTGTGTTCAATATTTCTTAAGTCACTTTACCAGACAGGGAGTTTTCTTCCATCTTCTTTCGGATGCTCGCCGTTTTTGTAGTGTCAAGTTTTTTCCGACAGCTTTTAGTGTGGAATTACAACCAAAAAATTAATATTTAGAGGAGAAACTTTTCCTTGTTGCTTTTATGTGTATTACACTTCAACGGTTTTAAGTTACTCCTTAATTTTTTTTTTATTAAATTAATACTGTGGACTAAAATATACAAGATTAATTAAATCTTGTAGTGTAATTTTCCATTCTCAATGTATTTGTCCATTTACAATCAAAAACGTGTCACACGCGATGTTACCCACAAAACTGACACCTCGTGAAAGAAAAGAATTTTTAAAATTCTCTATACCCACGCTAAGACTCCTTTCAGACAAGCAAAGTTTACTTTGCAAAGTCTTGAGTTTATAGAAGAGAAGGGAAAAGAGCATAGCGGGGGAGTACATACTTTGCTGTACTCACAAATTCGTTTTGTTTTTCGTTCGTAGATTATACCTGAAGTTGGCTGCAACTTTATATTTATATACAGCGTTACCAGAATCTTTGGAATGAAAATTGTCATATGGCGAAAGAAATCATATTTTGAAGAGGAAAATCTTAAATTTTTTTTTCTTATGTGAAACTTTATAAAAATACATTTTTTCTTTTCACAAATATTTTTTTTATCAATATTCTAACTGCCTATTTCCGATGTGCGAAAGAAATATTTACTTCGTACAAATACATTTAAAACAAAAACAAAGTTTTTAGAATTTGTTTTTGTTTTAAATGTAGTTGTTCGAAAGAAGGAATTCTTTCGCACATTGGAGTTAGGTTATAATATGCCTTTTTAATATTTTTTATGTCCAGAAATAATGATGGAATTTTGTGTATTCTAGATACTGGGTACAAAAGTGTGCAGCACCAATACACATCAAGCTGATGCAAAACTTCATTGTTTTAAAAATTGACTGTTTAAATAATCGTGTATTTTGTTTTTTTTTTTTTTTTTTTTTTTTTCTCAGTATTTATTTATTGAATCTTCATATACTAAATATGAACTAACAATAATTAATCAAATCTTAACCTAATATTTGATTTATGTCCTGCCAGTGCCGGACAAAAGATTTCGTCATCACGGTTTCTGTTCACATATGTAGGTGTTTACCGCTCATCTGATTGGGTGAGTGCTGCAGTGTCTCTTCTTCTTAATCGAGTGTGGCCGCCATAATTTAAAATATTTCGTGCTAATGGGTTTGGGTGCAGTTCCAGCCTTTTTAAATATTTTACTGCATATTCGTTATCATAGTTTTTACTAATGGCACATTGAGATCCTTGTGGATATTTGAGTTTTTGACGTACCAGGGGGCGGCTGTGATTATTCGAAGAAGTTTATTTTGGCGCCTTTGAATTTTTTCGATGTTAGAAGCCGAGGCAGTGCCTCATAACTGAATACCGTAGCACCAAATTGGCTTTAAGATAGAGTTGTAAAGTAGAAGTTTGCAATCGAGGCTGAGAACAGAATTTCTTCCAATAAGCCAATTTATTTGAATTGCTTTTAGTTTCATTTGAGTTAATTTAGCTTCTATATGCCATTTCCACGTTAAACGCCGATCTAGATGTATACCGAGGTATTTTACATGCGAGTGTTGGGGTATTATTTGATTATTGATTTTAATAGGGGGGCATGTTTCCCGACGCAATGTGAATGTTATATGTGCGCATTTTTGCTCATTGATCTTTATCCTCCATTGTTTTAACCACCTTTCCAGTTCAAATATGTGATCCTGTAAGTAACGAGATGCTTCTTGACAGTTTGCGTGTACGCTTAGAAAAGCTGTATCGTCCGCAAATGTTGAGGTATGGGTGTAGCTGTTTGTTGGCAAGTCCGAAGTATAAATTAAGTATAATAGAGGGCCCAGGATGCTGCCTTGTGGGACTCCGGCGTTAATTGGCTGAGGAGAACTTAAAAAATCGCCTTCTTTAATAATAAAATGACGCCCGACTAAGTAGCTTTCTAACAGCTTGTGTATGTTTGCTGGTAAGTTTTGCTGCAACTTCAGTAGTAACCCTTTATGCCAGACTTTATCAAAAGCTTGAGACACATCGATGAAGAGTGCAGAGCAATATTTTTTTTCTTCAAAGGCTTTTCTTATGACATTTACTATTCGATGAGTTTGTTCAATTGTGCTGTGTTTTCTTCTAAAACCGAATTGATGATTGGGAATACATCTGTTTTCATTTAAAATCGGCGTTAATTTTGACACTAGTAGTTTCTCAAATAGCTTTGATATATTAGACAATAGGCTTATAGGTCTATATGACTCAACTTTTGTGGGATCCTTTCCTGGTTTAGGTATCATGGTAACTAAAGATACTTTCCACTCTTGTGGGTAGTATTCAAGGCGTAAAATAGCATTAAAAATTAGTAGAATAATTTTCTTTGCTATGCGGGGTAGCTCCAAAAGCATTTTGTTACTGATATTATCAAAACTAGGGTCTTTCTTGGGGTTTAAATCATGAATAGCCTTTTCGATTTCTCTTATCTCAAATCTTAGTGGAACAGCTGATCTAACAACAACAGGTGGTAACTCGACCGCAGTATCGAAAGATGTATGAGGGGTAAATACGGTTTTCAAATGATTAACAAAAATATTTCCTTTTTCTATATCATTTCGTGCCCAACTTCCATTTAAGTTTCTTAATGGCGGTTTAGTGACAACTGGTCTTTTTAGATTTCTAGCTGCACGCCATAATGAGTAGTCAGATTGAGGAGTTGCATCAAGTTCCTTAAGATATTTTTCCAGAGAAGCCGTTTTTTGAGACTGCAGTAAGATTCTTAGCCTTTTTGTACACTCTTTTAGTAAATTTTTAAGTTGAGGGGATCTGTGCAATTGCCACTCCCTTCGAGCTCTCCTTTTTTCAGTCAAGAGACGCTCGACATCTGTAGAATATATTTTACTATTTTTGATGTTTTTGCGGGCTATGCTAGAATGTTGAACAGCTAGTTTGAGATAATTGTCAAAATTTACAATAGAAAGATTCACATTCTCCGGTGTTCTAAGCGGAATATTTTCAGTGCAGTGGGTACTGAGATGCCAGATTGATCTGGCAACACTATGCCTGAATAGACGCGTGTTAAATCTCAGCTGTCATAAATTTAAGAAATAAAAGCACTTTATTTGTGTGAATAAATATTATTTGTTGACTTTTCTTTAATTTGTAAAATATTACAGTAAAATATTAAAGTATATTAAATTTTTAATAAATTGCGGAGTTAAACTGTTTAGAAAAATTATTGGTCTGTTTGCTGCTGTTACTTGAGTTTGTTGCTGTTGTTGTTGCTTGCCATTTTTAACCAATTGCTGAATTTATTTCGACATTTTGTGAAAGTTGGAAAACCCTTTTCAATATGCCGGCTAAAAATAGTAAATGTGCCGTATGTGCTGATACTATTTGCAAGACACAAGGTAGCATTCAGTGTACGTCCTGTGAGTTGTGGCTTCATCTAAAATGTGCCAATGTGCCAGATAAGCACCTCACTTTACTGAAAGAAAAACCAGCCTCATTCTTTTTTAAATGTAAGAACTGTTCGAGTAAGTCAGATGGTGACCGTTCATTCCGTGAAGAAATGCTTTCAATGAAAAATAGCTTTGAAAGTTTTATTAAAACAAGCCAGCAAGATCATGATGCATTTAAGGATACTATGGCTCAGATTTTATCGGATTTTAAGAAAGAAACTTCAACTGCCATTAAAGGTTTAAAATATGACATTCTTGGTTGTAATGAGATGATTAAACATATTGATTCCTCTACCAACTTGAAAATTTCTGCATTAGAAACTGAGAACAACGTTCTTCATCGTAGACTCTACCGTGGTGATTTTGTGATAAATGGGCTTCCATCTGGTATTAAGGATTTAAACTCTGCAATTGTCTCTTTATGTTCGTTTTATAATATAAACATTTGTAGTTATGATATTAATCATATTTGCTACATGAACAACAGAAGGAGTATACTGGTTAAATTTAATAATGTTTCAATAAGGGATGCAATAATGAAGGAATATTTTAAAATGCGCTCGCTTACTGTTAAAGATATTATTGGGGGCGAAATTGACAGTCGTGTTTATTTAAATGATCATTTTTCACCTGCTGCTTCCAATTTAAATGGTCTTTGTCGCAAAATGCTTCGTCAAAAAGTAATTTTGAAATTTAGAATTATTAACGCTGATCGTTTGAAGGCACGGCTAACACTGAGTGATGGTAAAGAGGTTGATTACACTGTGAAGGAATGTGCTGATCTATTAAATGGAAATGCTGAAAGCTGATTTTTAATATTTTATATAATTTTATTTGGTGAATTTGATTTAACAACTTTGAATTGGATTTTTTCTCTAATTAAGGTGCTTTTGCTCTAGTTTGTTGCTTTAATTATTATGTATGAATCTTATTATATACTGTATAGACTGAAGGCATCTTGTTGGTTTTAGTTTACTATAAGTTTTTAAATCAAATTGCTTACCTTTTTTATTGATCTCTCTGTTGTTACCCATTAGATTCCATTTTTAGTATACAGCTTTAATTCTGCAGTTACTTTGTGGAAGCTATTGGGTAAATTTACAATTCTTATGATATTTATTTTATACACGTTTAAGTGTTGTTGCAATTGTACTTTGTATATATTTGGATAGCTGAGTTTTTTTTTATGATTGTTAATTTTTATACTTATTTTGGTAATCGTATTAATGAATTTAAGTTTAATAATAATTCCGTTCACTTGGTTCCCCGCCATTCTCTTTTTGATATTTAATGTCTATGAATAGTGATAATATTGGTCCAATAATTAGTGGTAGTTTGTATCTTAAGACAATTTTACAAAGTTTCTCAAATGTTTTAAAAATATCTCATATTAATTGCCAGAGTATTCGCCCTTCTTTAAATGCTTGTAAATTTGATGAGTTTCGAAATGTTATGGATAATAACTTCAATTTGATTGCAGTTTCTGAGACATGGTTAAAACCTTATGTATCTACTAAGTCTATAGGGATTTCTGGGTATAATATAATAAGAAATGATCGATTGTTTGCCAGGGGTGGTGGTGTTGCTATTTATGTTTCAGATCAAATTACCTTTACTGTGCTATCTAAGGTCTCTCTTCCGGGTTGTGAGTCAATTTTTATTGAACTTAAATTTGGTGTTTGTAAAATCTTGTTTGGTGTTGTGTATTTGCCGTATGGTGATTTAGAGTTATTTGAGACTTCACATTATGAATTGATTTCGAGACACAAGGATATTATTATTGTTGGAGACTTCAATTGTAATATGTTTGATATTAGGAAGGCAGTCCGGTTGCGTTCTATGTGTGTAAGATGTAATTTGTGTGTTTCGCATAATAGCAGACCTACCTACCTTGATATTGCCCATGATACGACGTCTTTGTTGGATATTTGGCTGATGAGTAATACATCATATATGAAATTTTCAGACCAGGTTCAGTGCCCAATGATATCATACCATGCTTTGATTTTTGCAGCTTTTGGGTTTGAAGTGAGAGAATCTTACCGATATGTAACATATAGGGACTTTAACAATATTGATTGGGATGGATTGATTGCTTCATTAGGTACATTTGATTTTGCGTTATTTTATGGTTCGGGAAATATTGAACTTCAAAGCTCATTTATCAACTCATTAATTGACACTTTGTTTAGATTTGTTCCTGAAGTAAGAAGAAAAATATGTGTTGACAATAGTTCTTGGATGAAATCTAGTGAAATCTTACTTTCTACTTCTCTAAGAGACTTAGCCTATTCTGTTTTTCGATCCACCAGATCTTCTGAAAGTTGGCAAATTTACTGTAGGTATAGAAATAGGGCGAAGAATGTTATTAGACGGGTTAGAAGGACGTTTTATTCTAAGTTATTTTCGGGCTTAGATAATTCGGGTATGTGGAAGCTTTTGAAGGGATGTGGTGTTAATGGTGATAATGAATATATTCCCAATTTAGATGTAGATGATATCAATACTTTTTTTGTGAATGCTTCAGTCTCTGATAATCATGAATCGGTTGACTTTAGTTCTTTCGTTGATATAAATGGATCATTTTCATTTCATTGTGTGAGTGAACCTGAAGTATTAGAAGCTATGTATCGGATTCGTTCCAAGTCAGTCGGCACTGATGGGATCCCTATACGATTTCTTAAGACTGTCTTTCCGTATATTTCACATGTTCTTACGTGGCATATAAACCAAATTCTTACTACATCTATTGTTCCTTCTGCTTGGAAGACTGCGCGTGTTGTGCCGATTCCTAAGTCTAAGGCTGTCCACAGTGTTGATGATCTTAGACCTATATCTATACTTCCTTCCATATCAAAGATTCTTGAGCATATTATGAAGGATCAAATTCTTTGTTGTGTGCGGAATCAGATTTCTCCATCCCAATTTGCTTTTCGTCGTGGTCATAGTACTACTTCTCTACTACTTAACCTAACTGATGATATTCGATGTAGTTTGAATGAGGGCAAGTTGACAACATTGTTATCTCTCGATTTGTCAAAGGCTTTTAACTCAGTGAATTTTTGTGTTCTAATTAGCAAGTTGAAGAACTTGTTTAGATTTTCGAGTTCTGCCTGTAGGCTTATTTTGTCGTATTTATGTGATAGATTTCAGTTTGTGGATATGGGTGGATCACACTCAAGCTTACTACCTCTTTCGTCTGGTGTTCCTCAGGGTTCTGTTTTGGGTCCGCTTCTTTTTATGATGTACGTAAATGATCTTCCTGTTTGTATTGATACGCCTATTTGTAAATCGTTTTTATTTGCAGATGATATCATGCTGTTGTTTCGAACTGGTGCGGATAATGGTGATATTTTGCAATCCAATATTGACTATGCTCTTCATCGTTTTCTGCAATGGTCTAATGCTAATAATTTGTTGGTAAACCCTTCTAAAACTAAGGCGATATTATTTGGGAATTTAAATTTGCCGGAATTGAGAGTTTCTATTGGCGGTTCTAATGTTGGTTTTGTTGATAGATTGCAATGTTTAGGAGTTATTATCGATAGGCGTCTTAACTTTGAATATCATATTGATCATCTTAGTTTTAAAGTAGTTGGTATTTTACGTAGGCTTTATTCAATTGGAGTTTTTTTACCAGTTCATGTAAGGAAAACTATTGCACATACGATTTTGATGCCTCATTTAATGTATGGGCTTGAGGTTATTTCCGGTACGGTGGCTTATTTTGTTTCTAGATTGAAACGTATTATGAACATGATAGTGCGTTATGTCTACAATGTTCGAAATAGAATGCATATATCTGATAATGTTCGATGCTTCTTAGGTTGTTCTTTCAAGAGTTTTATATTATATCGCAATCTCTTAAATTTCTATAAGGTTATTAAAAGTGGTTTGCCTATTCAACTTCGGTCTGAATTTATATTTTCCCATTCCAGCAGAAATCCACAAATAATTATTCCGAGGATTAGATACTCTGTATTTGAACGGTCATTTGTTATAAGAATTGCGCGCTTTTGGAACTTTTTGCCTCTAGAACTTCGTTTGTTTTCACATACGAACAATGTTTTTCGTTTAAAGCTTCTTAGACACTTGTCTTTTTTGTAGGCTACTTGTTTTGTTTTTAATTTTTATTCTCGCTTCTTTTTCTTGTTTGATATATTAAATAAAACAATTAGATGTACTACTTGTTATTGGACTACATTTCCATATGATCTTTTTTATAACTTTTTTGTTTTTTTTTTTGGCTGGGGAGCCGATGAATGAGTTATATTATTAGTTATAAGGAAAAGTATTTTCATTGATAGTTCATGTTATTATTATAATAATGAAAATTATGTATTAAGATTAAAATTGTATTCAGGGATATATCTTTGTAATATATGTTAATTGGCCTAGGAGGCTTTATATATTACTGTGAATGAAATAAATAAATAAATAAATAAATTTATTTGTGTTGCTGACGTCACTAAGTATCCACACGGAGATACAATTCTATTAGGGTTTGCTATAGTTAGAAGTGTAGGTGTGTGATCAGAAGATAATTCTAAAGAAGCTTCAACATGAATCGTTTCTGCGGGGATGTTTTTAACCACGCCAAAATCGATGACATCTGGAATTTTTTGCTGATCAGTAGGCCAATAAGTTGGTTGACCACTCGCGACCACATTTAAATCCATTTTAGACATTGTATTGTACAAAACACGACCCTTTGGTGTTATGAGCCGTGACCCCCAGAAGGTATGTTTAGCGTTGTAATCGCCAGCGGCTAGGAAACAGGGTCCTAATGATTTAAAATATTTATAATATTGGCTTTCTGATATCGAAAATCTAGGTGGAGAGTATAATGATGAAAGTACTAAGTTTCGATTTAGCTCTTCAACACAAATGTTCGTTGCTTGCAGATAATCTTCACGATAATCACACATTAAGTAGTGTTTTATTCGGGCTTTTATCAAAATAGCAGAGCCTCCACAAGCTCTATCTCGAGGGTCCTTGGTATCATATAATATATAACCATTAATTTTAAACGTATTTCTTGAGGTCAAATGAGTTTCAGAAACCATCATTACATCAATTTGTTTACTTTTAAGAAAGTATTCTAGTTCATTTTTATGTTGGCGAATGCCGTTTGCGTTCCAAAAACAAAATTTTAAACAATTCATGGCTTGTTTAGTACAGCCTGCAATAACATCGATTGCATTCTTAATATTTCCTGCATCATATTACCCATTGTGTTCGTAAAGTTAGTTACTGTTTGCACTAGTGTTTCCATGGTTTTTTCTAGACGACTTAAATTAGAAACTGGAGTCTCATCATTATTTGGCAAATCACCTTGAATTGGAATATGGTTTGATTTTAGGACGTTTGCGTAGGATGTTCTGTTATTACTAGGCTGCGGCACTTGAATGTCATTAGTGTTAACTTGATGTGATACCTGCATTTGAGGGGGACTAGGTTTCGGTCCAACCGAGCGCTTGACTATAGAGTATACAGGGCATCCTCTATAGTTGGCAGTGTGATTACCACCACAGTTGCTGCATTTTTTTACATTGGGGTCGTTTTTAGACTTATCGCAGAGAGCTGTACCATGCAACTCTCCACATACAACGCAAACAGGGGTTAAATGGCAGTATGCCTTAGTGTGACCAAATTCTTGGCAGTTTAAACATTGCACGGGACCGTTCCTTTTGTGCGGCTCCTCTATCGTTATTTTCCTATACAGGATATATTTCAGACTGTAAATGGGATGCGTTTCGTTTTTTTTAAGCTTAACGTCGCCGGGTTCTAACTCCACTCGAAATAGTGGCTGGGGATTTTTTTCTCTATTTTTAATATTTATTACGTTTTTTATTTTGAAGCCCTTCTCTTCTAAAAACGTTTTTATCTCACTTGGGTCTACGCATGAATCAATGCCCTTTATCACTACCTGGAGACCTTTACTGCTCTTCAGTTGGTATGTATAAAAGTTTTTTTTTAGTGCCTCTAATTTCGTAATTACCTTACGAAAGTCATCTTCACGATTAACTTGAATTTTTGTCTCATTTATACTACCCCGCTTAATTGCAACTACATAAAAAGAATTTTCACCTATTACCGAGATCAAATTCTTTATTAGTTCATTTGAGTTTTGCTCTCTAAGATATATCGGCGGTGGCTTAGAAGATTTGATAACGTTTTGTGCTTCCGGAGATTCCTCATCCAGAATTGCAAATCGATTTTGAGAACTTGTTTTATCAGCTGTACCATCTTTTAAGACTTTTGAGACCGAAGCAACTGCTGAAGAGGTTGGGCTGCGACCCCGTTTAAGCACTGTTAAGTACCTATCAATACCTACTTGTACTGGAGGCTTTTGACCACTTTTAACTTGTGGAGCTGAGTTTTCCATCATGCCTGATTTGGGGGTAATATTTTCATCACTTATTACAATCGTTTTTGCCGCTGAGGCACCGCTTGCAGGTTTTATATTTTTTATTGTATTAATATCAACCGTATTATTAGACACCGAAGGTGATACTGAGTTTTCTATTATGCCTGATTGGGGGTTAATATTTACATCACTTATTAAAATTGTTTTTGTTGTTGAGGCAACGCTAGCAGGTTTTATATTTGTTATTGTATCAACCGTGTTACCAAATACAGACGGCGAGAGGGATCGCGTGCGAGTAATAGGTTTAGCCGTTAGGTATTTGCTATCATCAATTCTTTTTTTTATTTCTGCATTTGTTTCATTAACACTCACTGTGATATATGCATTTCTACTGTTTGCACTCATAAGAGTTTTTTTTTTTTTTAATGTTTACAGTTGTGCTCTTATTATTATGTTGTTATTGTTTATCAACACCGAGAATAAAAAAATGTGTGTTTATGTATGTATGTACATACATGTATTTTTTTTTTCTTGTATTTACTTTTTAAATACACAAATCAATAATCACGTTTTAAAAATTAAAAAATAAACCGTATGCCGAGCTTAGAAAACACGTCTATCTTCAACGAGCGCGAGAGACAGAATTTGTATAAGCAAAATTAAAGTAAAAATCAGAATTTTTAAAAATAAAAAGTCATCATTTGAGATAAATTGTTTTTTTGTTTAAAAAAATTATCCAAAATATGATTAAATCATCATTTTGGCAATGCTGTTTATATATTTTATTCAAACAGGAGAAAACAAAAATTTGTCAAATTAAACTTTGTGTGTCTGAGCCCCAAACAAAGTTTAAAAGAGAATTCAACAGACTTTGTCAAAGTAAACTTTGCCTGTCTAAAAGGGGACTAAGTCTACAAAATACTCATATTGCAGTGTGGTATTCTTTTCGTATGATGTAGAGTTGTATTTTTTCCTCTTTTTTTCTTAATTTTTCCAGTGGATAACAAAAAAAAAACGCCTAATTTAAATCAACCACAGTGGTTGTCTCAAGGAGCATGTGATTGTGTTGGAGCAAACCTCAAAAGAAATGCAGCGAAGTATAGCCTCCAGTGCTCTCATCAAGATCGCATCTTAGATGCGACTGCTTTATTCCGTTGGGCAAAGAGGATCATGAGGAAACATTGAAACCACTGAAGAGCAAATTCGACGCTGCGGAAACAATCAATGGCACCGCTCAATACCATGCTATTATTCCGCTTGTCGATGGAAGACTCAAGTTGAAAAAGTTTTCTGCCTCTACTCAATGCGATTTCTTTCCAAAGTAAAAAAAACCAGCAGCTAAATCAACAGCTGAATCTAGTAACGCCAAGAAAGGATTGGCAAAAAAAAAACAGAAAATGAAGGCAATAAATAAGGAGGAGGTAATACTAGTCTTGGGCTTAATCGTTCGTTTAGGTGACCGGTCATTATCGTTCAATTTGAATCAGGGAACGAGTTCGTTCATTTCGTTCAATCGTTCATTTCAGTCACTTTGTCTTTTGGGTCAGTTTGTCTTTTGAATCATTTGTCGCTTTCGTTCAGTCGTTCACTTGCCTTGTCCTCTTTACTAAACAATCGATTGAATGTGTTAAAAGAAACAACATGTGCGATTACACTCGAAATATTATGTAGGTAAATTCAAAAGAATAGGTATTAAGTTTAGAAAACTGAAAATGTAATTAGAAAACGGATCATTTTAAATAAAGGAATTGTAAGTTTATTTTGAAATGTTAATTTTATAACGGAGATATTAATTAAAAATTAATTAACTTTTCTCTTTATTTTAAATTAAAAAAAATACAAACTACAAAAAATATATTCAAAAGCTTTTCAGTTAATTTTAACTTAATTTATGCCCTTATTGCGGTTCTCCACTTTTGTAACCGTTTGGTTGTCTTTGGTAAATTTGCATTGCCATTCTCAACTCGACTGGCAGTTGGCTTTTCAGTTGTGTATCTGTTTTTTTTCGTGGTATTGCCGTTTTTAACTTTGTAAAAGTTTGGTCGACAGAAACGTTATACACAACTGTTTATTATGCCCGTAATTTCTACAAATAGATATCTAGCTGTGTATAGATATCTATGGTGTAACGAATTTTTCATAATTTTAACACGTATGTCTTACCTACTGCTTAAACTGTAGTGTATTTTACACGGGATTCGGGATTTATCAATCCCGAAAAATCCCTGGATTTCGGGATTTCCCGTTTGGCATCCCTAGTCAGTGTGTAGCTTAATGCCCTTTAAATTTGCAGTTTATTTTGTTGTGTTAAAAATTTTAATGCGTGTCATTCCGTTTTTTGGTGCTATTGAATTACTTAATTTTTTCCCTGAACGTATTAACTAGGGATGCCAATCGGGACTGATTTTTGGAAATCCCGAAATTCCGGGATTTTCGGGATCCCGGGATTTTCCGGGATTTCGGGATCAATGTGTTTCTTCAAGATGCTACTTTTTTTAATAAACAACACTTTTTGAATATTCAAAAGTTTTTATATACGTAACATAAATTTTTAAAAATGAAGACAACAAAACAATTTATTTTATACATATGTTTATAACACTGGCCTCACCCATGATCAAACTGATCAGATTCTGAAAAAGCTTAAAAAATATACGTATCTCTTAGTTTTTCTAGGTCAATTCATTTCGGTTTTTTGACAGCAATTCAATTTTTAATGTGAATTAAGTTGTGACGACATTAATACACTGCAAAGTGTATTCCCTCATCGATCTCGATAGCTGAGTTAAAAACTCTAACACTATGTCGACTGCAGTGCAGTACACCTCCAGGGTGAGGGCGAGATTCATAATCAATAATTTAAGTACGTTTGAAATTTATTTTAAAACAAAATGTTTATACAAATGTTTTTTAAAACAGATTTCAAGTTTAAAAAAATTTTTTTATGAATACGTCAGATAGTGTTTACTTATAAAAAAAAATTATTTTATTAACCGTATGTTTTTTAAGCAATTTTTTATTATACCGGAAGGAATATGAGCTATTTCATATATATAACGACTTATTTGTAATAATTTTATCAAATTTTATTCCATAGTTTCTGAATGTACTTTTATGGATCGTGAGTAATTTTTATTTTTTGCTTGATACTCGTATATAACAATTTCTATATTTTGCATAAAAATAAAAATTTTTATTTTAATTGAATCGTGAATAATTTTTATTTTTTGCTTGATATATAACAATTTCTATATTTTGATTTCTATATTTTTTTCATTTTGGTATTATGTCTTAAGCCAAACTGAACTTGCTAAACACAATTGTAAAAGGCTTGAGATGTGAATCTGCAAATTTCGCATCTACTTAAAATAATGGTTTTTATTAAGCAATATACAAAAATCCAGAAATAGTCGTCATATATGTATCAAGCAAAAAATGAAAATTTTAAATACTCGCTGTATTCCAAAAACAAAAATTGAACTCAAAAATAAGAACTATTTGCAATACAAAATAAACTTGAATATAATTTTTTAAAAAAATTTCTGGAAAGAGTATAAAAATTCAAAAAACGAACATTTTTGTACATAAAAGTTGATATGTTGAAAATCCCGGGACTCAACAAAAATCCCGGGATTCCGTGATTTCGGGATTCGGGATTTCCCGTTTGGCATCCCTAGTTGTTACTCCACAAAATTAAAACAAACTTTAACATTTGTTTGTTGTTTTAACAAACGACAGAGCAGTTTTCTCGTTGCTTGTTCAATCATTGTTTACAGTAAAAAAACGAAAGGAGCGACCTAGTTCCTTTAATCTTTCGGATCGGTCGGAACGATCCCACAAAAGGAACGATTTTGCCCAACTCTAACAACAAGGATGGCACTCAGAACATAAAAGTATTCGATAACTGGAATGACAAATTTTATTCATGAAAAAATTTTGCTAAAAATTTATTTCAATGTATTTTATTCTTGAAACTTGTTAATTGGGATATTAGTGTTTGGACAAACATTTGAAGCAATGTTTGTAGAAATATTAAAAAATTTTAATATTTCGGAGACATGTTGGATATATATCAAACTTTTTATGGTGTCTACTGCTAAAAGTAATCATTTAAGCGAAAACTTTGCAGAGTAAAGATGTAGAAGAAGAAGCAATAAAATCATTTTCAGCAGTAAATTCTAATTTTTTAGCAGCATTGTTTGCCCCAAAACAGCTTTTTGTTTAGAGACCTCTTTACTACAAATTATTTTTCTTTTTTTTATATTTCTTCTGCGTTTTAAACAAATAGTGAGCAAAATTGCCGCAGCACAATCGTCGTCATCTTTCATTGAAAGCAAAACAAAAATGAAACATTAATTTTTGTTCGAAATATGGTTGTGCTGTTTATTGGAAAACAGAAGCAAAAACAAAATGCATGTTTGCCAAGCAATTTGTGTGGTTTATTATGCCCTTTATGGCAATCTTTATTAGACCCCTTTCAAACTCAGCAAGATAGCTGCGCAAGTAACTTGCCGAGTACAACAGTCTGGACTCCATTTTTTTTCGCCCTTACCGCTGACATCTTCAAGCCCCAAGAGTTGCGCAAGAGACTTGCGCAAGTGGGTTAGGTTAGGTTAAGAAGGGTTATGCGCACAAGGGCGCAACTCCACTCGGAGACCAATGACCCCCTATGGCCCCCCCAACAGCAACAGCCGTCCTACTTCCCTGACAAACCCCAGCAGATCGGTTGGATTACATCCAGCGATACACCCCAGTTCGTCTTGAAACCTAGCCCCTAGCCATTTCTCCCTGGGGCCATGCATCCTAGGACAATGGCACAGTACATGCTCTACCGTCTCCAGCTCCTCGGCATCTCCGCACAACCTGCAGAAGTACGGTCTCGCAATGTCCCATTTACCCATAAAAGCCCTAACAGAACAATGCCCCGTCAGGAACCCTATCAGAGTCCTGAGACTACTCCTATCCAGTCCTAATAGAACCCTGGTTGCACCTGCGTCAAATCCGGGCCATAAGGCCCTTGACACCCTGCAATCTGTTCTATCCCTCCAGGACCGGTTAACGGCATCACGAAATCTTTCCCGTAACACCCCATAGTAGTGACATAAGGGGGGTTTTACCCCTCTGTCCCTTACCTCTAAGTCCAGATTCGAACCCCCTCTCGCGAGTTCGTCCGCCACCTCGTTGCCATCCACCTTGCAGTGTCCTGGTACCCAACACAGCCTTATTGTAAATGCCAACATGAGCTCTCTCAGAGCATTCCTACACCGAGCAACCAGGCACGATCGCACCGTATGATTTGTCAATGCCCTTAGCGCAGCCTGACTATCGACGTAGATTGTCACAACAGATCCCCCCACGATGTGATCCAGTATCACTTCCGTTGCCCTCCAGATCGAAAGGATCTCAGCCTGGAAGACACTGCACTCATTCGGGAGTCTGAATGACCTTTTCACGTCAGTGTCAGCAATAAAAACACCAGCACCAGTGCCAGTGTCCATCTTGCTGCCAAGCATTCAGACTATCCACTCCACCAGAAAGCCCTGAACTCCCAGCTCCACTAAGGAATCCTTGATCGCCTCAATCCTAATGTTATTGAAGGCTCCTTCTATGTCCAGAAACGCGGCGAGAGTATATTCCTTATGCCTCAGGCCGTGCTCAATGCAACCCACCACCTCGTGTAGCGCACTCTCAACAGATTTACCCTTAAGGTAGGCATGTTTAGCGCTGCTAATGAGGTGGGTACCAATATTACTCCTAAGATAGAGGTCTACCAGTCTCTCGAGTGTCTTCAATAAGAATGAAGACAGACTAATAGGCCTGAAATCTCCCGGCTTCGAGTGGCCTGCCCTACCAGCCTTGGGTATAAAAATTACTCTGACCTCTCTCCACCCCCTAGGCAGATACCTCCCACTGAGGCATTTCCTAAATATATTCACTAGCAGAAATAATGCGTCGTCCGGGATATTGCAGAGCATGGCCGGGAAAATACCGTCCGGACCCGGTGATTTATATGGGTCGAAGGTATTGACAGCCCACTCAAGCTTCTCCCTTGAGACTATTTCCTCGACGCAGGCGGACTCATGACTCGATATCACAGACATTCCGTCCTCTTGACTATCGTTCATACCTCCGTCTTCCGTGCACCCAGGAAAGTGCGTCTCCAAGAGCAAGGTTAGGGTCTCAGAGCTAGACTCAGTCCATGAGCCGCCATTCCTTTGGACATACCCCAGGGTCCTAGGATCCTTGGATAAAATCCGTCGGAGCTAGACAACTCGTTGACATTATCAATGGATTCAGAGAACTGCCTCCATGAGAGCCGCTTTGCCCTTTTAAGATCTGCCTTATACTTATTGAAATGCACCTTATGGGTGTTCCAATCACTCAATGCTCCCGTGAGCTTGGCCCTGTTAAACAGCCTTCTTACCGTCGACCTTTGAACCCGAAGTTCCCTGGTCCACCATTTGGGCTGTTCACGCCTACCCGGAAAAGTTACTTGGCAAGACAGCTCATAGCTCTCTCTTAGCAGATGAGTGAATCTGTTCACATCACCTTCCACATCAGTTGGAAGCAAGTCGCACAGGGCCCATTGCGCCAACCCAGAGCGGACCCTTTCTTTAAAGAAGTCCCAATTCGTCCTCCTCGGGTTCCTAAACGGATTAACCCTAGACAGGTCAAAATTCAGTGTAAAGGTTATACGGCTATGGTCTGAGAAAGTACAGTCCGTTGCCACCCTCCAATCCGCAACAAGTTGCTCGTCGCGGTTCACTAATGTCAGATCTATAACTGGCTGCCTATCCTTATTTCTGAACGTAAAAATGTAAGAAATGTAAAAATGTAAGTACGCAGCTCGACAGACAACAAAATTCTGCATCGTATAGTGAATTTTCAAGTCATTTGCTTGAGACTTGTGGTTTTGGGACACTGTTAAAGTCAAGAAAGTTGAGTAAATTGGATGCGTGTTTATTGACTTTTTACGGTTTTGGGAGGTTTACAATATATTTTTTTGTGGGTAAACGAATAAAGATTTTACATTGATTTTTTTTTCTCTGAAAGACTATATTAACAGCTACTTATAAAAATTTTTAGAAAAATTTTATTAGCAATTTTTATGGTAAAAAAAATCGTTCGTAATTAAAAAAACGATTTTTTTGTTCACTTTTTTGTAAAAAAAAAAAAAATTTAAAGGTTTTTGAAGGTGCAACCCTTAGAGTCCATAAAAATGTTAAACATCACGTTAAAATTTGAGATCTCTACTTTTAAATTCAAGAAAAAAACCTTGCGCGTTGTTGCGCCATTTTTTTTAATGATTTTTTGAAAATTTCACCTTTTTTCTGTTTTTGCTCATCTTGCATAGGTACATATGATATAAACCCTTTCGTCAGTCATAAAATGTTTTGGTTGTACGTAGATATTTTTTATTTAAATTATTACATCTAAGAGTAATATTACCTGTGTAAAAAAAGGAATGTGCGAACAGTACGTAACGGTTTTTAACCACCTGGCGGCAGCTAAATGACGTTATTTTATGGAGCAAAATAAATGTACCTGTTTTGCATAACTTTTAAAATTATTAACCACAAAAATAATATTTAAAAAATCAAATCTGGGGTCCAGGTACTTAGTTTTTTTACTATATATTGTGGTTATTGCATAAAATTGTTATCAGAATCATTTTGAAGCTTCGAGAGTAAAATGGAAAAAGTGTATACGAAATTAGAGTTATTTCAAATAGTACAAGAATGTGATGCTAAACTCGTTGAAGAGAAATTGCAATTTTTAGTTAGAAAATTGTGCGAAATTTCAAAATGTCAGGGAGATAGTGATATATCAGTAGTAAATCAATGCTTAAAGAAATTCAAATATTATTTTAAAATATTTTGGCATTCAGCACAAAGAAAAAAGGATCGATTTGTAAGCATGCATTCCAAATGGCTGGAAGGAACAGTGACAATACCTATATTTGGGAGTTCGTCTTCAAATCGACTGCGAAAGCCGTTCGTTGAATTGACCGAAAGAAGTAAGAGAAGAAAAACTGAAATCTTGCGAACTCAATGCGATGCTGATTTATTGATGCATGCTGCCCAAACACAACTACAAACGTGTGGAAAAAGAGATGCCTCTGGTCTGCTTAAAGAAATTGTGTATTCTCCGACAAGAGCTACAAAGTTAAAAAAAGCATACAAAGCTGCACAAGAGGAAAAAGTAAAGCAGCTAACCCCTCTAAAGGCTCTTTCAATATTTGTAGAAGCTGAACTTTCTCGAAAACAATATGAAATAATCCGAAGTGCCGATAAGAAGGTTTATCCTTGCTACAATATTCTGCAGAGAGAAAAAAGTGAATGCTATCCTCCAAAAGAATCATTTGAAGTAACGGAAACATGTGCTCAAATAAATCTTCAGGATTTGCTTAATCATACTGCAAGTAGATTACTTACATATTTAAAAGATGTTTTATGTGGTTTACAAATAGAAGAATGCAACTCCTTCGAGCTAATAAGCAAATGGGGCTGCGATGGCTCACACCAGGCACAATTTAAGCAAAAGATGGAAAATGATGCCTCTGATTCTCATATTTTTCAGAGCAGTTTCGTACCGCTTCGACTAATATATGGTGCAAAAAAGGAGCAAATATTATGGCAAAATCCAACTCCTTCATCGCCGCGATATTGTGGACCTATTCGCATTAGATTTGTTAAAGAAACTGTAGATGTAATCCAAGAAGAAATCAACTATGTACAAGATGCTGTTAGTACATTACAAAACACTAATTTTTTAATGGAAGGAAAGTTATATTCCATAAAACATACAATGGTATTTACAATGATAGATGCAAAAGTATGTAATGCCGCAACACAAATTACGTCCACCATGAAGTGCTATATTTGTGGGGCTACTTCAAAAGAATTTAACAATTTGAACATCAAAAGAGATGAAGACGTAGATGCAATTTCTTTCGGATTATCTACTTTGCATGCCAGAATTCGACTTTTTGAGAGCATATTACACCTGTCGTATAAACTCACAGTGAAAAAGTGGCAATTAAGATCGGATGAGGACAAAACTATTGTAAAAGAGAGGAAAAAAAATATCCAAGAAAAATTTAGAAGTGAATTAGGGCTAATAGTGGATGTACCGAAGACTGGCTTTGGAAACAGCAACGATGGCAACACCAGCAGAAGATTTTTTTCCAATCCTGAATTAGCTGCAGAAATAACTGGAATTGCATTGGATTTCATCTACCGAATCAAAGTTATTATTGAAGTAATTACAAGTGGTCACAAAATCTATTTGCACGAGTTTGCCGATTATTGCTTAGACACTGCAAAACTTTACGTTACTCTATATCCCTGGCATCCTATGACACCTACAATGCACAAGATTTTAATACATGGTACAACTGTTATGAGCGAGGCATTGTTGCCTATCGGGCTCTTATCAGATGAAGCGTCTGAGGCACGAAATAAGCATTTTCGGCTTTACAGGCAGAATTTAGCTAGAAAGTTTTCGAGGGTTCAGTGTAACAAAGATATTATAAATAGACTTTTGCTTAGTTCTGACCCACTGATTACTAGCATAAGACCAACTCCAAAAAAAAAGTCATTACCCTTTACGAAAGAAGCAATTTCTTTTATGCTTCCACCTGTACTTGGCTCTGAAGAGAATTCCGATTCGGAAGAGGATTTTGAAGAAACAGACGAAGAAGAACCATGGCACTCATCATCATCTTAGTGCAAAAGAGAAGTTATTGTAAATATATATATATATATGTTCCTTTAACTCCCACTGGAGCATAGGGCGCCTTGTCAATAAATAAGTTATTATTTTAAATAAAATTAGTTGTCACTATTATAAATTAGTTATAATTACGAATAAATAAATTCTTTTCATATAAATTAAATACTATAAAATACATAAAAGTCACATAAAATCTTAAAAATGAATATTTTTTGGAAATTAGCAAAAAAAAATTTTTTTTTGACAGGGTCGTTCCGGGGGGTGGGTTAGGAGGGATACCTCCCCCTGCCCATAAAAGTTCAAAAATTAAATTTTTATAGAATTAAGGCGTTAGTAACCTTTTTCTTTTAATATTTACATTTTTTTTAAATATTATTTTATGTAACCGCCCACAAAAAGGGCGGGGAGAAAAGTGAAATTTTACGATCTCATGGGTCCAATTTTAGGGTTTTTAATTTTTGCCGATGTTAAAAGTTGTATTTGCCAAACAAAAGTATAGGAAAACTTTAAAAAAATTGAATTTTTCAGAGGTAGGACTAGTTTTTCTATGGGGAACTTTTTCCCCCTTGGTCCGATTTTAAGTATTTTTGATCTTTACCTGCCTATGACAATAACACATATTTCTGCCAAGTTTCATCAATCTAGGGTCACTCAATAACTTTTAAGAAGCAATATAAGCTAGAAAAAAAGTAATGTCCGGCTAGATTGGCAAAAAGCCCCTATGTGCGTCGGAGTGTTACCCATATTACAGATAATAAGATTGTTAGTAGTTATAAAATCAAACATTTACTCACCCCTTTTGTTAATATCAGCGCTCCCCCATTGGTTATGATGTGCATTTGCATCACATCCCAAAACTAGGATGGCACCACTCCTTCTTGCATACGCCACCAGCTCTTCCACCTTTGCGCCAGGTGGATCTACTGCCTCGTACGGCATATACACCGAAGCCAGTGTAAGGGTACGCTTACCTTTGGCTTCTCTATTAACGACGGTCAAGTCACCGCACCTAAAAGAATGAGATATTAGAAAATTCAATTCATTCCTCGCCAGTATACACGTTCTTACCTTGTCCTCTGTGGACGGGACAAAAAGAGTGTATCCCGTAACCTTTAACCCGCGCAAGTAACAACGAGTCTGAAAGGGAGCTTACGAAAGTTTTTTTCTTTTATTAGAAACCTCTTAATACAAAAAAAGGTTGCCGTTATCGCGTATTTCGATTCAAAGGAAATCTTAACTTATTTACGACTTCGAATAATTTGTTATTTGCACTACGATTTTCTCATTAACTATTTGTTTTAAATGAACGGAAGTTTTTTATACTCTATCGAAAAAAATACCTTTCAAAACAGCTACCAGCTAAAAAAAATTACTTTGGACTCGGCAAAAAGTATGAAAAAATGAAGTAAGGAAGAACATGTAAATCAATTAAAATAGATAATAATCATTCAGAACAAACTTCGATCCACCAAAATAGTGAAAACACCATTTGGTTTAAAGATAGATGTTTGACTATTTACTGGCAGCCGTCATTAAAGGCGGTGAGTGTTAAACGGCGAAGATTTCTGACTAGATAGTGTGGTAACTATCGAACCATGCCAAATCAACCTGTCCGTGAACGATTCCCCGGTGAGTCAAGAATGAAAAATTATCAACAAATTTTAATTCATTTCATATTGTAAGTTCCTTTCTTCATAAAAACAATTTAATGAAAATTAATTTTAATGAACTTTGGCCTGGTTAAAAATAAAAATTTGGATTAAAAACAATAAACAGTTCAATAAAATTACCAAAATTCTAATTAAAGCTACCACATATTTTTAAGATTTTTGTTAAGAAAAAATTACCAAATGTGATTTTCATATCAGAAACGGTCATGTTCTAAAATTAAAATCAAATGAAAGTTTAACGACGCAGCTCCAAGTAAAAAAGGTACCTAGGGTGATAGAAAATTAAAAAACAAGAAGAAAATATTTAGTGAAACAAGTGGCGAAACGCATAGTTTTCGAGTTATTGACCTCCAAAATTTTCATATAAATATGTAATTTTCCACTACATTTCTGAACGTATAGGGAAAATAATGGTAACAATTTAATAATGGTATCAATTCAAAACTTTTACCTTTTTAACTCCCATTACAGTGTTTACAAAATTTTACATCAAAATTTATGAAGTTTATACTAATAAAAGTGTAAAAAATAAAAATAATTTTTTAAATAACAAACACCAGCTTCGCTAACTAAAGATTCTGTGGATAGCCGGACTTCGGCCGATCGCAAAGATTTCCCCCTCTATGCATAGAGGTTTTCTCCTTTTTGGTGTAACAAACACTGGCTTCGCTAACTAAAGATTCTGTGCATAGCCGTCCTTCGGCCGGGCGCAAGGGTTTCTCCTCTGTGGTCGCAAAGATTTCCTCCTCTATGTGTTATAGGTGTAAAAATAAAAATTTATTAAGGCCCTAATCATGTAAAACGCAACACGGTACATGAATTCCTGTAGAAAGCAACAACAAAATTACAAAATATTTATGACATTGTGCTTTCAATGTAATTCTTTGGCGATGCGTTGCGTTTTACATGATTACTTTTCTCCAGAGTTCCGAAAAATTCATATATGATCGCTCATATTTAACCATTCATGAATTTTTTCATTAATGAGGAATTTAAAACGTGTAATTTTTTTCACAACCATGAATGAATTGTGAAATTTTCGCCAATTCATTCATGAGCGTGAGGAAAAATAAATTTTTGCCTTCAGTCATGAAGAAGGAGGAAACAAAAAATATTCGTAACGCTCCTCACCAGTAATGTTGTTGTTGCTCGACAGTTTGTATGACCACAGCACGAAATGCCTTTGTGTGTATTTTGTTTTTGTTAAAGGCAACGAGCCAAAGTGTGTGTTGAATTTTTCGAGGCAAACAAAGAGAACTGCACATATCGTCATCTTAAATGCAGAATAATATAAAATCACTGTTTACATGAGAAGCATAAAACGTTGTAAAATAAAAATTAATTTTGATATAATAAATATTCAAGCGCAAGGTCAATTATATAAAAAATTATTTATTTTTTATCCAATATTTCGCTTTCTCAATGGATAGCTTCTTCAGGGATTCAAATATTTGGTTTTTTTTTCTTTTTTCTTTTGCGATAACCGATTTATTTTTGAGGGAAAAATATTCACCCCTATCATGAATAACAAGTGAAATTTTTGTTCACGTAAAATTTTCATTCCACCCGAACAGAAAATTGGTATCGGCAATTAATTTATTAATATTTACAGAATTGAGACAAAATATTAAAATATTAAGTTGTTGCAGTAATAGAACACAAAAATAGCAATCGTTTAATATGAAAAAGTCAAAACCGTATTTTTTTAAGTTGCGAGGTTGAGAAAGTAAGGCATAGATATACTTAAATATGGAACTAAAATATTTTGAGTCAAACTTCCTTTTGTTAAGGAAGATACATACTTTCTTAAGATAATTAAAAAAAAAAAAAAAAACAAAAATAAATAAACTAAAATAAACTTAAAACTCTTCTTTCCTATTGAATATTTTTTTAAATTGTGTTAATTAGTGAACTTGCTTTTATAAAACTAATGTATTGCTTTATTTTCTGTAATATTTTTCTGCACCTTTTGGATCTTTGGTTTTTCTCTATTTTATTATTTACTTCTTTCAACCGAAGTTGCTCGCACACTGCATGATGCCGCTCCAGCATTTTCAACTTTTTTGTCTTGAACTCGTTACTTTTTTCCAGAGTACCGAAACGTTCGCTCATTCTTCATTCATGAGCGAGCGTGAAAATTTAAAAATTTTTCTACAAATTCATCCTCATGAGGGTGAGGAAAAAAAATATTTTAAATTTCCTCACTCATGAGGAGTGAGCAAAAACAAAAAATTCATATGTGATTTTTCAGATATGAAAAATTTGAAAAAAATTCACGTTAAAATTCTTCACAAGGAAAAAAAAAATGCGATTTGCCCAAATATTTCCAGCAGGAAAATCAAGTAGTAAAGAGGCCTGATAGAAATATTTTGTAATTTTGTTGTTGCTTTCTACAGAAATTCACATTGCGTTTGAAAATTTCAAACGCTCCATTGCTTGAGTCGTTGAAAATTTTAAAACGGTACATGAATTTCTGTTTAAAGCAACAACAAAATTACAAAATATTTATGACATTGTTTGTGCTTTCAATGTTATTGTTTGGCGTTGCGCTGCGTTGTACATGATTAGGGCCTAAATATTTAGAATAAAAAGGCGATAACCGTTTTTTTTTTTTTTTTTTTTTTTTTTTTTTTTTTTTTTTTTTTTTTTTTTTTTTTTTTTTTGGTAAAAAAAAATATTATTTTTACTGTTATTTATTTAGTTATGTGTGTTACGTTATTTTAATTTGTAATTCTCTGAAGCAAAACGACGAATCATCAACAAAAGTATGATAGTATTAAGTTAAACAATCATTTAAAACATTAAATAATTAGATATTTCTGTTAAATTACAGGTATAATAGAATATAAAGATAATGTACATGGTTATAAATGCAATACTGCGTTTAAACAATAAATTTAAATATGGTTAAATGCACATACATATAAAAATGATAGTCACACAATTAATATGCAGCATCATTTGGATTGCGTTGACATGGTGAAATAAGTTTGCTTTTCTGATGCAGTGCGGCAGTACTGTATTTGAGAACGTAGAGATGTTATATTATTATGACATATTATTTATAGTTTTTTATTTCTAATTAGAAGTGGATTAAAAAGAAAGAAATTAAGGGGGTTAATTTTCTTTCAAATGCGTAAAGGGCAATGGTAGCTTAGCGATTGTGGGGTTGTTCCAAAGAATCGAAATGGTGGTTGATTTCAATTTCGGCGGCTGCCTTTTTTTTATTGTTGCACAATGTCTTATTTATTTTGTTACTGGTTCACCGTAAATTATGAGAATGCAATGATTTAACGATCTTGCTGCCAAACTTATTCAACCTCTCTTTATTATCCATTCGAAGGTTGGATAAGTTTGACAGCTTAACTTTAGAGAGTACTAAACTACACTGCAAGAAATTGAATTACAGTAATTTCTTTATACTTAAATATTAACAATTCAAAAATTCATTTAAATTTTTTTGTAATTAATAAAAAATAAAAAAAAAACTGTTTATAATTTTTTTTTTTTTTTTTTTTTTTTTTTTTTTCAAATAAAATGTGTGTCCAAATGCAAATTGGACATGGTGGCGGCCTTGAATTGGACCATACGCGAGGTCTAATCGTCCACGCATAGAACCTGAGCTAGTGACTTGATTGCCTCAAGAATCACCCTGGTGTTTGGTGCGGTGGGTGCTGATGTTGATGTCTGCTGTGGTTGTTGAGGTTCTGTTGTTGCTGCTGGCGTTGCTGCCGACGCGGTTGTTGCTGGGCCCGAGTCCTTTTCTGCTGTTGTGGGCGAGTCCTTCGTTGTTGTTGTGAGGGCATCCTGCGTGGTTGCTGCGGGCGAGCCCTGCGTTGTTGTGTGCGTTGGTGCGGTTGGCGTGGACGTGGGGGTTGTAGACGCTGGGGTGATGATGGCTGACGAGCACGCGACTGCTGCCGCTGACTTCTGGCAGTAGCCCTGTCCAAAGCTAGCTCTTCTCGGCGCTCCTGACGAGACTGCACATGCAGTAGCGTGTGGTGAAATTGGTCGCACTGTCGACATACTTCGAGCGAGGTGCAGTAGTTTTGACTATGGCTTCTCGCTAGGCAGTTAAAACAATACCCCAGGTTAGATACTACCTCCCGCCTTCTCTCTACCGTCATGCGCTTGAAACGCTTACAAAAACGAAAGCCGTGGTACCCTTCGCACACAATAAAGAACTTCTAGGTCCCTTAGCGGTTGGCCTCTGCTGGGGCTACGGTTTGGGCTCCGATCTTGGCTACGGCTCGGAAGGACTACCCTGGTGGCCGTTAATCTTCGGTTTGACCTATGACTTTAGAAAGATAGCGAAAACACAATTTTGTTAATAATGGGTAAATTCATAATGGAAATGGATAAGTTTGAATTGAAGGCATCGCCGGCAATTTAGAGGTTGATTAGAGGGGGGAGTTGATGTGCATGAGTTTAATATGGGATGTGTATAGATAAATGGTAAGTGTAAATTGATATGAGTATAAATTGGATAAGTGCAAACCTTGTAAAGTGGGTAATTCAACATAATTCTAACTCGTATCCTCTTTGTTCAACAAAGGAAGGTAGCACAGTTTCACGATGGGTCTCGTAATGACCCCTGTGGCTATCCGTACCTCAGCCGTACGCACATTTTGGTCAGAACCGAGATATGTGTTTTCTATTCTGCCCAGTCGCCATTCACACGGTGGTAGCAAGTCATCCATAACCACTACCAGATCTCCCACCTGTATGTTAGGCCCTGAGCTTCGCCACTTATATCCTGCTCAGGTAGCGCCGTTAAAGGTGCTCCTCTCAAAAAATGACCAGGAGTCAGCGCGGCTAGGTCAGATGGATCCTCAGATAAAGCAGAAATCGGCCGTGAGTTAGGCACCCCTTCAATTCGGGCCAGAATGGTGGCGAGCTCTTCAGAATTTAATCGTCTGCTGCCAGTCACTCGTTTCAAATGAAACCGCCCATATGCGGCGCGTACGGCGGAATGAATCTCCATTCAAACCCCTGGGTGATATATTTCTGGGCTATATCCTGGGCTATCGTCCTCACAAATATGCCAAAGTCATTCTCTATTTCTCTGCTTGCCCCCAGGAAATTTTTCCCATTGTCTGTTACTACCCGTTGGGGTAGTCCTCGCCTCCCAACGAGCAACGAAACGAGCAAAGGCTGCACGGAAGGCTGCTGTAGTCAAGTCCGAGCAAGGTTCCAAATGGACTGCCTTCGTGCTGAAACAGACAAAAACTGTTACATATCCTTTTGTTAAAGCCGCAGTGTGTAATGCCGAAGACTTGAAGTCAATCGGGCCGGCAAAGTCTATACCGGTAACCTGAAACGGTAAAGATAAATTGCACCTTTCTGGAGGTAAATATGCCATGATTTGAATACATGCTTGCTGTTTGTAAACAATCCAAGCTTTGCAATGTCGTATTACCTTTTTCACTCGGGGTTTGAGTTTGTACCATTCGGCACATCGGACTTATTTCTGCATGACAGAGAATTCATGCAGATTAGTTAAGTAAAGGTGGCAAAATCGGGAGTTGCCTGGCAATATCATTGGATATTTTTCGTTATATGGCAGCGACGATTGAGCCAGTCTGCCATTGACCCTCATAACAGAATTTGTATCGAGAAATGGGTTTAGGGTTTTTAATGGACTTTTTTTTTTGCTATTGTTTGCAATTCTAGCAAACATTGGTACTCTTCATGAAAAATTTCTCTTTGAGCCAATGCAAGCAATCTTACCTTGACATGTTCATCTCCTTTAAAGTTATGTCATGCGTGCTTGGGGGTATCTCCGGCCTAAGTTTGGCTGCGACTTTGTTAAAAAAATTGAAGACGTATACTATCACCCGAAGCGCTCTCGTATATGATGAAAATCTGTTAAGAATATCATCATCTTGTTGAACTTCCGCAAACAGCGTACGAACCTCAACGGGGGTTTCAATTACTTGCAAAGGCTTTCGCTTGGGCCATTCTGAAATCGGTTTATGCAACCATGGAGGTCCGTACCACCACTGCATGTGATTTACCAGTTCCTGCGACTTGCAGCCACGTGTACCCTGGTCTGCGGGCTTTGTATATGTTGGAACATGCCGCCATGTTGCGTTTGGAACTAGGCGGTGAATCTGAGCAGTTCTGTTTGCCACGTAGGTCTACCATGTTGAAGGTGGATTCGAGAGCCAGTCCAGTACTATTGATGAATCCGTCCACAGAAAAGTTTCATTATTAGTGAAATTAAGTGCGGTCTGAACGTATCTTATCAGATTTGCTAATAAAACTGCACCGTTCAGCTCCAAACGTGGTAAACAGACCGTTTGAATTGGCGCAACTCTGGACTTTGCCAGCAATAGGTTTACAAAGGTTGTGTGGGACTTAGTTTGGCATCGAATATATACTGTGGCACAGTATGTGGCTTTTGACGCATCACAGAATCCATGAATTTGCACGTTGTCTTCCGGTGTATATTGAATCCATCGACTAATTGAAATTTCCTCAATCTTCGAGAGATCTGCGACAAGCTCGTTCCAGTTTTGTCGGGATTCTGCAGAAATCTCGTCATCCTAATCCAATCCCTCCAACCATAACTGCTGCATAAGAATCTTCGCCCTGATGACTATGGGGGTAAGCCATCCTGCGGGATCAAATAGCTTCGCCACGGATGCTAAAACGTGCCGTTTTGTTAGCCTAGTGACATTTTCCATGGCGGTAAAACTATAAGTGGATGCATCTGATAGTGCATTCCACTTAATACCAAGCGTATTGGTTGAACTTGCTTCCTGAAACCTAAGAAAATTCGAATCGTATAAATCCGCTGCTGGTAAATTAGAAAGTAATTCGGCATTATTGGAGGTAATCTTTTTTAGGGGGAATCCAGCAGATTTCAGAGCATTAATAAGCTGAGTCTGTGCCGACAGGGATTCTTCAATTGTATACCCCCCGGCTAATATATCGTCGACATATGCTTGGGTACGGAGAATCGATGCCGCTTTTGGGAAACTTGCTTCGCATTCAGACGACAGTTGAAGTAGGGTTCGAATGGCGAGGTAAGGGGCACAGTTTACCCCGAACGTTACCATATTTAACTGGTAATCCTTAATTGGGCCATCGGGTTGACTTTGGAAAAGAATTCGCTGGTATTTTCTGTCTTCAGGTTGAACCAAAATTTGCCGATACATCTTTTCTATATCGCCACTAAATAAGTAACGATATTTCCTCCAGTTGAGAATGACCGTTATCAAGTCATTCTGAAGAGTGGGCCCTGTGTAGAGAACTTCATTCAGCGATACCTGCGACTTCGTTTTTCTGGAGGCATTAAATACCACCCTGACCTTTGTTATTTTATGCTCAGGCCGCACTACTGCATGATGGGGTAGATAATACGACGAATATTTTCCATCAGAGATCATTTCCTGAGAAGCCGTTTCCTCCATGTGTCCAAGCGTTAAATATTATTGCAGAACAGCTTTATATTGGGACTTCAGTTTGGGGTCTTTCGACAGGGTTTGTTCCATTCTGGCGTATTGAGCCAAGGCTATAAAGCGGGATGATCCGAGTTGTACCTTTTCCAGAAATTCAGCCTTAAACGGTAACCTTACCATGAATCTCCCATCTTCACATCTTGTGGTCGTTTCCTTATAAAATTTTTCACAAATTTCTTCTACCGATTTAGGGCGATTTATCGGTATTTCTTCTTTCTCCCAGAACCTTTTTAAAAGCGCATTAAGTTCAACAGTATCGGATTTCACAATTGATGTGGTAAAAGTGTGAACGGGTTGGGACTGCATCGGACCACTTAGGACCCACGGTGTTATAAGCGGATGCTTGGCCGCAAACATTTTTTTGATACCCTCCATGTTAATAAATCGTTCATAGTCGTTGCCCAGAACTAAATCTATTTGTGAAGATTCATTAAATGCGGGATCAGCTAGATCCAATTTATACAATTCATTGGGCTTGGGCACTAGAAAGGAACATGTTGGGAGGCGCTTAGTAACCTTGGGTAAAACGATCGCCTTTATTAAGATTCTTGTATCCGATCTTTTTGCATAAAGTGTTAGCTCGCATTCTTTGGTCGCAGATTGCTTTTGACCACCAATCCCTGCGATTTCGTAGTAAGATTTTATATATGGGAGCTGAAGTCGGCTTCTAATTTTTTCCGTCAAAAATGTTCGCTGAGACCCAGGGTCAATAAGCGCTCTTATAGTAAACTTTTCTCCTTTGTGTTCAATTTGCATTAAAGCAGTGCGCAATAGAATGCTCTCACTGCCTGTCGAGCAATTTGCTTGAACGCTTTTGGACGTGGTGGGTCTCTCTTCTTGAGTTTTATCTTCCCCCGTTCGTGCCGTGTTAGGTGCAGAATTTTGGGAATCGTTTTCCCTTACTTGAAATATTGCCCTTCTGAGATTCACGATTCTCTTGAGATACACTTTGCATTCCCTTTGTCATATGCAACAGCGTATGATGCGGTTTCTTGCAATACAAACAGGTGTGCTTACTCTTACAATTCATCTTGAGGTCAAAAGTCCCCAAGCAATTGTTGCAGAATTTAATTTGAAACACGTAATCAACTCGCTGCTGCACCGTGAATGAGCGGAATTTCGGACAATTTCTAATATTGTGCTCCTCTTTGCACAACTTGCAATTTGAATTTGAATTGTCCTGGGTCACATATGTTTGCACGGTGGAATGTGATGTATGAGAAAGGGTAAAACAATCTTTATACTTTCGAATACTCGTAAGGCGTTCAACTGCCTCATATCTATCCACCAGAAATTGCGACATTTGGCTCCATTTCGGAAGATCTCGGGGGGATGTGAGCGATTGCTCCCACAGCGATAGGGTTATATCTGGTAATTTAGTTGAGATTAACCTAATGAGAATCGGATCCCAACTTTCTACGTCTACACCCAGAGTTCTCAGGGTGGCCAGCGAGTCATTGACAGCCGATTGAATCCTTTGAATCGATTCGATGTCTTAATTGACCGCTGCTGGGATAACAAAAAGTAACTTTATCTGGTTGTCCACCAGAACGCGCTTATTCTCATACCGAATTCTCAATGCATTCCATGCAAGTTCAAAATTTTCGTGTGAAAGGGTATATCTTTTTACTATGGCCCCAGCCTCACCTCTTGTTTTATTTCTGTTATGGTATAGCTTTACTACGGGAGATAATTTTGAGTGATTTATATAAACCGCGGTGGACATGTCCCTAAACGAGGGCCACTGTTCATAACTACCCTTAAATATCTCTGTGTCGCATGGAGGCAGCTTTATGCAGTTATCTGCAGTACCCGGGAATAGGCCTGGATTTGGGGGGCATATTTCGCGGATGATTGGAATGCGGGAAATTGCGTTGATTCTATTCGGCTAACCTTTAACAAATCATTCATCTGAGAGTTACAATTATAATAAGCCTCAGACACTGATCCTCTTCTCTTTACGGGGATCTTTAAGAGAACTGCCCACAGTCTGACCAGTCCACTTAGCCGCGGGGGATTTCTGGTCATCACCAGACCTCACTCTCTTAACTGCACCTTTATTGGGGCCCTTAGCAGAGCTCTGTCGGTGATCACCCGATCTCCTTGCAGGTGTTGACTGGTTTGTCCCGGTAGCCCTTCCTTTAGTGACTCCTTTTTGGGAGTGACTCGGAAATTATCAAGACATTTCCAGTCCTTATCGCGCGACTAGTAGTGGGTATATCGTTCACAGGCCTAGCTCCCTTAACTGTGACCATACTGTCACGATTAAGAGGGCCAGGTGTTGAACTTTTACCCTCCTTTTGGTTATCCGCTGTTTTATTAGAGGATTCATCAGCAGGGGGTGCTGGGTATTTATTGTCTTTACTGACAACATTTGTTTCCCTAGCAGCCCTTGCTGTGTATCCCGCAGGATAGGGAAGCCCTAGGATAGCACCGACAGAACCGTGGATTCGTTCGAATCTAGCAACGTTCTTTCGGTGCTTCCTCAGCAGATGCCTATCCCGCCCATCGTGCAGTGAGCAGTCTTTCTTAGCTATCTTTTCTAGAAAGGCTAAGGAGGCTCTCACACCACTCTTGGCTTTTTCGTCAATTTGATGGCCCATCCCTATGGTCCTCATCATGAGCCGAAATCAGTGTTATTTCGTGCTCAGCATCAGAGCCCAGAGTTAGGTCACCGAGTCTTTCCGATGCCCCTGTTCGAGACGGAGAGTCGATTGGGGAGTCTATCCTGTCCGTCTCTGTCATAACTGTCAGTTCTGCCATTAACTGACTCTTGCAGCAGAATATCTCTGTAAATAACCAGCAAGTCGGAGTCCAAATCTGACACCGATCCCTGCACCAACTCCTTCATTTCGTTTTTTAAAATTATCCAGTTTTTGGTCACACGAGTACGCACGTAAACAAAAGGACCATCTCGCGCATTGACGGCTTGCACGGACTAGATTTTTTTTTAAATTGTTCATGTGTTTTTGGTAAGAATGAGAATATGTCGTAAAGTATATTTTATACCGCTAGATCATTAGGATGCCCCTATCCGGAAAAAATGTTTCCTATTTTTTTTTTTGTCTAAATTTTGCCCCTATTACGGTTTACAAATCGACTCACTTGAGTTGAAATTAAAACAATTCTAGTGATGAGTTTTAGTTTTTTGATGTTTTTGTTAATCGCACTATACCATATGTAAACCATAATACAAAAACTGCAAAATTTCAACGGAAGTAGATTATATTCGTTGTATTTTATTTAACATCCAAAATATTCACTAGAAATCTTTTGTATGGCAGAACAACGTTTGTGGGTCAGCTAGTAATTTATATAAAAAAAAAATAATATTCATAAGCCTTTTTTTTAATATCGAAAATTGCATGTGACCCTATTTTATTGTTTGTAATTGTATATATTTTTATATTTAATTAAAATATTATTTGTTAAAATTGTTTACTTAAAGGTGTGAAAGCCATAGACAAACGCGATGGAGCTGGTGCTCATAATTGGGGATCTGTTAAACAAGAGATCGATGATATCAATAATTCGACGAATGATGCTGATGCTACTTCAACAGATAAAGAGGAATCATCTAATGAACAAACTCCTGAACAACCACCTGCACCAGAAGAAGAAGAAGTAAAAGAGTTAACACTCGATGAGTGGAAGGCATTGCGTGGAGAACGCATAAAGCCACAATATAACATTCGCAAGGCAAACGAAGGGGAAGATACATCTGAATGGAAAAAGATGGTTGTCCTAACCAAAAAGAAGGAAGGAGATAGCGAAGAGGAATATGAATATGATCCTTCTTTGTATCCGCAACGCGTTGGTCGCCTGCAACGTATTGTTGACATTCAATTTAATTTCAATGACGGTCGCCGAGGTGGAGGTAGTTTTGGTAGAGGCCGTGGTCGCGGTCCACGCCCTGGTGGTGATAACAAGGGACCTCGTTCCGACGGCGACAGACAGCCAAGACAGCAGCGAAACTTTGCTGATAGGCAACAAAAACGCTCCACTCCAAATATCCTTAAGGTTGATGATGAACGTCAGTTCCCTACATTGAGTTAAATATTACGATATTTATCAAGTTTTTCTGGCTGACAAATAAACAAGTACAAGTCAGCTTGTAAACAATAAATATATAATAGCATTTTAATTGCACAGAGTCGGACTCCTCATTGCCACTTTTTCATAACTTCTAAACAAAAAGCTACAAAATCCCCTCATTTAATTACATATTTTATTTTTTTTTTAAAAAGTACTAACATATACCTTATATGGAGGTCAAAATTATAAAAAAAAAAATTGTTAATATAAATGGTTATTTTTTTTTATTATATAAAATATATAGTTTTTTCTCCAAATACAATTGAATTAAGTTCAATTAATACTGAAAATAAGATAAGAACGAGTGCCTAATCGAAACTAAACAATTCAAAAGCGGTAGCATACAAAGTATAATGATTTTATTGACAGCGCATCAAACTTCTAGTATTATGTGCTTGAAATCTAATACTAATGAAGAATATATAACTATTTAAATATCGTGCATGGTTTCGATTATCGCAAAATAAGTTATAAGCAAGAAACAAATAAAAATTGTTTATTTTTATTGAAGTTTTATTTACCGCATAAAATCATTAATTAATACACATATCGCACTTAATCAACAAGAGGGTATTAACTCGAAATTTTAATTTTTTACTGTTTGGAAAAAATCGACACGTTATGGATATTCATATCTACCCGCTGTAAAAATATTGTGCTATTTTGTCTACTTTTTCGTAATGAAAAGGTTGGTTTTAAAATGGTTTTTCATTTGACTTCAATGTTAAATTAAAAATTGTTTTGCTTGTATTGAAAATTTTTAAACTTTGAGTTAATACCATCTTGTTGATTAAGTGCGATTTGTTTGTATGTCGGATTGAAGCAAACTTAAAACATCTATTTAATTTTTTTTATTATTATTTTTTTAATAGAGTCCTTTATAGAATTGTCACTTTTTTATATAATAATTACATACATATAAAAATAAAAAACAACTATTTGAAATAGTTAAACATCGAATAAGTAATTTTTACTTTAATCAATAACATTTGAGTTCTGATTATTAAAATCTCTTCTTCAAAACTCTTAATTATTGTGTCTATTTGTGCCAACATATTTAGTCGAATTATAAATAAAACTTCCCAGGCAGTTTTATCCGTTTTCCCATTTTTACAATAGAATGAATTTAAATAGAAAAAATGAGAGAAGGCAAAAACTCCCAGGGAATTTTTATTTATAATTGGGCTGAATATAATTTTCGTTCGTATACCAATAATCCAGTATTTTTAACATCATTTAGCGATTCATGACCATTGCTTGGATCTCTAAGACATTGATGTCCAGCCCATACCACAATTGTGGAAATTAATTCACACACATTCTTACGCTCTTTCATTTAGTCCACGAGAGTACACAATTCAGTCGTCAAGTATCAAGCGACGAATGCACATGCGGCTGATGGTTACACATTTATTACAATTTTTTTTAAGAATATTTGTCTATTCGCTAATACTAATATAAAGCAATACAACCACAGTTTACATTTTGGACATCTACACAGAAAAAAGTTTTTTATCAATTAAAAAAATGGTTTAAAAAGTATTTTAATTTAATTAATGTGATAATTGAATCAATAATTTTTTTAGCTGAAAAAATTTAAAAATTTAATTTTGATTTAATTAACATTTAAGTTGTTTTGAAATAAATTTTCAATTAAAATTTTAATTAAATAACAAAAAATCTTAATTGACTTTTTTCGTTTAAAATAAAATAATTTAAACATGTAGAATTGTTGTTGGGAATTGTCAATATTTATTTAAATAAATTAACACATTGTTTAAAATTTCAAAGTTTTTTGATCACTTTTTTAATTAAAATTAAAAATATAATTTATTAAAAATATTTTTTTAAAATTTTTAGTAATCAATATAATCATTTTGGTAATAGGTGCAAAATCAACAACTTGTTTCCTTGATATTATGAATTTAGAACAAATTTGGTGATAGGAGAAATTTAATAATTTTTTCTGTGTATGCTCTAAGAGAATTAGACTTTCCAACTGGCGCGATGGTAAAAAATAAAGTTCAACATGAAAAAAATTCGGGGTATACCATCTAAATTTTATTTTATGGTTAATTTAAATTTCCAAGCTTTGACCCGTACTTGCAGAATATCGGTAAATACAACTACATACATATGTATGTGTTCTTTACGGCTGAGGTGTAGGGTATGTTCAGAAACTTCGTAGAAAATGTTATGGCAAATATTTTGGAACACACCAACGCCCAAAACATAAGACATAACAAAAACCAGGGGGCTACTCTATTGCGAAAATTGTAGCAGATCTAGTGGTTGGTACTCTAATGCGATTGCGCATTTGTCTTTCGCATCTTTTTATTTTCGCAAAAAAAAAAATTAAACCAATTTTGCGAAAGTGATAGAGAGTACCAAGCTAGCATAAAGCTTTCGCATCGAAATTGTATTCGCATCGCCATAGAGAGTAGCCCCGCAGGCAAATTCAAGATTGACCATTAATGGTTTATTTAGTTATTATTTAGAGTTAGTACGAGAAAGTCTTTCAAACATTGATATTTTAGGTTGATGTTTATGAACAAATTATTTTATATTAAATTTTACTTTAGATCTACATACATACAAAAATCGTTTTTAATGACGTATAAACAGAAAGAAATAATATGTAAATATACAGTGACTCAAACGGAAAATCGGACAAACCTAAATTGTTCATATTAATAGCATTACAACCAAAACAGTTTATTTTTTTTATATTTTTGGTATTAAAAAAAAAGTAATTTTTAAATTATTAAAAAGAAAAAAGAAAATTTTTGCAATGTTGCGGCAAAAAATTATAAGTTTATAAATTAATCCACTTTTTTAACTCAAACGCAAAATCGGACGTAACTGTTAGGCCTGCATAACACTAACGCGTTACTTAAGAAATAGGTGAATAATAAACTTATTAATACTTAGTAGTATTGCCTTTAGATTCGATGACTTTTTGTAATCTTTTCTGCATAGAATTGACTAAATTTGCGCACACTTCATGTGGTGTTTGGCGATTCGATAATAGTGGCATCACTGTATATGTAACATCTGATTAGCTTTTACTTATCTCTTGTACTTTTGACTTTCAATACCACGTTTTGTAATTGTGAAATTAGATATTAATAAAAGAGTAACAAAACCTTAATCTTCATTGAATTTAACTTTTATTGTAAGATTTTGGGGATATAAAAGTGGTGTCAGAAGTGTTTTGGTCATTATTAATGGACAATGCCTTTGGACGAAGAAGAGACCAAGCAGATAACCTCAATATTCGCGGATGCCTTGCGACAAGCTGTCTCAGAGGCGACACAAGCAGCCGTCTTGGCTATGTCACAACAGCAACAAGGGCAAGAGGTAAAGACAGCATCTTCGAATACATTACCAAAGCCTCCTCCTTTTCACATTAGTGAATATAAGGAAACAGAAATATCATCGGTAGGAAACTATTTTGAACGGTTTGACCTAGCGCTTAACCTCAGCAGAATACCAAAAGCTGATCACCATAGCTATGCACGTGTACATATGGGAACACATCTAAATGATGCGTTGAAATTCCTGATTCACCCGAGGGAACCGGAAGCCTGTACTTACGAGGAAATTAAAAAAGTCTTAATTGGACACTTTTACAAAAAGAAAAATAAATACGCAGAGAGTGTTAAATTTCGGAAGATCACACAAAACAAGGAGGAATCCATAGCAAACTTTACGCTTCGGTTGAGGCAAGCAGCAGTCTATTGCGAGTATGGCGAATTTATTGATCGAATGCTTATAGAGCAATTGATTTGTGGTGTGGAATCAAGAATGTCCTGTGATGAAATCATTGCTAAGAACCCGAGTACGTTTAGAGAGGCATACGAAATCGCGCACGCGTTGGAAGCGACACACCAGACAACATCAACCGTGAAACAGGTACCTGAAAATGCATTTGAACAAACAAACAAACTAGGCTATTCACCCGTTCAGACAAAAAGGAAATTATTGGTCAATCATCCCAACCGCAACCAAACAAGAACCAAGAACAATAATTTCATGGGTGGTCAAACCACATGTAATGGGTGTGGGGGAAAACACCAGAGAAGCCAATGTAAATTTCGCGATTCAACTTGCTTTGCTTGTGGTAAGAAGGGACACATTTTAAAGGTATGCCAATCAAAAACAAACCAAATTGCGGATGAAGAACCAACCAGCGACTGTGATTCACTACATGAACACCAAGTTATAAATGTCGTTAAGAGTGAGCAAGCAAAAAAGAAATGGGTCAATACACACATAAACGGAATTGAAATCAAAATGGAAATTGATACAGGCGCACCGTGCGGTATAATCGGTAAGACGCAACTTCAAAATATTAAACATAGCGGTCTCCGCGGCACACATAGGAAATTTTCCAGTTACACCGGTCACCCAATTCCTTGCTTGGGAAGAGTTCCGGTCCTTGTTAAGTTGGGTCAAACAGTACGGAAGCTAAATCTGTATGTGATGGATGGGGATTATGATCCATTATTTGGACGCGAATGGATCACACATTTCGTAAATGAAATCAACTGGGCTGAGTTGTTCTCGCCCTCCGATCGAGTCGATTCTATTAAAATGTCATCACCGTCACTGAATGCAGATCAACAACAAAAATTACAAGAAGTCTTATGGAAATATCGAAAAACATTTGACGAGGTAGCTGGGAAATTAGAAGGCCCTCCTGCGAAATTGCACCTGAGACCGGAGGCTACCCCAATCTTCACAAAAGCAAGAGAAATTCCTTTGGCACTGAGAGAAACATATGCAGCCGAAATTGATGCGAAAATAAAGTCAGGTTCTACAAAAAAGTGGACTATTCGGAGTGGGCGTCTCCTACACACGTGGTGGCAAAGAAGAACGGCAAAATCCGTATCACAGGGAATTATAAACCTACACTTAACCCTCGCATGATAATCGATGAGCACCCGATACCAAAAGCCGAAATGCTATTGAATAAAATGATTGATTCCAAACTTTTTTGCCATCTAGACATAACCGATGCCTACTCACACCTAACGATCGATGATGACTTCGCCCATGCTCTCACCCTGAATACCCCGACTCATGGGTTAATAAGACCAACAAGAGCAGTTTACGGGGCAGCAAACATACCGGCGATTTGGCAACGCCGCATGGAAAACGTCTTGTTCGGACTAACCAATGTGTGCAGTTTCTTCGACGATATACTGATTTATGCTTCGGATTTTGGAAAACTTCTGATCGCACTTCAAAATACGTTAGAAAGACTGACGCAACACGGATTACGCCTCAATAGAGCAAAATGTATATTTGCTGCACCTTCAGTGGAGTTTTTAGGACATAAAATCGATGCTAACGGCATACACAAAGCGGATTCACACATTACTGCTGTTAAGGAAGCTCCTAAACCATCAACTGTCGAAGAACTACAACTATTCCTAGGTAAGGCGTGTTATTATAATTCGTTTATTTCAAATTTGTCTACTCGAAATGCCCCACTGAGGGAGATGCTTAGAAAGGAACCGTTTCAATGGACCTCCCAGGCCGATAGGGCATATGAAGACGTTACAAACGCGCTAACTTCATCAGAGGTGCTCATGCCGTATGATCCACACCTGCCTTTGTTACTGGCCACTGACGCGAGTAAAGTTGGCATCGGTGCCGTCCTATCGCATAGATTGGAAAACGGACTGGAGCGACCAATTGCTTATGCCAGCCGCGCGCTGACGGCGACCGAACAAAAATATCCTCAAATGGATCGAGAAGCATTGGCCATAGTATGGGCGGTGCAGAAATTTTTTTTATACCTTTATGCCCGACACTGGACACTCATAACCGACCATAAGCCGTTAACACAAATTCTACACCCGCACAAGTCGTTGCCAATACTGTGCATTAGTCGTATGTCAAATTATGCGGACTTCTTGGCGAATTTCGATTTCAACGTCAGCTTTAAACCAACAAAGTCCAATGCTAACGCAGACTTCTGTTCTCGCATCATAAAAAGAAATAGCATTGATCAAGTAAATTTGGCAATCGATAAAGATTTTTGGATCCATGACGAATTTGACACATTTATGGTAAGACAAATACAGCAGCTCCCAATAAGATCGAGGAAAGTCGCAAAGGAAACTGTAGCCGATAGTCACCTGGGGCCGATTGTGAAACATCTAGAGACAGGTAAAGATCTGAAGAGAATCGGTTACAAATCACCAGAAAACAACTACAAGCTAATGGACGGATGTTTGTTGTTCGAACACCGTGTTGTTATTCCAGAAATACTTCGACCCAGAATCCTTAAGGACCTACACGCGGGTCATCTGGGTATTGTAAAAATGAAAGGATTATCTCGCTCGTTTGTCTACTGGCCCAATATAGATAGCGACATTGAGAACATGGCTAACAGCTGCGAAAATTGTGCAAAAAATTCCCATAATCCACCTAGAGTCAAGGACCACCACTGGCAGTACCCCACCGGGCCTTGGGAAAGAATCCACGTTGACTACGCAGGGCCGGTAGCTGGTACAATGCTTCTAATAATTTCCGATGCGTACAGCAAATGGCTGGAAGCAAAACCAACCAACTCTTCAACTTCTTCTGCAACGATTGCCATTTTAGACGAACTTTTTGCATCATACGGCGTACCGGTTACACTTGTTTCTGATAACGGCACAAACTTCACCTCCGGCGAATTTAAAGATTTTTTAAACAGGGTAGGGGTGCAGTTTTATAAATTGACGGCCCCCTATCATCCCGCAACAAACGGCCAGGCCGAGAGATCGGTACAAACCGTAAAAAATGCGCTTAAAGCCATGAATACAACAAATTCTACATTACACGGAGATATTAATGAGTTCCTCCGACAATATAGACGTGCTCCGCATACAACAACAGGACAGCCACCCGCTCAACTCTTTTTAGGTCGGTCCCCTCGCACAAGACTGGACTTAGTGTTCCCTCAGGATATCAGTAAAACCATCACTGCCAAACAATTTTTGAAATCAAGTCCAAATTTTCGGTCATGTTATCCAGGACAAAACGTATGGTTCCTCTCGAACAACAACAGAATGGACAAGTGGTTAAAAGGAAAGGTGAGGCGCAAACTAGGAGACCTTCATTATGAAATTGAATTTATGGGCAAAATTTGCAAAAGACACATCGATCAGATAAAGAGCCGGATACAAAGGGAAGAGCACACTCGACGTGAGGAAGAAAATGGGCGTAAGTTTAAGTTCTTTCCGGACGATAATGGTCATAAAGCGGCAGAGAACGGACTGCGTAATTTAGCGATCCGAATACCCCAGATACCGATAACACCACCAGATAACCGCACATCACCAACACCAATTGAACTGCCAACGTCTCTTCCAGCCAGGAATCGCACGATTACATCTTCAACAATTACTCGGACAGCATCACCGACAAGTATCAATCAGAGAACACCTTCACCATCAGCTCAACAAACTTCTCCTCCAGTCTCACCTGCTAGTATATCATCTACGCCAACGAATGTCCAACCCCAGCCTCCACCGCCAATAGCTCCAGGGAGAGCCTTGACAGCACCAATAGCCCAGCCACCTAGAAAATCAACCAGAATCCGTAAACAACGGCTGGCGTATTCTCCATAGACTCAAGGATGCGTGGGAAGAACTGTGGTGTTTGGCGATTCGATAATAGTGGCATCACTGTATATGTAACATCTGATTAGCTTTTACTTATCTCTTGTACTTTTGACTTTCAATACCACGTTTTGTAATTGTGAAATTAGATATTAATAAAAGAGTAACAAAACCTTAATCTTCATTGAATTTAACTTTTATTGTAAGATTTTGGGGATATAAAACTTCAGCAGGTATGTTGTTCCACTCTGTTTGTAAGGCTGCTTTTAATTGGCTTATATTATTAAAGGTATTTTTGTAAACTCTGCGCGCTAGTTCATCCCACAAGTGTTCAATTACATTCAGGTCGGGATTGTGGGGGAGGTTTGAGCAGTTTGGGGCAGTGATGGATGAGCCATAACTTGCAAACGACAGATGTATGTTTTGGGTCATTGTCTTGATAAAAAGCAAAATTATCTTTTATGCCCAATTTTTCGGCGCTTTGTTTAGCGTTGCTTTTTAAAATGTTGAGGTAAACAAACCTATCCATTTTTTCATCAATAAACTGTAAGTTTCCCACTCCAGCACTGGACATACAGCCCCAAACCATCACAGAGCCTCCCCCATGTTTTACGGTAGCTCTCGTATTTTTTACTTCGAATTCGGTGTTTGGTTTTCTCCACACAAATTTTCTTCTATCTGACCCGTGAAGGTTGAATTTGCTTTCGTCAGTAAAAAGAACCTATTAAAAGTATATGAATGTATTTTTTGACCAAAATTTTGCACTTATATCTATCTATATTACCGTATTCCAAAAATCTTGATTTTTTAAAACGTATTCTTTAGCAAATTTTAAGCGTATTAATTTGTTTTTAGTGCTTATAAACGGTTTTTTTCTTGGAACTCAACCATGAAAATCGTGTTTTCTTAGGGTGTTTCTTACAGTTTCAACAGAAACCGTCTTTCCAATATGAGTTTCTACATACTTTTGTAGCTCGACGGCGGATTTTAATGGATTTTTCTTTATTTCATTTAAAATACGTCTTTCATCGTAATCATTTAAAATCTTTCCTAGACCTTCTTTGCTTTTATTTTCCACTCTATTTTCATTTCGGTATCTCTTAATAATATCATGAACTGTTGATCGACTTTTTTTACCTGCAATTTCAGCAATATTTCTCAGTTTTCCCTTCTCCATACAACCGAATAATGAGATGTCTTATTTCTACGGTCGTTTGCTTTCCCGATGGAGCCATTTTTTTTTTTTTTTTTTTTTTATAAATAAAACTTAATTGTTTTGTTAGCAAAATTGCACAAAAACTAAAGCCTACTTTGTTTGTTCGATTTTCCGTTTGACTTCAAAATTTAAATATGTCCGTTTAATGAGTTGAATTTTGTTAAGTATGAAATATTTTTTGCAAATTTTTATCCATTTTCTTTTTTATATATGGTATACAAAAGATATAACGAGATAAAAATTTAAAAAAACAAAATTAATTGTGATTTTTATGTAAAATAAAATTAATAAAAGCCTTGTCCGATTTTCCGTTTGAGTCACTGTATAAGTACATTTGTTTCCAAATCACTTTTGCGCTCTTGGATTATATCGTTCTCTTGCTCTTGCCGTTATATCGTTCTTCGATAGGAAGACATACCTGATGAAAACGTTCGCTATGTTCATCAGATTTCGTTGACAACTGATTTTCAAAAAAGTCCATCAGCCCAATTATGAAAGAAAAACTCCCTGGGAGTTTTCTCCCTTCTCCCATTTTTCCTATGTTAATTCAATTGTAGAAATGGGAAAAGGGAAAAAACTCCCAGGGAATTTTTATTCATAATTGGGCTGCATATGTGAGTTCAAAAAGGGAATTTTGGTTTTCATGTGAACCCCTAATTTTTGAAACTTCTAGCATGGAGTTCGTGTATGTTTGAGCAGAAGGTTATCGATATTTGCCAAGATCATTTGATATAACGTCTTTAATGCTTTTCCATGCAGTCAGTTCGTTTAAGGAGAGAGTTATATCGAATTTTGCATGAGCTTCCGTATAGCAGGCGCAACAAAAACACCTGATGGATTGAAGACAAAACCAACGCATTTTAAAAATGTAACCAAAACTTTTACTAAATACAAGCTGTAATATACCTTCTTTAATCTTTGCTTTACTAAGTTTCGGAAAAAGTTACTTCAAAAACTAAAGCTGCTGGCCCATTTTTGACTAAAGTTTTTGCAAAGTTCTTCACCACACCAAGTTTTATATGTAGTGGTGGCAGAAGAATGGGCCTGTTCGGAAATTCATCACTGCGCTGCATCTGATGCGCAGCGCGTTCGTTAAAGCATCACTGCAATTGTCAGCTGTTCGGCAGGGCTGTGCAGTCGTCAGAAAAGGTGCTAACTCCGGCTCCAAATGCTGAAACTTTTTAAGTGCTACTCTGACTTCGACTCCTATTCTAACTTTGATGCTAAATGTATATGAGACTGGTCCTTATTAGACTTCAAATTCTTTATACTCCCACCACTAGTGTTGAATGATGGTATACCAAGTTTTTCACTCCGTGTGAAACTTTTTTATTATGCATCTAAGGCTCTATAAAGTATACATATATATTTTCTGGCACCTTGAGTAGTTCCAAGTTGATTTAGCCATGTCCGTCTGTCTGTCCGTTTGTTGAAAGCACATTCACTTTCGAAAAACTCAAAAGATAACAATGTTGATGTCAAATTGCTTCTAGTTATCCTAAGCAGTTTGAGATTGAAATCCAGCAAAATCCGAGGAACAAGTCCAGTTTACCAACGCAGCTCTAAATAAAAAAAAAAAGTTCATAGGGTGATAGAAAATTGAAAAATAAGAAGAAAAAATTAAATGGCAAAATTCTCGGAAACGCATAGTTTCCGAGTTATGGACCTCGGAAGTTTTCATATGAATTTGTGATTTCCCACTACATTTCTGAACGTATATGGCCAATATTGGTATCATTTGAAAGCTTTTGAACAGATCTTTCTGGAAATGCAAAATTTTTTTAAAACTTTTTAACTCTTTAGCTCATAATACAGTTTTTACAAAATTTTATATCAAAATGTTACGGAAGTGCACTAGATAATAAAAATTTTATCAAAAAAATCCCAGCTTCGCTAAATAAAGCTTCTCCACATAGCCGGCCTTTGACCGGGCGCAAGGGTTTTCTCCTCTATGGTATAACAAACACCGGCTTCGCTATATAAAGCTTCTCCACATAGACGGCCTTCGGCCGGGCGCAAGGATTTTCTCCTCTATGGTATAACAAACACCGGCTTCGCTAAATAAAGCTTCTCCGCATAGCCGGCCTACGGCCGGGCGCAAAGATTTTCTCCTCTATGGTATAACAAACACCGGCTTCGCTAAATAAAGCTTCTCCGCATAGCCGGCCTACGGCCGGGCACAAGGATTTTCTCCTCTATGGTATAACAAACACCGGCTTCGCTAAATAAAGCTTCTCCGCATAGCCGGCCTTCGGCCTGATGAACAGATTTTCTCCTTTATGGTATAACAAACACCGGCTTCGCTTACTAATGCTTTTCTGCATAGGTTTTCTCCCGAATCAGAGAGCGAATAATTTTTTTAATTTTTTTTTTTAATTTCTTAGTGTAGATAGAAATAAGTATGTATGTATAAAAGTTAAGTTAAGTTTATTTTAGAAAAAAGTGAATTAAAAAACAAATTTAAAACATAAATACATATATTTTTATGCTTACTAAAAACTTTTGTTTTTTCGTAAATTCATCGCCGCTCCTTAATGGATTAAGAATTTTTAAATAAAATGTTTATATCCAGAAAGATCTATTCAAAAGCTTTCAAATGATACCAATATTCGCCATATAGGTTCAGAAATGTAATGGGAAATCGCAAATTCATATGAAAACTTCAGAGGTCCATAACTCGGAAACTATGCGTTTCCGAGAATTTTGCCATTTAATTTTTTCTTCTTATTTTTCAATTTTCTATCACCCTATGTACTTTTTTTTATTTGGAGCTGCGTTGGTAAACTGGACTTAAGCCAAATCCGATCAGTATGATTAGAGCTAGAACCGTATAACATACTTTGCCAGGATTTTGCTCAGTTGGATTCCATAATAAATAAAAGACCTTGATATTTTCTTTACTTGTTTTTATTCTCTATTAATTTATATTTTTTTTTTTTATAATTACACTTACTTCTATAAATAACACTGTCTGTAAAGTTTATAAAGAAACCTCGATATGATCCGCGAACGTGTCTAGCCTGTTTTCTCGTAGAACACCGACTTTCCGATTTATCGGGAGCGTTTTCTTTTTTGGGGAATAATTTAAGAGTATTAGTGTGTTAGTCACCACTACACCTGGGACCTATGTCCATTAGTGTCCCTGTCCACTACTACTAAGTTTCCTGGAAGCTAAGGCTATAACAACCAGTATCGTTCCTGTGTTTCTCGTTCGAAACGATGACAGAGTCGTATTTATAACCAAATGGGAAATTTGATTAAAAGTTGGTAGCACTGCTAATAAAATACCAAAATGGACGGAAATATCCCAAAACAAAAGAAATATTAAATACTATTCAATGTGTGAAAAATATTATGGATTTTTAATAAAAACTGATTGTATATCCCTGTGGTTTGAAGATTCTAAAGAAAATATTAACAATTTTTTTTGAAGTATTCCTTGAAAATTTCAAGACCACAAATATTAAAAAAAATTTCAAAAAAAACATTAGTAATACAACCCAATTATAAATATTCCCGGGGAAATGAGTTCCCTGGGAATTAGTTTTTCCCGGGAATAAAACTCCCCTATTCTAAACAGACGGGGAGAATAGTATTATGGGAAAGGGAATTTCGAATATTCGCAGTCAGCTGTTTTGCTTGAGCTGTGTTGTGCTGACTTAAAACTTGTAAATATTTTTGTAAAAAAACAAGCGAATAAGTGAAAAATAAAATAATTTTGAATAAAAAACAAAATATAATGTTTAGTGTAGCATTTCGGATGGTAGCTGAAGAAGCAGAAAATCAACAACATAACGAGCAAAGGGTTGCTAGGAGATAGTTGCGTGAAAATGCAAACCCACTTGAGTTGCCGCAAACGATGTAAGTATATAAAGATGTTACTATAAAAAATTTTAATTGGATGGAGGTGCATTCTTGGCGGTAGAGAGCTGTATTACGCTCCAACAAAAGCAGCAAAAAGTATGAATGCTTGTTGTGCGTTGCACAACATCTGCATTTATTTTAAATGAAATACTATTGTATCTGATATAGACTAGCGGAATTCATCTTTGATAGTAGACTTTGTTAATATTATAATTTTAGTAAAAATACTAACATTTACAACACTGCAACAACAAAATGTATTAGACTAAAATATACTACGCTGTGGTTGAAAAATCCCACAAAAAGCAGTAGTAAACAAAGTGTGTGAATTTGCCAGAATAAAGCAGTTGAAGAAACTGTATCTGTCTCTTTCTCTCACTCAGCAAATTCATTAATTTACAATGCAAAAAAGACACTCACGCTTTGAAGTATAAAATCATATTAAATATAACAGAGTTGTGCACTTAATACAAAGGGTGAAAACCACTACTGTTTTGATACTTTTACTACACAAGAGAGTAATGTGGTGTCCTTAGCCTTTCAACAGTATTTATCTGCAGCCCAAACCATTAGAAATACCATTGGAAATAATTTGTAACAATTTTATTTTACGTAGAAAAAACACGCCACGTTTACGCTTTTGTATACTGTATTATTAACAAACAAACAAAATAAAAATAATATTTTAACTTTAAAACAAAAATAATTCATATTTAGGAGCTTCAGTTATATATTTTAGTTAAGGTTTGTATGTTTTATAAAAAAAGGAAAAAATTAATTTATTAAAAAGAAAACTTAAAATATTCTTAAAAAATAAAAGAAAAAACTTAAAATAAATATTAAAGTGAAAAACTTTAAAAGCAAAAAGTGTTCATATTTAGGCACACCAATAATATTTCACTTGAAATTTGAAAAACAAAACTTATTAATAGCTATATTTCACAGTCCTTTTTATCACACTTTATCTGGGGGTTTTCATTTCGTTCAAAAGGATCTCAAACAGTTTTTTATTTGTTCTTTTTGACCTGAAAATAAATAATGCAGTGATATGAATTAATTTATAAAAAAAACTAAAGAACTTACATTTTTTAGCACCACTCCCTTGCAATTTTTTGGCGGAATTATTTTTAAAATTTGTCATCACATTCTCCATTTAATTGTCATTCGTAATACCTACTTTTTTCCCGGGGAAAAGTTTCCCATTTTCGAAGTCTGTTTAGAACTGCGATCGGCAACCTATACTATTACATTTTGCGATTGTATGCGTTGTATGTATTTTACATATGTTGTTGTCAATGTTGTTTAATTCTCTACAATGTCTGTGCACACGTACGTAACAAAAGAGCATAAAAGATAAAACGAGGCGCCCTGATTTTGCCGATCGCAGGTTTAAAATAAGGGAAAAGAGAGAACTTTCCCCGGGAGATTTTATTTATAATAGGGGAAAAGGGAATAAATTCCCGGGGAATTGTTATTCATAATTGGGCTGATAGTTAACATTTTTTATATCAAATCTAACATTATAAGGTTAACTTTGATTGTTTTACACTTATTTATCATGAAACATTTAAATACTTACGTACATATTTTATTTTTCTTTCACTTTGTCATTAACCAAATAGTTTTCGAACAATTTCATAACGCTTTGCATAACAGACTCGTGTTTTCGTAATACAGAGTTGCACTTTCTAAAGGGATTTTTATTGTTCGTAATAGAGAGTTGCCGTTTCGAAAGGAATTTTTTGTTTTCGATAGTGTATAAAAAATGTCCGTTCATTCGAAACAAATTGTACGAAAATCGTATTACACAGTACAAATTGTTCGAACTCGTAAATTATTTCTTTCGAATCGAAATACGCGGTAACCCCCCAGTAGAGTCCCTGTGTGCTGCTACTTAAGCTGGCCCAAGTGGTGTTGGTATCACGGCCACTAGTAAAGTTGGTACAAACTTGTACTAGTTGTCCGTATACCTGTACAACCCAAGCTCAACTAAAGTAGTAGTTAAATATAATTACTTACAAATAAGTGAATGATTAACAGCGTAGTTGTGACAAACATTACCAAATACCATTAGGTTTAATACAGTGTGTGAGCTTAAGGTCATTGTGAGAGCTCATACACTCATAAGGCCGGTATGTCCGCCTTGCAAATATTTATGAAAATTTTAATAAAATGATATATTCTATGCGATCAGAGTTGCATTTTCTTGTAAAGTAGCTGAGTCATTGCAGTTTGCATCTTTTTTGTGGGATAGTGTGGCATTGACAGCAGATTTTGCAGACATTTTTTATGTCAGATAGAATTTCGTCAGATTTTCGTGTGAATGAATCGTACGATTATGTAGGATAGTGAATACCGGCCTTTATAACGATACTCTTATACGTAATGGTACCCACAGACGATGCAACATTTGTCGAAACACGTTACTATTTATGTTTCAGTTTTTACCACAGACGATGAAACTAGGTTAGGTTTGGTTAGAAAGGCTGGTGTGAAGCAAACTTCACACCCTCACCCAGAGACCAATATGGTCCATTGCGATGCCTCTAACAACGAAACATCAGTATTGCGAGTTTTTTGAATATACTACTACAAAACACAAAAAAAAATTATTTATTTTCTTTGTATACCTATCATATTTTATGTCCCATAAATTTGAAAAAATTTTATATTCAATTATAGTTGTTTTCCAACTCTCACAATTTGTAATTGTTGCCATTTTCCGATATCTTTCTTCATATTTTTTGTCCGAGAGTTGCAAAAGAACCTCACTATACAACTGCTCTCAACAGATGTTACGTATCAGTTATTGACACTAAAGTGAATCTCCGACTAGCTCTCGACCGGCTTCTTCTCGGGTGTGATTCCTCCCTCACTCTAGCCCATTGACATGTAAACAAATAATATATGAAACATAAAGACTATCTTCAACAAAACCAACATATGCGGAATAGAGAAGTAGGTGTAAACCTCTAATTGCCCTAACCCATCCATGGTCATCTAATACCCCGACTATTACAAAGATGACCCCTATAAACCGCATCCCTTTTTCACACTTACCACATCAACAACCCATATTCAATAAATTTACTCAAACATAATTTCCTTATATAACACAATCAAGACATTTGTTTTATTAAATGAACTAACTATTTAAAATATTCTTATTAACAATTTAAATCTATTTTTTTTTACAAAAAAACATACAACTTATAAATAAACTTGTTTGTCCCTTTCTAAATTGTTTTTTTCTAATTTGAATTTCGGCCGTAATAGAGAACTATTTATCTATGTTCTAAATTATTTTTATTTTATTTAGAATATTTTGTTTTTATGTTAGAACTCAAACTAGACGATTTATTTACACTACTGGACGTTCACAGTATCTTCTCTACTCTTAACCTATACTTAAAGGAGGTCCCTGAAGTGGTTCTTCCTCGTGCAATAGGCACTCTAAGTTATATCTTAATTTCGCGCGTAATTTGAGCACTAAGTCCCCTTTCAGACAGGCAAAGTTTACTTTGACAAAGTCTGTTGAATTCTCTTTTAAACTTTGTTTGGTGCTCAGACACACAAAGTTTAATTTGACAAATTTTTGTTTTCTCTTTTTTGAATATAATATATAAACAGCGTTGCCAGAATGATGATTTTATCATATTTTGGATTATTTTTTTTAACAAAAATATGATTAAAGATTTTTATCTCAAATGATGATTTTTTATTTTTAGAAATTCTGATTTTTACTTTAATTTTGCTTATAGAAAATACACGATTATTTAAACAGTCAATTTTTAAAACAGTGAAGTTTTGCATCAGCTTGATGTGTGTTGGTGCTGCACACTTTTGTACCCAGTATCTAGAATACACAAAATTACATCATTATTTCTGGACATAAAAATATTAAAAAAGGCATATTATAACCTATTTCCAATGTGCGAAAGAATTCCTTCTTTCGAACAACTACATTTAAAACAAAAACAAATTCTAAAAACTTTGTTTTTGTTTTAAATGTATTTGTAAAGGTACGTTCAGACTGATGAAATATTTGAAAGCAAACATCAAATATTTCATTAACGTAGTCTGAACACAAAATATTTTTGAGTATCAAATAAAATAACAGCTGATTTTGAGCAAATAAAAGTATTTGCCGGCAAACAAATATTTGTCCAATGTGAACATAGTGTGAACACAAAAAATCAAATATTTTAGTAATTTTTGAGAAAACATTTATTTGATATTACAAAAAAATTGTAAGAGCAAACAACGACAAATAATTTTAGCCACGTTCCGGATTTTTGCAATTTTTCCTGTAAGTTGTCGGATTCTTTACAATTTTAAAGATTTTTTATAATTATTAGACTTTGCTATCGTGCCGCTATTAGCAAATTTTTGCGAATTACCGCTAATTTAGCAATTTTTATAGAATTTTTTCCATTCCTTATAGTTTTAGGCAATTTTACTAAATTTTATAGCTTGTTTGAAATATTAAAATGGTTCGCGAATTTTCGCTATTTTTGCAACATTTTTTTTTTGTTTTTCCCCTACATTTTGTTTTTTAACCGATTTTGCAATTTCAAATATATTATCAAAGTTGTTTTTGGGAATACAAATATTTATTAAAAGATTTTGTTTCTTGTGCTTAATTCCCTTTTTTTAATAATTGATAAAAATACTGAAATTTATTGTTGGAGGATAAGCTGTTCCTATGCGCATTTCACTGGTTGCTTAGGCCAGATCGTCAGGAAACGTTCTCCTAAATAATTTTAGAAAAGCCAAAGCTATCAGCAAACAAAACTACAGAAGGAATGAGAATTACCTACAATACCCTCAAAAAGTTTTATTTGCAACGATATCAAAGCTTAAACAAAATACCAAACAATAAAACAGTGATGAGTTTTTATCTTTTCTTACATTTCCCACTACAATTAGTTAGAATTCTCCCAACATTAATTGTAGCTGTAAGTGGGTAAAGAAAAAACATATTAAAAACAAAAACAAAGTACTTTTATTGTTTTCGTAAGAAAACAAAATAAAAACAATTTGTCTCAGTTTTTTATGCACGTGCACTTGCAAAAATTTATTATCAAAGTTGTTTTTGGGAATACAAATATTTATTAAAAGATTTTGTTTCTTGTGCTTAATTCCCTTTTTTTAATAATTGATAAAAATACTGAAATTTATTGTTGGAGGATAAGCTGTTCCTATGCGCATTTCACTGGTTGCTTAGGCCAGATCGTCAGGAAACGTTCTCCTAAATAATTTTAGAAAAGCCAAAGCTATCAGCAAACAAAACTACAGAAGGAATGAGAATTACCTACAATACCCTCAAAAAGTTTTATTTGCAACGATATCAAAGCTTAAACAAAATACCAAACAATAAAACAGTGATGAGTTTTTATCTTTTCTTACATTTCCCACTACAATTAGTTAGAATTCTCCCAACATTAATTGTAGCTGTAAGTGGGTAAAGAAAAAACATATTAAAAACAAAAAACAAAGTACTTTTATTGTTTTCGTAAGAAAACAAAATAAAAACAATTTGTCCGTTCAGTTTTTTATGCACGTGCACTTGCAAAAATTTATTATCAAAGTTGTTTTTGGGAATACAAATATTTATTAAAAGATTTTGTTTCTTGTGCTTAATTCCCTTTTTTTAATAATTGATAAAAATACTGAAATTTATTGTTGGAGGATAAGCTGTTCCTATGCGCATTTCACTGGTTGCTTAGGCCAGATCGTCAGGAAACGTTCTCCTAAATAATTTTAGAAAAGCCAAAGCTATCAGCAAACAAAACTACAGAAGGAATGAGAATTACCTACAATACCCTCAAAAAGTTTTATTTGCAACGATATCAAAGCTTAAACAAAATACCAAACAATAAAACAGTGATGAGTTTTTATCTTTTCTTACATTTCCCACTACAATTAGTTAGAATTCTCCCAACATTAATTGTAGCTGTAAGTGGGTAAAGAAAAAACATATTAAAAACAAAAACAAAGTACTTTTATTGTTTTCGTAAGAAAACAAAATAAAAACAATTTGTCCGTTCAGTTTTTTATGCACGTGCACATGCAAAAATTTATTATCAAAGTTGTTTTTGGGAATACAAATATTTATTAAAAGATTTTGTTTCTTGTGCTTAATTCCCTTTTTTTAATAATTGATAAAAATACTGAAATTTATTGTTGGAGGATTAGCTGTTCCTATGCGCATTTCACTGGTTGCTTAGGCCAGATCGTCAGGAAACGTTCTCCTAAATAATTTTAGAAAAGCCAAAGCTATCAGCAAACAAAACTACAGAAGGAATGAGAATTACCTACAATACCCTCAAAAAGTTTTATTTGCAACGATATCAAAGCTTAAACAAAATACCAAACAATAAAACAGTGATGAGTTTTTATCTTTTCTTACATTTCCCACTACAATTAGTTAGAATTCTCCCAACATTAATTGTAGCTGTAAGTGGGTAAAGAAAAAACATATTAAAAACAAAATCAAAGTACTTTTATTGTTTTCGTAAGAAAACAAAATACAAACAATTTGTCCGTTCAGTTTTTTATGCACGTGCACTTGCAAAAATTTATTATCAAAGTTGTTTTTGGGAATACAAATATTTATTAAAAGATTTTGTTTCTTGTGCTTAATTCCCTTTTTTTAATAATTGATAAAAATACTGAAATTTATTGTTGGAGGATAAGCTGTTCCTATGCGCATTTCACTGGTTGCTTAGGCCAGATCGTCAGGAAACGTTCTCCTAAATAATTTTAGAAAAGCCAAAGCTATCAGCAAACAAAACTAAAGAAGGAATGAGAATTACCTACAATACCCTCAAAAAGTTTTATTTGCAACGATATCAAAGCTTAAACAAAATACCATACAATAAAACAGTGATGAGTTTTTATCTTTTCTTACATTTTCCACTACAATTAGTTAGAATTCTCCCAACATTAATTGTAGCTGTAAGTGGTTAAAGAAAAAACATATTAAAAACAAAAAAACAAAGTACTTTTATTGTTTTCGTAAGAAAACAAAATAAAAACAAGTGCAAGTGCACGTGCATAAAAAACTGAACGGACAAATTGTTTTTATTTTGTTTTCTTAGGAAAACAATAAAAGTACTTTGTTTTTTGTTTTTAATATGTTTTTTCTTTACCCACTTACAGCTACAATTAATGTTGGGAGAATTCTAACTAATTGTAGTGGGAAATGTAAGAAAAGATAAACACTCATCACTGTTTTATTGTTTGGTATTTTGTTTAAGCTTTGATATCGTTGCAAATAAAACTTTTTGAGGGTATTGTAGGTAATTCTCATTCCTTCTGTAGTTTTGTTTGCTGATAGCTTTGGCTTTTCTAAAATTATTTAGGAGAACGTTTCCTGACGATCTGGCCTAAGCAACCAGTGAAATGCGCATAGGAACAGCTTATCCTCCAACAATAAATTTCAGTATTTTTATCAATTATTAAAAAAAGGGAATTAAGCACAAGAAACAAAATCTTTTAATAAATATATGTATTCCCAAAAACAACTTTGATAATAAATTTTTGCAAGTGCACGTGCATAAAAAACTGAACGGACAAATTGTTTTTATTTTGTTTTCTTACGAAAACAATAAAAGTACTTTGTTTTTTGTTTTTAATATGTTTTTTCTTTACCCACTTACAGCTACAATTAATGTTGGGAGAATTCTAACTAATTGTAGTGGGAAATGTAAGAAAAGATAAAAACTCATCACTGTTTTATTGTTTGGTATTTTGTTTAAGCTTTGATATCGTTGCAAATAAAACTTTTTGAGGGTATTGTAGGTAATTCTCATTCCTTCTGTAGTTTTGTTTGCTGATAGCTTTGGCTTTTCTAAAATTATTTAGGAGAACGTTTCCTGACGATCTGGCCTAAGCAACCAGTGAAATGCGCATAGGAACAGCTTATCCTCCAACAATAAATTTCAGTATTTTTATCAATTATTAAAAAAAGGGAATTAAGCACAATAAACAAAATCTTTTAATAAATATTTGTATTCCCAAAAACAACTTTGATAATAAATTTTTTGCAAGTGCACGTGCATAAAAAACTGAACGGACAAATTGTTTTTATTTTGTTTTCTTACGAAAACAATAAAAGTACTTTGTTTTTGTTTTTAATATGTTTTTTCTTTACCCACTTACAGCTACAATTAATGTTTGGAGAATTCTAACTAATTGTAGTGGGAAATGTAAGAAAAGATAAAAACTCATCACTGTTTTATTGTTTGGTATTTTGTTTAAGCTTTGATATCGCTGCAAATAAAACTTTTTGAGGGTATTGTAGGTAATTCTCATTCCTTCTGTAGTGTTGTTTGCTGATAGCTTTGGCTTTTCTAAAATTATTTAGGAGAACGTTTCCTGACGATCTGGCCTAAGCAACCAGTGAAATGCGCATAGGAACAGCTTATCCTCCAACAATAAATTTCAGTATTTTTATCAATTATTAAAAAAAGGGAATTAAGCACAATAAACAAAATCTTTTAATAAATATTTGTATTCCAAAAAACAACTTTGATAATAAATTTTTGCAAGTGCACGTGCATAAAAAACTGAACGGACAAATTGTTTTTATTTTGTTTTCTTACGAAAACAATAAAAGTACTTTGTTTTTGTTTTTAATATGTTTTTTCTTTACCCACTTACAGCTACAATTAATGTTTGGAGAATTCTAACTAATTGTAGTGGGAAATGTAAGAAAAGATAAAAACTCATCACTGTTTTATTGTTTGGTATTTTGTTTAAGCTTTGATATCGTTGCAAATAAAACTTTTTGAGGGTATTGTTGGTATTTCTCATTCCTTCTGGAGTTTTGTTTGCTGATAGCTTTGGATTTTCTAAAATTATTTAGGAGAACGTTTCCTGACGATCTGGCCTATGCAACCAGTGAAATGCGCATAGGAACAGCTTATCCTCCAACAATAAATTTCAGTATTTTTATCAATTATTAAAAAAAGGGAATTAAGCACAAGAAACAAAATCTTTTAATAAATATTTGTATTCCCAAAAACAACTTTGATAATATATTTGAAATTGCAAAATCGGTTAAAAAACAAAATGTAGGGGAAAAACAAAAAAAAAAATGTTGCAAAAATAGCGAAAATTCGCGAACCATTTTAATATTTCAAACAAGCTATAAAATTTAGTAAAATTGCCTAAAACTATAAGGAATGGCAAAAATTCTATAAAAATTGCTAAATTAGCGGTAATTCGCAAAAATTTGCTAATAGCGGCACGATAGCAAAGTCTAATAATTATAAAAAATCTTTAAAATTGTAAAGAATCCGACAACTTACAGGAAAAATTGCTTCTATCCGGAACATGGCTAAAATTATTTGTCGTTGTTTGCTCTTACAATTTTTTTGTAATATCAAATAAATGTTTTCTCAAAAATTACTAAAATATTTGATTTTTTGTGTTCACACTATGTTCACATTGGACAAATATTTGTTTGCCGGCAAATACTTTTATTTGCTCAAAATCAGCTGTTATTTTATTTGATACTCAAAAATATTTTGTGTTCAGACTACGTTAATGAAATATTTGATGTTTGCTTTCAAATATTTCATCAGTCTGAACGTACCTTTACAAATACATTTAAAACAAAAACAAAGTTTTTAGAATTTGTTTTTGTTTTAAAGAAGGAATTCTTTCGCACATTGGAAATAGGTTATAATATGCCTTTTTTAATATTTTTATGTCCAGAAATAATGATGCAATTTTGTGTATTCTAGATACTGGGTACAAAAGTGTGCAGCACCAACACACATCAAGCTGATGCAAAACTTCACTGTTTTAAAAATTGACTGTTTAAATAATCGTGTATTTTCTATAAGCAAAATTAAAGTAAAAATCAGAATTTCTAAAAATAAAAAATCATCATTTGAGATAAAAATCTTTAATCATATTTTTGTTGAAAAAAATAATCCAAAATATGATAAAATCATCATTCTGGCAACGCTGTTTATATATTATATTCAAACAAGAGAAAACAAAAATTTGTCAAATTAAACTTTGTGTGTCTGAGCACCAAACAAAGTTTAAAAGAGAATTCAACAGACTTTGTCAAAGTAAACTTTGCCTGTCTGAAAGGGGACTTAGTGCTCAAATTACGCGCGAAATTAAGATATAACTTAGAGTGCCTATTGCACGAGGAAGAACCACTTCAGGGAGCTCCTTTAAGTATAGGTTAAGAGTAGAGAAGATACTGTGAACGTCCAGTAGTGTAAATAAATCGTCTAGTTTGAGTTCTAACATAAAAACAAAATATTCTAAATAAAATAAAAATAATTTAGAACATAGATAAATAGTTCTCTATTACGGCCGAAATTCAAATTAGAAAAAAACAATTTAGAAAGGGACAAACAAGTTTATTTATAAGTTGTATGTTTTTTTGTAAAAAAAAAAATAGATTTAAATTGTTAATAAGAATATTTTAAATAGTTAGTTCATTTAATAAAACAAATGTCTTGATTGTGTTATATAAGGAAATTATGTGTGAGTAAATTTATTGAATATGGGTTGTTGATGTGGTAAGTGTGAAAAGGGATGCGGTTTATAGGGGTCATCTTTGTAATAGTCGGGGTATTAGATGACCATGGATGGGTTAGGGCAATTAGAGGTTTACACCTACTTCTCTATTCCGCATATGTTGGTTTTGTTGAAGATAGTCTTTATGTTTCATATATTATTTGTTTACATGTCAATGGGCTAGAGTGAGGGAGGAATCACACCCGAGAAGAAGCCGGTCGAGAGCTAGTCGGAGATTCACTTTAGTGCCAATAACTGATACGTAACATCTGTTGAGAGCAGTTGTATAGTGAGGTTCTTTTGCAACTCTCGGACAAAAAATATGAAGAAAGATATCGGAAAATGGCAACAATTACAAATTGTGAGAGTTGGAAAACAACTATAATTGAATATAAAATTTTTTCAAATTTATGGGACATAAAATATGATAGGTATACAAAGAAAATAAATAATTTTTTTTTTGTGTTTTGTAGTAGTATATTCAAAAAACTCGCAATACTGATGTTTCGTTGCTAGAGGCATCGCAATGGACCATATTGGTCTCTGGGCGAGGGTGTGAAGTTTGCTTCACACCAGCCTTTCTAACCTAACCTAACCTAGTTTCATCGTCTGTGGTAAAAACTGAAACATAAATAGTAACGTGTTTCGACAAATGTTGCATCGTCTGTGGGTATCATTACGTATAAGAGTATCGTTATAAAGGCCGGTATTCACTATCCTACATAATCGTACAATTCATTCACACGAAAATCTGACGAAATTCTATCTGACATAAAAAATGTCTGCAAAATCTGCTGTCAATGCCACACTATCCCACAAAAAAGATGCAAACTGAAATGACTCAGCTACTTTACAAGAAAATGCAACTCTGATCGCATAGAATATATCATTTTATTAAAATTTTCATAAATATTTGCAATTCGGACATACCGGCCTTATGAGTGTATGAGCTCTCACAATGACCTTAAGCTCACACACTGTATTAAACCTAATGGTATTTGGTAATGTTTGTCACAACTACGCTGTTAATCATTCACTTATTTGTAAGTAATTATATTTAACTACTACTTTAGTTGAGCTTGGGTTGTGCAGGTATACGGACAACTAGTACAAGTTTGTACCAACTTTACTAGTGGCCGTGATACCAACACCACTTGGGCCAGCTTAAGTAGCAGCACACAGGGACTCTACTGGGGGGTTACCGCGTATTTCGATTCGAAAGAAATAATTTACGAGTTCGAACAATTTGTACTGTGTAATACGATTTTCGTACAATTTGTTTCGAATGAACGGACATTTTTTATACACTATCGAAAACAAAAAATTCCTTTCGAAACGGCAACTCTCTATTAAGAAACAATAAAAATCCCTTTAGAAAGTGCAACTCTGTATTACGAAAACACGAGTCTGTTATGCAAAGCGTTATGAAATTGTTCGAAAACTATTTGGTTAGTGACAAAGTGAAAGAAAAATAAAATATGTACGTAAGTATTTAAATGTTTCATGATAAATAAGTGTAAAACAATCAAAGTTAACCTTATAATGTTAGATTTGATATAAAAAATGTTAACTATCAGCCCAATTATGAATAACAATTCCCCGGGAATATATTCCCTTTTCCCCTATTATAAATAAAATCTCCCGGGGAAAGTTCTCTCTTTTCCCTTATTTTAAACCTGCGATCGGCAAAACCAGGGCGCCTCGTTTTATCTTTTCCCTTTTATGCTCTTTTGTTACGTACGTGTGCACAGACATTGTAGAGAATTAAACAACATATGTAAAATACATACAACGCATACAATCGCAAAATGTAATAGTATAGGTTGCCGATCGCAGTTCTAAACAGACTTCGAAAATGGGAAACTTTTCCCCGGGAAAAAAGTAGGTATTACGAATGACAATTAAATGGAGAATGTGATGACACATTTTAAAAATAATTCCGCCAAAAAATTGCAAGGGAGTGGTGCTAAAAAATGTAAGTTCTTTAGTTTTTTTTATAAATTAATTCATATCACTGCATTATTTATTTTCAGGTCAAAAAGAACAAATAAAAAACTGTTTGAGATCATTTTGAACGAAATGAAAACCCCCAGATAAAGTGTGATAAAAAGGACTGGGAAATATAGCTATTAATAAGTTTTGTTTTTCAAATTATAAGTGAAATATTATTGGTGTGCCTAAATATGAACACTTTTTGCTTTTAAAGTTTTTCACTTTTATATTTATTTTGTTAAGTTTATGTGATGAGTTTTTATCTTTTCTTAAATTTCCCACTACAATTAGTTAGAATTCTCCAAACATTAATTGTAGCTGTAAGTGGGTAAAGAAAAAACTTATTAAAAACAAAAAACAAAGTACTTTTATTGTTTTCGTAAGAAAACAAAATAAAAACAATTTGTCCGGTCAGTTTTTTATGCACGTGCACTTGCAAAAAAATTTTTTTTTTTTTTTTTTATTATCAAAGTTGTTTTTGGGAATACAAATATTTATTAAAAGATTTTGTTTCTTGTGCTTAATTCCCTTTTTTTAATAATTGATAAAAATACTGAAATTTATTGTTGGAGGATAAGCTGTTCCTATGCGCATTTCACTGGTTGCATAGGCCAGATCGTCAGGAAACGTTCTCCTAAATAATTTTAGAAAAGCCAAAGCTATCAGCAAACAAAACTACAGAAGGAATGAGAATTACCTACAATACCCTCAAAAAGTTTTATTTGCAACAATAAAACAGTGATGAGTTTTTATCTCTTCTTACATTTCTCAAATTTCAAATATATTTTAGGGTTTGTTTCCAAGTTAGCTATTTTTCGCGAATTTTAGCCATGCTCGCGAAGAAGCGATTTTTCACTGTGAATCTTTAGAGCTTTAACGATTTGTAATAATTATTAGGCTTTGCTATCATACCGCTATTAGCAAATTTTTGCGAATTTCCGCTAATTTAGCAATTTTTATCGATTTTTTGCCATTCCTTATAGTTTTAGGCACTTTTAATAAATTTTATGGCTTGTTTGAAATATCTAAATTTTTCGCGAATTTTCGCTATTTTTGCAAACATTTTTTTTCTCGACATTTTGTTTTTTAACTGATTTAGCGACTTCAAATATATTTAAGGGTTTGTTTCCAACTTTGCAATTTTTCACAAATTTTATCCATGTTCCCGTTACCCAGTGGCTTCCATTTTTTTCTTCTTCTACATTCTCCTGTTCTAACACTAAAAGAGATGCGGATCCACAGAATAAAATAAATAAATTAGCTTTTGCGCTCATTTTTACCATTTGAGAAATATATTTTTATTTTTGAACACTTTCATTAAATAATTATTTGATGCAAATATTTCTTTTAGTCTGAACGCATGGCAAACATGAATTAATTTATTTTATTTAACACTAGCGGTTTTCACCCTTTGTATTAAGTGTACAACTCTGTTATATTTAATACGATTTTATACTTCAAAGCGCGAGTGTCTTTTTCGTATGCATTGTAAATTAATGAATTTGCTGAGTGAGAGAAAGAGACAGATAAAGTTTATTCAACAGTTTTATTCTGGTAAATTCACACACTTTGTTTACTACTGCTTTTTGTGGGATTTTTCAACCACAGCGTAGTATATTTTAGTCTAATACATTTTGTTGGTGCAGTGTTGTAAATGTTAGTGTTTTTACTAAAATTATAAGATTAACAAGGTCTACAAGGGACTTTACTATTAAGGGTGAATTCCGCTACTGTTTGCCAACTGTTTCATCAAACAAAAATTATCAAATATTTGAGCTTAGTTTGAACATTAACAAAATATTTTTTTGTTTCACACAGTTTGAAGCAAATATCAGTACAAATATTTTCGTTAAATATTTCATTAGTCTGAACTTACCTTAAGAAGTAAATAATTCTTTCGTACATCGGAAATAGGCAGTTAGAATATTGATAAAAAAAATATTTGTGAAAAGAAAAAATGTATTTTTATAAAGTTTCATATACTGACGAATTATGTTTATATGTATTTCAATTTAAATAATAAGAAGTATGGTTTTATAAAAAATTAATAATTCTTACTATTTTGCCCTTGTTTTAAAAAATTTAAATTAAGAAAAAAAAAAAATTAAGATTTTCCTCTTCAAAATATGATTTCTTTCGCCATATGACAATTTTTATTCCAAAGATTCTGGTAACGCTGTATATAAATATAAAGTTGCAGCCAACTTCAGGTATAATCTACGAACGAAAAACAAAACGAATTTGTGAGTACAGCAAAGTATGTACTCCCCCGCTATGCTCTTTTCCCTTCTCTTCTATAAACTCAAGACTTTGCAAAGTAAACTTTGCTTGTCTGAAAGGGGTCCATGTATTTCTATTATTTTTTATAATTTTTGTCTAGATACGCATATACATTAGACCGTCTCACTTTTAATTTTTTTCGAAATCCCTTCATGAGCATCGATTTTCTTTATCTTCTATAAAAACCAAGAATTTTGGTGTATAGCACTTAAATATTGATGAACGGGAAGTGGTCCCTCAAATCGTTTTTGAATTTTTTTAGGCAAAATGCCTTTTTTCCAAAAAATTAAAAAATCTTGATTTAGAAATTTGCCTCAAACTCAAGCAGTTCTAAATGGATTTGAACATCATTACATGCATTAGAAAGCTTATTAAATTTCCTTAATGTTTCTTAAAGCAACATTGCCAGTTTGTTCGATGGTTTTTTATTCATAGCACTACAAATTCAGATTTTCAAATACAAACTTAACATTTTTTTTTAATTGTTCCTTACCTTTTCATATATAAAAATTAAACGAGGCAAAACTTTTATATTCTGTAAATGCAGTCTGGTAGGAAATTTTAAAATAAAGATTTTGGTGTAAATAACAGTAGCATTCTGTTAAGAAAACTACAGTTTACAACACTCTCGATACACACAATTTTTTCCACAACTTCACAATACTAACTTAATATTAACTTAATCCTAATAATTATCCTTATCTCTATTATATTCGCTATGTATTTTTTATATATATATATGCCTTATGTGTTCTCGCTTCTTAATAAAATTTGCTTAAGCAAATATCTTCTGTCTGTGTATGTTCTCTATGCAGTTAATAATGTACATATATTTATTTCTCGACGTGTTTTTTTTTAATAATCATACACTTATTCCGGCTTAATTACGACACGTCGCACCACCAATTTAAATTTATAAAATAAAAAAAATCTGTTACCTGGCTATTCGATCTGGATCACTTACAGAGAAAGTTTTCCCAATCTTTCTCTATCCTCATATGTGTATATGCACGTGAATAGCCAGCTATCAAAACAAGAAAACACTTTAACACACTTGTTTCTACCTTACAAGAATTTTTTTTTTATTATTATTTTTTAAACTTACGTTTTAACTTTCTTCCAAATCAAAACTTTTCTTCTTACAATTTCGTTTGAAATAATCTTATTTCATCGAGCCGCTAACTAAGGTTATTTTTTTTTTTATTTGGTTGTTTTAATATAAATGTTTTTTTTCACACTTCTAAATTTTATTTTTCTTAAGGAACACCTCTGCTCACACAGACTTTAACTTTATTTCTAATCTCATCGTATTATTTATTTTCCTTTAATACCTCCACGGATCTATGTATTTGAGATTTTCCCGCTTTCCAAATTCTCTCTTTTTCTTACATACAATTACATATTTATGATTTTCCCGCCGCGAAAGTATTTAAAAACTTAGACATTAGCTTTGTTTCTTTACTTTTTGGGTAAAGTTCGTGAAAATGAGAGTTAGCATAAATTTCTCTCTAAAAGATACAAAATTATACAAAAGTACGGGAACAGAAAAAACCATTTTAATTAAAAGTCAAAGTGTTTTGACAGTCTTAACAAACCAATAAAAGTTTGCGCCACTTTTGAAAAATTGTACATTATCTGTCGAAATAAACTACTATTAACAAAAATAGAACAATACAAACACTTTTACAACAACTTACATTATTTTTCTTGATATTTTAATACAAAACTTTTTTATTTATTAACACTATTTTATTCCACAACACTTTCCAAAATTTTGTTCATTAGCATTTTTTCCATAACTTTTTTTGTTTTGTTTATGTTTCACAGCTGTTTAACAATTTACACAAAGAAAAAGTTTGGGCTGTTTCGTGCAAGAAGAAGAAGAATTTAATTCTCTCAAACTCGCTCTCTTTTACACAAATTTAAAGTACGGGAACGCTTTTCGTGCAAATTGGGATCCCGAGGGATCCCAAAGTAGAGTAAAGAAACAGAGCTATTATGTATCTCCTAGTTCCCGCCACTGTCCATATAATAAGAGCATATAAAAAAAATATTTTAAACATTTTCCATCGAATATTTATCATGGGCTTTTCCCACTTTAAAATTTTACATAATTTAAATATCGATTTCTTGGCGGTTGTTTAATTTATGTATTAATCTGCCTATATAACTAACATTTTCCTCAGCAATATTATTACTATTTAATACCAGGAGACCAGACATTTTAATAAGTACTATACTTTCATTCAGTATTTCATATTATTTTCAATCTGATTTGAATTGCCCCCAAAATGTTTTGAATGAAAAATATCATAAAAAAATACGCTACTTTACGTTATTCTTTCGCGTTGCCAACTCTTCATATGCCCAATACCCACATACATCTGCACAAGTATTCAACATATGTTTTTCTTTTCTTTCAGTTCATTTGACAGACAAAATCATGGCCGCATGTAAAAGTAATCAGCCAAATACAATTTTTGTCACATTCAATTTACGAATATGACTTATATTTATGGGACTCGGGCTGGGCACCCCTCCCAATTTCCTAAACCTATTGCGTTAATGGACTCGGGGTCTTATACATTATTTCTACCCCCTCCCGCAGCTTTCCCTAAGGTTCCGCCACGCAAAATTTTTTTCCGGCCGCAGAGCCAGATGGTCAGTGGCGTATTCATGGGGGGTGCTAAGTAATGTTACCCCACTTGCAACAAAACTCCGGTCTCACTGAAAAATGAAGGAGAGGACGGTGTGCGAGCAAATAATTTGATACAACGTGGGGAATTCCCACCCCTGAGATACTCCAAGCCGGGTATACTAAGCCTATCAACTACTATTGGCTTATATTCGGATATCCCTAAGACACTATTAAGGCTATACACCATTGTCAGATAAGTAGCATTAAATTACTATTTGCGACTAGAACTTTCGCTTTGTGATAAATTTTTTCTTTTTTTCAAGTTTTTAGAATTATTTTGCCATGCATTCCAGCCTATCGCCTGCGAGCTTCCTGTCCCAATAAAGACTACAAATTTATGCAATCCCATCGGTGAGAACAAAAAAAAAAACAATTCAACATTTAACAACATAAACTACATAAAAAAATCAGGTACTTTAGGATTTGCTGTTTAACACTTTGTTTGTAGTCATTCAGGTATGTGATGGAAATCGATTTGGAAAACGAAACGATTTGAAACCGATGATATAATTTTTAGAATTTTTAAAATTGTTTTTTTTTTTACAAATTCCCCTTATTTTCTGTCCATATTCTTTTAAATTATGTATTCCCTGAGTTAATTGTACTGTTTTTTGAACAAAAAATTTAAATTCTAGTTCAGAAATTGATTTTAAAATCGCTCGAAATTCATCACACCTTTCAAAAACGTTTGTTTTGAAATCGATCGATTTTCATCACATATCCGATTATATATTCTAATATCACAGCTCTTTCTTATCCTAAATATTGCACCTTATTTCATTTATCACAGTTTATTTATTGCAAATATTGCATTATAATTTAATGTCTTTTGAATGAAAAACTCCGATAGGACTTCCTTGTAGCGACTCTAACTCGTACATATTATTTCCTATTGGCCTTGGAACGCGACATTTGATAAATTTTCGACAAAATTTTGAATTCAAATTTTTCCCAAAGTCACTAAGTACCGTATTTCGTCGATATACCTCCTGACCAGGTACTAGCTTTATATTTCTTGCCTTTTTGTTGTATCTTACCGCACTTTTTTCATAGGCCTCATGCAAATTCTTTTTAATCTTTTCTCTAATGATTTCTAGTCTATCTTTATTTTCCATGTGACTTATCTCATGGCCTGACAATGATTGTAGTTTTCTAGCTAACCTATAATCAACTCCACTGCAAAACATATGCATCCCAAATAAGGCGAAAAAAGGTGTCATACCTGTTGCTGAATGCACAGAGGTTCTCAATGCGCACTTTATTTCTGAAAGGTATAAATCCCAATCCCTATGATCATTTTCTAAATACGCTCTTATAGCTGCCAACACAGATTGGTTTACTCGTTCCGGTGCGTTTGATTGTGGTGAATACACAGCTGTTCTCAAATGATTAATTTTGTAGGTTTCCATTAATTCTGCAAATCCTTTAGCTGTAAATTGTGAACCATAATATGTATAATTTCTGGTACCCCAAATTTGTGGAAAATTTCGTGTACTAGAAATTGTACTACATTCGTAGTGGTGGCCTCTTTCATTGCCTTTAAAAACACGAATTTTGAGAAATGATCCATTACTATAAATATATAGCAATTTCCACTTTTTGATCGAGGATATTTTCCTAAAAAATCAATGTGTAGTTTTTGAAAAGGTCGTTCGGTCACTACCTCTTGCCCAATTTCCGGGATAAGATTGATATTAGCGGGTTTTGTCTCTTTTCATATTTGACATCTTTTGATAATTTGATGTGCCATTTTCGGCCAATAATAAAATCTTTTCAGTCTTTGTAATGTTTTTGCTATACCACCATGAGCAGAAGTAACTTCAGTATGAGCTTTTTCTATTAGGGCATTTGTAAAATTTGACGGAATCCATAACTTCCATTGTAGTTCATCCAAATCATGATAACAGTGTGATTTCTTATAAATTTTTCCATCTAAAATTTTCAAATCAGGAAGCCTGTGTATATTATTTGTAATTTCTTCTGTGAGGTTCAAATACTCTTCGCTTTCAAACTCCAGAGTTTCCCAATCTAGAAGCTCAGCAGTTTCAAATTCTTCGACTATATTTTCAGACCCTTTTCTATGCTCAATATCAAAAACGCTTGTAGTTGTAGAGACCATCTGGCAAGTCTTCCGCTCAAGTCTTTTAGTGTCATTATGAATTTTTTGCTTTCTTTTAAGTGTCGGTGAGCGGTGCAGAAATCGTAGCGAAGTTCTTAATAAAACGCCTATACCACCCTGCCGTTCCTCCCTTACAGTTCTCGGTAGTCTTATTTCCCAAATAGCTTGAATTTTTTCCGGGTCAGTTTTCAAGGTACCTCCCCCTATAATAAAGCCTAAGTATTTCAGTTCCTGAAAACAAAATTTTTATTTACCTAATCCTATCGTCAATTTAGCCTCACTCAGACATCTAGCAACTTGTTCGAGTAATTTAATATGCTTTTCAAAAGATCTGGAAATTATTAGCAAATCGTCCAAGTGTAATTAAAAGTCTTTCATTTAATTTTGATTTTTTGTTTATGAAGAATTCTTTATTTAGTGCGGCTAGTACGCACTGTTTGTAATTGTTATAAGAATTTATTTTGTTTAATAATTGTGTCCATTTTTATACTCAATAAATGCTTATTAAGCATTTTCATTACAGTGGAAGGTATAGCGGTTTGCTTACCATTTTCTTACAATCCCGCAGACACTTGTCCAATAGCAAGAGTGGTGATAGTATTACTATTGACGACCGTGTGTACTGCTAGTATTGTATTCATACACACACACACAGCGCACAACACTCAAGTGGCTTATTCGTATTACATTAAACATGCGCCTGGTTCATTGCATGTAATGTATACTGAAATTATGTGTGCAAGCAATGTTAATATAAAAGACACGCTACACCTCCCGTTTACGGAAGAATGTTCATATAACTGAAAGTTTTATGGACATTCTTTAATAATTATGTATTATACTTAATTATGTGGAAACAATTTTGTTACTTGAATACTAATAACATTTATTATAATTAGGTGAATTTAATATTTTATTCATTATGGTAAGATTTAAGTCTATTCTTATGTACTATATGTTTTGTATTATATTTCCTATCAACTATGGTTACATTATTTCTTAAATCTAAGTATATTTTTAATTTCATAAGGACCTTTATACCTATTATCTAATCTGTGCCCTACTTCATTTTTAATTAAAACTAAGTCTCCTACTCTGAAATCTACTTCTAATAATGACCTATCATAATTTAATTTTTGTTTAAGTTTAGACCTATCTATCATAGAGCGCGCTCTCTTATGTGCTATTTCTAACCTAAATTCAACTTCCTTAGCATAATTTTCTATATTATATAATGGTGTTATTTCTTGTATATTATTGAACTGTTGAAACCCATTTGGAAGTCTACCAAAAACTAACTCATAAGGACAATAGTCATGAACGGAAGATGGCGTAGTGTTAAAACAGTACGTGAAATATTTAAGCCATTCATCCCAATCGGTTTTGTCAACGGATATGTGATCTTACGTATTCGTTAAAAGTTCTGTGACTTCTTTCCACAGTTCCTAGAGTCTGGTGATGGTAAGCTGTTGATGTTATTTGTTCAATATTCAAAAGGTTACACAATTCAGTAAGTATTGAGTTTTTGTATTCTGTACCCATGTCTGAAATGAACGTCTTCATTGGACCATAGGTAAGAATAAAATTTTCAAATATTGCTTTCGCAATGGCTTTTGCGCTTTTATCTTGTATAGGTACCGTTACAAGATATTTTGTCATGTCACATATTATGGTGACGGCATATTCATTTCCGAAATATGATTTTGGTAGTGGACCTATAGTATCCACAATTACCGTATCAAAAGGTTTATTTGGTGTATTTGTCAATGTCAGTATTATTTTCGTATGTTTTGTTATTTTAGCCGTTTGGCATTTTTGACACATTTTAACGTATTTTGTTATATCTCGAGTCATATTTTTCCAATAGTAATATCTTTTTATTTTATTTAGAGTTCTTGAAACACCGGAATGTCCTCCCTCTGCGGGGTCATCGTGGTATCGTTTCATTATCTCTGTTATTAATTTGGCATTTGTTACGTGGATCACCTCATTAAGTAGCGCTACTTTTAATAATTTATTGCCCATTTCTGGCAATAAATCTGTTGTTATACAAAACTCTTTTGTGAAATCTGGATATTGAAGTAATGTTGGACTCATTAATGCTTTTTTAAGATATTTAAATGCTGAGTCACAATCTTCAGTCCATTCGAACTGCACACCCTTTTTGGACAATCGTGTAAGATGTCTAGAATACTCTGAAAATTTTTTGATAAATCTGCGATAGTAGTTGCAAAATGCTACAAATCTTCTTGCACTATCCGCATCTTTTGGTTGTGGATAATTTTCGATTACCGAATATTTACTATCGTCAGGCAGTATTCCTTTATCAGTGCATTTATGTCCTAGGTATGTTACTTCCCTCATGAAAAATGAACATTTTTCGGGATGTAACTTAAGATTGCGTTTTCGACATAATTCAAACACATTTGTTAAATTGTAAAGCATATGCTTTTCCGAACATCCTAAAACAACTAAGTCATCCATATAAAGAAATGCTTGTTCTGGTCGCAAACCAGTAAAAGCGAGTGTCATCATTCTTTGAAAAGAATTGGGCGCTATTTTTAAACCATAGGGCAATCTAGTAAATCTATAAGATCCATTTGCTGTTGAAAATGAAGTTAGATCTCTAGAGTTTTTTTTTAGTCCAATTTGGTGAAAACCGGACATTAAATCTAGACATGAAAAATATTTGGCTCTACCGAGTTGGTCTAAAATGTCATCTATTCTAGGTAATGGAAATTTGTCTGCTATCAATTTCTTATTTAGTTGTCTATAATCCACTACGAGTCTCCATCTTTTTGTTTCTGAATTTGGAAGTGATTTCTTCGGTACCAGTAGAATTGGACTGTTGTACTCAGAATTTGATGGTTCCACTATTCTGTCGTCTATTAATTTTTTCACCTGTCCATCTATCTCCTCTTTGTGTGTATGTGGTATCCGGTAATTCTTAATGTACACCGGTTGTGAATCCCTTACTCTTAACTTTTGTTCATAGAAATTATTAATTGTTATTGTTTCTGATTCTAAACCGAAAATATCGCTGTATGATGTGCAAAGTTCCGTTAATGAATTTTTAAATTGTTCTGGAAAATTTTTCTGTAAAAGTTTTAATATTTCTGATTTTCTGTGTGTATTTTTTGTCGGATTTCGTTCGACTATTTCATATTCAGAAAGATTTGCGGTTTTTATTTTACTTTTATTAACTGATTTGATAGTGTTATTTGTATTTAGAATACGAATGTATGCTTTATTAGATTTTACCAATGTGTTCGCGATAAAGACTCCTGGTTCAAGTTCTTGATTTGGTATTAGTATTTCATTATCGCAATTAATAAAATTTACTTTACGTATTACTTCTGATCTTGGCGGCAATATAAGATTATCGCTGTTGTTAGTAATTGGTATTTCTATAGGTTGTGGTATATTGAATGGTCGTAGGACTAGGTAGTCATAATCCTGATTAAAATTAGTCTTGGGCTTAATCGTTCGTTTAAGTGACCGGTCATTATCGTTCAATTCGAATCAGTGAACGAGCTCGTTCTTTTCGTTCAATCGTTCGTTTCAGGTCACTTTGTCTTTTGGGTCAGTTTGTCTTTTGAATCATTTGTCGCTTTCGTTCAGTCGTTCACTTGTCTTGTCCTCTTTACTAAACAATCGATTGAATGTGTTAAAAGAAACAACATGTGAGATTACACTCGAAACATTATGTAAGTAAATTCAAAAGAATAGGCATTAAGTTTATAAAACTGAAAATGTAACTAGAAAACGGATAATTTTAAATAAAGGAATTGTAAGATAATTTTTTACTGTTAATTTTATAACGGAGATATTAATTAAAAATGAATTAACTTTTTTCTTTATTTGCAATTAAAAAAAAGTACACACTAGGTACAAAAAATATATTCAAAGGCTTTTCAGTTAATTTGAACTTAATTTAAATTTCGTACTAAGACAGCTAAAGCAGTTTTTTATTTGTCATTATGACCTACCAAATGAGCCAAATATTTTTTCCTTTCTATTTTTTTTTTTATTTATGTACATATGTACGCATGTACTTCAGTTTTATTTTATGCATAAAAAATAACTGAACATATTAACAGAAATAAAAATCATTAAGGGTTTTCATGATATCACTAAAAGTCTCGCAAACTGTGCATTTTTACGCGCTCTCAAATGAACTGCCAAAAATTGTATGAGAATTCGTTTACACAAACTTCGTAAATTTGCTCAACAATTTTGACTCGTAAACTGGCGCTGTTCAGTTGTGCATTTATACAAATAAATTTGTTTAATATTTACCGCCGTTTTCAATGAAAAATTCAAGTGTTAATAATATCACAAACAATAAATTCTTGCAGTAATTTAAGCAAATTAGTCGTTATGCTTTATTTATGCTTGTTTAAAAAACAAATTTCACTTTTTATTCACAAATTTTAGCTTTTAATTTTATAGTTGTTTTCTTTTAATTAATTTTTGTATTTAAAATGACACAAAAATTAAAAAGGGTCTTCATGAAAAGAGTCTTGCAAGTTTGCCTATTTGCACATATGGCAATTTTAAGCGATATCATGAAAACCCTTATTAATTTTTGTAGTTTGTTTTTGGAACAATATGCAGAAACAGTTTAATTAATAAAATAAAAAAAATTTCATTAATTACGGAAAACAATTTTAATAAATCACATTAAGTTACTGTAAAACTTTTTTGAGTGTAACCAAGAATAGAAAACAATAAGCACAAACCAAATACGCAGTTTTTTCGTTCATTGGATTAAAAAGAAACAACAACACTATAAGTGTGTATGCTATACGTTTTTCTTTTAACACATTGCCAGTGGCGACTTGCCACACTGTTTTAAAAAATTCATAGTACAATCTGGGCTGCCATACGTAGTAATTTCTCGCCAAACGTGGCGATTTTAAAACTTGTTTATTTATTATATGCTTAGGTAATTCCATTTTAATAGAAAGAGCAAAAAATTGTTGCGAGGGCTTATTCAAAGTAAGAGCCCAATTCTTTAAAAATTAATTTAAACAAAAATAATGAGAGAAAAAAATTTCAAATTTATGTGGTATTTTAAGAACAAAATACTTTTAAAAACAAAAAAATAATAAAAATAATAGCAATTACACAATTTAAATACCAAAATAATATTACAAAAATGCACAAATAGCAATAGTTATTATTATTATTCATGCGTTATATGTATTATATTCTCAAAATATGTGATAATATAAATTTTATTTTTTGTTTTTATTTTATAAAAACTAAAAAACTAAAAAACCTTTTTAAAAAACACGCTTTTATTAAATTGCGCTAAAAAAAAAAAGAGAAATAAACTTTAACTATCAACTTATAACAACATCATTAATAAATTTATATGATATAAAAGCTTGTCGCTTGTCTTTACACAATTTATTTGATTTAAAAGCTAGTCGCGAGATTTAAGTACTAGTATTTACATGGTTTGAAAAGTTTAATAGTTTAAATCATCCACATCAAGTTATATAATTATGTAATCTCATATAAATTATGTAATCCGGTGTAAGTTGATAGTAGTTTTATACTATTCATTTATATTTTTCTTTGAAGCGCATTTCAATAAAAGCTTGTTTTTTAAAAAGGTTATTTACTTTTAGTTTATATTAAAACTAGCATTCGTATTCTCATGAGTCCTTTCTTTGATACCCATCTTGAAGGCAAGCATTAAAAACTTAGTCCGCCATATATGATTTAGAGTAAAGTCACTTTCTTTTTCGATTTATTCTCAGCAAGCCCTCCCATTTGATACTCATATTGTAGGAATACATTAAAAATAAGTCTGCCATCTTGGGTATCTTATAATGTTAGATTTAGAATAACGTAACACAATTAACCATGCATCGTCATCTTAACTAAACGTGTTTAAAAATGACAGCTCAATCGGTTCGAGGTATCTGCTTCAAAATTGAGTTGCAAGATTTCACCGAACAAACATACATTGCTAATTTTTTTTATATTTTAAGAGTCTTATTCATAAACGAATGTAATGTATACATTAAAAGTTTTTTTCCATACTAATTTCGTGCTCTAAAACTTTACTAAGCTTTTATAAATAAAGCGAATATCGAATTTCCCTGCAAGAACAGTACGGGTTAAATAACGCGTTATATAAAAAGTACTCATAACCAAAGTATAAGTTAGAAATTCTAAAACTTTCAGTTATTTTATACAGGCCTTTGGGAAAAAACTAACCTATTCTCTTCTGTACGTGTGAGCTGATATCTCTTTCTTTCACATTATTACTTAGAACAGAAAACACAATAGTGTTCTCACTCGCACACGTCAGTGCTAACGTGTATATAACTGCCTAATTAACGGTAGCCATACTGGTAGTATTATATTATAAATAACTTTTTAGTTAACTGATTAACATATCCGTTATTACTACTTAATAAATAACTTGTTAATTAACAGGTTTATATATCGATTAGTTAACCGTTATTAATATAGGTTAGTGCTACTGATTACTACCAGTTATTGTATTCCTAAAAATTGGGTATTGCTACTGCATTAATAAAAGCCATTTTTAATGTTTTCAATTTATTTTATTTTAAGAAAAAGGTACATAAAATAACATTCAAAAAGAAATATAATAAAAACAATTGATTAACTTAAAGTTTAAACTTTTGGAGGTCACTTTGAGATCGTAATTTAAAAAAAGTAAAAAGTATAATAAAAATAAAAAATTGTTCATTTAATGTTGTAATAATAATTAAAAATATAGTTAAAACAAAAACAATTAATTTAAAGTTGTAATAACAATAAAAACTATTATAAAAACAAAAAACAATTAATTTAAAGCTTGTTGAGAGATCAAAAACTTATGAGGTATTTTACATTCATTTTTTTTTACATTTTTTTTTTTTGAACGAATTTGTGTTGTTTGTAGCGGTTATGGCTTAGCTCGATGCTTTTTCTTAATTCTTTTTCAAAAGAATTTCGCCCTTCTGCTGCAAAAACATCTGAAAACATAAGAAATTATTAAAAGGAAAACTACATTTTTGACGGTCAGTGTTCATACCACTAAGAATTTTATTGATGAGCGTCAGCTGGACCAACGCTCGCTTCTCTTTTCTCCCATCAAAATTAAAAAGGCTAATTAGCTTGTCGTTCATAATTTTTCTAAATAATTCATCCACCGTTCCTTTGCCACCTTTAAGCTGGAAGAGATATGACTTCTGTAAATAGTATATAATGTACATTTATTTTTAGTAAATGGCAAATATGGTACATATGCAATAAATTTTAAAATACCATTGCCTCGCGGTATACCGGGTTCTCCAACTTTTCCTCAACGTCCTGTGCAGCATCAATTGATGACAATGGTAATGTAGCCCCAATTTCTGTATACAGCTCATTATCGTCCTCGCCGGTTAAGCGGATCACAGATTTTTTTATCTTTTCCAAAATCACTTTGCATTCTCTGGTAGTGTGATTTTGTGCCATTAAAACACAATTATCGACAACCTTAAAAATAAATTAGAATAAGTTTTTTCTGAAGTATCAATTAAAATATATGAACATATGTATATATAATTACGTTTTCTTTCATTCCTTTTTCTAAAATTTCCAATCGTTCCTTTATTTGCTTTTGGTTCTCCAAAATGGTGTTTTGATTTTTTAATATAGTTTGGAGAACACTTTCTGGCGGTTCTGGATTGGAATCTTCTCTTCTCAGAATTTTGCTCTCAATCACATGTACGCTGCTTTTTGGGTCAGTTGGTGGCTTATTGTATTTCGAATTTGTTGAAAATTGTTTTCTTTTAATTCCTCCTAGCTTTTTTTTCTATTGATAAGTAAACAGCTATTATTAATATAATTTACCATTTAGTTGTTGATTGATAGAATTGTCCAGCCTTGTTGTTTTAAAAAAAATTGTTCAAAATCGTCATTTCCTTCTGCCATTTTTCTTCGAAGTTGTAAAGTAAATTTTTAATTGAATGGTTTTAAATAAATTGAAAGTTATAACTAAAAAATGCTTAAACGTATTTTAGAAATTTAATTTGAAAAATCGTGAAAAATATTATGAAGTAGTGGAATTAATATATACTTATTTTTATGAGGAATACAGAAATATTTATAATGTATGTCTGCTCTGCAAATACTCAGTAGTTCATGATTATTTTGACTTGCCACAAGTATACCTAACCCCGATAATGATTCTATCGGCTCTTGAAAATAATTTTCTCTTTGGTAAAAACTATACCCAATTACTATATCATTTCCAGCTTCCTTTCGTATACTTACTGCCTTAAAAGGCCCTACTTCTGAACTAAAGCAAAATGAATCTTTTTCCTTTTGAACATATATATTAAATGAACCCATTTTTGAACATTTATTTAAAATTATATTTGAATCCTGTCTTTCTTGAAGCCTAAAACATAACTGCTCTAAGATTTTATTAGGTTTCTTTATTAATTTTTTCATATATTGCATATAATTTTCAAACTTATAGGCAGAAAAATTGTCCAAAGGCCCACACTTCTTTGCACAGTCGGACAAATGTAATAAACCATGAACATTGAAGCTTATGAAATGCTCGCCATATAAAATGCCAAATAAATTCACAAATTCTTCTAACATTTCTTGGGCAACATTTCCTTCGCGCTCAAAAGATTCGTTACAGGAAAGAAGTCTTATTCCAGCATGCAAAAGAAGGAAATGATAGTACGAATCTTCATCTATACAATCTTTTAAAACAAATATTCCTGAATACAGTAAGAATTGCCTATATTCAGTCGATTTCCAGTTAGAAAATTCGTCGAAGCTTCTACAAACGCGCCCAAACTCAGATGGCACAAACTTGGCAAGATTATTTAATTTTTTGTTCATCTCAGTAACATTTCCTTTTTTAAGGATCAAACTTAAAAGCTTTTTTGTCACTCCGAGGTCAACTAAATGCATAGGTTCAAGGGGGAATTGCGACACCATTCCGAAATTATTAATTTCAAGAATGTTTTGCTGCTGTCGAAATTGGAAACTATGATGTTCTAAATCCGTCCTATTTTTAAATGAAAAATCAGACCGCAAATCATGAACCTGCTTAGAAAAGCTGACCCTTCTTTGTAGATAAGCCCCTATTTGGCAACACTTTGGACAACTTTTTTTACCATTATGTGACTGTACACTTGTTACAAAAGCTCTAGCTGGCGAGTCACAAATGAAAAAACGAATGTTAAATTTTTTAATTATTTCACCTGGTCCAATTTTAAGCCCAACTTCCCTTAGTAAAGTAACTTCATCACAAAAGTCTTTCATAAAGTCATTTATATTCCAAGGTTTTTCTTTTCCAGAGAAGCATGCTATAACAAAGGGATTTTCTTGAGGATGTCCACACACTGCTCCTAAGATTGGCCACAAAACTCGATTGGAACTCTTAAACAGCTTTAAACCATCTATTCCTACGTCGATCTGAACTTCATCCCTATCTTTTAAATATTCAAAGGAGCCTGCACTAAAATAAGCTTGAATTCCTAAATATAAAAACTCTCCGCATGGAATACATTGAATTGGAATTTTTCGTTTTTGGGTACCAAGAAGACTTTTAGCGCAAAGCGGCAAGTTAGGAACTCCCATTCCTTTCAAAGTCTGCAACAAATCTGTCACAGTATTTTGAGACACATTATTACGAATAGCCCATGACTTGAGCTGGTTTATATCAGTATTTTTGGAAACATTCCCCATTTCTTCAATATTTTCCGATATCTCCACTTCATGTTCCAAAATATCCGCATTTTCACTAGCGGACGGACAATTTTCTACACTTTCTGCTCCATCAACAATTGCAAATTTATTTATATTTCGGTATATTTCCACTCTTCTTTTAAATTTCTTTTTTTCAACGCTTAAAGCATTTTGCTTAGTTTTTTTATTCATATTATTTATATTTTTAATTACTTAATTTAATTTTTTCACTTTTAACAAACTTTTTTTTTTTTAACTTTACGCGCGTCTTGACTTTATTTTTTTATGAAAGTTCTTTGGTTCATATTAGTGCTGCCATTTTTTTACATAAGTAATCGAGTACAGCTGGCACTCAAACTTGTTCATTAGTAACACAAATGCATTATTTGTTCTTAGATACCTAATTTTGTGTTTCAAATGCTATGAATTGAAGAATGTAATGAAAATATTTCAGTATTTTTGAATTGTTATACTATATTCATTTAATTCATAAAATAAATTAAGTATATGTTTCCATATCATAATTTATTTTATCCGACTACTTCTTTAATAGCACTTTGCTACAGCACTAAGTATTAATGTGCAAAATGATAGAAAGAGTAAGGTATAACACGCTTATTTAATCGAAAAGGCCATTTCTTTCTTACTTAAGGTGCTTATGGAATACAAGTGTGCGTATGTATATGTTGAAATTTAAAAATCTTTAAATGTATTGGTGTATCGGTTAGGCAGGTTTTGCAGGGTTGGTTATTTATTTATAGGACTTATTTAAAAAATTAAAAGAAATAAATATTTATAAAATTTTCTGCTCAAATGAAAAAAATTAGCATTTGGCGGGTTTGGTATTAAGAACAACTGGCAACGCTCATGTAAATTGTAGAAAAATTATGAAGAGCAGCCAGGGTTGTCAGATTTATTTTGATGTTTTTTGCCAAATTCAATGTATCACATAAAATTTATTTTAGAACTTTCTCCAATGTTTTCTATAAATCCTAAAAAAATATTTTTCTTCTGAATCGCTAAAATTCTCCAAAAATGGGACAAAGTCGCCTTGATATATGTATATATTTTTGAATAAAAGTAAAATTATTGGTGAACACACAAAAGATACAATAGTTTATAATAGTCTAATTAAAGCAGCAAAACGTTTTTTTGTGTTTAGTATTAAACAAATATTGGATATATGTATATCTACAACGCTATACACTTCACCGTCAAGGCAATTCTTGCTGTTTTTTTTTAACAATGTATATTCAAAATATCGTGCGAAGGTACAAAAAGTGCTATTTACATTCATATAATTTATAACTCGTAACAATGAAGGCGAGTTTTAGTAGAGTAAATTATTAAAAAGAACTATTTCAACACAGACATTAGCAGTATCCTTATAGCTATAAACTTTATACAAAACCTGATATATATTAGATGGAATACCATCATTGATATAATCTTTCTAAATAACAAACGGTAAATTTGTCCAACAGTCTCAACACAAGTTTATAGAAAATCAATAGCCAACAAAATCGCCATATATTTTATAAGCCGCCAAAAAGTCGCCATATCGCCAAATCGAAAATTAGGTCGCCAAGAAACTTGACAACCCTGATTGTATTATGAAAATGTGTAAAGCAATGTGGCAATGAATAAAAGAAAGAAGTATATTATAATTGCATAACTTATACAACACAAAAGTATTGTTGTTTCTTTTCAACCAGTTGTCCGGCAAGCAAGTGACCGACTTATTCAAAAGACCCAAGTGAACGATTGAACGAAATTCAACGATGAAACTGAACGGCCGGTCATCGTTCATCTGACTGATCCGTTCAATTGATCCAGTTCGTTCATGACCGACACAACTCTAATTAAAATCTAATATACAATTATATTTCTTAATAAAATCCATACCAATGATTCCATCGCTTGGTATTGGGAAATTATTTTCTACTACTTGAAAATTGTGTGGTATTAGATAATTGTTAAATTTTAAATCAAAAAATATACTACCTATAGATTTAATTTCACCTTGTCCTATGCCACTTAATGTTGTGATTTTGTTAGTATTTATTTTCTTTAAATCAAAATATTTGGATTTTATGAGTGAAATGTCGGCACCTGTATCAACTAGTAGTGTTTCTGTTATCTATCTTAATCTGAATGAAATAACATAAGTTGAGGTTAAGGTTATACACTTTATTATTTACTGTTCTAATCTTAGGGGATGTTCGTAGTTTTCCGAACCATTTTCATTTGAGTTCATTGCTCGTACGTAGTGTCTATTACCACGATTATTGTCAGGTCTTTGTCTGTTTCTATTATTGTAATTGTTATTGTTGTTATTTCCGTTGTTATTATTAATATTGTTATTTCGGGGATAATTGTTTCTCCTACGAAATCTTCTGTTATTTCCACGATAATAAGTGGGTCTTTGACCGAAATATAATACGGAGTTTTGTTGCCCTGTTGCTTCAGTGCAACTGCTTAAAAATTTACCCACGGCTTCATTCATATCATTGAATTGGCCTGCTTCCATGATAAGTTTTACTTTTTCATTGGAGCAGTTTTTTGTAATGGCTTTTACTGCAACTTGTGTAGAGTATTTGTTAGCTAGTTCACAAGATAAACCATCAGATATATATGCCGTTTCAAGTGACTTTGTGAGATTTTCTATTTCAGTACAGTATGCAGTTGGTGTTTTATTGTTTTGTTTTATGCTCATCAGTTTAGCTGACAAAACATGCACTGATTCACCTTTAACAGTTACTTTGAGCTTAGTGATAATTTCTTCTATTGTAGATTCTTCACTTATAAGATTTCTAGCATTTCCCTTAAGCTTTGTTTTAATTAGCGATATTGCAGAAGATTCGTGTAAAATTAACTAATTGTAAGGAGTCTATGAACGACTGCAAATTTTCGGATTTTCCATCAAATTCCGTAATCAGCTTTGAAGCTGTATTTAGGAATTCTACCAATGTTTGTGTCATTTTAGTATCTGTTTTATTGTCTGTTGTCAAATTTACTGTTTCGTGTAGAGTCTCAGGTAGTTTTATCTGTATATTTTTTAAAGCGGCTATTTTTAGGACTTTGGTTTTTAAATCCAAAAAGAATCTTTCTGCTGCAATTTTTTGACTAAGTGTCAACCGATTATAGTTTACATTAAATATAATTCTTATTTCCTCAAGTCTATTAAGTAGGATTTGGAAGTGATGTTGAATGGTCTCTTCCTTAGTTGGTCTTTCAACGTTCAGGCACTTATAAGAACGATCGAAGTGCTCTTTAATTAACTTAACCTTATTCAATATATCTTTCCATTCCATCTAAACTTTTCTAAATCATTGGCTCTATTATATTTTATCTAGAATATCTGCTCTGCTAGCATATTTTTTCTTGAGTCTTCTATTGTGCATTTGGTAAATGCGAATTATAAAATTAATTATTATGATTACTGTTATTATTAATATATAGATTTCTATAGTTAACAAATTTGTTTTTCCCTCAACTACTTCTATTTCATTGATGACGTTGGCCTTGGGCCTGTCAAATTTTGTTTCAGATTTACACATTAAAAATTTCTAACTCATTAACGTAATTACTAAAAAAAGAAATTCCCTTATGAAAAAAAAAATCCCTTATGAAATTAAAAATTAAAAAAAATAGATTTTAAGTTTTAATTTTACATTAAATATATTTTGATAAAATGTAAGAGTAAAATTATCTAAGTGACATATTATTATAAAACTAATTAAAAATGTATAGATTTAAAAATGTCTTTCAAGTTTGACATTAAAAAAATAATTTTGTATATTTTTTTTTTTTTTTTTTTTTTTTTTTTTTAATATTATTATTATTAAAATATTTTTCCTCAAGTTTTGCCTCGAGCGATTTGTTCGCTTATAGGCCCTAAGAGTGCAGATAATAAGGCCCGCACATCTGTTTTATAGTAATCAAAAAAAATTTAATTCATGGTTTTTCTATTTACCATTAGAAATTCTATTTTGGAAATTCTTTCCCAAATTTTGGTCGCTCGTTCCCAAGGTGGTGGCGGTTGTTGGTTTAGTTCCCTCAGCAGGATAGCTTTCTCCCTCTTAAGTTTTTGAGTATAGCCTTCTTCTAGGCTTTTTGGGTGGGGCGGTTGTTGATGACGTAAGGGTTGCCTTGTTTTTGTTCTGGCGTGCCCTGTATTCCTCAATGGTTATGGGCTGTGGTCCCTCTTTCATTGAAGAAACATAAGATTCCTATGTCCGAATTGCCTTTTGGCCAGGCGGTACTTCTTTGACGCAGCTGACGGATCTTTCTGGCTGATCCGTCAGGACAAAATATATATTATTATTTTTGTTTACTTTGGGTGCTCTACAAGGAAGCACTCCAAAGAACTGGCAGGTTTATTTATTATTTTTGTTTACTTTGGGTGCTCTACAAGGAAGCACTCCAAAGAACTGGCAGGATTATTTATTATTTTTGTTTATTTATTATTATTATTATTATTTATTATTATTATTTTGGGTGCTCTACAAGGAAGCACTCCAAAGAACTGGCAGGATCGCCATGTAATTAAAAGTCTTTCATTTAATTTTGATTTTTTGTTTATGAAGAATTCTTTATTTAGTGCGGCTAGTATGCACTGTTTGTAATTGTTATAAGAATTGATTTTGTTTAATAATTGTGTCCATTTTTTTACTCAATAAATGCTTATTAAGCATTTTCATTACAGTGGAAGGTATAGCGGTTTGCTTAGCATTTTCTTACAATCCCGCAGACACTTGTCCAATAGCAAGAGTGGTGATAGTATTACTATTGACGACCGTGTGTACTGCTAGTATTGTATTCATACACACACACACAGCGCACAACACTCAAGTGGCTTATTCGTATTACATTAAACATGCGCCTTGTTCATTGCATGTAATGTATACTGAAATTATGTGTGCAAGCAATGTTAATATAAAAGACACGCTACATATAAACACGTTCTCTTTTAAATTTTGAGGAATGACCCTGTCCATTAATATGCATAATCGCTGCGCAGCGTTACATAACCCGAATGGCATTACTCTAAATTGATACAATGGCCTCCCGGCCACCGTAAACGCTGTATAGGCTCTACTTTCCTCATCTAGCTCAATTTGCCAGAACGCGTATTTAAGGTCCACACTACTTATATAGTGTGTTTTATCGATTCTGCTCAGAATCCCATCTATGTTTTGTGGAGGATATGCATCTTTTATGGTTACCTTATTTAATTTACGTGCATCTAGACAAAACCGATTTTTTCCTGGTTTTTTCACTATAGTTGTCCGATTGCTCCAGGGACTATCACTTAGTTCTATTACTCCCAGACTAAGCATTTTGTCTATTTAACTATAGGTTATCTGTTGCACCGCCGGAGATATCGGGTAATCTCGATCCTTTACTGGAACTGTCCCCTCTACTAATTTTATAGAGTGTTTTTCTAAGTGTGTCAGTCCCAAACCTTTTTCCTCAAATGTGTCAAACTTGCGTAATACATCCTGGAGTTGTTTTCGTTGCCCTACGGTTAGGTTATGCTGTCCAAGAGTATATTCACTACTACACTCACCAAATTCTCTATCGATTCTCCCTATCTTCACCTCCTTCGTCGTAAAAATTTCCGGAGCCAATTTAAACACCCTCCAAAAGTCTATCACTGGCAGTTATCACATTGGTCCGCACCTGTAGAATGTTCATTTTAAGTTCCTCCGTCAATTCCCTACAACCTTTACCTAATATACTAACCGAAGCTCCTGTATCTAATAGTCCTAACATCTGTCTTCCTTTAACCTCAACATTCGCAAAAATCCTGTTATCATTCCCGGTTATTATTGCCCTATTTATTGACTCTACACAAATTCGTCTTATCTTCTTCCTCCTAGCAAAGTTTTCCCTAACTTTCCTAATTCTTCTAGATACATAATTACGTCCAATATTAATTAAAAATTCGAGCCCTAACTTTGTCGTAGTTCTCCTGTCTTATCTCGGCCGATAAATAATGTCTCATTCCTGGCATATATGTTTGACCCTTCTAGAGATTTCTCGTTACCTAGTCTTTTAAGGAGGAGAGTTTCTCGATTTGACGAGGGTCCCCCTTCGTTCCCAAGCCCCGATTCCAGTTTCCCGATTGACAAACCGGACATTTAGGCGTTATTGTGTTGGGCTTACCGCATCTATAGCAGAAAAGGTTTCTTTCCGTGATTGGGCAATCCATAAATATATGACCTGGCTGCCTGCAATTCCAACAGGTGATTGGTTGCCTGTTTTGTTGGGCATTCCTTAGCGCTGTAACCTCATCTACGCAAACTTGCTGCCCGATTTCTTGCTCTATAGGTTCTTCAAATCTCGCTTACATATCTTTGTTGCCTCGGAGGGGGTGGCATGTTTTTATTTTCTTTTCTGGGGAAATAGCGCTCAGCTTCATGGCATTCAACCCTTAACTGCTCAACTGACGACACCGCTATTGGGTAAACAATTTTTCCTAAGCTTTCTTTTATATTTTTCTTCATTATTTTAATCATATCGTATTATGATAAGGGTTGCATTAGTTTTGAGCAAATTTTATTCATAATGTGGAAGTATTCGTCTATGCTTTCGTTGAACTGCTGTTTTCTTTCCACAAGATCACGCATTATTTCAAAATTAGACCGCGTCGATTGGAATTGACCTAATAGCGCATGCTTGAGTCCGCTCCAATCTAATATGCCTTGTGTTTTTATACACAACCAATACCATTCCCTTGCCGCTCCAGAAACTAAGAGATGAAAATCTCGTAGCACCTCCGACCATGGAATTTGATAATGGCTTTGAAGATGCTCTAGACGAAATATGAAATCTTCAACCCCCATGTGCGCTGAATTTCCATCGAACACTACGCCTAACTTATCTATCCTTATTCTTTGTTGGTCAATATTATTTAATACAGGGCCTTGTAACATTCCCCGCATAACTGGATCATTTATCCTGCCGGTACTAGTTGTATTGCTATCCTCAGAAAAATTTTCGGAATTATTTCTTGGATTCATTCTATTCTCTATAGGTCGACTATTTGCCACTTTGGGCCTGCACTTACCTAGTTAAATTAACCATAGAATTAGTCAAATCCGTAATAGTTCTTTTCATATCTGTCATTTCATCCTGAACCATTTTTTTCACTTTAGCCTCTAAAGTTCTTTGAACCATCATTGCCTCATCTACTACCATTTCTCTAACTTCCGGTGCTATATTTTCCCAGGTGTAATATTCAAACTAGATTGTGGGTTAATTTGGCTACTTTCTAAACTTTCTCTCCTAACATTTATAGTCTGAGATAAGTCCATAAACTGCGGCCTCGAATTTTCAGGATTCGTATTCATATTTGTTCTATTTGTTCTGGGTACTTTTGGATGCCAATGTGGAATAGATCTATTTAGATCGAAATATGGTTGTCTATCTCTTTTCCTATTCTGTGCCTGAGACCTTGTCTCAGGCTAGGCTAACCTACGAGCTTAGAATTCTTTTCGGTGGGAAAACAAATTAGACTGGTTTCAACTAATTAAATATTAATTAAATACAACTCAAAAAAAAAATGTTTCACAAAAATTTGTATATATATACTATAGTACCTAAATGAAAAAATCCGAGAACCAATTACAAAAAAAAAAAAAATTTAAACACTTAAAGAACTCAGCCAAAATCATAAAAAATGCAAAAACAAATTATACTTAAATATTCTAATACAAAAACACACAAAGCAATAATGTATGAAAATTAAATCTTAAATAATTAAAAATATTTAAATAAAATTTAATTGATAAAAGTAAATAGATAAAAAACTTGAAAATAAATTGACAAATAAAAATACTAAAAGAAAACAAAACTCGATAAAGAAAACATTAAACTAAATAATCAAGCAATTTGCTCCAAAAATATTTTAATGAGAATATTAAAAAAATTATAAATCGATAATAAAAAATAACTTATTAGTTGTTTTTGTTTGGCTGTAGGTCCACGTAAATAAATAAAATAAAAAATAAAAATTCGTAATATTTTCGTTTTTTATATTTTTATTATTTTCCCAATATTTCGGTAAGCATCGCAAAAGTTCAACTATAAAAAAACATACATATAATCACACGGAAGGCACACCGAAAGTCATAATGACACTATACAGCAGAATAAAATGGAAATACAACAAGAACATCAACTTATTTATTAAAAATTATTCAAAAAACAACAAATTACAATCAAATTTAAAAACATCAACTACGTTTCTAATAAAATGTAAACGATCAGGTATCATTCCTAACTTTATACAAAACATAACAAAAAGCATTAAGAATATTTTTGAAATTAACAATAAAATACCACAAAATTTAAAGAAACCGTTTGTGGATTATTTGCAATTTTCATATGAAAATATTAAAAATGCTAATACAACATAAACATAAACAAATTAAAAAGAACACAAAACAATTGGCAAAAACTAAAGAAATTTTAGAGAGGGAATTGGACAAACACGACAGTGAGTTGTTTTTTAAAAGCGAAAACTTTTTATTTGAAAAACACAATAACAACAATAAAATAAGACACATTGGGAAACTAAACGCATTAAAACAACAACTTGACAAAGAATTGAATATAAAGTGCAACAAAGAGTGGTTTGTAAATAAAACAAATAAAAACATACCAACAAATATACAGGGGCTACTGTCACTAGGTCCCAAACATGCATTACCAACAACAAAAAAGACATTCCCGCTTTTTAAATGCATTGCTGAAGGTGAAGACTGTGTACAAACAATTGAAAATAAAGAGAAACAAGAGAATGCAAGAATAAAATTAACATCGTTACTGGATAATCATTTGGAAAAAACAACAATTAACAAAAGAGATAGAATAATACTTGACACAGTGGGACAAACGCAAAAATTTTTGAACAAAAATGAGGACATACTTATTTTAAACGCTGATAAGGGAAGTAAAACAGTAGCGATGGACAAAAATGAATATGAGGAGAAGATGAAAATGATTTTACAAGATTTTTGTACATATCGTCGTTTAATGAGAGATCCGACATCTGGTTTACAAACTAAAAACAACTTATATGTGGAAAAATTATACAATCTTGGGTTAATTGATGTATATGAGAAGCACAAATTGACTATAAAGACTGCAATAGCTCCTAGGATATATGGACTGCCTAAGATTCACAAGAATGGAATGCCTTTGAGACCAATATGCTCGTCGATAAATGCACTTTCTTATGGACTCTCCAAATACATGGTAGACATATTAAAACACTTGACGGAAAATTCGATATATAATATTTAGTTCAAGAATAAATAACACTTACATCGCCGATGACGAAGTTCTTATTTCATTTGACGTGGTTTCATTATTTCCAAGCATTCCGATTAATTTAGCACTAAGGACAATTGAAGAAAAATGGACATTTTTAGAGCCACATACACATATACCTAAGGATTTGTTTTTGGACATTGTGAGGTTTTGTATCAAAGAGAGTAGATATTTAATGTATAATGACAAAATCTATGAACAGAGAAAAGGAATGCCGATGGGCTCTCCAGCCTCACCAGTCATAGCTGATATAATTATGGAACAACTTCTTGACATAACATTGGCTAAAATGGACGTAAAACCGAGGATAATTATAAAATATGTGGATGATTTATTCGCAATAGTAAAAAAGGACAAAATAAATGACACCATCGAAAAACTAAATTCATTTAATGGACAAATACAGTTTACCATGGAAGAAGAAAATGACAACCAACTGCCATACTTAGACGCAATTGCTAGTAGAAAAGGAAACAATTTAAAAGTTAATTGGTATCAAAAACCAACAGCCTAGGGACGATTGATAAATTTTTATTCTAAGCATCCCAGAAGAAATATTATTAATACAGCATCGAATTTCATACGACGAGTTCTTAAAATAAGTGACACGGAATTCCATAAAAACAATATAATAAAAATAACGAATATTTTAACCATGAATGACTTCCCAATAATAACAATTAAAAATCTTATAAAACGTGCAAAAAATAACAGGCATCAGGTGATAAGAGAACCAAAAAGATATAAAAGCATATCATATGTTTCTGGACTCTCGGAAAGATGGAAAAACTCAGACATTTATGACGAAGAAAAATTTGAACTAGCATTTAGAACGGACAACACTGTGATTCAGTTATTTAGCAAAACAAAATCAAAAATTAAAAAGGAAGACAAGTCAAATGTGGTATATAAAATTCCCTGTGGTGGCGACGGGCTCAATATATGCGATAAAGTATACGTTGGGACGACAAAAACAAAACTTAAGACAAGAATATCTTCGCACAAATCTGACCATAAAGCTATTGACAAACCTATTGAACAAAAAACTGCACTAGCAGCCCACTGTACGGTGAAAAATCATAAACCACATTTTGAAGGAGTAAAAATATTACATGAAGAGAGGAATTATTCGAGGAGATTTACATAAGAGATGCTACATATTATTGATGTTAATCCACAGCTTCGTCTAAATTACCGACAAGACACAGAAAATTGTGCACACATATACAGACAATTAATAAACAAAAACAGACGATCGATAAAATAGATTTAGTTAATAAAATCTAATAAGAAGTGCCACAAGTGTTTATTGTGAAGTTTTGTATTTATTATATTTTTTAATTGTTTACATGTAATTATCTTTGTAATATTATGTTTTGTGTTTTTTGTTTAATGTTAATAATAATAATTATTGTATTTATTTATTCAGACCCCTGAAGATGGTTAGCGATGCTTACCGAAATATTGGGAAAATAATAAAAATATAAAAAACGAAAATATTACGAATTTTTTATTATATTTATTTACGTGGACCTACAGCCAAACAAAAACAACTAATAATTTATATATATCGCAAAAGGTCAACTATAAAAAACATACATATAATAAAAAATAACTAAATAATTAAAATATATTGATAAACTAAAATAACTAAACAAATACAATAATTGATACTAAATTGGTAAAAAAACAATATTTATATATTCACTATTTCTTTTTTCTAGTGTTGTTGATTTTAAGTGTGAAGCGGTGTTATCTATTTCTTAAGCTTTTCCGTCATATGTTGTAAATCATTCTAACACAAAGGAAACAAAACAAGGTTAGTTATTTTGACATAATCATATCCACTTTTCTATGATTATTATCACACTAACAGATTTACTTAATATCTTCCGATACTACAGACCTTAAAAAAAAAATTATTTAAAGCGGCTATCGTCCAAATACAAATAACTCTGCTACACTAATAACTAACATAAGACTGAAAATATTTAACAAAAACTGGAGAAATATTAGTACTCCAATTTCGAACTCCAATGAACTAATATTCTCTTTATGAACTTTAGTCATTTGACCTATTGACGTTCAGGTCTCTAATCCACGTTTCCATACTACATTTGCCCTGCACAAGATACGAATGGCTACAAAAACATGAACTATTAACATCTAAAACAACATAAAACAAATTGATCTTTTCTATTTCACTACCCTAATGGTATATTGCACTGTGTTTAGGTCGTATACACCTGTCAGCTTTTCTTAAGTAAAACCAGCGTAAAACGCTGAAGTCTTTTAGTTTGGCACTAAAGTGAATCTCCGACTAGCTCTCGACCGGCTTCTGCTCGGGTGTGATTCCTCCCTCACTCTAGCCCATTGACATGTAAACAAATAATATATGAAACATAAAGACTATCTTCAACAAAACCAACATATGCGGAATAGAGAGGTAGGTGTAAACCTCTAATTGCCCTAACCCATCCATGGTCATCTAATACCCCGACTATTACAAAGATGACCCCTATAAACCGCATCCCTTTTCACACTTACCACATCAACAACCCATATTCAATAAATTTACTCACACATAATTTCCTTATATAACACAATCAAGACATTTGTTGTATTAAATGAACTAACTATTTAAAATATTCTTATTAACAATTTAAATCTATTTTTTTTTACAAAAAAACATACAACTTATAAATAAACTTGTCTGTCCCTTTCTAAATTGTTTTTTATAATTTGAATTTCGGCCGTAATAGAAAACTATTTATCTATGTTCTAAATTATTTTTATTTTATTATTTATATTCCTGTTTTAATATATATGTATGTGTATCTATTTGCTCTAAACTATATTTTATTTTCAATATTTTGTTTTTATGTTAGAACTCAAACTAGACGATTTATTCACACTACTGGACGTTCACAGTATCTTCTCTACTCTTAACCTATGCCTAAAGGAGCTCCCTGAAGTGGTTGTTCCTCGTGCAATAGGCACTCTAAGTTATTTCTTAATTTCGCGCGTAATTTGAGCACTAAGTATTTCTATAATTTTTGTCTAGATACGCATATATCGTCTCACTTTTAATTTTTTTTCGAAATTCCTTCATGAACATCGATTTTCTTTATCTACTATAAAAACCAAGAATTTTGGTGTATAACACTTAAATATTGATGAACGGGAAGTGGTCTCTCAAATCATTTTTTAATTTTTTAGGCAAAATGTCTTTTTTCCAAAAAATTAAAAAATCTTGATTTAGTAATTCGGCTCAAACTCAAGCAGTTCTAAATGGATTTGAACATCATTTCATGCATTAGAAAGCTTATTAAATTTCCTAAATGTTTCTTTAAGCAACATTGCCTTTTTGTTCGATGGTTTTTTATTTATAGCACTACAAATTCAGATTTTCAAATACAAACTTAACATTTTTTTTTTAATTGTTGCTTACCTTTTCATATATAAAAATTAAACAAGGCAAAACTTTTATATTCTTTAAATGCAGTATGGTAGGAAATTTTAAAATAAAGATTTTGGTGTAAATAACAGTTGCATTCTGTTAAGAAAAACTAGTTTTAGTTGAAATGAGTAAAGTTGTTTATAGGATAAAAAAGTATAAAAACTGAGACAGTCTAATATACATATTTAAATATAATTTTTTTTTCTTCACTTCTTTTTCCTGGGCCACTTTTTTTCTATACTGGGACTTCTTTTCTTCGAATTTCACATCCAATACAACGTTCTCGATACACACAATTTTTTCCACAACTTCACAATACTAACTTAATATTAACTTAATCCTAATAATTATCCTTATCTCTATTATATTCGCTATGTATTTTTTATATATATATATATGCTTAATGTGTTCTCGCTTCTTAATAAAATTTGCTTAAGCAAATATCTTCTGTCTGTGTATGTTCTCTATGCAGGTAATAATGTACATATATTTATTTCTCGACGGGTTTTTTAATAATAATCATAATAATCATACACTAATGCCGGCTTAATTACGACACGTCGCACCACCAATTTAAATTTATAAAATAAAAAAAATCTGTTACCTGGCTATTCGATCTGGCTCACTTACAGGGTAAAGTTTTCCCAATCTTTTTCTATCCTCATATGTGTATATGCACGTGAATAGCCAGCTATCAAAACAAGAAAACACTTTAACACACTTGTTTCTACCTTACAAGAATTTTTTTTTTATTATTATTTTTTAAACTTACGTTTTAACTTTCTTCCAAATCAAAACTTTTCTTCTTACAGTTTCGTTTGAAATAATCTTATTTCATCGAGCCGCTAACTAAGGTTATTTTTTTTTTATTTGGTTGTTTTAATATAAATGTTTTTTTTCACACTTCTAAATTTTATTTTTCTTAAGGAACACCTCTGCTCACACAGACTTTAACTTTATTTCTAATCTCATCGTATTATTTATTTTCCTTATGTATTTGAGATTTTCCCGCTTTCCAAATTCTCTCTTTTTCTTACATACAATTACATATTTATGATTTTCCCGCCGCGAAAGTATTTAAAAACTTAGACATTATGTATCTCCTAGTTCCCGCCACTGTCCATATAATAAGAGCATATAAAAAAAATATTTTAAACATTTTCCATCGAATATTTATCATGGGCTTTTCCCACTTTAAAATTTTACATAATTTAAATATCGATTTCTTGGCGGTTGTTTAATTTATGTATTAATCTGCCTATATAACTAACATTTTCCTCAGCAATATTATTACTATTTAATACCAGGAGACCAGACATTTTAATAAGTACTATACTTTCATTCAGTATTTCATATTATTTTCAATCTGATTTGAATTGCCCCCAAAATGTTTTGAATAAAAATATCATAAAAAAATACGCTACTTTACGTTATTCTTTCGCGTTGCCAACTCTTCATATGCCCAATACCCACATACATCTGCACAAGTATTCAACATATGTTTTTCTTTTCTTTCAGTTCATTTGACAGACAAAATCATGGCCGCATGTAAAAGTAATCAGCCAAATACAATTTTTGTCACATTCAATTTACGAATATGACTTATATTTATGGGACTCGGGCTGGGCACCCCTCCCAATTTCCTAAACCTATTGCGTTAAGGGACTCGGGGTCTTATACATTATTTCTACCCCCTCCCGCAGCTTTCCCTAAGGTTCCGCCACGCAAAATTTTTTTCCGGCCGCAGAGCCAGATGGTCAGTGGCGTATTCATGGGGGGTGCTAAGTAATGTTACCCCACTTGCAACAAAACTCCGGTCTCACTGAAAAATGAAGGAGAGGACGGTGTGCGAGCAAATAATTTGATACAACGTGGGGAATTCCCACCCCTGAGATACTCCAAGCCGGGTATACTAAGCCAATCAACTACTATTGGCTTATATTCGGATATCCCTAAGGCACTATTAAGGCTATACACCATTGTCAGATAAGTAGCATTAAATTACTATTTGCGACTAGAACTTTCGTTTTTTGATAAATTTTTTCTTTTTTTCAGGTTTTTAGAATTATTTTGCCATGCATTCCAGCCTATCGCCTGCGAGTTTCCTGTCCCAATAAAGACTACAAATTTATGCAATCCCATCGGTGAGAACAAAAAAAAAAACAATTCAACATTTGACAACATAAACTACATAAAAAAATCAGGTACTTTAGGATTTGCTGTTTAACACTTGGTTTGTAGTCATTCAGGTATGTGATGGAAATCGATTTGGAAAACGAAACGATTTGAAACCGATGATATAATTTTTAGAATTTTTAAAATTGTTTTTTTTTACAAATTCCCCTTATTTTCTGTCCATATTCTTTTAAATTATGTATTCCCTGAGTTAATTATACGGTTTTTTGAACAAAAAATTTAAATTCTAGTTCAGAAATTGATTTTAAAATCGCTCGAAATTCATCACACCTTTCAAAAACATTTGTTTTGAAATCGATCGATTTTCATCACATATCCGATTATATATTCTAATATCACAGCTCTTTCTTATCCTAAATATTGCACCTTATTTCATTTATCACAGTTTATTTATTCCAAATATTGCATTATAATTTAATGTCTTTTGAATGAAAAACTCCGATAGGACATCCTTGTAGCGACTCTAACTCGTACATATTATTTCCTATTGGCCTTGGAACGCGACATTTGATAAATTTTCGACAAAATTTTGAATTCAAATTTTTCCCAAAGTCACTAAGTACCGTATTTCGTCGATATACCTCCTGACCAGGTACTAGCTTTATATTTCTTGCCTTTTTGTTGTATCTTACCGCACTTTTTTCATAGGCCTCATGCAAATTCTTTTTAATCTTTTCTCTAATGATTTCTAGTCTATCTTTATTTTCCATGTGACTTATCTTATGGTCTGACAATGATTGTAGTTTTCTAGCTAACCTATAATCAACTCCACTGCAAAACATATGCATCCCAAATAAGGCGAAAAAAGGTGTCATACCTGTTGCTGAATGCACAGAGGTTCTCAATGCGCACTCTATTTCTGAAAGGTATAAATCCCAATCCCTATGATCATTTTCTAAATACGCTCTTATAGCTGCCAACACAGATTGGTTTACTCGTTCCGGTGCGTTTGATTGTGGTGAATACACAGCTGTTCTCAAATGATTAATTTTGTAGGTTTCCATTAATTCTGCAAATCCTTTAGCTGTAAATTGTGAACCATTGTCACTATGTATAATTTCTGGTACCCCAAATTTGTGGAAAATTTCGTGTACTAGAAATTGTACTACATTCGTAGTGGTGGCCTCTTTCATTGCCTTTAAAAACACGAATTTTGAGAAATGATCCATTATTATAAATATATAGCAATTTCCACTTTTTGATCGAGGATATTTTCCTAAAAAATCAATGTGTAGTTTTTGAAAAGGTCGTTCGGTCACTACCTCTTGCCCAATTTCCGGGATAAGATTGATATTAGCGGGTTTTGTCTCTTTTCATATTTGACATCTTTTGATAAATTCCCTAATTTGATGTGCCATTTTCGGCCAATAATAAAATCTTTTCAGTCTTTGTAATGTTTTTGCTATACCACCATGAGCAGAAGTAACTTCAGTATGAGCTTTTTCTATTAGGGCATTTGTAAAATTTGACGGAATCCATAACTTCCATTGTAGTTCATCCAAATCATGATAACAGTGTGATTTCTTATAAATTTTTCCATCTACAATTTTCAAATCAGGAAGCCTGAGTATATTATTTGTAATTTCTTCTGTGAGGTTCAAATACTCTTCGCTTTCAAACTCCAGAGTTTCCCAATCTAGAAGCTCAGCAGTTTCAAATTCTTCGACAGCATCAATATGGACCCTAAAGAGCATATCTGCCACTATATTTTCAGACCCTTTTCTATGCTCAATATCAAAAACGCTTGTAGTTGTAGAGACCATCTGGCAAGTCTTCCGCTCAAGTCTTTTAGTGTCATTATGAATTTTTTGCTTTCTTTTAAGTGTCGGTGAGCGGTGCAGAAATCGTAGCGAAGTTCTTAATAAAACGCCTATACCACCCTGCCGTTCCTAAAAAACTTCTTACCTCCCTTACAGTTCTCGGTAGTCGTATTTCCCTAATAGCTTGAATTTTTTCCGGGTCAGTTTTCAAGGTACCTCCCCCTATAATAAAGCCTAAGTATTTCAGTTCCTGAAAACAAAATTTTTATTTACCTAAACCTATAGTCAATTTAGCCTCACTCAGACATCTAACAACTTGTTCGAGTAATTTAATATGCTCTTCAAACGATCCGGAAATTATTAGCAAATCGTCCAAGTGTAATTAAAAGTCTTTCATTTAATTTTGATTTTTTGTTTATGAAGAATTCTTTATTTAGTGCGGCTAGTACGCACTGTTTGTAATTGTTATAAGAATTTATTTTGTTTAATAATGGTGTCCATTTTTATACTCAATAAATGCTTATTAAGCATTTTCATTACAGTGGAAGGTATAGCAGTTTGCTTAGCATTTTCTTACAATCCCGCAGACACTTGTCCAATAGCAAGAGTGGTGATAGTATTACTATTGACGACCGTGTGTACTGCTAGTATTGTATTCATACACACACACACAGCGCACAACACTCAAGTGGCTTATTCGTATTACATTAAACATGCGCCTGGTTCATTGCATGTAATGTATACTGAAATTATGTGTGCAAGCAACGTTAATATAAAAGATACGCTACACCTCCCTTTTACGGAAGAATGTTCATATAACTGAAAGTTTTATGGACATTCTTTAACAATTATGTATTATACTTAATTATGTGGAAACAATTTTGTTACTTGAATACTAATAACATTTATTATAATTAGGTGAATTTAATATTTTATTCATTATGGTAAGATTTAAGTCTATTCTTATGTACTATATGTTTTTTATTATTTTTCCTATCAACTATGGTTACATTATTTCTTAAATCTATATTTTTAATTTCATAAGGACCTTTATACCTATTATCTAATTTGTGCCCTAATTCATTTTTAATTAAAACTAAGTCTCCTACTCTGAAATTTACTTCTAATAATGACCTATCATAATTTAATTTTTGTTTAAGTTTAGACCTATCTATCATAGCGCGCGCTCTCTTATGTGCTATTTCCAACCTAAATTTAACTTCCTTAGCATAATTTTCAATATTATATAATGGTGTTATTTCTTGTATATTATTGAACTGTTGAAACCCATTTGGAAGTCTACCAAAAACTAACTCATAAGGACAATAGTCATGAACGAAAGATGGCGTAGTGTTAAAACAGTACGTGAAATATTTAAGCCATTCATCCCAATCGGTTTTGTCAACGGATATGTATGATCTTACATATTCGTTAAAAGTTCTGTGACTTCTTTCCACAGTTCCTAGAGTCTGGTGATGGTAAGCTGTTGATGTTATTTTTTCAATATTCAAAAGGTTACACAATTCAGTAAGTATTGAGTTTTTGTATTCTGTACCCATGTCTGAAATGAACGTCATCATTGGACCATAGGTAAGAATAAAATTTTCAAATATTGCTTTCGCAATGGCTTTTGCGCTTTTATCTTGTATAGGTACCGTTACAAGATATTTTGTCATGTCACATATTATGGTGACGGCATATTCATTTCCGAAATATGATTTTGGTAGTGGACCTATAGTATCCACAATTACCGTATCAAAAGGTTTATTTGGTGTATTTGTCAATGTCAGTGGTATATTCGTATGTTTTGTTATTTTAGCCGTTTGGCATTTTTGACACATTTTAACGTATTTTGTTATATCTCGAGTCATATTTTTCCAATAGTAGTATCTTTTTATTTTATTTAGAGTTCTTGAAACACCGGCATGTCCTCCCTCTGCGGGGTCATCGTGGTATCGTTTCATTATCTCTGTTTTTAATTTGGCATTTGTTACGTGGATCACCTCATTAAGTAGCGCTACTTTTAATAATTTATTGCCCATTTCTGGCAATAAATCTGTTGTTATACAAAACTCTTTTGTGAAATCTGGATATTGAAGTAATGTTGGACTCATTAATGCTTTTTTAAGATATTTAAATGCTGAGTCACAATCTTCAGTCCATTCGAACTGCACACCCTTTTTGGACAATCGTGTAAGATGTCTAGAATACTCTGAAAATTTTTTTGATAAATCTGCGATAGTAGTTGCAAAATGCTACAAATCTTCTTGCACTATCCGCATCTTTTGGTTGTGGATAATTTTCGATTACCGAATATTTACTATCGTCAGGCAGTATTCCTTTATCAGTGCATTTATGTCCTAGGTATGTTACTTCCCTCATGAAAAATGAACATTTTTCGGGATGTAACTTAAGATTGCGTTTTCGACATAATTCAAACACATTTGTTAAATTGTAAAGCATATGCTTTTCCGAACATCCTAAAACAACTAAGTCATCCATATAAAGAAATGCTTGTTCTGGTCGCAAACCAGTAAAAGCGAGTGTCATCATTCTTTGAAAAGAATTGGGCGCTATTTTTAAACCATAGGGCAATCTAGTAAATCTATAAGATCCATTTGCTGTTGAAAATGAAGTTAGATCTCTAGAGTTTTTTTTCTAGTCCAATTTGGTGAAAACCGGACATTAAATCTAGACATGAAAAATATTTGGGTCTACCGAGTTGGTCTAAAATGTCATCTATTCTAGGTAATGGAAATTTGTCTGCTATCAATTTCTTATTTAGTTGTCTATAATCCACTACGAGTCTCCATCTTTTTGTTTCTGAATTTGGAAGTGATTTCTTCGGTACCAGTAGAATTGGACTGTTGTACTCAGAATTTGATGGTTCCACTATTCTGTCGTCTATAAATTTTTTCACCTGTCCATCTATCTCCTCTTTGTGTGTATGTGGTATCCGGTAATTCTTAATGTACACCGGTTGTGAATCCCTTACTCTTAACTTTTGTTCATAGAAATTATTAATTGTTATTGTTTCTGATTCTAAACCGAAAATATCGCTGTATGATGTGCAAAGTTCCGTTAATGAATTTTTAAATTGTTCTGGAAAATTTTTCTGTAAAAGTTTTAATATTTCTGATTTTCTGTGTGTATTTTTGGTCGGATTTCGTTCGACTATTTCATATTCAGAAAGATTTTCGGTTTTTATTTTACTTTTATTAACTGATGTGATAGTGTTATTTGTATTTAGAATACGAATGTATGCTTTATTAGATTTTACCAATGTGTTTGCGATAAAGACTCCTGGTTCAAGTTCTTGATTTGGTATTAGTATTTCATTATCGCAATTAATAAAATTTACCTTACGTATTACTTCTGATCTTGGCGGCAATATAAGATTATCGCTCTTGTTAGTAATTGGTATTTCTATAGGTTGTGGTATATTGAATAGTCGTAGGACTAGGTAGTCATAATCCTGATTAAAATCTAATATACAATTATATTTCTTAATAAAATCCATACCAATGATTCCATCGCTTGGTATTGGGAAATTATTTTCTACTACTTGAAAATTGTGTGGTATTAGATAATTTTTAAATTTTAAATCAAAAAATATACTACCTATAGATTTAATTTCACCTTGTCCTATGCCACTTAATGTTGTGATTTTGTTAGTATTTATTTTCTTTAAATCAAAATATTTGGATTTTATGAGTGAAATGTCGGCACCTGTATCAACTAGTAGTGTTACTGTTGTGTTACTGTTATCTATATTAATCTGAATGAAATAACATAAGTTGAGGTTAAGGTTATACACTTTATTATTTACTGTTCGTAGTTTTCCGAACCATTTTCATTTGAGTTCATTGCTCGTACGTAGTGTCTATTACCACGATTATTGTCAGGTCTTTGTCTGTTTCTATTATTGTAATTGTTATTGTTGTTATTATTAATATTGTTATTTTGGGGATAATTGTTTCTCCTACGAAATCTTCTGTTATTTCCACGATAATAAGTGGGTCTTTGACCGAAATATAATACGGAGTTTTGTTGCCCTGTTGCTTCAGTGCAACTGCTTACACATTTACTCACGCCTTCATTCATATCATTGAATTGGCCTGCTTCCATGATAAGTTTTACTTTTTCATTGGAGCAGTTTTTTGTAATGGCTTTTACTGCAACTTGTGTAGAGTATTTGTTAGCTAGTTCACAAGATAAACCATCAGATATATATGCCGTTTCAAGTGACTTTGTGAGATTTTCTATTTCAGTACAGTATGCAGTTGGTGTTTTATTGTTTTGTTTTATGCTCATCAGTTTAGCTGACAAAACATGCACTGATTCACCTTTAACAGTTACTTTGAGCTTAGTGATAATTTCTTCTATTGTAGATTCTTCACTTATGAGATTTCTAGCATTTCCCTTAAGCTTTGTTTTAATTAGCGATATTGCAGAAGATTCGTGTAAACCCTTTATTAAATTAACTAATTGTAAGGAGTCTATGAACGACTGCAAATTTTCGGATTTTCCATCAAATTCCGTAATCAGCTTTGAAGCTGTATTTAGGAATTCTACCAATGTTTGTGTCATTTTAGTATCTGTTTTATTGTCTGTTGTCAAATTTACTGTTTCGTGTAGAGTCTCAGGTAGTTTTATCTGTATATTTTTTAAAGCGGCTATTTTTAGGACTTTGGTTTTTAAATCCAAAAAGAATCTTTCTGCTGCAATTTTTTGACTAAGTGTCAACCGATTATAGTTTACATTAAATATAATTCTTATTTCCTCAAGACTATTAAGTAGGATTTGGAAGTGATGTTGAATGGTCTCTTCCTTAGTTGGTCTTTCAACGTTCAGGCACTTATAAGAACGATCGAAGTGCTCTTTAATTAACTTAACCTTATTCAATATATCTTTCCATTCCATCTAAACTTTTCTAAATCATTGGCTCTAATATATTTTATCTAGATTATCTGCTCTGCTAGCATATTTTTTCTTGAGTCTTCTATTGTGCATTTGGTAAATGCGAATTATAAAATTAATTATTATGATTACTGTTATTATTAATATATAGATTTCTATAGTTAACAAATTTGTTTTTCCCTCAACTTCTTCTATTTCATTGATGACGTTGGCCTTGGGCCTGTCAAATTTTGTTTCAGATTTACAAATTAAAAATTTCTAACTCATTAACGTAATTACTAAAAAAAGAAATTCCCTTATGAAAAAAAAAATCCCTTATGAAATTAAAAATTAAAAAAAATAGATTTTAAGTTTTAATTTTACATTAAATATATTTTGATAAAATGTAAGAGTAAAATTATCTAAGTGGCATATTATTATAAAACTAATTAAAAATGTATAGATTTAAAAATGTCTTTCAAGTTTGACATTAAAAAAATAATTTTGTATATTTTTTTTTTTTTTTTTTTTTAATATTATTATTATTAAAATATTTTTCCTCAAGTTTTGCCTCGAGCGATTTGTTCGCTTATAGGCCCTAAGAGTGCAGATAATAAGGCCCGCACATCTGTTTTATAGTAATCAAACAAAATTTAATTCATGGTTTTTCTATTTACCATTAGAAATTCTATTTTGGCAATTCTTTCCCAAATTTTGGTCGCTCGTTCCCAAGGTGGTGGCGGTTGTTGGTTTAGTTCCCTCAGCAGGATAGCTTTCTCCCTCTTAAGTTTTTGAGTATAGCCTCCCCTTCTTCAAGGCTTTTTGGGTGGGGCGGTTGTTGATGACGTAAGGGTTGCCTTGTTTTTGTTTTGTTCTGGCGTGCCCTGTATTCCTCAATGGTTATGGGCTGTGGTCCCTCTTTCATTGAAGAAACATAAGATTCCTATGTCCGAATTGCCTTTTGGCCAGGCGGTACTTCTTTGACGCAGCTGACGGATCTTTTTGGCTGATCCGTCAGGACAAAATAAATATTATTATTTTTGTTTACTTTGGGTGCTCTACAAGGAAGCACTCCAAAGAACTGGCAGGATTATTTATTATTTTTGTTTATTTATTATTATTATTATTATTTATTATTATTATTTTGGGTGCTCTACAAGGAAGCACTCCAAAGAACTGGCAGGATCGCCATGTAATTAAAAGTCTTTCATTTAATTTTGATTTTTTGTTTATGAAGAATTTTTTATTTAGTGCGGCTAGTACGCACTGTTTGTAATTGTTATAAGAATTGATTTTGTTTAATAATTGTGTCCATTTTTTTACTCAATAAATGCTTATTAAGCATTTTCATCACAGTGGAAGGTATAGCGGTTTGCTTAGCATTTTCTTACAATCCCGCAGACACTTGTCCAATAGCAAGAGTGGTGATAGTTTTACTATTGACGACCGTGTGTACTGCTAGTATTGTATTCATACACACACACACAGCGCACAACACTCAAGTGGCTTATTCGTATTACATTAAACATGCGCCTGGTTCATTGCATGTAATGTATACTGAAATTATGTGTGCAAGCAATGTTAATATAAAAGACACGCTACATATAAACACGTTCTCTTTTAAATTTTGAGGAATGACCCTGTCCATTAATATGCATAATCGCTGCGCAGCGTTACATAAGCCGAAAGACATTACTCTAAATTGATACAATGGCCTCCCGGCCACCGTAAACGCTGTATAGGCTCTACTTTCCTCATCTAGCTCAATTTGCCAGAACGCGTATTTAAGGTCCACACTACTTATATAGTGTGTTTCATCGATTCTGCTCAGAATCCCATCTATGTTTTGTGGAGGATATGCATCTTTTATGGTTACCTTATTTAATTTACGTGCATCTAGACAAAACCGATTTTTTCCTGGTTTTTTCACTATAGTTGTCCGATTGCTCCAGGGACTATCACTTAGTTCTATTACTCCCAGACTAAGCATTTTGTCTATTTCACTATAGGTTATCTGTTGCACCGCCGGAGATATCGGGTAATATCGATCCTTTACTGGAACTGTCCCCTCTACTAATTTTATAGTGTTTTTCTATGTGTGTCAGTCCTAAACGTTTTTCCTCAAATGTGTCAAACTTGCGTAATACATCCTGGAGTTGTTTTCGTTGCCCTACGGTTAGGTTATGCTGTCCAAGAGTATATTCACTACTACACTCACCAAATTCTCTATCGATTCTCTCTATCTTCACCTCCTTCGCCGTAAAAATTTCCGGAGCCAATTTAAACACCCTCCAAAAGTCTATCCCTAGATATAAATTCTGTTCCAAATCAGGACAAAGATACAAAATAATTTCTTTCTTTTGATCTTTGTACATTATGGATACGTTTACTCTTCCTAGTATTCTATAATGCTGACCACTGGCAGTTATCACATTGGTCCGCACCTGTAGAATGTTCATTTTAAGTTCCTCCGTCAATTCCCTACAACCTTTACCTAATATACTAACCGAAGCTCCTGTACCTAGTAGTCCTAACATCTGTCTTCCTTTAACCTCAACATTCGCAAAAATCCTGTTATCATTCCCGGTTATTATTGCCCTATTTATTGACTCTACACAAATTCGTCTTATCTTCTTCCTCCTAGCAAAGTTTTCCCTAACTTTCCTAATTCTTCTAGATACTAATTACGCCCACTATCACTAAAAATTCGAGCCCTAACTTTGTCGTAGTTCTCCTGTCTTATCTCAGCCGATAAATAATGTCTCATTCCTGGCATATATGTTTGACCCTTCATAGTATTCCCTTCTAGAGATTTCTCGTTACCTAGTCTTTTAAGGAGGAGAGTTTCTCGATTTGACGAGGGTCCCCCTTTGTTCCCAAGCCCCGATTCCAGTTTCCCGATTGACAAACCGGACATTTAGGCGTTATTGTGTTGGGCTTACCGCATCTATAGCAGAAAAGGTTTCTTTCCGTGATTGGGCAATCCATAAATATATGACCTGGCTGCCTGCAATTCCAACAGGTGATTGGTTGCCTGTTTTGTTGGGCATTCCTTAGCGCTGTAACCTCATCTACGCAAACTTGCTGCCCGATTTCTTGCTCTATAGGTTCTTCAAATCTCGCTTACATATCTTTGTTGCCTCGGAGGGGGTGGCATGTTTTTATTTTCTTTTCTGGGGAAATAGCGCTCAGCTTCATGGCATTCAACCCTTAACTGCTCAACTGACGACACCGCTATTGGGTAAACAATTTTTCCTAAGCTTTCTTTTATATTTTTCTTCATTATTTTAATCATATCGTATTATGATAAGGGTTGCATTAGTTTTGAGCAAATTTTATTCATAATGTGGAAGTATTCGTCTATGCTTTCGTTGAACTGCTGTTTTCTTTCCACAAGATCACGCATTATTTCAAAATTAGACCGCGTCGATTGGAATTGACCTAATAGCGCATGCTTGAGTCCGCTCCAATCTAATATGCCTTGTGTTTTTATACACAACCAATACCATTCCCTTGCCGCTCCAGAAACTAAGAGATGAAAATCTCGTAGCACCTCCGACCATGGAATTTGATAATGGCTTTGAAGATGCTCTAGACGAAATATGAAATCTTCAACCCCCATGTGCGCTGAATTTCCATCGAACACTACGCCTAACTTATCTATCCTTATTCTTTGTTGGTCAACATTATTTAATACAGGGCCTTGTAACATTCCCCGCATAACTGGATCATTTATCCTGCCGGTACTAGTTGTATTGCTATCCTCAGAAAAATTTTCGGAATTATTTCTTGGATTCATTCTATTCTCTATAGGTCGACTATTTGCGGATGAGTTCTCATTGCCACTTTGGGCCTGCACTAACCTAGTTAAATTAGCCATAGAATTAGTCAAATCCGTAATAGTTCTTTTCATATCTGTCATTTCATCCTGAACCATTTTTTTTCACTTTAGCCTCCAAAGTTCTTTGAACCATCATTGCCTCATCTACTACCATTTCTCTAACTTCCGGTGCTATATTTTCCCAGGTGTAATATTCACACTAGATTGTGGGTTAATTTGGCTACTTTCTAAACTTTCTCTCCTAACATTTATAGTCTGAGATAAGTCCATAAACTGCGGCCTCGAATTTTCAGGATTCGTATTCATATTTGTTCTATTTGTTCTGGGTACTTTTGGATGCCAATGTGGAATAGATCTATTTGGATCGAAATATGGTTGTCTATCTCTTTTCCTATTCTGTGCCTGAGACCTTGTCTCAGGCTAGGCTAACCTACGAGCTTAGAATTCTTTTCGGTGGGAAAACAAATTAGACTGGTTTTAACTAATTAAATATTAATTAAATACAACTCAAAAAAAAAATTTTCACAAAAATTTGTATATATATACTATAGTACCTAAATGAAAAAATCCGAGAACCAATTACAAAAAAAAAAAATTTAAACACTTAAAGAACTCAGCCAAAATCATAAAAAATGCAAAAACAAATTATACTTAAATATTCTAATACAAAAACACACAAAGCAATAATGTATGAAAATTAAATCTTAAATAATTAAAAATATTTAAATAAAATTTAATTGATAAAAGTAAATAGATAAAAAACTTGAAAATAAATTGACAAATAAAAATACTAAAAGAAAACAAAACTCGATAAAGAAAACATTAAACTAAATAATCAAGCAATTTGCTCCAAAAATATTTAAATGAGAATATTAAAAAAATTATAAATCGATAATAAAAAATAACTAAATAATTAAAATATATTGATAAACTAAAATAACTAAACAAATACAATAATTGATACTAAATTGGTAAAAAAAACAATATTTATATATTCACTATTTCTTTTTTCTAGTTTTGTTGATTTTAAGTGTGAAGCGGTGTTATCTATTTCTTAAGCTTTTCCGTCATATGTTGTAAATCATTCTAACACAAAGGAAACAAAACAAGGTTAGTTATTTTGACATAATCATATCCACTTTTCTATGATTATTATCACACTAACAGATTTACTTAATATCTTCTGATACTACAGACCTTAAAAAAAAATTATTTAAAGCGGCTATCGTCCAAATACAAATAACTCTGCTACACTAATAACTAACATAAGACTGAAACTATTTAACAAAAACTGGAGAAATATTAGTACTGATAGGATTCAATTTCGAACTCCAATGAACTAATATTCTCTTTATGAACTTTAGTCATTTGTCCTATTGACGTTCAGGTCTCTAATCCACGTTTCCATACTACATTTACCCTGCACAAGATACAATTGGCTACAAAACCATGAACTATTAACATCTAAAACAACATAAAACAAATTGATATTTTCTATTTCACTACCCTAATGGTCTATTGCACTGTGTTTAGGTCGTATACACCTGTCAGCTTTTCTTAAGTAAAACCAGTGTAAAACGAGAAGTCTTTTAGTTTGGGCGCCATATTGTTACGTGTCAGTTATTGGCACTAAAGTGAATCTCCGACTAGCTCTCGACCGGCTTCTTCTCGGGTGTGATTCCTCCCTCACTCTATCCCATTGACATGTAAACAAATAATATATGAAACATAAAGACTATCTTCAACAAAACCAACATATGCGGAATAGAGAGGTAGGTGTAAACCTCTAATTGCCCTAACCCATCCATGGTCATCTAATACCCCGACTATTACAAAGATGACCCCTATAAACCGCATCCCTTTTCACACTTACTACATCAACAACCCATATTCAATAAATTTACTCACACATAATTTCCTTATATAACACAATCAAGACATTTGTTGTATTAAATGAACTAACTATTTAAAATATTCTTATTAACAATTTAAATCTATTTTTTTTACAAAAAAACATACAACTTATAAATAAACTTGTCTGTCCCTTTCTAAATTGTTTTTTTATAATTTGAATTTCGGCCGTAATAGAAAACTATTTATCTATGTTCTAAATTATTTTTATTTTATTATTTCTATTCCTATTTTAATATATATGTGTATCTATTTGCTCTAAACTATATTTTATTTTCAATATTTTGTTTTTATGTTAGAACTCAAACTAGACGATTTATTCACACTACTGGACGTTCACAGTATCTGCTCTACTCTTAACCTATGCTTAAAGGAGCTCCCTGAAGTGGTTGTTCCTCGTGCAATAGGCACTCTAAGTTATTTCTTAATTTCGCGCGTAATTTGAGCACTAAGTATTTCTATAATTTTTTATAATTTTTGTCTAGATACGCATATATATTAGACCGTCTCACTTTCAATTTTTTTTCGAAATTCCTTCATGAACATCGATTTTCTTTATCTACTATAAAAACCAAGAATTTTGGTGTATAACACTTAAATATTGATGAACGGGAAGTGGTCTCTCAAATCATTTTTCCAAAAAATTAAAAAATCTTGATTAAGTAATTCGGCTCAAACTCAAGCAGTTCTAAATGGATTTGAACATCATTTCATGCATTAGAAAGCTTGTTAAATTTCCTAAATGTTTCTTAAAGCAACATTGCCTTTTTGTTCGATGGTTTTTTATTCATAGCACTACAAACTCAGATTTTCAAATACAAACGTAACATTTTTTTTTAATTGTTGCTTACCTTTTCATATATAAAAATTAAACGAGGCAAAACTTTTATATTCTGTAAATGCAGTCTGGTAGGAAATTTTAAAATAACGATTTTGGTGTAAATAACAGTTGCATTCTGTTAACAAAAACTACAGTTTTAGCTGAAATGAGTAAAGTTGTTTATTTCTAAATTTGCTTATATTTCATAAATACATTATAAAGTAAGAACATATTGGCCTTTTTATTTTTTCAAATATGCTAAAATTGTGCTTTTGTTGGAGTTTGGATGCGTTTTGTGAAAATTCTCGATGACTTGAAATAAATCATTTTGGATGTGGCGTTTCCCATACAAAGACGTTATACATATCTGTATATTTGGAGAACGAAACGAGCTAAAGTTTCCAAATTAGGTACAAACATATCGGTTATCAATACACAGCATCCCACAAAATATGGGCGGGATTGAAAAAGCGGGCATGGTACCTCCCGTATAAAGATATTATTTAAAATACCCAAAATTTTAAATTGTAGGGCTCTAGTATGACATATGAATACGTTTTATATATCAAAATATCAGACATTTTTAGCAGAATATATTTCCCGAAAACCCTGCAAGTTTTTTCCCAAAAGGAGTAATGCCCAAAATAAAATTTTTTTTAAACATACCCATTTTCGGGAACAATAGATCTTTCCGAGTCCAAGTGTTAGTATCTAAGTAAATGGTAAATTTCTGGCTAAGGGCGTGGGTAAATAAATCTGCCAAATCGGTTAAGAAATGGTTAAGTTATTAGCAAAAAACTCCAAAAATGGGCTAAAAAGTATCAAAATTTTTATAAAAACTAAAATTTTAGAGCTGTCATATGACCTATGGTTACGTGTAATTATCAAAAGATTGGAAATTTTTATAAGAACATATTTGCTGAAAAACTCGGAAAAAACGGTTAAGATACAAAAAAGTAATTACCAAAATATAATTATTTTTTTTATATTCAGAAATAAACAACTTTACTCATTTCAACTAAAACTGCAGTTTTTCTTGACAGAATGGTACTGTTATTTACACTAAAATCTTTATTTTAAAATTTCTTACCATACTGCATTTACAGAATATAAAAGTTTTGCCTCGTTCAAATTTTTATATATGAAAAGGTAAGCAAAAATTAAAAAAAAATTTTAAGTTTGTATTTGAAAATCTGAATTTGTAGTGCTATGAATAAAAAACCATCGAACAAACTGGCAATGTTGCTTTAAGAAACATTAAGAAAATTTAATATGCTTTCTAATGCATGTACTGATGTTCAAATCCATTTAGAACTGCTTGAGTTTGAGGCAAATTTCTAAATCAAGATTTTTTAATTTATTTGGAAAAAAGGCATTTTGCCTAAAAAATTCAAAAACGATTTGAGGGACCACTTCCCGTTCATCAATATTTAAGTGTTATACACCAAAATTCTTGGTTTTTATAGAAGATAAAGAAAATCGATGTTCATGAAGGAACTTCGCAAAAAGTATAAAAACTGAGACAGTCTAATATACATATTTAAATATAATTTTTTTTTCTTCACTTCTTTTTCCTGGGCCACTTTTTTTCTATACTAGGACTTCTTTTCTTCGATTTTCACATCCAATACAACGTTCTCGATACACACAATTTTTTCCACAACTTCACAATACTAACTTAATCCTAATAATTATCCTTATCTCTATTATATTCGCTATGTATTTTTTATATATATATATGCTTAATGTGTTCTCGCTTCTTAATAAAATTTGCTTAAGCAAATATCTTCTGTCTGTGTATGTTCTCTATGCAGGTAATAATGTACATATATTTATTTCTCGACGTGTTTTTTTTTTTTAATAATCATACACTTATTCCGGCTTAATTACGACACGTCGCACCACCAATTTAAATTTATAAAATAAAAAAAATCTGTTACCTGGCTATTCGATCTGGCTCACTTACAGGGTAAAGTTTTCCCAATCTTTCTCTATCCTCATATGTGTATATGCACGTGAATAGCCAGCTATCAAAACAATAAAACACTTTAACACACTTGTTTCTAAAACTTACGATTTAACTTTCTTCCAAATCAAAACTTTTCTTCTTACAGTTTCGTTTGAAATAATCTTATTTCATCGAGCCGCTAACTAAGGTTATTATTTTTTTTTTTATTTGGTTGTTTTAATATAAATGTTTTTTTTCACACTTCTAAATTTTATTTTTCTTAAGGAACACCTCTGCTCACACAGACTTTAACTTTATTTCTAATCGCATCGTATTATTTATTTTCCTTAAATACCTCCACGGATCTATGTATTTGAGATTTTTCCGCTTTCCAAATTCTCTCTTTTTCTTACATACAATTACATATTTATGATTTTCCCGCCGCGAAAGTATTTAAAAACTTAGACATTATGTATCTCCTAGTTCCCGCCACTGTCCATATAATAAGAGCATATAAAAAAAATATTTTAAATATTTTCCATCGAATATTTATCATATGATTTTCCCACTTTAAAATTTTACATAATTTAAATATCGATTTCTTGGCGGTTGTTTAATTTATGTATTAATCTGTCTATATAACTAACATTTTCCTCAGCAATATACCCTATTATACTCTCTATCCTTACTATTTAATACCAGGAGACCAGACATTTTAATAAGTACTATACTTTCATTCAGTATTTCATATTATTTTCAATCTGATTTGAATTGCCCCCAAAATGTTTTGAATGAAAAATATCATAAAAAAATACGCTACTTTACGTTATTCTTTCGCGTTGCCAACTCTTCATATGCCCAATACCCACATACATCTGCACAAGTATTCAACATATGTTTTTCTTTTCTTTCAGTTCATTTGACAGACAAAATCATGGCCGCATGTAAAAGTAATCAGCCAAATACAATTTTTGTCACATTCAATTTACGAATATGACTTATATTTATGGGACTCGGGCTGGGCACCCCTCCCAATTTCCTAAACCTATTGCGTTAAGGGACTCGGGGTCTTATACATTATTTCTACCCCCTCCCGCAGCTTTCCCTAAGGTTCCGCCACGCAAAATTTTTTTCCGGCCGCAGAGCCAGATGGTCAGTGGCGTATTCATGGGGGGTGCTAAGTAATGTTACCCCACTTGCAACAAAACTCCGGTCTCACTGAAAAATGAAGGAGAGGACGGTGTGCGAGCAAATAATTTGATACAACGTGGGGAATTCCCACCCCTGAGATACTCCAAGCCGGGTATACTAAGCCAATCAACTACTATTGGCTTATATTCGGATATCCCTAAGGCACTATTAAGGCTATACACCATTGTCAGATAAGTAGCATTAAATTACTATTTGCGACTAGAACTTTCGTTTTTTGATAAATTTTTTCTTTTTTTCAGGTTTTTAGAATTATTTTGCCATGCATTCCAGCCTATCGCCTGCGAGTTTCCTGTCCCAATAAAGACTACAAATTTATGCAATCCCATCGGTGAGAACAAAAAAAAAAACAATTCAACATTTGACAACATAAACTACATAAAAAAATCAGGTACTTTAGGATTTGCTGTTTAACACTTGGTTTGTAGTCATTCAGGTATGTGATGGAAATCGATTTGGAAAACGAAACGATTTGAAACCGATGATATAATTTTTAGAATTTTTAAAATTGTTTTTTTTTACAAATTCCCCTTATTTTCTGTCCATATTCTTTTAAATTATGTATTCCCTGAGTTAATTATACGGTTTTTTGAACAAAAAATTTAAATTCTAGTTCAGAAATTGATTTTAAAATCGCTCGAAATTCATCACACCTTTCAAAAACATTTGTTTTGAAATCGATCGATTTTCATCACATATCCGATTATATATTCTAATATCACAGCTCTTTCTTATCCTAAATATTGCACCTTATTTCATTTATCACAGTTTATTTATTCCAAATATTGCATTATAATTTAATGTCTTTTGAATGAAAAACTCCGATAGGACATCCTTGTAGCGACTCTAACTCGTACATATTATTTCCTATTGGCCTTGGAACGCGACATTTGATAAATTTTCGACAAAATTTTGAATTCAAATTTTTCCCAAAGTCACTAAGTACCGTATTTCGTCGATATACCTCCTGACCAGGTACTAGCTTTATATTTCTTGCCTTTTTGTTGTATCTTACCGCACTTTTTTCATAGGCCTCATGCAAATTCTTTTTAATCTTTTCTCTAATGATTTCTAGTCTATCTTTATTTTCCATGTGACTTATCTTATGGTCTGACAATGATTGTAGTTTTCTAGCTAACCTATAATCAACTCCACTGCAAAACATATGCATCCCAAATAAGGCGAAAAAAGGTGTCATACCTGTTGCTGAATGCACAGAGGTTCTCAATGCGCACTCTATTTCTGAAAGGTATAAATCCCAATCCCTATGATCATTTTCTAAATACGCTCTTATAGCTGCCAACACAGATTGGTTTACTCGTTCCGGTGCGTTTGATTGTGGTGAATACACAGCTGTTCTCAAATGATTAATTTTGTAGGTTTCCATTAATTCTGCAAATCCTTTAGCTGTAAATTGTGAACCATTGTCACTATGTATAATTTCTGGTACCCCAAATTTGTGGAAAATTTCGTGTACTAGAAATTGTACTACATTCGTAGTGGTGGCCTCTTTCATTGCCTTTAAAAACACGAATTTTGAGAAATGATCCATTATTATAAATATATAGCAATTTCCACTTTTTGATCGAGGATATTTTCCTAAAAAATCAATGTGTAGTTTTTGAAAAGGTCGTTCGGTCACTACCTCTTGCCCAATTTCCGGGATAAGATTGATATTAGCGGGTTTTGTCTCTTTTCATATTTGACATCTTTTGATAAATTCCCTAATTTGATGTGCCATTTTCGGCCAATAATAAAATCTTTTCAGTCTTTGTAATGTTTTTGCTATACCACCATGAGCAGAAGTAACTTCAGTATGAGCTTTTTCTATTAGGGCATTTGTAAAATTTGACGGAATCCATAACTTCCATTGTAGTTCATCCAAATCATGATAACAGTGTGATTTCTTATAAATTTTTCCATCTACAATTTTCAAATCAGGAAGCCTGTGTATATTATTTGTAATTTCTTCTGTGAGGTTCAAATACTCTTCGCTTTCAAACTCCAGAGTTTCCCAATCTAGAAGCTCAGCAGTTTCAAATTCTTCGACTACAGCATCAATAGGGACCCTAAAGAGCATATCTGCCACTATATTTTCAGACCCTTTTCTATGCTCAATATCAAAAACGCTTGTAGTTGTAGAGACCATCTGGCAAGTCTTCCGCTCAAGTCTTTTAGTGTCATTATGAATTTTTTGCTTTCTTTTAAGTGTCGGTGAGCGGTGCAGAAATCGTAGCGAAGTTCTTAATAAAACGCCTATACCACCCTGCCGTTCCTCCCTTAAAGTTCTCGGTAGTCTTATTTCCCAAATAGCTTGAATTTTTTCCGGGTCAGTTTTCAAGGTACCTCCCCCTATAATAAAGCCTAAGTATTTCAGTTCCTGAAAACAAAATTTTTATTTACCTAATCCTATCGTCAATTTAGCCTCACTCAGACATCTAGCAACTTGTTCGAGTAATTTAATATGCTCTTCAAACGATCTGGAAATTATTAGCAAATCGTCCAAGTGTAATTAAAAGTCTTTCATTTAATTTTGATTTTTTGTTTATGAAGAATTCTTTATTTAGTGCGGCTAGTACGCACTGTTTGTAATTGTTATAAGAATTTATTTTGTTTAATAATTGTGTCCATTTTTATACTCAATAAATGCTTATTAAGCATTTTCATTACAGTGGAAGGTATAGCGGTTTGCTTAGCATTTTCTTACAATCCCGCAGACACTTGTCCAATAGCAAGAGTGGTGATAGTATTACTATTGACGACTGTGTGTACTGCTAGTATTGTATTCATACACACACACACAGCGCACAACACTCAAGTGGCTTATTCGTATTACATTAAACATGCGCCTGGTTCATTGCATGTAATGTATACTGAAATTATGTGTGCAAGCAATGTTAATATAAAAGACACGCTACACCTCCCTTTTACGGAAGAATGTTCATATAACTGAAAGTTTTATGGACATTCTTTAACAATTATGTATTATACTTAATTATGTGAAAACAATTTTGTTACTTGAATACTAATAACATTTATTATAATTAGGTGAATTTAATATTTTATTCATTATGGTAAGATTTAAGTCTATTCTTATGTACTATATGTTTTTTATTAACTATCAACTATGGTTACATTATTTCTTAAATCTATATTTTTAATTTCATAAGGACCTTTATACCTATTATCTAATTTGTGCCCTACTTCATTTTTAATTAAAACTAAGTCTCCTACTCTGAAATCTACTTCTAATAATGACCTATCATAATTTAATTTTTGTTTAAGTTTAGACCTATCTATCATAGCGCGCGCTCTCTTATGTGCTATTTCTAACCTAAATTTAACTTCCTTAGCATAATTTTCTATATTATATAATGGTGTTATTTCTTGTATATTATTGAACTGTTGAAACCCATTTGGAAGTCTACCAAAAACTAACTCATAAGGACAATAGTCATGAACGAAAGATGGCGTAGTGTTAAAACAGTACGTGAAATATTTAAGCCATTCATCCCAATCGGTTTTGTCAACGGATATGTATGATCTTACATATTCGTTAAAAGTTCTGTGACTTCTTTCCACAGTTCCTAGAGTCTGGTGATGGTAAGCTGTTGATGTTATTTTTTCAATATTCAAAAGGTTACACAATTCAGTAAGTATTGAGTTTTTGTATTCTGTACCCATGTCTGAAATGAACGTCATCATTGGACCATAGGTAAGAATAAAATTTTCAAATATTGCTTTCGCAATGGCTTTTGCGCTTTTATCTTGTATAGGTACCGTTACAAGATATTTTGTCATGTCACATATTATGGTGACGGCATATTCATTTCCGAAATATGATTTTGGTAGTGGACCTATAGTATCCACAATTACCGTATCAAAAGGTTTATTTGGTGTATTTGTCAATGTCAGTGGTATTTTCGTATGTTTTGTTATTTTAGCCGTTTGGCATTTTTGACACATTTTAACGTATTTTGTTATATCTCGAGTCATATTTTTCCAATAGTAGTATCTTTTTATTTTATTTAGAGTTCTTGAAACACCGGAATGTCCTCCCTCTGCGGGGTCATCGTGGTATCGTTTCATTATCTCTGTTATTAATTTGGCAATTGTTACGTGGATCACCTCATTAAGTAGCGCTACTTTTAATAATTTATTGCCCATTTCTTTAAATTCATTAATAGAGATAAATTCGAAAATTTTCTCATTGGGTGCCACTTGTACTTTATGAATATTTAATTTACCGGCCACTTCTTCGAGCCTAGGGAAAAATTGTCCTAAGTCAAATTTCCCATTAGTAAAAAATTCATCTACATTTATACATGCTATTATAGATTTGCCACGTTTAATATAAACTTTTTGTGGGGTAATCTTTAGCTTACAAAATTTTCTGACGTCAGAATTAATAATTGGTTCAAATACATTGGGCTTCTCATTTTCATTATTTAAATGCCGTTTATTTGGTGTAATTGGATATTTCTTTTTAAGTGCATTGTTTTTCATTGCTCGAGTTGTTACTTTGCATACATTGTTGTTTTTATTATTTATTTCTTTTAAGTCATTTATTGTAATGCGTGACAAAGCGTCGGCCACATAATTATCTTTTCCCCTAAGATATTCTACAGTGAAATCATATTCTTCCAAGTCCAGTCTCATTCTAGTTAGTTTTGAGCTTGGATTTTTCATGGAAAGGAGGTATGACAGAGGTCTGCGATCAGTGCGGACAAGAAAATGTTTACCATAAATATATGGTCTAAAATGTGTGATGGCCCAGTGTATAGCGGTTAATTCTTGTTCAATTGTTGATTTGTTTCTCTCGCCTTTTGTAAATATTTTGGATGCATATGCTATTGGTAGATGTTTTCCCTCATGTTCTTGAGTTAGTACAGCTCCACAAGCATGTTTGCTTGCATCTGTTGTTATACAAAACTCTTTTGTGAAATCTGGATATTGAAGTAATGTTGGACTCATTAATGCTTTTTTAAGATATTTAAATGCTGAGTCACAATCTTCAGTCCATTCGAACTGCACACCCTTTTTGGACAATCGTGTAAGATGTCTAGAATACTCTGAAAATTTTTTGATAAATCTGCGATAGTAGTTGCAAAATGCTACAAATCTTCTTGCACTATCCGCATCTTTTGGTTGTGGATAATTTTCGATTACCGAATATTTACTATCGTCAGGCAGTATTCCTTTATCAGTGCATTTATGTCCTAGGTATGTTACTTCCCTCATGAAAAATGAACATTTTTCGGGATGTAACTTAAGATTGCGTTTTCGACATAATTCAAACACATTTGTTAAATTGTAAAGCATATGCTTTTCCGAACATCCTAAAACAACTAAGTCATCCATATAAAGAAATGCTTGTTCTGGTCGCAAACCAGTAAAAGCGAGTGTCATCATTCTTTGAAAAGAATTGGGCGCTATTTTTAAACCATAGGGCAATCTAGTAAATCTATAAGATCCATTTGCTGTTGAAAATGAAGTTAGATCTCTAGAGTTTTTTTTTAGTCCAATTTGGTGAAAACCGGACATTAAATCTAGACATGAAAAATATTTGGCTCTACCGAGTTGGTCTAAAATGTCATCTATTCTAGGTAATGGAAATTTGTCTGCTATCAATTTCTTATTTAGTTGTCTATAATCCACTACGAGTCTCCATCTTTTTGTTTCTGAATTTGGAAGTGATTTCTTCGGTACCAGTAGAATTGGACTGTTGTACTCAGAATTTGATGGTTCCACTATTCTGTCGTCTATTAATTTTTTCACCTGTCCATCTATCTCCTCTTTGTGTGTATGTGGTATCCGGTAATTCTTAATGTACACCGGTTGTGAATCCCTTACTCTTAACTTTTGTTCATAGAAATTATTAATTGTTATTGTTTCTGATTCTAAACCGAAAATATCGCTGTATGATGTGCAAAGTTCCGTTAATGAATTTTTAAATTGTTCTGGAAAATTTTTCTGTAAAAGTTTTAATATTTCTGATTTTCTGTGTGTATTTTTGGTCGGATTTCGTTCGACTATTTTATATTCAGAAAGATTTTCGGTTTTTATTTTACTTTTATTAACTGATGTGATCGTGTTATTTGTATTTAAAATACGAATGTATGCTTTATTAGATTTTACCAATGTGTTCGCGATAAAGACTCCTGGTTCAAGTTCTTGATTTGGTATTAGTATTTCATTATCGCAAATAATAAAATTTACCTTACGTATTACTTCTGATCTTGGCGGCAATATAAGATTATCGCTCTTGTTAGTAATTGGTATTTCTATAGGTTGTGGTATATTGAATAGTCGTAGGACTAGGTAGTCATAATCCTGATTAAAATCTAATATACAATTATATTTCTTAATAAAATCCATACCAATTATTCCATCGCTTGGAATTGGGAAATTATTTTCTACTACTTGGAAATTGTGTGGTATTAGATAATTTTTAAATTTTAAATCAAAAAATATACTACCTATAGATTTAATTTCACCTTGTCCTATGCCACTTAATGTTGTGATTTTGTTAGTATTTATTTTCTTTAAATCAAAATATTTGGATTTTATGAGTGAAATGTCGGCACCTGTATCAACTAGTAGTGTTACTGTTGTGTTACTGTTATCTATATTAATCTGAATGAAATAACATAAGTTGAGGTTAAGGTTATACACTTTATTATTTACTGTTCTAATCTTAGGGGATGTTCGTAGTTTTCCGAACCATTTTCATTTGAGTTCATTGCTCGTACGTAGTGTCTATTACCACGATTATTGTCAGGTCTTTGTCTGTTTCTATTATTGTAATTGTTATTGTTGTTATTATTAATATTGTTATTTCGGGGATAATTGTTTCTCCTACGAAATCTTCTGTTATTTCCACGATAATAAGTGGGTCTTTGACCGAAATATAATACGGAGTTTTGTTGCCCTGTTGCTTCAGTGCAACTGCTTACAAATTTACTCACGGATTCATTCATATCATTGAATTGACCTGCTTCCATGATAAGTTTTACTTTTTCATTGGAGCAGTTTTTTGTAATGGCTTTTACTGCAACTTGTGTAGAGTATTTGTTAGCTAGTTCACAAGATAAACCATCAGATATATATGCCGTTTCAAGTGACTTTGTGAGATTTTCTATTTCAGTACAGTATGCAGTTGGTGTTTTATTGTTTTGTTTTATGCTCATCAGTTTAGCTGACAAAACATGCACTGATTCACCTTTAAGTTACTTTGAGTTTAGTGATAATTTCTTCTATTGTAGATTCTTCACTTATGAGATTTCTAGCATTTCCCTTAAGCTTTGTTTTAATTACCGATATTGCAGAAGATTCGTGTATACCCTTTATTAAATTAACTAATTGTAAGGAGCCTATGAACGACTGCAAATTTTCGGATTTTCCATCAAATTCCTTAATCAGCTTTGAAGCTGTATTTAGGAATTCTACCAATGTTTGTGTCATTTTAGTATCTGTTTTATTGTCTGTTGTCAAATTTACTGTTTCGTGTAGAGTCTCAGGTAGTTTTATCTGTATATTTTTTAAAGCGGCTATTTTTAGGACTTTGGTTTTTAAATCCAAAAAGAATCTTTCTGCTTCAATTTTTTGACTAAGTGTCAACCGATTATAGTTTACATTAAATATAATTCTTATTTCCTCAAGACTATTAAGTAGGATTTGGAAGTGATGTTGAATGGTCTCTTCCTTAGTTGGTCTTTCAACGTTCAGGCACTTATAAGAACGATCGAAGTGCTATTTAATTAACTTAACCTTATTCAATATATCTTTCCATTCCATCTAAACTTTTCTAAATCATTGGCTCTATTATATTTTATCTAGATTATCTGCTCTGCTAGCATATTTTTTCTTGAGTCTTCTATTGTGCATTTGGTAAATGCGAATTATAAAATTAATTATTATGATTACTGTTATTATTAATATATAGATTTCTATAGTTAACAAATTTGTTTTTCCCTCAACTACTTCTATTTCATTGATGACGTTGGCCTTGGGCCTGTCAAATTTTGTTTCAGATTTACACATTAAAAATTTCTAACTCATTAACGTAATTACTAAAAAAAAGAAATTCCCTTATGAAAAAAAAAATCCCTTATGAAATTAAAAATTAAAAAAAATAGATTTTAAGTTTTAATTTTACATTAAATATATTTTGATAAAATGTAAGAGTAAAATTATCTAAGTGGCATATTATTATGAAACTAATTAAAAATGTATAGATTTAAAAATGTCTTTCAAGTTTGACATTAAAAAAATAATTTTGTATATTTTTTTTTTTTTTTTTTTAATATTATTATTATTAAAATATTTTTCCTCAAGTTTTGCCTCGAGCGATTTGTTCGCTTATAGGCCCTAAGAGTGCAGATAATAAGGCCCGCACATCTGTTTTATAGTAATCAAAAAAAATTTAATTCATGGTTTTTCTATTTACCATTAGAAATTCTATTTTGGAAATTCTTTCCCAAATTTTGGTCGCTCGTTCCCAGGGTGGTGGCGGTTGTTGGTTTAGTTCCCTCAGCAGGATAGCTTTCTCCCTCTTAAGTTTTTGAGTATAGCCTCCCCTTCTAGGCTTTTTGGGTGGGGCGGTTGTTGATGACGTAAGGGTTGCCTTGTTTTTGTTCTGGCGTGCCCTGTATTCCTCAATGGTTATGGGCTGTGGTCCCTCTTTCATTGAAGAAACATAAGATTCCTATGTCCGAATTGCCTTTTGGCCAGGCGGTACTTCTTTGACGCAGCTGACGGATCTTTTTGGCTGATCCGTCAGGACAAAATAAATATTATTATTTTTGTTTACTTTGGGTGTTCTACAAGGAAGCACTCCAAAGAACTGGCAGGATTATTTATTATTTTTGTTTATTTATTATTATTATTATTTTGGGTGCTCTACAAGGAAGCACTCCAAAGAACTGGCAGGATCGCCATGTAATTAAAAGTCTTTCATTTAATTTTGATTTTTTGCTTATGAAGAATTTTTTATTTAGTGCGGCTAGTACGCACTGTTTGTAATTGTTATAAGAATTGATTTTGTTTAATAATTGTGTCCATTTTTTTTACTCAATAAATGCTTATTAAGCATTTTCATTACAGTGGAAGGTATAGCGGTATGCTTAGCATTTTCTTACAATCCCGGAGACACTTGTCCAATAGCAAGAGTGGTGATAGTATTACTATTGACGACCGTGTGTACTGCTAGTATTGTATTCATACACACACACACAGCGCACAACACTCAAGTGGCTTATTCGTATTACATTAAACATGCGCCTGGTTCATTGCATGTAATGTATACTGAAATTATGTGTGCAGGCAATGTTAATATAAAAGACACGCTACATATAAACACGTTCTCTTTTAAATTTTGAGGAATGACCCTGTCCATTAATATGCATAATCGCTGCGCAGCGTTACATAACCCGAATGGCATTACTCTAAATTGATACAATGGCCTCCCGGCCACCGTAAACGCTGTATAGGCTCTACTTTCCTCATCTAGCTCAATTTGCCAGAACGCGTATTTAAGGTCCACACTACTTATATAGTGTGTTTCATCGATTCTGCTCAGAATCCCATCTATGTTTTGTGGAGGATATGCATCTTTTATGGTTACCTTATTTAATTTACGTGCATCTAGACAAAACCGATTTTTTCCTGGTTTTTTCACTATAGTTGTCCGATTGCTCCAGGGACTATCACTTAGTTCTATTACTCCCAGACTAAGCATTTTGTCTATTTCACTATAGGTTATCTGTTGCACCGCCGGAGATATCGGGTAATCTCGATCCTTTACTGGAACTGTCCCCTCTACTATATAAAATTAGTAGAGTGTTAGTTAGAGTGTTTTTCTAAGTGTGTCAGTCCCAAACCTTTTTCCTCAAATGTGTCAAACTTGCAGAATACATCCTGGAGTTGTTTTCGTTGCCCTACGGTTAGGTTATGCTGTCTAAGAGTATATTCACTACTACACTCATCAAATTCTCTATCGATTCTCCCTATCTTCACATCCTCCGCCGTAAAAATTTCCGGAGCCAATTTAAACACCCTCCAAAAGTCTATCACTGGCAGTTATCACATTGGTCCGCACCTGTAGAATGTTCATTTTAAGTTCCTCCGTCAATTCCCTACAACCTTTACCTAATATACTAACCGAAGCTCCTGTATCTAATAGTCCTAACATCTGTCTTCCTTTAACCTCAACATTCGCAAAAATCCTGTTATCATTCCCGGTTATTATTGCCCTATTTATTGACTCTACACAAATTCGTCTTATCTTCTTCCTCCTAGCAAAGTTTTCCCTAACTTTCCTAATTCTTCTAGATACATAATTACGTCCAATATTAATTAAAAATTCGAGCCCTAACTTTGTCGTAGTTCTCCTGTCTTATCTCGGCCGATAAATAATGTCTCATTCCTGGCATATATGTTTGACCCTTCATAGTATTCCCTTCTAGAGATTTCTCGTTACCTAGTCTTTTAAGGAGGAGAGTTTCTCGATTTGACGAGGGTCCCCCTTCGTTCCCTGAGACCTTGTCTCAGGCTAGGCTAACCTACGAGCTTAGAATTCTTTTCGGTGGGAAAACAAATTAGACTGGTTTCAACTAATTAAATTTTAATTAAATACAACTCAAAAAAAAAAATTTTCACAAAAATTTGTATATATATACTATAGTACCTAAATGAAAAAATCCGAGAACCAATTACAAAAAAAAAAAAATTTAAACACTTAAAGAACTCAGCCAAAATCATAAAAAATGCAAAAACAAATTATACTTAATATTCTAATACAAAATCTAAAATAATTAAAAATATTTAAATAAAATTTAATTGATAAAAGTAAATAGATAAAAAACTTGAAAATAAATTGTTAAATAAAAATACTAAAAGAAAACAAAACTCGATAAAGAAAACAATAAACTAAATAATCAAGCAATTTGCTCCAAAAATATTTAAATGAGAATATTAAAAAAATTATAAATCGATAATAAAAAATAACTAAATAATTAAAATATATTGATAAACTAAAATAACTAAACAAATACAATAATTGATACTAGCTTGGTAAAAAAAACAATATTTATATATTCACTATTTCTTTTTTCTAGTGTTGTTGATTTTAAGTGTGAAGCGGTGTTATCTATTTCTTAAGCTTTTCCGTCATATGTTGTAAATCATTCTAACACAAAGGAAACAAAACAAGGTTAGTTATTTTGACATAATCATATCCACTTTTCTATGATTATTATCACACTAACAGATTTACTTAATATCTTCCGATACTACAGACCTTTAAAAAAAAAATTATTTAAAGCGGCTATCGTCCAAATACAAATAACTCTGCTACACTAATAACTAACATAAGACTGAAACTATTTAACAAAAACTGGAGAAATATTAGTACTCCAATTTCGAACTCCAATGAACTAATATTCTCTTTATGAACTTTAGTCATTTGTCCTATTGACGTTCAGGTCTCTAATCCACGTTTCCATACTACATTTGCCCTGCACAAGATACGAATGGCTACAAAAACATGAACTATTAACATCTAAAACACCATAAAACAAATTGATATTTTCTATTTCACTACCCTAATGGTCTATTGCACTGTGTTTAGGTCGTATACACCTGTCAGCTTTTCTTAAGTAAAACCAGCGTAAAACGCTGAAGTCTTTTAGTTTAGGCGCCATATTGTTACGTGTCAGTTATTGGCACTAAAGTGAATCTCCGACTAGCTCTCGACCGGCTTATTCTCGGGTGTGATTCCTCCCTCACTCTAGCCCATTGACATGTAAACAAATAATATATGAAACATAAAGACTATCTTCAACAAAACCAACATATGCGGAATAGAGAGGTAGGTGTAAACCTCTAATTGCCCTAACCCATCCATGGTCATCTAATACCCCGACTATTACAAAGATGACCCCTATAAACCGCATCCTTTTTCACACTTACCACATCAACAACCCATATTCAATAAATTTACTCACACATACTTTCCTTATATAACACAATCAAGACATTTGTTTTATTAAATGAACTAACTATTTAAAATATTCTTATTAACAATTTAAATCTATTTTTTTTTTACAAAAAAACATACAACTTATAAATAAACTTGTTTGTCCCTTTCTAAATTGTTTTTTTCTAATTTGAATTTCGGCCGTAATAGAAAACTATTTATCTATGTTCTAAATTATTTTTATTTTATTATTTCTATTCCTATTTTAATATATATGTGTATCTATTTGCTCTAAACTATATTTTATTTTCAATATTTTGTTTTTATGTTAGAACTCAAACTAGACGATTTATTCACACTACTGGACGTTCACAGTATCTGCTCTACTCTTAACCTATGCTTAAAGGAGCTCCCTGAAGTGGTTGTTCCTCGTGCAATAGGCACTCTAAGTTATTTCTTAATTTCGCGCGTAATTTGAGCACTAAGTATTTCTATAATTTTGTATAATTTTTGTCTAGATACGCATATATATTAGACCGCCTCACTTTTAATTTTTTTTCGAAATTCCTTCATGAACATCGATTTTCTTTATCTACTATAAAAACCAAGAATTTTGGTGTATAACACTTAAATATTGATGAACGGGAAGTGGTCTCTCAAATCATTTTTTAATTTTTTAGGCAAAATGTCTTTTTTCCAAAAAAATTAAAAAATCTTGATTTAGTAATTCGGCTCAAACTCAAGCAGTTCTAAATGGATTTGAACATCATTTCATGCATTAGAAAGCTTGTTAAATTTCCTAAATGTTTCTTAAAGCAACATTGCCTTTTTGTTCGATGGTTTTTTATTCATAGCACTACAAATTCAGATTTTCTTAACTTAACATTTTTTTTTAATTGTTGCTTACCTTTTCATATATAAAAATTAAACGAGGCAAAACTTTTATATTCTGTAAATGCAGTATGGTAGGAAATTTTAAAATAAAGATTTATTTCTAAATTTGCTTATATTTCATAAATACATTATAAAGTAAGAACATATTGGCCTTTTTATTTTTTCAAATATGCTAAAATTGTGCTTTTGTTGGAGTTTGGATGCGTTTTGTGAAAATTCTCGATGACTTGAAATAAATCATTTTGTATGTGGCGTTTCCCATACAAAGACGTTATACATATCTGTATATTTGGAGAACGAAACGAGCTAAAGTTTCCAAATTAGGTACAAACATATCGGTTATCAATACACAGCATCCCACAAAATGTGGGCGGGATTGAAAAAGCGGGCATGGTACCTCCCGTATAAAGATATTATTTAAAATACCCAAAATTTTAAATTGTAGGGCTCTAGTATGACATATGAACACGTTTTATATATCAAAATATCAGACATTTTCAGCAGAATATATTTCCCGAAAACCCTGCAAGTTTTTTCCCAAAAGGAGTAATGTCCAAAATAAAATTTTTTTTAAACATACCCATTTTCGGGAATAATAGATCTTTCCGAGTCCAAGTGTTATTATCTAAGTAACTGGTAAATTTCTGGCTAAGGGCGTGGGTAAATAAATCTGCCAAATCGGTTAAGAAATGGTTAAGTTATTAGCAAAAAACTCCAAAAATGGGCTAAAAAGCATCAACATTTTTATAAAAACTAAAATTTTAGAGCTGTCATATGACCTATGGTTACGTGTAATTATCAAAAGATTGAAAAACTCGGAAAAAACGGTTAAGACACAAAAAAGTAATTACCAAAATATAATTATTTTTTTTTATATTTAGAAATAAACAACTTTACTCATTTCAACTAAAACTGCAGTTTTTCTTGACAGAATGCTACTGTTATTTACACTAAAATCTTTATTTTAAAATTTCTTACCATACTGCATTTACAGAATATAAAAGTTTTGCCTCGTTTAATTTTTATATATGAAAAGGTAAGCAAAAATTAAAAAAAAATTTTAAGTTTGTATTTGAAAATCTGAATTTGTAGTGCTATGAATAAAAAACCATCGAACAAACTGGCAATGTTGCTTTAAGAAACATTAAGAAAATTTAATATGCTTTCTAATGCATGTACTGATGTTCAAATCCATTTAGAACTGCTTGTGTTTGAGGCAAATTTCTAAATCAAGATTTTTTAATTTTTTGGAAAAAAGGCATTTTGCCTAAAATATTCAAAAACGATTTGAGGGACCACTTCCCGTTCATCAATATTTAAGTGTTATACACCAAAATTCTTGGTTTTTATAGAAGATAAAGAAAATCGATGTTCATGAAGGAACTTCGAAAAAAGTATAAAAACTGAGACAGTCTAATATACATATGTATTTAATTATAAATTTTTTTTTCTTCACTTCTTTTTCCTGGGCCACTTTTTTTCTATACTGGGACTTCTTTTCTTCGAATTTCACATCCAATACAACGTTCTCGATACACACAATTTTTTCCACAACTTCACAATACTAACTTAATATTAACTTAATCCTAATAATTATCCTTATCTCTATTATATTCGCTATGTATTTTTTATATATATATATGCTTTATGTGTTCTCGCTTCTTAATAAAATTTGCTTAAGCAAATATCTTTTGTCTGTGTATGTTCTCTATGCAGGTAATAATGTACATATATTTATTTCTCGACGTGTTTTTTTTTTTTTTTATTAATCATACACTTATTCCGGCTTAATTACGACACGTCGCACCACAAATTTAAATTTATAAAATAAAAAAAATCTGTTACCTGGCTATTCGATCTGGCTCACTTACAGGGTAAAGTTTTCCCAATCTTTCTCTATCCTCATATGTGTATATGCACGTGAATAGCCAGCTATCAAAACAAGAAAACACTTTAACACACTTGTTTCTAAAACTTACGTTTTAACTTTCTTCCAAATCAAAACTTTTCTTCTTACAGTTTCGTTTGAAATAATCTTATTTCATCGAGCCACTAACTAAGGTTATTATTTTTTTTTTATTTGGTTGTTTTAATATAAATGTTTTTTTCACACTTCTAAATTTTATTTTTCTTAAGGAACACCTCTGCTCACACAGACTTTAACTTTATTTCTAATCTCATCGTATTATTTATTTTCCTTAAATACCTCCACGGATCTATGTATTTGAGATTTTTCCGCTTTCCAAATTCTCTCTTTTTCTTACATACAATTACATATTTATGATTTTCCCGCCGTGAAAGTATTTAAAAACTTAGACATTATGTATCTCCTAGTTCCCGCCACTGTCCATATAATAAGAGCATATAAAAAAAATATTTTAAACATTTTCCATCGAATATTTATCATGGGCTTTTCCCACTTTAAAATTTTACATAATTTAAATATCGATTTCTTGGCGGTTGTTTAATTTATGTATTAATCTGTCTCTGCTCATAATAAAAAAAAATCAATTGATAAGGCTATACTAACCTACGAGCTTAGAATTATTTTCGGTGGGAAAACAAATTAGACGGGTTTCAACTAATTAAATATTAATTAAGTACAAGAACCAATTACAAAAAAAAAAATTTAAACACTTAAAGAACTCAGCCAAAATCATAAAAAATGCAAAAACAAATTATACTTAAATATTCTATTACAAAAAACACACAAAGCAATAATGTATGAAAATTAAATCTAAAATAATTAAAAATATTTAAATAAAATTTAATTGATAAAAGTAAATAGATAAAAAACAAAAATCGATAAAGAAAACATTAAACTAAATAATCAAGCAATTTGCTCCAAAAATATTTAAATGAGAATATTAAAAAAATTATAAATCGATAATAAAAAATAACTAAATAATTAAAATATATTGATAAACTAAAATAACTAAACAAATACAATAATTGATACTAAATTGGTAAAAAAAACAATATTTATATATTCACTATTTCTTTTTTCTAGTGTTGTTGATTTTAAGTGTGAAGCGGTGTTATCTATTTCTTAAGCTTTTCCGTCATATGTTGTAAATCATTCTAACACAAAGGAAACAAAACAAGGTTAGTTATTTTGACATACAGGGGCGTTCTGAAAATCACTTTTTGTCGAAGTGATTTCAAATCACGCAAAAGGTGTTCTGCGAACAAAAAAAATTGAAATCACGCGATTTTAAACCGGTCAGCTAAATGACTTACGATCTGAAATCACTTGGCTATTTTTTCTATGTTATTTGTAGAGAATTCACTAAAAATGTTAATTTGTATTTAGTATGATATGTCTTCTATTTATTTTTGTAATAAAATTAGATTTTATATACACAAAAACATAAATAATAACTAAATTCTAAGGACACTGCTTGTTTTGTAAAATATTGTTTTTCTTTGTTTACCAATGTTTGTGATTTACTTTTTCTCTTTAGTAGTCAGCTGCTTTGTTTTTTCGAAGATATTTTTGAGGTTGCCAAAGTGACACAGTCGTAAAATGTCATGTAAGATATATTGAAGTTATACCATCCTGTTCTTTATTTAACACAAAATTTAATAATTGTTGCTAAAAAATTTAATAATATTCAATAATTGGATAGGTTTTTTGCAAATTTAAAAAAAAGAAAGTGTAATATGCGGCAAATTTCATCGATGAAAACAGTGGCAACTTCGTTATTTCTGTATTAATTTTTTTAAAACGTACTAACATTTATTTGTATTTTTGTTTATACCTTGTGAACTTTCTTTTGCCGCCAAAACGTTTACTTTGCGCTCCAATAAAAAAAATGTAAGTACAAATGTTATCTTAAACAAATTAAATTTTACTAATCTACTTTTTTAAAGGGGAAAAGCATCCTGACTTGGCCAGGGGATTTGTTAAAGGGGATAGAGTTCACTTTGAACAGTTGTGGGTGGAATTGACAGACGAACTTAATGCATCGGGGCCTCCAAAAAAGGAAACGGTTGCTTGGAAAAAGGTGTGTTTGTTTAAAAATGGTATATGTATAAAGCACTGGTTCTAAAAATATGTTTTAGGTGTGGTCTGATTTAAGACTAAACGTCAAACAGCGCCTGGCACACAACAAAGTGGAAGTAAGCAAAACTGGTGGTGGCTTATTTAACAGATATGTAATGTCGGCTGTCGATGAGCAAATTGCGATAATTTGTGGCTTATACACATCTGTAGATGGTGTACAAAACTCAAAAAGCTACGGTGTGCCAAGTAAGGTAAAAGCAAATATAAAAGTGCCTTCCACATTAGCAATGACATTCTCATCAGCGAAGAATTCCACATTAGATTTGACTTCCACACCAGCAACCACTTCCACATCCACGTTAGCACAATGTGAAGAACTACTACAGGAAAATGAGTCAATTACAGTGGATTTACCTGTTATTGAAATACCTACTTCGATGTCTTTATCGCCAACAACATCCGCTTGGACGAGCAGTCGTAAACGAAAAAGGCATATTGCTGATGTTGACGACGTTTTAAATATGGAAGCGGAACATTTTTCAAAAATGTCTGCTAATTTAGTAGACATAAAAGTAGAAATGAAAGAAAACAGAAGATATTTAAAGGAAATAGCTCTTAATATTAAAGATGTGAGAAAGGATCTCAAAGAAATAAAAATACTAAAAGAAAAAGAATTAAAAGAAGTGACCAGACATAACTTCGTAATAGAAAAAAACTTACAGACCAGAAATGAAATCAAAATGAAGTTTTTGGAGTTTGCCTTTAATTATAAAAAAGATCTCGTGAAGTACCTTACCTAGTATTCCTACAACGTACCTTATAAATGAAATAATAAGTTTTTTTGTTTTGTTTTAAAAATAAGTTAATTTTTTGTTTTATAATTTTAGAAAAAATAATTTGAATAAAAGCTTGTTTTTTAAAAAGTTATGTATTTTACATTGAATTTATTATTGTTATATTTATGAACTGTTTGGATGAAGAGATTGAGCTATGTTATCCCTTACAGTTGCTGCTATGACATCATCATCCTCATCAACGTCGATATTTTCAATTACGATATCTTCCTCAAAAGTTACAGCAAAGTGTTTGCATATGTTATGTAAAGCACAGCACACTTTAACAATTTATTTATTTATTTTATTTATTATTTCAATACATTGGAAGCCTTAAAGGCCAATTATACATGTATTGTTTGATTAATATCTATGTTATGTATATGTATGACAAAGATTTTGACTATGAGCTAGAATTATGTTGAGATACAATGTAACTTAAAACTACTTTACAAAAAAGAAAAATACGTAATACTATATAAGTGGCTCCCCAACCACACAAAACTGTACAAAAACTAAAAATCCATAAAAATTTCCATAAATCCTGTATACCAGAGATCTAATCCCGTAAAAAACTAAGGAAGAATAATCATATAGACCTAATCAAAAGCATTTTTTATAAGTGAGGTAGGAGTATGAAAACAGTCGTAGATTAGGTGGTAAATTGTTCCAAACACGACAGACTCTTATTTTAAATGAATGTTCATAAATCGAAAGATGTATCCGAGGTATCTCAAGTTGTATATTACGCGTTGAGTGAATAAATGTAAATTCATCGACAAGAGAAATAGGCTGTCTTAATTTCATGATTTTGTAAAAATATAGTAAAAGACGTAAATGTAGAAATTCACGAAATTCGCAACCCAAAAATTCAGGGACAAGCTCAGTCACTCGATCATGATCACGAATACGAACATTAAATACATATCGAACAACTTTTCTAACAATCCTCTCAAAAAGGTCCAAATTACCAGACAATGTTCCAGAAAAAACTTCCAAACAGTAGTTAATTTTAGACATTAGCAAGGCATGAGCCAAGCGATATCTCACATATCTTGGTGTATATGCTTTCAAGGCATACAGTCTTCTCAAAATAAAAGAAACTTGATTTGATATAAAATTAATATGATTTGCAAAATTAAGATTTGAATCAACAATTATACCAAGGCATTTAAGTGAGTCAACATAACTAATTAATTGGTTATCAATACGAATTCTGGGATAATTTAAAATCTGATTAGGTAAACGAAAAATATTGCTTTAGTTTTAGTTAAATTTATTTCCAAACAATTTAAATGCATCCAATTTAGAACAGTATTAATATGATTATTTAAACGGATCTCAGACATTATATTTATTTCAGAATCCATTTTATACACAAGAAAAATGTCATCCGCAAAAACATACGATTTACAAAACTCATTATCCATGAGAGGAATGCAATCATTTAAATAAGCTAGAAAGAGTATTGGGCCTAATACAGAACCTTGTGGCACACCGGAGGTAACGCTACCAACACTAGAACTTAATCCACCAAAAGATACAAACTGAGATCGATCATTCAGATAAGAGTATATCAACTTGCACGCAGATTTAGAAAAACTGAATTTATCCTGAAGCTTTTTAATAAGAACATTATGGTTTATCCGATCAAACGCTTTTGTGAGATCAAGAGAAACCATAACACAATTTTTACGTTCATCAAGTTGCTTTCTTACAGAATCAGTAAGGGAAATAAGTAGAGATGTTGTATTGTGAGTACGACGAAAAGCGTATTGATTAGGGTGAAAAAGTGAAAAACGTTGACAGTGTGATAAAATCTGAGACTTCATTATATTTTCAATTATTTTTGACATAGCTGGCAATATGCTTATGGGTCTCAAATTATCAATGTTGAAATTTTTTGATTTAGCAATCGGCACTATACGACCCAATTTCCACGCACTTGGAAATTTAGATACTGTGAACATAGTATTTATAAGTTGAAGAAGCATTCTTGAAATCAGCGGGTATATAATTTTTAAAAACTTTATTGGGACCATATCATAACCAGCTGCATTAGACTTTATTGAGTTAATAGAAATGAAAACATCATATTCCGTAACCGTATTAAAAGAAAAGGAGTTCGGGCCATCAATAAAGTTTTCAAAATTATAATTACCCATGTGGCTAGGATTTAGGTTATTTAAAAACCCAGTTGCAATCGACTCAATGTCTGCTTCATCAAGTTTAGGACTCTCACGACCAACACAGCCCAACCTACGAATGTTACTCCACATTTGAGTGTTATCAACACCAGTAAATAAGCCCTTACCATAATTTCTACGAACTCTTCTAATGACTGATTTAGTTTTATTTCTAAGTTTACAAAAAATTTTCCAGTTATCATCAGTGCGATCTCGTAGGTAAGCATCATATGCAGCGTCTCTCAGCGATCTAACTTGAATAATTTCCCTAGATTTCATCCACTTATTGTCATTTGAAAACGGTTTAGTTTTAAAAGTAGGAACCAAATTATGTAATCCATTTACCAAATCATTTAATGTTGAAAGTTGCAAATCAACATCATTAGTACAATAAACAGGCGATGTATCAAATCGACTTACATATTGACCAAATTCATCAAAATTGATTCGTTTATAGTTCTTAAGTTCAATTCCATTTTCCCGCTCCCTAGGGGCAAAATTCAGTGAAATAAATATAAGACTATGATGGGAATTGAAAAATGGAAACAACATTTGACCCTTATGCACTACTAAAGATGGCTGGCTGAGCATGAAGTAATCAATTAACGAAGTAGTATTGTTTCGTACACACAAGTGTGTAGGTAAACAGTTATGTACACAAGTCAGACCACATCTGGAAATTAGAGAACGAACAGCTTCAGAAATCGAAACATCAAAGAGATTGCAATTGAAATCACCCATAGTAATAATATTTGGAAAACGATCAAATAATTCACCATGGAGTTCTTCAAATTCATTTAAATCCCCATTTGGCAGATAGACAATTCCTACTACAGCCGAAACTCTATTGCCAAAAACTTCAACAAATAAAGATTCACAGCGATGATATTGTTCCCCACGAAAAATTATTCTGTAACGCAACTTTTCTGAAATGTACAAACAAACACCGCCACCTCGATCTCTATCAGGACGATCATTTCTAACAAGATTTTAGCCTGGAAGAGCCAACGATTGAGAGTATATGTTAGATTTATACCATGATTCTGATATACCAATAATATCAAGACCAGAACGCATAAAAATACTTTTGAATTCCTCTAATTTAGCATCGGAGACTGAAGGGTTTAAACTTTGAGCATTTACATGTCCGATATTTAAGTAATTAGAATATGCAGACAAGTTTGATTGTAAAATAGATTCATCTCTAGCAACAGGACCAAGGTTATTATTATGGTACATCAAAACTCAAGCATTTGTGTGTCAGGGGGAGCCAATTATTAAACAAGAATTTACGCATTTTCAAAATTCATAAAACGAAAATTAATTTTTAATTATTTTTATTTTCTGATACAGAAATTTAAAACCTCTTTATTATTTTCTGATACAGAAATTTAAAACCTCTTTATATTATTTTCCAATTGATTGAAAATTATTTAACAGAAAAAAAAACTAAAACATCTCAGTAAGATAGCAAGTTATACAGCAAAAACAGAATTTAAAAATGAGATGAATAGCATAACGGAAAAAAGATAAAAATAAGAAAAATATTTTACTTTAAGTGTCCAATTTAAAAAGATCAATACATTCATTTATATTTACAGTCTTTACATCACCATTCGGCATTGTTAACTTTGCTTTCAGATTTTCACGGTTTATAATGCTATAACGTATAATTTTGCCATCTTGAGCCAGCTTCCAGCAGATTCTTACAAATTTGTTAGCCAATGGAGAGTAGTTATCGTTTAAATAGACTCTTGAAGTATCATTTCCTCCTTCAACATCGGAACGGGTCAGAGACTTTCCTTGAAAGTATTCAGACATTATTTTATCACGAGTAGCAATTTGACGAAATTTCACCAGCACAGCTTTTTTCTTTTTAATATAAATAACGTTCTGGATATCTACCGGAACTATAGAAATTTTTAAATAAGTGCACAAAGCAATGACAGTTTCAGTTAGATTTTTCAATGTATCAGAAAGGCCAGTTATTACAATGTCCGATCTGTTTAACCTAAGTTGAAGAACATGATTCTGTAGCTCCAGTTCATACATTTTCTTTTTTGTAGCTACATCATTAGTATTAACTAGCTGTTTACAAACAGTAACTTCATCTTTGATTTCCTTCATGTTTACCGAAATTTCATTTCGTATTTCACCAATCACAGACTCAAATTTCGATTTTATTTCTGCCTGCTCCTTTTTTATATCATTTCCATGGGCACGAAGTGCATTTTTAAGGGCAGCAAATTCATTACGCATTTCTTCTTTTAAAGAGACATTTTCATCTTCACGCTCTGGTGGGTTTTGCATACATTCCTTACATGTGTACAACAAATTTCGGTTTTTATCTAATAAGGTAAATACTTCCTTGGATACACCTTCACAGTCAATATGGAACCATTGACTACATACTGTACACAACAAACTGCGCCTACGGCCAACACCAACATCAATTTCAACCACTTTGGAAGGAGTGTACCAAAGAACATTTTGTAGGCACCTGAAACGACTTTTCAGAACACCAATGGTTCTTTCTGCAACATTTCTGGCTGAAGCATGTCGTTGGTTGAACGTGTGCTGTGCAGTGCCGTAGCTAGGGTTTTTGTAGGGGGTCATTAGGTATGGCTTTAACGCATAGCCGGAATCTCCCAAGAGCCAAGAATTACGGCCACCCTTATTAAACATTTCGGTGTAGTACCTCTTGGCATCACTCATTTTCCAAACAAAGGAATCATGGCATGAGCCAGGTCGGCTTGCATCTACAGCCAAAACTCGCAATTCGTAGTCACAAATCTAAAATTTAAGATATGTTAAAATAATAAATTTAATAACATACATACATATGTGTGTACATAGGTTTACAAAATACATACCATCATAGCATTAAGGCTGTACTGCCCCTTTCTGCTAAAATATACGGAATGGTCGGTCGGCGGCTTCATTATTTTTATAAGTGTCCCGTCGACACATCCAATTACGCCGGGAATGCCGAAGTTTCTATAGAAATGTGTTTTTGATGCACTTTCTATTTGGCTATCTAAAGAAATCCATGCTGGACATAAACTTTCCTCCATTGCGTGCATGGCATTCCACAAGATCTTACAAAAAGTGGACCGCCCCATACAGTAATTTTGACTTAGCTGCACAATCTCCTTAATGTGCAGGTATACAATTGTGGTTACCTGCATAAAAGTGCAGCTAAAGTAAAGTGTTTAAGAGAAGAATAAAAAACGTTTTTATTAAAAAATTGATGTTTTATTAAAATTTTATTTCAAATAAAAAATATTTTTTAAACATATGTATGCATACTTTATATAAAAGGAACATTAACAAAACCATGAGAATTAACAAAAATAAAAATTAAAAAAAAAAACAATTCATAAATATGTTCTTATTTTTAATGTTATACATATACTTATGTACATATGTATGTGTATGTTTAAAAATGTACAATGTACTATAACAGATATGTTGTATATCTATGTATATATAAACATAAATACATTAAATTAAAACAAATTTGTTATGGTCAATTGCTTAGTAGACGCTACTCTCCCTTTAACCATTTCGGTTTCAATTTTGTCAACCGATATGTCTATATTCATGAAAAAACAATATTTTTGAACAATATTTAAGACAATCAATGATTCTTTAAGTGTCGGAATCTCGTTGACATCTTCACTTTCATCGTCTTGATTACCAGATTCAATTTCATTACAAATTTCTTGTTCAGCACTGGTGATCCCCTCAATTATTTCGCTTTCAGTCAAATCTCCATAGCGATTTATGTTGTTAAAAACAGCTTAAATTTGATATTAATGTGAAAAAGTGGCCACTTTATTTTTTTCATGTGCGCAGCTAACTTTGATGTTTTATATGAAAATATTTTAAAGCTGCTCGAAAATATGATAAATGTGCAGGTAAACAAAATGCACGTAAACAAGGATTTTGAAGAATAATTACAGAAAATATGTATTTTGGGCAGTTAAGTCAAAGTGCAGCTATCTTTGATTTTTTGTATGAAAAAAATTTTAAAATGCCAAAAATTTTATGCATTTATCTTAAATGTGCAGGTATAGAAAGCGCACTTAAAAAAGGAATTTGTTTGGGATTTGAAAGAATAATGACAAAAAATATTAATTTTGTGCAGTTAAGTCAAATGTGCACTTAAACAAAAGGCAGTTAAGTCAAAACTACTGTACTAATATTGACATCATTGGCTATAACCGCTTGATAAGATCCGACAGCTAGGAATCTGAGCACAGCCGCTAGCTGAATGTTTGCAGGAATGCTGCTCTGTGGTAATTTTGGTTCTAGATCATCCAATACCATTTGGAATGCTCTTCTGTTAAGCCGGTAAAACGAGATAAAGCTAAAAAGCAATTTTAATTGCGGCTACTTACAAGGTTTTACTTGTATCCATAGGATTTGATAAGTCCCGTAAATTACGGTTTTTAACACGCTCATTTTTTAAATGCTGTTTTCTTAAATTAATTACTGTCAATAAAGTAGCTCCCGGCATTTTTGTTTTATAATTTTTCACATTTTTTTCAAAAATAATGTAACAATGTAAACAAACGAAGCACAAAACTAAAAAGTCAGCTGTTTTCTCGTGTTTTCGAAAAATTAAAACCACGCCGAAAACCGTAAAATCACGTGATTTGAAGAACAGCATAACATCGTCTGCGTGATTTCAAAACGGTGCTTGATTTGAAACCACGCGATTTTTAGAACAGACCTGATAATCATATCCACTTTTCTATGATTATTATCACACTAACAGATTAACTTAATATCTTCCGATACAACAGACCTTTAAAAAAAAAATTATTTAAAGCGGCTATCGTCCAAATACAAATAACTCTGCTACACTAATAACTAACATAAGACTGAAACTATTTAACAAAAACTGGAGAAATATTAGTACTCCAATTTCGAACTCCAATGAACTAATATTCTCTTTATGAACTTTAGTCATTTGTCCTATTGACGTTCAGGTCTCTAATCCACGTTTCCATACTACATTTGCCCTGCACAAGATACGAATGGCTACAAAAACATGAACTATTAACATCTAAAACACCATAAAACAAATTGATATTTTCTATTTCACTACCCTAATGGTCTATTGCACTGTGTTTAGGTCGTATACACCTGTCAGCTTTTCTTAAGTAAAACCAGCGTAAAACGCTGAAGTCTTTTAGTTTAGGCGCCATATTGTTACGTGTCAGTTATTGGCACTAAAGTGAATCTCCGACTAGCTCTCGACCGGCTTATTCTCGGGTGTGATTCCTCCCTCACTCTAGCCCATTGACATGTAAACAAATAATATATGAAACATAAAGACTATCTTCAACAAAACCAACATATGCGGAATAGAGAGGTAGGTGTAAACCTCTAATTGCCCTAACCCATCCATGGTCATCTAATACCCCGACTATTACAAAGATGACCCCTATAAACCGCATCCTTTTTCACACTTACCACATCAACAACCCATATTCAATAAATTTACTCACACATACTTTCCTTATATAACACAATCAAGACATTTGTTTTATTAAATGAACTAACTATTTAAAATATTCTTATTAACAATTTAAATCTATTTTTTTTTTACAAAAAAACATACAACTTATAAATAAACTTGTTTGTCCCTTTCTAAATTGTTTTTTTCTAATTTGAATTTCGGCCGTAATAGAAAACTATTTATCTATGTTCTAAATTATTTTTATTTTATTATTTCTATTCCTATTTTAATATATATGTGTATCTATTTGCTCTAAACTATATTTTATTTTCAATATTTTGTTTTTATGTTAGAACTCAAACTAGACGATTTATTCACACTACTGGACGTTCACAGTATCTGCTCTACTCTTAACCTATGCTTAAAGGAGCTCCCTGAAGTGGTTGTTCCTCGTGCAATAGGCACTCTAAGTTATTTCTTAATTTCGCGCGTAATTTGAGCACTAAGTATTTCTATAATTTTGTATAATTTTTGTCTAGATACGCATATATATTAGACCGCCTCACTTTTAATTTTTTTTCGAAATTCCTTCATGAACATCGATTTTCTTTATCTACTATAAAAACCAAGAATTTTGGTGTATAACACTTAAATATTGATGAACGGGAAGTGGTCTCTCAAATCATTTTTTAATTTTTTAGGCAAAATGTCTTTTTTCCAAAAAAATTAAAAAATCTTGATTTAGTAATTCGGCTCAAACTCAAGCAGTTCTAAATGGATTTGAACATCATTTCATGCATTAGAAAGCTTGTTAAATTTCCTAAATGTTTCTTAAAGCAACATTGCCTTTTTGTTCGATGGTTTTTTATTCATAGCACTACAAATTCAGATTTTCTTAACTTAACATTTTTTTTTAATTGTTGCTTACCTTTTCATATATAAAAATTAAACGAGGCAAAACTTTTATATTCTGTAAATGCAGTATGGTAGGAAATTTTAAAATAAAGATTTATTTCTAAATTTGCTTATATTTCATAAATACATTATAAAGTAAGAACATATTGGCCTTTTTATTTTTTCAAATATGCTAAAATTGTGCTTTTGTTGGAGTTTGGATGCGTTTTGTGAAAATTCTCGATGACTTGAAATAAATCATTTTGTATGTGGCGTTTCCCATACAAAGACGTTATACATATCTGTATATTTGGAGAACGAAACGAGCTAAAGTTTCCAAATTAGGTACAAACATATCGGTTATCAATACACAGCATCCCACAAAATGTGGGCGGGATTGAAAAAGCGGGCATGGTACCTCCCGTATAAAGATATTATTTAAAATACCCAAAATTTTAAATTGTAGGGCTCTAGTATGACATATGAACACGTTTTATATATCAAAATATCAGACATTTTCAGCAGAATATATTTCCCGAAAACCCTGCAAGTTTTTTCCCAAAAGGAGTAATGTCCAAAATAAAATTTTTTTTAAACATACCCATTTTCGGGAATAATAGATCTTTCCGAGTCCAAGTGTTATTATCTAAGTAACTGGTAAATTTCTGGCTAAGGGCGTGGGTAAATAAATCTGCCAAATCGGTTAAGAAATGGTTAAGTTATTAGCAAAAAACTCCAAAAATGGGCTAAAAAGCATCAACATTTTTATAAAAACTAAAATTTTAGAGCTGTCATATGACCTATGGTTACGTGTAATTATCAAAAGATTGAAAAACTCGGAAAAAACGGTTAAGACACAAAAAAGTAATTACCAAAATATAATTATTTTTTTTTATATTTAGAAATAAACAACTTTACTCATTTCAACTAAAACTGCAGTTTTTCTTGACAGAATGCTACTGTTATTTACACTAAAATCTTTATTTTAAAATTTCTTACCATACTGCATTTACAGAATATAAAAGTTTTGCCTCGTTTAATTTTTATATATGAAAAGGTAAGCAAAAATTAAAAAAAAATTTTAAGTTTGTATTTGAAAATCTGAATTTGTAGTGCTATGAATAAAAAACCATCGAACAAACTGGCAATGTTGCTTTAAGAAACATTAAGAAAATTTAATATGCTTTCTAATGCATGTACTGATGTTCAAATCCATTTAGAACTGCTTGTGTTTGAGGCAAATTTCTAAATCAAGATTTTTTAATTTTTTGGAAAAAAGGCATTTTGCCTAAAATATTCAAAAACGATTTGAGGGACCACTTCCCGTTCATCAATATTTAAGTGTTATACACCAAAATTCTTGGTTTTTATAGAAGATAAAGAAAATCGATGTTCATGAAGGAACTTCGAAAAAAGTATAAAAACTGAGACAGTCTAATATACATATGTATTTAATTATAAATTTTTTTTTCTTCACTTCTTTTTCCTGGGCCACTTTTTTTCTATACTGGGACTTCTTTTCTTCGAATTTCACATCCAATACAACGTTCTCGATACACACAATTTTTTCCACAACTTCACAATACTAACTTAATATTAACTTAATCCTAATAATTATCCTTATCTCTATTATATTCGCTATGTATTTTTTATATATATATATGCTTTATGTGTTCTCGCTTCTTAATAAAATTTGCTTAAGCAAATATCTTTTGTCTGTGTATGTTCTCTATGCAGGTAATAATGTACATATATTTATTTCTCGACGTGTTTTTTTTTTTTTTTATTAATCATACACTTATTCCGGCTTAATTACGACACGTCGCACCACAAATTTAAATTTATAAAATAAAAAAAATCTGTTACCTGGCTATTCGATCTGGCTCACTTACAGGGTAAAGTTTTCCCAATCTTTCTCTATCCTCATATGTGTATATGCACGTGAATAGCCAGCTATCAAAACAAGAAAACACTTTAACACACTTGTTTCTAAAACTTACGTTTTAACTTTCTTCCAAATCAAAACTTTTCTTCTTACAGTTTCGTTTGAAATAATCTTATTTCATCGAGCCACTAACTAAGGTTATTATTTTTTTTTTATTTGGTTGTTTTAATATAAATGTTTTTTTCACACTTCTAAATTTTATTTTTCTTAAGGAACACCTCTGCTCACACAGACTTTAACTTTATTTCTAATCTCATCGTATTATTTATTTTCCTTAAATACCTCCACGGATCTATGTATTTGAGATTTTTCCGCTTTCCAAATTCTCTCTTTTTCTTACATACAATTACATATTTATGATTTTCCCGCCGTGAAAGTATTTAAAAACTTAGACATTATGTATCTCCTAGTTCCCGCCACTGTCCATATAATAAGAGCATATAAAAAAAATATTTTAAACATTTTCCATCGAATATTTATCATGGGCTTTTCCCACTTTAAAATTTTACATAATTTAAATATCGATTTCTTGGCGGTTGTTTAATTTATGTATTAATCTGTCTCTGCTCATAATAAAAAAAAATCAATTGATAAGGCTATACTAACCTACGAGCTTAGAATTATTTTCGGTGGGAAAACAAATTAGACGGGTTTCAACTAATTAAATATTAATTAAGTACAAGAACCAATTACAAAAAAAAAAATTTAAACACTTAAAGAACTCAGCCAAAATCATAAAAAATGCAAAAACAAATTATACTTAAATATTCTATTACAAAAAACACACAAAGCAATAATGTATGAAAATTAAATCTAAAATAATTAAAAATATTTAAATAAAATTTAATTGATAAAAGTAAATAGATAAAAAACAAAAATCGATAAAGAAAACATTAAACTAAATAATCAAGCAATTTGCTCCAAAAATATTTAAATGAGAATATTAAAAAAATTATAAATCGATAATAAAAAATAACTAAATAATTAAAATATATTGATAAACTAAAATAACTAAACAAATACAATAATTGATACTAAATTGGTAAAAAAAACAATATTTATATATTCACTATTTCTTTTTTCTAGTGTTGTTGATTTTAAGTGTGAAGCGGTGTTATCTATTTCTTAAGCTTTTCCGTCATATGTTGTAAATCATTCTAACACAAAGGAAACAAAACAAGGTTAGTTATTTTGACATACAGGGGCGTTCTGAAAATCACTTTTTGTCGAAGTGATTTCAAATCACGCAAAAGGTGTTCTGCGAACAAAAAAAATTGAAATCACGCGATTTTAAACCGGTCAGCTAAATGACTTACGATCTGAAATCACTTGGCTATTTTTTCTATGTTATTTGTAGAGAATTCACTAAAAATGTTAATTTGTATTTAGTATGATATGTCTTCTATTTATTTTTGTAATAAAATTAGATTTTATATACACAAAAACATAAATAATAACTAAATTCTAAGGACACTGCTTGTTTTGTAAAATATTGTTTTTCTTTGTTTACCAATGTTTGTGATTTACTTTTTCTCTTTAGTAGTCAGCTGCTTTGTTTTTTCGAAGATATTTTTGAGGTTGCCAAAGTGACACAGTCGTAAAATGTCATGTAAGATATATTGAAGTTATACCATCCTGTTCTTTATTTAACACAAAATTTAATAATTGTTGCTAAAAAATTTAATAATATTCAATAATTGGATAGGTTTTTTGCAAATTTAAAAAAAAGAAAGTGTAATATGCGGCAAATTTCATCGATGAAAACAGTGGCAACTTCGTTATTTCTGTATTAATTTTTTTAAAACGTACTAACATTTATTTGTATTTTTGTTTATACCTTGTGAACTTTCTTTTGCCGCCAAAACGTTTACTTTGCGCTCCAATAAAAAAAATGTAAGTACAAATGTTATCTTAAACAAATTAAATTTTACTAATCTACTTTTTTAAAGGGGACAACATAAGAACACCGCGCAAATTGCAATTTTTGTTGCTTTCATGGAAAAGCATCCTGACTTGGCCAGGGGATTTGTTAAAGGGGATAGAGTTCACTTTGAACAGTTGTGGGTGGAATTGACAGACGAACTTAATGCATCGGGGCCTCCAAAAAAGGAAACGGTTGCTTGGAAAAAGGTGTGTTTGTTTAAAAATGGTATATGTATAAAGCACTGGTTCTAAAAATATGTTTTAGGTGTGGTCTGATTTAAGACTAATGCTTTAAACACATTCGAGACAGCAGACTACCGACTTCAATATGTCAACAATAGAATACATGTGTGTATATGGAAATGATTATTTTAAAGACGACACGGCAAAATGGCTGCAGGTTGTTGTCTATGCTAATTTTGTCGTTGTAGTCAAATTAAACTAATTTCTATTTTTGTACGCTACAAAACAGAAAAAGTGCTGCTAATATAATCAAAAATTAGAAGAATTAGTGCTTTTAATATGTAATAATAATTTTTTGGTTAAACAGCAAAGAACCGGATTGAATCAAGAATATAAGCGCGGCTCACCACCAAATCTATATTATTATTACTTTTTAGTATCCTTAAAAGAAGTTATATAGGAAGATGTTTGTCACGCCAACGCTCTTAGTGTTAGCAGTATGGGTATCATTGAAAAATTGAAAGTGCTTTTCACATGGTGTTTAAAGCACACCGATTTATTAACCCATTAAGACCCCATTTCAAATGCTCATACTTCTTGACTGACTTTTTGACTTAATTTGCTTTATCTTTAAATTATGTCGATATAATAATAATTAATTCACAATAATATACACATGTTACCAAAGTTATTAGGACTTTGATTAATAAAGTTTTTCTGTATTGCGGGTTTTCAGCCTTCCGGAACACTTTTCAAATATTTACATATTACTTTATTTCAATATGTAACAAGTGCATAAACTATTACCACTATATATTTTAACTTAAACTTATAAATAAATTGTGAAGTTTTCCAAAATAAAATTTTTTAACCCTAATAACTTTAAAATTTTATATAATGGAGTTTCTAAAAATATAGCATACAAAAACTTGGGGTGTTCTCTATAACATATTATATTTGAGCAAATATTATTATACATATCGACAAAATTTTAAGATAAATCCTCTTAAGGGGTTAATAAATCGGTATATTTAATACATCATATGAAATGTGTTTCGACTTTATTATGATACCAATACTTTAAAGATTCAGATTATATTTTTTTTCCTATACTATTGATAAAGTGCTCTGAAACCTTTACGACCTATAATTCATAAACTTAGTGCGTTGAACCAAAAAATTACAGTAGAATCGCGATACAGTAATCAAGTTAACCAAATTTTAGCGCTTCTGTGCCGCTCTAAACGTTAACTCTAAGTTAACTTTTCAGATCGTATTAGTAAAAGTACTGATTTGTACAAACGATAACAAATTAGATTAAATTTTAAGCTGAAAGTTGAGAGTTTAAACAAAATTGAGAAATACATTAAAGAAAAACTATCGGCGTTGTATTATTGTATATCTGAAGTTGCCATCTCAAAAATAAAAACGAAACGTCACAAAATTTTCGAGGCTTTGAAGAATACATAGGAAAAAGCATACAGGAAAGCATTACAAAGACCAAAATATGCCGATCTTAAAGCAAGTTTGTACAAATGTTTTCTTGAAGCATCGAAAACGTAATTGCGCAATCACTGTTCTAATTTCAATATCAATAGCTAAGCGCGAGTTCGTGTAACTGCAACCTGAAAAGACAATATTGTCAGTAATGAATGGCTGGCGAATGTTTAGAAAATACACAGAATTCGCTATATGAAAATTTCAAAAGAACTAATTTTCTGACAAACGTCATATGTAGCACCTAACATATAATACATGTATGATTTTATAATTATTAATTATAAATTTTATTTCAAGAGCAATTGTGAACTTGAAACCAGCCGGTACAAATTAGATCTAAGTTTCGTTTTTTGTACTGATGAAAACTAAGTCATTGAAAAAAATATAGGTACATATGTTAATTATTGCATTTTTTACAATTTAAGCCCGCTTAGAAAAGTTAATAAATAAGACGAAAAAGTTTACAACCCTTAGGACATTTCAGTTTACTTTTTTGCGATTATACTGTATATTAGGATTTTTTTATGCAACCTGCCATGAAGATGATATTCTTTATGAGTTCCAAAAACAATAAAATTAAAATATTTTAAATGTTTTTTAATAAATTCATTTGTTTTTACGTTAAAAAATTTATCATAAATAAGTATTTATATTTTTGTAGGCTTAAATTAGGTTTGTGTACGAGTCTGCAATTATGCATGTTGTTAAATTTATGAAAATTAAAAATGATAGTGGCACCACTGAAATGTAAATACATAATAAAAAACACAGCTGTTTATATTTTTTCAATTGTAGCTGTCGTCTTCAAAATAATTAAGTAGCTGATTACGCGACTACAATTGCAACCTGCAGCATTTGTAGCCGTGCCTTCGTGTTGCCTGCTGTCTCGAATGTGTTTAATGCATAAACGTCAAACAGCGCCTGGCACACAACAAAGTGGAAGTAAGCAAAACTGGTGGTGGCTTATTTAACAGATATGTAATGTCGGCTGTCGATGAGCAAATTGCGATAATTTGTGGCTTATACACATCTGTAGATGGTGTACAAAACTCAAAAAGCTACGGTGTGCCAAGTAAGGTAAAAGCAAATATAAAAGTGCCTTCCACATTAGCAATGACATTCTCATCAGCGAAGAATTCCACATTAGATTTGACTTCCACACCAGCAACCACTTCCACATCCACGTTAGCACAATGTGAAGAACTACTACAGGAAAATGAGTCAATTACAGTGGATTTACCTGTTATTGAAATACCTACTTCGATGTCTTTATCGCCAACAACATCCGCTTGGACGAGCAGTCGTAAACGAAAAAGGCATATTGCTGATGTTGACGACGTTTTAAATATGGAAGCGGAACATTTTTCAAAAATGTCTGCTAATTTAGTAGACATAAAAGTAGAAATGAAAGAAAACAGAAGATATTTAAAGGAAATAGCTCTTAATATTAAAGATGTGAGAAAGGATCTCAAAGAAATAAAAATACTAAAAGAAAAAGAATTAAAAGAAGTGACCAGACATAACTTCGTAATAGAAAAAAACTTACAGACCAGAAATGAAATCAAAATGAAGTTTTTGGAGTTTGCCTTTAATTATAAAAAAGATCTCGTGAAGTACCTTACCTAGTATTCCTACAACGTACCTTATAAATGAAATAATAAGTTTTTTTGTTTTGTTTTAAAAATAAGTTAATTTTTTGTTTTATAATTTTAGAAAAAATAATTTGAATAAAAGCTTGTTTTTTAAAAAGTTATGTATTTTACATTGAATTTATTATTGTTATATTTATGAACTGTTTGGATGAAGAGATTGAGCTATGTTATCCCTTACAGTTGCTGCTATGACATCATCATCCTCATCAACGTCGATATTTTCAATTACGATATCTTCCTCAAAAGTTACAGCAAAGTGTTTGCATATGTTATGTAAAGCACAGCACACTTTAACAATTTATTTATTTATTTATTTATTTTATTTATTATTTCAATACATTGGAAGCCTTAAAGGCCAATTATACATGTATTGTTTGATTAATATCTATGTTATGTATATGTATGACAAAGATTTTGACTATGAGCTAGAATTATGTTGAGATACAATGTAACTTAAAACTACTTTACAAAAAAGAAAAATACGTAATACTATATAAGTGGCTCCCCAACCACACAAAACTGTACAAAAACTTAAAATCCATAAAAATTTCCATAAATCCTGTATACCAGAGATCTAATCCCGTAAAAAACTAAGGAAGAATAATCATATAGACCTAATCAAAAGCATTTTTTATAAGTGAGGTAGGAGTATGAAAACAGTCGTAGATTAGGTGGTAAATTGTTCCAAACACGACAGACTCTTATTTTAAATGAATGTTCATAAATCGAAAGATGTATCCGAGGTATCTCAAGTTGTATATTACGCGTTGAGTGAATAAATGTAAATTCATCGACAAGAGAAATAGGCTGTCTTAATTTCATGATTTTGTAAAAATATAGTAAAAGACGTAAATGTAGAAATTCACGAAATTCGCAACCCAAAAATTCAGGGACAAGCTCAGTCACTCGATCATGATCACGAATACGAACATTAAATACATATCGAACAACTTTTCTAACAATCCTCTCAAAAAGGTCCAAATTACCAGACAATGTTCCAGAAAAAACTTCCAAACAGTAGTTAATTTTAGACATTAGCAAGGCATGAGCCAAGCGATATCTCACATATCTTGGTGTATATGCTTTCAAGGCATACAGTCTTCTCAAAATAAAAGAAACTTGATTTGATATAAAATTAATATGATTTGCAAAATTAAGATTTGAATCAACAATTATACCAAGGCATTTAAGTGAGTCAACATAACTAATTAATTGGTTATCAATACGAATTCTGGGATAATTTAAAATCTGATTAGGTAAACGAAAAATATTGCTTTAGTTTTAGTTAAATTTATTTCCAAACAATTTAAATGCATCCAATTTAGAACAGTATTAATATGATTATTTAAACGGATCTCAGACATTATATTTATTTCAGAATCCATTTTATACACAAGAAAAATGTCATCCGCAAAAACATACGATTTACAAAACTCATTATCCATGAGAGGAATGCAATCATTTAAATAAGCTAGAAAGAGTATTGGGCCTAATACAGAACCTTGTGGCACACCGGAGGTAACGCTACCAACACTAGAACTTAATCCACCAAAAGATACAAACTGAGATCGATCATTCAGATAAGAGTATATCAACTTGCACGCAGATTTAGAAAAACTGAATTTATCCTGAAGCTTTTTAATAAGAACATTATGGTTTATCCGATCAAACGCTTTTGTGAGATCAAGAGAAACCATAACACAATTTTTACGTTCATCAAGTTGCTTTCTTACAGAATCAGTAAGGGAAATAAGTAGAGATGTTGTATTGTGAGTACGACGAAAAGCGTATTGATTAGGGTGAAAAAGTGAAAAACGTTGACAGTGTGATAAAATCTGAGACTTCATTATATTTTCAATTATTTTTGACATAGCTGGCAATATGCTTATGGGTCTCAAATTATCAATGTTGAAATTTTTTGATTTAGCAATCGGCACTATACGACCCAATTTCCACGCACTTGGAAATTTAGATACTGTGAACATAGTATTTATAAGTTGAAGAAGCATTCTTGAAATCAGCGGGTATATAATTTTTAAAAACTTTATTGGGACCATATCATAACCAGCTGCATTAGACTTTATTGAGTTAATAGAAATGAAAACATCATATTCCGTAACCGTATTAAAAGAAAAGGAGTTCGGGCCATCAATAAAGTTTTCAAAATTATAATTACCCATGTGGCTAGGATTTAGGTTATTTAAAAACCCAGTTGCAATCGACTCAATGTCTGCTTCATCAAGTTTAGGACTCTCACGACCAACACAGCCCAACCTACGAATGTTACTCCACATTTGAGTGTTATCAACACCAGTAAATAAGCCCTTACCATAATTTCTACGAACTCTTCTAATGACTGATTTAGTTTTATTTCTAAGTTTACAAAAAATTTTCCAGTTATCATCAGTGCGATCTCGTAGGTAAGCATCATATGCAGCGTCTCTCAGCGATCTAACTTGAATAATTTCCCTAGATTTCATCCACTTATTGTCATTTGAAAACGGTTTAGTTTTAAAAGTAGGAACCAAATTATGTAATCCATTTACCAAATCATTTAATGTTGAAAGTTGCAAATCAACATCATTAGTACAATAAACAGGCGATGTATCAAATCGACTTACATATTGACCAAATTCATCAAAATTGATTCGTTTATAGTTCTTAAGTTCAATTCCATTTTCCCGCTCCCTAGGGGCAAAATTCAGTGAAATAAATATAAGACTATGATGGGAATTGAAAAATGGAAACAACATTTGACCCTTATGCACTACTAAAGATGGCTGGCTGAGCATGAAGTAATCAATTAACGAAGTAGTATTGTTTCGTACACACAAGTGTGTAGGTAAACAGTTATGTACACAAGTCAGACCACATCTGGAAATTAGAGAACGAACAGCTTCAGAAATCGAAACATCAAAGAGATTGCAATTGAAATCACCCATAGTAATAATATTTGGAAAACGATCAAATAATTCACCATGGAGTTCTTCAAATTCATTTAAATCCCCATTTGGCAGATAGACAATTCCTACTACAGCCGAAACTCTATTGCCAAAAACTTCAACAAATAAAGATTCACAGCGATGATATTGTTCCCCACGAAAAATTATTCTGTAACGCAACTTTTCTGAAATGTACAAACAAACACCGCCACCTCGATCTCTATCAGGACGATCATTTCTAACAAGATTTTAGCCTGGAAGAGCCAACGATTGAGAGTATATGTTAGATTTATACCATGATTCTGATATACCAATAATATCAAGACCAGAACGCATAAAAATACTTTTGAATTCCTCTAATTTAGCATCGGAGACTGAAGGGTTTAAACTTTGAGCATTTACATGTCCGATATTTAAGTAATTAGAATATGCAGACAAGTTTGATTGTAAAATAGATTCATCTCTAGCAACAGGACCAAGGTTATTATTATGGTACATCAAAACTCAAGCATTTGTGTGTCAGGGGGAGCCAATTATTAAACAAGAATTTACGCATTTTCAAAATTCATAAAACGAAAATTAATTTTTAATTATTTTTATTTTCTGATACAGAAATTTAAAACCTCTTTATTATTTTCTGATACAGAAATTTAAAACCTCTTTATATTATTTTCCAATTGATTGAAAATTATTTAACAGAAAAAAAAACTAAAACATCTCAGTAAGATAGCAAGTTATACAGCAAAAACAGAATTTAAAAATGAGATGAATAGCATAACGGAAAAAAGATAAAAATAAGAAAAATATTTTACTTTAAGTGTCCAATTTAAAAAGATCAATACATTCATTTATATTTACAGTCTTTACATCACCATTCGGCATTGTTAACTTTGCTTTCAGATTTTCACGGTTTATAATGCTATAACGTATAATTTTGCCATCTTGAGCCAGCTTCCAGCAGATTCTTACAAATTTGTTAGCCAATGGAGAGTAGTTATCGTTTAAATAGACTCTTGAAGTATCATTTCCTCCTTCAACATCGGAACGGGTCAGAGACTTTCCTTGAAAGTATTCAGACATTATTTTATCACGAGTAGCAATTTGACGAAATTTCACCAGCACAGCTTTTTTCTTTTTAATATAAATAACGTTCTGGATATCTACCGGAACTATAGAAATTTTTAAATAAGTGCACAAAGCAATGACAGTTTCAGTTAGATTTTTCAATGTATCAGAAAGGCCAGTTATTACAATGTCCGATCTGTTTAACCTAAGTTGAAGAACATGATTCTGTAGCTCCAGTTCATACATTTTCTTTTTTGTAGCTACATCATTAGTATTAACTAGCTGTTTACAAACAGTAACTTCATCTTTGATTTCCTTCATGTTTACCGAAATTTCATTTCGTATTTCACCAATCACAGACTCAAATTTCGATTTTATTTCTGCCTGCTCCTTTTTTATATCATTTCCATGGGCACGAAGTGCATTTTTAAGGGCAGCAAATTCATTACGCATTTCTTCTTTTAAAGAGACATTTTCATCTTCACGCTCTGGTGGGTTTTGCATACATTCCTTACATGTGTACAACAAATTTCGGTTTTTATCTAATAAGGTAAATACTTCCTTGGATACACCTTCACAGTCAATATGGAACCATTGACTACATACTGTACACAACAAACTGCGCCTACGGCCAACACCAACATCAATTTCAACCACTTTGGAAGGAGTGTACCAAAGAACATTTTGTAGGCACCTGAAACGACTTTTCAGAACACCAATGGTTCTTTCTGCAACATTTCTGGCTGAAGCATGTCGTTGGTTGAACGTGTGCTGTGCAGTGCCGTAGCTAGGGTTTTTGTAGGGGGTCATTAGGTATGGCTTTAACGCATAGCCGGAATCTCCCAAGAGCCAAGAATTACGGCCACCCTTATTAAACATTTCGGTGTAGTACCTCTTGGCATCACTCATTTTCCAAACAAAGGAATCATGGCATGAGCCAGGTCGGCTTGCATCTACAGCCAAAACTCGCAATTCGTAGTCACAAATCTAAAATTTAAGATATGTTAAAATAATAAATTTAATAACATACATACATATGTGTGTACATAGGTTTACAAAATACATACCATCATAGCATTAAGGCTGTACTGCCCCTTTCTGCTAAAATATACGGAATGGTCGGTCGGCGGCTTCATTATTTTTATAAGTGTCCCGTCGACACATCCAATTACGCCGGGAATGCCGAAGTTTCTATAGAAATGTGTTTTTGATGCACTTTCTATTTGGCTATCTAAAGAAATCCATGCTGGACATAAACTTTCCTCCATTGCGTGCATGGCATTCCACAAGATCTTACAAAAAGTGGACCGCCCCATACAGTAATTTTGACTTAGCTGCACAATCTCCTTAATGTGCAGGTATACAATTGTGGTTACCTGCATAAAAGTGCAGCTAAAGTAAAGTGTTTAAGAGAAGAATAAAAAACGTTTTTATTAAAAAATTGATGTTTTATTAAAATTTTATTTCAAATAAAAAATATTTTTTAAACATATGTATGCATACTTTATATAAAAGGAACATTAACAAAACCATGAGAATTAACAAAAATAAAAATTAAAAAAAAAAACAATTCATAAATATGTTCTTATTTTTAATGTTATACATATACTTATGTACATATGTATGTGTATGTTTAAAAATGTACAATGTACTATAACAGATATGTTGTATATCTATGTATATATAAACATAAATACATTAAATTAAAACAAATTTGTTATGGTCAATTGCTTAGTAGACGCTACTCTCCCTTTAACCATTTCGGTTTCAATTTTGTCAACCGATATGTCTATATTCATGAAAAAACAATATTTTTGAACAATATTTAAGACAATCAATGATTCTTTAAGTGTCGGAATCTCGTTGACATCTTCACTTTCATCGTCTTGATTACCAGATTCAATTTCATTACAAATTTCTTGTTCAGCACTGGTGATCCCCTCAATTATTTCGCTTTCAGTCAAATCTCCATAGCGATTTATGTTGTTAAAAACAGCTTAAATTTGATATTAATGTGAAAAAGTGGCCACTTTATTTTTTTCATGTGCGCAGCTAACTTTGATGTTTTATATGAAAATATTTTAAAGCTGCTCGAAAATATGATAAATGTGCAGGTAAACAAAATGCACGTAAACAAGGATTTTGAAGAATAATTACAGAAAATATGTATTTTGGGCAGTTAAGTCAAAGTGCAGCTATCTTTGATTTTTTGTATGAAAAAAATTTTAAAATGCCAAAAATTTTATGCATTTATCTTAAATGTGCAGGTATAGAAAGCGCACTTAAAAAAGGAATTTGTTTGGGATTTGAAAGAATAATGACAAAAAATATTAATTTTGTGCAGTTAAGTCAAATGTGCACTTAAACAAAAGGCAGTTAAGTCAAAACTACTGTACTAATATTGACATCATTGGCTATAACCGCTTGATAAGATCCGACAGCTAGGAATCTGAGCACAGCCGCTAGCTGAATGTTTGCAGGAATGCTGCTCTGTGGTAATTTTGGTTCTAGATCATCCAATACCATTTGGAATGCTCTTCTGTTAAGCCGGTAAAACGAGATAAAGCTAAAAAGCAATTGGACTAGAACTTTTAGATCAATTTAATTGCGGCTACTTACAAGGTTTCACTTGTATCCATAGGATTTGATAAGTCCCGTAAATTACGGTTTTTAACACGCTCATTTTTTAAATGCTGTTTTCTTAAATTAATTACTGTCAATAAAGTAGCTCCCGGCATTTTTGTTTTATAATTTTTCACATTTTTTTCAAAAATAATGTAACAATGTAAACAAACGAAGCACAAAACTAAAAAGTCAGCTGTTTTCTCGTGTTTTCGAAAAATTAAAACCACGCCGAAAACCGTAAAATCACGTGATTTGAAGAACAGCATAACATCGTCTGCGTGATTTCAAAACGGTGCTTGATTTGAAACCACGCGATTTTTAGAACAGACCTGATAATCATATCCACTTTTCTATGATTATTATCACACTAACAGATTAACTTAATATCTTCCGATACAACAGACCTTTAAAAAAAAAATTATTTAAAGCGGCTATCGTCCAAATACAAATAACTCTGCTACACTAATAACTAACATAAGACTGAAACTATTTAACAAAAACTGGAGAAATATTAGTACTCCAATTTCGAACTCCAATGAACTAATATTCTCTTTATGAACTTTAGTCATTTGTCCTATTGACGTTCAGGTCTCTAATCCACGTTTCCATACTACATTTGCCCTGCACAAGATACGAATGGCTACAAAAACATGAACTATTAACATCTAAAACAACATAAAACAAATTGATATTTTCTATTTCACTACCCTAATGGTCTATTGCACTGTGTTTAGGTCGTATACACCTGTCAGCTTTTCTTAAGTAAAACCAGCGTAAAACGCTGAAGTCTTTTAGTTTGGGCGCCATATTGTTACGTGTCAGTTATTGGCACTAAAGTGAATCTCCGACTAGCTCTCGACCGGCTTATTCTCGGGTGTGATTCCTCCCTCACTCTAGCCCATTGACATGTAAACAAATAATATATGAAACATAAAGACTATCTTCAACAAAACCAACATATGCGGAATAGAGAGGTAGGTTTAAACCTCTAATTGCCCTAACCCATCCATGGTCATCTAATACCCCGACTATTACAAAGATGACCCCTATAAACCGCATCCTTTTTCACACTTACCACATCAACAACCCATATTCAATAAATTTACTCACACATAATTTCCTTATATAACACAATCAAGACATTTGTTTTATTAAATGAACTAACTATTTAAAATATTCTTATTAACAATTTAAATCAATTTTTTTTTACAAAAAAACATACAACTTATAAATAAACTTGTTTGTCCCTTTCTAAATTGTTTTTTTCTAATTTGAATTTCGGCCGTAATAGAAAACTATTTATCTATGTTCTAAATTATTTTTATTTTATTATTTCTATTCCTATTTTAATATATATGTGTATCTATTTGCTCTAAACTATATTTTATTTTCAATATTTTAATATTTTGTTTTTATGTTAGAACTCAAACTAGACGATTTATTCACACTACTGGACGTTCACAGTATCTTCTCTACTCTTAACCTATGCTTAAAGGAGCTCCCTGAAGTGGTTGTTCCTCGTGCAATAGGCACTCTAAGTTATTTCTTAATTTCGCGCGTAATTTGAGCACTAAGTATTTCTATAATTTTGTATAATTTTTGTCTAGATACGCATATATATTAGACCGTCTCACTTTTAATTTTTTTTCGAAATTCCTTCATGAACATCGATTTTCTTTATCTACTATAAAAACCAAGAATTTTGGTGTATAACACTTAAATATTGATGAACGGGAAGTGGTCTCTCAAATCATTTTTTAATTTTTTAGGCAAAATGTCTTTTTTCCAAAAAAATTAAAAAATCTTGATTTAGTAATTCGGCTCAAACTCAAGCAGTTCTAAATGGATTTGAACATCATTTCATGCATTAGAAAGCTTGTTAAATTTCCTAAATGTTTCTTAAAGCAACATTGCCTTTTTGTTCGATGGTTTTTTATTCATAGCACTACAAATTCAGATTTTCAAATACAAACTTAACATTTTTTTTTTAATTGTTGCTTACCTTTTCATATATAAAAATTAAACGAGGCAAAACTTTTATATTCTGTAAATGCAGTAAGGTAGGAAATTTTAAAATAAAGATTTATTTCTAAATTTGCTTATATTTCATAAATACATTTTTTCAAATATGCTAAAATTGTGCTTTTGTTGGAGTTTGGATGCGTTTTGTGAAAATTCTCGATGACTTGAAATAAATCATTTTGGATGTGGCGTTTCCCATACAAAGACGTTATACATATGTATCTGTATATTTGGAGAACGAAACGAGCTAAAGTTTCCAAATTAGGTACAAACATATCGGTTATCAATACACAGCATCCCACCAAATATGGGCGGGATTGAAAAAGCGGGCATGGTACCTCCCGTATAAAGATATTATTTAAAATACCCAAAATTTTAAATTGTAGGGCTCTAGTATGACATATGAACACGTTTTATATATCAAAATATCAGACATTTTTAGCAGAATATATTTCCCGAAAACCCTGCAAGTTTTTTTCCAAAAGGAGTAATGTCCAAAATAAAATTTTTTTAAAACATACCCATTTTCGGGAACAATAGATCTTTCCGAGTCCAAGTGTTAGTATCTAAGTAAATGGTAAATTTCTGGCTAAGGGCGTGGGTAAATAAATCTGCCAAATCGGTTAAGAAATGGTTAAGTTATTAGCAAAAAACTCCAAAAATGGGCTAAAAAGCATCAACATTTTTATAAAAACTAAAATTTTAGAGCTGTCATATGACCTATGGTTACGTGTAATTATCAAAAGATTGGAAATTTTTATTAGAACATGTTTGCTGAAAAACTCGGAAAAAACGGTTAAGACACAAAAAAGTAATTACCAAAATATAATTATTTTTTTTTTATATTTAGAAATAAACAACTTTCCTCATTTCAACTAAAACTGCAGTTTTTCTTGACAGAATGCTACTGTTATTTACACTAAAATCTTTATTTTAAAATTTCTTACCATACTGCATTTACAGAATATAAAAGTTTTGCCTCGTTCAAATTTTTATATATGAAAAGGTAAGCAAAAATTAAAAAAAAATTTTAAGTTTGTATTTGAAAATCTGAATTTGTAGTGCTATGAATAAAAAACCATCGAACAAACTGGCAATGTTGCTTTAAGAAACATTAAGAAAATTTAATATGCTTTCTAATGCATGTACTGATGTTCAAATCCATTTAGAACTGCTTGAGTTTGAGGCAAATTTCTAAATCAAGATTTTTTAATTTTTTGGAAAAAAGGCATTTTGCCTAAAATATTCAAAAACGATTTGAGGGACCACTTCCCGTTCATCAATATTTAAGTGTTATACACCAAAATTCTTGGTTTTTATAGAAGATAAAGAAAATCGATGTTCATGAAGGAACTTCGCAAAAAGTATAAAAACTGAGACAGTCTAATATACATATTTAAATATAAATTTTTTTTTCTTCACTTCTTTTTCCTGGGCCACTTTTTTCTTTTCTTCGATTTTCACATCCAAAACAACGTTCTCGATACACACAATTTTTTCCACAACTTCACAATACTAACTTAATCCTAATAATTATCCTTATCTCTATTATATTCGCTATGTATTTTTTATATATATATATGCTTTATGTGTTCTCGCTTCTTAATAAAATTTGCTTAAGCAAATATCTTCTGTCTGTGTATGTTCTCTATGCAGGTAATAATGTACATATATTTATTTCTCGACGTGTTTTTTTTTTTAATAATCATACATTTATTCCGGCTTAATTACGACACGTCGCAGCACCAATTTAAATTTATAAAATAAAAAAAATCTGTTACCTGGCTATTCGATCTGGCTCACTAACAGGGTAAAGTTTTCCCAATCTTTCTCTATCCTCATATGTGTATATGCACGTGAATAGCCAGCTATCAAAACAATAAAACACTTTAACACACTTGTTTCTAAAACTTACGATTTAACTTTCTTCCAAATCAAAACTTTTCTTCTTACAGTTTCGTTTGAAATAATCTTATTTCATCGAGCCGCTAACTAAGGTTATTATTTTTTTTTTATTTGGTTGTTTTAATATAAATGTTTTTTTTCACACTTCTAAATTTTATTTTTCTTAAGGAACACCTCTGCTCACACAGACTTTAACTTTATTTCTTATCGCATCGTATTATTTATTTTCCTTAAATACCTCCACGGATCTATGTATTTGAGATTTTTCCGCTTTCCAAATTCTCTCTTTTTCTTACATACAATTACATATTTATGATTTTCCCGCCGCGAAAGTATTTAAAAACTTAGACATTATGTATCTCCTAGTTCCCGCCACTGTCCATATAATAAGAGCATATAAAAAAAATATTTTAAATATTTTCCATCGAATATTTATCATGGGATTTTCCCACTTTAAAATTTTACATAATTTAAATATCGATTTCTTGGCGGTTGTTTAATTTGTGTATTAATCTGTCTATATAACTAACATTTTCCTCAGCAATATACCCTATTATACTCTCTATCCTTACTATTTAATACCAGGAGACCAGACATTTTAATAAGTACTATACTTTCATTCAGTATTTCATATTATTTTCAATCTGATTTGAATTGCCCCCAAAATGTTTTGAATGAAAAATATCATAAAAAATACGCTACTTTACGTTATTCTTTCGCGTTGCCAACTCTTCATATGCCCAATACCCACATACATCTGCACAAGTATTCAACATATGTTTTTCTTTTCTTTCAGTTCATTTGACAGACAAAATCATGGCCGCATGTGAAAGTAAGTATACTTAATTTTATATAAGTTTTGTTCTTTTTTTCTATTTCTAGGTATTAAGGCCGTGTCAGATACAACTTTGACGCTTTGCGTGACGTTTCTACCTTCGGCAGAAAAACGCAAAGCAAAAGGTGTATGCCACAATGAAAACTTTGACAACACTCACGCATTGCTTGTTTACTTATAAAAGCGGTTGGTAATTTGTACATTTAATAATTTGTTACAAAAATTAAAGTTAAAAATTTAATTGGACGGTTTTTTGGAATTGAATTTGGCAAAAAAAAAATTTAAAAAAAAGAAAATTATACTAGCCAATTGTCAAAGCGCGCAAAAAGATGAGAGTTGGCTAACTTTTTGCTTCGCTCCACTTTGAAAGTACTTTATGTGATATGTTTCGTATCGAATCGGTAACGCAACGCGAAGCAAAAGTTTTATCTGACATGGCCTTTAAAAACACAAAATGCTGGGATTTTTCTCATGGGTAATTACAACAGTGTCGTTCCTTTTTTTACCATTAGTAAAATATTAATTTCCATCTTTTCTTTTTTCCATTTCAGCCCCCATAAAAAAACAACACCCAAAACAAAACTTGTGGCAGAATCAGCCAAATACAATTTTTGTCACATTCAATTTACGAATATGACTTATATTTATGGGAATCGGGCTGGGCACCCCTCCCAATTTCCTAAACCTATTGCGTTAAGGGACTCGGGGTCTTAGGCATTATTTCTACCCCCTCCCGCAGTTTTCTCTAAGGTTCCGCCACGCAAAATTTTTTTCCGGCCGCAGAGCCAGACGGTCAGTGGCGTATTCATGGGGGGTGCTAAGTAATGTTACCCCACCCGCAACAAAACTCCGGTCTCACTGAAAAATGAAGGAGAGGACGGTGTGCGGGCAAATAATTTGAAACAACGTGGGGAATTCCCACCCCCTGAGATACTCCAAGCCGGGCATACTAAGCCTATCAACTACTATTGGCTTATATTCGGATATCCCTAAGACACTATTAAGGCTATACACCACTGCCAGATAAGTAGCAATAAATTACTATTTGCGACTAGAACTTTCGCTTTGTGATAAATTTTTTTTTTTTTTCAGGTTTTTAGAATTATTTTGCCATGCATTCCAGCCTATCGCCTGCGAGTTTCCTGTCCCAATAAAGACTACAAATTTATGCAATCCCATCGGTGAGAACAAAAAAAAAAACAATTCAACATTTAACAACATAAACTACATAAAAAAATCAGGTACTTTAGGATTTGCTGTTTAACACTTTGCTTGTAGTCATTCAGGTATGTGATGGAAATCGATTTGGAAAACGAAACGATTTGAAATCGATGATATAATTTTTAAAATTGTTTTTTTTTTTTTACAAATTCCCCTTATTTTCTGTCCATATTCTTTTAAATTATGTATTCCCTGAGTACTGTTTTTTGAACAAAAAATTTAAATTCTAGTTCAGAAATTGATTTTAAAATCGCTCGAAATTCATCACACCTTTCAAAAACGTTTGTTTTGAAATCGATCGATTTTCATCACATATCCGATTATATATTCTAATATCACAGCTCTTTCTTATCCTAAATATTGCACCTTATTTCATTTATCATAGTTTATTTATTCCAAATATTGCATTATAATTTAATGTCTTTTGAATGAAAAACTCCGATAGGACTTCCTTGTAGCGTCTCTAACTCGTACATATTATTTTCTATTGGTCTTGGAACGCGACATTTGATAAATTTTCGACAAAATTTTGAATTCAAATTTTTCCCAAAGTCACTAAGTACCGTTTTTCGTCGATATACTTCCTGACCAGGTACTAGCTTTATATTTCTTGCCTTTTTGTTGTATCTTACCGCACTTTTTTCATAGGTCTAATGCAAATTCTTTTTAATCTTTTCTCTAATGATTTCTAGTCTATCTTTATTTTCCATGTGACTTATCTCATGGTCTGACAATGATTGTAGTTTTCTAGCTAACCTATAATCAACTCCACTGCAAAACATATGCATCCCAAATAAGGCAAAAAAAGGTGTCATACCTGTTGCTGAATGTACAGAGGTTCTCAGTGCGCACTCTATTTCTGAAAGGTATAAATTCCAATCCCTATGATCATTTTCTAAATACGCTCTTATAGCTGCCAACACAGATTGGTTTACTCGTTCCGGTGCGTTTGATTGTGGTGAATACACAGCTGTTCTCAAATGATTAATTTTGCAGGTTTCCATTAATTTAAATTTAAAAACACGAATTTTGAGAAATGATCCATTACTATAAATATATAGCCATTTCCACTTTTTGATCGAGGATATTTTCCTAAAAAATCAATGTATAGTTTTTGAAAAGGTCGTTCGGTCACAACCTCTTGCATCTTTTGATAAATTCCCTAATTTTATGTGCCATTTTCGGCCAATAATAAAATCTTTTCAGTCTTTCTAATGTTTTTGCTATACCACCATGAGCAGAAGTAACTTCAGTATGAGCTTTTTCTATTAGGGCATTTGTAAAATTTGACGGAATCCATAACTTCCATTGTAGTTCATCCAAATCATGATAACAGTGTGATTTCTTATAAATTTTTCCATCTACAATTTTCAAATCAGGAAGCCTGTGTATATTATTTGCAATTTCTTCTGTGAGGTTCAAATACTCTTCGCTTTCAAACTCCAGAGTTTCCCAATCTAGAAGCTCAGCAGTTTCAACTTCTTCGACTACAGCATCAATAGGGACCCTAAAGAGCATATCTGCTACTATATTTTCAGACCCTTTTCTATGCTTAATATCAAAATCGAACGGTTGTAGTTGTAGAGACCATCTGGCAAGTCTTCCGCTCAAGTCTTTTAGTATCATTATGAATTTTTTTGCTTTCTTTAAAGTTTCGGTGAGCGGTGCAGAAATCGTAGCGAAGTTCTTAATAAAACGCCTATACCACCCTGCCGTTCCTAAAAAACTTCTTACCTCCCTTACAGTTCTCGGTAGTCGTATTTCCCTAATAGCTTGAATTTTTTCCGGGTCAGTTTTCAAGGTACCTCCCCCTATAATAAAGCCTAAGTATTTCAGTTCCTGAAAACAAAATTTTGATTTACCTAAACCTATAGTCAATTTAGCCTCACTCAGACATCTAGCAACTTGTTCGAGTAATTTAATATGCTCTTCAAACGATCCGGAAATTATTAGCAAATCGTCCAAGTATATAAACACGTTCTCTTTTAAATATTGATTAATATGCATAATCGCTGCGCAGCGTTACATAACCCGAATGGCATTAATCTAAATTGATACAATGGCCTCCCGGCCACCGTAAACGCTGTATAGGCTCTACTTTTCTCATCTAGCTCAATTTGCCTGAACGCGTATTTAAGGTCCACACTACTTATATAGTGTGTTTCATCGATTCTGCTCAGAATCCCATCTATGTTTTGTGGAGGATATGCATCTTTTATGGTTACCTTATTTAATTTACGTGCATCTAGACAAAACCGATTTTATCCTTGTTTTTTCACTATAGTTGTCCGATTGCTCCAGGGACTTTCACTTAGTTCTATTACTCCCAGACTAAGCATTTTGTCTATTTCACTATAGGTTATCTGTTGCACCGCCGGAGATATCGGGTAATATCGATCCTTTACTGGAACTGTCCCCTCTACTAATTTTATAGAGTGTTTTTCTAAGTGTGTCAGTCCCAAACCTTTTTCCTCAAATGTGTCAAACTTGCGTAATACATCCTGGAGTTGTTTTCGTTGCCCTACGTTTAGGTTATGCTGTCCAAGGGTATATTCACTACTACACTCATCAAATTCTCTATCGATTCTCCCTAAATTCACCTCATCCGCCGTAAAAATTTCCGGAGCCAATTTAAACACCCTCCAAAAGTCTATCCCTAGATATATATTCTGTTCCAAATCAGGACAAAGATACAAAATAATTTCTTTCTTTTGAGCTTTGTACATTATGGATACGTTTACTCTTCCTAGTATTTTATAATGCTGACCACTGGCAGTTATCACATTGGTCCGCACCGGTAGAATGTTCATTTTAAGTTCCTCCGTCAATTCCCTACAACCTTTACCTAATATACTAACCGAAGCTCCTGTATCTAATAGTCCTAATATCTGTCTTCCTTCAACCTCAACATTCCCGGTTATTATTGCCCTATTTATTGACTCTACACAAATTCGTCTTATCTTCTTCCTCCTAGCAAAGTTTTCCCTAACTTTCCTAATTCTTCTAGATACATAATTCCGTCCACTATCACTAAAAATTCGAGCCCTAACTTTGTCGTAGTTCTCCTGTCTTATCTCAGCCGATAAATAATGTCTCATTCCTGGCATATATGTTTGACCCTTCATAGTATTCCCTTCTAGTCTTTTAAGGAGGAGAGTTTCTCAGTTTGACGAGGGTCCCCCTTCGTTCCCAAGCCCCGATTCCAGTTTCCCGATTGACAAACCGGACATTTAGGCGTTATCGTGTTGGGCTTACCGCATCTATAGCAGAAAAGGTTTCTTTCCGTGATTGGGCAATCCATAAATATATGACCTGGCTGCCTGCAATTCCAACAGGTGATTGGTTGCCTATTTTGTTGGGCATTCCTTAGCGCTGTAACCTCATCTACGCAAACTTGCTGCCCGATTTCTTGCTCTATAGGTTCTTCATAAATCTCGCTTACATATCTTTGTTGCCTCGGAGGGGGTGGCATGTTTTTATTTTCTTTTCTGGGGAAATAGCGCTCAGCTTCATGGCATTCAACCCTTAACTGCTCAACTGACGACACCGCTATTGGGTAAACAATTTTTCCTAAGCTTTCTTTTATATTTTTCTTCATTATTTTAATCATATCGTATTCTGATAAGGGTTACATTAGTTTTGAGCGAATTTTATTCATAATGTGGAAGTATTCGTCTATGCTTTCGTTGAACTGCTGTTTTCTTTCCACAAGATCACGCATTATTTCAAAATTAGACCGCGTCGATTGGAATTGACCTAATAGCGCATGCTTGAGTCCGCTCCAATCTAATATGCCTTGTGTTTTTATACACAACCAATACCATTCCCTTGCCGCTCCAGAAACTAAGAAAATGAAAATCTCGTAGCACCTCCGACCATGGAATTTGATAATGGCTTTGAAGATGCTCTAGACGAAATATGAAATCTTCAACCCCCATGTTTGCTGAATTTCCATCGAACACTACGCCTAACTTATCTATCCTTATTCTTTGTTGGTCAATATTATTTAAGACAGGGCCTTGTAACATTCCCCGCATAACTGGATCATTTATCCTGCCGGTACTAGTTGTATTGCTATCCTCAGAAAAATTTTCGGAATTATTTCTTCGATTCATTCTATTCTCTATAGGTCGACTATTTGCCACTTTGGGCCTGCACTTACCTAGTTAAATTAGCCATAGAATTAGTCAAATCCGTAATAGTTCTTTTCATATCTGTCATTTCATCCTGAACCATTTTTTTTCACTTTAGCCTCCAAAGTTCTTTGAACCATCATTGCCTCATCTACTACCATTTCTCTAACTTCCGGTGCTATATTTTCACCAGGTGTAATATTCACACTAGATTGTGGGTTAATTTGGCTACTTTCTAAACTTTCTCTCCTAACATTTATAGTCTGAGATAAGTCCATAAACTGCGGCCTCGAATTTTCAGGATTCGTATTCATATTTGTTCTGGGTAGTTTTGGATGCCAATGTGGAATAGATCTATTTAGATCGAAATATGGTTGTCTATCTCTTTTCCTATTCTGTGCCTGAGACCTTGTCTCTCTGCTCATAATAAAAAAAATCAATTGATAAGGCTAGACTAACCTACGAGCTTAGAATTCTTTTCGGTGGGAAAACAAATTAGACTGGTTTCAACTAATTAAATATTAATTAAATACAACTCAAAAAAAAAACCTTCACAAAAATTTGTATATATATACTATAGTACCTAAATGAAAAAATCCGAGAACCAATTACAAAAAAAAAAAAAATTTAAACACTTAAAGAACTCAGCCAAAATCATAAAATATGCAAAAACAAATTATACTTAAATATTCTATTACAAAAAACACACAAAGCAATAATGTATGAAAATTAAATCTAAAATAATTAAAAATATTTAAATAAAATTTAATTGATAAAAGAAAATAGATAAAAAACTTGAAAATAAATTGATAAATAAAAATACTAAAAGAAAACAAAACTCGATAAAGAAAACATTAAACTAAATAATCAAGCAATTTGCTCCAAAAATATTTAAATGAGAATATTAAAAAAATTATAAATCGATAATAAAAAATAACTAAATAATTAAAATATATTGATAAACTAAAATAACTAAACAAATACAATAATTGATACTAAATTGGTAAAAAAAACAATATTTATATATTCACTATTTCTTTTTTCTAGTGTTGTTGATTTTAAGTGTGAAGCGGTGTTATCTATTTCTTAAGCTTTTCCGTCATATGTTGTAAATCATTCTAACACAAAGGAAACAAAACAAGGTTAGTTATTTTGACATAATCATATCCACTTTTCTATGATTATTATCACACTAACAGATTTACTTAATATCTTCCGATACTACAGACCTTTAAAAAAAAAATTATTTAAAGCGGCTATCGTCCAAATACAAATATGTAACTCTGCTGCACTAATAACTAACATAAGACTGAAACTATTTAACAAAAACTGGAGAAATATTAGTACTGATAGGATTCAATTTCGAACTCCAATGAACTAATATTCTCTTTATGAACTTTAGTCATTTGTCCTATTGACGTTCAGGTCTCTAATCCACGTTTCCATACTACATTTGCCCTGCACAAGATACGAATGGCTACAAAACCATGAACTATTAACATCTAAAACACCATAAAACAAATTGATATTTTCTATTTCACTACCCTAATGGTCTATTGCACTGTGTTTAGGTCGTATACACCTGTGAGCTTTTCTCAGCCTATCGCCTGCGAGTTTCCTGTCCCAATAAAGACTACAAATTTATGCAATCCCATCGGTGAGAACAAAAAAAAAAAACAATTCAACATTTAACAACATAAACTACATAAAAAAATCAGGTACTTTAGGATTTGCTGTTTAACACTTTGTTTGTAGTCATTCAGGTATGTGGTGGAAATCGATTTGGAAAACGAAACGATTTGAAACCGATGTTATAATTTTTAGAATTTTTAAAATTGTTTTTTTTTTTACAAATTCCCCTTATTTTCTGTCCATATTCTTTTTAATTATGTATTTCCTGAGTTAATTGTACTGTTTTTTGAACAAAAAATTTAAATTCTAGTTCAGAAATTGATTTTAAAATCGCTCGAAATTCATCACACCTTTCAAAAACGTTTGTTTTGAAATCGATCGATTTTCATCACATATCCGATTATATATTCTAATATCACAGCTCTTTCTTATCCTAAATATTGCACCTTATTTCATTTATCATAGTTTATTTATTCCAAATATTGCATTATAATTTAATGTCTTTTGAATGAAAAACTCCGATAGGTCTTCCTTGTAGCGTCTCTAACTCGTACATATTATTTTCTATTGGTCTTGGAACGCGACATTTGATAAATTTTCGACAAAATTTTGAATTCAAATTTTTCCCAAAGTCACTAAGTACCGTATTTCGTTGATATACTTCCTGACCAGGTACTAGCTTTATATTTCTTGCCTTTTTGTTGTATCTTACCGCACTTTTTTCATAGGTCTAATGCAAATTCTTTTTAATCTTTTCTCTAATGATTTCTAGTCTATCTTTATTTTCCATGTGACTTATCTCATGGTCTGACAATGATTGTAGTTTTCTAGCTAACCTATAATCAACTCCACTGCAAAACATATGCATCCCAAATAAGGCAAAAAAAGGTGTCATACCTGTTGCTGAATGTACAGAGGTTCTCAGTGCGCACTCTATTTCTGAAAGGTATAAATCCCAATCCCTATGATCATTTTCTAAATACGCTCTTATAGCTGCCAACACAGATTGGTTTACTCGTTCCGGTGCGTTTGATTGTGGTGAATACACAGCTGTTCTCAAATGATTAATTTTGCAGGTTTCCATTAATTCTGCAAATCCTTTAGCTGTAAATTGTGAACCATTGTCACTATGTATAATTTCTGGTACCCCAAATTTGTGGAAAATTTCGTGTACTAGAAATTGTACTACATTCGTAGTGGTGGCCTCCTTCATTGCCTTTAAAAACACGAATTTTGAGAAATGATCCATCACTATATTTTCAGACCCTTTTCTATGCTTAATATCAAAATCGAACGCTTGTAGTTGTAGAGACCATCTGGCAAGTCTTCCGCTCAAGTCTTTTAGTATCATTATGAATTTTTTTGCTTTCTTTAAAGTGTCGGTGAGCGGTGCAGAAATCGTAGCGAAGTTCTTAATAAAACGCCTATACCACCCTGCCGTTCCTAAAAAACTTCTTACCTCCCTTACAGTTCTCGGTAGACGTATTTCCCTAATAGCTTGAATTTTTTCCGGGTCAGTTTTCAAGGTACCTCCCCCTATAATAAAGCCTAAGTATTTCAGTTCCTGAAAGCAAAATTTTGATTTACCTAAACCTATAGTCAATTTAGCCTCACTCAGACATCTAGCAACTTGTTCGAGTAATTTAATATGCTCTTCAAACGATCCGGAAATTATTAGCAAATCGTCCAAGTATATAAACACGTTCTCTTTTAAATATTGAAGAATGACCCTGTCCATTAATATGCATAATCGCTGCGCAGCGTTACATAACCCGAATGGCATTAATCTAAATTGATACAATGGCCTCCCGGCCACCGTAAACGCTGTATAGGCTCTACTTTTCTCATCTAGCTCAATTTGCCTGAACGCGTATTTAAGGTCCACACTACTTATATAGTGTGTTTCATCGATTCTGCTCAGAATCCCATCTATGTTTTGTGGAGGATATGCATCTTTTATGGTTACCTTATTTAATTTACGTGCATCTAGACAAAACCGATTTTATCCTTGTTTTTTCACTATAGTTGTCCGATTGCTCCAGGGACTTTCACTTAGTTCTATTACTCCCAGACTAAGCATTTTGTCTATTTCACTATAGGTTATCTGTTGCACCGCCGGAGATATCGGGTAATATCGATCCTTTACTGGAACTGTCCCCTCTACTAATTTTATAGAGTGTTTTTCTAAGTGTGTCAGTCCCAAACCTTTTTCCTCAAATGTGTCAAACTTGCGTAATACATCCTGGAGTTGTTTTCGTTGCCCTACGTTTAGGTTATGCTGTCCAAGGGTATATTCACTACTACACTCATCAAATTCTCTATCGATTCTCCCTAAATTCACCTCATCCGCCGTAAAAATTTCCGGAGCCAATTTAAACACCCTCCAAAAGTCTATCCCTAGATATATATTCTGTTCCAAATCAGGACAAAGATACAAAATAATTTCTTTCTTTTGAGCTTTGTACATTATGGATACGTTTACTCTTCCTAGTATTTTATAATGCTGACCACTGGCAGTTATCACATTGGTCCGCACCGGTAGAATGTTCATTTTAAGTTCCTCCGTCAATTCCCTACAACCTTTACCTAATATACTAACCGAAGCTCCTGTATCTAATAGTCCTAATATCTGTCTTCCTTCAACCTCAACATTCCCGGTTATTATTGCCCTATTTATTGACTCTACACAAATTCGTCTTATCTTCTTCCTCCTAGCAAAGTTTTCCCTAACTTTCCTAATTCTTCTAGATACATAATTCCGTCCACTATCACTAAAAATTCGAGCCCTAACTTTGTCGTAGTTCTCCTGTCTTATCTCAGCCGATAAATAATGTCTCATTCCTGGCATATATGTTTGACCCTTCATAGTATTCCCTTCTAGTCTTTTAAGGAGGAGAGTTTCTCAGTTTGACGAGGGTCCCCCTTCGTTCCCAAGCCCCGATTCCAGTTTCCCGATTGACAAACCGGACATTTAGGCGTTATCGTGTTGGGCTTACCGCATCTATAGCAGAAAAGGTTTCTTTCCGTGATTGGGCAATCCATAAATATATGACCTGGCTGCCTGCAATTCCAACAGGTGATTGGTTGCCTATTTTGTTGGGCATTCCTTAGCGCTGTAACCTCATCTACGCAAACTTGCTGCCCGATTTCTTGCTCTATAGGTTCTTCATAAATCTCGCTTACATATCTTTGTTGCCTCGGAGGGGGTGGCATGTTTTTATTTTCTTTTCTGGGGAAATAGCGCTCAGCTTCATGGCATTCAACCCTTAACTGCTCAACTGACGACACCGCTATTGGGTAAACAATTTTTCCTAAGCTTTCTTTTATATTTTTCTTCATTATTTTAATCATATCGTATTCTGATAAGGGTTACATTAGTTTTGAGCGAATTTTATTCATAATGTGGAAGTATTCGTCTATGCTTTCGTTGAACTGCTGTTTTCTTTCCACAAGATCACGCATTATTTCAAAATTAGACCGCGTCGATTGGAATTGACCTAATAGCGCATGCTTGAGTCCGCTCCAATCTAATATGCCTTGTGTTTTTATACACAACCAATACCATTCCCTTGCCGCTCCAGAAACTAAGAAAATGAAAATCTCGTAGCACCTCCGACCATGGAATTTGATAATGGCTTTGAAGATGCTCTAGACGAAATATGAAATCTTCAACCCCCATGTTTGCTGAATTTCCATCGAACACTACGCCTAACTTATCTATCCTTATTCTTTGTTGGTCAATATTATTTAAGACAGGGCCTTGTAACATTCCCCGCATAACTGGATCATTTATCCTGCCGGTACTAGTTGTATTGCTATCCTCAGAAAAATTTTCGGAATTATTTCTTCGATTCATTCTATTCTCTATAGGTCGACTATTTGCCACTTTGGGCCTGCACTTACCTAGTTAAATTAGCCATAGAATTAGTCAAATCCGTAATAGTTCTTTTCATATCTGTCATTTCATCCTGAACCATTTTTTTTCACTTTAGCCTCCAAAGTTCTTTGAACCATCATTGCCTCATCTACTACCATTTCTCTAACTTCCGGTGCTATATTTTCACCAGGTGTAATATTCACACTAGATTGTGGGTTAATTTGGCTACTTTCTAAACTTTCTCTCCTAACATTTATAGTCTGAGATAAGTCCATAAACTGCGGCCTCGAATTTTCAGGATTCGTATTCATATTTGTTCTGGGTAGTTTTGGATGCCAATGTGGAATAGATCTATTTAGATCGAAATATGGTTGTCTATCTCTTTTCCTATTCTGTGCCTGAGACCTTGTCTCTCTGCTCATAATAAAAAAAATCAATTGATAAGGCTAGACTAACCTACGAGCTTAGAATTCTTTTCGGTGGGAAAACAAATTAGACTGGTTTCAACTAATTAAATATTAATTAAATACAACTCAAAAAAAAAACCTTCACAAAAATTTGTATATATATACTATAGTACCTAAATGAAAAAATCCGAGAACCAATTACAAAAAAAAAAAAAATTTAAACACTTAAAGAACTCAGCCAAAATCATAAAATATGCAAAAACAAATTATACTTAAATATTCTATTACAAAAAACACACAAAGCAATAATGTATGAAAATTAAATCTAAAATAATTAAAAATATTTAAATAAAATTTAATTGATAAAAGAAAATAGATAAAAAACTTGAAAATAAATTGATAAATAAAAATACTAAAAGAAAACAAAACTCGATAAAGAAAACATTAAACTAAATAATCAAGCAATTTGCTCCAAAAATATTTAAATGAGAATATTAAAAAAATTATAAATCGATAATAAAAAATAACTAAATAATTAAAATATATTGATAAACTAAAATAACTAAACAAATACAATAATTGATACTAAATTGGTAAAAAAAACAATATTTATATATTCACTATTTCTTTTTTCTAGTGTTGTTGATTTTAAGTGTGAAGCGGTGTTATCTATTTCTTAAGCTTTTCCGTCATATGTTGTAAATCATTCTAACACAAAGGAAACAAAACAAGGTTAGTTATTTTGACATAATCATATCCACTTTTCTATGATTATTATCACACTAACAGATTTACTTAATATCTTCCGATACTACAGACCTTTAAAAAAAAAATTATTTAAAGCGGCTATCGTCCAAATACAAATATGTAACTCTGCTGCACTAATAACTAACATAAGACTGAAACTATTTAACAAAAACTGGAGAAATATTAGTACTGATAGGATTCAATTTCGAACTCCAATGAACTAATATTCTCTTTATGAACTTTAGTCATTTGTCCTATTGACGTTCAGGTCTCTAATCCACGTTTCCATACTACATTTGCCCTGCACAAGATACGAATGGCTACAAAACCATGAACTATTAACATCTAAAACACCATAAAACAAATTGATATTTTCTATTTCACTACCCTAATGGTCTATTGCACTGTGTTTAGGTCGTATACACCTGTGAGCTTTTCTCAGCCTATCGCCTGCGAGTTTCCTGTCCCAATAAAGACTACAAATTTATGCAATCCCATCGGTGAGAACAAAAAAAAAAAACAATTCAACATTTAACAACATAAACTACATAAAAAAATCAGGTACTTTAGGATTTGCTGTTTAACACTTTGTTTGTAGTCATTCAGGTATGTGGTGGAAATCGATTTGGAAAACGAAACGATTTGAAACCGATGTTATAATTTTTAGAATTTTTAAAATTGTTTTTTTTTTTACAAATTCCCCTTATTTTCTGTCCATATTCTTTTTAATTATGTATTTCCTGAGTTAATTGTACTGTTTTTTGAACAAAAAATTTAAATTCTAGTTCAGAAATTGATTTTAAAATCGCTCGAAATTCATCACACCTTTCAAAAACGTTTGTTTTGAAATCGATCGATTTTCATCACATATCCGATTATATATTCTAATATCACAGCTCTTTCTTATCCTAAATATTGCACCTTATTTCATTTATCATAGTTTATTTATTCCAAATATTGCATTATAATTTAATGTCTTTTGAATGAAAAACTCCGATAGGTCTTCCTTGTAGCGTCTCTAACTCGTACATATTATTTTCTATTGGTCTTGGAACGCGACATTTGATAAATTTTCGACAAAATTTTGAATTCAAATTTTTCCCAAAGTCACTAAGTACCGTATTTCGTCGATATACTTCCTGACCAGGTACTAGCTTTATATTTCTTGCCTTTTTGTTGTATCTTACCGCACTTTTTTCATAGGTCTAATGCAAATTCTTTTTAATCTTTTCTCTAATGATTTCTAGTCTATCTTTATTTTCCATGTGACTTATCTCATGGTCTGACAATGATTGTAGTTTTCTAGCTAACCTATAATCAACTCCACTGCAAAACATATGCATCCCAAATAAGGCAAAAAAAGGTGTCATACCTGTTGCTGAATGTACAGAGGTTCTCAGTGCGCACTCTATTTCTGAAAGGTATAAATCCCAATCCCTATGATCATTTTCTAAATACGCTCTTATAGCTGCCAACACAGATTGGTTTACTCGTTCCGGTGCGTTTGATTGTGGTGAATACACAGCTGTTCTCAAATGATTAATTTTGCAGGTTTCCATTAATTCTGCAAATCCTTTAGCTGTAAATTGTGAACCATTGTCACTATGTATAATTTCTGGTACCCCAAATTTGTGGAAAATTTCGTGTACTAGAAATTGTACTACATTCGTAGTGGTGGCCTCCTTCATTGCCTTTAAAAACACGAATTTTGAGAAATGATCCATCACTATATTTTCAGACCCTTTTCTATGCTTAATATCAAAATCGAACGCTTGTAGTTGTAGAGACCATCTGGCAAGTCTTCCGCTCAAGTCTTTTAGTATCATTATGAATTTTTTTGCTTTCTTTAAAGTGTCGGTGAGCGGTGCAGAAATCGTAGCGAAGTTCTTAATAAAACGCCTATACCACCCTGCCGTTCCTAAAAAACTTCTTACCTCCCTTACAGTTCTCGGTAGACGTATTTCCCTAATAGCTTGAATTTTTTCCGGGTCAGTTTTCAAGGTACCTCCCCCTATAATAAAGCCTAAGTATTTCAGTTCCTGAAAGCAAAATTTTGATTTACCTAAACCTATAGTCAATTTAGCCTCACTCAGACATCTAGCAACTTGTTCGAGTAATTTAATATGCTCTTCAAACGATCCGGAAATTATTAGCAAATCGTCCAAGTATATAAACACGTTCTCTTTTAAATATTGAAGAATGACCCTGTCCATTAATATGCATAATCGCTGCGCAGCGTTACATAACCCGAATGGCATTAATCTAAATTGATACAATGGCCTCCCGGCCACCGTAAACGCTGTATAGGCTCTACTTTCATCATCTAGCTCAATTTGCCAGAACGCGTATTTAAGGCCCACACTACTTATATAGTGTGTTTCATCGATTCTGCTCAGAATCCCATCTATGTTTTGTGGAGGATATGCATCTTTTATGGTTACCTTATTTAATTTACGTGCATCTAGACAAAACCGATTTTATCCTGGTTTTTTCACTATAGTTGTCCGATTGCTCCAGGGACTATCACTTAGTTCTATTACTCCCAGACTAAGCATTTTGTCTATTTCACTATAGGTTATCTGTTGCACCTCCGGAGATATCGGGTAATCTCGATCCTTTACTGGAACTGTCCCCTCTACTAATTTTATAGAGTGTTTTTCTAAGTGTGTCAGTCCCAAACCTTTTTCCTCAAATGTGTCAAACTTGCAGAATACATCCTGGAGTTGTTTTCGTTGCCCTACGGTTAGGTTATGCTGTCTAAGAGTATATTCACTACTACACTCATCAAATTCTCTATCGATTCTCCCTATCTTCACCTCCTCCGCCGTAAAAATTTCCGGAGCCAATTTAAACACCCTCCAAAAGTCTATCCCTAGATATAAATTCTGTTCCAAATCAGGACAAAGATACAAAATAATTTCTTTCTTTTGATCTTTGTACATTATGGATACATTTACTCTTCCTAGTATTCTATAATGCTGACCACTGGCAGTTATCACATTGGTCCGCACCGGTAGAATGTTCATTTTAAGTTCCTCCGTCAATTCCCTACAACCTTTACCTAATATACTAACCGAAGCTCCTGTATCTAATAGTCCTAACATCTGTCTTCCTTCAACCTCAACATTCGCAAAAATCCTGTTATCATTCCCGGTTATTATTGCCCTATTTATTGACTCTACACAAATTCGTCTTATCTTCTTCCTCCTAGCAAAGTTTTCCCTAACTTTCCTAATGCTTCTAGATACATAATTCCGTCCACTATCACTAAAAATTCGAGCCCTAACTTTGTCGTAGTTCTCCTGTCTTATCTCAGCCGATAAATAATGTCTCATTCCTGGCATATATGTTTGACCCTTCATAGTATTCCCTTCTAGAGATTTCTCGTTACCTAGTCTTTTAAGGAGGAGAGTTTCTCGGTTTGACGAGAGTCCCCCTTCGTTCCCAAGCCCCGATTCCACTTTCCCGATTGACAAACCGGACATTTAGGCGTTATCGTGTTGGGCTTACCGCATCTATAGCAGAAAAGGTTTCTTTCCGTGATTGGGCAATCCATAAATATATGACCTGGCTGCCTGCAATTCCAACAGGTGATTGGTTGCCTATTTTGTTGGGCATTCCTTAGCGCTGTAACCTCATCTACGCAAACTTGCTGCCCGATTTCTTGCTCTATAGGTTCTTCATAAATCTCGCTTACATATCTTTGTTGCCTCGGAGTGGGTGGCATGTTTTTATTTTCTTTTCTGGGGAAATAGCGCTCAGCTTCATGGCATTCAACCCTTAACTGCTCAACTGACGATACCGCTATTGGGTAAACCATTTTTCCTAAGCTTTCTTTTATATTTTTCTTCATTATTTTAATCATATCGTATTCTGATAAGGGTTGCATTAGTTTTGAGCGAATTTTATTCATAATGTGGATGTATTCGTCTATGCTTTCGTTGAATTGCTGTTTTCTTTCCACAAGATCACGCATTATTTCAAAATTAGACCGCGTCGATTGGAATTGACCTAATAGCGCATGATTGAGTCCGCTCCAATCTAATATGCCTTGTGTTTTTATACACAACCAATACCATTCCCTTGCCGCTCCAGAAACTAAGAAAATGAAAATAAAAATCTCGTAGCACCTCCGACCATGGAATTTGATAATGGCTTTGAAGATGCTCTAGACGAAATATGAAATCTTCAACCCCCATGTGCGCTGAATTTCCATCGAACACTACGCCTAACTTATCTATCCTTATTCTTTGTTGGTCAATATTATTTAATACAGGGCCTTGTAACATTCCCCGCATAACTGGATCATTTATCCTGCCGGTACTAGTTGTATTGCTATCCTCAGAAAAATTTTCGGAATTATTTCTTGGATTCGTTCTATTCTCTATAAGTCGACTATTTGCGGATGAGTTCTCATTGCCACTTTGGGCCTGCACTAACCTAGTTAAATTAACCATAGAATTAGTCAAATCCGTAATAGTTCTTTTCATATCTGTCATTTCATCCTGAACCATTTTTTTTCACTTTAGCCTCCAAAGTTCTTTGAACCATCATTGCCTCATCTACTACCATTTCTCTAACTTCCGGTGCTATATTTTCACCAGGTGTAATATTCACACTAGATTGTGGGTTAATTTGGCTACTTTCCAAACTTTCTCTCCTAACATTTATAGTCTGAGATAAGTACAGCCTCGAATTTTCAGGATTCGTATTCATATTTGTTCTATTTGTTCTGGGAACTTTTGGATGCCAATGTGGAATAGATCTATTTAGATCGAAATATGGTTGTCTTTCTCTTTTCCTATTCTGTGCCTGAGACCTTGTCTCTCTGCTCATAATAAAAAAAATCAATTGATAAGGCTAGACTAACCTACGAGCTTAGAATTCTTTTCGGTGGGAAAACAAATTAGACTGGTTTCAACTAATTAAATATTAATTAAATACAACTCAAAAAAAAAAAAACTTTCACAAAAATTTGTATATATATACTATAGTACCTAAATGAAAAAATCCGAGAACCAATTACAAAAAAAAAAAAATTTAAACACTTAAAGAACTCAGCCGAAATCATAAAAAATGCAAAAACAAATTATACTTAAATATTCTATTACAAAAAACACACAAAGCAATAATGTATGAAAATTAAATCTAAAATAATTAAAAATATTTAAATAAAATTTAATTGATAAAAGTAAATAGATAAAAAACTTGAAAATAAATTGATAAATAAAAATACTAAAAGAAAACCAAACTCGATAAAGAAAACATTAAACTAAATAATCAAGCAATTTGCTCCAAAAATATTTAAATGAGAATATTAAAAAAATTATAAATCGATAATAAAAAATAACTAAATAATTAAAATATATTGATAAACTAAAATAACTAAACAAATACAATAATTGATACTAAATTGGTAAAAAAAACAATATTTATATATTCACTATTTCTTTTTTCTAGTGTTGTTGATTTTAAGTGTGAAGCGGTGTTATCTATTTCTTAAGCTTTTCCGTCATATGTTGTAAATCATTCTAACACAAAGGAAACAAAACAAGGTTAGTTATTTTGACATAATCATATCCACTTTTCTATGATTATTATCACACTAACAGATTTACTTAATATCTTCCGATACTACAGACCTTTAAAAAAAAAAATTATTTAAAGCGGCTATCGTCCAAATACAAATAACTCTGCTACACTAATAACTAACATAAGACTGAAACTATTTAACAAAAACTGGAGAAATATTAGTACTGATAGGATTAAATTTCGAACTCCAATGAACTAATATTCTCTTTATGAACTTTAGTCATTTGTCCTATTGACGTTCAGGTATCTAATCCACGTTTCCATACTACATTGGCCTTGCACAAGATACGAATGGCTACAAAACCATGAACTATTAACATCTAAAACAACATAAAACAAATTGATATTTTCTATTTCACTACCCTAATGGTCTATTGCACTGTGTTTAGGTCGTATACACCTGTCAGCTTTTCTTAAGTAAAACCAGAGTAAAACGCTGAAGTCTTTTAGTTTGGGCGCCATATTGTTACGTGTCAGTTATTGGCACTAAAGTGAATCTCCGACTAGCTCTCGACCGGCTTCTTGTCGGGTGTGATTCCTCCCTCACTCTAGCCCATTGACATGTAAACAAATAATATATGAAACATAAAGACTATCTTCAACAAAACCAATATATGCGGAATAGAGAGGTAGGTGTAAACCTCTAATTGCCCTAACCCATCCATGGTCATCTAATACCTCGACTATTACAAAGATGACCCCTATAAACCGCATCCCTTTTCACACTTACCACATCAACAACCCATATTCAATAAATTTACTCACACATAATTTCCTTATATAACACAATCAAGACATTTGTTTTATTAAATGAACTAACTATTTAAAATATTCTTATTAACAATTTAAATCTATTTTTTTTACAAAAAAAACATACAACTTATAAATAAACTTGTTTGTCCCTTTCTAAATTGTTTTTTTCTAATTTATCTATGTTCTAAATTATTTTTATTTTATTATTTCTATTCAAAGATTTTGTTTGTTGTGCTTAATTCCCTTTTTAAATAATTGATAAAAAATACTGAAATTTATTGTTGGAGGATAAGCTGTTCCTATGCGCATTTCACTGGTTGCTTAGGCCAGATCATCAGGAAACGTTCTCCTAAATAATTTTAGAAAAGCCAAAGCTATCAGCAAACAAAACTACAGAGGGAATGAGAATTACCTGCAAACACTCCAAAAGTCTTGTTTGCAACGATATCAAAGCTTAAACAAAATACCAAACAATAAATCAGTGATGAGTTTTATCTTTTCTTACATTTCCCGCTACAATTATTTGGAATTCTCCCAACATTAATTGTAGTTGTAAGTGGGTAAAGAAAAAACATATTAAAAACAAAAACAAAGTGCTTTTATTGTTTTCGCAAGAAATCAAAATAAAAACAATTTGCCAGTTCAGTTTTTTATGCACGTGCACTTGCTAAAATTTATTATCAAAGTTGTATTTCTATAATTTCTTATAATTTTTGTCTAGATACGCATATATATTAGACCGTCTCACTTTTAATTTTTTTTCGAAATTCCTTCATGAACATCGATTTTCTTTATCTACTATAAAAACCAAGAATTTTGGTGTATAACACTTAAATATTGATGAACGGGAAGTGGTCTCTCAAATCATTTTTTAATTTTTTAGGCAAATTGCCTTTTTTCCAAAAAATTAAACAATCTTGGTTTAGTAATTCGGCTTAAACTCAAGCAGTTCTAAATGGATTTGAACATCATTTCATGCATTAGAAAGCTTATTAAATTTCCTACATGTTGCTTAAAGCAACATTGCCTTTTTGTTCGATGGTATTCATAGCACTACAAATTCAGATTTTGAAATACAAACTTAACATTTTTTTTTAATTGTTGCTTACCTTTTAATATATAAAAATTAAACGAGGCAAAACTTTTATATTCTGTAAATGCAGTATGGTAGGAAATTTTAAAATAATGATTTTGGTGTAAATAACAGTAGCATTCTGTTAAGAAAAACTACAGTTTTAGTTGAAATGAGTAAAGTTGTTTATTACTAAATTTGCTTATATTTCATAAATACATTATAAAGTAAGAACATATTGGCCTTTTTATTTTTTCAAATATGCTAAAATTGTGCTTTTGTTGGAGTTTGGATGCGTTTTGTGAAAATTCTCGATGACTTGAAATAAATCATTTTGGATGTGGCTGTGACGCCAAATCAACAAAAGTGCTTGCAATATCCTGTAAACACTAAGGCAAGCCACTAACCATAATGCCTGAACGATTTAATTTCCAATGAAGTAGATTATTTTCTACCCTCAATTCTGAAACCATATTAACTGTGCCAGATTTCACCTGTTTGATAGCATTGTTACATTCCACAATATCAGTTTTAACTGCTTCACAACGAGTAGACATTTTGTTTTTAAGGTCAGACACAGCATCCACAATCGCCAGTTTGATAGAATCACGCTCATCATTTTGTTTGAAAATAAATACATATATCCAATTTGGAGCATAAGTTATCAAATCTTTTATTTAAATTAGAAATCTCATCCCGATTATTACCACAAGACACATTATCTTTGCAAGGCGCACAAGTAAAATACATCGCATCTCTTTCATCAAATTTAGGTATATCTTCTTCAGCTAACCCAGCACAGGAGGCATGTATCCAGAAAGAACAAATGTCACATAATATACAGGAGCGATTACCACTATTATGCTTGCAAATCCCACATTTATCAATTTTCTTTCCAGGAGCCATTTAAAATTTTTAAATTGTATTTTTTGTAAAAGATATGCTTATAAAATCCAGAAAAATGGCGCACTTGATAAAAACAGCAAAAAATGTACACAAGTACAACAACAACAACAATAAGATCAGTGCATAAATCAACACAATAAGAGCTAGTTTTTTCGATAAAGTTCATCTTTGTTTATTGGTTTAACGTTGTTTAAACTTAGCATGTTGTTTTTTAGTTCCAGTTTATCTTGTTTTAATTTGAGTTTAACTGAGCAAGATTGGCTAGTTAAACTTGAGTTACAAATGTCATATATGCGTAACAATAGAAATTATGGAGGTAAATATACCTATAACCAAAGAAACTATGACCAGAATAGTAGAAAAAATTATAACCAAAGAATTAATAACAACAGTAACTATAATAATATAAACCACAACAACCAAAATAATGACTATAGAAATAACAATAACAGAAATTACAATAACAAAAATTACAACATCAGAAATAACAATGATTACAGGAACACTGACGATAGAACAGTAAATAATAATATAAGTAGTCCAAGTAATAGAAGGGTCTACCTTGCAAATCAGGGAAACGGGGAAAACCTCAGTACCCCAAACAACGAACATTAGGAAATAAGAAATAGGAAAAGATTTACCCATATCCTACGCCATTATATTTTTAAACAAGCATGAACTAAATAAACCCGTGATAGAAAAAGAACTATTATAACTATTATAAGAACTAACAAAGAACTACCATTTCTTTATTTACACATAAAAACCCATCTTCGCGATTAACACGTATTAAGTTAGATTTAGCTGATTACGATTTCAATATAGTTTTTAAACAAGGAAGGATTAATACTAACGCTGATGCACCATCTAGAGTACAATTAGACTCTGATGCATTAAAGGAAATGTTGCCTAAAAATATAGATATAGTGACAAGGAGCATAGTAAAGGATATAACGAATGCAGACGAAGATAGAAGGAAGTCTCGAGACAGGGATACAGAAAGAATTTATGACACAGAGCCTGATCAACTCTACATGTGGAATAGTATTTCTTTTTCTGATATTAAAGGTATACCTAGATTAAAATTTGAAATTATAAAGAGAGAAAAATTTAAAGTTTGCCAAAAGTTACAATTGATGATAAAAGAAACGTTACTGTAATAACACAGTGCAGTGATAATGCATATTTGGACTTAGGTGAAATCTTGTAGAAACTCACAATATTGTTATCTGATAGTAGCGTCGACAAAATTTCGTTAGCAAAAGACGATATAATATTTGAATATGTAGATAAAAAGGAGCTCATTGAAACATATAATAGCATGCAAAATAAATGGAGAGGTCGGCAAACACCAACACAAATTTTATTATATAATCCACCGATAAAGGTGCAAGATAAAGAAGAGCAGATGAAAATTATAAAAGAATACCATGACTCACCATAGGGAGGTCACGCAGGAGTAAAAAGAACCATTATTAGAATAAAACAGAAGTATTATAGCCAAAGCGATAGTAGAAAAAAATCATTCTTAGGTACGGCATTTTCAATACACGCAAAGAAAAAAACATGATTAAGGAATGGTCACTATGACCATTTTTATTCATATTTACCTAATATGTTTACCCTAATAAATTTATTAAAGTCATAATATAACCTTTAAAATAGTTATTTGTCCCTAACATTTTTAAATTCGCTGTAATAATATTATATGGTCTTTTACACCTAAAAAGTTACTCTGATCTAGCTAAACATTTTAAATTATTTAATATGTTTGCTACTATAATATATATATTTTCAACTATACAATTAAAATCATAATATTGCTGCACACAAAAGGTACCCTGCAAGAAGACTACCGGTCATTTTACTAGTAGTTTTGACCACTATATTGGATAAAGTTTATATTAGTTTATTAAGAGTAAAATGAAAAAACTAGCCGAAACTCTTGTGTACATGTGATTTTGCCTCTCTTTCTAACTAATTAATTCCACTCGACTACGGAACATATATCTGTACTGCTTACTACTATGCTTTAGATTAGTTAGTAATCGCGTAAATAATTGTTAACACTAACTAGTTAATCATAACGTAAATAGCGGTTAGCACTAACTAGTTATTCATAGCGTAAAAATTGGTTAGTACTAACCTTTATAAAATAATGTTTTTGTTTATTTTAGTTTTAAAATAGTTTTTATTAAAAAAATATAATCCAGCAGGCTTCATTAATGTATATAATAGGTGTGGGTGCGGGACTATGTAACGTCATTTCCTTGGTTGCTCTATAACGTTCCTTTCTCACATGGGTCTGGATTTCGTTTTGGGATCTTATTTATAAAAGTTATTTTGTAATGGAGGTAAACGTACTCATTACCAATTAATTTCTCGTAGATCATATAAAGAAATATTATTTTGTTAAAAACTTGTGACTAAATAGCCGAATACATACATGCATACATACTTGAAAAGTCATCAGGATTTTAAATATTTGGTATAATTTGCTCCTTAATTATCACAACCAAATCTTTAACGAGTATCCCGGCCAAAGCAACCACCCGAATGACCGCTACCTGTTGGAAGACCACTTCTTTTAAGACGACTGTTTCGTACATGACCTGTTATTTTCAGAAAATTAAACACCACGTTTTCTGGAGCCGCCATCAGTAGGCCCTTCTTTACTTTAATATGCAACGTAGTTGCAAAGGAGATAATCAAATTAATTTTTTAACTAAACATGGCAAATAACGTTTGTAATATTTAATTTAAACCACAGAACTAAAATTTAAACAATTCAATTTTTTTACAAGAATCGACAGGCCACGCGTGTGAAAAAATTATATTAAAAAATTGGCATTATTTGGGTTGTGTTATTTGTTCCACTCTAACATATGTGTTAGAGTGGAGCAACGAATGTAAAATTGTTGCAAGTGTGTTAGTAAATTGTTTTTTTTTTTTTTTAGTTTTGGTTATGCATTTCTTGTAGGGTATTTTTAATATCATAATTTTTGTTTGCTTTAAAGCACATTCTCTTAATGAGCAAACATTTATTGTCGAAACAACCAGTCGAAACAAACCATCCGCGAGCGTTAGTTAATCAGGAAACATGAATGATTACAAAATAATTAAAACATTTTTCGGAGAGAAAATGCCATGCTGCCTTGCAAAATTAACGATATAAATTATTATGCATTTATTGAAACAGGTAAGTTTTTTATATATAATTATAAAAATATATAAATAAGCAATTACTTTGTCTTTCTTGCAGCCAAAGAACCTACAACACTGAAACAGCATAGAAATTTTGGCACAAGATGTTGTCATTAGCCCCAATTTTTTCAATAACTGTTCAACAGCATATTGATGCAGTATATTTCATAAAAGAAATAAAAGGTAAGTTTAATTTGACTTTATCTTAACAAATCTCAAGTGCGCGAATAAAAATAATGATAAGTGTTATTGCAAGCCGAAGTAAGGCTACATATGTAGATCTCCTTTTTTTTAGATAAACTTGTACCACAAAATATAATTTATAATTTATAAATTGACACACACACACATGTATATAAATGAATGTATTTAATTTTATACTTAAATTTAACTATATATTATTTATTAATATTGCTGTATATTTGTAATAAAACATAAATTTTTGAAGTTAATTTTTTTATTGTTTTTATTGCGAGAACCATATTACATGTTGAAATAGACATTTTGTATGGGGTTGGAAAATAAAGAAACATATATTGTTGCTGAAGACGTGTTTGACACAATCATAACCACAAACATTAATGATAGTTTGCGATTGTTATTGTATCAATCATGTTTATTCTTTGCGTGTACGCTAAAGACAGACCGGGGTACAGAATTCGTGAACGACTTGATGACCAGAATTTGTAAGTTACTTAAGATAACTTATTCGAAATCAACAGCATACCACCACGAAACTTTAGGGTCTATAGAAAGAAATCATAGAGTACTAAACGAATAAATGTTAGCTTTTACTGACAACTACAACTGGGACGAATTTTTACCTTACTACGCCTTCGCTGACAACACCACCCCTCCCACCTCTCAGGTTACTCATCATTCGAGCTAGTCTTTGGTAAATTAGCCACACTACCAAATGAGATACACGCAGAACAAGTATTCTATAATTTTGACGACTACTTGACGGAATTTAAAACAAAATTGCGACACGCCAATCTAAAGGCCCAACCATAATATGCATAAGTTAGCTTAAAGTACTGTCAAAAATTAACGAAAAGTCTGTCAAATGCATGAGAAAATTAAAAGAGACTTTAAGGTGGCCATAATGTACTCACATAAACTTAAGATCCATGTTGCATATTTGTGCAATATTTGGTTTTCTTGCGAGTACTTCAAAAAAAGAAGTACCAAAAATTACAGCCCTGTTTTTGTTTTTTTTTTATGTTTTATTTAGTTTGCCAGCAACGTTTTAAAAAGAAAAAAATTGGTGATTTTTTTTTTTTTTTTTTTTTTGTTAGGACCAGCACTCAGGGGATGACCCCTACTAATGCATTGCATTGTGTTGGAACTAGGAAAATAGGTTATGGGAAGGAGGAAAGAGGGAGTAGTGCTTGTGAACATTCGACTTGAACTTATTCATGTTGTAAGTGAGAGGGAAGACTTCAGCAGGGAGGTTATTCCACATACGAACAGTCCGGCCAAAAAACGAATTTTCCCTGTAATGCGTTGTACGATTCACCGGCCAATCGACCACAAAAGGATGGGCTCTTGAGGAAAAACGTGTATTACGAACAAAGCTATGGGTTTCGGGAACCAAATCCCTAATTTCATCAGAACACATCCCGTTGTAGTAACGATAAAATAGGCAAGTACAACCCACATTGCGACGGTGCTCAAGGGAGTCAATAGAATTGGATACCCTACTGTCGCCGATGAGAACCTTCGCCCTCTCCTGCACGCGGTCGAGAAGCTCTAAAATAGACTTTGAAGCACCGGCCCACACATGAGAGTTGTATTCCATTCGCGGTCGGATATAGGTGGTATAAATAGTAAGGAGATCAGATGGAGTGAAGTATATCTTACACCGTTTCAAAAAACCGAGGCACTTGAATGCTTCTTTCGACACCTTAAATATATGTTCAGTCCATCGGACATCACATTGTATCCTCATGCCCAGAACATCAAGAGATTCTGTTTCCTCAATATTTATACCACCCATACATACAGATGAGGCACCTTGATCCGTCGCGCGTTTATGCGTCAGTACGCAACATTGGGTCTTTCGGGCATTAAATTCGACCCTATTCGCACGACCCCATTCTGAGATTATGTGTAGGTCACGGCCAAGCGTATCATTCATGTTCTGTCTCATAGCACAAACATCGGACACGCCTGGTCTGAAACCAAATGAATACGAATGGCAAAGGTTGCTGTCATCTGCAAAAGAATAGATAGGGTTGGAAGTTTGACATAAGAGGTCATTTAGAAAAATAAGAAATAGAGTAGGAGAAAGAACGGAGCCTTGCGGTACCCCTGAATGAATCTTGAACTCGTTTGATGAAACCCCATCTATAACAACCCGTATAGTGCGATCTCTGAGAAAGCTCGATATAAATCGAGAGAAATTATCACCGACACCAAATGCAACAAGTTTAGACAAGAGTGCACCATGCCAGACTCTGTCAAACGCCTTGGAAATATCTAAAGCAATTACTTTACTTTCGCCAAAATGGTGAATGGAACAACACTATTTTTCTGATAACAGGGCCAGTAGGTCTCCAGTAGAACGACCTCTACGAAAGCCATACTGGCGGTCGCTTAGTAGGTAATTTGACTCTAAAAATTTTTCAAGATGGTGATTTACCATACTCTCCATAACTTTGGAAAGTGCCGAACAAATTGCAATTGGGCGGTAATTTTCAGGGTTATTAGCCACTCCTTTTTTAGGAATTGGCGTTACATTAGCAACTTTCCAGCAGACGGGAAATTCACCAGCATGGTATAAAGTGCTGAAAAGATTTGCTAAGGGACGAGCTAGCGTCGAAGAGCACTGCTTCAAGACCAGTGCATGTATACCATCCGGGCCAGGAGACTTGTTTATGTTGAGATCCGCAAGAACCTTTTTAACAGCTCGAGCCCGAAAAAATATTTTTGGCATAGTTACGGATACTTTTTCGAGTTCGGGTAGTGGTTGATTGCTATCTGGTAAGTTAGAATTATTTGCAAATAATTCGGCAAAACAATTAGCCTTATCAACCAGGTTCGTGAATGTTTGGCCATCCTTTAAAAGAGTTGGTATTGAAGAACTAGCATTTACCCTTACTCTTTTAACGAATGACCAGAAGCTTTTACTGCCCCGGGGAGCAGTAAGAACTTCAGCACGAAGGCGTTGCTCGTGAAGAGCTTTTTCCCGTCTTAGCACTTTGGAACACGACGACCTTGCCATTTTGCGTAGCAATTCAGTATCAGCGGTTTTATTGTCACGCCAATTTCTGAATGCTTCCTCTCTGGATCTGACTGCTGATTTGCACGTCTGATTAAACCAAGATTTAGATCTAGGTTTATTCGAAGCATTTTTAACTGGAATGAACATTTTCATTCCTAGCATAATAACATTTTCAACCATTTTCGCCATGGCATTGACGTCATTGTCAACGAAACAAAGTTTCCAATTAAAATGCCGAAAAAAGTCGTTGAGTTCAACCCAACGTGCTTTCCCGTAAACAAATTTTGATCGTTTCATAGCCTGTCGTGAAACGTTCCGAAGTTCGGAGAACGGAAAAGAGGCAGAAATGGTGCAATGATCCGAGTTACCGAGAGGTGCTAGAACTTCTACTTCGTACTTTTGAGGGTGTGAAGAGAGGAAGAGGTCAAGGGTATTGTGTTGGTGCCCATCAACACATGGAATATGTGTTGGTTCATTCACCAGTTGCACGAGGTGATTATGTGCAGCAAATAGCTCAACATATTGGCCTTCATAGGTTGTACGGCCCGAGTGGTGAAGCCAAGAAGAATTGTGGACATTAAAATCACCAGAAACAACGATTTCACTGTCCGGACAATTCTCAAGAATCTTCGATATTGAGTCGGAAAGGGAGTCGAAGCGCGATAAAGTGATATCCCTTCCCGCGTTTGGACTTCTGTAAAGAAACCCGAAATGCAAAAAGTGCGTATTGATTTTGAATTTAACCCAAAGGCAGTTAAATTCCGCATCAAACATCCCCCTGGTTGCTGGCATTGATACACAACTTCATTGCGTATATATATAGGAAGACCCCGATGAAGATCAAATAGGGATAGAAGGTGATACCCAGGAATCTGAAAATCCAGTGGATCGGAATTTTCAGACACCTGTGTTTCACATAAGCGTATACAGAAAAAAAATTCGTTCTCAGCCCACGTATGTTACAGAAGTCGATTCGAAACCGACCTCTCATCACAACACAAAAAAAATTCAAATAAAACGCAAAGTACGGATGTCTCTATGCTAATTGCCGTTTAGAAACTGTTTGGTGATCAGTGTTATACCTTCATCACCAAAACAGTTCAACAACGATTAACACAAATACATCCGTACTAACACGAATATGATGGACGGTTATAGGGGGTACACAATGGACAATGCCATAAAAGCCCTGATCTGGTCAACGCCGAAAAAGACCATCACTGGCAGATTGTTTTTATTGTTGTTTGTTTATTATGTTATTTCGTTCGTTTTTTTTTTTATATTGTTATTGTTTTTCTTTTCTGTATGTTGCAACGGTTGTTTGTTTTTTTATATATTTAATTTGTGTTGTATGTTTGTTATTTTGGTTGATTTATTTAATGTTTTTGATTTTTGTTTGTTTAATAAATTATTTTTCCTTATTGTTATTTGGATTCTTTTTTCGTTTTTATTTATTTGTATTTGGTTGCGGTTTTTTTTTTATTTAAAATTTTTTAAGTAAGTTCTTTTCTTTTAATTAATCTCAGACACACACGGACACTTTCGTATTTTCACAAATTGACACAGACACAGCGGACGAAATTAAAAACGTGTGGACACGACAAAAGACAAAACACTACACTACGTATATAAAAGCACATAATTTACTACCTTTTTATTATATTATTTCATTATTTTACGTTGCAATATAAAAAGTCAGCTGGAAAGTTGCATTAACCTTTTTAAAAAGTCTTGTTATTTTGGTAAATATGTCACTTTTTCGAATTTGTCAATCATCAATAATGGATAACTCAGAGTTGTATTCATGATTTTCAAAAATTTTCGATATGTTTTGGAGCAAAACTAGTTTTTGTTTGGGTTTTTCGAACATGAAAAATGTATGGGAAAACAAGTAGCAAAACACTTGTTTTACAGCAAAACTGGTTTTGTGGCTCAAAACATGTAAGTGGAAACGTACTATAAAGACAGGTTGTGTGTTATATTCATAGCGAAGAAAAAGTTTAGCGCTTAAATATAGTATACATCGCTAAAAATAACAATATTAAATATTAACGTGCTTGTTATATTTTTTTTGCAAGTTTTTTTCACCAATTTGCTTTTAAAATTAATTTATTTCCGGAAAACTTATTTTGCACTTTATTTTGCGCTTTAATTTTAATTATTAATCAGCCACGCGCGTATTTTTGACAAGTTGTATAAAATAGTTAATAAAAAGCAACAAAAAAAAAGCTGTCTGTCAAACTTAAACGTCAAGTTATGTTATAAAATAGCTTTCAAGACATATTGCTTAACAACGCTGTTAAAACACAAACAAAACACTAACATGAGGAGGCTGTACCTAACACTAACATGATGTTAGTGTTATTGTTAACCATTTGATGTCAGTTGTATCCTGGGTGTTATGAGTAATAAAATATTTTTTTTCTAAAAGGGAAAGGTGTAAAGTACGGACACTTAGTCACCGAAAATTAAGTCAACAAAAAAACAAAGAAAAAAAGTAACAACAAATATAACACAAAGCAAACGCAAAAGTATTAAATGAAATAAAATACGAGCATTGAATATTGAGCTAAAAAAAAACCAATAAATAAATATGAGAACTGACCTAATTTAAAATTTACCAACTATATCAAACAAATAAAATTTTAGTAATAAGATATTTTCTAAGTATGTTAAAAATTGTATAATAGTAAAGTAAGAGTATGTTAACAAAAATTGTATAAATAGAAAAATTAATGGCAAATAAAGGCAGAATCATTCTGGCAATTGAAGACAGCTTTTGATTCTCAGGTTCAGGCTCCTAGTAAATCACTGGTAGCAGCCTACCAAGTAGCTCAGAACACACTTGAGCTATAAATAAACTAAAGTGCTATAGGGAAAACATCCTCTACACCTAAACACCTAATACAACCCTTACAGTAGATTAGATCCAGATTATTTTTCTTTTCAGTTTAACTAATAAAACATTAAACCAAGTTTAACTAACATCCAAAATACTAGCTCTAAAACCATCACCAGAAAAAAAAAGTATTTCAATTTATCTGTATGGGGGATTTCATGTCAAGTGACCCAACTTTTGAAATCGATGTCTTCCGATTTGGATGAAATTTGCACCAAGGTTAGTCTTATTGGATAGTAGTTGATACACAAATTTTCAATAAGATCGGTCAAAAAGTTTCTGAGTTAGAGGGGGTCAAAATTTGACATTTTGTTCAAACCGGTGTTCTTTCTCGTCCATGTATCTTATTATCTATTGGTGTTAGCAAAATTTGTCCCAAACAAATTAGATAGCTATTTCTTCAAGCTATCGAAGAAAAAATTTTTTGTATTTTTTTAAATTTTTTTTTTTTAAATTTAAAACTTATTTTTTATTTTTTTTTGGAAACGGTATTTTTTTTTTTTTTTGCTCAAAAGAAAGCTTATGCATTCTTCTTTTAGGTAGTTTTGGTCGCTTAGTGGGATCAGAGTGGGATATGTATAAAAAAAAATAATTTCTAACTCAAGATGAGGGTTTTTCAAAGCATATGCACTATTTTGAGTTTTTTCCTTTTTATGTGTAAGTGTTTCTAAAATCTTAAAAATAAAACTTATGCTGAGAAACTAGACAAATTAACCTTTCCGACGGTATATAACATACCGATCTAGCATTTCATTCCCTCGATACTGTAATACCCACAATATGTTAATCCCAGGAATAAAATTACTATTTCTATAGAGATGTTGACAAATTAAATCTTTTTATTTATTCGTCATAACAATTAAATAAATATAAAGTAATAATAATAAAAACAAAAATACCGTTTCCATAAAAAATAAGTTTTAAATTTAAAAAAAAAAAATTTTAAAATATTTAAAAAAATACAAAAAATAGCTTGAAGAAATAGCTTTCTAATTTGTTTGGGACAAATTTTGCTAACACCAACATGGACGAGAAAGAACACCGGTTTGAACAAAATGTCAAATTTTGACCCCCTCTAACTCAGAAACTTTTTGACCGATCTTGTTGAAAATTTGTGTATAAACTACTATCTAATAAGACTAACCTTGGTGCAAATTTCATCCAAATCGGAAGACATCGATTTCAAAAGTTGGGTCACTTGACATGAAATCCCCCATATATATAAAATTGTAACGTTACTGACTCACTGACTGATCCATCATCCCACAGCCTAAACGCCTGAAGCTAAAAACTTGAAATTTGGACCAGGGGATGGTCTCTCTCTAAATCGATCCACCAAGACGGGAAATTCGAATGTTTAGGGGGTAAAAAGGGCAAAAACGGGTAAATTCGGTAACCTTATATCTCTAAAACTAAAAGAGATACAAGAAAAATTTTATCGTTGTTCTTTAGAAAAATAAGCGGACAGGTGTCTGGTACTTTTTGGAAATTCAGCCCTTTAACGGAGTAAACGGTTAAAGCCTGCATTTTGGTACTTTTTTGTCACCCCATCTATCTTTTAAACCCATAAACATAGAAATAAGGGTTATATCACATTTGCAACTTATCTAAAAAATCCAAATAAGAATTTGGTACTTTTTCGAAATTCGGACGTATAAGGGGTAAAAAGCGTAACTATTTTTGGTACTTTTTTTATAAAACATTTTTTTTATGAATTCACATACACGCATTAAATTATGGGCTCCCACTACAATATTGAAATGTTTATGCTTCAGTGGGGAGAAAAAAGTACCAAAAAGGGGAAATACGGGAAATTTAATTTCTTACTTTAGCTTTTTGGTTCTACAACTGGCAATTTTTTTTATTTATCGTTAAAATTGGACATAGAAACAATAAACTTCAACATGCAATGTCCTGAGTGGATAAGAACCTATGAGTGTACTTTTTGGTGCTTTTTGCTCTTCAACTGGTACTTTTTGAAGTTCCGTTAGTATTAGACCTAGAAACATAAAATTGAACATGCAAAGTTCTGAGTGAATAAGAATTTGTTAGAGGGATTTTTTTTTTATACTTTTTCGTTCATATTAGACCTATTAACATAAAATTAAACATTCAAGGTCCTGAGAAAATGAGAATTCGTTAGAGGGATATTTTTGGTACCTTTTCGTTCTTTAACTGGTACTTTTTTAATTTTCGTTAATATTGGACCTATGAACATAAGAGGGCCTTTTTGGTACTTTTTGTTCTTTATTTGGTACTTTTTGAATTTCCGTTAAAATTGGACCTATAAACATAAAATTAAACATGCAAGTTCCCAACTGAATAAGAATCTGTAAGGCTGATTTTTTGGTACTTTTTCGTACTGTATTGTTTACCAACAGGTACTTATGGATTTTTTGTTAGTATTGCATCTACAAACATAAAATGATTTTTGGTACTTTTTGTGCTTTACCTGTTACTTTTTGATTTGCTGTTAATATTGGACCTAGAAACATAAAATTAATCATGCAAGTTCCTGAATGAATGAGAATCTGTAAGGGGGATTTTTGGTTCCTTTTCTTTCTCTAACTGATACTTTTTTAATTAAAGTAGTACTTTTTTAATTTAAAACTTATGGTTGTTCATTAAATAAAAAAAGAGAACAGGTGTCTGGTACTATTTTGAAATTCGGCCCTTTTAGGGAGTAAAAGGGTAAAACCTGTATTTTGGTACTTTTTTGTCGCCCATCTATCGTTTAAATCAATGCACATAGAAATAAAAGTTATATAAAATTCGTAGCTTATCTAAAGAATGCAAGCGCAAATTTGGTACTTTTTCGAAATTCAAACGTTTAAGGGGTGAAAATCGTACCTAATTTTGTTACTATTTCCAAGATATTTTTCCTCCATATATTTATCTTTCATTGCACAGACTAAACGCCTGAAGTTAAAACGTTGACATTTGGACCGGAGGCAGGCCTCTTGCCAATCGATCACGCTTACCTCATATCTGCTAAGCTAAAGGAGATACAAAAAAATTTAATACTTATTGTTGTTCAATAGAAAAAAAGGCGGTAAAAACGGAAATTCGCTAACCTCATATCTGCTAAACTTCTATCTCTTTTAAAAATGAAATAGCTATTATTGTTCATTGAAAAATAAACGGACAGGTGTCTAGCTCTTTTTTGAAGTAAGGAGTAAACGGGTAAAACCTGTATTTTGAAACTTTTTTGTTACGCCATCTATCTTTTAAAAAAATAAACATAGAAATAAAAATTATTTCACGTTCGTAACTCATCTAAAAAATAGAAATACAAATTTAGTACTTTTTCGAAATTCGATCCCTAAATGGGTGAAAATCGTTCCTAATTTTGTTGCTTTTTTAAAAAAAATTTTTTTTTTTCATCTACCTATATAATATAAAATTGTAACGTTACTACTGCTTATTACCACTTATCCTAAACTACAGAAGATAAAAAGTTGACATTTGGACCAGAGGCTGGGCACTCGCCAAATCGATCCCGCTAACTTCATATGCCGCTAAAAAAGACACCATAGGAATATTGTACTAATTGTTGTTCAATAAAAAATTAGCGGACAGGCGCCTGGCACTTTTTCAAATTCGGGCTTTTTGGGGAGTAAACGGTTAAAACCTGTATTTTAAAACTTTTTTTCTATGGTTTAAAACCGGTAAAACATGTATTTTAAAACTTCTTTGCCACGCCATCTACTATCTATTAAATCAATAAACATTGAAATAAAAAAAATATCACATTCGTAACGTATCTAAAAAATAAAAGTTTGGTACATTTTCGAAATTGGAACGTTTAATAGGTGAAAATCGTACCTATGACAAAGTAGCGGGTTAAAACCTAGAAACATAAACTTGACGTAAAAATATGTCCACGAAAGAAAAGAAGGCGCTAACGAAGTAGCTGGTTAAATGCTAGTTTAATATAAAAATCCAAATCAGCCGTAATTAATTAGTTATTGATAGTTTATAATTAATATTAAAACAAAAGCAAATGAAAAATTAAGCGGCCAACAAAACACGCGTCTATTACTTAGGCATAGCGTTGCCAGATTTTATTATATATAGAAATTTTATTTTTTTATTAATTGGGCGACAAATCAATGCATTATTACAATAAATAACGACCAATAGTAAAGCTGTTACAAACTTTTACTAGTTGTCCGTATACCAGCACAACCAAAGCTCAACTACAGTAGTAGTTAAAAACAATTACTTACAAATAAGTGAATGATTAACAGCGTAGTTGTAACAAACATTACCAAATACCATTAGGTTTAATATAGTGTGTGTGAGCTTAAGGTCATTGTGAGAGCTCATACACTCTTATAACGATACTCTTATACGTAACGTATATTCTCAATAACTGATAACTTATATAATTGGAGAGGTCAAACTTGGACAAGAACAGCGTTATTTAACATGAGCACAAAAAATATAATAATAATGTAAATAACAAATGTATTTAGAGGAATATAATGATATATGTATGTAAGTATTTACTTAAAATTATAAAACGATAGTTCATTTACTTCAACATTAAAGTATATAATTTAAATTCATGACAACTCAAATAAATTCTTTTACATATTAAGATATAAGTACTTACTTACAATATCAAACAATAATTAATTCACTTAACTATTCAAAGTATATAATTTAAATTCACCCTAAAAAATTTACAATTTTGTTAGAAAAACTATCATAAAAAGTGGCATATTGCACGGCATGATAAAAGATTTTGCACAATTCGTTTTATATGACTAGAAATCATACTGTACGTCTAAAACCGTAGTAAATGTTACAAATAATGATAACCTAACAAACTTTGGTACGTTTTATAAGGCAAGAAGTCATACTTCAAAATTTCGAAGATAATTTACCCTAGACCGCATATAAAACTTACTCTCGGAAAACAGTTAATTATTTAACCCTTTAACCCCCAAAATAAAACAGTGATATTTTTGCGAAACATTTATTTTTCTATTCTTTGTGAATTAAATAAACATAAAAGTATGAAAAAAGGAAAAAAAATAATTAGCGTAAAGTGAGTGTACTTGATTGAGTACAACGGCGTATTGTATGTGAAAATTTTCAAAACATTGTTTTTCGATAGTGTTTTTAAACATTTTTTCATTGCCAACGAAAACATCGTTTTTCGATACAGTGTTTTTAAACATTTTTTCATTGCCAACGAACTCACATCCAACGAAAACACATCGTAGTTGTTGTACCAATTTCTTAGGGTAGTGGCCTATACCGTCTTGGCTTAATCCTGGGAGCGAGGAAGAAGAAGGTCGTGCCTTATTTTGAGTGCTTTGGTGTAAGTAGTGCCATGCAATTGAGCGTTTGAATTATATCTGATCGATGCTTTCACTACGATTCATTACGTGTAAACGTCAAGCGTTTGCAATAACCATATCTATAATGTAGGTAAACAATACCCACCACTATTTCTTACCACGAACTGCAATCCCGTACAGTGAAATAGACTGATCCAATTCATCTACTCCAACCATATGTTTATTACAGGATTGAAACACTCTTGGAATATTGACGTTTTGACCAACGTTTTACAACTCCCAATGGCACAAACGTGTCGTAATTTGTTGCCATTGTACATAAGTGTCGTACTTCCATTTCACCAGGAAAATTTCCTCTCGTTTATCAAACCTTTAATCATATGAAGCACGATCTTCTTTCTTCCTTTCTTTAGTACTTCTTAGAGGGCATTTATTTGTTATATTTTCTCTTATAGTACCGGTCGCACAATGCCATTGTTTTTGAGGTCCGCTAAAAGATTATAACTTGTAAAAAGTTGTCGAAAAATACCTCGTGCTTTGTTGGATCAGCCTTCATATTCATAAGTATTTTTTGACAACTCTTGATCCTAGGGGGTCAATAGAATCTTCATCGGATTTTCCGCAATAAAAATAAAAAATAACAAGTAAGAGTGCTATATTCGGCTATGCCGAATCTTATATACCCTTCACCATGGTGCGATAAGAATAATCTACATATATAATATATCTATGGCATTAAATAATAATCGCTTAAGTCTGAATTTCTTGTTTTGAGATATTAAGGGTATTACCAAAAATAAATTGTTTGGTTTTTATATAAAATTATTAGCCACATAAAAAAATGCGCATTTATTTAGAACAAAACTCTAAATTTTATAAAAAAAAGTGTTTTTTTTAAGGATATAAAAGTAAAAATAGCAAAAACTGATATATTTTTTATTTAATTAAAAATAATTTATAAATACCAAGAGAAAAAAAAAATTATCGAATGGGATTTGAACCCGTCAACACAGACGATTACTTGTGACATAACGGCTAGACCACTCGACCACTGGTACGCATGCGAACTTAACTTTAATATAAGTAAATAAGCCGTGGAATATTTTTTTCATATAAGCAAATATCTTTGTGTGAGTTTGTTGCTTGGGTATGAAAGGTGAATATGCGAAAAAGGGAAACACACCACCACCACTGCCGTGTTGCCATACAATAGATTTATCTGTTTTTGCAAGTTTTTAAGATGCAAAAATTCCCAATCTCTATTTGTAGAAATTATTTCGTTAAATAGATCACAGTTTAAAAGCAGAGTGATAACGGAAGTCATATTGGACATGATGCTGGTGCCTGTAAACAAATGGAAAAGCAGGGGGGGGACGCAAATAAAACAACTTAATTATATTGGTATTTCAGTAATTTGGTCATAACTCGGGCATTTTCCAATCGATTTGATAGATTTATACACCTACGTCTTTAGGAAGAAATTTACCATTTACTTTGGTAATAAAACTTGGACTCGGAAAGATCTACGGTTCCCGAAAATAGGTATTTTTATTAAAAAAAATTATATTTTGGTAATAACTTTTTTGTATCTGAACCGATTTTCCGAGTTGCAAATATGAGTCAGCAAATATGTTCTACTAAAAATTTGCGATCTTTTGATATATAAGACGTATCCATAGGTCATGTAACAGCTCTTAAAATTTATTTTTGATGCTTTTTACCCCATTTGTGGAGTATTTTGCTAATAACTTAACCATTTCTTAATCGATTTGGCAGATTTATATACCCACGTTTTAAGGAAGAAAAAAACATTTACTTAGATTATAAAACTTGGAATCGGGAAGATCTATTGTTCCCGAAAATGGGTATGTTTAAAAGTTTATTTTGGGCATTACTCTTCCATTTTTGGGAGAAAGGTTTCAGGGTTTTCGGGAAATATATGCTGCTAAAAATTTCTGACATTTTGGTATATAAAACGTGTTCATATGTCATACTAGAGCCCGAAATTTAAAAATTTTGAGTATTTTCAATAATGTCTATGTACGGGAGGTACCACGCCCAGTTTTCCAATCGCGTCCATATTTTGTGGGATACTGTGTATTTATACCTAATTTGGGAACTTAAGCTCGTTTCGTTCTCCAGATATACAGAAATGTATAAGTTCTTTGTATGGAAAGTGCCACACCCACTTCTCCAATCCCGCCCATTTTTTTAGAGAGTTTGTGTATTGGCAAGCAACATGTGTGTACTAAATTTGAAAGCTGTAGCTCTTGCCGCTCTGGAGATATGCAGAAAAAAAGAATTTAAAAAACAACAACAACATGGGATTTATGGAAAAAATTAGAGGTAGTCGTGGTTTTTTGCACATATCTCAGCCATTTATGGACCGATCTTCCTGAATTTCAATAGCAAATAATTCCGGACTATATGTGACATAAATGTATAAAAACCTAGCCTCCAACAATTCTGGAGTCTTCGGAAAACCCATTTCAACGGACGGACAGACAGACAACCGGATTTGAACTTCCCTTCTCATAAGAAGCCAGAATATATATACTTTATATGGGCTTAGATCAATATTGTAAAAATAACAAAAGTACGGACAAAGTTATATATCAGAGTACCGAAAAAATTTTTAAATTTTCACGCTCGCTCATGAATGAAGAATGAGCGAGCGTGAAAATTTAAAAATTTTTCTGGAAATTCATCCTCATGAGGGTGAGGAAAAAAACTATTTTGATTTTCCTCGCTCATGAGGAGTGAGCAAAAACAAAAAATTCATATGTGATTTTTCAGATATGAAAAATTTTAAAAAATTCACGTTAAAATTCTTCACAAGGAAAGAAAATGCGATTTGCCCAACCATTTCTAGCGGGAAAATCAAGTGGTAAAGTGGCCTTATAGAAGGCCTTTTTGCAGACATAAGATCTCCCAGCCGCATTCCAACTTTATTACCAATTAGCAAGGTGTGTCATTTGAGACCAACACCTTGCACTTTTGCATCTATTTTAAACACTTCTGGAAGGGCTTCTAAAAAGATTTAAGAATAAAGCTATATCCAAGTTTAATTGTTGTGGCTAATAATACGAAATGAGTAAATTATAACTAAACTTGCTGCAACATCTTCTAACATAACTACTAATTAAACGATTGCGACAGGCCTTATCTTAGAATAGAAAATTTGAATTTGTAAAATATTATATAAAAACCTTTCTAAAAGACCTTTTCAAAAAAGGCAGAGTGGAATAAGTAAAAGTTTACTAAAAATTAAATTGTAAACATTCTTAAAGGCCTAAAAAGTGACTCGCTTGCAATTTTCCCCGCCGGGCAGCACGTTTAGTCTGTGTGTATTTTTTTTGTAAAATTATTTCTTGACTGGTGAACCAAAATGTGTGTGTTGTTTTTTATTTTTGTAGGCAAATATTATTGAAAAAAAATAAGAGAACTGCACATATCGTCATCTTAAATGCAGAATATTGTAAAATCAAATTTCATAAGTTTACATGAGAAGCAAAAAACGTTGTAAAATGGAAATTATATGAGGTATTAGAGTAATATTAAATATTTAGAATAAAAATGAGATAACCAGTTTTTTTTGATAAAAAAATATTATTTTTACTGTTATTTATTTAGTTATGTGTGTTACGTTATTTTAATTTGTAATTCTCTGAAGCAAAACGACGAATCATCAACGAAAGTTGTTACGCGCCGTTACAAAACTTTCCAAAAAAAATCAAATAACGATTCCAAAAACCGGCTAAGGGGGTATAAAGCTGGCCCGCTAGCTCAGTAGCAAAATTTTTCTTAACCAGGGTTTTGGCACGTAAGCATATAACATACTCCACACCCCGGGAAGTATGTTTAAAATATCACGAAATTTAAAGTATATGAAAAAAAAATTAAGAATTTTACACCGCTAAGGAAAGGAAGAGGAAACGACCATATTAGACATCACACTGAGTGATGATATGGCTTAGGTGTTTTGCCATATAGGGGTACATTATTCCCTACACCACCCTATGACAGGTTGGTACCCTACACTTTATTCTACCTGTCCCGTGTACAAAACATTCGTTATATCATCCTCTACTTACCGCAGCCCAGTTCTTCTTAGCATCCGTTGTTTAAAATAAAAGTTTACAAATACATCTTAAAATGTTTACAATGTATATAATTTACTATCTTTATTAGTTATCTTCATTCTATCCTTTTTTTATTATTTTACAAGTACATACATAAGTACATAGGGTGATCTTAGCTACTAGCATGGGCACGTGTTCCCAATTTATTACTATTTTCTCTTTATTTTTATTCTTTTAAAATGTACAGTGAGCCACACTCAAATTAAACAGTTCGCAAGCTAAAATTTAATAATTGAATTACGTTAAAGATCTGGACTAAGCGTCCCACCTAGTATGTGGCTAACTGTATCATAACTCTCACATTCATGTTTCAAATTAAAGTACTTATTTGTTTTGTTTTTTTTTCTAATTTCTCTTCTAAACTACATTAACTATCCGGATTTATTTTATTTAAATTTCTGATTTTATAATAATACCTGACAATGAAATATACTAATGGTGCAATAACTTATCTTAAAAAAAAGAAGAGGGTTTCCTTCGATGAATCCCGCTGCTCATTATAGGATTGCTGGCAGTAATGTTGTAACCTTTGCTGGGTAGTTGGTGAGGTATTTGGTTGTTGTAATAGTTGTGCTGCATTTATATTCGTAGACTTGATGTTGTGTGTTGAGATCGTTATATGTCCTGGTTGTTTCACTGTAGGGTAAGTTTCGGTGTTTGTAATATGCGCTAAATCGTCTTTACCCTTTCTTGATTTGTGGTATTTTATAGTCATATAGGGATTTAACGAGAGTCTTCGTAGGTGATAAGGGTTTTCATTATTTTTTCTATATTGTTTTTATTTTTTTAAATAGTTAACATTTTCACGGGGTCCCTTGGTATTTGTTCCAGTTCAAAATATTTTACTATATTACCAAATGACGTTAAAAACATTTTCACAATCTCAAAATTGTACATCTAGATTAGTTTTGGTTTTAGATTTGTATAATTTTTACAACTTTTCTCATAGGCTTAAAACTAAAGAGTGTGATTTATTGTTTTCTTATAAGAATTTGTATTAACTCTTTTGTTTAAAATTTTTAACTTTTTATTTTTTTATTTTGATGATTTACACATTTTCTGTTTTGAAAGATTCAATTTTGATAGTCACCAATTTTTGTTTATTATTACTTTTTTATTTTTAATTCTGAATAAAATAATCAATAAAATGACAACGTTAAATGATATTTTTTTTGAAAATTTCAGCAATGGTTTATTTAATATGCGTAATATTTAGGAAATTCGAACGCGAATGAAAAAAAACAAAGACATGACTTTTCTCTTTTAAAACCTCGCTTTTAGTTATTTTTAAATAATTTAATTTTTCCTTATCTTGTAAAATTTGTTTGTCCACTTTATTTCGATCTTGGGCCTTTGAACACTTTCTCACTTAGTTAAACTCCCACTTTTATTTCTGTCATATTTCTTTATATTTAACAACGCTTTATAATATTTGTCAGATTTTGTTCTTTTTTCTAAGAAATTTTAATCTTTCCTTAAATACCTATTTTTTCACGACAAAACCCTTTTTCCGTCCAAGTTGCAATGGTACTTAACCTTTTTTCTATTTTCTTTTGTTTAAGAAGATACGAGGAAGAAAACCCTTTTACACACACACAATCACGCACGTTTTTTGACTACTAAAATATGAAGAAAATTGTTTTTCCTTTTATCTCCGTTTCTTGTAAGTTTGCACAAAGAACTTATTTTGAAAGACAATGTAATTGATTTACTTTTTTTCACAATTTAATTGAAATTAAAATGTTTCATGGAAATATCAATTTGTAAAAATTTTGATGTTACAGTTCCAAAAATAATTAATTTAATGTTCGAGACCTAGAAGAAAATCACTTGCTGTTTTATGTTGGTCTGCGAGCGAAACCCGACCGTCTGACTGCCCAAAATCAACTGCCTGTTTCGTGCGTATTTTTTGATTATTAATACGCAAAAAAAACTCTACACTTGCGTCGTTCGCCCTTTTGCCGTTGTTGTCGTGGGAGAGAACGAAAGGAATGACTACGCATATGTGTGTGTGTGCGCAACCACTGTGTGGGATAATATGAATACAAAAAAAACTCTCGCAATACATACGTGTACCAACCAGAGTAAAGAAAAATAAAAAATAAGTTCTGAAGCATGCGCAATGTCATCAAGGTTATATTTCTTCTTTTCTCTTTTTATTTTTTGCCGAAAACAGGTTTTTCGCTAACGGTAGTAACACGCCACTTGATGCATTGGTTTTTTTTTTCTCTAAGTTTGAAAAATAAAAAATATTTGACAACGAAAAGTGAGTTGTTACTAACTGGAAATAACTTCCTATGTAGTATACGTAAGGGCACGATTCTGAGGTCGAAGTGCATGTATGCGTATAATAAAAAAACATGGTTAGGCATGTAATAAGTGCAATTAAATGATATAGTGTCATGGTGCGACATATTGGGTTAGGGTAAAAGTTCAGGGGCCGAAAAAAAAAAAAAATAAATAAATCCGTAACAAACCTGCTTCAAATCAGTATCTGTGATAAGTGGTTTGAACAGGCAGGATTTCGGCGCGCAAAAAAAACATGTGATGACCAACGTGTGGCTCGACCCACGAAGCCGGGCATCAGATAAAAAGAAAATGTGAGTATACGCGTGGCACGAACCGCGAAGCCGGGCATTACCTAGCTGCTTATGCGCGAATATCGGAGGCATGATATTTACCGATATAGTTACCTCTCAGGTCCTCAAGATCATATAGCGCATTGCCTATTTTTCCCCTTATTCTACATTTCAAAAATTTGGGGTTAAATTTAGCGTTAATTCCCTTCTTAAAATCGCTTTGGGAATGATTTTTGCGGAAAACTTCCTGGCCTATTACAAAGTTTACAGGTCTGGATCTGGTGTTATAGGTTCTACAAGCCTTTTCATGGGCAATATTTAGGCTACGACTAACCTTTTCGCGTATATCATGAAGCTTATCAGAACGGTGTACAATCGTGTCATCGGTGACCATGTTCAGTTTTTCCAGAAGGTGATATGAGGATCCGTGTAGGATCATGTTTTGCCCAAACGTGGCAAAATAAGGTGTGCATTGAATTTCCGCATGAAAATCACTACGTAATACTGTCAGAATTTTATGAATATTTCTATCCCAATTTGTGTGATCAGGGTCATCTTGAAGAAAATAACGTATTTTCGAGATAATTTCCCTATTCGCGCGCTCGGAAGCATTCGCCTGTGGAGAATAGAAACCGGTGGTAATATGCGTAATGCCATATGCATGAAGGAATTCTTTCATTTCTTTTGACGTAAATTGTTTCGCGTTGTCACTATGAACGTACTGCGGCACACCGTAAGTGCAAAAAATCTCATTCTGGAAAAATTCTATTACATTACTTGACGTTGCCGATCGCAAAGGTTTCAAAAACAAAAATTTCGTTAAATGGTCAATAAGTATAAATAACTGGCAATTTTTCGACTTCGTGCATGGATAAGAGCCTAAGAAATCGCAGTATAATCTTTGGAAAGGTCGATTTGTTAGGGTTTGATTTCCCATAGGTGGGCGTAACACATGATTAGGTGGTTTTATCATTTTACAGTCATCGCAGTTGCTAACGAATAACTTTACGTCACGTGCCATTTTCGGCCAAAAATACTTTTGCCTAATTCGACATAATGTTTTAAAGAACCCTCCATGACACCCTTCACCATGAGCTGATTTTATTACCTCATCCGCCAGGGTTCTAGGTAACCACAGTCTCCAGAGGTCTTCCTCTGTATCCTTTCCGTTTCGAAATTTAACTCGCTTATACACATGGTTTCCCGAAATGTGCAGGTCTGACAACAGGTCTATATTTTTAACTATCTCTTCCTTAATTTGGTTATACTCTGAGGCACTGAATTCGGGAGATTCAAGGTCTATTTCGGGCGAAGAAGGACAAATTTGAATTTCGTCAACGTCAAATCGGGTTAAGGTATCCGGCACTACGTTTAGTGAACCCCTACGGTGTTCAATGGTAAATACAAAATTTTGAAGCTTCAGGCTCCACCGAGCTAGTCTACCATGTAGATCTTTCTGACTCATGAGCCAGCGTAGACTCGAGTGGTCCGTTATAATCCTAAACGGAAGTCCCTCAACATACTGCCTAAATCTTTTTACGCAAATTACGGCCGCCAAGCATTCCAGCTCCGTCACCGTGTAATTCCGCTGAGCCTTATTCAGCTTTTGGGACACGAATGCGATCGGGTGTTCCTTACCCTCGTCATCTAGCTGGTACAAAACTCCACCTACACCTATTTGTGAGGCGTCACACTGAATAACGAATTCCCGGTTGAAATCTGGCTGAGCCAATATAGGGGCACTTGAAAGGGCGTGTTTCAGTTTTTCAATAGATTCAACAGCTTCAGGGCTTAGACGAAAAGGTTGATTTGACTTACGTAAGCAATCGGTAAGAGGTCCTGCAAGATCGGAAAAATTTTTAATGAACGACCGGTACCAGTTTGCCATACCTATGAAACGCCTAACTTGCCGCGGTGTTTTCGGTAAAGGAACATTGACCATGGCATCTATCTTTTCAGGGTCAACCTTCAGTTCGCCACCTCCAATACGATACCCAAGGTATTTTATTTCGCGTTGGCAAAATTTACTTTTTCCCACGTTTATCGTAAGACCGGCTGATCTTATGCACTGTGCAACTTCCCCTAATAAACGCATATGGCTGTCGAAATCCGAACTACAAACAAGAAGGTCGTCTAAGTATATAAAAACATTATCACGTAATCTGGACGGAATGACTTTGTCCATCGTCTGAGGCCCGTTACAAATGCCAAAAGGCATGACTCTATACTGATATAAGGCCCTACCTGGCACAGCAAAAGCTGTCTTTTCCTTAGAACTCTCAGACAATTTGATCTGGTGAAACGCATCTTTCAAGTCTATACCACTGATGTAGTGGGTATCTTTTAAGCGACTTAACAGTCCATTGATATGAGGTAGCGGATACGAATCTTTCTTGGTTAGTTCATTTAATTTTCGGCAGTCTAAACACAGTCTTATTTTACCCGGCTTTCGAACAGCAACAATGGGGCTACACCATGGAGAATTTGACTCCTCTATTACGCCTAAAGACAATAATCTATCAAGTTCCCCATATATTTCGGCCTGCTTAGGAGGAGATAGGGGGTAATGTTTCGACTTAACCGGCGTAGCGTCTCCCGTGTCAATATGGTGCTCTAAAAGATTAGTGCTGCCAAGCCCTAGTTTTTCGTATGAAGGAAAATTCAAAATAACGTTTTCAAGTTGCAGTTTTTGCTCTGAAGAAAGATCATGAAAGATTAAATCAGGTTTTTTATTAACCTCTAAACAGTCAATAGATGGAAATATTTGGGGCGCTATAGCATACGCCTTCCAAAAGTCTACACCTAGGTATGCTACCTGGGACAAAGTTGGCACTATATAAAAAATGATTGGTTTAGTAACTCCTTTAAAAGTTACGGGAAGTGTGCAGTGACCTAAAACAGGGTTTTTCGATCCATTTGCGGTCGATATGCATGACCGAAATTTGTTAAATTGAATGTTATGATTTGCCAAAAATTCCAAGCTTCCTTTACCCAAGACTGTCACATTTGCCCCTGAGTCCAAAAGACATGGTAGTTCAGTATCAAAAATTTTAATCCTAGCATATGGTCTTCCATCATCAGAAGTAGTCAAGCAAGTGGTTTCTAAAATTTTTCTATACGTTTTCCTAATGGCATACCGTTTACGACATTTTAGAATTTGTTTTGAAATGGCAGGTTTAAAAAATGTTTGTACGTCTGGTGGATCGGAAAGTAAAGCCCTCTGTGAAGGTTTACTCTCATTATCCAAATTAAACTCGGGTTTTATTTCGAGGAACGAGCATCCCCGGTCGCCCACTCGCTCCGACGCCTGTTTCCCTGGTGAGGATTTTTACACTCCGGTGTCGTGACACCCCTTTGTCCACATTTGAAACAGAACAGGGATCGAGTCCTTTCCTGACAATAAATATAGCTATGCCCTGAGTTTAAGCAGTTCCAGCATATAATTCGGGAATAGTCCCCCTTGACATAAGGTCTCCCTATATTTAAAGCCTCTACTTGCGGGTCAAATTCGTCCTCAGAATAGTCATCGCGTATGGGATCAGTGGAATCAATGGAAACTTCATCCACTTGACGGGGTCGATTAATCGGGTATTTAGAAATGCTATTTGCCCTCAAAGATTTCTCAGCCTCCCTGAGCAAATCACGATACGAATCTAAATCATCGGGTCTTGAAACAAAAGTCATATTCAACAATTCGGGCCTAACGTTTTTCCTTATTATTTTAATAAGGGCGTTATCGTCCATAGGGTTTCCCAGTTTCAAATTCAATTTAACTAAGGTTGAATGAAAGTCGTCGTAGCTTTCTTTCGGAAGCTGCTTTCGTGACGAAATTTTCATCAGAATGTCCAAGTCACTTTCCAACGCACCGAATTGTCTAGTTATTGCCCTTTTCAATGACGGATATGTTGCCCTAGGGTTTTGTTTGATATACATCCAAAACCAAGCTTCTGCCTTGCCCTTTAAAAATATATGAAAATTTGCCATTAAATAGTCAAGCGGGCATTGACTACGCTCAGTGAGGGTATCTATTTTAAACAAAAAGTCAGATACATCTTCCTCGCCGCTAAACGAAACGTTCCAGTCTTTTAATTTTATGACCAGGGGTGCCGATGAATCATTTGAGATTATATTAGAACTTTGAGAATTAAGTCCCGGAGACTCGTTTGTCGCCCTTGCACCTCTGGGCTGTCCCAGATCCCTCCTAATCTCATTTAGCTCCCGTCTGAACTCCTCTTGAGTGCTTCGCATGGCGTCCCTTACATAATTGATCAGAGCGTCAATGTTACCCGTGTCCGACGACTGAGCGCCATCCTCTTGCGCGGGTGGAAGAACAGTGGCCATAATCAAATTTTCGTTCAGAATGGGCTGGTTATCAATAAACCCGATTGGATGAACCAAATTTCGCAAATTTTCCGTAGTCAAGTCAGAGAGAGATCTCTCGAGTATCTCGCAATTCGAAACTTCCCTGTCGTTAAGACTTCTGTCCGATTGAGCACTAGTGTTTAATGATCTCGAAACCGAAGATGTCCTTACCGCTCTTATACTCGTGTCCGACCGTGAAGTCCCTAAACTGACTGTACTACTCGACCTCTGACCTATCGACGTTCGACCGCGACCTCTAACTATCGTAGTGGGTTTAATATTTCGTGCTTCCACAGAAGACCTACCTCTCACACTAATTGGTGCCTGATTTTGGGTGGTATTACGCGTTACTGATTTATTTTTATCTGTACCGGATCGTGTGCTATATTTGTGCATAGTGCACCAAGCACTATAGAAAAAAAACGCTGTTAGCCAGCACGGTCAATTAAGTTAATTTGAATTCAGGCAAAAAATTCTATTAAGGCAAATAATCACAATGATCGAGGACGCGATTTGAATGAGCAAATGAGAAAAACTGTTCAGAATGAACGCAAAATGCGGAAAGTGCGTAAAGTGGTTAAAATTTAAAGCAAAAAGGTATTAGCAAGCAAATGAATGTTCAAATTGAAAAAAATGTGCAAAAATGAAAGAGGTATTAGCGAACAAATATTCGTAAAGGTTTGGGTTGGTTTTGTGGGTTGCTCTTTTTTTTCTCCAAAAAAAAAATTTTTCTTGGCAGAACAAAAACGTTCAAATTATGGGGAAAAAAAAATTTGAAAAATGTGCAAAAAGTGTTCAAAAGCGATCAAAAGGAAATAGGAGAAATTTGAAAATGCACTAATTTATAAACTGTGCAAAAGTTCTATTTTTTTTTTTCCAAATTTTTCCTTTTTCTTAAGTAAAAATATTTTCTATCATTTAAATTTTAATGGAAAAGAATTTTTATTATTTCTATTTTTTTTTTTGTAAATATACTTTTAATGGATAAAAAATTTTAAATTCAATGAATTCTTTTTAAAATGTTTCGTTAAGTGTTTTTTTAAAAAAAAGGAAATAGAAAAAATTTGAAAATGCACTAATTCATAAAATGTGTATTAAAAGTTCTATTTTTCCCAAATTTTTCTTTTCTCTTAGGTAAAAATATTTTCTATCATTCAAATTTTAATAAAAAAAATTTATTAATAATACTTTAAATGTTACAACAAACAATTTTTCCTTTTTAAGTTTCTTTATAAAATTTTTTTATTTATAAAGAAGTATTTTATATTTTCTTAGATCTTTTTTTTTAGGTTTTAAAATTCTCATAAAAATTCGGATGCTAAGAAGAACCGCTGTGGTATATACGACGAATGTTTTGTAAGCAAAAAAAATCGTAATAATAATAAAAGAGAAATATGCGTAAAAAGGCTATGATACTATCAGTATCCTGTCTCTCCCTACTTTGTTGACCATCAAATCTGTTTCTATGACAGAATATGATGTCTCAACAGCTATTCCCAAAAATTACTCTTTCTTGTAAACATTTCCAAAAACTGTGTCGTGTCAAACATATGATTTCAACCTGGATTATCTAACATCATGCCTACCATTTTTAAAGGAGATAGTCAGGCAAGGGCTTAGATAATGCAGTTTTGTGCTACATTCTGTCCTATGAACATAGTATTATCACCGCGATAATACTGACCTCTGCTTGGAATCAGTCCCAGACTTGCAATAATCCCTATAATAAAAAAAAACAAAATCGGCTGGAAGACACAGTCAAAAAAAAAATTATTATTTCACGCGTATCATGGTTTGCATTGCAGTTGAAACCAGGTTACTTATCCCAGAATTCACGACTCTTGCTACCGATACACTAAGTCAAATGTTTACAAAAAAAAATTACGAATTGTAAATACAATCATTTCTCCTTTCCTTCCTTAAAGTGTCCTTCCCACTTTGGGTTTTTTTCAAAAAAAAACATTGTCACCCTAAGGGTGCTTTAACATATATGGCGCCATATATGTTACGCGCCGTTACAAAACGATCGGTACCAGTTTGCCATACCTATGAAACGCCTAACTTGCCGCGGTGTTTTCGGTAAAGGAACATTGACCATGGCATCTATCTTTTCAGGGTCAACCTTCAGTTCGCCACCTCCAATACGATACCCAAGGTATTTTATTTCGCGTTGGCAAAATTTACTTTTTCCCACGTTTATCGTAAGACTGGCTGATCTTATGCACTGTGCAACTTCCCCTAATAAACGCATATGACTGTCGAAATCCGAACTACAAACAAGAAGGTCGTCTAAGTATATAAAAACATTATCACGTAATCTGGACGGAATGACTTTGTCCATCAGGCGGCTCATCGTCTGAGGCCCGTTACAAACGCCAAAAGGCATGACTCTATACTGATATAAGGCCCTACCTGGCACAGCAAAAGCTGTCTTTTCCTTAGAACTCTCAGACAATTTGATCTGGTGAAACGCATCTTTCAAGTCTATACCACTGAAGTAGTGGGTATCTTTTAAGCGACTTAACAGTCCATTGATATGAGGTAGCGGATACGAATCTTTCTTGGTTAGTTCATTTAATTTTCGGCAGTCTAAACACAGTCTTATTTTACCCGGCTTTCGAACAGCAACAATGGGGCTACACCATGGAGAATTTGACTCCTCTATTACGCCTAAAGACAATAATCTATCAAGTTCCCCATATATTTCGGCCTGCTTAGGAGGAGATAGGGGGTAATGTTTCGACTTAATCGGCGTAGCGTCTCCCGTGTCAATATGGTGCTCTAAAAGATTAGTGCTGCCAAGCCCTAGTTTTTCGTATGAAGGAAAATTCAAAATAACGTTTTCAAGTTGCAGTTTTTGCTCTGAAGAAAGATCATGAAAGATTAAATCAGGTTTTTTATTAACCTCTAAACAGTCAATAGATGGAAATATTTGGGGCGCTATAGCATACGCCATCCAAAAGTCTACACCTAGGTATGCTACCTGGGACAAAGTTGGCACTATATAAAAAATGATTGGTTTAGTAACTCCTTTAAAAGTTACGGGAAGTGTGCAGTGACCTAAAACAGGGTTTTTCGATCCATTTGCGGTCGATATGCATGACCGAAATTTGTTAAATTGAATGTTATGATTTGCCAAAAATTCCAAGCTTCCTTTACCCAAGACTGTCACATTTGCCCCTGAGTCCAAAAGACATGGTAGTTCAGTATCAAAAATTTTAATCCTAGCATATGGTCTTCCATCATCAGAAGTAGTCAAGCAAGTGGTTTCTAAAATTTTTCTATACGTTTTCCTAATGGCATACCGTTTACGACATTTTAGAATTTGTTTTGAAATGGCAGGTTTAAAAAATGTTTGTACGTCTGGTGGTTCTGGTGGATCGGAAAGTAAAGCCCTCTGTGAAGGTTTACTCTCATTATCCAAATTAAACTCGGGTTTTATTTCGAGGAACGAGCATCCCCGGTCGCCCACTCGCTCCGCCGCCTGTTTCCCTGGTGAGGATTTTTACACTCCGGTGTCGTGACACCCCTTTGTCCACATTTGAAACAGAACAGGGATCGAGTCCTTTCCTGACAATAAATATAGCTATGCCCTGAGTTTAAGCAGTTCCAGCATATAATTCGGGAATAGTCCCCCTTGACATAAGGTCTCCCTATATTTAAAGCCTCTACTTGCGGGTCAAATTCGTCCTCAGAATAGTCATCGCGTATGGGATCAGTTGAATCAATGGAAACTTCATCCACTTGACGGGGTCGATTGATCGGGTATTTAGAAATGCTATTTGCCCTCAAAGATTTCTCAGCCTCCCTGAGCAAATCACGATACGAATCTAAATCATCGGGTCTTGAAACAAAAGTAATATTCAACAATTCGGGCCTAACGTTTTTCCTTATTATTTTAATAAGGGCGTTATCGTCCATAGGGTTTCCCAGTTTCAAATTCAATTTAACTAAGGTTGAATGAAAGTCGTCGTAGCTTTCTTTCGGAAGCTGCTTTCGTGACGAAATTTTCATCAGAATGTCCAAGTCACTTTCCAACGCATCGAATTGTCTAGTTATTGCCCTTTTCAATGACGGATATGTTGCCCTAGGGTTTTGTTTGATATACATCCAAAACCAAGCTTCTGCCTTGCCCTTTAAAAATATATGAAAATTTGCCATTAAATAGTCAAGCGGGCATTGACTACGCTCAGTGAGGGTATCTATTTTAAACAAAAAGTCAGATACATCTTCCTCGCCGCTAAACGAAACGTTCCAGTCTTTTAATTTTATGACCAGGGGTGCCGATGAAGCATTTGAGATCATATTAGAACTTTGAGAATTAAGTCCCGGAGACTCGTTTGTCGCCCTTGCACCTCTGGGCTGTCCCAGATCCCTCCTAATCTCATTTAGCTCCCGTCTGAACTCCTCTTGAGTGCTTCGCATGGCGTCCCTTACATAATTGATCAGAGCGTCAATGTTACCCGTGTCCGACGACTGAGCGCCATCCTCTTGCGCGGGTGGAAGAACAGTGGCCATAATCAAATTTTCGTTCAGAATGGGCTGGTTATCAATAAACCCGATTGGATGAACCAAATTTCGCAAATTTTCCGTAGTCAAGTCAGAGAGAGATCTCTCGAGTATCTCGCAATTCGAAACTTCCCTGTCGTTAAGACTTCTGTCCGATTGAGCACTAGTGTTTAATGATCTCGAAACCGAAGATGTCCTTACCGCTCTTATACTCGTGTCCGACCGTGAAGTCCCTAAACTGACTGTACTACTCGACCTCTGACCTATCGACGTTCGACCGCGACCTCTAACTACCGTAGTGGGTTTAATATTTCGTGCTTCCACAGAAGACCTACCTCTCACACTAATTGGTGCCTGACGCGATTGGAATGAGCAAATGAGAAAAACTGTTCAGAATGAACGCAAAATGCGGAAAGTGCGTAAAGTGGTTAAAATTTAAAGCAAAAAGGTATTAGCAAGCAAATGAATGTTCAAATTGAAAAAAATGTGCAAAAATGAAAGAGGTATTAGCGAACAAATATTCGTAAAGGTTTGGGTTGGTTTTGTGGGTTGCTCTTTTTTTTCTCCAAAAAAAAATTTTTCTTGGCAGAACAAAAACGTTCAAATTATGGGGAAAAAAAATTTGAAAAATGTGCAAAAAGTGTTCAAAAGCGATCAAAAGGAAATAGGAGAAATTTGAAAATGCACTAATTTATAAACTGTGCAAAAGTTCTATTTTTTTTTTCCAAATTTTTCCTTTTTCTTAAGTAAAAATATTTTCTATCATTTAAATTTTAATGGAAAAGAATTTTTATTATTTCTATTTTTTTTTTTGTAAATATACTTTTAATGGATAAAAAATTTTAAATTCAATGAATTCTTTTTAAAATGTTTCGTTAAGTGTTTTTTTAAAAAAAAGGAAATAGAAAAAATTTGAAAATGCACTAATTTTAATTGTATTAAAAGTTCTATTTTTCCCAAATTTTTCTTTTCTCTTAGGTAAAAATATTTTCTATCATTCAAATTTTAATAAAAAAAAATTTATTAATAATACTTTAAATGTTACAACAAACGATTTTTCCTTTTTAAGTTTCTTTATAAATTTTTTTTATTTATAAAGAAGTATTTTATATTTTCTTAGATCTTTTTTTTTTAGGTTTTAAAATTCTCATAAAAATTCGGATGCTAAGAAGAACCGCTGTGGTATATACGACGAATGTTTTGTAAGCAAAAAAAATCGTAATAATAATAAAAGAGAAATATGCGTAAAAAGGCTATGATACTATCAGTATCCTGTCTCTCCCTACTTTGTTGACCATCAAATCTGTTTCTATGACAGAATATGATGTCTCAACAGCTATTCCCAAAAATTACTCTTTCTTGTAAACATTTCCAAAAACTGTGTCGTGTCAAACATATGATTTCAACCTGGATTATCTAACATCATGCCTACCATTTTTAAAGGAGATAGTCAGGCAAGGGCTTAGATAATGCAGTTTTGTGCTACATTCTGTCCTATGAACATAGTATTATCACCGCGATAATACTGACCTCTGCTTGGAATCAGTCCCAGACTTGCAATAATCCCTATAATCAAAAAAAACAAAATCGGCTGGAAGACACAGTCAAAAAAAAAATTATTATTTCACGCGTATCATGGTTTGCATTGCAGTTGAAACCAGGTTACTTATCCCAGAATTCACGACTCTTGCTACCGATACACTAAGTCAATATTTACAAAAAAAAAATACGAATTGTAAATACAATCATTTCTCCTTTCCTTCCTTAAAGTGTCCTTCCCACTTTGGGTTTTTTTCAAAAAAAAACATTGTCACCCTAAGGGTGCTTTAACATATATGGCGCCATATATGTTACGCGCCGTTACAAAACGATCGGTACCAGTTTGCCATACCTATGAAACGCCTAACTTGCCGCGGTGTTTTCGGTAAAGGAACATTGACCATGGCATCTATCTTTTCAGGGTCAACCTTCAGTTCGCCACCTCCAATACGATACCCAAGGTATTTTATTTCGCGTTGGCAAAATTTACTTTTTCCCACGTTTATCGTAAGACTGGCTGATCTTATGCACTGTGCAACTTCCCCTAATAAACGCATATGACTGTCGAAATCCGAACTACAAACAAGAAGGTCGTCTAAGTATATAAAAACATTATCACGTAATCTGGACGGAATGACTTTGTCCATCAGGCGGCTCATCGTCTGAGGCCCGTTACAAACGCCAAAAGGCATGACTCTATACTGATATAAGGCCCTACCTGGCACAGCAAAAGCTGTCTTTTCCTTAGAACTCTCAGACAATTTGATCTGGTGAAACGCATCTTTCAAGTCTATACCACTGAAGTAGTGGGTATCTTTTAAGCGACTTAACAGTCCATTGATATGAGGTAGCGGATACGAATCTTTCTTGGTTAGTTCATTTAATTTTCGGCAGTCTAAACACAGTCTTATTTTACCCGGCTTTCGAACAGCAACAATGGGGCTACACCATGGAGAATTTGACTCCTCTATTACGCCTAAAGACAATAATCTATCAAGTTCCCCATATATTTCGGCCTGCTTAGGAGGAGATAGGGGGTAATGTTTCGACTTAATCGGCGTAGCGTCTCCCGTGTCAATATGGTGCTCTAAAAGATTAGTGCTGCCAAGCCCTAGTTTTTCGTATGAAGGAAAATTCAAAATAACGTTTTCAAGTTGCAGTTTTTGCTCTGAAGAAAGATCATGAAAGATTAAATCAGGTTTTTTATTAACCTCTAAACAGTCAATAGATGGAAATATTTGGGGCGCTATAGCATACGCCATCCAAAAGTCTACACCTAGGTATGCTACCTGGGACAAAGTTGGCACTATATAAAAAATGATTGGTTTAGTAACTCCTTTAAAAGTTACGGGAAGTGTGCAGTGACCTAAAACAGGGTTTTTCGATCCATTTGCGGTCGATATGCATGACCGAAATTTGTTAAATTGAATGTTATGATTTGCCAAAAATTCCAAGCTTCCTTTACCCAAGACTGTCACATTTGCCCCTGAGTCCAAAAGACATGGTAGTTCAGTATCAAAAATTTTAATCCTAGCATATGGTCTTCCATCATCAGAAGTAGTCAAGCAAGTGGTTTCTAAAATTTTTCTATACGTTTTCCTAATGGCATACCGTTTACGACATTTTAGAATTTGTTTTGAAATGGCAGGTTTAAAAAATGTTTGTACGTCTGGTGGTTCTGGTGGATCGGAAAGTAAAGCCCTCTGTGAAGGTTTACTCTCATTATCCAAATTAAACTCGGGTTTTATTTCGAGGAACGAGCATCCCCGGTCGCCCACTCGCTCCGCCGCCTGTTTCCCTGGTGAGGATTTTTACACTCCGGTGTCGTGACACCCCTTTGTCCACATTTGAAACAGAACAGGGATCGAGTCCTTTCCTGACAATAAATATAGCTATGCCCTGAGTTTAAGCAGTTCCAGCATATAATTCGGGAATAGTCCCCCTTGACATAAGGTCTCCCTATATTTAAAGCCTCTACTTGCGGGTCAAATTCGTCCTCAGAATAGTCATCGCGTATGGGATCAGTTGAATCAATGGAAACTTCATCCACTTGACGGGGTCGATTGATCGGGTATTTAGAAATGCTATTTGCCCTCAAAGATTTCTCAGCCTCCCTGAGCAAATCACGATACGAATCTAAATCATCGGGTCTTGAAACAAAAGTAATATTCAACAATTCGGGCCTAACGTTTTTCCTTATTATTTTAATAAGGGCGTTATCGTCCATAGGGTTTCCCAGTTTCAAATTCAATTTAACTAAGGTTGAATGAAAGTCGTCGTAGCTTTCTTTCGGAAGCTGCTTTCGTGACGAAATTTTCATCAGAATGTCCAAGTCACTTTCCAACGCATCGAATTGTCTAGTTATTGCCCTTTTCAATGACGGATATGTTGCCCTAGGGTTTTGTTTGATATACATCCAAAACCAAGCTTCTGCCTTGCCCTTTAAAAATATATGAAAATTTGCCATTAAATAGTCAAGCGGGCATTGACTACGCTCAGTGAGGGTATCTATTTTAAACAAAAAGTCAGATACATCTTCCTCGCCGCTAAACGAAACGTTCCAGTCTTTTAATTTTATGACCAGGGGTGCCGATGAAGCATTTGAGATCATATTAGAACTTTGAGAATTAAGTCCCGGAGACTCGTTTGTCGCCCTTGCACCTCTGGGCTGTCCCAGATCCCTCCTAATCTCATTTAGCTCCCGTCTGAACTCCTCTTGAGTGCTTCGCATGGCGTCCCTTACATAATTGATCAGAGCGTCAATGTTACCCGTGTCCGACGACTGAGCGCCATCCTCTTGCGCGGGTGGAAGAACAGTGGCCATAATCAAATTTTCGTTCAGAATGGGCTGGTTATCAATAAACCCGATTGGATGAACCAAATTTCGCAAATTTTCCGTAGTCAAGTCAGAGAGAGATCTCTCGAGTATCTCGCAATTCGAAACTTCCCTGTCGTTAAGACTTCTGTCCGATTGAGCACTAGTGTTTAATGATCTCGAAACCGAAGATGTCCTTACCGCTCTTATACTCGTGTCCGACCGTGAAGTCCCTAAACTGACTGTACTACTCGACCTCTGACCTATCGACGTTCGACCGCGACCTCTAACTACCGTAGTGGGTTTAATATTTCGTGCTTCCACAGAAGACCTACCTCTCACACTAATTGGTGCCTGACGCGATTGGAATGAGCAAATGAGAAAAACTGTTCAGAATGAACGCAAAATGCGGAAAGTGCGTAAAGTGGTTAAAATTTAAAGCAAAAAGGTATTAGCAAGCAAATGAATGTTCAAATTGAAAAAAATGTGCAAAAATGAAAGAGGTATTAGCGAACAAATATTCGTAAAGGTTTGGGTTGGTTTTGTGGGTTGCTCTTTTTTTTCTCCAAAAAAAAATTTTTCTTGGCAGAACAAAAACGTTCAAATTATGGGGAAAAAAAATTTGAAAAATGTGCAAAAAGTGTTCAAAAGCGATCAAAAGGAAATAGGAGAAATTTGAAAATGCACTAATTTATAAACTGTGCAAAAGTTCTATTTTTTTTTTTCCAAATTTTTCCTTTTTCTTAAGTAAAAATATTTTCTATCATTTAAATTTTAATGGAAAAGAATTTTTATTATTTCTATTTTTTTTTTTGTAAATATACTTTTAATGGATAAAAAATTTTAAATTCAATGAATTCTTTTTAAAATGTTTCGTTAAGTGTTTTTTTAAAAAAAAGGAAATAGAAAAAATTTGAAAATGCACTAATTTTAATTGTATTAAAAGTTCTATTTTTCCCAAATTTTTCTTTTCTCTTAGGTAAAAATATTTTCTATCATTCAAATTTTAATAAAAAAAAATTTATTAATAATACTTTAAATGTTACAACAAACAATTTTTCCTTTTTAAGTTTCTTTATAAATTTTTTTTATTTATAAAGAAGTATTTTATATTTTCTTAGATCTTTTTTTTTTAGGTTTTAAAATTCTCATAAAAATTCGGATGCTAAGAAGAACCGCTGTGGTATATACGACGAATGTTTTGTAAGCAAAAAAAATCGTAATAATAATAAAAGAGAAATATGCGTAAAAAGGCTATGATACTATCAGTATCCTGTCTCTCCCTACTTTGTTGACCATCAAATCTGTTTCTATGACAGAATATGATGTCTCAACAGCTATTCCCAAAAATTACTCTTTCTTGTAAACATTTCCAAAAACTGTGTCGTGTCAAACATATGATTTCAACCTGGATTATCTAACATCATGCCTACCATTTTTAAAGGAGATAGTCAGGCAAGGGCTTAGATAATGCAGTTTTGTGCTACATTCTGTCCTATGAACATAGTATTATCACCGCGATAATACTGACCTCTGCTTGGAATCAGTCCCAGACTTGCAATAATCCCTATAATCAAAAAAAACAAAATCGGCTGGAAGACACAGTCAAAAAAAAAATTATTATTTCACGCGTATCATGGTTTGCATTGCAGTTGAAACCAGGTTACTTATCCCAGAATTCACGACTCTTGCTACCGATACACTAAGTCAAATGTTTACAAAAAAAAATTACGAATTGTAAATACAATCATTTCTCCTTTCCTTCCTTAAAGTGTCCTTCCCACTTTGGGTTTTTTTCAAAAAAAAAACATTGTCACCCTAAGGGTGCTTTAACATATATGGCGCCATATATGTTACGCGCCGTTACAAAACTTTCCAAAAAAAATCAAATAACGATTCCAAAAACCGGCTAAGGGGGTATAAAGCTGGCCCGCTAGCTCAGTAGCAAAATTTTTCTTAACCAGGGTTTTGGCACGTAAGCATATAACATACTTCACACCCCGGGAAGTATGTTTAAAATATCACGAAATTTAAAGTATATGAAAAAAAAATTAAGAATTTTACACCGCTAAGGAAAGGAAGAGGAAACGACCATATTAGACATCACACTGAGTGATGATATGGCTTAGGTGTTTTGCCATATAGGGGTACATTATTCCCTACACCACCCTATGACAGGTTGGTACCCTACACTTTATTCTACCTGTCCCGTGTACAAAACATTCGTTATATCATCCTCTACTTACCGCAGCCCAGTTCTTCTTAGCATCCGTTGTTTAAAATAAAAGTTTACAAATACATCTTAAAATGTTTACAATGTATATAATTTACTATCTTTATTAGTTATCTTCATTCTATCCTTTTTTTATTATTTTACAAGTACATAGGGTGATCTTAGCTACTAGCATGGGCACGTGTTCCCAATTTATTACTATTTTCTCTTTATTTTTATTCTTTTAAAATGTACAGTGAGCCACACTCAAATTAAACAGTTCGCAAGCTAAAATTTAATAATTGAATTACGTTAAAGATCTGGACTAAGCGTCCCACCTAGTATGGGGCTAACTGTATCATAACTCTCACATTCATGTTTCAAATTAAAGTACTTATTTGTTTTGTTTTTTTTTTTCTAATTTCTCTTCTAAACTACATTAACTATCCGGATTTATTTTATTTAAATTTCTGATTTTATAATAATACCTGACAATGAAATATACTAATGGTGCAATAACTTATCTTAAAAAAAAGAAGAGGGTTTCCTTCGATGAATCCCGCTGCTCATTATAGGGTTGCTGGCAGTAATGTTGTAACCTTTGCTGGGTAGTTGGTGAGGTATTTGGTTGTTGTAATAGTTGTGCTGCATTTATATTCGTAGACTTGATGTTGTGTGTTGAGATCGTTATATGTCCTGGTTGTTTCACTGTAGGGTAAGTTTCGGTGTTTGTAATATGCGCTAAATCGTCTTTACCCTTTCTTGATTTGTGGTATTTTATAGTCATATAGGGATTTAACGAGAGTCTTCGTAGGTTATAAGGGTTTTCATTATTTTTTCTATATTGTTTTTATTTTTTTAAATAGTTAACATTTTCACGGGGTCCCTTGGTATTTGTTCCAGTTCAAAATATTTTACTATATTACCAAATGACGTTAAAAAACATTTACATTTCTAGATTAGTTTTGGTTTTAGATTTGTATAATTTTTACAACTTTTCTCATAGGCTTAAAACTAAAGAGTGTGATTTATTGTTTTCTTATAAGAATTTGTATTAACTCTTTTGTTTAAAATTTTTAACTTTTTATTTTTTTATTTTGATGATTTACACATTTTCTGTTTTGGAAGATTCAATTTTGATAGTCACCAATTTTTGTTTATTATTACTTTTTTATTTTTAATTCTGAATAAAATAATCAATAAAATTACAACGTTAAATGATATTTTTTTTGAAAATTTCAGCAATGGTTTATTTAATATGCGTAATATTTAGGAAATTCGAACGCGAATGAAAAAAAACAAAGACTTATGACTTTTCTCTTTTAAAACCTCGCTTTTAGTTATTTTTAAATAATTTAATTTTTCCTTATCTTGTAAAATTTGTTTGTCCACTTTATTTCGATCTTGGGCCTTTGAACACTTTCTCACTTAGTTAAACTCCCACTTTTATTTCTGTCATATTTCTTTATATTTAACAACGCTTTATAATATTTGTCAGATTTTGTTCTTTTTTCTAAGAAATTTTAATCTTTCCTTAAATACCTATTTTTTCACGACAAAACCCTTTTTCCGTCCAAGTTGCAATGGTACTTAACCTTTTTTCTATTTTCTTTTGTTTAAGAAGATACGAGGAAGAAAACCCTTTTACACACACACAATCACGCACGTTTTTTGACTACTAAAATATGAAGAAAATTGTTTTTCCTTTTATCTCCGTTTCTTGTAAGTTTGCACAAAGAACTTATTTTGAAAGACAATGTAATTGATTTACTTTTTTTCACAATTTAATTGAAATTAAAATGTTTCATGGAAATATCAATTTGTAAAAATTTTGATGTTACAGTTCCAAAAATAATTAATTTAATGTTCGAAACCTAGAAGAAAATCACTTGCTGTTTTATGTTGGTCTGCGAGCGAAACCCGACCGTCTGACTGCCCAAAATCAACTGCCTGTTTCGTGCGTATTTTTTGATTATTAATACGCAAAAAAACTCTACACTTGCGTCGTTCGCCCTTTTGCCGTTGTTGTCGTGGGAGAGAACGAAAGGAATGACTACGCATATGTGTGTGTGTGCGCAACCACTGTGTGGGATAATATGAATACAAAAAAAACTCTACCATAATGTTGATGGTTTGCAGCGCAGCCATATACGCAGTACAGATTCGCAATACGTACGTGTACCAACCAGAGTAAAGAAAAATAAAAAATAAGTTCTGAAGCATGCGCAATGTCATCAAGGTTATATTTCTTCTTTTCTCTTTTTATTTTTTGCCGAAAACAGGTTTTTCGCTAACGGTAGTAACACGCCACTTGATGCATTGGTTTTTTTTTTCTCTAAGTTTGAAAAATAAAAAATATTTGACAACGAAAAGTGAGTTGTTACTAACTGGAAATAACTTCCTATGTAGTATACGTAAGGGCACGATTCTGAGGTCGAATTGCATGTATGCGTATAATAAAAAAACATGGTTAGGCATGTAATAAGTGCAATTAAATGATATAGTGTCATGGTGCGACATATTGGGTTAGGGTAAAAGTTCAGGGGCCGAAAAAAAAACAATTAATAAATCCGAAACAAAGTATGATAGTATTAAGTTAAACAATCATTTAAAACATTAAATATTTCTGTTAAGTTACAGGTATAATAGAATATAAAGATAATGTACATGGTTATAAATGCAATACTGCGTTTAAACAATAAATTTAAATATGGCTAAATGCACATATAAAAATGATAGTCACACAATTAATATGCAGCATCATTTGGATTGCGTTGACATGGTGAAATAAGTTTGCTTTTCTGATGCATTGCAGGCAGTACTGCATTTGAGAACGTAGAGATGTTATATTATTAGAGATATTATTTATAGTTTTTTATTTCTAATTAGAAGTGGATTAAACTAAAAAAAAGTACTTCATTAAATTTAAATTAATTTTAAAAATCCAACTTTTCCATTATATCTAACGTGTATTTTGATGTCCTTATAATGAATTTTCTCAATTGAATTTTTCTTTACAATAAACAAGTTTTGTAAAAATTTTGTATCATATACATATATGCATATTTGTCTCCATATAAGGAATTATTTCGAAAAAACTTCTGCAAGAAGTAAATTTTAATTAGTTAATTTCTGAAAAATGTAAATAAGAAGAATGAAAGAGTTTTTCAATTAAAAGTAGTATTGATAGCAGCCCGCGTATTCAGTGAAAGAAAATGTTGTATAAAGAAGCACTTATCCTAAAAAAAAAATACTATTAGTATTTACTAAAGCCGTAAAAGGATTAACACAAAATTTAGCTAAACAATTTATATTCCAGCACTTTATAAGAAATGCTATTATTCTAAAGATGTAGAAGACAAGTAATTTATTATTTAAAACCAAAGGCTTTATAACAGCCTTTTTGAGGATATTAATGAAGGACGACTTGGAAGAATTCAATCCTAACAAAAATACCAGATTATTTTAAATAAACTTGGAAAAAAATTTTCTATTGTATTATAAACTTTCTATATTAATAATGAAGAAATATTCTGATCCAATAGCAACAGATTCATTATAGGGAAATTCGACTGTATTAACATTTATTAAAAACTATATATGTACATATATAAACTCATAAGGTTGGAAAACGAAATAAATGATGGAAAAATCATATAATAAAAATAAATTCATAGCGTATGGGAGTGCAATGGGTTAAGCTGTGAAATTTCTAACAGTCCAATGTAGAAGAAGCTGATAGTCATACTTAATATAGGTTTTGCAATACATATATATATATATGGATTCGGTTTATATTAATTTTACAGCACTGTTTTTCTTTTTGCTTATGCAATAATGTGCAGTTTGATCACTTATTCCACTAACACGTTCAGAGTATGAAACAGAATACCCATTTTTGACGTGTTCGTAAAAATATATCAAATACTCTGCTAATTTTTTTTTAATTAAGATTATTCATTATGTTTTTGAAGGAAATTATTTACTTAATGATAAGCCATTTTTGATTTTGCTAATAGCTTGGATATTTTTTAAGGTGGAAGTTTAAATTTTATTTTTAAATATTTAACGTGAATCGTAATCAATAAACAGTCTATTTCAAAATTTTCAATGATACATTGCTTTGCATTTTAGCAAACGATATTTATACTGTTGTAAAAAATTCTTTGATGCTTTTAAAAGGGATCGTTTTTTTTCTTAAGCAGACATAAAGGCAAAACTTTTGTTTCCTCATTTTTCATGACTGAGGAAAGGCAAAACTTTTGTTTCCTCATTTTTCATGACTGAGGAAAGGCAAAAATTTATTTTTCCTCACGCTCATGAATGAATTGGCAAAAAAATTCACAATTCATTCATGGTTGTGAAAAAAATTTCACGTTTTAAATACCTCATTCATGAAAAAATTCATGAATGGTTAAATATGAGCGATCATATATGAATTTTTCGGAACTCTGTTATATATACCCTTTTACCTTCGGTGAAGGGTATAAAAAGTAAATATTGGTATTTCAGTAATTTGGTCATAACTCGGGCATTTTCCAATCGATTTGATAGATTTATACACCTACGTCTTAAGGAAGAAATTTACCATTTACTTTGGTAATAAAACTTGGACTCGGAAAGATATACGGTTCCCGAAAATAGGTATTTTTATTAAAAAAAATTATATTTTGGTAATAACTTTTTTGTATCTGAACCGATTTTTCCGAATTTTCAGCAAATATGTTCTTCTAAAAATTTCCGATCTTATATATAAGACGTATCCATAGGTCATGTAACAGCTCTAAAAATTTTTATAAAAATTTTGATGCTTTTTAGCCCATTTTTGGAGTATTTTGCTAATAACTTAACCATTTCTTAACCGATTTGGCAGATTTATATATCCACTTGGGAAGATCTATTGTTCCTGAAAATGGGTATATTTAAAAAAAAAAAATTGTATTTTGGGCATTACTCTTCCATTTTTGGGAGAAAGGTTTCAGGGGTTTCGGGAAATATATGCTGCTAAAAATTTCTGACATTTTGGTATATAAAACGTGTTCATATGTCATACTAGAGCCCTAAAATTTAAAATTTTGAGTATTTTCAATAATGTCTTTGTACGGGAGGTACCACGCCCACTTTTCCAATCGCGCCCATATTTTGTGGGATACTGTGTATTGATAACCGATATGTTTGTACCTAATTTGGGAACTTTAGCTCGTTTCATTCTCCAGATATACAGAAATGTATAACGTCTTTGTATGGGAAGTGCCACACCCACTTCTTCAATCCCGCCCATTTTTTAGAGAGTTTGTGTATTGGCAAGCAACATGTTTGTACTAAATTTGAAAGCTGTAGCTCTTGCCGCTCTCGAGATATGCAGAAAAAAAGAATTTAAAAAACAACAACAACACGGGATTTATGGAAAAAATTAGAGGTAGTCGTGGTTTTTTGCTCATATCTCAGCCATTTATGGACCGATCTTCCTGAATTTCAATAGCAAACAATTCCGGACTATATGTGACATAAATGTATAAAAACCTCCATCATATTTGGGGTCTTCGGAAAACCCATTTCAACGGACGGACAGACGGACAACCGGATTTGAACTTCCCTTCTCATAAGAAGCCAGAATATATATACTTTATATGGGCTTAGATCAATATTGTAGAAATTACAAACGTACGGACAAAGTTATATATACCCTTTTACCTTCGGTGAAGGGTATAAAAAAATAGCAATACCCCGTGGAACTTGCTTCTACCCAGTTTTTAAAACCAAAACGCACTGGTTTTCCCGGGATAAGCTGTTTAGCATGATGATGGCCCAAAACTTTACCATCGACTCATCAATTGCAATCTGCTCATGCGTTACACCCCACTGGAGGAATTTTTTCATAACAATATCAGCTAATTTTCAAAACTTTATCCCTGGTGGTATTAGCTCGTTATTCACTAGATAAAGATTATTTTTTATATCCTGATACCTTTGCCTAGGCATGGATCTTGATACCGTTTCACTACCTATATCTTCATCGTAAGACCAACACAAATCTTCTGTTGGTAATTTGTGATACCCAGACAATATAAGTATACCTTAATTTTTTTCAAGTCAGTAGAATCTAGTTGAAAATTATGTTTGCTTTTTGATACGCATATAAAATTGTGTTTGTAATGATCAAGCTTATTACTTCTTCATCAAATATTTGTACTGGTGTAAGATCTGTAAATTGTTTCTTTACATCTTCTTTCCTGTCTATCACATCAGTGCTCTTATTGTAGTCATAATCAACCTCACTGTCAGAATCATCTAGTATGGAATTAACTGCTTCTTCTCAGCATTTAAATGAGTTACAAATGTTAACACGTTTGGAATTCATCGCGATAATTTTAACGTCTGATGTGATAACGATTTCTATCTACACTAACATTTTTATTTATTTATTTTATACCATATTTACAAACCTGTAAATATGGTAGCGTATTTCTGCAAGCAATACAACGATAGCGCTGCCAGATTTTTATATGAATTCAGCCGCTGTACTCAACTAAGTCCAGAAGTAAATCAAGCACGATATCTTTGGAAATATAAATTGCAAATAACTTATTCGTAATTTATTTTACAAATAAGGATGCATACTGTAAAAAAAAAATATATAATGTACAAATTGCCTTTACAGAAATAGTATTAAATAATAAAATAGAGTGCACACCTAAGTACACGGATAAACTGTATTTTAGAGGCCACTCTGCGACAGTTATAATTATAATAGAGTACTTTTCGCTTTGTTTATGAATTTTAGAATTTTAATTATAAAGGAAAGCTCCTGAAAATTATTTAAAAATGAAAAGTCCTTTTTTTACAAACCAAAGTATGACACTGTTTAATTTATTTTTAAAGAAAACAATTGAATAAATAGCCTCGTTTGGTGTCCAAAATAGAATTGAACGATAATATAAAAATATTTAAATATGCAAACCAATAATCATTTAAAAAGATCAATGTTAATTCAGATTACAACAAAAAGTGGTTTGACAAGTGAGAATAATTGGTATACAGTTAAATTTGTTGTATCCTCTTACTTGCATTGTACATAGTGAGCTAATGAAGCGAAGAGTCTAAGACAAATTCAAATATTCTCAGTTATTAACCTTACAACAGCTATTTAGAAAAATAACAATGTTCTTTTTAATGATGATTGTGATTAATGATAATTATTAAACTGATAATGATAATTATTAAATGAGGTTAGAGATTTTGTGATAATAAATGATTATTAATAGTGTAATATTATACATAATATTATTAATGACATAATTATTACAATACATTATTAATAAAAATATCAGTTTTTAGATATTTAATTTAGCCAAACGGTTGAAGAAATTAATATTTTCTGCAACATGCTCCCCCCGAAGAACGACAGTTTTTGGTGTTGGAAAGAATGGCTTATCGTTGGGAGTTATTTAATTTAGTCAAGTGACCACGCTATGCTCCGACTCACAGCGCTTTAATTAGGCTCCATCCCTTCACCCAGATCTTTAACGTTGTATTTTATGGTTGTAGTTTCTTCGGTAGAATCTGTTGGTAAAAAACATATTTTAGATATCGGTCTTTTTATAATTTTATTTTTTGTTAGTTTGGATACTACCCGCACCCTACCGTCAAAGCCAGGGTGTATCTCTTAAATACGACCTAATTACCATTGTCCAGGACCACATCTGTCTTCATCAATCAACACCATATCTCCAACTTTAGCATCAGGTTTCGGCTTAAGCCAATTTGGACGCGCTTGCAATCGATTTAAGTATTCTAAATACCATCGCTTCCAAAAATGTTGCTTAAGCAACACTTTGTGAGAGTTGGTTGTGTTTTTAATAAAGTTCCTTACATTTATTAAAATATCAAGATATAAATATATTCTTAAAGGCTTTTATTTGATTAAAATATATAAAATTTAAAACTATTGGTTTTGTTTTCAAAACAGAAATAATAAAAATCTTTAATACATAAATAAAAACTAAATAAAAATAAACAGAATTAAAGTTAAAATAAAACAAAACATCAAGACTCTTTAAACAACACACACAAAAAAAGAGAAAGAGAAGAATAAATCATAAACAAAAAAGAAAAGAAAAAACAACAAAATAATAACAGAAATTGTTCCAAAAACAAAGCATTTAAATACAGTAGTTTCCGCTTAATTGATTCCCGCTTAATTGATTTACCCGCTTATTTGATCCAAAAAAATTACAATGAAAATATTCAATATAAGTTTTATAGAAAAATTCCCGTTTAAATGAGTCCCGCTTTATTGCGTTACCCGCTTAATTGAATCATAAAATAAAAATTATTTCAGTAAATAGCATAGAAACATGCCGCTTAATTGACATTTAAAAATTCTCTTTTTGTTGAAAAAGTCGATTAGTCGACTTTTGGTTTTAGTGCTGGCATATATTTACAAAATTATGTGGCAGCCCTTCAAACCATATGTTTTGTTTATTTTGTACAAAGTTAAAAAAAAAACGCCAGTGAATTAATATCTTATCAGAGTGAGAAAAGAGTTCCAGAAAACACACAAGTTTAAATCTGATACAAAAATTAAGTGTTATTGCTGATGCAAAAACAGCTAGAAGAAATGAACTGTGTGCAAAATATAAGTGTTCAAAAGCCACCATAAACAGAATTTTAAACAATAAAGATTCGATTGTAGAGAAGTCAAAGACTACTAAATTGTCTATCAAAAGAGGCAGAACTGGAGCCACTGGCGTAGCTAGACCATATTTCTGGGGGGGGGCTATAGACCCTCGAAAAAAAATGTTTACTTTTTGTTTTTTATTTAAATAAAAATCAGGTTAAAAAAAATTACACATATTCAGTTCAATAAAACAAATCTTAAAATTATTTTAGTCTTTTAACAGTAAAATATAAAATTCAGGCATTAAAAAACTAAAAAATAAAATATAACAAAACAAAAACTATAAAAAAACAAAAACTTTAACAAAACAATAAAATTAATTAATATAAGTATACAAATTAATCATATTTAGCATCACTCGAAGATAAGTTTTCTATTTTTTTTGCAAAATATATTTAGAATATCTTCTGCACAAATATGAGTTTTGACTAGTTCGTTTTCAATATTTAAAATGGCCATGTTTGAAAATCTATCCTGATTCATTGTTGAACGAAGCCATGTTTTAATTCTTCTCATAGCCGAAAAACTTCTTTCACATCCAGCTGAGCTAATAGGTAGGCTCATTGCCACTTGTAGGAGTTTGAATAAGTTTGGGTAGATATTTTTATCTATTTTAGATTTAAATTTAAGTAAACTTATATTTACACATGTTTCATTAGATACATTATTGATCAAATTTTTAAGAACAGTGACTTCTGCTTTGAGAGAGTCGCAATTAACTTTTAAAATATATTTATAATTATCAATGAATTCTGCAGATTCTTCTAAAGGCTGAGTTAGGCGAACGTTGCTGTTCCCGTAACTTACTGTAACGGACCGCTTGCACGTTGGTGCACTTATAGAACATCTAAAAACGTCTCATATGTTTTTCACATACATAAACAAAAAAGCAATAGTATACATAAAACAACACACACAGTGATGGGAAATCAAAAGGTTTAAATGGTGACCGTTGTGCAGAAAAAGTACCAAGTGATTAAAATGGTATTAAAACAGTATTTAGTGTAAGTAAAAAAACAATTATAATTTAATATCTGATATTTATATTATATATTTACAATAAACAAATATGTATTTTAGCATATACATACAAATTTACATATATTATTTTGTAAATGTGCATAGACAAAACAATATTTTGTAACCAATTAAAGCCTTTTATATATTTCTGATTTCTATTGTATGTGCATATCCATTTGTTTATTTTGTACATCTAAGCATATGTATATTTATATATATGGAAATATGTTGTATTGTAAGTCGTTTTTTCTAAAGTCCATAGATATACTGGGAAAAGTACCAAAAAAAAAAGAGCGAAACTACCCGCATTCAATTTAATATACTAGCAGGCCATCACTGCTTTACAACTGTCACGTAACGACGGCAAGAAATTCTGATTTATACAGATTGAGACGTTCCGTTACGTGACATTTAAATTCGGTAAGCATTTACATTGTAAGCAAATAACAAAACGGACCAGACGTTTCGTTAGGGGACGTGGACGTTCGGCTAACTCTACCTTAAATCCAATCTGAAGAATGCATTAACAGATTTAGCAAACGGAATACTTTGAAATCTGTATTCTAAGTTGGAGGATATATTATCAACAACAGGAAAGTAAATGTTTATTTTCCAATATTCTGCTGCTGAAGTGTTGTTAGGTAAATCTAAAAACTGATCCTTACCCAATGTTGAATCAACATAGAATTCTTTTTCTAAAGAGCTTACTTTTTTTCTTTTTGATATTCTAAGAGGTTCCAGTGAAATATCATTTTCGTTTGCAAATTGTTCTATTTGACTCCAAATTGTCGAAAAATTATTTCGGCTTACTTTAAATGTATCTATTGTAGCAATAATTGAATCATAAGCTTGTCCAAGAGTTGCATCTTTTGTTTGAAAAAACTTGCTCAATACATTAATGGTTTGAAGTACAAAATAAAAAATATGTAAGTTTACAATAAAATCAGGTTTAGTTATTGAAGTCAGAATACCAAGTGCCTCAATTGCATTTTTATCTCTACCTTCATTAATTTCTTTTTCCAATGCATTTTTAATAAGCACAAAATTGTTAATAATAGATTTGCAATTCTCATACCGACAGCTCCATCTAGTAGTGCTGAGACTTCTAATTGAAACAGTATTAATTTGAAGAGACTGACAAACTTTTTTTAATTCGTTGTTGTTTCCGGGCTTCGAAAAATGGGTATATAATGCTTCAATCGTATTAAAAAATGACGTCGCTGTTCTTATGTTTGAACAGGAATCCACAACTACCAAATTTAATCTGTGAGCTAAACAGTGAATAAAAACTGCTTGAGGATTTGATTCTTTAATTTTGGCCTGTAATCCTTTTTTATAGCCAGACATAACATTAGCGCCGTCGTAGGACTGCCCAATAATTGGTATACCAGTTAAACCCGTTTTTTCAAAAAAGTCTAATAATAAGTTTTGTAAGGCATTAGAGTCTCTATCTGAAGAACAATCTACAAATCCTAAAAATCTCTCTTCAACTTCGAGCTCATTTGTGAATCTTATTACTATCGATAACTGTTCTTCTTTGAAACATCTCGCCTCATCTACCATCAGGGAATAAAAGCCACATTTTTTAACACTTTGTGTGATTATGTTATTTACAACATTCGCCGAAATAGTTATTAATTCATTTTGTATAGATGGGCTGCAATAATTTTTAGGCTTGATAAAATTTGATTTAAACTTGTCATCATATTTTGCAAAATAATCTGAGATCTCGAGAAAGTTTCCTCTGTTTTTGGAGTTTATGTCCTCTCTGTGTCCACGAAGAGGAAGCCCCTGCCGTGCTAAAACCAAAATTAAATCAATAATCTTTCTGAGATATTCACGGGTCTGTTCTATTTGTTCCGAATGCTGTTTTAAAATTAAATCATGAACCTCCGGTGAGCTTTGAAACATTTTGTATCCCTGAATACTTTGCATATGGGTGACAGAATTGTTGTGCTTTTTGAGGGCTTCATTAAGCTTTTTCCACTTTTCATAGCCGGAAACTACAAATTTTTCATTTTGTTGCCGGCATTCTTTTGAACCGAAATTGCGGCATACAAAACAAAATGCCTTTTGCTTTTCCACACTATATTCAAGCCAATCATATGTGTCATAGTACTTTGAAGAAAACGATCTATTTTGCCCATCAACAAATGTCTTTTTAAAAGCTATTTTTGGTTTCTGTGGACCGCTTTCTTTTGTTCCTAAGTCTGACACATCACCAATTTGTAAACTATTTTTTGATGTTTGAGGCGGCTCCTCTTCTAAAGATGTGACATCAGCATGAATTACATTTATTGGCTCAGTTTCAGAACTTTCAGTAGCACTTGCACTTTGTTTTGGTTTAAAAAATGATCTTATATCATGTATTTTTTTCATGGCTATAAATAAAACTTCTTAACATATTTTATTATATTTTAGTTAACTTTATACGTACCACTGTTAAAACTTTATTATATATTATTATCTGTTTCTGTTTTAATCAACTTTTTAGCACTTTTTTAATAAAATTAAATATTATATTTTGTAGCAGAGAACTGCACCGAATACTAAAATTTGGAGTATATCCAATCATGTACTCTGAATTATGATTAAAACCGTTTTTGTTCAACAATAAGAAATGATTTTAATCTAAAGAGCTCATTTCAAGCAATCAGCTTGAATTATTGTACTCGCAACGAACATGAATGTTTGTAAATGTTTTTTCTGGTATGACTACAGTCACCGCAAGAAAACGAAGCGGTGCTCGCATCACTCTTGCAATATTCGTTTTCAAATGCGATATAATGTACATTCAGGTGCAGCATGTTTGAACGAGTCGACTTAAGCATTAACGCTAAAAATTAAATACAAACCAGTCATGTATTCTACAGCTTTGTTCTCGTTCGAACTTCATACATGTGTATGTATCAGTCGCAACATTATTGGTTAAAAATATACAAATGTTGGAGTGTATGTAAGATCTATACTGTTTATTTAACATTGTATGCATGCATTGTTAGGCAATATGAATATAGAGAAAAAACTATTTAAAAATCACAACCAAAAATTTATTTGAAAATAAAATTTACGAAAAATGTGTATGTACATACCTATATATTATTGCTTAGGCATAAAAATAAATTTGAAGGAATTTTATGAGATATTTATAGAATTAATTCGACCAATAGAATGAATTCGACTTTTTTGCATGAAAATTTTAACTTTAACCCATAATTTCTCTTACCCGCAAAATATATTACAGTTTACTCTAAATTTTTCGCCCCTACTTTGGTATGTTAAATACATACATATGTATGAACTTTATATTGCTTATATACATGCATAAATAATACACAAAAAACAAGTGGCTCGAGCCTATAACATGAATTTTGCTACTATCGTACCAAAGAAATATTAACATTCATGTTCGTTGCGAGTACAAGAATTCAAGCTGACGGTTTGAAATGAGCTCTTTAGATCAAAATCATTTCTTGATGTTTGACAAAACCGATTGAATCATAAAATTCGAGTCGTGTTGCAACTGATCACAATAAAATAATGTTCGAATCATCGAGCCGAAAGCCGAGTACAAGTTAGCTGTCGTTCAAAAACAGATGCATCACTTTTCAATAAACAAATACCAGCATAATTTTGCGACTGATTCATACTTCTTACGGAATTTTTTGGTTCGTGTTGACGTTTGAACTAGAACAAAACTGTGAATACTTTTTTGATTTAAACTAAATTTTTAGCTGTAGTGATTGAGCAGGCTCGATCATACTCCTTGCAGCTCTCTGTTTTGTAGCCGGCTAACTTTTTTTTTTTGTTTGTTTACATATTATGTTTACGTTCATATGTTCAACTACACGGAAAAGTTATGAAGTAAGCGGTGTGTTTAACACTTATCAAAACGATTTGCAAAGTAGTGTGCATTTTAACTAATACGTATATACCTAACAATTCTTAAGTGCGCAGACAAAAACAATATTTTTAATAAAGACATTTAATAGAACCTAAAGAAAATTGTAATTGAATTTTAAAAAAATTAATACAAAAAAAGGAAAAAATTCTGGGGGGGGCTAAACTGTTTCTGGGGGGGCTTAGCCCCCCCCAGACCGGTCTATCTACGCCAATGACTGGAGCATGCGCAAATGTAGAAAGAGCACTTTTATTGTGGTTTAACCAAATGCGGGAATCAGGTGCTATGATTTCACGAAATATAATTTTGGAAAAAGCAAGCAAATTTCAATCCCACTTCTGGTTGGCTTCATCGTTGGCAGAAAATAGAAGGCATAGTGCTGAAAAAAGTTCATGTAGAAGGTGCATCTGCTGATATCGATGCCGCAAATGTTTTTTTTTTTGACACAGTTTTACCTGATTTGCATAACAAATATGAACCATCACAAATATTTAATGCCAATGAAAGCGGTTTATTTTTCCGAGCCTTGCCAAAATCAACATTAAGCAAAAAAGGAGATCAAACACGAGGCCTTAAAAGTTCAAAAGAACGTTTGACACTGCTCTTTATTTGCAACGCTACTGGCAACTATAAAAAAGTAATTGTTATTGGCAAATCCAAAAATCCGCGATGTTTCAAAAACAAAATTTTGCCTCTTAAGTATTATTCACAAAACAAAGCCTGGATAACTCAAGATGTATGGAGTGAAATGTTGGTTTCCCTTGATGCTGAAATGGAAAAACAAGGGCGCAAAATAATATTATTCGTGGATAATGCGTCTTCTCACAAGATATCAACAAACATTAACTTGCAATTTTTACCAGCCAACACAACATCAATAGCGCAACCGCTAGAGCAGGGTATTATTCACTGTTTTAAATCCTACTACCGACAAAACCTTGTACGAAAACATATTGCTGCAATAGAAAGCGGAAAAACAATTGGTGATTTTCAAAAAAACTTTAACATATTTAATTACTATTTACTCATACAAATTTCAGGCTAAGTTCCTTTCCATCACTGAGCATGCAGATTTAGACGACGATGTAGTAGAACTATTTACTGATGTTGTACAGCAACGCGAATTTGAAGATTACGTATCCTGTGACGATAACTTGCCTTGCTGTGGACAACTTACCGATGAGGAGATTATAAATGAAATTGACAAATTGTTGACAAATTGAAAAAGAAGTTACTAACAATCCTCCCTCAAGTAAAGAAGTATTAAACTCTCTTAATCCTTCGGAATTTTTTTAACCAATCAATCTATTTTCACACGAACTTGATAACATGGAAAAGAATATAGTCGAAAGCCGTTTTAAGCCACAAATTCAGACTGCAATGACCGACTTTTTTCAACCTATTTAGTCATGTTTTGAAATAGATACAAACGAATTTAAATTTACATGAATACATACTTATGTATATTCTAGTCAGTAAACATATTGATCTCTTTTTTAATGCAATGAATTAAATTTTAGTTATTTTTATTTACTTATTTTGTTTTCTGTTTTTAAGTGCTTTCACATATTTAGTGTAAATACATTTATTTTGTTCTTTATAAATGAATTAAAATATTTGAACAAAAACAATGCAAAACAAAACGTTTTATTTATTATACATATACTTATGTAAGTATATAAATATTTTACTGCTTTATTGATCCCAATGCGCAATTATGCGGAGTTCTTTTAATTGAGCCAGTGAATCAATTAAAAGAGTATCGGTTTAATGATATGCCCGGTTAATTGCAACAAAACCTGTGCATTTTTAGAAAATCAATTAAGCGGAAATGACTGTAACACTACAACAAACCAAAATAAGTCAATATCTTTAATGCTTAATAGAAATAAAAAAAGCAATGAAGTAAACAACCTTAAAAATAAAACAAAGAAAATTTATACAAATAACAACAATAATAATACACAAAAAATGAGTGAGTGCCAAAATATAAATAATGATTTAACACCAGTCGCCAATCGTCAAAGAGAAGTTTTGCACAACTCTATTAACGGAACTAGTTCTAGGGACGGTACTGCCAACATGGTGAAAATTTTGGCTAAACAAAGCGGTGGCATTAAAATTTGTCATATAAATTCAAAAAGCCTCAAAAACAAGATGGATGAATTTAGCTTTATTTTTGAGAATTCGGGCATTGATTTTATTTGTGTATCAGAAACCTGGTTTAACGCTGATATAAATGATCTTTCCATTTCTATGTACGGCTACAATGTAGAGTGGACAGAAATGCTTATGCTGCACAGTGGTCCAAGATGCCAATCTAGCTGGAAAAAAGTCAATTTTTTTATGTTTCAAAATTCACATAATTTGTTTGGTATTTGTTAGACAACTATCCACTGTAAATAACTGTATATCAGGTTTTTTTATTTTTTTCTTATTTGCTTTGTTATGATGTTTCGAAAATGATCAACTGCATTGTCTCTGTTGTTATAGAAGGCCAGTCGATTCACAGCATCACTTTTGAACTGTTTGTAACATCAAACAATAACACATTTTGAATTAATTTTTTTTATACTGCATTATGTCAGGTATGTTCTATCTATATTATAAATAAATGTTGAATTTAAATGTTTTGTATGTAAAATAATGGGTAAGAGGAAATATGTATTTTGTGAAGTCAATATTTAGCATTTTATGGTTTTTAGAGTAACTTTTAAATAGGATTCCCGTGGATTCCCGTGAAATGAATTGTGCCGTGTTTATCTGTGTAATGTCCACTTTAGATGATAAAAAAATTAGCTGCAATTATTGACCGGAAAACTTTTTATATATGTAAATAGATAACATACCCATAACACGGAGAGAACTATATAATGTGTGGATTGCCGAAATACAAAGCAAAGAAAAGGCAAATGCTGTTATTAGGTATTTTTTTGCTAAGAGTGGGTTACAGAAAATTAAAACGGAAGATTATTGCGATAAAGTTAAGTTAGCTGTACGGAGACTAACGTATTCAATTAACGAAAGATGGATAAAAGCAAAAAGATCTAAAAAACATTTTGAAGAAACAAAATTTGGTTAGATGGACTTTTTTGTCTTCCTGCTGAAAACACATTAAAAATTCCAGAGGATTTAGGGATCCAACCGTCAACGTTAAATTTTGGCAGACCTCGATCAGATTTTTTTGCTAAATCTGAAAAGGGAAAGCGCTTGGAAGTGTCAGCTTTAGTTGGTGAATGTTCACCTGAGATACTAGCTTTCGCTGATGGCGTTAGTCTTTATAAATCTGGCAAGAGGGATGCTGCCGCGATTCTAAAAAACATAAATGAATCTCCAACAAGAGCAACTAAGATTAAAAAAATTCTTAGTGGACAATCGAAGGAACCAATACCATATACAGATGAAGAAGCATTACGTCTGTTTATCGATGGAAAATATATGAAAGCAAGTTATAATGCGATGCGTGCTGGTGCTAAGATTCGTAACGCAGACATATACCCATCATATCATAGAATTATAGAAGCTAAACAAAAGTGCTACCCAAGTAATGGAATAAAAGTATCCGATGTTATAGCAGAAGTGCCTCTGCAGGACTTAGTTGATCACACTGCATGTAGAATTGTAAAGTTACAAAAAGAGGTCATAAATAACTTTAGTTGTAGGGAATTGACTTTGATTTATAAATGGGGTTGTGATGGTAGCAGTGGACACTCAACCTATAAGCAAAAATTTAGTTCAAATGATTCCCGCAAAACAGATGAATATTTGTTTGCAATATGCTTGGTGCCTTTGCAGCTAAAGTCCGGTGACGATATTGTATGGGAAAACCCACGTCCATCATCTACACGTTTTTGCAGACCGATTAAACTGATTTTTGAAAAGGAAACAAAATCTTTGATTCAAAGCGAAACTAATTATATACAAAATCAAATTGATGCAATAGTGTCAACATCCACTAAAATTGAAGATAACACAGTTATTGTTAAACATGTTTTTTATTTGACAATGATTGATGGCAAGGTTTTCTCAATTCTTAGCGATTCCTCTACTCAAACATGTGGTATTTGTGGAGCAACGCCAACCACTATGAATAAATTAAATGAAATTAAAGCCTTGAGTGTAAGGGCCAACTTTTACGAATATGGATTATCGACATTGCATGCGTGGATAAGGTGCCTGGAATGTGTATTGCATATATCTTACAAAATTGAAATTAAAAAATGGCAAGCTCGTAGTGAATCTGATAAAGCTTCACAGAATAACAGAAAAAAGAGATAATTAATGCTCTGAAATCAGAAATGAATTTGCTTATTGCTATTCCAAAGCCGGGAGAGGGAAGTTCAAATGACGGTAATACCGCTAAAAAATTTTTTCAGCAACCTTCCTTAACTTCTCAAATAACAGGAGTAAATGAAAATTTAATAAAAAGGCTAGGAATAATTTGGAGAACTATGTCATCTGGTTATGCAATTAATGTGGAAGCGTTCCGAAAGTATACAATGGATACTGCGGAACTATACGTGGAATTGTACGAATGGTACTATATGCCATCGAGTGTGCACAAAATTTTGATACACGGCGCAGACATAATTCAAAATGCGGCACTTCCGATAGGAATGATGTCGGAGGATGCGCTTGAGTCTCGGAACAAAGATTTCAGATTTATTCGTGAACATCACACTAGAAAGATGTCACGAGAGGCAACAATGGAAAGTCTTTTTAAATATTTGCTTATGTCATCAGATCCATTAACTTCGTCTTTTTCAACAAAACCATTTCTTAGCCATCGAAATGAAGAACTTTTAGATGATGAAGAAATTTCGTTACTTTTAGATCCTTTCATACAGGAAGATATAGAATAATTTAAATAAAAGATTATTTTTTTTATATATTAATATTATTATGTTGTTTTGTATGTACACAGAAAAAAGAAATACATATTTCCCAGGAATTTTTTAATAAATATTATGAATCTAGCATGAATTTTTTCCCCCAAAACATTTTCATTGGATTTTAAAAACTTGCTCATAAATATTAGAACTTTATTCATGGTGCAAATTATTGCCTTAATACTGAGTTTTTCGCAAATAAAATGAAAGTTATGAATAGTTTATGGTATGTAAGTATATTGCAGAGATTTTTGGAGAAAAATTGCAAACAAATAACATAAAAATAAGCGAATTTACGCGCTTTCTTGAATGCTTTTCAAATCGCTCAATTCATTCCGGAAAAACTTCTAATGTTTCAGAAAAACATCACGCATATACTTACTCCCTATATTTTGCTGAAATGTGATCGTGATAATCCAAAAACGTAAAAAATTTTTAACTTTCTTCATAAAATTTTTTTTAGAAATTAAAATAAAATATTTTTTTGAAGTCCCATTTTTTCCTGATATTTGGAAAAGTATGAAGAAAAGCATACAACTTATGAACTTAATTTTAAATGTTATGTATTGAAATTAAGTAAAATGATTCATGATATTTATGTACATATGTATGTTATATGTTAAATTCAAATAAAACTTTTTAATGAAAATTTCGCAATTATGTATTACAAAGAATTTGTTATTTTAAAATTTTTATTATTAATATTAAAAAGCTGTGCCCGAAAGCCTCGTTCGATTGCACATATGCAGTCGAATTTTAAAATTTCCAAAATGAGTTTTCTCCTCTTCTTAATTAATACATTAACATTCTAAATCGTTACATTTTGATATTCTTAAAACGCCATTAAAAATTGCCACGCCCATTTTATCTACAACGCCCACTTTTTGCGCAAGGAATGCTTTCAATAAGAAGTACATAATACCAAAGTTTCATCCTTCTAGCTGCTTCCGAAGAGAAGTTATGACTTTTTTCCAGCTAGATTGGCATCTTGGACCACTGTGTGCTGGTGGCGTAGCAATTTGTGTGAAGAAGGGCATAACTTTTAGAGTACGAGCCAAATCTGGTGAATATGAATCTGATGAGGTTATGTATGACCCGAATGAAGATATTCATGGTCCAAATTTAGTAGAGTATCTATTTCTTGAAATAAACAGTGCGGGATGGAAATTACTTGTTGGCTGTTAAAAAAGCGAAATCTGATTTTTACGTTTCAAAATTTTCCGCTGCAATAGGTTCAAAAAAAAAACATGGAATACCATTCGCGAAATTGGTATCGGTAAAGTTAAGAGTCAAGAACCCTGTAAAATAGATGTAGATACAATAAATGAAAAATTTGTTGATGTGCCAATGGTGGATCCAGATCGTACCTACTATCACATTCCCGATGTTTCTGAAAATGGAAAATTTTCCTTCCATGGTATAACTCAAAATGACGTTTTATCTAGTTGCTTATCATTAAAGTCAAATGCGGTTGGCTCAGATGGAATACACCCTAAATTCTTTCGGATTTTATTACCACATCTACTCTCTCAAATTACCTTTATTTTTAACAAGATTCTAACATCTAGTTATTATCCTGATAAATGGAAAAAGACTAAAATCATACATTTACCTAGGTCAACATCTGATTACAGGCCGATAGCTATTTTGCCGTTTCTCTCTAAGGTATTTGAACGCATTGTCCATAATCAAGTTACACTGTTTTTGAACAGCAATAGACTACTAAATGATAGGCAATCCGGCTTTCGTAGAAAACACAGCTGCACTACAGCCCTTGTAGATGTTGCGGAGGAGATCAGAAAACAGGTGGATATAAAAAAGATTTCTTTTTTAGTTCTATTGGATCATTCCAAAGCATTTGATACTGTGGATACTGATATTTTATATTACAAATAAGAGAATATGCTTAAATTTTCATCAAATGCCACACGTCTTATAGCGTCCTATCTAACGAATAGATGCCACTATGTTGAATCAAATAATGAGAAATCCAACTGCTTACCAGTGATTAGAGGCGTTCCACAGGGGTCAATTATAGGCCCACTTTTGTTTTAATTGTACTCTAACGATCTACCGCTCACTGTTGAACAATGTAAGGTTAGAATGTATGCTGTTGATGTTCAGCTTTATATAAGTTGCGATGCTGATAACATTGATCAATGTGTCATCACTCTAAATCAAGAATTTCATCGTGTTTACTTGTGGGCTACAGCAAACGGGCTAGGTATAAATCCAAAAAAATCCAAATGTATCATCATTCAAAAGCGAATATCGAAAATACAACTAACACCAATCATACAATCAATAATCAACCAATAGAAATTGTTAACTCTGCAAAAAGTCTTGGAGTATATTTTAACAGCTCCCTCACATGGTCTGACCATATAAATTATGCCTGTGGGCGTACCTTTTCTATGCTGAGAATGCTTTGGCAATCTCAATACTGTACACCCATTAAAATAAGGGCACACTAGCTAAAACCTATATTATACCCATATTATTGTATGGATGTGAACTTTTTGTAAAATTGTGATGATCACAGTAAGAGAAAACTGAATATTGTATTTAAAAACATTGTGCGTTATGTGTTTGGTCTGAAACGATATAGCAGCACTGCAGCTTTTGTGAAACGGTTATATGGCATTTGTTTTGATGACTTAATAAAAACTAGAGTGTGCACGCACCTCTGTGAGAAATAAATCGCCGAAAGGCAGCCAAAAACGATCTAGTAGTCAAATCTGAGACAGCCTCTAAATTCATGGCTGTCTTGCTTACAAAAAGGCAAATATATCCCTTAGAAACAACAGCTGACCTAAGAGTAGAATTCTTTACAGGTATAGGGCCGTAATTGACACCGCTGTGTTTAAATGGCCACGTCACCTTTAATCGCACGGATGGTAAATTTCCCATTACCTGAGCAGCTGCTTTAGCAGAATAAGTGAAGCATCTCATATAATTATTGATAACAGTTTTCGCCAATTTGTTCCCAGAAACTATCCAATACTTTCTGTTAACATACGACATGGTCAAAGTTACACCACCATGTAAGGTTTTTTCATGGGAATCCTGAATTATTAATTTTGCTAGTGGATTCTTATTGGACAATAGAATGGGATGTTTAACGTTAAAAGGTAAATTTGAATTTTGTAGCCGACCACCAACCCTGATAACACCCTCTTCGTCTAAGAAAGGCATAAGTTTTTGCAATGAAATTTGTTTAAATTCACCATTTCGTTTATGCAGTTTTATGTCATCAAAAAAATCAATAGACTGGGTTAGTTTTATTAATTTCAGAAGAGTTTGGTACAAAGAAGTTATTTTCAGAGGACCAGTTTCTTTGAAATTTTCACCACTACGGAGATTTTTCACATTATGAAGAAATCTATAGCAAATCGATATTGCCCTTAAAAGCATTGTTAATTATGAAAATTTTAGGAGAAAATATGGGCAAACAGAATTTTCTTCCATTTAAAGCGAGTCTTTGAGTACTAAAGTCCCAGACCAAATATTTATAGAAATTTTTGTTTTTGAGACAAATTCTGCAGAAGAAAATTTTTTGGATTTTTCTTCAGAGCTTTCCAAATTTAAAAGAGGTGTTGGCCATAAAGATTCTGATTCGTATGAAAATTCTGGTCCATTCCACTATATTTCATATCCTATAAGCTGATGGAAGCCGTGGAAGCACAAGCAGTGGGATTTAATAAAGAAGGTACGTATTTCCATTGAAGTGGATTGCTATGTCGCTAACTTCAGCAACTCTATTAGCGACATAGACCGTCCATCTTGAAGGTGGTTTGCGGATCCAGCTTAATACGGTGGAACTATCACTCCAATAGAATATATTTTCGATATTTACGTTTGTAAAGGAATTTTCGACCTTTTTTGCCAGTTTTACCAATAATGTTGCAACGCAGAGCTCAAGTCGCGGTATTGAAACAGTTTTCATTGGTGAAATTTTAGATTTAGCTTGTAATAAATTGACAAAAATCTCATCAGAGGTAAAACTTCTAGAGTTAACTGCTGCATCATAGGCTACAGTAGTGACATCACAGAAGCAATGTAATTCAAGCTTAGTATTATGAGAAAAATTAATCCATTGTGGAATTTTAATATTAGAAAATTTAGAAAGTGTGGATCTATATTCCAACCATTTTTCGTTTATCTCAGAAGTAATTGGACTATCCAAATCTACGCCATGTTCCCATAATTTCTTAAAAAGGGATTTTGCAATAACGGTGTACGGAGTTAGTCACCCCAAAGGGTCATATATACGTGCCGTATCAGACAAAATAGTTATATTTTAAGCCGGACAAGACTCATCTATGTTTATCTTATAAGAAAATGTGTCATAAGTGGTATTCCACTGGATACCAAGCGTTTCCACGATACTGTCACCCTTAAAATTTAAGGTCAATAATTAAGGTGAATTGGAGATCCATTTTCGCAGATTACACCCACCTTTTTCTAAAAGACTACACAGATTTTTCTGTAAACGAATTGCTTTTTCAATTGTTTTAGTGCCAGAAATAATGTCGTCGACATATGAATCTGATATCAAAATTTTGGACTCATTGGGGAATTCTACTTTGTAATCTTCAGCCATTTGTTGCAGGACACGTATAGATTAATATGGAGCAGAAGTTGTTCCATAAGTTACGGTGTTTAATTGGTAGACAGAGATTTCATTAAGAGGACTATATCGCCATAAAATTTGTTGAAACGGGCGATGCTGAGATACGACTTCAATTTGTCTGAACATTTTTTCCATGTCAGTACTAAAGGCAATTTTATGAGTATTTGGGCCAGATCATTTTGCAATGCAAGGCCCGGAGAAAGCACTTCATTTAGAGAATTGTGACCATTTACATGACTTCTTCCATCAACAACAACCCGTAATTTGATGGTTGTACTATCTTCCTTTAGAACGCCATGATGTGGCAAGAAATGGGAATTTTTCTGCACATTTGCAGGATATGTGCCAATCTTGGTCATATGGCCTAACGACTCGTATTCTCGCATACAATTTTTATATGCTTCAGAAAAAGATGGACGATTTAAAAATAAGCTCTCCAAATTTTTGAACCGTTTAAGGGCCCTAATCACGTTATTGTGAAGATTTGGAAAAGTGTTATCTATTAAAAGTGATTTGAAGGGCAGAATTACTATGTAACGGCCAGATGGCGAACGCATAGTAGTGGTTTTAAAAAAAGTACTCAAATGCGAGTTCTTCATTAGTAAAGTCACGCTTCACAGCAACTTCTTCCTGTTCCCAAAAGGAACGCAACAGATTTTCTAGATTAACATTATGAAAATGGATGGTATTTGAATCAGTTTATTCAGTTGACTCAGAGAATATCCATCCAAAGATGGTGTTCTGGAAGAACAAGTCGTTGTGTAAAACAGATTCTGCAGGTATATTGATTCTAGGGCATGTATCCGATCCAAGAAGTATGTCAATAGGGTCCCTTTTGTAATATAATGTGTCTGCTAAATAACTATGCTCTAATTTTGGTAAAGACAAACGGGATGCACTAAAACTTGGTCGATATGACGAAATATTAGGTAGAACAAGAGCTGTGCAAGACAATTAATTCTCAATCAAGTCCATAGACAACAACTCAACACTGACCATACTTCTTGATATTTGGTCCCTATTACCCTCACCAGATACCTGAGTTCTTGAGTTTTGTTTAGGTAGACGCAGTAGCTGAGCCACAGCTTCAGTGATTAAGCTCCATTGAGCCGCGGGATCTAATAGAGCTCTTAGAGGAAACTGAACGTGACTAGTATTTACGTAAAGCTACATTATGAAATGCTTACAAATCCCACATCTATGCAAAGATTTGCAGTTGTCCTGTTTATGACTAACGGAGAAGCAATTTCGGCAAATTTTTCTATTATTTTAAAAGGGAGGGAGTGCTAAAAATTTATAACATTGTGACAAGCAATGGCTTCTTTCACAAAAAAAACAGGAAATCGATTTTGATTTTGCGATATTGCTATTGTGCACATGGGTCTTTTTCCTGTTGAATTTATTTTTCTGGTTCGATTTAGTTGTTGTGGAAAGAGACTCATTTAATGATTCTAATGTTCCGAATGTATTTTCGAGAAAAGAAAACCAATCGGACCTATTTGGCACATCCGTTGAGGATTTTAAAGATTGCTCCCATTCTCTTCGAGTTTGCAGGTCAAGCTTTTGACAAAGTATCGGAATAAGCAATGGATCACATTCAGATGTTTTAATACCCAAATTTTCAAAATGTTCTCCTAAAAGTGCTCCCTTCAAATAATGAAATTTTTGAATTTTGGAAAGAGAATTATTGGAATGCACCATAGATACATAAATGTCCCGAAATGGGATCCAATCTAAATACAAGCCCGAGAATTTACGAAGGGAAATCCTCGGTAATCGCTTGGGCTCATTACTCGTCATAGCAAAGGTACTGCAAAGAAGTGAACGTGTATTATCCTCTAAACGTAAAATATACATCAGAAAACTCAAAAAATATATATACTGCGCCATATATGGAACGTCCTCTGCATTTAAAGAGCTGTCACGAATAATTTGTGAAATCTCATCGTGCTTATACTTAAATTTTTGAAACAATGTATCAAGTTCCATGGTATGACTTTCGATATAACCGAGGGTCTTATCGGAATCACTTTTTTGCATGAATTTAGAATATAGTTGATTTAATGTACTAAGCAAATTGCGCTGCATAGCAATTGAAGCACAGCCGCGAAAAACGTTTTAAGTTACAAAATAATTATTTTTCAGGAGAGCAAAAAAAACGTTTTTAACAGGAAGGATTATTTATTTTTTTTTGTTATTAAAAATAAAGACAATAAAAACTTCTATGCAAAAGGCTTTTAAAACGTGAATCCACTTTGCAAACCCATTTCGTTTGTATCATTTTGTTAGTAACTTAAAACGTTCTTCCACTGACTGACGCTTTGTATGCCATTTTTAAGCCGTTAAGGCGCAAAATGTTGGCTGATTTGATGATTAAAGAGTGTAAGGGAGTAATGTTGACGGTTATCTGACAATAAACAATTTTTGCAAAAAGTGGCTTTTACAACGTTATTTGCTTCAATTAACGATTGCAAGTTACTCATGATTTTTATTTAAAGGGTCCACAGATTATAAATCAATTTAAATTAATTTATGAAAAAGTATTTTATAGCAAATAGAGTTTAACCTCTCGGGTGGATAGAATTACAAAAGCTTTCCGTGCAGTTACGAGCAACAAATACGTATGGTATTGCGGTACAGATTTACTATATATTGGATATAAATTAAAAAAAAATTTTTTTTAACGATTTAGGTTATGTTACCAATTGTATAGATGTATTGAGAATACCCTGCAAGAAGACTACCGGTCATTTTACTAGTTTTGACCACTATATTGGATAAAGTTTCTATTAGTTTATTAAGAGTAAAATGAAAAAACTAACCGAAACTCTTGTGTACATGTGATTTTGCCTCTCTTTCTAACTAATTAATTCCACTCGACTACGGATATATATCTGTACTGCTTACTTCTATGCTTTATATTAGTTAGTAATCGCGTAAATAATGGTTAACACTAACTAGTTAGTCATAACGTAAATAGAGGTTAGCACTAACTAGTTATTCATAGCGTAAAAATTGGTTAGTACTAACCTTTATACAATAATGTTTTTGTTTTATTTTAGTTTTAAAATAGTTTTTATTAAAAAAATATAATCAAGCAGGTTTCATTAAAGTATATAATAGGTGTGGGTGCGGGACCACGTAACGTCATTTCCTTGGTTGCTCTATAACGTTCCTTTCTCACATGGGTCTGGATTTCGTTTTGGGATCTTATTTATAAAAGTTATTTTGTAATGGAGGTAAACGTACTCATTACCAATTAATTTCTCGTAGATCAGATAAAGAAATATTATTTTGTTAAAAACTTGTGACTAAATAGCCGAATACATACATGCACAGGGCCGTCTTAAGGCATGTCGGGGCCCCTGGGCACAAAATAATTAGGGGCCCCACTGGAAAGTAAAAAAAAAACTAATGACAAGAATTTTTTGTTATGATTTTAAATTTATTATGTTTTATACAAATGTAATACATGTTATTTAATGTTATAAGAAATATAACCTAGGTATTTATGTTCTGATTGAAATTGGCTATGCTAAAGGTTTTTTTCGGGATTTCCGTGCTGCAAAATCTTCTATTATATCCTTAAAATCAATTTTTTGAAGGATATCACTTTCAATGCACATAATTGACAAGTTAGTTAGGCGTTCTTGTAACATAGACGTTCGTAATTCATTTTTAATTCTCTTTAGCCGAGAAAATGACCGCTCTCCACTACAATTAGTGATCATTAAGCAAAGAAATATACTTGTAGCAACTTCAACATTTGGAAAAGTTTCTTCTAACTTATCGGACTTTATTAGGTTATGTAAAGCTGAGATACTTAAATCCGATGATTCCGTTGATATGTTCTTGAGGTACTGCCTTAAATGAAAACATTCTGATATGAGCTCCTTAGCATTAATGTCTTTGTGGTAGAATTCGGCAAATTCTTTGCATTTTTTTGACAACTGGTCAGAATCAATTGTTAATAATTGAGAAAGAAAACTAAAAATTTCATTAATTTTTTGATATGCAGCAGAACGCTTTTTTAAATGAACACGTAATGTGTCAATTATGGGAATAAACGTTTCTACGCGGAATTTTTGTTTGCCATTTAACTGTACAGTCTCCGCTGATCCGTCAAAAAAAGTAAGACGTGTACTGCGAATTTTTTTTCTTTCAAACATATCTTTATAGTCACTATTGGGTTTTTTTCTTTAGCGGCCGATTCGTACTGATCAATATTATCGCGTGCGTTACTGACATAACCGATTAAAGATGCGTAAAGTTTTGTTGCAACGTCCAGTGTCAAAGTGTTTTTTTGTAAACTTATGCTTGTTTTGTTTATAACTCCTAAAAGATCATCCCAAATCTCCGTTAGAAGCATAGTCTCAAATTTTTCCATTTTTTTGACTAGGCCTTGAGCTTCGTTTCTTGTTTCTCCTGGTTGATTGATGTCACTTGCAATTGATGTTAAAGCTTCAGATATATGAAAATAACCAATTTTCAAAGCATTAATAGCATTAGCACGTGCAGACCATCTAGTATCCGGGAGAGACTTTAAAACTTTATTTGTTCCCAAATTCGCTGTCATAATTTTCATCACTCTAAATCAAGAATTTCATCGTGTTTACTTGTGGGCTACAGTAAACGGGCTAGGTATAAATCCAAAAAAATCCAAATGTATCATCATTCAAAAGCGAATATCGAAAATACAAATAACACCAATCATACAATCAATAATCAACCAATAGAAATTGTTAACTCTGCAAAAAATCTTGGAGTATATTTTAACAGCTCCCTCACATGGTCTGACCATATAAATTATGCCTGTGGGCGTACCTTTTCTATGCTGAGAATGCTTTGGCAATCTCAATACTGTACACCCATTAAAATAAGGGCACACTAGCTAAAACCTATATTATACCCATATTATTGTATGGATGTGAACTTTTTGTAAAATTGTGATGATCACAGTAAGAGAAAACTGAATATTGTATTTAAAAACATTGTGCGTTATGTGTTTGGTCTGAAACGATATAGCAGCACTGCAGCTTTTGTGAAACGGTTATATGGCATTTGTTTTGATGACTTAATAAAAACTAGAGTGTGCACGCACCTCTGTGAGAAATAAATCGCCGAAAGGCAGCCAAAAACGATCTAGTAGTCAAATCTGAGACAGCCTCTAAATTCATGGCTGTCTTGCTTACAAAAAGGCAAATATATCCCTTAGAAACAACAGCTGACCTAAGAGTAGAATTCTTTACAGGTATAGGGCCGTAATTGACACCGCTGTGTTTAAATGGCCACGTCACCTTTAATCGCACGGATGGTAAATTTCCCATTACCTGAGCAGCTGCTTTAGCAGAATAAGTGAAACATCTCATATAATTATTGATAACAGTTTTCGCCAATTTGTTCCCAGAAACTATCCAATACTTTCTGTTAACATACGACATGGTCAAAGTTACACCACCATGTAAGGTTTTTTCATGGGAATCCTGAATTATTAATTTTGCTAGTGGATTCTTATTGGACAATAGAATGGGATGTTTAACGTTAAAAGGTAAATTTGAATTTTGTAGCCGACCACCAACCCTGATAACACCCTCTTCGTCTAAGAAAGGCATAAGTTTTTGCAATGAAATTTGTTTAAATTCACCATTTCGTTTATGCAGTTTTATGTCATCAAAAAAATCAATAGACTGGGTTAGTTTTATTAATTTCAGAAGAGTTTGGTACAAAGAAGTTATTTTCAGAGGACCAGTTTCTTTGAAATTTTCACCACTACGGAGATTTTTCACATTATGAAGAAATCTATAGCAAATCGATATTGCCCTTAAAAGCATTGTTAATTATGAAAATTTTAGGAGAAAATATGGGCAAACAGAATTTTCTTCCATTTAAAGCGAGTCTTTGAGTACTAAAGTACCAGACCAAATATTTATAGAAATTTTTGTTTTTGAGACAAATTCTGCAGAAGAAAATTTTTTGGATTTTTCTTCAGAGCTTTCCAAATTTAAAAGAGGTGTTGGCCATAAAGATTCTGATTCGTATGAAAATTCTGGTCCATTCCACTATATTTCATATCCTATAAGCTGATGGAAGCCGTGGAAGCACAAGCAGTGGGATTTAATAAAGAAGGTACGTATTTCCATTGAAGTGGATTGCTATGTCGCTAACTTCAGCAACTCTATTAGCGACATAGACCGTCCATCTTGAAGGTGGTTTGCGGATCCAGCTTAATACGGTGGAACTATCACTCCAATAGAATATATTTTCGATATTTACGTTTGTAAAGGAATTTTCGACCTTTTTTGCCAGTTTTACCAATAATGTTGCAACGCAGAGCTCAAGTCTCGGTATTGAAACAGTTTTCATTGGTGAAATTTTAGATTTAGCTTGTAATAAATTGACAAAAATCTCATCAGAGGTAAAACTTCTAGAGTTAACTGCTGCATCATAGGCTACAGTAGTGACATCACAGAAGCAATGTAATTCAAGCTTAGTATTATGAGAAAAATTAATCCATTGTGGAATTTTAATATTAGAAAATTTAGAAAGTGTGGATCTATATTCCAACCATTTTTCGTTTATCTCAGAAGTAATTGGACTATCCAAATCTACGCCATGTTCCCATAATTTCTTAAAAAGGGATTTTGCAATAACGGTGTACGGAGTTAGTCACCCCAAAGGGTCATATATACGTGCCGTATCAGACAAAATAGTTATATTTTAAGCCGGACAAGACTCATCTATGTTTATCTTATAAGAAAATGTGTCATAAGTGGTATTCCACTGGATACCAAGCGTTTCCACGATACTGTCACCCTTAAAATTTAAGGTCAATAATTAAGGTGAATTGGAGATCCATTTTCGCAGATTACACCCACCTTTTTCTAAAAGACTACACAGATTTTTCTGTAAACGAATTGCTTTTTCAATTGTTTTAGTGCCAGAAATAATGTCGTCGACATATGAATCTGATATCAAAATTTTGGACTCATTGGGGAATTCTACTTTGTAATCTTCAGCCATTTGTTGCAGGACACGTATAGATTAATATGGAGCAGAAGTTGTTCCATAAGTTACGGTGTTTAATTGGTAGACAGAGATTTCATTAAGAGGACTATATCGCCATAAAATTTGTTGAAACGGGCGATGCTGAGATACGACTTCAATTTGTCTGAACATTTTTTCCATGTCAGTACTAAAGGCAATTTTATGAGTATTTGGGCCAGATCATTTTGCAATGCAAGGCCCGGAGAAAGCACTTCATTTAGAGAATTGTGACCATTTACATGACTTCTTCCATCAACAACAACCCGTAATTTGATGGTTGTACTATCTTCCTTTAGAACGCCATGATGTGGCAAGAAATGGGAATTTTTCTGCACATCTGCAGGATATGTGCCAATCTTGGTCATATGGCCTAACGACTCGTATTCTCGCATACAATTTTTATATGCTTCAGAAAAAGATGGACGATTTAAAAATAAGCTCTCCAAATTTTTGAACCGTTTAAGGGCCCTAATCACGTTATTGTGAAGATTTGGAAAAGTGTTATCTATTAAAAGTGATTTGAAGGGCAGAATTACTATGTAACGGCCAGATGGCGAACGCATAGTAGTGGTTTTAAAAAAAGTACTCAAATGCGAGTTCTTCATTAGTAAAGTCACGCTTCACAGCAACTTCTTCCTGTTCCCAAAAGGAACGCAACAGATTTTCTAGATTAACATTATGAAAATGGATGGTATTTGAATCAGTTTATTCAGTTGACTCAGAGAATATCCATCCAAAGATGGTGTTCTGGAAGAACAAGTCGTTGTGTAAAACAGATTCTGCAGGTATATTGATTCTAGGGCATGTATCCGATCCAAGAAGTATGTCAATAGGGTCCCTTTTGTAATATAATGTGTCTGCTAAATAACTATGCTCTAATTTTGGTAAAGACAAACGGGATGCACTAAAACTTGGTCGATATGACGAAATATTAGGTAGAACAAGAGCTGTGCAAGACAATTAATTCTCAATCAAGTCCATAGACAACAACTCAACACTGACCATACTTCTTGATATTTGGTCCCTATTACCCTCACCAGATACCTGAGTTCTTGAGTTTTGTTTAGGTAGACGCAGTAGCTGAGCCACAGCTTCAGTGATTAAGCTCCATTGAGCCGCGGGATCTAATAGAGCTCTTAGAGGAAACTGAACGTGACTAGTATTTACGTAAAGCTACATTATGAAATGCTTACAAATCCCACATCTATGCAAAGATTTGCAGTTGTCCTGTTTATGACTAACGGAGAAGCAATTTCGGCAAATTTTTCTATTATTTTAAAAGGGAGGGAGTGCTAAAAATTTATAACATTGTGACAAGCAATGGCTTCTTTCACAAAAAAAACAGGAAATCGATTTTGATTTTGCGATATTGCTATTGTGCACATGGGTCTTTTTCCTGTTGAATTTATTTTTCTGGTTCGATTTAGTTGTTGTGGAAAGAGACTCATTTAATGATTCTAATGTTCCGAATGTATTTTCGAGAAAAGAAAACCAATCGGACCTATTTGGCACATCCGTTGAGGATTTTAAAGATTGCTCCCATTCTCTTCGAGTTTGCAGGTCAAGCTTTTGACAAAGTATCGGAATAAGCAATGGATCACATTCAGATGTTTTAATACCCAAATTTTCAAAATGTTCTCCTAAAAGTGCTCCCTTCAAATAATGAAATTTTTGAATTTTGGAAAGAGAATTATTGGAATGCACCATAGATACATAAATGTCCCGAAATGGGATCCAATCTAAATACAAGCCCGAGAATTTACGAAGGGAAATCCTCGGTAATCGCTTGGGCTCATTACTCGTCATAGCAAAGGTACTGCAAAGAAGTGAACGTGTATTATCCTCTAAACGTAAAATATACATCAGAAAACTCAAAAAATATATATACTGCGCCATATATGGAACGTCCTCTGCATTTAAAGAGCTGTCACGAATAATTTGTGAAATCTCATCGTGCTTATACTTAAATTTTTGAAACAATGTATCAAGTTCCATGGTATGACTTTCGATATAACCGAGGGTCTTATCGGAATCACTTTTTTGCATGAATTTAGAATATAGTGGATTTAATGTACTAAGCAAATTGCGCTGCATAGCAATTGAAGCACAGCCGCGAAAAACGTTTTAAGTTACAAAATAATTATTTTTCAGGAGAGCAAAAAAAACGTTTTTAGCAGGAAGGATTATTTATTTTTTTTTGTTATTAAAAATAAAGACAATAAAAACTTTTATGCAAAAGGCTTTTAAAACGTGAATCCACTTTGCAAACCCATTTCGTTTGTATCATTTTGTTAGTAACTTAAAACGTTCTTCCACTGACTGACGCTTTGTATGCCATTTTTAAGCCGTTAAGGCGCAAAATTTTGGCTGATTTGATGATTAAGGAGTGTAAGGGAGTAATGTTGACGGTTATCTGACAATAAACAATTTTTGCAAAAAGTGGCTTTTACAACGTTATTTGCTTCAATTAACGATTGCAAGTTACTCATGATTTTTATTTAAAGGGTCCACAGATTATAAATCAATTTAAATTAATTTATGAAAAAGTATTTTATAGCAAATAGAGTTTAACCTCTCGGGTGGATAGAATTACAAAAGCTTTCCGTGCAGTTACGAGCATCAAATACGTATGGTATTGCGGTACAGATTTACTATATATTGGATATAAATTAAAAAAAAATTTTTTTTAACGATTTAGGTTATGTTACCAATTGTATAGATGTATTGAGAATACCCTGCAAGAAGACTACCGGTCATTTTACTAGTTTTGACCACTATATTGGATAAAGTTTCTATTAGTTTATTAAGAGTAAAATGAAAAAACTAACCGAAACTCTTGTGTACATGTGATTTTGCCTCTCTTTCTAACTAATTAATTCCACTCGACTACGGATATATATCTGTACTGCTTACTTCTATGCTTTATATTAGTTAGTAATCGCGTAAATAATGGTTAACACTAACTAGTTAGTCATAACGTAAATAGAGGTTAGCACTAACTAGTTATTCATAGCGTAAAAATTGGTTAGTACTAACCTTTATACAATAATGTTTTTGTTTTATTTTAGTTTTTAAATAGTTTTTATTAAAAAAATATAATCAAGCAGGTTTCATTAAAGTATATAATAGGTGTGGGTGCGGGACCACGTAACGTCATTTCCTTGGTTGCTCTATAACGTTCCTTTCTCACATGGGTCTGGATTTCGTTTTGGGATCTTATTTATAAAAGTTATTTTGTAATGGAGGTAAACGTACTCATTACCAATTAATTTCTCGTAGATCAGATAAAGAAATATTATTTTGTTAAAAACTTGTGACTAAATAGCCGAATACATACATGCACAGGGCCGTCTTAAGGCATGTCGGGGCCCCTGGGCACAAAATAATTAGGGGCCCCACTGGAAAGTAAAAAAAAAACTAATGACAAGAATTTTTTGTTATGATTTTAAATTTATTATGTTTTATACAAATGTAATACATGTTATTTAATGTTATAAGAAATATAACCTAGGTATTTATGTTCTGATTGAAATTGGCTATGCTAAAGGTTTTTTTCGGGATTTCCGTGCTGCAAAATCTTCTATTATATCCTCAAAATCAATTTTTTGAAGGATATCACTTTCAATGCACATAATTGACAAGTTAGTTAGGCGTTCTTGTAACATAGACGTTCGTAATTCATTTTTAATTCTCTTTAGCCGAGAAAATGACCGCTCTCCACTACAATTAGTGATCATTAAGCAAAGAAATATTCTTGTAGCAACTTCAACATTTGGAAAAGTTTCTTCTAACTTATCGGACTTTATTAGGTTATGTAAAGCTGAGATACTTAAATCCGATGATTCCGTTGATATGTTCTTGAGGTACTGCCTTAAATGAAAACATTCTGATATGAGCTCCTTAGCATTAATGTCTTTGTGGTAGAATTCGGCAAATTCTTTGCATTTTTTTGACAACTGGTCAGAATCAATTGTTAATAATTGAGAAAGAAAACTAAAAATTTCATTAATTTTTTGATATGCAGCAGAACGCTTTTTTAAATGAACACGTAATGTGTCAATTATGGGAATAAACGTTTCTACGCGGAATTTTTGTTTGCCATTTAACTGTACAGTCTCCGCTGATCCGTCAAAAAAAGTAAGACGTGTACTGCGAATTTTTTTTCTTTCAAACATATCTTTATAGTCACTATTGGGTTTTTTTCTTTAGCGGCCGATTCGTACTGATCAATATTATCGCGTGCGTTACTGACATAACCGATTAAAGATGCGTAAAGTTTTGTTGCAACGTCCAGTGTCAAAGTGTTTTTTTGTAAACTTATGCTTGTTTTGTTTATAACTCCTAAAAGATCATCCCAAATCTCCGTTAGAAGCATAGTCTCAAATTTTTCCATTTTTTTGACTAGGCCTTGAGCTTCGTTTCTTGTTTCTCCTGGTTGATTGATGTCACTTGCAATTGATGTTAAAGCTTCAGATATATGAAAATAACCAATTTTCAAAGCATTAATAGCATTAGCACGTGCAGACCATCTAGTATCCGGGAGAGACTTCAAAACTTTATTTGTTCCCAAATTCGCTGTCATAATTTTCCATCGTTTGGTCGAAGCCGAGAAAAAATTAAATAATTTTTGAACAAATTGGAAGTAGGATACTGCATGTGAAACACATTGAACAGCTTCAACACCTACCAAATTTAATGAATGTGCCGCACATGGAACAAAAATGGCAAATTCACATTTTTCTGTTATTCTTGCCTGAACACCAGAATACTTTCCTGCCATATTTGATGCATTATCGTAACTCTGCCCTCGGCAATCTTTTATAGGAATATCAAGACTTTCAGTAAAGTTTAAAATGGCACCTGCTATGTATTGAGCATTATGTTCATCCATAGGCAAAAATTGCAAAAATCTCTCAAAAGGCTTTCCGTCTTTGACGTATCTAACGATAAAGGTGAGTTGGTCAACATGTGAAAGATCTGGTGTAGAATCCAAACTAATAGAGTAGTATTTTGCAGCTTTTAGCTCATTAACAATCGCTATTAGCACTTGCTGTCCCATTATATTAATAAATTCATTACAAATATTTGCAGAAAAATATGATGTATTTCCTTTTCCACTATTTCCGCAGTTTCGCATGTGATCAGCAAGAAAAGGATCAAATTCACTAATTAGTTCTAAGCATCCCAAATAATTTCCGTTATTTTGAGACCCTAATATTTCATTATCACCACGAAAAGCAAGTCCTCTGGAAGCCAAAAATTTCACTACTGCAACAATTCTTTTAAGTACATTCTTCCAATAATTGACTTGTGTATTATATTGGGACAACAACTCGCTGTCAATTCGCCCAGTAGTTTTGCTTCTTGCGACATATTTCATCATTGATTCCCGGTGTTGCAAACTGTTCTCATGCTCCATTAATAAATTACTTATATGTTTCCAGTCTTTATATCCATTTGGAGAACTCAAATTATGACCAGTACCAGTAGTAGTATTAAATAAACGGCAGCAATAACAGTATACAGAGTTCTTTGACGGTGAAAATAGGAGCCATTTTCTTTCTAAAGACTCACCATTCGTCAATATACGGGTGAACATATTTTCAGTCAAGTATCTAGTTTTGGTTTTACTGCTTGAATCTGGAAAAATTTTAGAAGTTTTGGAGAAGTCACACTCTTTATTTTGAAAAAACTCTGGCCCTTTTTGAGTCCAAATATCGCGTACTTCTTCCGTTAAAATTTCATCACAGTACGTACCAGGATCAGGAGATACACTTTCTATGCTCGTAAATAATAAGTCACAGAAGCTTGAATTGGAGGATTCAGCATCTAATGTACCTGTTACTGTCTCTACATCTGGAACTTGCATAATATTATCATTTTTGTCAGACGTAAGTTCTTTTTCCCGTTGAAATTCGAAAGTAACCGGATCTTGAGATGATGATGGCGAAGAATCAGTCATCCTGTTTGTTTCTTTCACCTTAAAAAATGAGGTGACTTTAGGAAGTTTTTCGGCTATTTCTTTTTGAGCTAGAACTTTTTTTCTTTTTTGTGAACCACTTAAATATGTTCTTTGCGACATAATTAAATTAATTATAAAACAATATAGACAAGTTGTTTACAACTAAGACGTCAAACTGGTAAAAACTTCTTTTAAATAAGTTCAATAATTCACATTAAACACTAACACGCCTTACACGGGGAATCCCTTAAATATACACAATGTCAACTATTACTATCTACACCAGTCAGGGTTGCCAGTTTTTTTTGTTTGTATCGCCAAATACAGTTGAAAAATCGCCAAAATACAGTTTTTTAGTATTTAAATATTAATTTTCGGTTAATTTTTTTTGTATTCCTTTTTGTTTTTGAAATTAACAAAAAAAATTGCTGAAAATCACCAGAAAAATACAAAATATTTAACTTCTTTCTTTCGTGTAATCGAATATATCGGCCTTTCGGGGCCCCCATAAGGTCGGGGCCCTGGGCACGGGCCCCGTGTGCCCTTATGGTAAAGACGGAATTGTACATGCATACATACTTGAAAAGTCATCAGGATTTTAAATATTTGGTATAATTTGCTCCTTAATTATCACAACCAAATCTTTAACGAGTATCCCGGCCAAAGCAACCACCCGAAGAACACTTGGAAGACCACTTCTTTTAAGACGACTGTTTCGTACATGACCTGTTATTTCCAGAAAATTAAACACCACGTTTTCTGGTTGCTCCACTCTAACATATGTGTGCAACGAATGTAAAATTGTTGCAAGTGTGTTAGTAAATTGTTTTTATACCCTCCACCACCACTGTGGTGAATGAGGGTATACTAAGTTTGTCATTCCGTGTGAAACTTTTTTATTATATATCTAAGACCCCATAAAGTATATATATTCTGGATCCTGGAGTAATTCTAAGTCGATTTAGCCATGTCCGTCTGTCTGTCCGTCTATTGAAAACACGCTCACTTTTGAAAAACGCAAAAGAAAAGAACAAACTTGGTCTCAAATTGCTTGTAGTTATCCTAAGCAGCTTGGGATTGAAATCCAGCAACATCGGTTTAGTAGGATCAGAACTATGAATCAAAATGTGGAACCACCACCCTGAAAAAATTGATAATTTTGACACAAAAACTAACATAAATGGTTTATTAATGCACGGAATGACATAAAATTTTGCTCGAATTTGGTTTGTACGACTGCAAATCATACTGGTAAATTTCGTGACGATCGGTCCATAATTTACCATAGGCCCCATATAAACCCATTTCGAGGAAAACCGCTTAGTACGCCTAAAACCGCAATAAATAACGCTAGCATACTTAAATTTGGTACGTCACAGTTTTATAGGACCAGAAATCACACACACTAAGCCCCATATAAACCCTACTCCCGGAAAACAGTTTAGTACGCCTAAAACCGCAATTAATAACGCTAGGATACTTAAATTTGGTATGTCATAGTTTTATAGGACCAGAAATCACACTGTAAAATTTTTTGAAGATCGGTCCATAATTTACACTAGGCCCCATATAAACCCTACCTCCGGAAAACAGTTTAGTACGCCTAAAACCGCAATTAATAACGCTAGGATACGTAAATTTGGTACGTCATAGTTTTATAGGACCAGAAAGCACACTGTAAAATTTTTTGACGATCGGTCCATAATTTACACTAGGCCCCATATAAACCCTACCTCCGGAAAACAGTTTAGTACGCCTAAAACCGCAACTAATACCGCTAGGATACTTAAATTTGGTACGTCATAGTTTTATACGACCAGAAATCACACTGTAAAATTTTTTGAAGATCGGTCCATAATTTACACTAGTCCCCATATAAACCCTACTCCCGGAAAACAGTTTAGTACGCCTAAACCCGCAATTAATAACGCTAGGATACTTAAATTTGGTACGTCATAGTTTTATAGGACCAGAAATCACACTGTAAAATTTTTTGAAGATCGGTCCATAATTTACACTAGTCCCCATATAAACCCTACTCCCGGAAAACAGTTTAGTACGCCTAAAACCGCAATTAATAACGCTAGGATACTTAAATTTGGTACGTCATAGTTTTATAGGACCAGAAATCACACTGTAAAATTTTTTGAAGATCGGTCCATAATTTACACTAGGCCCCATATAAACCCTACCTCCGGAAAACAGTTTAGTACGCCTAAAACCGCAATAAATAACGCTAGCATACTTAAATTTGGTACGTCACAGTTTTATAGGACCAGAAATCACACTGTTAAATTTTTTGAAGATCGGTCCATAATTTAAACTAGTCCTCATATAAACCCTACTCCCGGAAAACAGTTTATTGCGCCTAAAACCAAATAAAGCTCACTTTGGGAAAATAATAAAATTCGCCTTAAACCATCACAGATATAGATATTGCGGTAAAATGTCTTACTTAAATTCATATGGCCAGAAAAAATATCATGCAAATTTGCGAAATTTTCTGTTAACGCTAAAACTAATTACACTGCTGTATTGAAATTTATTCTAATTTATATTTTGTAATACTAGAAATCAGTTTTCAGAATTTTGGGATGATTGGGCCATAATTTACCATAGGTCCAATATAAATAACCCTCCTAAAAATTATTTTAGGTCGGCTAAAACTTTTACGAATAATGATATTTTACTCAAGCCAGTTCAAAGTCCTAACAAGAAACGCATAAAATTTTCTTATTGTCGGTCAATAATTTAATTCATGTCTAAACCGCAACTAATTTTAATGCTGACGTTCGTTTTTGTGAAGTTTAGTTAATAATATATATGTATTTATCATATAGAGCTCACTCCTGTCGGTGGAGGGTATCAAAGATTCGGCACAGCCGAATATAGCACTCTAACTATGACGTACCAAATTTAAGTATGCTAGCGTTATTTATTGCGGTTTTAGGCGTACTAAGCGGTTTTCCTCGAAATGGGTTTATATGGGGCCTATGGTAAATTATGGACCGATCGTCACGAAATTTACCAGTATGATTTGCAGTCGTACAAACCAAATTCGAGCAAAATTTTATGTCATTCCGTGCATTAATAAACCATTTATGTTAGTTTTTGTGTCAAAATTATCAATTTTTTCAGGGTGGTGGTTCCACATTTTGATTCATAGTTCTGATCCTACTAAACCGATGTTGCTGGATTTCAATCCCAAGGATAACTACAAGGATAACTACAAGCAATTTGAGACCAAGTTTGTTCTTTTCTTTTGCGTTTTTCAAAAGTGAGCGTGTTTTCAATAGACGGACAGACAGACGGACATGGCTAAATCGACTTAGAATTACTCCAGGATCCAGAATATATATACTTTATGGGGTCTTAGATATATAATAAAAAAGTTTTACACGGAATGACAAACTTAGTATACCCTCATTCACCACAGTGGTGGTGGAGGGTATAAAAATAATGTTTACACACGTGATCAGGTGCAAGCATGCAAAACTTTGATGTATGAAAGAAGTTTAGAAAAAGAATCTGTGTTAGATTACGTTTTCAATGTACATAACTACTAAAGCTGAAATTTAACGTTTCTAAAGCGGTGATAAATATCACCAGCATTAAGCGGTTAGTTGTACAGATGTACTAGATAAAATAAATAACGAATTTTTAATTTAATTGTGTTCCAAAACAAAGCGTATTGAAGTACAGACGCACATAGAATTTCCTTAATTAAATTTGTAGCGTAAAGCCCTAATTACTTATTACGTAATAAGTAATTATCATTATGTGATAGCTTACGTAATTTTAATGGCAAGTATACAACTTTCACAAAACTATTGAAAAATTTATGTAGTTTAATAATCACAATTTCCAAAAAAATTATGCGAAGATTTGTATAAAACGTTTATGATAATTTTATTTATATTCAAGTATTATACACTTTGTCTGATTTCAATAAGTTTTATACACGTCCACACCAATTCTCATTGAAATCACAATCACACCACAATATGTTCAAAAAATGTATATATTTTTCAATAGCTTTTACTTTATTCTGGTATTAGATTTTACGGAATTTTATTGTTTAAAATAAAAAGGGAAACGAATTCCCGGGTTTCTGCACCAAAATGTTTATGAATTTTAGAATTTTAATTATAAAGGAAAGCTCCTGAAAATTATTTAAAAATGAAAAGTCCTTTTTTTACAAACCAAAGTATGACACTGTTTAATATATTTTTAAAGAACACAATTGAATAAAGAGCCTTGTTTGGTGTCCAAAATAGAATTGAACGATAATATAAAAATATTTAAATATGCAAACCAATAATCATTTAAAAAGATCAATGTTAATTCAGATTACAACAAAAAGTTGTTTGACAAGTGAGAATAATTGGTATACAGCAGTGGTGTCAATTATGATTGTGTTGGTGCGATTACTCTTGTCTCTTACATTCGCAGCGGGAGAAATCTGCGGTTGCGAGGCCTATTACGATGCCTAATTAACATACATATTTTGCTATGAAGACTTTAGAGCAATTAATAATAATACAATTATCGAAAAATTTTGAGTTATTGGCAGACACAATCAGTTATTATTTAAATTTAATTTGGAACCTGCCTTTCGCAGAAACTTTGCTTATTTTTTTGGAAAAATTGAGCACTTGACAATATTTCAAGTCTTTTTACAACCTTATACAATTCTTTTCAATATTTTTAATTTTGTGCTCAACATACCTTTCCGAATGCCAACAATGAAAATTCATTTGCACATACTAATGCAAATAATAACCCAATTAAGTTTAAAAATATTCTATAATTATTAACCACCATTATAAAAAGAGAAGATTTTACTAGCCTATAAAAATATACTTTTATTTACCAATAATATCTTCTAAATTTAAATTGCAGTTTCGAAACAACAAAACATTTTTTAGGTTTGCGGACGTTAATTTATTGCGTTGTTTTGAGCAAATGTATTTCAAATCGGAAAATATTTGTTCGCAAAGATATGTTGAGGAAAAAAGCGACAAACATTTGAAGGATTTTTTTTTAAAACAGGATATAGCGCCCCGTCTAAATTTTTCCAGAACTCAATAATATTTTCCCTATCTGGAGGATTAAATTCGCTCCTAAGTATGATTAGTTCCGACTGTATGCTGAATTCATAATTCGCAACGTCGCACTTAAAAGGATTTTGGAATATGTTAAGTAGTGGTTTTATATCCTCAAAATCTTGAAAACGATCTTGAAAGTTGTAAAAAAGGGTTTCAAAAATTGCCAAATGCTCGGATTTTTTCAAATATTTCTCCTTGTCATAAATAAGCAACGTTTTAGGAAAGTTGGAAAAATCTTCATTATTTATTTCATTTATTAATAAAAATAATTTGGTTTTAAAATTAAAAACAATGGTATGTAATCACTTAAATTTTTTCCCTTTCCTTGTAGTTCCAAATTTAGTTCATTTAAAATGCTGCTTGTGTCCGCCAGAAACGCAAGGTCTAAAATGAACACATAATCATTCAACTGTTTTAATTCACATTCGTCTAAATTTTCAGTTTACCAAAAACGCAACACTTTTTTTCTAAGATCGAATAACCTGTTTAGACAATTACCCCGACTAAGCCAACGAACTTCCGTAAACATTTTCAAGTCGTGGTGATTGGCGTTTACCTTTTTAAGAAAACTTACAAATTTTCTGTTCGTTAATGAATGATGCCCCCCGTATTCTATTGATTATCCGCTCTGCAGTCTTTATAGCAGCATGTTCACTTATAAATTTTGAGGCAAGCATGGACTGATGAATTATGCAATGGAAAGCATGTACCTCAATTCCATTTTGTTTAAGCTGTCCTACGAGACCTTCATACTTCCCGGCCATAACGTTTGCACCATCCGTACAAACACCAGCTAATTTTGAAGTTTGTGTAGTAGATAGCAGGTTTTCAAAAACTACGTCGTATAACACCTTACCGGTTACATTACCGTAAAACGTTTCAAGTGAGTACATAGTTTCAAAAACATTGTACTCACTATCTATGCATCGAAATGACCAATTGGCAAAGATCATTAATGTCGGTGCTTTCGTCGAGGCAAAAAGAAAAATATTTACAATTTTTTAACTTTTCCCTAATCACAGATTCTAAATGTGCAGCTAAAATTGATGTGCGCTTGACGACACTATTTCGGCTCATGGGAAGCGTTTTTATTACGCTGCAATTGATTTTTAATTTTTCCAAAACTGCATTTAAAAGCATTTTTATAAATGCCCCATCGGAAAACGGTCTTCCCTGCTTTACTATTTCCAAAGTTAGTAAATTTAATATTTCCATTTTTAATTCTTCTTCTATCCTATCTTCATGCTCTTCTTCTTGTGATACCCAATATTTCAAACTATCTAAATAAAACTTTTTTTTAATCATATATTTATTTTCCCTTTCTTTGACTTCATATTGTTGAATATCATTATGGAAATGATCGAAATGCCTTTTCAAACAATGTAATCTCTTAACTTCAAATGTTTTAAAACATAAGAGAAAATGCATTTTTTGTCATAAAATATTTTTTATATGGCATCATTTATCTCTTTTTAATAAACTCATCCGCTTGCAGTCTCGTTCAGGGTTACCGCTAGGAATTTTTGAAAAGTCGCACAAAAGGTCGTTTCATAAAAATAAAGTCGCACAAAAAAGTCGTTTGAGAAAATAAAAGTCGAACATCTTTTTTTTAACGTTTTTTAATAATAAAAAGCATAGCAAAACAAAAAAATTAAATAAAACAGTCAGTTTCACTTTTTTATTTTCAGAAGCCTCTTTTGCATAAGAGTTTTCATGATATCGTTTAAAAGTCTCGCAACCTGGGCAAACTGTATATTTTTACACTCTCGCAAATGAACTGTCAAAATTTGTATGAGGATTCAATAACACAAACTTCGTAAATTTGCCTAAAATTCAACAATTAAAACAACAAATTCTTGGACTAATCAGAGCAATTTATTCTTTTGGCTTTATCTAGTTATTTTTAAGCACGCATTTAATTTTTAGACACAAATTTCAAGTTTCTTAAATATTGACATTTATTGTAAAAAGTTACACAATAGTTAAAAAGGCGATTCTTGAAATAAGTCTCGCAAGTTTGTTCATGAAACCCCCTATTATTATTCGGTTTTTTTCCATGTCTCTGAAGATGATTGTTTTGGTTCACTAAAAGCTGTTTACAAACACTGTAAAAAGGCCGCTTTGACTCCATGTCTGGCTTAAGCCCAGTCTCTTGAATACCTGCAGCGATGTTAACGTTATCCGTCTCAGACTCCGTGGTCTTATCTGCCTCTGAACGCGTATTTCTAGCTCCAATTTATTTTTCGTTTTCAAATTTCCTTTTCTTTTTAATAAGAAATCCTTTTTTAAAGAAAAAAAATAAATTTTATTTTTTAAGTTAAAGCAACATATTCTCATGTTCGTACATCCCTGTCCATGTCTTACGAAAACTTCATCTTTCATTGACTCGGTGGCTAAAAATTATTTTGTAAAATAAACACCTTTTTAAAAGCCTTTTTGCTAAAACCTTATTTTGAAACTTTTGCTGAAAATTTGCGAAGAATATGTTAAACACATGGAAAGGTTGCAAAAAAGTGATAAAAATGTTGTCAAATGAACAAAAATCTGTGAATTGCTTTAAAATTTAAACGACTTTTTTTGACGATTTACTACAAGTAAGATGCTTTACAAAAAAAGGGTAAAAAGTCGCAACAAAATTAAATAAGTCGCAAAAGTCGGTGATAAAAAAAAGTCTCACAAAAAGTCGCAGACCGCTTAAAAAGGGTCAAATTGCGACTTAAGTCGGGCAAACGGTAACGCTGGTCTCGTTATTGCTGTCTACAAGACTACTTAATTAAATTCAAATAAAATGGTAATAATATATTTTATAAGTTGTATAACACAAAGGTACAAAATTAAAAATATTTATTAGTAGTGGTATACACAACTGTGCATAGAAATGGATTTCCCTGGTCTTTTTATTCAAAAATAAAATAAATTACATGGGAATTATAACGTGAAAAAGTTATTTTAGTTTAAAGTTAGGGTATTCATAATGGTAAGTAAAATAGAAAGGGTATTCACGTTGTTGGGTTAATCATACTTCAAACATCTGTGCATACATTTTAATTCTAGCTTATGGTATATCATAACTTTTTACAAAATACCAAATGCGCACCTGAGTTTGCCTGCAAAAATGTATAAAGTCATTATAACAGGTCAAAGTTACGTTAAATAAATACCATAAATATGTAAGGTTAACTCTTTGGACTCGATCATATAATTGTAGCACAAAAAAGTAAGCAATAAAAATAGTGCGAAACAATAAAGTTTCATTAATACATCAATAAAACACATCTTCTGTAGTGGTGTGGTGGTCATCTGTTTGTGGAAAACAAACAGAAAGAAACTAAAAAGACACTGAGTGGCCAGATTGCCAGCGGCGCTGGTATGCCCGCGTTTAGCTCGGCTGAAGCTCGCCGGATGGGGTGGTTCTTGCCGGCAATCCGTACCTCACACACACACTTACACAAAAATCATACCAGCTATTGATAATTTCATTTTCCGGGGCTCAAAGTAGTCCTGCATCTCCCTACCGGTCATACCTATACACAAAATATTTGCCCTCCCACTCGAGATCTTCGTCTCGCCATGACGTCATCGCCTCGACGTCCCAAATCTAACCTGCAAACATTATTTCCCCTACTTACCGCCGCTTATTATTGAAATTTAGCCAATCATGTTAAATGATAAAACTTCTAAAAATGTCATTGATACATTATAAAAAAACTTGATTTATTAATTAAAAAAAACTAATTTTAAATAAACTTTTCTTTCATTTGAACAATAAAAACTTAATTTATTAATTAAAAAAAACAAATTTAAATTTTCTTTTTTAAAATATAACAAAAAAACAAAATTTAATTGGGGTACAAAATTTACTTCGTGTGAAACAAAATTTTTACTTTAAGTTTTACGTCGTTCTAATGGTTTTTTTCCTATTTTTGCTTTGCTTTTAAGGATGACCTTTTTATTTTTACTCCCAGGTAGATAAATTTATTTTCACTGCCTGCACCCGAGAAGAACGAACTTCATCTACAGGTAGTTGTTGGTTTTCTGTCCGTCCGTATTTCTGTCCTTTGGGTCCCCGCGATTTCGGTACGTTTTTAAAATAATTTTCACACCACCTTTTAATTAATTTTTATATTTTTTCTTTTGTTTCTTTTGTGTTTTTATATTTTTTTTTATATATATACAAGCTTTGGGATGCCCTGGATTTTTAATAACATAAACAACCGATTCTATATCTTCTAAATTAGGCCTGAGCTCATCCCTAACTTTGCGCGCACGTTCGGCTTAATGTCCCCAAACGGAATGGCTTCGATTCAACACGACGGGTATGCCTACCTACTTATATATATTTAAATATATTTAATTTAAAATATTTTGTTTTTATTTTCTTTTTCTCGAAATTAACTAAAAGGGACTGTCGGGTCCGTATAGCCGTACGAGTGAGTATAACTTACGGGTGTCGAAAACCAAAAATCATACCAGGAGCACCTCAGGAGTGATGGTGCAAAAAAGCTTATCCCTCGATGGATGTAGTACGGGATGTTGTGGCTTTGGCGGTCTGGTTCTAGCTTTAGGCTTGTATTTATTTTTATTTATTTTTCAAGTTTGAAAAGAAAAATTGTCACTTATGTATTTATTTGAGTTTTTTTTTTTTGTAATGTACTTGAACTTTTACACTTTATAATTTTAGTTCTTTTAATTTTATCCTTTTAGTTTTTAATCTTCTAGTTTTAAAATGTTTTCTTTTCAATAAATCAAAATCACACAAACATTGTTGAAAACTTGTTTTTTTTTTATATTTTACTAAAATTCTGCTGCAACGTTTGCCACTTCCTCCATCTACTTCTTTACGCCGCCACAAGAAAAGGTAAAAAGGACCGACATTTTAGTTTTTATCGCCCACGAAACTTAGCCCAAGCCAATATGGTTCCATCTTTTTCAGCCATTTATCCCTTAAACAAAAATTTTTTTATGCTGCCTTTTGTTTTTGTTTACCTTTGCTTACATTTTTTTTCATTCCAGGTGTCACCATATTTTAACTCTGTCTCGCGTTGCCTACTACTTTTTAATTTATGCAAACCTACAGGGTGCACACGACAAACCCAACCATTCCTGTATTCCATCTCTGATTCCTACGTATACCCTTAGCTATCACGTTTTTCTGGGATTTTGGGCTTTTATAAATCCTCATAATAAAAAAACTGCACGGTAACACTGGTCAGAAACTCACCACTCTATCAAATTTAACTACCCTGTGGCAACTCCAACCTGATTGTGAATGAACAGCTGGTATCAATGAAAGCGAACGGGAGGAGAGAAAATAAAAAAACTACGCACATATTAATGTGTACATTTTTCTCAATGGCGGTGCTTAACAATGGTATGTATTATTTTATTTTTTTACTATATGGTTTTTTATTTAGCAAAATATTGCAAAATTAGGTAAAATATTGATAAAAAATTTTTATTTAGGTTTTCTTTTCCGGAGATTTCCAAGGATGCTGCGGATTCTGGCGTGATACGGGTAAGTAAAAAAATAATATTTCAATTGGCATAGGGATTGGTGTGTAAAAAAAAATGTTTTTTTTTATATTTTTCAGGAATGTGGTTCCCGTTATACTTAGAAGACGGCCTCTGTTGCAGAACAAAAACAAGGTAAGCGAACCTAAATTTTACTACATTTAAAAGAGTACTTAAAAGTGTACAAACAAAAACAATGCAAAATTTCATACTTTGCAAAATACAGTGAGTGACAAGTGTGTGTGAACAAAAGTGAAAAAAAACAAAAAAAATTTTATTATTGATAAACCGATTTGCGCCGGTATAAAACTTTGGATTTACATTTTCGAAATTACAGTTCGGGACAAAAGTGAAGTGTAAAAAAAATAAAAAAAATATAATAAAGTGCCGAAATATTAAATTTAATTTCTTGAGAAAAAATTAACATTAAAATATTATTGGAAACGAGTTGGGTCGGTATAAATGAAATTTGACATGAGAAATCACAGTGTGTGCCAAAAGTGAAGTGTGTACATGAATTATTGTGAAAGTGAAAATAAAATTAAAGTGACTGTGTATATGGAACAAGTGAATAAATAAAACTAAATTTATATGCAGTGAAAAACAAAAGTTGAGTGACCAAAAAAAATAAAAAAGCAACTGAACGAAGTGCAAAAAAAAAAATTAGTGTGTGATGAATTTTAGATGGAAGGAAAAAATTTTTTTTTACTATTTTTTTTAAACTTTAAGAATTACAGTGGCGGATAAAAATAGTGCGAACCGCAAAAATTACTTTATTTTTTTTTTGTAATTAAATTTGTTTTGTATATTTGTTTTTCATATTTTTTTTGTATATTTTTTTTGTATATTTTTTTTTATAATTTTTTTTGTAAATTTTTTTTCATATTTTCTTTTTTGTATTTTTTTTTTTTTTATATTTTTTTTTTATAATTTTTTTGTAAATTTTTTTTCATAATTTTTTGTAATTTTTTTTTTTTTAATTTTTTTTTTATAAAAATATTTTCCTTTTTATAATTTCTTGTACCCTCGCGAATGGGTAGTCATCTTGGCTCGATGCGAGGGCTTAAGTACAAGGACGTTTAGAGTCATGCTGGCGGTAGTGACGTTAGTCAAGACCGGTAGGGCCTCCCATGCCAGAAGGGTCTAAACCGAGTACGAACCAAGAACTACCCCCCCCCGTCTATTAGCGTCTGTTTCTCCTAGTTGGAGCGGCTAATGACTAGGTCCGCTGGCCTTTTTACGGTCAATTGTTTGCCTTCTGAAGGCTGTCGGTCCGCAATAAAATCCATCAGCGTCTGTTGTCATAGTGAGCGGCTGATGGTCTGCGTCTGTCTCCAGAGGAGCGGCAGGTATAATTTCGCCTGGCAGTAGGCATAAAATGCAACCCCACCACACCCCCCACGAAATGTCCGAAAATTCACGCCCTACGTATCCGGTAAAGGGCTTCATAATCTCCGGAGACCCTACTACTACAGCGTCGGTATCAGGCTGTAGTATGTCGAATGCTACTGAAACCTCGACTAGCAAGGTGTTTGCGCCAGGCTCTGCTAGTCGATTAGCTACTAGTGCGCAAAAACTTACGGCTAAGCCTTCAGGCGGTCGTAAACCAAGCTTGGTACAGGGTTCTTCGAAACCAGGTACCTCCAAGGCTTCCCAGGTCCGGACGGGAGAAAAACCCGTCAAAACCCCTTCCTCGGGTGCTGGCTTGACGGTGCAGACTCAGTCTACCGGAAATCCAGTTTCCCATGTGCCGAAACCTGTGCAAAGAGAGCATACGAAGAAAGATTCGATGCCCTCTGATGTACCTCCCCCAGCCTCTACGGCAATTATTAAAAAACCCCAAAGGCACATAAACCCATCCAAACGGGCCTTTATAACCAGGCGCTCCGCCTACAAAATCATCAGCCGACTTGGTGAAAAACCGGTTGGTGAGCTCACGGAGCAGGAGAAAACCTCTCTCCAGTGGGCAAAAACCCATATTGAGGGTTTAAAACGTGCACCTCCCTCTGCAGAGGAAGGCAATCCCGAACGGAAGCCAACCGAAGCAGCGCCTAAACGGCAGCGGTCTGGGGAGGACACGCTTCCTGGGACTAAAAGGTCCAAACACACGCCTCAACGGCCGCAAAACAGGTCGTACAAAGATGTGGCTAAAGACCACCTCATTTGGGCGATCATTGACCGCAACGGCAGTGACGGCACCATTTCGTCCAAAAACTGGAAGCTGGTTGTCGTCGCACTTAGTAGGGCGTTCCTGAGTGTTCTAAGGGGAAACCCTGGACCACCACCACAGTGTGAAGATGCCGGTTGGTATCAAGGGCACATTAAATTGATAGCGTGTGCAGATGAGCGTTCAGCGCTGCTGTACAAGGATGCCGTGGAGTCCCTGGGGGAAGTTTGGCAGGGCGCTAAGATTGAGGCAATACCTCTGGCCGATGTACCGCAAAGGCCCAGATCTATTGCCAAGATCCCCGCTGAGCCATCCGACCCCAAGGAGATCCTGGAAATAATACAGCTAAGTAACCCCCAGCTACCCACACAGGACTGGAAAGTAGTGAGGGTTTCTGAATCTGTTGAAGAGTCCAGGAAGGCCACTGTTGTGATAAACAGTGACTCTCTGCCGTCACTTCGGAAGACACAGGGGAAGATTTTCTATGGATTTGGAACTATCTTCCTCCGAGTCTATAAAGGTGACGACAGAGGGAAGCCTCAAGCTCCGGCGACTACCACCACCACAACAACAGCATCAACGGAGCGTATGGAAGACGAATCTGCTACGTCATCGGCCAATGAAGACACCCAATCGGTCAGTGGACTTGTGGGTGACTTCCTTGGTAAGATGGGAGTGGCGGATGATGAGGACATCCTTCTGGAATCGGACGACGATCCAGAGGATGCCAACGTCACAGTCGTCCATAGTGATGAGCTATGATGAAGGTGACACAAATCAACCTTCATCACTCTAAAGCGGCGTCAGCTGCCCTTCTCCTCCGATTAGCTTCAGGCACGGAGGAGCTTATATGCATCCAAGAACCATTGTTGTATAGAGACAGGGTTTGCGGACTCAGATTAGACGGTTACAGTACTCTGTACGCCGCCGATCAAGGTAAGACCAGAGCTTGTGTTATGGTCAAAAACATCCTTAAAGCTTTCATTCTTTCTGATTTTAGCGATAAGGACACATGCACTGTCGCAGTAGAGTGCAAAACCAGTACAGTCTGGTTTATGAGCTGCTACATGGCACACGACCAGGGTGCTAACCCTCCAAACTCCACAACCAGGAAGGCGATGTCGCACGCTAAAAGGCACAACATCCCCCTAGTAATATGTGCAGATGCGAATGCACACCATACCGTCTGGGGCAGCTCGGATGTCAATCCACGAGGTGAGTCGCTTTTGGACTTCATAGTAGAAAATGAACTAACAGTAGTTAATAGGGGTAGTGAGCCCACCTTTATTGTGACTAACAGAAGGGAGGTTCTTGATATTACGCTTATTAGTGATAAGTTCGCGGATATGATTAGCGATTGGAACGTGTCTAAGGACTGTTCCTTCTCTGATCACATGTATGTTGATTTCAATTTTTCCTTTAGAGTTGATTCAGTTAAACCCTACACGAACAGAAGGACTAACTGGTCTATCTATGCGAGTGTACTCGGCGACAAGCTGCCTATGTGCCCAGTTCTCATAGACAGTGTGTCCATGCTCAACTCCGCAGTGGAGTCATTGACCGGTGCCTTAATGGAGGCAACAAACGAAGCCTGTAAAATAATGGACAGGAGGGGCAAAGCTAAGCCCATATGGTGGAATGCGGAAATTGCTGAAAAACGCAAGGAAAGCAGGAAGCTCTTTAATGAGGCAAAACGTAATGGTGTTTGGAACAATTACAAGTCCTCAGTTAATGAATTCAAGAATCTTATAAGGAAGGCCAAGAGACAGTCATGGAGGAAATTCTGCAGTGACGAGGAAAACTCCTCGGAGACAAGTCGGCTTCGTAAGATTTTATCCTATAATCCAGCTATTCCATCATTTATACGGAAGATGGATGGATCCTGGACCACAAACAGTCGGGACACCCTTGAGGTCCTGATGAATACACACTTCCCTGGTTGCACTGATGATGTGCCTAGGGAGGAAACTTTTAGTGGCGCTCGGGATATCTCTAATATTCCGATAACTCGCCATCGTGTGGAATGGGCGGTCAAAAGCTTCCATCCCTTTAAATCTCCAGGCCCGGATGGCATTATCCCAGCGGACCTACAAAATAACCTGGGAATATTGATGCCATGGCTCTTGGCAATATTTAGAGCCTGCCTGAGTCTCTCACATGTCCCAGCAACGTGGACATCATATAAGATCGTCTTCATCCCCAAGAGTGGGAAGACATCTCACACTATGGCTAAAGACTTTAGACCAATTAGTCTATCCTCCTTTCTACTGAAAACACTGGAGAGGATTTTGGATATTCACATTAGATCATCATTAGGACCCAATTCCCTGTCACCGGCTCAGCACGCCTACACGAAGGGAAGGTCCACTAAAACTGCGCTTCACTCATTGTTGGGCCACATAGAGAGATCCCTGCATTACAAGGAATTTGCTTTAGTGGCATTCCTGGATATTGAGGGCGCTTTCAACAATGTTAAACCTGAATCGGTTATTAACGCTATGAGACATTTGGAGATCGACCCAGCGATCATTCAATTTGTCAGCAGTATCTTGCACTTCAGGTTGCGACTAGGGGCACCCCGCAAGGTGGTGTACTGTCACCTTTACTTTGGAATCTGAATATAAATACCCTACTCAGAGCCATGGAAAGGACGTGCTGCAGAACGGTCGCATATGCGGATGACGTTGCAGTTGTGGCTATGGGTAAAGATCCCAGACTTTTGTCTGAACTAATGGAGTCCGCACTGGACGTCCTAACAAAATGGTGCCAGGGATGTGGACTGGATGTAAATCCCGCCAAAACAGAACTGGTACTTTTCACAAGGAGATACAAAATTCCCAAATTTAATACCCCGAGGATAAAAGGGGTGTCACTGGAACTGTCTGACAGCGCCAAGTATCTTGGGCTAATATTGGACAGTAAACTGAACTGGAGGATGAACACCAGCTCCAGGACTAATAAAGCGGCTACTGCATTATATTGCTGCAAAAGGGCCATTGGCCTAAACTGGGGAATTAACCCGAGGAATGTATACTGGCTATACGAATGTGTCATTAAACCCATTCTCTTCTACGGGGCAGCTGTTTCGTGGCCGGCGCTCAAGGCGAAGAGTCATCAATCCAGGTTTGAACGTACAATGAGAATGGTGGCGATAGCGGTAACAGGTGCCATTAGAACAACCCCCTCTAAGGCATTGTTTACGATTCTAAACTGGTTACCACCAGACATTTTGGCGAAAAGGTTAGCTGCGAACGCGGCGGTAAGACTAAGGGCCACCGGAGCATGGATTATAATATCGGACATGCTAACATTCTGAATGATATTAATTGGCACATGGATGTTGATTATGTCACACCCGAGCCAATCTTTGATCCTGGCTTCACGGTAAGCATTGTGGATAACGTGGTCCACTATGATGACCTGCAAATCCCCGCGAATACGATTCGAATCTTCACGGACGGGTCTAAAACACTGTATGGTGTCGGTTCTGGCATATACTCCGAGCAGCTAAACTGGAGCATTCCTATAAGGCTGCCGGACCACTGCAGTGTAATCCAGGCCGAGATAATGGCCATCCACACAGCCGCGAAACGCATCCGGTACGGTGAAATATCTGGAAGGGATATTCACATTATTACCGATAGCAAGGCGGCCATAAGATCCCTGGAGAATGTGTTCATCACATCGAGAATTGTCCGAGAATGCCGGATGTCTCTGGAGGAGATAGCGAGACATTCACTGGTCACCCTTAATTGGGTCCCCGGACACGGGGACATACATGGGAACTGCATGGCGGATTCGTTGGCGCATGCAGGTACCACCTTGAATCGGGACGGTTCCACATATGTAGGTGCTTCACTCCCAAGGTGTAAGCAACTTATAGCGCATAAGTTTCATCTTATCGCCAGTCAGAGGTGGCACGATGAAACCACCTGTGGGGAAACCAGGAAAATCTGGCCCATCATAGATGAAAACAGGACACGGCGGGCATTACAGCTGTCCAGACATCATCTAAGAAACCTAACTGCGGAAACCTACTAACCTAATATATTTTCCCATTTCTTTACAGAGAACAACAATTAATTCTTGGGGAAGAAATTTAAAAATAAACGCTCCTAAAGAGTCAGGTAAGTCCTGAATACAGAGCTAGATGGGAAAGGCAAGGACTAAGACCACCAAGGATTTCAGGCAAGAACCTTCGATCTTTGGCGAGAGATACCCCTTGACCTTTCGGACACTTAATATAAGTGCGAAAAAAAAGAAAAAAGTTTTACTGTTGACGCGTGAAAGTTTCCGAAGGAGAAAACCAAACAAGGCAGAACAATTCATAAAATCATTCCTTTGGAAAAGTTCATCGTCAACAAAAAAAACAATTATTAAAGTTCCTTTTTCCCCAGGTTCTTTTGAATTCAAGTGCCCTTGGAAGGACGAACCCCTGGAGACAAGGCCAAATAAAAAAACAATTCATGGGTATTGGCAAGTATTTATAAAAAAAACAATAAATTTAAATTAAGCTAACAGTGGAATTATTACTAAAGTCATTTGAAACCTATTTTTCAGGCAACAACAATAACAACATTAGAAGCTTGCGAAGCCGAAATAAACGGGTGAGTGCACAAAAACAATATTTGTAGAATATATTAGAATATCCACCTATATATGTATGTAGTTATATTTAAAAATAAAACTTCGATAACTATCGCGAAAATTCCATAAAAAAAACGTACTGAAAATATTAATATGAAGAAAATTTTAGGAAAATTAGTTGTGTTACGTCCCCTTGTTATAAAAACAGATTTTAGGTAGAATTGTGTCAGGTGTAGCTATGGATGGTTTACTGACCAAAACTGCCGATTCGGTACATTCAATCATTCATGCTACGGTCTGTAGGATTCATGTTGTAAGAATGAACAATTGCTGTTTGCCCATAAACATGGATTGAATAGACTGTTAATTTTGCTTTCGACTCGCTGTAAGAACGGACTCAGAAAAATGTTATTGCTCTAGGGGACTAACTCTTAGCCCTTAATAGCATAGTTCTCCAGGGTGACGATGGAGTTGCCCCAATAGAGTAATAACGGTTACACATGTAGCCAATTTAGAAACGTAAGCTTTAGTCGAGCAAAAAACAAAAAAAAAAATAAAAGAACATAATTATTCATTCTGAACAGCGATTGAATCCAGAGGCCAATTACATGGATGAAAAGTGTGTACAAATCCCAGTTCAGTTAAGAATCCATAAATATCTATACCAGACGGCGATTCTTCGTCCCCCAATGTGTTTAACTTAAATAGAGGTTTACAAAACAAATTTTGTAGGAAAATTTTACTTAATAAACGTTTGTTACATTTACCAATCGGTTATAAATACGAGGGTAATTCAGCGCAATCGAAAATAGGAAAAAAATTCGGAAAAATAGGTTATTAAAGATACGGCTACTTATCAGCTGGATACGCAACGACGACATTGCAGACAGGATTTTCTAGACGGGTAGATATTTAGGCGGAAACGTTATGACTAGAACCACCAAAGATATTAAAGCTATTGCTTTAAATCTTTGGCGTGAAATACCCCCAACGATTTCCCCTGCATATCTTCGATCTCATACAGACTGCCCCCTACAGGTTTTACTATTCGGCATTTGAGAAACTTCCGGGCGAATTTGGCGTTAAAATTATTTTTAAAATCGCTTAACTGAAAGTTGCGCCGGTAGACCTCCTGACCGGGTATAAATTTAACTCGACGACACCGCGTATTATACGACTTTTCATTTCTGACGTAGGCTTTGTGTAGGCTTTCGCGTATGTTTTGTCGAATCATTTCCATTCTCGCGGGCTTAGGTACAATGTCCAATTCGGACTCATTTAAACTCTTGAGTTTACGAGCTAAATTATACACGCTACCATGGCCAATTATATTCATACCGAATAAGGCAAAATATGGCGTTACCCCTATAGAAGTCTGTACCGACGCCCTTAAAGAAAATTCTATTTCGGACAAATGTTTGTCCCATTCAGTGTGGTCCTTTTGCAAGTACGACCTTACGGCTGCCAAAACTGACTGGTTTACGCGGTCAGACGCGTTTGCCTGGGGCGCATGTATCGCGGTTCTAACGTGCCTAACACCAAAATTGTTAACCATATCAGCAAATTCTTTGCTGATAAACTGTTTTCCATTGTCTGAGACGATGGTTTCCGGAGTTCCAAATTTATGGAAAACCTCCGATATTAAAAATTTTATAACATTTTTGGTACTGGCTTTAGGCAAGGCCTTTAGAAAAACAAATTTAGTTAGATGGTCCAAAACAATAAAAATATAAACGTTCCCATTTTTAGACCGCGGATAAGGACCTAGGAAATCTATAAATATTCTCTGAAAAGGTCTTTCGCTACGCGTTTCCGAACCCATCGGTGGTCTCAGCGTTACATTCGCGGGCTTTGCTTCTTTGCACGTTTAGCAATTTAACACAAAATTCCTTACTTGCACGTTTTGATTAGGCCAATAAAAATATTCTTTTACGCGATGCAAAGTTTTACCTACGCCTCCATGAGACGCTTGCGGGGAGTTATGACATGCCTTTATAATACCCTCTGTCACCTCCAAAGGTACCCACAACTTCCATGCTAAATCCTCATTAAGCGCTACACCGTCATACGGCTTGGTACGCTTATAGACAAAACCATCTACGACTTTTAAATCGGGCAATTGTTCCGAATTACTTTCGATGGTAGAGACTAACTGCACGTAGTCTTCCGACCGAAAAGCTTCCGAGTTTAAATCCACGATCATAGGTACATTTAGCGAGATTTCGTCCATATCGTAGCGTGACAGGGTATCGGGTACTACATTCTGCCTCCCCTGCCTGTGCTCTACCGTAAAATCATAGGCTTGCAGATGCAGACTCCACCTTGCTAAACGACCGGTTAGGTCTTTATGACCCATAAGCCACTTCAGACTACTATGGTCCGTAATGACGGTAAATGGCATCAGTTCTATATAGGGCCTAAACTTCTTAATCGCCAGGACTACAGCTAAGCATTCACGTTCAGTCACTGAATAATTTTTTTGCGCTGTTGTCAATTTGTGCGAGAAATAGGCTATTGGATGCTCACCATCAGATTCGTCTTTCTGGAAAAGAACTGCCCCAATACCTACATCAGACGCATCGCACTGAACGTAAAAATGCTTGCTGAAGTCAGGGTGATTAAGTAGTGGGCTCGAAATCAGAGCTTCCTTGAGACGATCAAACGCGACCTTAGCTTCTTCTGAAAACTTGAATTGCTTACCCTTCTTCAGCGTTTCAAAGATTGGGGCTGCAATGGTAGCATAGTCTGATATAAATTTTATATACCAGCCTGTTGCCCCCATGAATCTCCGCACCTGTCTTGCTGACTTAGGATAAGCAAAACGAGTAATAGTTTCGACCTTAGCCGGATCAGGTTTTAGTTTACCACCTCCTACTATATACCCTAGATATTTTAGCTCCTTAAAACAGAACTTAGATTTCGCCACATTGATGGTCAGACCTGCTTCCGCCAAACTAATAGATACACGCTTTAACAATTCCAGGTGTGTCTCGAAATCTGGAGATACTATCAAAAGATCGTCTAAGTAGACGAAAACTCTATCACGCAGTGCCGCAGGGATCACTTTATCCATTAGACGACATAACCTTTGAGCTGCGTTACACAGCCCAAAAGGCATGACCGTAAAATGGTAAAGTGGTCGCCCTGGCACGGTGAATGCAGTTTTCTCCCTACTAGACGGGTCTAGTGGTATCTGCCAGAAAGCGTCCTTTAAATCGACACTGGATATAAATATTGTGTCCCCCAACCGACTGAGCAAACCCTCGATGTGCGGCAATGGATAGGCATCCTTGACTGTCAGTGCATTAAGCTTGCGAGCGTCCAGGCACAACCGGTTTTTCTCACCCTTGCGGACCAGAGTAACCGGATGACTCCATGGACTCTCGCTAAGCTCAATGACACCAAGGTCAAGCATCCTGTCCAGCTCCGCAAACATTAACTTTTGGACAGCCGGGGAGATAGGGTAATGACGGTCTTTAACTGGAATTGCCTCACGCGTATCTATCGAATGCGTTTCTAATTTTGTTTTACCTAGACCTTTCTTACTATAGCAGGGGAACATCGATATGACCAAATCCAACCTTTGTCGCTGATCAGCTGTCAGCTTATGTGCCACGACATCTAGAGTATCCTCGGCCTCTTCACAGAGACTAATACCATTAGTTGTTAGACTTTCTATACAGGCAAACATTTTAAAAACCTTCATAAAATCGACCCCCAAGAATAGCTCTCGACTTAAAGTAGGCACTAAGTAAAACGTGATGACATTCGCCGCATCACGGAACCACACCTCCGCTCGGACGCGACCTACTATCGGATGTACCGTACCGTCCGCGGTTTTTATAACCGTTCGAAAGTCATGTATTTTTAAACCGGTTTTAGCGACAAATTCCATACAATTCTTCCCGAGACACGTGACTGTGGCACCGCTGTCTAAAAGACCGACAATTTCCTGACCGCCTAACTTTATTTTAGTATAAAGCCGCGAATCTTCACCCTCATAAAGCGAAGCGCACGAAATCTCGCGCCGTAAACGTTTTCGGACCCTATAACGCTCCCGGGCTTTTTCTATTCTCTTCTATGGCCTACCAAATATTCTATTTTTAGCCTCACTATACTCCCTAATCCGGACATGTAACGGCTTGAGCTCCCTTAGCCTAGGCTCGGGGTTTGCTTCTACCAAAGACCTATTCGGATTTTGCAAAACTTTGATTTCCTCTTCAACTTGTTGCTGTTGTTGTTGTTGGTGTTGTTGTTGTTGTTCGACTGGGCCTACACTTCGGTTGACCGCGTCTCCCCAGTCCGAGACGGGTTCCGGGGCCGGTTTCCCTGACATTTCGGACACTTGGGCGCTACCACATTTTCCCTACCACACCTAAAACAAAACTGCCTAGTTATGGGCTCGGGACAATCGACAAAACTATGACCGACCACTTTGCAGTTCCAGCAAGTGTAACTGCTTGTAGACCGAATACCATCTACCTCGAAATCGATCAATGACGGATCCTCATCCTCACATCACTCACCCTTTGCGCTGGGCGTTGCTGGTACATTTGACGCTGGTTAGCAATTAGGCTTTCTGCCCGCCTTACCTCCCGACAAAATTCGGATAAGGTTTTCAAGTGTACGGCAAACATCATTTGGGCTAGTGATGGCTTTAAATTGCCCCTCATAATTTCCACTAGTTGTTCCTCATCGTAGGGCTGCTGTTGCTGATTTCGCAATCTAATTACAGTGTTGTAGAAATCATCAAATAGCTCATTGGGTAGCTGCCTTCTATTTAAGATTTTCATCTGAATTTGATGTTCTTGCTCGAAACGTCGATACTGGGCCAAGATAGCTTTTTCTAATTCTTCCCATGTATTTATATGCACGATCTTGCGATAGTCCCAATACCAATCTAGGGCTGGCCCCTCCAGTAAGAGATGGAAACTACGTAAAATCTCGCTGTCCGAACAGTTGTAGTCCCTCCTCAGAGCTCCCACTCGAAAAATAAACTCTTGCACATTCATGGTTTTATTCGTGCCGTCAAATTTGACCCCCCACTTTGCCAACTTAAACGATCTTGCGATAGTCCCAATACCAATCTAGGGCTGGCCCCTCCAGTAAGAGATGGAAACTACGTAAAATCTCGCTGTCCGAACAGTTGTAGTCCCTCCTCAGAGCTCCCACTCGAAAAATAAACTCTTGCACATTCATGGTTTTATTCGTGCCGTCAAATTTGACCCCCCACTTTGCCAACTTAAACTTGTCCAACGACTCGGGCTGCCCTGGCATAGACATGGCCAAGTTGTACCCTTGCTGTTGTTGCGGCTGCGTGACTGGCCCTGACCAAGCCTCCTGTGGATACCCAGGCTGAGAACCACTATACCGCTGATAACTGTGCTGCTGGCCTGGCACTGCCTGCGACCACAACTGCGGCTGTTGACCATACGCTTGAGCTGACGGTTGGGCATACGGTAAAGGGTTTTGCGGTTGTAAAATTTGCTGTGGCTGACCATACGGTTGTTCTAGCGGTTGAGAAAGTGGCAAATGACTCTGCTGCTGTTGCAGCAACTGCTGTGGCTGATAAGGCATCACACCTGGTGTTTGTGGTGCATATGACCCCCCACTTCCGGCCGCATTTTGGCCGATGGGCCTATAATTAGGAGCAGGAATCAAAGGCGGTGGTTGCATATAAGCCTGAGGGCCCTGTGGTGCTGCCGATTGCCCATACACCGTTGCTTGTGCCTCTAAAGAGGTTCTGGACCGTGGCGGTAACTCATGGCTGCCAGGTGCTACATTCGCCGGCATAGATGTTTGGCCGCGTGCGCCCTGCGACAGAATGAGCTGTTTCACCTCGTCAAGAGCTCTATGAATCCTCTCATCGACTTCCTTCATCAACTGTACTTGGTGCAAACCAACCGACGCTTCCACTAGGTTTTGTAGATCGTTAGCAGGCCTCTGTGACTCTCCCCTTTGGAGGCCAAAAACACTTTCACGCACCTCTCTTCGTATGTTCTGGGCTGCCTCGCTAAGAAATGGCGGGGATACTACCGTGTGATATGCCATCTCGGAACTAACGGAGATATCGTGCGATGTTTGGGTGCTGAAGATGGGATGTCCTGTCCAAGGAGCTGTTGTCACGGTGGTGATACTGGCAGTAGGATTGTTCAAGGTAGTGATCGACACGATGGTAGGGGTATCGGTGCTACCTGTCACAGTTTCTTGTGGTCGCCATGGCGTTATTTTGCTGAATTAGGCGACTTGCACGACGAGTTAGAACCATAAAAAACGTATTTATTTAGAAAAATTAAAAATTCAACACAAAAAAAGATTTTTTTTTTGTTTTTTTAATTTATTAAAGAAAAATATTATAAAAAGCGTAGCACAGAATCTTTCGCAGCGCTCGTATGCTAAAGTTAATAAAAATAAAATTCCCTTTCCTCCCAAGAAAAGCAAAAATAAAAAAACAAAATTAAATATGTATGTACATGCGGGCGGTTTTTTCAGGAAAATAAAGCTTGCAGGTAAGATATCGCAAAAATAATTTGCTGATTTGTGTATAGATATGACCTAATTTTTTCCTCTCACTAGTTTCAGGAGATGCAGAGTAAAATCTAGGAAATTTGGTGAACAAAAATTAAAGCATCTGCCCTCACACCGCTAGACTTCAAGGGTGCATCTAACAGGCGGTATCTTATTACCCTAGCACTTTAGGACTGCCCTAGATATCTCGCAGTGGGATAAAAACGTAAGTTTCTAAAACAAATACTTTTTCAACTATCGTAAAAGCTATGGCTGGAGGCAGCTATCATTTCCCTACAACTTGAGCGTTTACCAGATTGAGCAAAACTGCAAATAATTTTTGAGAGCCTCAAGCTGTCAGGACATGATATCCTGGTGAACCCCTAATCCTGCATGACCTCATTGCCCACACCATATGTATCTACACGCGCCGGACCTGTTGTCCTGTGACCGGGACTTACATAAGTGGGAGCAATACTGGTTAAGCAGAATTAATGATTCACTTCTATTGAGTAGTGCAAACTAAAATAAAAAAATTGAATTACTCATTCAGCTGCGTCGCAGCAAATTAGGGACTCTTTTTTAAACCTAACTGGACATACGCGACTGGGAAAATAACTCAAAAAAAAATCAAAAATTAAGACGAAAGAAAAGATTAACTATTTAGGCTATGGACCTACTTCGGGCCCCACGTTGGGCGCCATTTATGTAGTGGTGTGGTGGTCATCTGTTTGTGGAAAACAAACAGAAAGAAACTAAAAAGACACTGAGTGGCCAGATTGCCAGCGGCGCTGGTATGCCCGCGTTTAGCTCGGCTGAAGCTCGCCGGATGGGGTGGTTCTTGCCGGCAATCCGTACCTCACACACACACTTACACAAAAATCATACCAGCTATTGATAATTTCATTTTCCGGGGCTCAAAGTAGTCCTGCATCTCCCTACCGGTCATACCTATACACAAAATATTTGCCCTCCCACTCGAGATCTTCGTCTCGCCATGACGTCATCGCCTCGACGTCCCAAATCTAACCTGCAAACATTATTTCCCCTACTTACCGCCGCTTATTATTGAAATTTAGCCAATCATGTTAAATGATAAAACTTCTAAAAATTTCATTGATACATTATAAAAAAACTTGATTTATTAATTAAAAAAAACAAATTTTAAATAAACTTTTCTTTCATTTGAACAATAAAAACTTAATTTATTAATTAAAAAAAACAAATTTAAATTTTCTTTTTTAAATTATAACAAAAAAACAAAATTTAATTGGGGTACAAAATTTACTTCGTGTGAAACAAAATTTTTACTTTAAGTTTTACGTCGTTCTAATGGTTTTTTTCCTATTTTTGCTTTGCTTTTAAGGATGACCTTTTTATTTTTACTCCCAGGTAGATAAATTTATTTTCACTGCCTGCACCCGAGAAGAACGAACTTCATCTACAGGTAGTTGTTGGTTTTCTGTCCGTCCGTATTTCTGTCCTTTGGGTCCCCGCGATTTCGGTACGTTTGTAAAATAATTTTCACACCACCTTTTAATTAATTTTTATATTTTTTCTTTTGTTTCTTTTGTGTTTTGATATTTTTTTTATATATATATACAAGCTTTGGGATGCCCTGGATTTTTAATAACATAAACAACCGATTCTATATCTTCTAAATTAGGCCTGAGCTCATCCCTAACTTTGCGCGCACGTTCGGCTTAATGTACCCAAACGGAATGGCTTCGATTCAACACGACGGGTATGCCTACCTACTTATATATATTTAAATATATTTAATTTAAAATATTTTGTTTTTATTTTCTTTTTCTCGAAATTAACTAAAAGGGACTGTCGGTTCTAGCTTTAGGCTTGTATTTATTTTTATTTATTTTTCAAGTTTGAAAAGAAAAATTGTCACTTATGTATTTATTTGAGTTTTTTTTTTTTGTAATGTACTTGAACTTTTACACTTTATAATTTTAGTTCTTTTAATTTTATCCTTTTAGTTTTTAATCTTCTAGTTTTAAAATGTTTTCTTTTCAATAAATCAAAATCACACAAACATTGTTGAAAACTTGTTTTTTTTTATATTTTACTAAAATTCTGCTGCTACGTTGGCCACTTCCTCCATCTACTTCTTTACGCCGCCACAAGAAAAGGTAAAAAGGACCGACATTTTAGTTTTTATCGGCCACGAAACTTAGCCCAAGCCAATATGGTTCCATCTTTTTCAGCCATTTATCCCTTAAACAAAAATTTTTTTATGCTGCCTTTTGTTTTTGTTTACCTTTGCTTAAATTTTTTTTCATTCCAGCTGTCACCATATTTTTACTCTGTCTCGCGATGCCTACTACTTTTTAATTTATGCAAACCTACAGGGTGCACACGACACTTCTTACCCAAAAATTTTACCTGCTGTCACATTTGCTTTTATGTGTATTGGTTTACACATCAATTTTAGGAAAACAAGACTTTTTTAACTTGTTTTTTAAATATTTTTACTTACTTACGAAAAGTGTTTTCAAAGAAAAAAAACCCACCGACGCGATTTGCACAGAAAAAAAATATTTTTACAAGCACAAAATACCAACAAATTCTTGTGGCTATTTTTTTCTTAATAATTTCTGCATATTTTCTGCAAAACGCTTATAGTTCGTTCTGCTTAAAGGCCAAAAACGGATTGAAGCCAAAACTGTCATTTTTACATGCAGATTTTTTCGAATTTCATACAAATTATTTGTTCTAAGGTCCATTTCACTTGTAGTCAGTTTTTGCTTAAAAGCCACTTTTTCTTTGCATGCGTATCTAATACCTTATGGAAAAAAATTCGCTTACAGTCCACTCTGTTTTTTATATTTGTTTAACAAACTGAAAACTTTTACAAACGTCAAATTTTGGTTAATTCATAAAGGCAGAATTAGTTTGTACGTTCTGTTCTGTTACGATTCAGCTGTTTTGTTTCTGTTTAATTTAAAGTCTGTATGTGTGGTTTGTTTTTATACCCTTCACCGAAGGTAAAAGAGTATATATAACTTTGTCATTCCGTTTGTAATTTCTACAATATTGATCTAACACCATATAAAGCTCAAATCCGGTTGTTTTAGGGCTCTAGTATGACATATGAACACGTTTTATATACCAAAATATCAGAAAATTTTCTCCCAAAAATTGGAGTAATACCCAAAATAAAATTTTTTTTTGTTAAACATACCCATTTTTGGCAACAATAGATCTTCCCGAGTCCAAGTTTTATAATCTAAGTAAATGGTTTTTTCTTCCTAAAGACGTGGGTATATAAATCTGCCAAATCGGTTAAGAAATGGTTAAGTTATTAGCAAAATACTCCAAAAATGGGCTAAAAACCATCAAAATTTTTATAAAAACTAAATTTTTAGAGCTGTTACATGACCTATGGATACGTCTTATATATCAAAAGATTGATATATAAGACATTAGTAGAACATATTTGCTGAAAAACTCGGAAAAATCGGTTCAGATACAAAAAAAATATTACCAAAATATAATTTTTTTTAAGAAAAATACCTATTTTCGGGAACCGTAGATCTTTCCGAGTCCAAGTTTTATTACCAAAGTAAATGGTAAATTACTTCCTAAAGACGTAGGTGTATAAATCTATCAAATCGATTAGAAAATGCCCGAGTTATGACCAAATTACTGAAATACCAATATTTACTTTTTATACCCTTCACCGAAGGTAAAAGGGTATATATAACTTTGTCATTCCGTTTGTAATTTCTACAATATTGATCTAACACTATAAAAAGTATATATATTCTGGCTTCTTATGAGAAGGGAAGCTCAAATCCGGTTGTCCGTCTGTCCGTCCGTTGAAATGGGTTTTCCGAAGACCCCAGATATGATGGAAGCTAGCAGCCGTATTCATAACGAAAATTTGGCATGAAGTTAGCACAAAGTTCATTCATAATACACTTACCAAACTCTGGCTAACGATTTGCTAAACTCTTGTTGAGAAAGGGCAACACTGTCTAGCTGTCAAGTTGTTCTTTTTCTTCAGTGAAATTTTATTTAATAATTTTTTTTGAAAAATTACAAACGCTAACAAATATCTACAATGGCATAATAGTAAATGGAAACATTCCTAAATCTTTGAAATTAGCTAAAGTAATACCATTACATAAATCGGGGGATAAAACTGTTTTAAATAATTACAGAGGTATATCAGTTTTGCCAGTAATGTCTAAACCACTTGAAAAAATCATGTTCATCCAAATATGGGAGCATTTAAAAAAACACAACTTGCTAAATGATAACCAATTTGGCTTTGTACCTCATTCAAGTACATGTTCAGCAACTTTGGAAGTATTAAATATCATTCAAAATTCAATTTCTAAAAAACGTTATACAGCCATAATAGCAATCGATTTGCAAAAAGCTTTTGATTGTATTAATCATGAGTTGGCTTTAAGAAAAATGAAAGATAAGCATTTTTCCAATGAGAGTATTAATGTGATGAATAGCTACCTATCAAACCGTTACCAATTTGTGAAAATGAGGCAACTATCTAGCAGTCACAGGCTAGTTAAGAGAGGAGTTCCTCAGGGTTCGATATTAGGTCCTCTAATATTCATAATCTACGTCGACGATATTTTTAATATTGGTCTAAAAGGTATACTTATATTATATGCTGATGACGCTATTTTGATCTACAGTGAAGAAACATTAGCATTACTTTTTGAATCAATGCAGCATGATATTTTTAAACTAAAGGAGTTTTTTACTAAACATTGTATGAAAATGAATCTTCAGAAAACAAAGTACATGGTTTTCAAGACAATTGTACCAAATCACTATAAACTCACAATAGACAGTCAAATTATTGAAGAAGTGTATAATTTGAAGTATCTTGGCCTGTATCTGGAAAAAAATTTGAAGTGGAATCTGCAAGTTAATCATATTAAAAGTAAAATAATTCCTTATATAGCAGCTATGTATAGACAAAGACTAATTTTGCCGAAAGCTACTCTGTTTTAAATCTACTTTGCTCATGTTCATGCCCATCTGGTGTATTTAAATTCTATTTGGTCTAACATTCCGGCGTACCTTATGCATGAACTCAAAGTTCTCCAAAACAAAGCAATTAAAGCTGTTAATAACCTGCCTCTGTTGACACCAACGTCAGTTTTATACAATAAAAAGATTTTACCACTTGAAAAACTTAAAGCTTTTGAACTAGCAACACTCGTGTATAAAATAATTCATAACAATATGAAAACTGGTATAGTTTTGTTGCGTAATTCTGACTTCCATTCATACAGGACAAGGCAATATGATAATTTGGCATTGCATAATTTTTCACCAACAACCATTCTATATGAAGGTATACGCTCATATACCCTTTTACCAGATACAATTAAAGCAGCAAATTCTCTAACGATATTTAAAATGGAGTTAAAAAAATACCTGATGTCTTAAATCTTTCAGTATCTTTCATTATTATTTTTTTGTAAATGTAAAGCTTTGAAGTATTAGTATTATTTTTACTTATAACTATTATTTTGGTACTTATATATTTCTTTTTTTCTTTTTCTTTGATTTTGTAAATAATTCATTTATAGATTTGTAAATAATTCATTTTTAGATTAGTGTTGCATACTTATTATACTTATTGTATAGAATTCTTGATACGATTCAATACAAGCGTAAGCTTTCGAATCGTTTAATAAATAAATAAAAAAAAAAAAAAAAAAAAAAGCTGCCAAACGTATGCCAACTTGTGATAAACAGCCGTTTAGTGTTGAATAATTTTATTTGTTTTTTTTTTTAATACACTGATTTTTTTTTTTTTTTTTTTTTTTTTTTTTGTCTCATTATTTATTTATTGAATCTTCATATATTAAATATGAACTAACAATAATTAATCAAATCTTATACTAATACTTTATTTTTGTCCTGCCAATGCTAGACGAAAATTTTTCTCCTCACGGTTTCTGTTCACATATGTAGATGTTCAGCGGTTTTCCCTTCGGATGAGTCCTGCGGTATCTATTCTCCTTAATCTAGAGTGTCCACTGTCATTTAAAATATTTCGAGCAAGTGGATTTGGGTGCGACTCAAGCCTTTTTAAATATTTTGCTGCGTACTTCGTAATAATAGTTTTTACTAATGGCACATTGAGATCCTTGTGAATATTAGAGTTTTTAACATACCAGGGAGCGGCTGTGATTATTCGAAGAAGTTTATTTTGGCGCCTTTGAATTTTTTCGATATTTGAGGCCGAGGCAGTGCCCCATAGCGGAATACCGTAGCACCAGATTGGCTTCAATATAGAGTTATAAAGTAGAAGTTTGCAGTCGAGGCTAAGAACAGAATTTCTTCCAATAAGCCAATATATTTGAATTGCTTTTAGTTTCATTTGTGTTAGTTTTGCTTCTATATGGCATTTCCATGTCAAACGCCGATCTAGATGAATACCGAGATATTTTACATGCGATTGCTGGGGCACTAATTGATTATTGATTTTAATAGGGGGACATGACTCCCGACGCAAGGTGAATGTTATATGTACGCATTTTTGCTCATTGACCTTTATCCTCCATTGTTTTAACCACTTTTCCAGTTCAAATATATGATCCTGCAAGTAACGGGATGCTTCATGACAGTTTTCGTGTACGCTTAGAAAAGCTGTATCATCAGCAAATGTTGAAGTAAGGGTGTGGTTGTTTGTTGGCATGTCTGAGGTATATATAAGGTATAAGAGTGGGCCCATGATGCTTCCCTGAGGGACTCCAGCGTCAATTGGCTGAGGAGAACTTATAAAATCACATTCTTTAATAATAAACTTTCGGCCGACTAAGTAGCTTTCTAACAGCTTGTGTGTGTTTACTGGTAAGTTTAGCTTCAATTTATGTAATAACCCTTCATGCCAGACTTTATCAAAAGCTTGGGAAACATCGATGAAGAGGGCGGAACAATATTTTTTTTCTTCAAAGGCTTTTCTTATGGCGTTTACTATACGATGGGTTTGTTCGATTGTGCTATGTTCTCTTCTAAAGCCGAATTGATGGTTAGGAATACATCTATTTACATTTATAATTGGGGCTAATTTTGACACTAACAGCTTCTCAAACAGCTTTGATATATTAGACAATAAGCTTATAGGTCTATATGACTCAACTTTTGTAGGATCCTTTCCTGGCTTAGGTATCATTGTAACTAAGGATACTTTCCATTCTTGTGGGTAGTATTCAAGGCGTATAATAGCATTAAAAATTAAAAGAATAATTTTCTTTGCTATGCTGGGTAGCTCTAAAAGCATTTTGTTGCTGATCTTATCAAAACCAGGGGCTTTCTTGGGGTTTAAATTATGAATAGCCTTTTCGATTTCTTTTATCTCAAATCTAAGGGGAACAGCAGCTCTAACAGCAACTGGTGGCAACTCGACTACAATATCGGGAGATGTATGCGGGGTAAATACGTTTTTCAAATGATTAACAAAAAGATTTCCTTTTTCTTCATCATTTCGTGCCCAACTTCCATTTAAGTTTCTTAATGGTGGTTTAGTGATAACTGGTCTATTAAGATTTCTAGCTGCACGCCATAATGAGTAGTCTGATTGAGAAGTTGCATCAAGTTCCTTAAGATATTTTTCCAGGGAAGCCGTTTTCTGAGACTGCAGTAACTTTCTTAGCCTTTTTGTGCACTCTTTTAGTAAATTCTTAAGTTGAGGGGATCTATGCAATTGCCATTCTCTTCGAGCTCTCCTTTTTTCAGTCAAGAGACGCTCAACATCTGCAGAATATATTTTACTATTTTTGGTTTTTTTGAGGGTTATACTAGAATGTTGAACAGCTAGTTTCAGATAACTGTCAAAATTTACAATAGAAATATCCACATTCTCCGGTGTACTAAGCGGAATATTTTCAGTGCAGTGGGTACTGAGATATTTTTTATATTTTAACCAATTTATTTGAGTGGCTGACGTCACTAAGTTATCAGACGGAGATACAATTCTATTAGGATTTGTTATTGTAAGAATTGTAGGTGTGTGATCAGAAGATAGTTCTAAGGAAGCTTCAACATAAATCGTTTCTACGGGGATGTTTTTAACCACTCCAAAATCGATAACATCTGGAACTTTTTGCTGATCAGAAGGCCAATATGTTGGTTGTCCGCTCGCGACCACATTTAGATCCATTTTACAAATTGTGTTAAACAAAACACGACCCTTAGGTGTAATAAGTCGTGAACCCCAGAAAGTGTGTTTAGCGTTATAATCGCCAGCAGCCAGGAAGCAAGGTCCTAATGATTTGAAATATTTATTATATTGGCTTTCTGATATAGAAAATCTAGGTGGGGAGTATAATGATGAAATTACTATGTTTCGATTTAATTCCTCAACGCAAATGTTCGTTGCTTGGAGATAGTCTTCACGATGATCACTCATTAAGTAGTGTTTTACTCGGTTCTTTATCAAAATGGCAGAACCGCCACAAGCTCTGTCTCGAGGGTCCTTGGTATCATATAATATATAACCATTGATTTTAAACGTATTTCTTGAGGTCAGATGAGTTTCAGAAACCATCATTACATCAATTTGTTTATTTTTAAGAAAGTATTCTAGTTCATTTTTATGTTGGCGGATGCCGTTTGCGTTCCAAAAGCAAATTTTTAAACAGTTCATGGCTTGTTTAGTACAGCTTGCAATAACATCGATTGCATTCTTAACATTTCTTGCATCATGTTACCCATTGTGTTAGTAAAATTGTTAACTGTTTGCACTAATGTTTCCATAGTTTTTTCTAGCCGAGTTAAATTAGAAATGGGAATTTCGTCGTTATTTGGTACATCACCTTGCAGTTGCATAGGATTAGATTTTAATACATTAGCGTACGAGGTTCTGTTATTATTTGGCTGAGGCATCTGGACGCTGTACGTGTTTCCTTGATTAGTTGCCTGCGTTTGAGGGGGATTAAGTTTCTGTCCAACAGAACGCTTGACAATCGAATATACCGGGCATCCTCTATAGTTGGCAGTGTGGTTACCACCACAGTTGCTACATTTTTTTACGTTAGGGTCATTTTTGGACTTATCGCACCGGACGGTACCATGTAATTCTCCACATACGACGCAAACAGGGGGTAAATGGCAGTATGCCCTAGTATGACCAAATTCTTGGCAGTTTAAACACTGAACGGGCCCATTTCTTTTGTGCGGCTCCTCTATCGTGATTTTTCTGTACAGAATGTATTTTAAACTGTAAATGGGATGCGTTTCATTTTTTTTTAGCTTAACATCGCCGGGCTCTAACTCCACTCGAAATAGTGGTTGGGGATTTTTTTCCCTATTTTTAATATTTGTAACATTTTTTATTTTGAAGCCCTTTTCTTCTAAAAATGTTTTTATTTCGTCTGGGTCCACGCATGAGTCAATGCCCTTTATCACAACCTGAAGACCTTTGCTGCTTTTCAGTTGGTATGTATAGAAGCTTTTTTTAAGTGCTTCAAACTTATTAATTATTTTGCGAAAATCATTCTCGTGATTAACCTGTATTTTTGTTTCGTTTATATTACCACGCTTGATTGCAGCTACGTAAAACGAATTTTCACCTATCACCGAGATTAAACTTTTTATAAGCTCACTTGAGTTTTGCTCTCTAAGATATATCGGGGGTGGCTTTGACGTTTTTATGACGTTAGGTGCTTCAGAAGATTCATCCTCCAGAATTGCAAAACGATTTTGCGAGTTTATTCTATCAAAAGATGGAACTTTCGAGGCAGAGGCTACAGCTGAAGAGGCAGGGCTGCGACCACGTTTAAGCACTGTTACATACCTGTCCATACCAACTTGCACTTGTGGTTTTTGACAAATTTTTTCTTGTTTGTTTTCCATTACGTCTTTGTTCGAGTTTATGTTGTCAATGGTAACGCTTGTATTGTTTTCTGTTGTTGTATTTATTTCCACATTGCTTACACTAGCATGAGTATCATTTATTTTTGTTGTTGTTTCATTGTTATTACTCATATAGAGTTGTTTTTGTTTTTTTCACCGTTTTTTTATTTTTAATTTTTGTTAACTGTGCTCTTTTTATTATGTATAATGTTGTTACACCGAGATAATAAAAGAAAAAAGAATAAATATTTTTTTTGCACAGATTATTTGCAAGTATGTATGTGCGTACATACATACATATGTGGTATATTTTTTTACTTGTATTTTTTTTTTCTTAATTTTTTTTTTTTTTTTTTATTTTTTTATTGTTCACTTTTATATTGAGCGTCCAAATTCGCTTGTTAAATTGATTTTTTTAATATAGATTCGTTTTTTAAGTTTATTTTAATTTAAAAACATTTCAAATTTTTTTATTAAGAGTGAAAATAAAAAAAATGAAATAAAATGACAAAACCAGCGATGATTAATGCAAAACGTGTTGCATTTTTGAGTAATATAATGTGGCATCATAAATATTCAGAGTTGATTTATTAAAAGTTAGCAGACGGATAAAATTTGTTATGAATAAACTCTGTGCTAACAAGCTGTTAAGCTTAATCGGCGTTCTAGTTAGCAGCTCGTTGTACGTAGTGTACAAGCTGTGGCTAACTTTTTGTTTTGAATACGGCTGAAAATGTTTAGTACATTCAAATTAATTCTTTCTGGATATAAATAATTAATTTGAATATTTTTAGTTTATTAAGAAGTGGGATGAGTTTGTAAAAATACAAAAGTTGTTAGTAAGCATAAAAACAAATTTATTCATTTTTTCTAATTATTTTCTATTATTTTAGTATGTAGTATATACTTGTATACTACATACTAATTTATTTAAGAATTTTAATTAAATTAAAGTAAAACCTTCTGTATGTTTATGTTATACTAATGAGGAGAGAACCCCTGCCCCCGGCCAAAGGCCGGCTATGCAGAGAATCTTTAGTTAGCGATGCCGGCATTTGTTATACATAGGGAAGAAACCCCTAGCGACTGCCGATGTCCGGCTATGCAAGGAAGCTTTAGTAAGCGAAGTCGGTGTTTTTTATACGATGGAGAAGTCGATCCTTGCGTCCGGCCAAAGGCTGGTTATGAAGAGAAGTTTTTTTTCGATGCTGGTGTTTGTTGTTTTATAAAATTTGTATTACACTTTTATTTAAATAAACTACATTCTTTGCCATTGCACTTCCGTAACATTCCGAAATAAAATGAAAAAAAAACTGTAACGTGAGCTTGAGTTTAAAATTTTGAATATTCAGAAAAATCTGGGAACAAATCTAGTTTACCGACGCAGCTCCAATTAAAAATAAAGTACCCAGGGTGATAGAAAATGGAAAACTAAGAAGAAAAAATTATATAAGATAGTTGGGGCAAACGCTTAGTTTTCGAGTTATGGACGTTTAAAGTTTTTATATAAATATGCGATTTTCCACTACAATTCTAAACATATATGTCCAATATTGGTATCATTTTAAAGCTCTTGAACAGATTTTTATGAATATACAAGATTTATTTCAAAATTTTAAATTCTTTAGCTCACATAACAGTTTTTTTCATTTTACGTCAAAATGTAACGGAAGTGCACTAGGAAAGTATATGTATAGTTAATTTAAATAAGTGTAATACAAATTTTATAAAATAAAATATACCAACGTCGCAAAAAAACTTCCCGGAATAGCCGGCCTTCGGCCAGGCGCAAGGATTTTCTCCCCTATGGTATAAAAAAAATACCGGCTTCCTAACTAAAGATTCTCTGCATTGCCGGCCTTCGGCCGGGCGCAAAGATTTTCTACTCCATGGTATAAAAAATACCAGCTACGCTAACTAAAGTTTTCTGCATTGCCGGCCTTCGGCCGGGCGCAAGGATTTTATCCCCTAAGGTATAAAAAAATACCGGCTTCGCTAACTAAAGCTAATCTGCATAGCCGGCCTTTGCTCGGGCCCTAGGATTCTCTTTTTTTATTATACCATATACCGACATCGCTTACTAAAACTTCTCAGAATATCAATTAAAACGGTGATAAACAATAAAAATAAAGTAAAGAACAACAGGAAAACATATACACATACAGATCTAGTGAGAAGCTTTGCAATGATACCAATATTAGCCATATACATTGGGAAATGTAGTGCAAAATCAAATATTTATATGAAAACTTTAAATGTCCATAACTTGAAAACTAAGCGTTCGCGCCAACTTCCTTATTTAATTTTTTCTTCTTATTTTTCCATTTTCTATTACTCTAGGTTATTTTTTTTTACTTGGAGCTGCGTCGGTAAACTAGATCTAAGCCAAAATCTGTTCAAGAGCTTTAAAATGATATAAATATTGGCCATATATGTAGGTACGTTTAAAATTGTAGTGGAAAATCGCATATTTATATGAAAATTTTAAACGTCCATAACTCGAAAACTAAGCGTTTGCGCCAATTTTTTATTTTATTTTATCTTCTTATTTTTCCATTTTCTATCACCCTAGGTCCTTTTTTTATTTAGAGCTGCATCGGTAAACTAGATTTGTTCCAAGTTATATTTTTATTTCTAAATTTAAATAGTTTCATATAAGTCAGCATTGCCACAAATAATAATTACGTATGTATTCTAAAACTGTAACAACTTTTGACGGCGCGGAACAAATAGTTAATTTTTTTTAACAATAGATGCATTTTGTCAGTCTGATGCCGAGTTGATATTTTTATAAATTCTCTAAATAATATTATTTTTAAGCCACTGACATTCCTTATTTTCTTTCCAAGTATATTCATCATTTTTATAAATTTCTTTTTTCCAAATTGGTACACGCTTTTTAAGATCTTCAATTGCAGTCGCGACAGCATCCAATGATGTTTTTCGATGTGGCGAAGAAATAGCTATCACGACACTGGCTTCTCGATTTCCAACTAAACCCAAACGGTGGCAAATAGCTACATTTGCAATATCCGGCCATTGACATCTTAGCTCTTCACAAACAAGTTGAATTTGTTTTACTGCCATTGGCTCGTAAGCTTCATATTCTAGAGATAATACCTGTAAATAAGGTGTTGAAAGTAAATTAATTTTTTTTAACCATGATTTTCTAGTACCTTTTTTTCTTCAAATGAATCACGAGTCGTACCTACAAAAATTGATATAGCTCCACAAGAGGCCGCCGACACTATGTTGCTAATCTCATTACCATCTAACGCTTCTCGTGCAAGTACCAAATGATTCATGTTAACAGCGTTTTTGCTTTAATCACACTTTATTTAACTAATTATCCGCCGCTTATTGGAGGAATTACACCAATTTCGTCCCCTTCTTTTAATAGAAGTTCCGTCCGCAAGTCTTCACAATAATTTTCGTTAATTGCTAATATCAAACTTTCCCGTATTACTTCTAACTTAAACTCTTTGCAAATTCGATTTAATAGATCGGAGGCGACTATCTTCTCATTATTTAATTGATAAGTGGCTTCGGTTACCCCAGATATTTCACGTGACTTTGCAAAAAAAAGCACTCGAACAGTTACCGATGTCATGTTAGTACTAGTACACAGATATGTATATTTGTTAAATATACTGATGATACCTCATATCTCACCTTTAAAAAATATTTCCTACAAGAAATAGCTTATTAAAACAAATATGTACATACAAAACCAAGGCCTATCCAATGTAGGGATGGGCAAATTGAAAAAATTTATCGATATATATCGTATCGATATTTTTTAAGAGTATCGATATATATCAATTAAAAATATCGATATATCGATGTATCGAACGTATTAATATACCTATGACAATACATTTTTACATAGGCACAAACGTATTACATATTACAAAAAAAATTTAAAAAAAGTAAAGAATACAAAAAAGTTTTTACTTATTCGCCATATGAAATTTAAAAACAATAATTAGGATTATATAATGCCGGATTATATACTGCCGGTAAACAAAACTTGTGGCACATACTATAGAAGTAAACTGTTCAATATTTTATTATTAATATATAAGAACATGCTCAAATAAAAAAAAAACAAAATATTTTTTTTTATTATTAACATTCCAACTTTCATGAGTCGATTATTTGCATAATTCTTGGAACCCTTTCCAGAATATTTTTTCCGCGCTTATTTTTTTGTTGTCATCTCTTAAAAAACCAAGACAAAACTGACCCGTGTAATCTATGAAAATCTACAATGGAAAAACGCCTTTATTTTCTTAATATTAGTTTAAAACAAGTTAGAGTGCTATATTCGGCTGTGCCGAATCTTTGATACCCTCCACCGACAGGAGTGGGCTCTATATGATAAATACATACATATATATTATTAACTAAACTTCACAAAAACGAGCGTCAGCATTAAAATTAGTTGCGGTTTAGACATGAATTAAATTATTGACCGACAATAAGAAAATTTTATGCGTTTCTTGTTAGGACTTTGAACTGGCTTGAGTAAAATATCATTATTCGTAAAAGTTTTAGCCGAACTAAAATAATTTTTAGGAGGGTTATTTATATTGGACCTGTGGTAAATTATGGCCCAATCATCCCAAAATTCTGAAAACTGATTTCTAGTATTACAAAATATAAATTAGAATAAATTTCAATACAGCAGTGTAATTAGTTTTAGCGTTAACAGAAAATTTCGCAAATTTGCATGATATTTTTTCTGGCCATATGAATTTAAGTAAGACATTTTACCGCAATATCTATATCTGTGATGGTTTAAGGCGAATTTTATTATTTTCCCAAAGTGAGCTTTATTTGGTTTTAGGCGCAATAAACTGTTTTCCGGGAGTAGGGTTTATATGAGGACTAGTTTAAATTATGGACCGATCTTCAAAAAATTTTACAGTGTGATTTCTGGTCCTATAAAACTATGACGTACCAAATTTAAGTATCCTAGCGTTATTAATTGCGGTTTTAGGCGTACTAAACTGTTTTCCGGGAGTAGGGTTTATATGGGGACTAGTGTAAATTATGGACCGATCTTCAACAAATTTTACAGTGTGATTTCTGGTCCTATAAAACTATGACGTACCAAATTTAAGTATCCTAGCGTTATTAATTGCGGTTTTAGGCGTACTAAACTGTTTTCCGGGAGTAGGGTTTATATGGGGACTAGTGTAAATTATGGACCGATCTTCAAAAAATTTTACAGTGTGATTTCTGGTCGTATAAAACTATGACGTACCAAATTTAAGTATCCTAGCGTTATTAATTGCGGTTTTAGGCGTACTAAACTTTTTTCCGGAGGTAGGGTTTATATGGGGCCTAGTGTAAATTATGGACCGATCGTCAAAAAATTTTACAGTGTGCTTTCTGGTCCTATAAAACTATGACGTACCAAATTTACGTATCCTAGCGTTATTAATTGCGGTTTTAGGCGTACTAAACTGTTTTCCGGAGGTAGGGTTTATATAGGGCCTAGTGTAAATTATGGACCGATCTTCAAAAAATTTTACAGTGTGATATCTGGTCCTATAAAACTATGACGTACCAAATTTAAGTATCCTAGCGTTATTAATTGCGGTTTTAGGCGTACTAAACTGTTTTCCGGGAGTAGGGTTTATATGGGGACTAGTGTAAATTATGGACCGATCTTCAAAAAATTTTACAGTGTGATTTCTGATCCTATAAAACTGTGACGTACCAAATTTAAGTATGCTAGCGTTATTTATTGCGGCTTTAGGCGTACTAAGCGGTTTTCCTCGAAATGGGTTTATATGGGGCCTATGGTAAATTATGGACCGATCGTCACGAAATTTACCAGTATGATTTGCAGTCGTACAAACCAAATTCGAGCAAAATTTTATGTCATTCCGTGCATTAATAAACCATTTATGTTAGTTTTTGTGTCAAAATTATCAATTTTTTCAGGGTGGTGGTTCCACATTTTGATTCATAGCTCTGATCCTACTGAACCGATGTTGCTGGATTTTAATCCCAAGCTGCTTAGGATAACTACAAGCAATTTGAGACCAAGTTTGTTCTTTTCTTTTGCGTTTTTCAAAAGTGAGCGTGTTTTCAACAGACGGACAGACAGACGGACATGTCTAAATCGACTTAGAATTACTCCAGGATCCAGAATATATATACTTTATGGGGTCTTAGATATATAATAAAAAAGTTTCACACGGAATGACAAACTTAGTATACCCTTATTCACCACAGTGGTGGTGGAGGGTATAAAAAAACCTATGATGCAATTCTTAAAAAACAACAGTATTGTAAGCAGTTGAGCAACGGTTAAAATGTTGAATTTTATTATAAAGTGATCTTAAAAATATCGAATTCGATAGTCGTAGATAAATATCGATGTATCGATATATCGGTATTTTTAATATCGGCGAATATATCGATTATAATTTTTTTAAATATCGATATTTTGATATATCGATATTTTTTGCCCATCCCTAATCCAATGGATAGACCTTGTACAAAACCTATATAATAACACTCTTGCAACAATTTTATATTAAATTGTTGCTGTCGGCGCGTTGCCACAGTGGCGGTTTTCGTACAAATATTTTCTAACATTTTCTCTTATACTTAATTTTGTTTCGGCATCATTTTTATTTACGTGTTTGATCATCATAGTATGTTTTTCAAACGTTTTAGTTTTTTTGTACTTTTTTAAAAAATTTTCTTAGAAATATTTTGAATTTATATATTATTATAATTAAAAATGTAGTTAATATTAAAAATAGAGAAAAAAATCCCCAGTCACTATTTCGAGTGGAGTTAGAACCCGGCGACGTTAAGCTTAAAAAAAACGAAACTCATCCCATTTACAGTCTGAAATATATCCTGTATACGAAAATAACGATAGATGAGCCGCACAAAAGGAACGGTATCGTGCAATGTTTAAACTGCCAAGAATTTGGTCACACTAAGGCATACTGCCATTTAACCCCTGTTTGCGTTGTATGTGGAGAATTGCATGGTACAGCTCTCTGCGATAAGTCTAAAAACGACCCTAATGTAAAAAAAATGCAGCAACTGTGGTGGTAATCACACTGCCAACTATAGAGGATGCCCTGTATACTCTATCGTCAAGCGCACGGTTGGACCGAAACCTAATCCACCTCAAATTCAGGAAACACATCAAGATAATACTAATCACATTCAGGTACCGCAGCCTAGTAATAACAGAACTTCCTACGCTAACGTCCTAAAATCAAACCATATGCCAATGCAAGGTGATTTGCCAAATATTGATGAGACCCCAGTTTCTAATTTAAGTCGTCTAGAAAAAACCATGGAAACACTAGTACAAACAGTAACAAACCCTGCAATAAGACTACTAGTGAAATGACCACTATATTGGATAAAGTTTCTATTAGTTTATTAAGAGTAAAATGAAAAAAACTAACCGAAACTCTTGTGTACATGTGATTTTGCCTCTCTTTCTAACTAATTAATTCCACTCGACTACGGAACATATATCTGTACTGCTTACTACTATGCTTTATATTAGTTAGTAATCGCGGAAATAATGGTTAACACTAACAAGTTAGTCATAACGTAAATAGAGGTTAGCACTAACTAGTTATTCATAGCGTAAAAATTGGTTAGTACTAACCTTTATAAAAAAAACGTTTTTTTTTATATTAGTTTTAAAAAAATTTTTATTAAAAAAATATAATCAAGCAGGCTTTATTAAAGTTTATAATAGTTGTGGGTGTGGAACCACGTAACGTCACTTCTGTGGCTGCTCTATAACGTTCCTTTCTTAAATGGGTCTGTAAAGAAATATTATTTTGTTAACAATTTGTGACTAAAAAGCCGAATACATACATGCATACATACTTGAAAAGTCATCAGGATTTTAAATATTTGGTATAATTTGGTCCTTAATTATCACCACCAAATCTTTAACGAGTATCCCGGCCAAAGCAACCACCCGAATGACCGATACCTGTTTGAAGACCACTTCTTTTAACACGACTGTTTCGTACATGACCTGTTATTTCCAGAAAATTTACCACCACGTTTTCTGGAGCCGCCATCAGTATGCCCTCCTTTACTTTAATAAGCAACGTTGTTGCAAAGAAGATAAGCAAATTTATTTTTAAACAACATGGCAAATAACTTTTGTAATATTTAATTTAAACCACAGAACTAACATTTAAGCAATTACATATTTTTACAAGAGTCGACAGGCCACGCGTGTGAAAAAATTATATTTAAAAATTGGCATTATTTAGGTTGTGTTATTTGTTAGAGTGGAGCAACGAATGTAAAATTGTTGCAAGTGTATTAGTAAATTGTTTTTTTTTTTTGGTTTTGGTTATGCATTTCTTGTAGGGAACTTTACGAATACAATGGGAAATATGATGCAGGAAATGTTAAGAATGCAATCGATGTTATTGCAAGCTGTACTTAACAAGCCATGAATTGTTTAAAAATTTGTTTTTGGAACGCAAACGGCATTCGCCAAAATAAAAATTAACTTGAATACTTTCTTATGCTATGTTCATACGACGATAAAAACCACTCGTTTCGCTCTCTGAAACTCGATTGCCAAACACGCTGTTCATACGATTCATTCTTGTTTCATGTTGACATTTTTTTTGTGTTGTTAGTGTGATTTTATTTAAAATAGATTAAAATGTAAGTAAAAATTCAAAATATATTATTTAAAACTTTTATTAATATTATTATTTAATTATTTTCACTTTATTTTATTTAACATGAATTTTTATTTTGTTTTTTTCATTGTTTTGATTTTTTTTTTGAGAGCTAGTTCAGATGAACTAACGATAATTGTTATCAAAATTGGAGATGATAGTATATTTTTCCTGTTTCGCAACATGTTTCAAAATGAAACGACCTGTTTCGCTCTCAAAATTTTGTATGGCAAAACATGTTGTTTCAATCATGTTTGGGGCGCGAAACAGGAATGGGAGAGCGAAACACGAATATTGCTGTCCGTGTGAACATGGTATTAAAAGTAAACAAATTGATGTAATGATGGTTTCTGAAACTCATTTGACCCCAAGAAATACGTTTAAAACTAATGGTTATATATTATATGATACCAAGGACCCTCGAGATAGAGCTTGAGGAGGTTCTGCTATTTTGATAAAAGCCCAAATCAAACACTACTTAAAGTGTGATCATCGTGAAGATTATCTGCAAGCAACGAACATTTGTGTTGAAGAGCTAAATCGAAACTTTGTACTTTCATCTTTATACTCTCCACCTAGATTTTCAATATCAGAAAGCCAATATTATAAATATTTTAAATCATTAGGATCCTGTTTCCTAGCCGCTGGCGATTACAACGCTAAACATACCTTCTGGGGGTCACGGCTCATTACACCAAAGGGTCGTGTTTTGTATAATACAATGTCTAAAATGGATTTAAATGAGGTCGCGAGTGGACAACCAACTTATTGGCCTACTGATCAGCAAAAAATTCCAGATGTCATCGATTTTGGCGTGGTTAAAAACATCCCCGCAGAAACGATTCACGTTGAAGCTTCTTTAGAATTATCTTCTGATCACACACCTACAATTCTTACCATATCAAACCCTTATAGAATTGTATCTCCGTCTGGTTACTTAGTGACGTCAGCCACACAAATAAATTGGTTAAAATATAAAAAATATCTCAGTACCCACTGCACTGAAAATATTCCGCTTAAAACACCGGAGAATGTGAATCTTTCTATTGTAAGTTTTGACAATTATCTCAAACTAGCTGTTCAACATTCTAGCATAGCCCGCAAAAATATCAAAATAGTAAAATATATTCTACAGATGTCGAGCGTCTCTTGACTGAAAAAAGGAGAGCTCGAAGAGAGTGGCAATTGCACAGATCCCCTCAACTTAAAAATTTACTAAAAGAGTGCACAAAAAGGCTAAGAAACTTACTGCAGTCTCAAAAAACGGCTTCTCTGGAAAAATATCTTAAGGAACTTGATGCAACTCCTCAATCTGATTACTCATTATGGCGTGCAGCTAGAAATCTTAAAAGACCAGTTATCACTAAACCGCCATTAAGAAACTTAAATGGAAGTTGGGCACGAAATGACATAGAAAAAGGAAATATTTTTGTTAATCATTTGAAAACCGTATTTACCCCTCATGCATCTTTCGATACTGCGGTCGAGTTACCACCTTTTGCTGTTAGATCAGCTGTTCCACTAAGATTTGAGATAAGAGTAATCGAGAAGGCTATTCATGATTTAAACCCCAAGAAAGTCCCTGGTTTTGATAAGATCAGTAACAAAATGCTTTTAGAGCTACCCAGCATAGCAAAGAAAATTATTCTACTAATTTTTAATGCTATTTTACGCCTTGAATACTACCCACAAGAGTGGAAAGTATCCTTAGTTACCATGATACCTAAACCAGGAAAGGATCCCACAAAAGTTGAGTCATATAGACCTATAAGCTTATTGTCTAATATATCAAAGCTATTTAAGAAACTACTAGTGTCAAAAATAACGCCGATTTTAAATGAAAACAGGTGTATTCCCAATCATCAATTCGGTTTTAGAAGAAAACACAGCACAATTGAACAAACTCATCGAATAGTAAATGTCATAAGAAAAGAATTTGAAGAAAAAAAAATATTGCTCAGCACTCTTCATCGATGTGTCTCAAGCTTTTGATAAAGTCTGGCATGAAGGATTACTACTGAAATTGCAGCAAAACTTACCAGCAAACATACACAAGCTGTTAGAAAGCTACTTAGTCGGTCGTCAATTTATTATTAAAGAAGGCGATTTTTTAAGTTCTCCTCAGCCAATTAACGCTGGAGTCCCACAAGGCAGCATCCTGGGCCCTCTATTATACTTAATTTATACTTCGGACTTGCCAACAAACACATTAGTAAAAACTATGACAACGAAATATGCAGTAAAATATTTAAAAAGGCTGGAACTGCACCCAAATCCATTAGCTAGAAATATTTTAAATTATGGTGGCCACACTCGCTTAAGAAGAAGAGACACTGCAGCACTCACCCAAACAGATGAGCGATAAACACCTACATATGTGAACAGATACCGTGATGACGAAATCTTTTTTGTTTGGCACTGGCAGGACATAAAGCAAATATTAGGATAAGATTTTATTAATTATTGTTAGTTCATATTTAATATATGAAGATTCAATAAACAAATACTGAAAAAAAAATATATTATGGAATTGTGGGGATTTTTGAAACAAGACATTGTTAATAAAAAATATTACGCAATGGCAACGCTGATTTATACAGGCGAAAAATTAATAAGTATGAGAAGGAGAACTGCATGTTAAATTGCATAGTGCAGGGTTGCATATTTGGCCTTTTAACATATAAATGTCATTTTATTATTGTGAATCCCCGCGTACTAAAATAAAATTCATCACAAAATTCAGTGGAAGCAACATCGTCCACATTCACATCTGGCAACACTAGAAACAAAAGTAGAATTATCTCTACTAAAAAAAATGTTTAATAAAATAGAAATATTAGAAGAGAGGGAAAAAAAAGTTAGACTAGAGTCAGTTAAATGGGAGGAAAAAATGTACAGCTTAGAAGTAGAAAAGAAAATAATATTAGAAAAGATTTCAAATTATAATGAAAAAGTTAAAAATGAAATTTTGAAGTTTTTAAAAAGAGTTAATAATTCCAAATAAATCATTTTTGCTTTCTCTTCTTCATCGTCATTTGAAATTTTTTCTTATATTCGTTGTTTATAGTTATTATATCGTTTATAATTAATACATATTTAGCTACATTTATTGTTTGTTTATATTTTAATAAAATAAATTGAAAAGAATATTATTTATAAAAACTGTCCTTTTTATTATGGAATACGGACAATGTAAGCTAAGAGCATAGCATATTTTTTTAGTATCATCTATCATATCATCCAAAATAGTTTAATTTTGGGGATATTGCCGATCTTCTTTTAAATTTTTAAGGGCAATGTCCATTTTTGGTTAATTTTGTAATTTTTCTCGTTTAAGTAATTGTGAAGTATACAGCATGTTTTTATTAAAATATTTGCATTTTTTGAATCGTTATCGATTCCTTTTCCTATTCGCCGGAAACGAGCCTTAAGATGACCGATTGCGTTTTCCACAACGCGTCTTGCCTTTGAAAGATAATAATTTAACGATTTCTTTCGAATGTCGTTTTCAGCAATAAATGGATACGGCTTCATAAGGTTTTTAGAAAAACAAGACTCATTTTACTGCATTTGTTTGTGTAGAAAATTATAGAGATGTAAAAAACAATATCTACAAAAGCGATTGCACGAAAGACAACTCTGCAAAAAATCAGCAGGCGTTTCGCGCAGACCTACTTATTGGACGATGTAAAAAACATTTACATCTTTTCTTTAGGTCAACATGTTAACATTCTAAGAAGTAAAATTACTATTAAATGTATGTCCACAAATATAATGGATAAGCTAATTGATATTTCACGCGTAAAAGGAATTTGCTTGTGTGTTCCTTATTATAACCCTTATTCTCCACATTTGAAATGTTCACGGCTTTAAAAGTTCATAAACTATATAAAATGGTTAAACATGGATTTGCAGGCTGAAACAATTAATGCTAAAAGTATGATTGACGCTTTAAGAATTATATTTAAACCAGCAGTCATACAAGAAATTTAAAAACATATATTGATAATATTTTGGATTAACTGAATGATCAAAATTTCCCTTTTCTTTAAGAACGTATATTTTTGGTCAGAATTTGAAAGATAATTACCAAATTGTAAAATTGATTAAAATACACTTGCGCGATTATCTATGCTAATATGAATTTAAAATACCAATTAATAAGATACAAATAATACCCACTGATAAATAATAATAAAACTTAATAATTTATTTAAAAATAATTCATTTGGGGGCTTTTTATTTTTAGAAGGGATAATTAAAGAAATTTTGATATTAAATTTGCGATTGGAGAAAAATGTATTTGGCAACCCTATACTAAATTAACAAAAACATTTGAGTCGAAAAAAATTTTTCTTAGAATCAGCGTTACCGTTGTATATTTCCAAAAAGTACAAAAAAAAAGGGGGATATCTACAAAAAAAAAACTGGCACCAAAAAGGGGATATCAAAATAATAAAGGGCGCCTCTTTTAAAATCAAAATAACTATGCCAATTTACATTTTTCCAAGTATTTTTTTAATAATTTATTTAACAATTCAGATAAAAACAAATAAGAAAACATTATATATTAACACTGATCGGCAAAAAATGTCGGAGGCAAGAACTTTGTTATGGGATTTAAATTAATTTTAGCATGCCGAATCCAAATCTCTTTACAAATTGGTTCAATCGTGGTGATAAATGTTAACACTGAAAGTGCCTTATAAGAAAAATTAAAAAAAACTTTAATAGAAATCAAAATATAAAAACATTGAAAAAAGACAAAAAACTTAAAAAGAAACAAATTTAAAAAAAAAACAAATAAAAGAAATAAAGAATTAAAGAAATAAAACGGTACATGTACCATGAGAAATAAGGAAAACAAAAACAAAAATTTATTAAAAACTTGAAAAAAACAACATTAAAACAAAAAAAAACTTTATAAATCATATTAAAAAAAATTAACAATGAAGAATACATCTTCAAATTTGTATTTGAGTCCTAAATATAAAAATTTAATGAGTGATGTTAGTGAAAGTGTTGAAAAAATTTGCCGAAGGTAAGAGAAGTTATAGTTTCTGATGCAGTGGAGAACTTGACGCTGTTCAATAAGATTTTAAGAGATATGTAAAAATGTTGCACTACCAATGAATTAATTAAAATGTAAGCACTTGTTTTATTTTACTTTATAAATTTCAGATGTCTTTCCCAAGAATTTAAGAGGGTCCTCGGGTTTAAGAAAGGCTTTGGACAAAAGCAACCACAGTCAAAAACAAAAAATGTATTTTTAGAAAAATTAAGAAAAAAAAATATTTAATTTTTTGAAAATAATTAATGTTATTTTGCACAAAATTTTTAAAATATATATTTAAAAAAAATTAAAAACAATATTTTTTTGGAAATTATGTACCAGCCAACTACGGCTGGTTTATACATCAGGACTTATTAGTCAGCTCTGACGATATTTACATCAGCTCTGATTAGTCAGCTCTGACGATATTTACATCAGCTCTGATTAATCAGCTCTGACGATATTCACATCAGCTCTGATTAATCAGCTCTGACGATATTTACATCAATACTGATTAGTAAAATACTGTGGAGTGAGCAGTTCAGATATATAATTTACTAGTTCACGAAGTTCACAAGTATGAGAGGGAAACAAAATCACACGTACACGAATTTTTACATCAGTTTTTTCATATTGCCCTTAATAAAATGATAGAAACTTCTGATGTATAAACCCATCAGCAAGGAACATCAGATGATGCATCAAATGACCGTCATCGTTCTTGTAATAATCATTATCGAGTTAAAACGCAGTGTATTCAGTGCTGCCACGACTAATGTAATTTTTACAACCAAAATTTTTGAAAAAGTTACCAAATGTAAAAAATATAAATAAATTATAAATGCCTTTTGTTAATTGAGAAAAACATGAAAATTTATTTTAAGTTGCATTGTAAGACAAACGTTATTTGCACTTAATATGAAAATATTAATAACAAATTAAGAAAACAAAACAAGAAATGTAATTCTTGTACATATTAAAACATAAGGATAAACTTAAATTAAAAGGTTTTATTTATTTGAGACCTTTTTCATGAAAAAATTTTTATTTTGTATGAGATTTGTTCTGTTTTCACAACGTGTAGTAAAATTTATATGAAAAGCACTCAGTTTTTTATAACTTTTACTACACGTTCAATTACTTGTGTTGTGAAAACAGCACATTAAGCCCGTCAAATTTGCATACAAAATTCAGTATATTGGAAGCTAATAAATTGAGTTTTTTGAATATGTCCTTTACAATAAACGAAATTTGTACTTCACAGTTATAAATAACAACAAATGAAAAAATTAAATTATATTCCGCTTTTTAACTGTAAGTGGCTGGGTTGTGAAATGTGGATATTTTTAAATTCTTTTGGCGATGATTATTTACGTTTGGCGATATGGCGATGGTCTTGGCGAAATTGGAAACTGTTGGCGATATGCGATATGGAGTTTTTGTGAATTTAATCTAAAATATTATTAAAATGGGTATACCTTATTTCCCTTGTTTGTAAATTGTATGTTAAAATTATGTTTAATTGTAATTATTACTGGTTCGAAATTTTTCTATTTGAAATATTTTGTGAATCATTGTATAATATTATAACGAACATAATCAAATTCGATTTCAGAACGTTAATTCAATGGGCGAAAATGTTGACAGTCAAAGGATTTTTTTTAAAAGTTAAAAATATTGCCAAATTATTATATATTTTCTTGCAGTTGATTCCGTAAGTTCCCAAATTGTAGATTTTTAAAATGTTTATGTGTTTATCAATATTAAAATATACTACTGGAAATAGTGCAAATTTAGAACATTTTCCTTATATTCAAGGTTTAAGAAACACCAAATCTACTTTTGGGTACTCTTTCAGTCATTTTTTGGAATCGATTCCGCGTGATATATGCACTTTCTACTTTAAGTACCACTTATCTTTACTACTCTTAAAATCAGAAAAACTACGCTCATTAAAAAAAATTAATTGAAAATCTCCATCGATAAAACTGCATTTGATTTCAATTTCATATAAAAATCACATTTGGCAATTTTTTTCTTAGCAAAAATCCTAAAAAATATCAGGAAGCTGTAACGATAAAGTATAAAAAACTTCCGTTCATTTTAATCAAATAATGAGAAAATCGTTGTGCAGAGTTCGAAGTCGTAAATAATTTTCTTCGAATCCATATACGCAATAACCCCCCATGTAAATAAAAAGGTTCAAAATTTAAAAAATCTAAATTGCAACTGTATCAAGAAAAACATTTTCATACGTATTTTATATGTTAAAAAAAAAGTAACCAAAATAAAAAAAATATTCACATCTCCACATTGAGAAAAAAAAACCAATTTTGGTTAGAAATAACCAAAAGCGGCAGGCCTAGTCAAAAACACGAAAAACAACAGGGTATCATTGTACAACTACACAAGGTAGACTTATTGTCGCAGATGTTTGTCAAGTTAAACCCCAAATGTTAAAAAATGTTCATGTTTGTTTACATATAGTTCCTGCGCGCCATTTTATTCCTTTACGTGTTTTTTTTCAATTTGTGTTTTATTTAGTTTTGCTGAAGGCACAGTTTTGATCTTTTTATGACGTCTCGGTAGAATATACAAAAACAGATCGCCTATTGTTTTTGTTGTAGCAACGAGTTTACCTTGCATAGTTGTACCCAAGGCGAATTCAACTACAGGTTGTGTCGAAACATCTGATTTGGCAGTTCGACCCATTTTGTTTTGATTTGTTTGTTTTTCACTCATGTAATCAGGATTCATTGCCAGATTCATTTTGAACTTTTTCGCCAAATTTGATGTCAAAAATCGCCAAAGCATTTATTTTTTAGTTTTTGACAATAGTTTATGTATTTTTAGAATAATTAAAAATATTTTTTTATAAATCCCAAAAAAAAATTTGTTCCGTATCGCTAAAATCCGCCAAAAACTCAAAAAAAGTCGCCATGATATTTTTTGTTTATGTTTTATTTAGAACAAAGTAAAAAATGATTACTGAACACAAAAAAGGTGCAATGTTTGAAAAATTTTTTATATTTGTATACTTAAAGCAACAAAAAAAGAATTTTTGCGGTAAGTATTAAACGAATATTGGATATACAAAACATTTGCATGTAGTTACAGTTCTATTATATATCTAATAGTGCGTTTCCATATAGGCGTTTTGCTCGAAAACACTTGTTGCAGCAACTCATGTGTTTTCCCATACACTTTTTGTGTGAGGAAAACATTTCAAATACAGTGTTTTGCTCCAAATCAAGGCGAATTCAACTACAGGTGTAAAGTAGCTCGAACTGTCAAAATCAGATGGCGTTTCGACACCACCTGTAGTTGAATTCGCCTTGGCTCCAAATCATGTCGAAAATGCAACACTGAGCTATCACTTAATAATGAATGAAAAATTCGAAAAAGTGACATTTGTAATGTAAGAAAAAAATATTGTGGTAAATTTGTATTGAAAATATACAATAAAAAATTTTAAACCAATTTAATTGTAAGACAAATTATAAAGCGTATTAAGACAAGTAAAATTTTGCCAAGTTTATTGTAAGTATGTATGTATGTATATATGTAATTAAAATGTTTGTTCTTAATAAATAGTATTAAAATACTATTATCTACATATGTTTTCAGATCAGTATGTCAACGATTAAGAAAAATATTAAAAAGACGCGGATTTGGTCAAGTCGTGAGGAGTCCTCATTGTGCGAACTTTGGATAACTAAAATTTATATGTTGAGGGGCGCAAGGAAGAACTCGCACCTATTGGAAGAGATTAGTTTGGAGCTGAAGGCTATGGGTGGTATATTAGTTTCAAAGGAAGAGATTAAAACGAAAATACATAATCTTACAACGAAATATAGGTATGGTAAGCTTTACGAACGTAGTACTTCAAATGTAATGAATTTTTTTAAAATAAATTAAAGAAGGAAAATGACAAAGTGGGTATTTCCGGTGGCTCTCCTTCCTCTTGGGAAATGTACCATAAAGTTCATGCTATTTTAGGGGCTTTCAAAATGAGCTATTTAAAGAATGTTGTTGAAGAGAGTATATCTGGTAAGTAGTTTATCACAGTTCTTATTGTTCCACGAAAAATAATTTAGGTTTAAGTCACCTTTTATTTTTATCTACATATACATATGTATATGTACATATACATATGTATATGTAGATAAAAATGGCAGAAAAGTTAATTGAAGTAAATAGCTTTCAGTAGATCAATAATTTTAATAATAAGTTCTTCTAGGTATAATTTGGAGATTTATTATGTTTTTTATTGCTATGAAAATCAAACTTAAAAAATGTTTCTAGCAAAAAAAAATTAAATCAACAATTGTTAAATAAAGCTAAATTAATATAAAGTAAAGTACTTAACTTATTGTACAATTGTTTTAAATGTAAAAAAATGTTGCTTATTATTAAATTTCAGATAACTCCAACACCCAAGAATCGTTTGATAACAGGGAGTTTGAGGTGTTAATAGAAGACTCTCAATCAACTTCATTGGAGGAGATGTCGACCACATTTGAAGAAATATCGGCAGCTAGTGAAGAGTTGCCTTCAACATCACAAAATTCAGTGGAAGCAACATCGTCCACATTCACATCTGGCAACACTAGAAACAAAAGTAGAATTATCTCTACTAAAAAAAATGTTTAATAAAATAGAAATATTAGAAGAGAGGGAAGAAAAAGTTAGACTAGAGTCAGTTAAATGGGAGGAAAAAATGTACAGCTTAGAAGTAGAAAAGAAAATAATATTAGAAAAGATTTCAAATTATAATGAAAAAGTTAAAAATGAAATTTTGAAGTTTTTAAAAAGAGTTAATAATTCCAAATAAATCATTTTTGCTTTCTCTTCTTCATCGTCATTTGAAATTTTTTCTTATATTCGTTGTTTATAGTTATTATATCGTTTATAATTAATACATATTTAGCTACATTTATTGTTTGTTTATATTTTAATAAAATAAATTGAAAAGAATATTATTTATAAAAACTGTCCTTTTTATTATGGAATACGGACAATGTAAGCTAAGAGCATGGCATATTTTTTTAGTATCATCTATCATATCATCCAAAATAGTTTAATTTTGGGGATATTGCCGATCTTCTTTTAAATTTTTAAGGGCAATGTCCTTAAAAATTTGTTTGTGTAGAAAATTATAGAGATGAAAAAACAATATCTACAAAAGCGATTGCACGAAAGACAACTCTGCAAAAAATCAGCAGGCATTTCGCGCAGACCTACTTATTGGACGATGTAAAAAACATTTACATCTTTTCTTTAGGTCAACATGTTAACATTCTAAGAAGTAAAATTACTATTAAATGTATGTCCACAAATATAATGGATAAGCTAATTGATATTTCACGCGTAAAAGGAATTTGCTTGTGTGTTCCTTATTATAACCCTTATTCTCCACATTTGAAATGTTCACGGCTTTAAAAGTTCATAAACTATATAAAATGGTTAAACATGGATTTGCAGGCTGAAACAATTAATGCTAAAAGTATGATTGACGCTTTAAGAATTATATTTAAACCAGCAGTCATACAAGAAATTTAAAAACATATATTGATAATATTTTGGAACGTATATTTTTGGTCAGAATTTGAAAGATAATTACCAAATTGTAAAATTGATTAAAATACACTTGCGCGATTATCTATGCTAATATGAATTTAAAATACCAATTAATAAGATACAAATAATACCCACTGATAAATAATAATAAAACTTAATAATTTATTTAAAAATAATTCATTTGGGGGCTTTTTATTTTTAGAAGGGATAATTAAAGAAATTTTGATATTAAATTTGCGATTGGAGAAAAATGTATTTGGCAACCCTATACTAAATTAACAAAAACATTTGAGTCGAAAAAAATTTTTCTTAGAATCAGCGTTACCGTTGTATATTTCCAAAAAGTACAAAAAAAAGGGGGATATCTACAAAAAAAAAACTGGCACCAAAAAGGGGATATCAAAATAATAAAGGGCGCCTCTTTTAAAATCAAAATAACTATGCCAATTTACATTTTTCCAAGTATTTTTTTAATAATTTATTTAACAATTCAGATAAAAACAAATAAGAAAACATTATATATTAACACTGATCGGCAAAAAATGTCGGAGGCAAGAACTTTGTTATGGGATTTAAATTAATTTTAGCATGCCGAATCCAAATCTCTTTACAAATTGGTTCAATCGTGGTGATAAATGTTAACAGTGAAAGTGCCTTATAAGAAAAATTAAAAAAAAACTTTAATAGAAATCAAAATATAAAAACATTGAAAAAAGACAAAAAACTTAAAAAACAAACAAATTTAAAAAAAAACAAATAAAAGAAATAAAGAATTAAAGAAATAAAACGGTACATGTACCATGAGAAATAAGGAAAACAAAAACAAAAATTTATTAAAAACTTGAAAAAAACAACATTAAAACAAAAAAAAACTTTATAAATCATATTAAAAAAAATTAACAATGAAGAATACATCTTCAAATTTGTATTTGAGTCCTAAATATAAAAATTTAATGAGTGATGTTAGTGAAAGTGTTGAAAAAATTTGCCGAAGGTAAGAGAAGTTATAGTTTCTGATGCAGTGGAGAACTTGACGCTGTTCAATAAGATTTTAAGAGATATGTAAAAATGTTGCACTACCAATGAATTAATTAAAATGTAAGCACTTGTTTTATTTTACTTTATAAATTTCAGATGTCTTTCCCAAGAATTTAAGAGGGTCCTCGGGTTTAAGAAAGGCTTTGGACAAAAGCAACCACAGTCAAAAACAAAAAATGTATTTTTAGAAAAATTAAGAAAAAAAAATATTTAATTTTTTGAAAATAATTAATGTTATTTTGCACAAAATTTTTAAAATATATATTTAAAAAAAATTAAAAACAATATTTTTTTGGAAATTATGTACCAGCCAACTACGGCTGGTTTATACATCAGGACTTATTAGTCAGCTCTGACGATATTTACATCAGCTCTGATTAGTCAGCTCTGACGATATTTACATCAGCTCTGATTAATCAGCTCTGACGATATTTACATCAGCTCTGATTAATCAGCTCTGACGATATTCACATCAGCTCTGATTAATCAGCTCTGACGATATTTACATCAATACTGATTAGTAAAATACTGTGGAGTGAGCAGTTCAGATATATAATTTACTAGTTCACGAAGTTCACAAGTATGAGAGGGAAACAAAATCACACGTACACGAATTTTTACATCAGTTTTTTCATATTGCCCTTAATAAAATGATAGAAACTTCTGATGTATAAACCCATCAGCAAGGAACATCAGATGATGCATCAAATGACCGTCATCGTTCTTGTAATAATCATTATCGAGTTAAAACGCAGTGTATTCAGTGCTGCCACGACTAATGTAATTTTTACAACCAAAATTTTTGAAAAAGTTACCAAATGTAAAAAATATAATTAAATTATAAATGCCTTTTGTTAATTGAGAAAAACATGAAAATTTATTTTAAGTTGCATTGTAAGACAAACGTTATTTGCACTTAATATGAAAATATTAATAACAAATTAAGAAAACAAAACAAGAAATGTAATTCTTGTACATATTAAAACATAAGGATAAACTTAAATTAAAAGGTTTTATTTATTTGAGACCTTTTTCATGAAAAAATTTTTATTTTGTATGAGATTTGTTCTGTTTTCACAACGTGTAGTAAAATTTATATAAAAAGCACTCAGTTTTTTATAACTTTTACTACACGTTCAATGACTTGTGTTGTGAAAACAGCACATTAAGCCCGTCAAATTTGCATACAAAATTCAGTATATTGGAAGCTAATAAATTGAGTTTTTTGAATATGTCCTTTACAATAAACGAAATTTGTACTTCACAGTTATAAATAACAACAAATGAAAAAATTAAATTATTTTCCGCTTTTTAACTGTAAGTGGCTGGGTTGTGAAATGTGGATATTTTTAAATTCTTTTGGCGATGATTATTTACGTTTGGCGATATGGCGATGGTCTTGGCGAAATTGGAAACTGTTGGCGATATGCGATATGGAGTTTTTGTGAATTTAATCTAAAATATTATTAAAATGGGTATACCTTATTTCCCTTGTTTGTAAATTGTATGTTAAAATTATGTTTAATTGTAATTATTACTGGTTCGAAATTTTTCTATTTGAAATATTTTGTGAATCATTGTATAATATTATAACGAACATAATCAAATTCGATTTCAGAACGTTAATTCAATGGGCGAAAATGTTGACAGTCAAAGGATTTTTTTTTAAAAGTTAAAAATATTGCCAAATTATTATATATTTTCTTGCAGTTGATTCCGTAAGTTCCCAAATTGTAGATTTTTAAAATGTTTATGTGTTTATCAATATTAAAATATACTACTGGAAATAGTGCAAATTTAGAACATTTTCCTTATATTCAAGGTTTAAGAAACACCAAATCTACTTTTGGGTACTCTTTCAGTCATTTTTTGGAATCGATTCCGCGTGATATATGCACTTTCTACTTTAAGTACCACTTATCTTTACTACTCTTAAAATCAGAAAAACTACGCTCATTAAAAAAAATTAACTGAAAATCTCCATCGATAAAACTGCATTTGATTTCAATTTCATATAAAAATCACATTTGGCAATTTTTTTCTTAGCAAAAATCCTAAAAAATATCAGGAAGCTGTAACGATAAAGTATAAAAAACTTCCGTTCATTTTAATCAAATAATGAGAAAATCGTTGTGCAGAGTTCGAAGTCGTAAATAATTTTCTTCGAATCCATATACGCAATAACCCCCCATGTAAATAAAAAGGTTCAAAATTTAAAAAATCTAAATTGCAACTGTATCAAGAAAAACATTTTCATACGTATTTTATATGTTAAAAAAAAAGTAACCAAAATAAAAAAAATATTCACATCTCCACATTGAGAAAAAAAAACCAATTTTGGTTAGAAATAACCAAAAGCGGCAGGCCTAGTCAAAAACACGAAAAACAACAGGGTATCATTGTACAACTACACAAGGTAGACTTATTGTCGCAGATGTTTGTCAAGTTAAACCCCAAATGTTAAAAAATCTTCATGTTTGTTTACATATAGTTCCTGCGCGCCATTTTATTCCTTTACGTGTTTTTTTTCAATTTGTGTTTTATTTAGTTTTGCTGAAGGCACAGTGTTGATCTTTTTATGACGTCTCGGTAGAATATACAAAAACAGATCGCCTATTGTTTTTGTTGTAGCAACGAGTTTACCTTGCATAGTTGTACCCAAGGCGAATTCAACTACAGGTTGTGTCGAAACATCTGATTTGGCAGTTCGACCCATTTTGTTTTGATTTGTTTGTTTTTCACTCATGTAATCAGGATTCATTGCCAGATTCATTTTGAACTTTTTCGCCAAATTTGATGTCAAAAATCGCCAAAGCATTTATTTTTTAGTTTTTGACAATAGTTTATGTATTTTTAGAATAATTAAAAATATTTTTTTATAAATCCCAAAAAAAAATTTGTTCCGTATCGCTAAAATCCGCCAAAAACTCAAAAAAAGTCGCCATGATATTTTTTGTTTATGTTTTATTTAGAACAAAGTAAAAAATGATTACTGAACACAAAAAAGGTGCAATGTTTGAAAAATTTTTTATATTTGTATACTTAAAGCAACAAAAAAAGAATTTTTGCGGTAAGTATTAAACGAATATTGGATATACAATACATTTGCATGTAGTTACAGTTCTATTATATATCTAATAGTGCGTTTCCATATAGGCGTTTTGCTCGAAAACACTTGTTGCAGCAACTCATGTGTTTTCCCATACACTTTTTGTGTGAGGAAAACATTTCAAATACAGTGTTTTGCTCCAAATCAAGGCGAATTCAACTACAGGTGTAAAGTAGCTCGAACTGTCAAAATCAGATGGCGTTTCGACACCACCTGTAGTTGAATTCGCCTTGGCTCCAAATCATGTCGAAAATGCAACACTGAGCTATCACTTAATAATGAATGAAAAATTCGAAAAAGTGACATTTGTAATGTAAGAAAAAAATATTGTGGTAAATTTGTATTGAAAATATACAATAAAAAATTTTAAACCAATTTAATTGTAAGACAAATTATAAAGCGTATTAAGACAAGTAAAATTTTGCCAAGTTTATTGTAAGTATGTATGTATGTATATATGTAATTAAAATGTTTGTTTTTAATAAATAGTATTAAAATATTATTATCTACATATGTTTTCAGATCAGTATGTCAACGATTAAGAAAAATATTAAAAAGACGCGGATTTGGTCAAGTCGTGAGGAGTCCTCATTGTGCGAACTTTGGATAACTAAAATTTATATGTTGAGGGGCGCAAGGAAGAACTCGCACCTATTGGAAGAGATTAGTTTGGAGCTGAAGGCTATGGGTGGTATATTAGTTTCAAAGGAAGAGATTAAAACGAAAATACATAATCTTACAACGAAATATAGGTATGGTAAGCTTTACGAACGTAGTACTTCAAATGTAATGAATTTTTTTAAAATAAATTAAAGAAGGAAAAGGACAAAGTGGGTATTTCCGGTGGCTCTCCTTCCTCTTGGGAAATGTACCATAAAGTTCATGCTATTTTAGGGGCTTTCAAAATGAGCTATTTAAAGAATGTTGTTGAAGAGAGTATATCTGGTAAGTAGTTTATCACAGTTCTTATTGTTCCACGAAAAATAATTTAGGTTTAAGTCACCTTTTATTTTTATCTACATATACATATGTATATGTAGATAAAAATGGCAGAAAAGTTAATTGAAGTAAATAGCTTTCAGTAGATCAATAATTTTAATAATAAGTTCTTCTAGGTATAATTTGGAGATTTATTATGTTTTTTATTGCTATGAAAATCAAACTTAAAAAATGTTTCTAGCAAAAAAAAATTAAATCAACAATTGTTAAATAAAGATAAATTAATATAAAGTAAAGTACTTAACTTATTGTACAATTGTTTTAAATGTAAAAAATGTTGCTTATTATTCAATTTCAGATAACTCCAACACCCAAGAATCGTTTGATAACAGGGAGTTTGAGGTGTTAATAGAAGACTCTCAATCAACTTCATTGGAGGAGATGTCGACCACATTTGCAGAAATATCGGCAGCTAATGAAGAGTTGCCTTCAACATCACAAAATTCAGTGGAAGCAACATCGTCCACATTCACATCTGGCAACACTAGAAACAAAAGTAGAATTATCTCTACTAAAAAAAATGTTTAATAAAATAGAAATATTAGAAGAGAGGGAAAAAAAAGTTAGACTAGAGTCAGTTAAATGGGAGGAAAAAATGTACAGCTTAGAAGTAGAAAAGAAAATAATATTAGAAAAGATTTCAAATTATAATGAAAAAGTTAAAAATGAAATTTTGAAGTTTTTAAAAAGAGTTAATAATTCCAAATAAATCATTTTTGCTTTCTCTTCTTCATCGTCATTTGAAATTTTTTCTTATATTCGTTGTTTATAGTTATTATATCGTTTATAATTAATACATATTTAGCTACATTTATTGTTTGTTTATATTTTAATAAAATAAATTGAAAAGAATATTATTTATAAAAACTGTCCTTTTTATTATGGAATACGGACAATGTAAGCTAAGAGCATAGCATATTTTTTTAGTATCATCTATCATATCATCCAAAATAGTTTAATTTTGGGGATATTGCCGATCTTCTTTTAAATTTTTAAGGGCAATGTCCATTTTTGGTTAATTTTGTAATTTTTCTCGTTTAAGTAATTGTGAAGTATACAGCATGTTTTTATTAAAATATTTGCATTTTTTGAATCGTTATCGATTCCTTTTCCTATTCGCCGGAAACGAGCCTTAAGATCACCGATTGCGTTTTCCACAACGCGTCTTGCCTTTGAAAGATAATAATTTAACGATTTCTTTCGAATGTCGTTTTCAGCAATAAATGGATACGGCTTCATAAGGTTTTTGGAAAAACAAGACTCATTTTACTGCATTTGTTTGTGTAGAAAATTATAGAGATGTAAAAAACAATATCTACAAAAGCGATTGCACGAAAGACAACTCTGCAAAAAATCAGCAGGCATTTCGCGCAGACCTACTTATTGGACGATGTAAAAAACATTTACATCTTTTCTTTAGGTCAACATGTTAACATTCTAAGAAGTAAAATTACTATTAAATGTATGTCCACAAATATAATGGATAAGCTAATTGATATTTCACGCGTAAAAGGAATTCGCTTGTGTGTTCCTTATTATAACCCTTATTCTCCACATTTGAAATGTTCACGGCTTTAAAAGTTCATAAACTATATAAAATGGTTAAACATGGATTTGCAGGCTGAAACAATTAATGCTAAAAGTATGATTGACGCTTTAAGAATTATATTTAAACCAGCAGTCATACAAGAAATTTAAAAACATATATTGATAATATTTTGGATTAACTGAATGATCAAAATTTCCCTTTTCTTTAAGAACGTATATTTTTGGTCAGAATTTGAAAGATAATTACCAAATTGTAAAATTGATTAAAATACACTTGCGCGATTATCTATGCTAATATGAATTTAAAATACCAATTAATAAGATACAAATAATACCCACTGATAAATAATAATAAAACTTAATAATTTATTTAAAAATAATTCATTTGGGGGCTTTTTATTTTTAGAAGGGATAATTAAAGAAATTTTGATATTAAATTTGCGATTGGAGAAAAATGTATTTGGCAACCCTATACTAAATTAACAAAAACATTTGAGTCGAAAAAAATTTTTCTTAGAATCAGCGTTACCGTTGTATATTTCCAAAAAGTACAAAAAAAAGGGGGATATCTACAAAAAAAAACTGGCACCAAAAAGGGGATATCAAAATAATAAAGGGCGCCTCTTTTAAAATCAAAATAACTATGCCAATTTACATTTTTCCAAGTATTTTTTTAATAATTTAGATAAAAACAAATAAGAAAACATTATATATTAACACTGATCGGCAAAAAATGTCGGAGGCAAGAACTTTGTTATGGGATTTAAATTAATTTTAGCATGCCGAATCCAAATCTCTTTACAAATTGGTTCAATCGTGGTGATAAATGTTAACAGTGAAAGTGCCTTATAAGAAAAATTAAAAAAAACTTTAATAGAAATCAAAATATAAAAACATTGAAAAAAGACAAAAAACTTAAAAAACAAACAAATTTAAAAAAAAACAAATAAAAGAAATAAAGAATTAAAGAAATAAAACGGTACATGTACCATGAGAAATAAGGAAAACAAAAACAAAAATTTATTAAAAACTTGAAAAAAACAACATTAAAACAAAAAAAAACTTTATAAATCATATTAAAAAAAATTAACAATGAAGAATACATCTTCAAATTTGTATTTGAGTCCTAAATATAAAAATTTAATGAGTGATGTTAGTGAAAGTGTTGAAAAAATTTGCCGAAGGTAAGAGAAGTTATAGTTTCTGATGCAGTGGAGAACTTGACGCTGTTCAATAAGATTTTAAGAGATATGTAAAAATGTTGCACTACCAATGAATTAATTAAAATGTAAGCACTTGTTTTATTTTACTTTATAAATTTCAGATGTCTTTCCCAAGAATTTAAGAGGGTCCTCGGGTTTAAGAAAGGCTTTGGACAAAAGCAGCCACAGTCAAAAACAAAAAATGTATTTTTAGAAAAATTAAGAAAAAAAAATATTTAATTTTTTGAAAATAATTAATGTTATTTTGCACAAAATTTTTAAAATATATATTTAAAAAAAATTAAAAACAATATTTTTTTGGAAATTATGTACCAGCCAACTACGGCTGGTTTATACATCAGGACTTATTAGTCAGCTCTGACGATATTTACATCAGGTCTGATTAGTCAGCTCTGACGATATTTACATCAGCTCTGATTAATCAGCTCTGACGATATTCACATCAGCTCTGATTAATCAGCTCTGACGATATTTACATCAATACTGATTAGTAAAATACTGTGGAGTGAGCAGTTCAGATATATAATTTACTAGTTCACGAAGTTCACAAGTATGAGAGGGAAACAAAATCACACGTACACAAATTTTTACATCAGTTTTTTCATATTGCCCTTAATAAAATGATAGAAACTTCTGATGTATAAACCCATCAGCAAGGAACATCAGATGATGCATCAAATGACCGTCATCGTTCTTGTAATAATCATTATCGAGTTAAAACGCAGTGTATTCAGTGCTGCCACGACTAATGTAATTTTTACAACCAAAATTTTTGAAAAAGTTACCAAATGTAAAAAATATAAATAAATTATAAATGCCTTTTGTTAATTGAGAAAAACATGAAAATTTATTTTAAGTTGCATTGTAAGACAAACGTTATTTGCACTTAATATGAAAATATTAATAACAAATTAAGAAAACAAATTTTTTCATGAAAAAATTTTTATTTTGTATGAGATTTCTTCTGTTTTCACAACGTGTAGTAAAATTTATATGAAAAGCACTCAGTTTTTTATAACTTTTACTACACGTTCCATTACTTGTGTTGTGAAAACAGCACATTAAGCCCGTCAAATTTGCATACAAAATTCAGTATATTGGAAGCTAATAAATTGAGTTTTTTGAATATGTCCTTTACAATAAACGAAATTTGTACTTCACAGTTATAAATAACAACAAATGAAAAAATTAAATTATTTTCCGCTTTTTAACTGTAAGTGGCTGGGTTGTGAAATGTGGATATTTTTAAATTCTTTTGGCGATGATTATTTACGTTTGGCGATATGGCGATGGTCTTGGCGAAATTGGAAACTGTTGGCGATATGCGATATGGAGTTTTTGTGAATTTAATCTAAAATATTATTAAAATGGGTATACCTTATTTCCCTTGTTTGTAAATTGTATGTTAAAATTATGTTTAATTGTAATTATTACTGGTTCGAAATTTTTCTATTTGAAATATTTTGTGAATCATTGTATAATATTATAACGAACATAATCAAATTCGATTTCAGAACGTTAATTCAATGGGCGAAAATGTTGACAGTCAAAGGATTTTTTTTTAAAAGTTAAAAATATTGCCAAATTATTATATATTTTCTTGCAGTTGATTCCGTAAGTTCCCAAATTGTAGATTTTTAAAATGTTTATGTGTTTATCAATATTAAAATATACTACTGGAAATAGTGCAAATTTAGAACATTTTCCTTATATTCAAGGTTTAAGAAACACCAAATCTACTTTTGGGTACTCTTTCAGTCATTTTTTGGAATCGATTCCGCGTGATATATGCACTTTCTACTTTAAGTACCACTTATCTTTACTACTCTTAAAATCAGAAAAACTACGCTCATTAAAAAAAATTAATTGAAAATCTCCATCGATAAAACTGCATTTGATTTCAATTTCATATAAAAATCACATTTGGCAATTTTTTTCTTAGCAAAAATCCTAAAAAATATCAGGAAGCTGTAACGATAAAGTATAAAAAACTTCCGTTCATTTTAATCAAATAATGAGAAAATCGTTGTGCAGAGTTCGAAGTCGTAAATAATTTTCTTCGAATCCATATACGCAATAACCCCCCATGTAAATAAAAAGGTTCAAAATTTAAAAAATCTAAATTGCAACTGTATCAAGAAAAACATTTTCATACGTATTTTATATGTTAAAAAAAAGTAACCAAAATAAAAAAAATATTCACATCTCCACATTGAGAAAAAAAACCAATTTTGGTTAGAAATAACCAAAAGCGGCAGGCCTAGTCAAAAACACGAAAAACAACAGGGTATCATTGTACAACTACACAAGGTAGACTTATTGTCGCAGATGTTTGTCAAGTTAAACCCCAAATGTTAAAAATGTTCATGTTTGTTTACATATAGTTCCTGCGCGCCATTTTATTCCTTTACGTGTTTTTTTTCAATTTGTGTTTTATTTAGTTTTGCTGAAGGCACAGTGTTGATCTTTTTATGACGTCTCGGTAGAATATACAAAAACAGATCGCCTATTGTTTTTGTTGTAGCAACGAGTTTACCTTGCATAGTTGTACCCAAGGCGAATTCAACTACAGGTTGTGTCGAAACATCTGATTTGGCAGTTCGACCCATTTTGTTTTGATTTGTTTGTTTTTCACTCATGTAATCAGGATTCATTGCCAGATTCATTTTGAACTTTTTCGCCAAATTTGATGTCAAAAATCGCCAAAGCATTTATTTTTTTGTTTTTGACAATAGTTTATGTATTTTTAGAATAATTAAAAATATTTTTTTATAAATCCCAAAAAAAAATTTGTTCCGTATCGCTAAAATCCGCCAAAGACTCAAAAAAAGTCGCCATGATATTTTTTGTTTATGTTTTATTTAGAACAAAGTAAAAAATGATTACTGAACACAAAAAAGGTGCAATGTTTGAAAAATTTTTTATATTTGTATACTTAAAGCAACAAAAAAAGAATTTTTGCGGTAAGTATTAAACGAATATTGGATATACAATACATTTGCATGTAGTTGCAGTTCTATTATATATCTAATAGTGCGTTTCCATATAGGCGTTTTGCTCGAAAACACTTGTTGCAGCAACTCATGTGTTTTCCCATACACTTTTTGTGTGAGGAAAACATTTCAAATACAGTGTTTTGCTCCAAATCAAGGCGAATTCAACTACAGGTGTAAAGTAGCTCGAACTGTCAAAATCAGATGGCGTTTCGACACCACCTGTAGTTGAATTCGCCTTGGCTCCAAATCATGTCGAAAATGCAACACTGAGCTATCACTTAATAATGAATGAAAAATTCGAAAAAGTGACATTTGTAATGTAAGAAAAAAATATTGTGGTAAATTTGTATTGAAAATATACAATAAAAAATTTTAAACCAATTTAATTGTAAGACAAATTATAAAGCGTATTAAGACAAGTAAAATTTTGCCAAGTTTATTGTAAGTATGTATGTATGTATATATGTAATTAAAATGTTTGTTTTTAATAAATAGTATTAAAATATTATTATCTACATATGTTTTCAGATCAGTATGTCAACGATTAAGAAAAATATTAAAAAGACGCGGATTTGGTCAAGTCGTGAGGAGTCCTCATTGTGCGAACTTTGGATAACTAAAATTTATATGTTGAGGGGCGCAAGGAAGAACTCGCACCTATTGGAAGAGATTAGTTTGGAGCTGAAGGCTATGGGTGGTATATTAGTTTCAAAGGAAGAGATTAAAACGAAAATACATAATCTTACAACGAAATATAGGTATGGTAAGCTTTACGAACGTAGTACTTCAAATGTAATGAATTTTTTTAAAATAAATTAAAGAAGGAAAAGGACAAAGTGGGTATTTCCGGTGGCTCTCCTTCCTCTTGGGAAATGTACCATAAAGTTCATGCTATTTTAGGGGCTTTCAAAATGAGCTATTTAAAGAATGTTGTTGAAGAGAGTATATCTGGTAAGTAGTTAATCACAGTTCTTATTGTTCCACGAAAAATAATTTAGGTTTAAGTCACCTTTTATTTTTATCTACATATACATATGTATATGTAGATAAAAATGGCAGAAAAGTTAATTGAAGTAAATAGCTTTCATTAGATCAATAATCTTAATAATAAGTTCTTCTAGGTATAATTTGGAGATTTATTATGTTTTTTATTGCTATGAAAATCAAACTTAAAAAATGTTTCTAGCAAAAAAAAATTAAATCAACAATTGTTAAATAAAGATAAATTAATATAAAGTAAAGTACTTAACTTATTGTACAATTGTTTTAAATGTAAAAAATGTTGCTTATTATTCAATTTCAGATAACTCCAACACCCAAGAATCGTTTGATAACAGGGAGTTTGAGGTGTTAATAGAAGACTCTCAATCAACTTCATTGGAGGAGATGTCGACCACATTTGAAGAAATATCGGCAGCTAGTGAAGAGTTGCCTTCAACATCACAAAATTCAGTGGAAGCAACATCGTCCACATTCACATCTGGCAACACTAGAAACAAAAGTAGAATTATCTCTACTAAAAAAAATGTTTAATAAAATAGAAATATTAGAAGAGAGGGAAGAAAAAGTTAGACTAGAGTCAGTTAAATGGGAGGAAAAAATGTACAGCTTAGAAGTAGAAAATAAAATAATATTAGAAAAGATTTCAAATTATAATGAAAAAGTTAAAAATGAAATTTTGAAGTTTTTAAAAAGAGTTAATAATTCCAAATAAATCATTTTTGCTTTCTCTTCTTCATCGTCATTTGAAATTTTTTCTTATATTCGTTGTTTATAGTTATTATATCGTTTATAATTAATACATATTTAGCTACATTTATTGTTTGTTTATATTTTAATAAAATAAATTGAAAAGAATATTATTTATAAAAACTGTCCTTTTTATTATGGAATACGGACAATGTAAGCTAAGAGCATGGCATATTTTTTTAGTATCATCTATCATATCATCCAATATAGTTTAATTTTGGGGATATTGCCGATCTTCTTTTAAATTTTTAAGGGCAATGTCCTTAAAAATTTGTTTGTGTAGAAAATTATAGAGATGAAAAAACAATATCTACAAAAGCGATTGCACGAAAGACAACTCTGCAAAAAATCAGCAGGCGTTTCGTGCAGACCTACTTATTGGACGATGTAAAAAACATTTACATCTTTTCTTTAGGTCAACATGTTAACATTCTAAGAAGTAAAATTACTATTAAATGTATGTCCACAAATATAATGGATAAGCTAATTGATATTTCACGCGTAAAAGGAATTTGCTTGTGTGTTCCTTATTATAACCCTTATTCTCCACATTTGAAATGTTCACGGCTTTAAAAGTTCATAAACTATATAAAATGGTTAAACATGGATTTGCAGGCTGAAACAATTAATGCTAAAAGTATGATTGACGCTTTAAGAATTATATTTAAACCAGCAGTCATACAAGAAATTTAAAAACATATATTGATAATATTTTGGATTAACTGAATGATCAAAATTTCCCTTTTCTTTAAGAACGTATATTTTTGGTCAGAATTTGAAAGATAATTACCAAATTGTAAAATTGATTAAAATACACTTGCGCGATTATCTATGCTAATATGAATTTAAAATACCAATTAATAAGATACAAATAATACCCACTGATAAATAATAATAAAACTTAATAATTTATTTAAAAATAATTCATTTGGGGGCTTTTTATTTTTAGAAGGGATAATTAAAGAAATTTTGATATTAAATTTGCGATTGGAGAAAAATGTATTTGGCAACCCTATACTAAATTAACAAAAACATTAGAGTCGAAAAAAATTTTTCTTAGAATCAGCGTTACCGTTGTATATTTCTAAAAAGTACAAAAAAAAGGGGGATATCTACAAAAAAAAACTGGCACCAAAAAGGGGATATCAAAATAATAAAGGGCGCCTCTTTTAAAATCAAAATAACTATGCCAATTTACATTTTTCCAAGTATTTTTTTAATAATTTATTTAACAATTCAAATAAAAACAAATAAGAAAACATTATATATTAACACTGATCGGCAAAAAATGTCGGAGGCAAGAACTTTGTTATGGGATTTAAATTAATTTTAGCATGCCGAATCCAAATCTCTTTACAAATTGGTTCAATCGTGGTGATAAATGTTAACAGTGAAAGTGCCTTATAAGAAAAATTAAAAAAAAACTTTAATAGAAATCAAAATATAAAAACATTGAAAAAAGACAAAAAACTTAAAAAACAAACAAATTTAAAAAAAAAACAAATAAAAGAAATAAAGAATTAAAGAAATAAAACGGTACATGTACCATGAGAAATAAGGAAAACAAAAACAAAAATTTATTAAAAACTTGAAAAAAACAACATTAAAACAAAAAAAAACTTTATAAATCATATTAAAAAAAATTAACAATGAAGAATACATCTTCAAATTTGTATTTGAGTCCTAAATATAAAAATTTAATGAGTGATGTTAGTGAAAGTGTTGAAAAAATTTGCCGAAGGTAAGAGAAGTTATAGTTTCTGATGCAGTGGAGAACTTGACGCTGTTCAATAAGATTTTAAGAGATATGTAAAAATGTTGCACTACCAATGAATTAATTAAAATGTAAGCACTTGTTTTATTTTACTTTATAAATTTCAGATGTCTTTCCCAAGAATTTAAGAGGGTCCTCGGGTTTAAGAACGGCTTTGGACAAAAGCAACCACAGTCAAAAACAAAAAATGTATTTTTAGAAAAATTAAGAAAAAAAAATATTTAATTTTTTGAAAATAATTAATGTTATTTTGCACAAAATTTTTAAAATATATATTTAAAAAAAATTAAAAACAATATTTTTTTGGAAATTATGTACCAGCCAACTACGGCTGGTTTATACATCAGGACTTATTAGTCAGCTCTGACGATATTTACATCAGGTCTGATTAGTCAGCTCTGACGATATTTACATCAGCTCTGATTAATCAGCTCTGACGATATTCACATCAGCTCTGATTAATCAGCTCTGACGATATTTACATCAATACTGATTAGTAAAATACTGTGGAGTGAGCAGTTCAGATATATAATTTACTAGTTCACGAAGTTCACAAGTATGAGAGGGAAACAAAATCACACGTACACGAATTTTTACATCAGTTTTTTCATATTGCCCTTAATAAAATGATAGAAACTTCTGATGTATAAACCCATCAGCAAGGAACATCAGATGATGCATCAAATGACCGTCATCGTTCTTGTAATAATCATTATCGAGTTAAAACGCAGTGTATTCAGTGCTGCCACGACTAATGTAATTTTTACAACCAAAATTTTTGAAAAAGTTACCAAATGTAAAAAATATAAATAAATTATAAATGCCTTTTGTTAATTGAGAAAAACATGAAAATTTATTTTAAGTTGCATTGTAAGACAAACGTTATTTGCACTTAATATGAAAATATTAATAACAAATTAAGAAAACAAAACAAGAAATGTAATTCTTGTACATATTAAAACATAAGGATAAACTTAAATTAAAAGGTTTTATTTATTTGAGACCTTTTTCATGAAAAAATTTTTATTTTGTATGAGATTTGTTCTGTTTTCACAACGTGTAGTAAAATTTATATGAAAAGCACTCAGTTTTTTATAACTTTTACTACACGTTCAATTACTTGTGTTGTGAAAACAGCACATTAAGCCCGTCAAATTTGCATACAAAATTCAGTATATTGGAAGCTAATAAATTGAGTTTTTTGAATATGTCCTTTACAATAAACGAAATTTGTACTTCACAGTTATAAATAACAACAAATGAAAAAATTAAATTATTTTCCGCTTTTTAACTGTAAGTGGCTGGGTTGTGAAATGTGGATATTTTTAAATTCTTTTGGCGATGATTATTTACGTTTGGCGATATGGCGATGGTCTTGGCGAAATTGGAAACTGTTGGCGATATGCGATATGGAGTTTTTGTGAATTTAATCTAAAATATTATTAAAATGGGTATACCTTATTTCCCTTGTTTGTAAATTGTATGTTAAAATTATGTTTAATTGTAATTATTACTGGTTCGAAATTTTTCTATTTGAAATATTTTGTGAATCATTGTATAATATTATAACGAACATAATCAAATTCGATTTCAGAACGTTAATTCAATGGGCGAAAATGTTGACAGTCAAAGGATTTTTTTTAAAAGTTAAAAATATTGCCAAATTATTATATATTTTCTTGCAGTTGATTCCGTAAGTTCCCAAATTGTAGATTTTTAAAATGTTTATGTGTTTATCAATATTAAAATATACTACTGGAAATAGTGCAAATTTAGAACATTTTCCTTATATTCAAGGTTTAAGAAACACCAAATCTACTTTTGGGTACTCTTTCAGTCATTTTTTGGAATCGATTCCGCGTGATATATGCACTTTCTACTTTAAGTACCACTTATCTTTACTACTCTTAAAATCAGAAAAACTACGCTCATTAAAAAAAGTTAATTGAAAATCTCCATCGATAAAACTGCATTTGATTTCAATTTCATATAAAAATCACATTTGGCAATTTTTTTCTTAGCAAAAATCCTAAAAAATATCAGGAAGCTGTAACGATAAAGTATAAAAAACTTCCGTTCATTTTAATCAAATAATGAGAAAATCGTTGTGCAGAGTTCGAAGTCGTAAATAATTTTCTTCGAATCCATATACGCAATAACCCCCCATGTAAATAAAAAGGTTCAAAATTTAAAAAATCTAAATTGCAACTGTATCAAGAAAAACATTTTCATACGTATTTTATATGTTAAAAAAAAAGTAACCAAAATAAAAAAAATATTCACATCTCCACATTGAGAAAAAAAAACCAATTTTGGTTAGAAATAACCAAAAGCGGCAGGCCTAGTCAAAAACACGAAAAACAACAGGGTATCATTGTACAACTACACAAGGTAGACTTATTGTCGCAGATGTTTGTCAAGTTAAACCCCAAATGTTAAAATATGTTCATGTTTGTTTACATATAGTTCCTGCGCGCCATTTTATTCCTTTACGTGTTTTTTTTCAATTTGTGTTTTATTTAGTTTTGCTGAAGGCACAGTGTTGATCTTTTTATGACGTCTCGGTAGAATATACAAAAACAGATCGCCTATTGTTTTTGTTGTAGCAACGAGTTTACCTTGCATAGTTGTACCCAAGGCGAATTCAACTACAGGTTGTGTCGAAACATCTGATTTGGCAGTTCGACCCATTTTGTTTTGATTTGTTTGTTTTTCACTCATGTAATCAGTAGCCCGTTTCTGTATTTCTCTCATCGTAAAATTTCCCGCATGAAACAAGTGAATTATAACAAAAACAGTGCAATATGAAACAAAAAATGGGTTCTCTCACATAAGTGTTTCTGTATATTTACTTTGGGAGAATTATCTGTCATTTAAATAATTTTTCAGCATTTATTGGAAGGATGTGAGAAAAAGTGTTTCTGTATTAATATTTTGCTAAAAGTTTCTCACAAGAACTGTCAAAATAAGTTACATTTAAAATTGATGCGAGAAAAATAAAATTTTAATAAATGCAGCACAAATTATGTATGTATGTACGCAAGTATGTGTATTATTTTTTTTTTATTTGAAGGGAAAGAATTTTAATGATGAAAATAAATAAAACACAATTGTTAAATTTTTTTATTTTAATTTCTTTAAGCCCTTCATTGCTTTCGTTTTATGCAGGGCTGCCAGATAAATTTTTGAAAAAATCGTTAATTTCCTAAGAAAGAATAAAAAAAAAATCGGCTAATTTGTTTAAAAAAATCGGACAATTTAAAATTAATTTTGACAAATTTTTTTCGATTTTTATTAAAACATAATCAAAAAAATTGGTAAAGTTCATGGGTAAAATACATATTTTATACATACTTAAACTTGAAGTCTATTTAAATAAAATTATTTATTTTATTTTTCTCTTTAATCCGATAACAATTTTAAATTTCAGACTGTTTTTTTTCCTGAAAATATCGCTTAAAGGCGTAACAAAATATCATATTGAACTTGCCAAAAAAAAGGCCAAAATTTCCTATAGTGCATTGATTAAAAATGGTGTAATAGTTTAATGTATTGATCACATAAACAAATGTATTAAATAATCTAAGGAAATAAAAATTTAGCAGTTTTCCTTCGAAATTTTAATTTTGCCCATATATTTTTAAGCTGCCATGTTTTTAAAGATATCGTTTTTCTGTGGTGCAGAATATATAATCATACTAAACTAATTAAAGTTATTTTATTTCGAAGACTGAATAATATGTTCACCAGAAAAAATCAGCAAATCGGCACTTTGTGAATTTTGAAACAAAAAATCGTCAAAATGACGATAAATCGACAAATCTGGCAGCCCTATTTTTATTATATCTATTTCTTTCGTTGACGTTTCGCTTGCATTTGACATTTAATTACTGGAAGTATTCCAGTTAAAACAGAATCTGTGTTGTCTGTTCTCGCAATCAAATACAGAAACACTTTTTTCTCACAAATCGAGAAACGATGGAATTTTTTGTTTCACACTTAATGTGAGAAATTTTGCAATGCGAGAAATACAGAAACGAGCTACAGGATTCATTGCCAGATTCACTTTTTCGCCAAATTTGATGTCAAAAATCGCCAAAGCATTTATTTTTTTGTTTTTGACAATAGTTTATGTATTTTTAGAATAATTAAAAATATTTTTTTATAAATCCCAAAAAAAAATTTGTTCCGTATCGCTAAAATCCGCCAAAAACTCAAAAAAAGTCGCCATGATATTTTTTGTTTATGTTTTATTTAGAACAAAGTAAAAAATGATTACTGAACACAAAAAAGGTGCAATGTTTGAAAAATTTTTTATATTTGTATACTTAAAGCAACAAAAAAAGAATTTTTGCGGTAAGTATTAAACGAATATTGGATATACAATACATTTGCATGTAGTTGCAGTTCTATTATATATCTAATAGTGCGTTTCCATATAGGCGTTTTGCTCGAAAACACTTGTTGCAGCAACTCATGTGTTTTCCCATACACTTTTTGTGTGAGGAAAACATTTCAAATACAGTGTTTTGCTCCAAATCAAGGCGAATTCAACTACAGGTGTAAAGTAGCTCGAACTGTCAAAATCAGATGGCGTTTCGACACCACCTGTAGTTGAATTCGCCTTGGCTCCAAATCATGTCGAAAATGCAACACTGAGCTATCACTTAATAATGAATGAAAAATTCGAAAAAGTGACATTTGTAATGTAAGAAAAAAATATTGTGGTAAATTTGTATTGAAAATATACAATAAAAAATTTTAAACCAATTTAATTGTAAGACAAATTATAAAGCGTATTAAGACAAGTAAAATTTTGCCAAGTTTATTGTAAGTATGTATGTATGTATATATGTAATTAAAATGTTTGTTTTTAATAAATAGTATTAAAATACTATTATCTACATATGTTTTCAGATCAGTATGTCAACGATTAAGAAAAATATTAAAAAGACGCGGATTTGGTCAAGTCGTGAGGAGTCCTCATTGTGCGAACTTTGGATAACTAAAATTTATATGTTGAGGGGCGCAAGGAAGAACTCGCACCTATTGGAAGAGATTAGTTTGGAGCTGAAGGCTATGGGTGGCATATTAGTTTCAAAGGAAGAGATTAAAACGAAAATACATAATCTTACAACGAAATATAGGTATGGTAAGCTTTACGAACGTAGTACTTCAAATGTAATGAATTTTTTTAAAATAAATTAAAGAAGGAAAAGGACAAAGTGGGTATTTCCGGTGGCTCTCCTTCCTCTTGGGAAATGTACCATAAAGTTCATGCTATTTTAGGGGCTTTCAAAATGAGCTATTTAAAGAATGTTGTTGAAGAGAGTATATCTGGTAAGTAGTTTATCACAGTTCTTATTGTTCCACGAAAAATAATTTAGGTTTAAGTCACCTTTTATTTTTATCTACATATACATATGTATATGTAGATAAAAATGGCAGAAAAGTTAATTGAAGTAAATAGCTTTCAGTAGATCAATAATTTTAATAATAAGTTCTTCTAGGTATAATTTGGAGATTTATTATGTTTTTTATTGCTATGAAAATCAAACTTAAAAAATGTTTCTAGCAAAAAAAAATTAAATCAACAATTGTTAAATAAAGCTAAATTAATATAAAGTAAAGTACTTAACTTATTGTACAATTGTTTTAAATGTAAAAAAATGTTGCTTATTATTAAATTTCAGATAACTCCAACACCCAAGAATCGTTTGATAACAGGGAGTTTGAGGTGTTAATAGAAGACTCTCAATCAACTTCATTGGAGGAGATGTCGACCACATTTGAAGAAATATCGGCAGCTAATGAAGAGTTGCCTTCAACATCACAAAATTCAGTGGAAGCAACATCGTCCACATTCACATCTGGCAACACTAGAAACAAAAGTAGAATTATCTCTACTAAAAAAAATGTTTAATAAAATAGAAATATTAGAAGAGAGGGAAGAAAAAGTTAGACTAGAGTCAGTTAAATGGGAGGAAAAAATGTACAGCTTAGAAGTAGAAAAGAAAATAATATTAGAAAAGATTTCAAATTATAATTAAAAAGTTAAAAATGAAATTTTGAAGTTTTTAAAAAGAGTTAATAATTCCAAATAAATCATTTTTGCTTTCTCTTCTTCATCGTCATTTGAAATTTTTTCTTATATTCGTTGTTTATAGTTATTATATCGTTTATAATTAATACATATTTAGCTACATTTATTGTTTGTTTATATTTTAATAAAATAAATTGAAAAGAATATTATTTATAAAAACTGTCTTTTTTATTATGGAATACGGACAATGTAAGCTAAGAGCATGGCATATTTTTTTAGTATCATCTATCATATCATCCAAAATAGTTTAATTTTGGGGATATTGCCGATCTTCTTTTAAATTTTTAAGGGCAATGTCCATTTTTGGTTAATTTTGTAATTTTTCTCGTTTAAGTAATTGTGAAGTATACAGCATGTTTTTATTAAAATATTTGCATTTTTTGAATCGTTATCGATTCCTTTTCCTATTCGCCGAAAACGAGCCTTAAGATGACCGATTGCGTTTTCCACAACGCGTCTTGCCTTTGAAAGATAATAATTTAACGATTTCTTTCGAATGTCGTTTTCAGCAATAAATGGATACGGCTTCATAAGGTTTTTGGAAAAACAAGACTCATTTTACTGCATTTGTTTGTGTAGAAAATTATAGAGATGTAAAAAACAATATCTACAAAAGCGATTGCACGAAAGACAACTCTGCAAAAAATCAGCAGGCGTTTCGCGCAGACCTACTTATTGGACGATGTAAAAAACATTTACATCTTTTCTTTAGGTCAACATGTTAACATTCTAAGAAGTAAAATTACTATTAAATGTATGTCCACAAATATAATGGATAAGCTAATTGATATTTCACGCGTAAAAGGAATTTGCTTGTGTGTTCCTTATTATAACCCTTATTCTCCACATTTGAAATGTTCACGGCTTTAAAAGTTCATAAACTATATAAAATGGTTAAACATGCATACATAAACATTTGCAGGCTGAAACAATTAATGCTAAAAGTATGATTGACGCTTTAAGAATTATATTTAAACCAGCAGTCTTACAAGAAATTTAAAAACATATATTGATAATATTTTGGATTAACTGAATGATCAAAATTTCCCTTTTCTTTAAGAACGTATATTTTTGGTCAGAATTTGAAAGATAATTACCAAATTGTAAAATTGATTAAAATACACTTGCGCGATTATCTATGCTAATATGAATTTAAAATACCAATTAATAAGATACAAATAATACCCACTGATAAATAATAATAAAACTTAATAATTTATTTAAAAATAATTCATTTGGGGGCTTTTTATTTTTAGAAGGGATAATTAAAGAAATTTTGATATTAAATTTGCGATTGGAGAAAAATGTATTTGGCAACCCTATACTAAATTAACAAAAACATTAGAGTCGAAAAAAATTTTTCTTAGAATCAGCGTTACCGTTGTATATTTCCAAAAAGTACAAAAAAAAGGGGGATATCTACAAAAAAAAAACTGGCACCAAAAAGGGGATATCAAAATAATAAAGGGCGCCTCTTTTAAAATCAAAATAACTATGCCAATTTACATTTTTCCAAGTATTTTTTTAATAATTTATTTAACAATTCAGATAAAAACAAATAAGAAAACATTATATATTAACACTGATCGGCAAAAAATGTCGGAGGCAAGAACTTTGTTATGGGATTTAAATTAATTTTAGCATGCCGAATCCAAATCTCTTTACAAATTGGTTCAATCGTGGTGATAAATGTTAACAGTGAAAGTGCCTTATAAGAAAAATTAAAAAAAACTTTAATAGAAATCAAAATATAAAAACATTGAAAAAAGACAAAAAACTTAAAAAACAAACAAATTTAAAAAAAAACAAATAAAAGAAATAAAGAATTAAAGAAATAAAACGGTACATGTACCATGAGAAATAAGGAAAACAAACACAAAAATTTATTAAAAACTTGAAAAAAACAACATTAAAACAAAAAAAAACTTTATAAATCATATTAAAAAAAATTAACAATGAAGAATACATCTTCAAATTTGTATTTGAGTCCTAAATATAAAAATTTAATGAGTGATGTTAGTGAAAGTGTTGAAAAAATTTGCCGAAGGTAAGAGAAGTTATAGTTTCTGATGCAGTGGAGAACTTGACGCTGTTCAATAAGATTTTAAGAGATATGTAAAAATGTTGCACTACCAATGAATTAATTAAAATGTAAGCACTTGTTTTATTTTACTTTATAAATTTCAGATGTCTTTCCCAAGAATTTAAGAGGGTCCTCGGGTTTAAGAAAGGCTTTGGACAAAAGCAACCACAGTCAAAAACAAAAAATGTATTTTTAGAAAAATTAAGAAAAAAAAATATTTAATTTTTTGAAAATAATTAATGTTATTTTGCACAAAATTTTTAAAATATATATTTAAAAAAAATTAAAAACAATATTTTTTTGGAAATTATGTACCAGCCAACTACGGCTGGTTTATACATCAGGACTTATTAGTCAGCTCTGACGATATTTACATCAGCTCTGATTAGTCAGCTCTGACGATATTTACATCAGCTCTGATTAATCAGCTCTGACGATATTTACATCAATACTGATTAGTAAAATACTATCGAGTTAAAACGCAGTGTATTCAGTGCTGCCACGACTAATGTAATTTTTACAACCAAAATTTTTGAAAAAGTTACCAAATGTAAAAAATATAAATAAATTATAAATGCCTTTTGTTAATTGAGAAAAACATGAAAATTAATTTTAAGTTGCATTGTAAGACAAACGTTATTTGCACTTAATATGAAAATATTAATAACAAATTAAGAAAACAAAACAAGAAATGTAATTCTTGTACATATTAAAACATAAGGATAAACTTAAATTAAAAGGTTTTATTTATTTGAGACCTTTTTCATGAAAAAATTTTTATTTTGTATGAGATTTGTTCTGTTTTCACAACGTGTAGTAAAATTTATATGAAAAGCACTCAGTTTTTTATAACTTTTACTACACGTTCAATTACTTGTGTTGTGAAAACAGCACATTAAGCCCGTCAAATTTGCATACAAAATTCAGTATATTGGAAGCTAATAAATTGAGTTTTTTGAATATGTCCTTTACAATAAACGAAATTTGTACTTCACAGTTATAAATAACAACAAATGAAAAAATTAAATTATTTTCCGCTTTTTAACTGTAAGTGGCTGGGTTGTGAAATGTGGATATTTTTAAATTCTTTTGGCGATGATTATTTACGTTTGGCGATATGGCGATGGTCTTGGCGAAATTGGAAACTGTTGGCGATATGCGATATGGAGTTTTTGTGAATTTAATCTAAAATATTATTAAAATGGGTATACCTTATTTCCCTTGTTTGTAAATTGTATGTTAAAATTATGTTTAAATGTAATTATTACTGGTTCGAAATTTTTCTATTTGAAATATTTTGTGAATCATTGTATAATATTATAACGAACATAATCAAATTCGATTTCAGAACGTTAATTCAATGGGCGAAAATGTTGACAGTCAAAGGATTTTTTTTAAAAGTTAAAAATATTGCCAAATTATTATATATTTTCTTGCAGTTGATTCCGTAAGTTCCCAAATTGTAGATTTTTAAAATGTTTATGTGTTTATCAATATTAAAATATACTACTGGAAATAGTGCAAATTTAGAACATTTTCCTTATATTCAAGGTTTAAGAAACACCAAATCTACTTTTGGGTACTCTTTCAGTCATTTTTTGGAATCGATTCCGCGTGATATATGCACTTTCTACTTTAAGTACCACTTATCTTTACTACTCTTAAAATCAGAAAAACTACGCTCATTAAAAAAAATTAATTGAAAATCTCCATCGATAAAACTGCATTTGATTTCAATTTCATATAAAAATCACATTTGGCAATTTTTTTCTTAGCAAAAATCCTAAAAAATATCAGGAAGCTGTAACGATAAAGTATAAAAAACTTCCGTTCATTTTAATCAAATAATGAGAAAATCGTTGTGCAGAGTTCGAAGTCGTAAATAATTTTCTTCGAATCCATATACGCAATAACCCCCCATGTAAATAAAAAGGTTCAAAATTTAAAAAATCTAAATTGCAACTGTATCAAGAAAAACATTTTCATACGTATTTTATATGTTAAAAAAAAAGTAACCAAAATAAAAAAAATATTCACATCTCCACATTGAGAAAAAAAAACCAATTTTGGTTAGAAATAACCAAAAGCGGCAGGCCTAGTCAAAAACACGAAAAACAACAGGGTATCATTGTACAACTACACAAGGTAGACTTATTGTCGCAGATGTTTGTCAAGTTAAACCCCAAATGTTAAAAAATCTTCATGTTTGTTTACATATAGTTCCTGCGCGCCATTTTATTCCTTTACGTGTTTTTTTTCAATTTGTGTTTTATTTAGTTTTGCTGAAGGCACAGTGTTGATCTTTTTATGACGTCTCGGTAGAATATACAAAAACAGATCGCCTATTGTTTTTGTTGTAGCAACGAGTTTACCTTGCATAGTTGTACCCAAGGCGAATTCAACTACAGGTTGTGTCGAAACATCTGATTTGGCAGTTCGACCCATTTTGTTTTGATTTGTTTGTTTTTCACTCATGTAATCAGGATTCATTGCCAGATTCATTTTGAACTTTTTCGCCAAATTTGATGTCAAAAATCGCAAAAGCATTTATTTTTTAGTTTTTGACAATAGTTTATGTATTTTTAGAATAATTAAAAATATTTTTTTATAAATCCCAAAAAAAAAATTTGTTCCGTATCGCTAAAATCCGCCAAAAACTCAAAAAAAGTCGCCATGATATTTTTTGTTTATGTTTTATTTAGAACAAAGTAAAAAATGATTACTAAACACAAAAAAGGTGCAATGTTTGAAAAAATTTTTATATTTGTATACTTAAAGCAACAAAAAAAGAATTTTTGCGGTAAGTATTAAACGAATATTGGATATACAATACATTTGCATGTAGTTGCAGTTCTATTATATATCTAATAGTGCGTTTCCATATAGGCGTTTTGCTCGAAAACACTTGTTGCAGCAACTCATGTGTTTTCCCATACACTTTTTGTGTGAGGAAAACATTTCAAATACAGTGTTTTGCTCCAAATCAAGGCGAATTCAACTACAGGTGTAAAGTAGCTCGAACTGTCAAAATCAGATGGCGTTTCGACACCACCTGTAGTTGAATTCGCCTTGGCTCCAAATCATGTCGAAAATGCAACACTGAGCTATCACTTAATAATGAATGAAAAATTCGAAAAAGTGACATTTGTAATGTAAGAAAAAAATATTGTGGTAAATTTGTATTGAAAATATACAATAAAAATTTTAAACCAATTTAATTGTAAGACAAATTATAAAGCGTATTAAGACAAGTAAAATTTTGCCAAGTTTATTGTAAGTATGTATGTATGTATATATGTAATTAAAATGTTTGTTTTTAATAAATAGTATTAAAATATTATTATCTACATATGTTTTCAGATCAGTATGTCAACGATTAAGAAAAATATTAAAAAGACGCGGATTTGGTCAAGTCGTGAGGAGTCCTCATTGTGCGAACTTTGGATAACTAAAATTTATATGTTGAGGGGCGCAAGGAAGAACTCGCACCTATTGGAAGAGATTAGTTTGGAGCTGAAGGCTATGGGTGGTATATTAGTTTCAAAGGAAGAGATTAAAACGAAAATACATAATCTTACAACGAAATATAGGTATGGTAAGCTTTACGAACGTAGTACTTCAAATGTAATGAATTTTTTTAAAATAAATTAAAGAAGGAAAATGACAAAGTGGGTATTTCCGGTGGCTCTCCATCCTCTTGGGAAATGTACCATAAAGTTCATGCTATTTTAGGGGCTTTCAAAATGAGCTATTTAAAGAATGTTGTTGAAGAGAGTATATCTGGTAAGTAGTTTACCACAGTTCTTATTGTTCCACGAAAAATAATTTAGGTTTAAGTCACCTTTTATTTTTATCTACATATACATATGTATATGTAGATAAAAATGGCAGAAAAGTTAATTGAAGTAAATAGCTTTCAGTAGATCAATAATTTTAATAATAAGTTCATCTAGGTATAATTTGGAGATTTATTATGTTTTTTATTGCTATGAAAATCAAACTTAAAAAATGTTTCTAGCAAAAAAAAATTAAATCAACAATTGTTAAATAAAGCTAAATTAATATAAAGTAAAGTACTTAACTTATTGTACAATTGTTTTAAATGTAAAAAATGTTGCTTATTATTCAATTTCAGATAACTCCAACACCCAAGAATCGTTTGATAACAGGGAGTTTGAGGTGTTAATAGAAGACTCTCAATCAACTTCATTGGAGGAGATGTCGACCACATTTGAAGAAATATCGGCAGCTAGTGAAGAGTTGCCTTCAACATCACAAAATTCAGTGGAAGCAACATCGTCCACATTCACATCTGGCAACACTAGAAACAAAAGTAGAATTATCTCTATTAAAAAAAATTTTTAATAAAATAGAAATATTAGAAGAGAGGGAAGAAAAAGTTAGACTAGAGTCAGTTAAATGGGAGGAAAAAATGTACAGCTTAGAAGTAGAAAAGAAAATAATATTAGAAAAGATTTCAAATGATAATAAAAAGTTAAAAATGAAATTTTGAAGTTTTTAAAAAGAGTTAATAATTCCAAATAAATCATTTTTGCTTTCTCTTCTTCATCGTCATTTGAAATTTTTTCTTATATTCGTTGTTTATAGTTATTATATCGTTTATAATTAATACATATTTAGCTACATTTATTGTTTGTTTATATTTTAATAAAATAAATTGAAAAGAATATTATTTATAAAAACTGTCCTTTTTATTATGGAATACGGACAATGTAAGCTAAGAGCATAGCATATTTTTTTAGTATCATCTATCATATCATCCAAAATAGTTTAATTTTGGGGATATTGCCGATCTTCTTTTAAATTTTTAAGGGCAATGTCCTTAAAAATTTGTTTGTGTAGAAAATTATAGAGATGAAAAAACAATATCTACAAAAGCGATTGCACGAAAGACAACTCTGCAAAAAATCAGCAGGCATTTCGCGCAGACCTACTTATTGGACGATGTAAAAAACATTTACATCTTTTCTTTAGGTCAACATGTTAACATTCTAAGAAGTAAAATTACTATTAAATGTATGTCCACAAATATAATGGATAAGCTAATTGATATTTCACGCGTAAAAGGAATTTGCTTGTGTGTTCCTTATTATAACCCTTATTCTCCACATTTGAAATGTTCACGGCTTTAAAAGTTCATAAACTATATAAAATGGTTAAACATGGATTTGCAGGCTGAAACAATTAATGCTAAAAGTATGATTGACGCTTTAAGAATTATATTTAAACCAGCAGTCATACAAGAAATTTAAAAACATATATTGATAATATTTTGGATTAACTGAATGATCAAAATTTCCCTTTTCTTTAAGAACGTATATTTTTGGTCAGAATTTGAAAGATAATTACCAAATTGTAAAATTGATTAAAATACACTTGCGCGATTATCTATGCTAATATGAATTTAAAATACCAATTAATAAGATACAAATAATACCCACTGATAAATAATAATAAAACTTAATAATTTATTTAAAAATAATTCATTTGGGGGCTTTTTATTTTTAGAAGGGATAATTAAAGAAATTTTGATATTAAATTTGCGATTGGAGAAAAATGTATTTGGCAACCCTATACTAAATTAACAAAAACATTTGAGTCGAAAAAATTTTTTCTTAGAATCAGCGTTACCGTTGTATATTTCCAAAAAGTACAAAAAAAAAAGGGGGATATCTACAAAAAAAAAACTGGCACCAAAAAGGGGATATCAAAATAATAAAGGGCGCCTCTTTTAAAATCAAAATAACTATGCCAATTTACATTTTTCCAAGTATTTTTTTAATAAATTATTTAACAATTCAGATAAAAACAAATAAGAAAACATTATATATTAACACTGATCGGCAAAAAATGTCGGAGGCAAGAACTTTGTTATGGGATTTAAATTAATTTTAGCATGCCGAATCCAAATCTCTTTACAAATTGGTTCAATCACGTACAGCTTTTTTATGGCCTAAACCAATATTTCGGCTGAAATAAGGCGGTGATGCTAATATATTTTATCATAACTTGAGAACGATTTATCCAATTTTGATCAAACTACTCGCAGATGATTAGGAATAAAATTTCCTTTTAGTCATCCAAATTTTTTATTATATATTCAACCATTTCGGAGTTATTTATAAACTAGTGGCGATACATTTTTTTTGCAAAATTAGTACAAGTTTTCATACAAAAATTATACGGGCAAATATGTTACATTTTTATACCCTTCACCGAAGGTAAATGGATATATATAACTTTCTCATTCCGTTTGTTATTTCTACAATATTGATCTAAGACCATATAAAGTATAAACATTCTGGCTTCTTATGAGAAGGAAAGTTCAAATCCGGTTGTCCGTCCGTCTGTCCGACCGTTGAAATGGGTTTTCCGAAGACCCCAGATATGATGAAGGCTAGGTTGTTCTACATTTATGTCACATATAGGAATTGTTTGCTATTGAAATTCAGAAAGATCGGTCCATAAATGGCTGAGATATGAGCAAAAAACCACGACTACCTCTAATTTTTCCCATAAATGCCATGTTGTTGTTGTTTTTTAAATTCTTTTTAGAGCTGTTATATGACATATGGATACGTCTAATATATCCAAATCTTTAGTAGAACATATTTGCTGAACAACCCGGAAAAATCGGTTCAGATACAAAAAAGTAATTACCAAAATATAATTTTTTTTAAGAAAAATACCTATTTTCGGGAAAAGTAGATCTTTCCCAGTCCAAGTGTTAATATCAAGGTGCCTAAAGACGTCGGTATATAAATCTATGAAATCGGTTGAGAAATGCCCGAGTAATGACCAAATTACTGAAATCCCAATATATACTTTTTTTATATAAGTAACAGCCGTACCTTAACAAGAGCGGAAGGCGGAACGTTATGATATGCCATACCTAAACAAGAGCGTCAGCGTTCTGTCACAAACAGTATTGCTAACTTTCGTGCTTATTAAAACCCTCACAAAAGAAACAAGAATTGGAATTAAAACCGTTAGTTTGGAATTAAAATAGCTAATTTTTTTTTTATTTAATGATTTATTATCAAACTACAAAAACAGTGTCGTCAAGACCACAAATATAGCAACCCTGCTTATTTTTACACGCTGTCAAAATTGCGTGCCGCTCTTACTTACCTTGCGGCCACACGATCAACTTTTCGTTGATAGTCTTTTACATATACTGTTTGTCAAAATTTACATAAATTGAAAGCTGTGACGTAGGCTGCACGCAATTTTTAAGCAATTTACTTTCAATATGTCATCAAGAAAACAATTTATACTGACAAACGAAAAATTTGCTCACTAAACTTCTAATCAGGTTCTAAATTGACCATAAAATTGCCAAACAAATGGATAGTTCAAACTGAGAGCAATCTCGTGATCAATTTAAAAAGTGTGAGTGTGTTAGTGAAAAAAATGAGAGTGAGAGCAAATTGAAAGGAATTGAAAGACAAAAATTGATCGTGTGGCCTCCAAGTTAGGTATGGCTCTAAAGCGAAAATGCAACTATGTAGTACGAAAGCAAAAGTCAAAAGTGTTAGTAACGTACGTATTTCTTTCGAATGCCATTTTGTTTGCGGAAATTCATGTACATATTATTTTATACACAAAAGTTAAATAAAAACTTTTAAAATGTAAGTATATGAATTTTATATTTGAATAATAAAAAATATTGATTTAATTGCTTTGGGTTTAAGCATGTTTAAAAGGAATCGTCTAAAAAAGGTGTATATACCAAACCAAGGAAATATGAAATAATGGTGGAGTTTATGAAATTGCATCCGGATTAGGCAAAAGAACACCTAAATGTTTCAAATGCAAAAGTAAGAGCAGAGATTTGTGGCAGAGGTGCAGGTGCTGCAGGTACACCTTCACATGAGGCTGAAAAGTGGCAAAAGTGAATTACTTGCCATTAATGATTATATTGAAGGGATGAGTGGTACGTCAAGATATGGGGCACAAATAAATAATCCTGCTACTACAAGCATTAGAGGCAAAGATGCAATACAAGAAGCCATTACAATATCTTGCAATGGCATAGCGGTAAGCCCTTCTGAAGAAAATTCTTTTGATTTTTTAAATGTCCACAATCCACGTAGACGTAACCGTGAAAATTGTTCCAATAAGCCGAATTTATTAGAAAAACAAGTGGAAAATCAAATTAAATATTAAGAAAAGTCAATAAAACTGTTAAGCAAATGCGACAAAAATCAGAAAAATATTTTAAGAGAAATGAAAGAAACAAATATAACAGCCAATAAATACTTTAAACGGAACAGTGATTTCAAGGAGCGTATGTATAAATTAGAAAATAAAAGTTTGAGTTTAAAAAAAATTAATTGGAAAAAAACAAACGAAAGGAACGTATTTATAAGCTTAAAAGAGAAAAGTACGACTTATTAAAGAAAAATGAATTGGAAAGAACGAAATTGCAAAGCTTGAACTTAAAGGAAAAAATTTTTGAATTAGAGAGCAAAAGAAATAGTTGAGGTGTGTTATGTGGTTTTTTATGAATTTTTGTGGTTTTCTCTGTATATGAATTAGTTTTTATGTGCCTTTTTATTAATTATTATTATTATTATTTTTCTCTTTCAATAAATGTTTTTATTTATTTTTAAATTTTGTAATTTATTTATGTTAGAAAATTGTTATATTTTTTAGTTTCTAAATTTATCATTTTTAATTTAATTTATTATATTTTCTGCTACATTAATTAAATTTGCCTCTACTCTATTTTCTGTGTTGTTGCTAAAAGAAGATGAAGTAGTTATTAAATAAGTTTGCAAAAGGTGTTATGATACTTGCTATTTTTTGTACTTTTTCTATATTGGAGAGCAGTGCAAATATATTTGCATAGAAAAAATAACTAAGTGTAAAGAGTTTGATTATACCATAAAAAATCTTGAAATGTCAAAAAAATATATGTGTGTTATCGATAAATAATCTTAGACTGTCAAAAAAAATATAAAAATTTGTAACTTAAAATTGACATTTCCAGAAATAATGTTAGCACTGCTGCTAACTTTTTTAGTTTTTGATCGAAAGCAGCGGGTTTTAACTTTTTTTTTGCGATTTATAGCTTTTTTTGACGGTGTTTGTGGGAACAAAATGTGGGCAATATTGTTTGTTTTGTTTACATTTTATATCCTCTTCAGACCGTGGGTACACATATGTGTACCTTAACTTATTACAAGTTTTAAACACTAGCGGCATCGTGTGATCACTAGAAACAGTTTTATTACTTGTTTTAAGCTCCTGGGCTTAAAAAAAATATCAGTAGATGGTGCTGCTTAGAAGTTGAAGGCAATGTTTTTGCATTTGAATTTAACAGTTTGAAAAAATTTCTAGTAGGCCTTGGCAAAATTGTAAACAAAATTAATAAAAATTTAGTTCTTCAGTTAGGTTAGCACTTTTTGAAGTTTTGTATAGTGAAGTTGTTGAATAAACGTGGAAAAAGGTAAGTTTTTTATTTTTAGTGGTTTTTCACAATTAAATACTACTTTCTTTTCTTGGTACACATATGTGTACCTCCGGATTAAAAGTTTGTTTTGCTAAAACATTGAATATTTGTTAGCTTGGATATGGATGAACAGCAGATGATAGCGAATTTGATTTCTCGGGAGACGATGATGATGATGAGTACTTGCCTCCAGAAGTCATCCGAGTGCTTCAGTCATCTGAAGAATGGGTGGGAGATGAAGAAGATTTGCAAAATGGGGCAGATGATGAAGATGAAGTTGCAAGTTCACACCGCGTTTTTTGGAAGACAAAAGAAATGGCTAAATCTGGACCAGATATAAAGGATGATATCCTAACTTCTGAGGGTAGCTCTGACATAAACATTCTTTACTCTTTTTTGGAATATTTGGGGCTAGACTTTTGGAAATTAGTGGCAGAACAAAGTAACATATATTCGTCACAAAAGCGGGAGCTAAAATCAATTAACACCAATACAATTGAAATGATACGTTTTGCTGGTGTGTAGCTGATGATGGGCACCCTCAAATATTCTCAAGCGAAGCTTTATTGGAGTCGAGACTTTTGTGTACCAATTGTTAGAGAAGCTATCAATCGCGACAGGTTCTTTGAGATTAGAAATTTTCTCCACTTTTCAGATAGCATTCAATCCAATGGCAATAACTTTGGAAAATAAAACCACTTTTAGACCCAATTTAGAGAAAATGTCAAGGTTTGCCACGTTCCAAACACATGTCAATTGACGAACAAATGATACCTTTTTCGGGACGTTGTGAGTATCGCCAATATATGCCATCTAAGCCTAATCCACTTGGACTAAAAAACTTTGTTTTGGCTGCTCGGGACGGGTTGGTACTATACTTCGAGATCTATGTTGGGAAAGATACATTACCTCAAGACGTTATGAAAAATCTTGGATTAGGAGCAGGAATTGTGGAAAAGCTTTGTCGTACAATCACCGACAGCTGTGTTTGGTACACAGACAGATTTTTTACCAGCCTAAAGCTGGCTGATCATTTAAATGAAAAAAGAAGCGGGATTTTTCTGACTGGGAATGTAAGCGAACCTCCCTCAAAGAAGCACCGTGCGGTTGTGCCACACCCACAGCCAGAAATAAGGCTTGACAATGTTGGTCACCTACCGCGCTTTGTAGAGAGCCAGTTTGCGTCAAAATGTCGCCACCCAACTTGTTCTTCACGCTGCCGTACTATATGTATAAAATGCAATGTTTATTTATGTATTTTAAAAAATAACTGCTTTGAGCACTACCATAGCGTTAAGTCTATTTTTACTCACTAACTAAACATTTAAACCTGAAGTACACATATGTGCACCTCCTTTTTCTACCACTTTTAATAAAAAAATTAAAAAAATAAGAAAAATCGAAATTTTAATTACACCTCATAAGATAAAAAAAGCAGTTGAAAAGCCTTTTACTAAATCGGTTCACGTTCAGGTCTTAAGAGGATATAGTATTGTATTTCTTGTTCTTTCTCGCATTTGATGTTTCATTCAGTCAATCCTAAAAAAAATCCAATACAAAAAATAGCAAGTATCATTACACCTAAACTATTACTCTCTACATTATTGTGTAATGCGCAACACACATTAAGTATTTGAACTGCCTTTTCTGGAGAGTAATGCAGTTCTCTCACAGCCAAAAGGCAACGAAATCTTGATTTGAGTACACCAAATGTTCTCTCTACAATCGATCGTCCTTTGGAATGTTGATCATTAAAAAATGATTCAGAAGAATTCTCAGTAGCATTCTTGTATGGTGTCAAAATCCATGGTTCTAAAGGATAACCGGAATCACCTGGAAATTAATAAGCTGGATTTAAGGATAATAGATATAAAGTGTAAATTTTTATCAAGAATTCTAGTTCCAGTATCACCAGCTTGAAAATGTTCTTTTAAATATTACCTCTGTTCAGACAAATTCCAAATATGAGAGTCGTGGCAAGCGCCCACAAAACGTCCATTGACAGCTCTAATGTACATTTCGTGATCACAGATCTAAAGAAATTAATAACGTGGTGTAATCAATTGATATACATATGTATTTGCATACTAAATCCTACCGCCATAGCATTTATACTGTGTTTAAGTTTGCTGTTGAAATATAAATGCTCATTGTTATAAGGTCTTATACTTTTTATGTGAGTTCCATCTACTGCCCCAATAACTCCTGGTATTGAACATTTACTATAAAAAAAATCTTTTTGCCTCCATTTTTTTCTCTTCGCTCATTGTTAAAACAATATGTTTAGGACAAAGATTTTTTTGTATCGATTCACATACCTCCGATAAACATATAGAAATATATGATTGAGACATTCCCAATAAACGGTCTTGGCCAATCTGATGTTGAAAACAACCTTGCACAAGAAATTTAAAGGTGGCTGCCAATTTTAAAATAGGAGGGACGGTAGTTGATCTCTGTGGTGCCTTTAAATCATTGCTGATGGAGTTCAGAAAGTACATAAATGCGTTTTTACTAAGTCGAAAATTTTTCACGAACCTGAAAGTAATGCTGCCAAGTTTTTACGTATTAAAACTTGGCATCATTTCGTTTTTAACTTAAACTTTTATATACAACTGTGCAGACGTTTCGAAAGTACTATATAATAAGAATTTTTTTTCGATACGGAAATATCTTTCGAAAGTATTTTCGTTTCGAATCGAATTACATAATAACCCCCCAGTTTTTATAACATAAACTTGGGCAATTTTTGTGAGCGCTAAATTCGGTTGAAATTAACATTGTATTCACAGATTACACACAGATATGTCACGAGACGGAAGATTTTTTGTCTCTTTCTTAGAAAGCTGCCCTTTTTTCATTTCTCTTTGAACCATCTTTTATGCCGCAATACAATGAACACAAATTTATTTAGTTAAGATTTATTTGCAAAACTGTTGTAAAAATTAACTTTTAAGTTTATTGCAACACTAGTAATTAAGGCTAGTTTACACGGTAATACAATGTGATACGACATGTCAAAAAATGATGTAGAATGAGAAAAATCTTATCATGTAAAAGCAAAATGCATTGAGTAAGAGAGAATACGGATAAAAATATGACAATCGGTCGGTAAATTTTCGTTTCTAAACCATTTTAGAAACTTATGTATTCTCATCACACCAGAGTCGCCTTTTAACAGTATATATTGAAGGTGGTAACATTTTTATAAAATTACAAAAACAAGCAGAATCAACTCAGGAAATGTTCATGTTGTTTTTGTAAATATTGTAAAACTGCAACCATCTGCTTTTTTGTTATTAATTAGGGAGTGTTTGAAACGGTAGCAAAGTTCTACCGTGAAATAAAATTTGTCTGTGGTAGAAAAATTTCATGTTTGTGCTGTGTGAAATTATAACATTTTTGACAACGTAAAATTTTGACAAAAAGAAAAGAACAATTGTTTGCTGGAATTTCTTAACAGAAGTCTAAGTCGGCAAATTTTCGACAAAAAAATTAGTTATTCAAAATGAAAAAATTATTTATTACAATTTGTTATTATTTTAAATATATGTATGTATTTTTTTATTAATATAAATATATTTTAATCCGACTTCAAAAGAGAAGGAGGGTTCCAATTCGGCTGTATGTTGCTTTTTTTAATGTTTGTTACCGCATAACTCCATCATTTGTGAACCGATTTTTTTGCATTTAAATAGGGCGTGTCAACAGATTGTACTTACAAAAAATTTTAGAAATCAGATGGACAATTTGTCCAAGAAATTTTATTTTTGAGCTACTCCATAATTTATAAACCTATTTTCAGAATTCGCGCTTATTTTTAATATGATTTGCTAGAAGGTTGCAAATGTGAACAAATTTTGCGGAATTTTTGGAGGTTGCTCATTTGGCTTTTTCAAAATGTTTTAATTTTTTTTTAATTTTTGAAGTTTTTCTGCGATTTTTTTTATTCTCTACTGGTTGGAACCCATAAACAGATATTGTATGTTTTTTTAAACTTTTAGGAAATTTCTCATTTTTATTATATTTTGTTAAAACTTCGCGAATTGCGCCTTTTAGGTAACCCAAATCCTAATAAGCGGATTAATCATCTAACAAACATTATTTATCAAGTTTGTTTATTTAGATTACCTCCCAATCGAATATATTTCCATGTTTTTGTGATTGGTTTCTTTCAAATACACTTACATAAAATTGTTCCTTGGCAATATAACAAAATGCTTGTTATTAAAATGTAATTAGCGTTCTGTAGTCTATTACTGAACTTAACATTAATTAAAAATAAAATATTTTACTTTTATTATATACTGAAATCGTTATTAATAAAAAAATTATAGCTTATATAAATATGCAGCACGGCTAAAAAAAAAAATTTTGACTAAAAAACAAGTTAGAGTGCTATATTCAGCTGTGCCGAATCTGATATCCTCCACCGACAGGAGTGGGCTCTATATGATAAAAACATATGTATATGTTATTAACTGATCTTCACAAAAACGAACGTCAGCATTAAAATTAGTTGCGGTTTAGACCTGAATTAAATTATTGACCGACAATAAGAAAATGTTATGCGTTTCTTGTTAGAACTTTGAACTGGCTTGAGTAAAATATCATGATTTGTTAAAGTTTTTTGTATTGAACCTATGGTAAATTATGGACCAATCATCCCAAAATTCTGAATACTGATTTCTGGTATTACAAAAGTGTGTGTCTATCATACTTGTGTGGTTGGGCTAGTGAAATTTTATTCACCTCAACAGTGTCAAAATTTTACTTTCATGAGTACTTTGCTACCGTTTCACAAACGCCCTTACTATCTCTTTGCAAGTTTCTGCTAGTAAAGTAAATGAACACACCTAAAGAATCTCAACAAGCAAAGAGTACTAAAACTGATGTGGGGGTACTGTGGTATTTATGAAAAGAAAATGTACTGAAAATAGTACCATAGTACTGAATTTATAATAATTTATTTATTTTTATTTTATAATAAAGTTTTAATTTTCAGGTTTTTTAAAAGTTATGTTACTCGGGCTGACACGTACATAAGTAAAATTTATAGGTAAATAGGTATCTATCGTTTTAGTTGTATGGTTTCATTATAAATTAATATTTGTTTTCCTTATTTCAGCTAATTGTCACTAAAAAAAACACTAGGGCGGAAGGCAATGCCTCCAAAAGAAGCCCGAAAGCCCCTCCATTAAAAATTTATTCGTTATGCGGGATTAGACGTCTAAGGTTCCCGAAACCACTTTCGGGAAGAGGCCAAAAATATTCTTGTTTTATTAAACAATTTTCTATGAAAATTCGATTTGTAAATCAGAATTATTTTTAACAAATAAAAAATTTTGTATAAAAATTTGTTTTAAATACAGTGCTAGAATTTAACACTTTTATTTTAAACAAGCGGGCACCTATCGTTTTAACCTAATTCGGGTACGCTGAATCCAGTGGTGCTAACCGTTTTTTAGGTTAACTTTTGTTTTTGAAATATACAGTTATTTTGAAAATGGAGGAGGTTCATAACATACATTCGCGTAATTCAAAAACGGTGTCACAGAAATTGTTCGGAATGGTTTTGAACTGCACATATCGTCATCTTAAATGTATGTATATTAGACCGTCTCACTTTTCATTTTTTTTCGAAATTTCTTCATGAACATCGATTTTCTTTATCTACTATAAAAACCAAGAAATTTGGTGTATAACACTTAAATATTGATGAATGGGAAGTGGTCTCTCAAATCGTTTTTTCATTTTTTTAGGCAAAATACCTTTTTTCAAAAAATGGAAAAATCTTGATTTAGTAATTTGCCTCAAACTCAAGCAGTTCTGAATGGATTTGAACATCATTTCATGCATTAGAAAGCTTATTAAATTTCCTAAATGTTTCTTAAAGCAACATTGCCATTTTGTTCGATGGTTTTTTATTCATAGCACTACAAATTCAGATTTTCAAATACAAACTTAACATTTTTTTTAATTTTTGCTTACCTTTTCATATATAAAAATTGAACGAGGCAAAACTTTTATATTCTGTAAATGCAGTATGGTAGGAAATTTTAAAATAAAGATTTTGGTGTAAATAACAGTCGTATTCTGTTAAGAAAAACTACAGTTTTAGTTGAAATGTTGAAAGTTGTTTATTTCTAAATATAAAAAAAAAAAAAATAATATTTTGGTAATAACTTTTTTGTATCTGAACCGATTTTTCCGAGTTTTTCAGCAAATATGTTTTACTAAAGATTTCCGAACTTTTAATATATTAGTCGTATCCATAGGTCACATAACAGCTCTAAAATTTAAGTTTTTATAAAAATGTGGATGCTTTTTAGCCCATTTTTGGAGCATTTTGCTAATAACTTAACCATTTCTTAACCAATTTGGCAGATTTATATACCCACGTCTTAAGGAAGAAATTTACCATTTACTTAGATTTAATTTTAAAATAAAGATTTTGGTGTAAATAACAGTCGTATTCTGTTAAGAAAAACTGTAGTTTTAGTTGAAATGTGTAAAGTTGTTTATTTCTAAATTTTCTTCTATTGCATAAATATATTATAAAGTAAGAACATATTGGTTTTTTTATTTTTTAAAATTTGGTAAAATTATGCTTTTGTTGGAGTTTGGATGCGTTTTGTGAAAATGCTCGACGACTTAAATTTAATCATTTTGGGTGTGGCACTTCCCATACAAAGACGTTATACATTTCTGTATATCTGGAGAACGAAGCGAGCTAAAGTTCCCAAATTAGGTACAAACATATCGGTTATCAATACACAGCATCCCTCAAAATATGGGCGGGATTGGTAAAGTTGGCATGGTACCTTCCGTACAAAGATATTATTGAAAATACTCAAAATTTTAAATTTTAGGGCTCTAGTATGACATATGAACACGTTTTATATATCAAAATATCAGAAATTTTTAGCAGAATATATTTCCCGAAAACCCTGCAAGTTTTTTTCCCAAAAATGGAAGAGTAATGCCCAAAATAAAATTTTTTATTTAAACATACCCATTTTCGGAAACAATAGATCTTTCCGAGTCCAAGCGTTATAATCTAAGTAAATGGTAAATTTCTTCCTTAAGAAGTGGGTATATAAATCTGCCAAAATGGGTTAGAAATGGTTAAGTTATTAGCAAAATACTCCAAAACTGGGCTAAAAAGCATCCACATTTTTATAAAAACTTAAATTTTAGAGCTGTTATGTGACCTATGGATACGTCTAATATATTAAAAGATCGGAAATCTTTAGTAAAACATATTTGCTGAAAAACTCGGAAAAATCGGTTCAGATATAAAAAAGTTATTACCAAAAAATTATTTTTTTTTTTATATTTAGAAATAAACAACTTTCAACATTTCAACTAAAACTGCAGTTTTTCTTAACAGAATACGACTGTTATTTACACCAAAATCTTTATTTTAAAATTTCCTGCCATACTGCATTTACAGAATATAAAAGTTTTGCCTCGTTCAATTTTTAGATATGAAAAGGTAAGCAAAAATTAAAAAAAATGTTAAGTTTGTATTTGAAAATCTGAATTTGTAGTGCTATGAATAAAAAACCATCGAACAAAATGGCACTGTTGCTTTAAGAAACATTTAGGAAATTTAATAAGCTTTCTAATGCATGAAATGATGTTCAAATCCATTCAGAACTGCTTGAGTTTGAGGCAAATTACTAAATCAAGATTTTTCCATTTTTTGAAAAAAAGGTATTTTGCCTAAAAAAATGAAAAAACGATTTGAGAGACCACTTCCCATTCATCAATATTTAAGTGTTATACACCAAATTTCTTGGTTTTTATAGCTGATAAAGAAAATCGATGTTCATGAAGGAATTTCGAAAAAAGTATAAAAACTGAGACGGTCTAATGTATATAACATCACAGTTTTCATAAGAAGCAAAAAAATGGAAATTAATTGAGATATAAAAGCAATTTTAAATATTTGGGATAAAAATGCGATAGCCGATTTTTCTTCTTTTTTTTTGAGAAAAATTTCAATTTTATTGTCATTTATTTAGTTATGTGTGTTACGTTATTTTAATTTGTAAATCTCTGAAACAAAACGAAGAATCATCAACGAAAGTATGATAGTATTAGGTTAAACAAACATTTAAAATATTAAATAATGAAATATTTTTGTTAAATAACAGGTATAATAGAATAAAAAGATAATGCACATGGTTATAAATGCAATACTGCGCTTAAACAATAAATTTAACCCTGGTTAGATAACGTTATTTTTTTGTACTGAAAATATGACGTTACACCTGAAAGACGTGTGCTAGTTTATATCCTTTTAAGGGCATCACCGAAAATAATATTGATAAATTTTCTTGTTAAAATCATTTATTTATTTAATTTCTTTTTAAATAAAGTAATTTTTTCACAGAAAACAATAATAAAAATTAAATTAAAAAAAAATGCAATAAGTCTTAAACAAATATCACAACTTAAAGAGTTATTTATAAAGGACTTCAGTTCGGCTCTAAAAACTAAAATAGATTCTTTTTAATAAATTCAAATATCATTATATGCAAGACTTACAAACTAAATATTTGTGGTCGCCACATATAAGTGGGTGCATTGCATTTTAAACATACCATTTTGGACGTACGTCGAATTTTTGATGGACAGAAACCACAGTATTTTTTCTTTTTGTTATTTAGCCTGTTCTCCACTGCTACCGCAATTATTGCTTACATCATCTGGTAAATCTTTTTTAATGTTACCGTGCAAAGTTTTCGATAAAGTAGGAATTTTTAGCCTTTTGTCTGGTGCATTGAACAATTTCTGAAATTATTTCGGTAGTAACAAAAATGCCGAAGCATGAAATTGTGTTGTACAGTTATTTACATTCCCAAATTAGTCCTCTTGCTGTTCGAACTAAATTCATTAAAGAAATTCGGCCAGCGCTTTGACCCTTTGATGTAGTTCAGCAGTGCTTACTTTTACGTCTTATAGTGGAATAATATACCGTAATAATTGGCTATCGGCAGAAGTAGTAAAATTATCAGGTTCTTGAGGATTTTCCTTAGTCGGTGGTATATTCTCATCAGCATCAAGGATGTCAACAAGATTATCTTATACATCACTTTGAACATTATCCTCCATTTATTCATCTTCCGATTTGCTCACATTTTCCAGTGAATCTGAGTGGTCCAACACGCTTATTTCTCAAAGAAAACATAACTTAACGCACAAAAAAAGCCACCACCAACAATCTGATGCTAACGACTGAGATAATTGAGCGCGAGAAAGTTGTATGTTAACAAATGTGAGAGTAGGAGCACAAAATTGAAAAAACGTACGCCACGAAGACGTACCTTATCTAACTAGGGTTAATTATGGTTAAATGCACATATAAAAATGATAATCACAAAATTAATATGTAGCATCATTAGGTTTGCGTTGACATGGTGAAACAAGTTTGATTTTCTGATTCAGCGCAGGCAGTACTGCATTTGAGAACGTAGAGATGTTATATTATTAGAGAGAGACATTATGACACATTATTTATAGTTTTTTATTGATTTTAATTTCTAACTAGAAGTGGATTACACTTAAAAATGTACTTCATTAAATTTAACTATAAATTGATTTTAAAAAGCCAACTTTTCCATTATAAATAAAATGTATACTGATCCCCTTATACTGAATTTTCTAAATATTTTTCTTTACAATAAATAAATTTTTTAAACAATAATTTGATACACACATGCATATTTGTCTCCACATAAGGAATTATTCCAAAAAAAAAAAGACTTCTGTAGTTCATACTTACAACGCTATATACGGAGCAAGAAGTAAATTTTAATTAGTTAATTTCTGAAAAATTTAAATAAGAAGAATGAAAGAGTTTTTCAATTAAGAGTAGTATTGATAGCAGCCCCCGTATTCAGTGAATGAAAATGTTGTACAAAGAAGCAATTATCCTAAAATTAAATTAAATAAATGGATTTTTCTTCGGGTGATGAGGAATATAGTGATTCGGAAGTCTATGCAAATTTAAACAAAACTATAGTGAGGAAGACCAGGACAATAAGAACTCGCCCAAATCATTTTCATTTGTATGACGATGGATAATTTTATCAGTGTTTTCGACTGTCCAAGCTATCAGCATATAGAGTTTTGGAACTTATAGGACCACACATTAAAAATCCAACGAAGTAGTAGGATTTATTGTTTGTTTTAAAATGTTGGCTAATGAATATTTTTTAAGAAACAATGCATTGTCAGCAGACTAAATGTTAATAATAAAATTGCGGTTATATGCGACGGGTGGAATGTTTATGACCATTGGGGATATAAACGGTGTCTCTAAGTCAACGATCTCAAAAGTTATAACGCGAGTGTCTCATCACATTGCCATATTAACCCTGGCTTTACACATGCAAGTATTTACTTGCAAGTAGTGTATATGTATTATCAAAAAATGACAAATAATAATTACTTGCAAGTAGTGTATATGTATTATCAACGAAAATGTCGAAGAAATAGCCGAAAGTCTTGCAAATAACTTGAGTGCTTACACAGTCAGTTGTAAGTTTGTTTTTCATATGTTCTCGAAGCGAAAACATCTTCACCCCTATCGTGAATAATTTTTCCCTCGTAATTTGTCCCCTTTTCACGTATTTGCGATCATGAAAAACTCCCATGAAAAAGATTAATTCACATTAGAATAATAACGTGAAAAAAATGTTCGCGGGAAAAAATTCCCCTTATCGTGAACAATTTTTTCCCTCGTAATTTGTTCACTTTCCCCTATGAATTTTTCACTTTATTTTTACTGGGGAACAAAACATTTATGTAAGTAATTCTTCTTATAATTCGAATATTGAAGGTTACTAAATTAATTTTAAGGTAAATTTCCGTTAAAAGAGTTACAAATTTATATGTATATTGTTCAACAAAATGCAAAAAACAGGTCGATTGCCTGAGGTGTTATGAAGCTTTTCAAAGACGTGGTGGCAGAATCTTAGAAATTTTTTTACTACATAAAAGCGCAATAAGCTAATGTTGAAATCAAACTATCACTCCAATACAATATATTTTATTTTGTTTTTTTTTTAACTTTTTAAAATATACGTGTATATTTTTTAACAAAATATTTTTTTAATGTTATTTAATATTTCTTCTTTTTTACATTCACTGAGAACTAATAGCACGAAAAATTGTTCACGGGAGTTTCACGATAGCATTTTTCCCTTCGAGGGGAATAAAAATTTCATGGGAACAAAAATTCCACTTGTTTTTCACGATAGGGGTGCTTATGAAAAAAAGCTTAATTTTTGGGTTAAAAGAAACCTTATCAAGTTAATGTTATCACGAAATTTATTTAATAATATTAAATATAAATAATTTAATTATTTCTTTATTTTATTTTTGGTCCATCTTGATGAAAAAATTATGTTTATTTTTAAAATATGTGAATTCAGTATTGCCGTAGTTACCGATATCATAAAATTTCTGAGAAAATATATTGATAAACAATTTTTTTTTAAATACTTGAAATTTATGTTTTAAAATACCATGAATATATGTTGCTTTGTAGTAGTGTTTTTAAAAACACACAGAAAATCAACTATAAACATAATTTTTATATTACTAAGTACTAGTAAATTGATACCAAAGGCATCCACGGTAACACTGTTTCTTTATTTGTCATTTTACTTGCTGAAAGTGTGAAAAATTTACTTGCAAGCAAGTTGGGCTGCAAGTACGAAAAATGTGATGGTGTTAGTAAAAATTTGTGAGTGTATTGAGTTTTTCAAACTTGCATTTGCATGTGTAAACGTCGGGTAAGGGAACACTTTATAAAGTTTCCCAAATCACAGCAAGAGATTTCTCAAAGCAAGCAGGAATTTTACAAGATTGCAAAATTTCCAAAAGTTATTGTAGCTATTGACTTCACACATGTTTAAATAATATGCCCAGATAACGAAATTGTTTTGTATACTCTCTTCTTAAAATTTCCAAGTTTTCCTTTAAGGCGGAAACAACGCAGAAAAGGTTTTTTCTCTCTTAACGTTCAAATGACGTGTGATGTTGTCTTGGGCTTAATCGTTCGTTAAGGTGTCCGGTAATTATCGTTCAATTTGAAACAGTGAACGAGTTCGTTCATCTCGTTCAATCGTTAATTTCAGGTCACTTGGGCTTTTGTGTCAGTTTGTCTTTTGGGTCAGTTTGTCCTTTAAATCAGTTGTCGCTTTCGTTCAGTCGTTCTTAATGTAAGAAAAGATAAAAACTCATCACTGATTTATTGTTTGGTATTTTGTTTAAGCTTTGATATCGTTGCAAAAAAGACTTTTTGAGTGTTTGTAGGTAATTCTCATTCCCTCTGTAGTCTTGTTTGCTGATAGCTTTGGCTTTTCTAAAGTTATTTAGGAGAACGTTTCCTGATGATCTGGCCCAAGCAACCAGTGAAATGCGCATAGGAACAGCTTATCCTCCAACAATAAATTTCAGTATTTTTTATCAATTATTTAAAAAGGGAATTAAGCACAACAAACAAAATCTTTTAATAAATAATAGTTAGTATATGTATAATGAGAGTTCTACGCCAAATTTACCCAAAAAGCCATTAAAATCACCCAAAAGCCATTAAAAAGCCATTAAAATTACCCAAAAGCCATTAAAATTACCCAAAAGCCATTAAAATTATCCAAAAGCCATTAAAATTATCCAAAAGCCATTAAAATTTTTCCAAAGCCATTAAAAAGCCATTAAAATTATCCAAAAGCCATTAAAATGAACACGTGTTAAAGTATGTCAAATGAACACGTGTTAAAGTAGGTAAAATTTAAAAAAAAAAAAAAATTTCAAAAACAAAGTAATAAAAAAAAGTCGTTAAATTTTATAGGATGGCAATGCACAAGTAGTGGGTGCATTGTTGAAGCCTTTCTTTTGTTGTGATCGATAGACAGACAGCCAGACAGACATAGAGATATGTAGATAGATAGACATACAGACCTTGTAGAAGCAATTGGAAAATATTGTTGATAATTCTATCTTTTTATTTTCTTGAATTATGTGAAGAAAAAATTTTTGTTGAGGAAACACACAAAGCTGATAAGCGCATTTTTTTATTTTTTTTTTTATGATATTAAAATTAATAATTTATGGGGTGTGAGATGATAAGGGTATTGTATTGGAGTGTGTCTTGAATATAGATAGATAGATACACAGACAGACCTTGAGGAAGAAATTGGAAAAATATTTTTTTTTATTTTTGTGTGTGTTTTGTGGAAGACAGACATACTGTGTACTTGTCGATGCACTTGTTGAAGCCTTTCTTTTGTTGTGATCGATAGACGGACTTACTGTGTAGATGCACTTGAGAAAAGATGTGATTTATTTTTGTGTGTGTTTTGTGGAAGACAGACATACTGTGTACTTGTCGATGCACTTGATTTTGAAAAAAAATTTTGTGGACAATTTTTTCAAAGCGCTGATATTAAAATTAATAATTTATGGGGTGTGAGATGATAAGGGTATTGTATTGGATTGTGTCTTGAATATAGATAGATAGATACACAGACAGACCTTGAGGAAGAAATTGGAAAAATATTTTTTTTTATTTTTTTGTGTGTTTTGTGGATTGTTGGGAGAAAATACACATTTCTGATAAAAGTCCTTTTTGTTGTGTGTGTGTTTATGGGTAACCAGATGGAGGGTTGTTGTTATTTTGTTTGTTTGGGTGATCGACGAAAATATTATTGGATGGATAGACAGACATACAGACAGACTAGCTTCGTAACAGCAAATGGTTTTTCAATTTTATTTGGGGTTGAAGAATAAATTCAAAGTATCTATAAATTATGATTTTATTTAGTTATTAAAAAAAAAAAAATTGTGTAGATGCAATTGGTGTTTCTATTTTTATTTTGGAGTGGATAGGGAAATATGAAACCATTCTTGAAAATTTTTTTAAAAAATTTCAAAAACAAAGTAATAAAAAAAAGTCGTTAAATTGTATAGGATAGCAATGCACAAGTGGTGGGTGCATTGTTGAAGCCTTTCTTTTGTTGTGATCGATAGACAGACAGCCAGACAGGCATAGAGATATGTAGATAGATAGACATACAGACCTTGTAGAAGCAAATGGTTTTTAAATTTTTATTTGGGTGGAAGAAAAATTCAAAGTATTTATTTATGATTTTTAAAAGAAAAGAGAAGATAAAAAGGGGGGAAAGGAAAGTTAGTCAGACAGACAGATAGTATTTATACTAGTTTGCATGGATTTTCCTATGTAAGTATTAAAAGTAAAAAAAGGCTTAGTGGAGTATACTTCTGAAAACTACTTTTATTTACATTTGAACACTGAAGATATAAAGAATGAATTCGAGCCTGTTGGAAATTGAATTTGTGGACGAAAATTCTATGGAAGCAGCAGAAGAAGACATTACACAGACGCGTACAAATGCGTTAATCGACGAAGCTATAGCGAATATGCTAAAAACCCCAGGAATTGAAATCCCCAACAACCAGCTGGCATACTATGATTTTTTGTGGGAAATTGAGGATTTTCTGGACGATGAAGAGGGAGATACCATCATTTTGAAGGCAAATGATGGTTTTTATTTGGACGAAGATGGAGATCGTTATATTAGGGAAGTAGACTTATGTTTATAGATGTAGTAGTGATTTTTTTTTAATTCAAAATATATTTTAAGAAATTAATAAATAAATATAAATAATAAAAACTAATAAAATTGAAATTAGAATTTGTTTGTTTTTACAATGGGTGTGGTGGGTAAAATTAAAAAACATTATCGATAATTTTAATGAATTAGAGCAAACAACATATGTTAAAACTAAAGGTACGGTCACATATGGCAAATATTAGCCCCAAACATGTTTGCCTTTATTTGGCAAATTTTTTTTCAAAACAATGTAGGTTTCATTTTGTGGTCACACTGCGCACATTTATTTGCTCATATTTGTTTGCTCGAACAGATGTCAAATAGCGGCAAACACACATATTAGCAAACATGTTTTCCATATGGTCACACTTAAAAAAATATTTGCCGAAGCAAATTATTTGACCAAACTGTCAAAATATATAAATTTATTTGCCAAAACACTTATACAAATTGTGATGGAAAATATAGAGGAATTTCTTTCAATTAGAGCGTGTTCTATTTTGATCTGGCAAACCATCTGACATCAGGTGTTTTGCAAGTCGTCTGTTTGTGGAGGCAAATATATATTAAAATCTATTTACTTACACATATTCTTAAAAAAAAACTAAATTTTTAATTAACTAAAATACAATAAAAAGTGAATATAAATATAAATCAGTAAATAGTTTGCTAATATGAATGTTTTTATGTTATGTCAGGTGAAACCAAAAAGGAACGTGTTAAAGCAAAAATGATTAACCTTCTGTAATTGTCAATTTTGACAGACATGTGAAATTACATATGGACTTTACATCTGGCAAACCCACCGCAAAATAAATATCGTGTAAAATTGCTTAAACATTTTTGAAAGGTTGAGTTTAAAATCGATTATACATATATGATTTCAGTGTTCTTTTTATATTTCGTAATCCATTTTTGAAATCTTAAAATGGTAATTACTCAAAAAATGGTTTTATACAATAACTAGCATTTAACCCGCTACTTCGTTAGCATCTCCTTTTCTTTCGTGGACATATTACGCCAAAGTTTATGTTTCTAGGTTTTAACCAGCTACTTTGTAATAGGTACGATTTTTACCTCTTAAACGTTCGAATTTCGAAAATGTACCAAATTTTTATTTGTATTTTTTAGATACGTTATGAATGTGATATAGTTTTTATTTTAATGTTTATTGGTTTAAAAGATAGATGGCATAGCAAAAAAGTTTAAAAATACAAGTTTTACCCGTTTACTCCCCAAAAAGGCCGAATTTCAAAAAAGTACCAAGCACCTGTCCGCTTATTTTTTTTTTATTGAACAACAATAAGTACTAAATTTTTGACTAAAAAAAAATGTTTTGTAAAAAAGTACCAAAAATAGTTACGGTTTTTACCCCTTAAATGTCCGAATTTCGAATAAGTACCAAATTCGTATTTGGATTTTTTAGATAAGTTTCAAATGTGATATAACCCTTATTTCTCTTATTATGGGTTTAAAAGATAGGTGGGGTGACAAAAAAGTACCAAAATACAGGTTTTACCCGTTTACTCCGTTAAAGGGCTGAATTTCCAAAAAGTACCAGACACCTGTCCGCTTATTTTTCTAAAGAACATAAGTACGATAAGTATGAAATTTTAGTTTTAGAGATATAAGGTTACCGAATTTACCCCCTAAACATTCGAATTCCAAAAATCCCGTCTTTGTGATCGATTTGGGGAGAGCTAGCCCTGGTCTAAATTTCAAGTTTTTACCTTCAGTCGTTTCGGCTGTGCGATGATGAATCAGTGAGTGAATCAGTAACGTTACAATTTTATATATATAGATTAGATAACTTTTTTATCTTTGATCCAAGGCAGTAACCGCACGACGATTTGGCTACAACAACAAAAAATACTGAAAATCAAAAACGAATTTAATGTAATTCCAAAATCATGTGTTTTTTTTTAATAAATAAATTAGATAAATGTTAAATTTTACAAAAATATTATTACAATACTTTGTGTTTTTTTATTTGATTTTAGTGGTATTTTTTTTTTAAGTTGTTCCCAACAGCAGTTATTTGCTACTGTTTGCTCTTACAAAATAATTGTAAGAACAAATATTTGTTTGCTTAAAATACAGGCAAATATTTGGTTTTGAGTGGTCACATTAAAAGCATTTTTGTTTGACACCAAACAAATTTATTAGCCCAAAATCAGCTGTTTTCCTGTTTGTCGCAAATAAATATTTTGTGGTCACATTACGGCAAACAAATATTTGACGTTTTTCGGCAAATGTTTGCCATATCTGACCGTACCTTAAGTGTAACCAAAAAAAAAAAACAAAAATTTTTTCTATAAATTGTGAATTTATTTAGTAATTTATTACATTTCATTATAAATTATCAAACGATGAATATTAACGCGGAATTAATTGCTTCATTCAACAAATTAAATATAAAACATATTTTAAGTGTTAAAAATATGATAGGTGGAAAGGACTATCCTATTACAGGAGCTGAACGGGTAACTACAAAATATGGAGATGCCATTGTCTTGGAATTGGATGGAGCTATGCTTTATCTTCCTAAAAGGTTTAATGTCTTAACTGAAAACGATGTTGGGAGCCTATCAACTGGCTCATATATAATTTCAAAGATTCCTTTAGATGACGAAAAGGATAGCATTAATTATAAGCTAGAAATTAAGACGGCTGCTCCTATGAAAGGATATTACCCTTATACTCATTTTAATACATTTAAATAAAATAATTTTTTCAATAAAAAAAAAATGATTGAACAATAAAAAAAAATTATTATAGATTCTAGTGTTTTTTTTTTTATTTTATTAGTATATATATATATATATATATATATATATATATATATATATATAATATAGAAATATTAATATTTTTAATAAGTTGTAACTGAAATCTTAATGTGGAAAGATGGAGGTTATTGAAGCTTTTCTACAAGAATTTGGAAGTGTAATCTTTGAAGAACATTTGGAATTATTATGTACATTCAAAAGAGAATATACAAATTTTAATGTATATAATATGCCTTGCTCTCACGAAAGTACAAGTGGAGATGTCGTGGGTTTGTGTGGATGCTACTTTTTCTATAAGAGGAAAAAGGAGGTTATAAGAATTATAGAAAATTATAAAAAGATATTAAAATATTTTAGAAGTCTAAATTTATGTATAAGAAAACAAAAATAATTAAATAAAAATAAAAAAAAAAAAAAAAAAAAAAAGATAAAAGCATTTTTTTTCTTTAAATAGAGAGTTTCAAAGCAAAAATATTATTAGTTTACATTTAAAATTCATCGAGAATGTTCAATCTTGTAAGAAGCCCGAAAATATACGACTGTGTATTTGAGTTGGAATATTTTATAAATTTAAAATTAAAGATATCCTGCGGATTTTCCACAGCTCTTGGTTTTAAGCCTATTGTCTGGTTGCATTATAAGGATAGGAACTTCATTGGATTGGACCGGGATGAATGGATAAACCTTATGAGCTATAAGGAATATATTAAGGCAACACTTAATCAGTATGAATTCCAAGATTGTATGAATCTAATTAATAAGGATGAAAAGAAGGATGTTCAATATACATTTCAGTATAGGAATAATATTTGCTATCTCATCCTACAACAGGGAAACCATAAAATAAAAATTGATCCTGAAACTTGGAAATCTCTGACTCAAATTGGAATATTCTTGACGACATTTTTAAGCTGGAATACAATTCTTCGCAAGCAAATCTTATATTTTTATTATGAACATTATATTCCTAATTGCTCTATTTTAAATAAAACAAATGTACAATATTATGAAATTAAAAATATAAATGAAAGAGATATAGAAATTGATTTAACCAGACTTTGTTATGAGTTTGGAAAAAAAATGCAAAATAAAATTAAAACAGATGTTAAAATCTATAGATTATTATTAAGAATGGATAATAAATAAAAAACAAACAAAAAAAAAATATATAATAAAAAAAAAAAAAAATATATAATAAAAAAAAAAAAAATATATAAAAACAAACAAATATTTGAGTTTTTTATTAATTCTTTATTTTGAAATTTATTAAAAATTTTAAACATAAATGACCACAAATAAAAGTATTAAATTTTTGATATCTTAAATAGTTATATTTAATGTTTTTACCCAAGTATCTTAAAACTTCTATAGGTGGTTGGAGATTACCAAAACTATCAAAGTATTCTACATTGTCATTATTTTTATAAAATGCTACCCAATGTGTTCCATATCCTCTATTTGAGTCCAAGTTTATAATTCCATTCTCTATTCGGTGTGGAGTTTTAGGAAGTTTATCCCTCATATATACTCCTCTAAAATATGGAATATACTTCTTCCCAAATGTTCTCAAGTCCACATCTGTTAGCGGTCTATTAGGTAGCTGCTTTAATAGTTTTTTGATGAGGTATAAAATATTCCATAGCCTTTTTTATAGGGTTTAAGATATAGACCTTTACCCATAGCTATTGCCTCTAATGTTTTGTTATGACGCTTACTTTCTTCGAGCTGTTGTCTACCATTTTTAGCTAAAGTAATAGTTTTAGCGATTGCTGACCCACCAGAAGCTATTGCTCCCAATGCTCCAAGTGCTGTTAGAATAGGGACAAGTGGAAGAAAACCGCCAAGTTTAGGTATGTTGATAATTCTAGGAATTTTTACTATAGATTTTTTTCCAAGAAATGAATGTTGGATAGCTTTTCGTGCAGTTTTAATAGCGGTTTTGATGTCATTTGGTTTTTCCTTTTTTAAAATATCGGTTGCTGATTTAACGGCATTCTTAAAAATATTTCGTCTACACTTTTTCTTTTGGTTACCAGTTTTTACTCCCAAGCCCAATTTAACTTTTGACTTCATTGTGTTAGTGACAAGGTATGCGTTGAGTTTTTCTCCAAATGTACTATCTTTAGCTTTAACTCTACTCCAAGCTTTTTCTGCTAGTTCTTTATCTGCGTAATGTCGTTTATGAATATCAGTGTTCTGGGCATAAGCAATATCATGAATTTTACAAGCTGCATCTAACGGATTGATACCTTTATCACCCCTTTGTAATCGTTTTTCCAATTTAGTGCCTGGTCCACAAAATTGATAACCCGGTAAATGAAGTTCAAGTGGTAGTGAATTAATTAAGCTATTTACAAGTCCTTTTCCAAGGACGAAATGTTTTCTACTAAATTCTTTATTTTTATACACAATCATTTATATATAAAATTGCTTTTCTGAAAATAAAAAATAAATAAAAAATCTAAAAGTAAATAAAACGCAATATTAAGCAAACGTATGCTTTCAGTTATAAAGATGCGTTTGGTAAAACAACAATCGAATATTTCAGTGAGAAACTTGGATTTAACGGAAAACAGAAATGGTTTTAAACATAGCTGTCTTTTACCTAATTCTATCAGAGCACTAATAGTTGGTCCCTCAAACTGTGGCAAAACAAATATAATGCTAAGTTTAATTGAAAGTCCGAATGGTTTAAAATTTAAAAATATTTATATATACTCAAAATCATTAAATCAACCGAAATATAAATATCTGTCAAGATTAATTTCATCAGTAAAGGGTATGGAACTTTACACATTTTCAGATAATGAACATGTCATACCACCCGAAAAAGCTAAAGTAAATTCTATTATGATATTTGACGATGTTGCTTGTGAAAAGCAAAATAATATAAGATCATATTTCTGTATGGGGAGACATAAGGATATTGATTCTTTTTATTTATGTCAGACTTATACACATATTCCAAAACATTTAGTACGTGATAATGCAAATATGATTATTTTATTCAAGCAAGATGAATTAAATTTAAAGCACATCTACAATGATCATGTTGGCAGTGACATGAGTTTAAATATGTTTCGTTACATTTGCGGAGAATGTTGGAAGGATAAATATGGATTTCTTATAATAAGTAAAGATGATGAAATGAAGCAAGGGCGTTATAGAAAAGGCTTTGATCTATTCATTCAGATTTAGTCATATAAATACTACTAACTACATCAGACGTATACCTATTAATATTAAATACGTTTTTTTTTTCCACTTGGAAACTGTTTAAATTATTCCACGAAGCTGTTTATCTGTTTTAAGAAGCTGTTTAGCTGTTTTCAAAAGCTGTTTAACTGGTTTCAAAAGCTGTTTATCTGTTTTTAAGAAGCTGTTTAGCTGTTTTCAAAAGCTGTTTAACTGGTTTCAAAAGCTGTTTATCTGTTTTAAGAAGCTGTTTAGCTGTTTTCAAAAGCTGTTTAGTTGTTTTCAAAAGCTGTTTAGCTGTTTTAAGAAGCTGTTTAGCTGTTTAAAGAAGCTGTTTAGCTGTTTAAAGAAGCTGTTTAGCTTTTTTTTTTTTCATCAAAGTTATAATCATGGAAGAAAATATTTTAAAAGAGTTGGTGAAATCCAAAAAAATTTTAAAGAAAAAATTTCAAAGCATAAGACTGGGAGAATTGGAAAAATTTAATAATTTAGAAAGAACGTTTAAACCTTTAACAGAACCTCTAAAGAAACTAGTCAAATTGTCAGATTCGTCAAATCTAACAATACCCACAGACGAAAAATATAAATGTAAGCACAATACTAAAATTAAAACGGAAAATAATACTATATTCACCAGCACTCCTAAGAAAAAATTATTGAACGAGAAAAACATTAATTCAGCACCTAATAAAATAAAAAGGGATAAAGAAGAAGAAGAAGAAGAAGAAGACTATAATAGTAATAGTGAAGATGAAGTAAATGATAAATCGAAAAATGAACAATTTTATTCTCAATCATCCGATTGGGAGTTTGATTTATCAACCCTAAATGGAAATAAAAAGCTTGACACTATATTTGGACCTCATAAAATGGAAAATGGAGACTGGCAATTTGGAAATTCTATTTTAAAGCTAACCGATGATAAAATAATAATAGGTCAAAAATCTTGGGCACTAACCCCAGGGTTATACTCATTACTTTTTCATAAAAATCCAAAACAATTTGATTCGTCAGAGCTAGCAATATATAAAAATATTTTACTTGATACAAATGCACATCGAAGAAACTATGTACCTAATAATCAAATCAATGGAAACAGAGGTTATAAATATAAAAAAATAATAAATAAATTGTTTACTACAACTACTCACGTTGGTAAGGGTTTAATGGAGGTAAATCTTAATAAACCGAACTATATATACTGGGATAATCCTAATGAAATTGTAGACCGATTGAGGCTGTTAATAGCATCACAACATGCTGGTAACAATAATCATTCTAATGAAATAATATCTATAATCGAAGAACTAAGGGAAGCAAATATAATTGAATAACTTTTAAATAAATAAATAAATAAAAAAAATTATGACTGTTGACAAATTTGGTCATTACTATAATCAAAAATATATAGGAGATATAACAAGAAACAACATTTCAAAAAAATTCGGTATCAAACTCAACGTAAATAATATTGATATAGAGAATAAAAGAATTTTAAATTTGTCACCTCCAATGAATGGGACAGATGCTGTTAACAAAAATTATGTGAATATACAAATGACCCATATGCAAGAACATTTAAAAAGGGGTATAAACAAAGAAGTTTTAATTGTAAGAAATGAAATAAAGGATTTAAATAAGAAAATTTCTGATATATATAGTGCAATGATTCATCACAACAAACATTCATCACAACAACAACAACAACAACATAATGGAAAAAAGAACGATAATAAATGAACTACATTCTAGAGCACGCAAAAATTTCTTAAGACGGAAAGTAATAACAAAGGGAATTGATGATCTTTGGCAAGCAGATTTAGTAGAAATGGGTAACTATTCCATTATAAACAACGGATACAAATATATGCTAACAGTTATTGATACATTTTCAAAATATGCTTGGGCTGCAGCAATTAAAGCAAAAACCGCAAATGAAGTTTCCAAAGCTTTCCAGGAAATACTAAGTAAGGGGCGAATACCTAAAAATTTACAAACAGATGACGGAAAAGAATTTTTTAATAAGGAGTTTGGTTTACTAATGCGTAAATATTCAATTAACCATTACTCTACTTATAGTGTAATGAAAGCTTCAATTGTTGAACGCTTTAATCGAACACTAAAAGGTATGATGTGGAGAGAATTTAGTTATAATGGAACATTTCACTGGATTGATATTTATAAAAAACTAGTTGATCAATATAACAGAAAAACTCATAGTAAAATTAAAATGGCGCCTATTGATGTAAAACGTGAACATGAACAACATCTACTGAAAACTGCATTTAGCAGTTTAAAAATGTTTAAATCATCAAGGTTTAAGGTTGGGGACTATGTTCGCATAAGTAAATATAAACATATATTTGAAAAAGGTTATACACCAAATTGGACTACAGAAATATTTAAAATAAAATCGATACAGAACACCTACCCAATAACATTTTTACTTGAAGACTATCAAGGAAATCCTATAAAAGGCGCATTTTACAAGGAAGAAATACGTCGTACACGTTATCCTAATACATTTCTGGTGGAAAAAATTTTAAAAGAAAAAGGTGATAAAGCGTATGTTAAATGGTTAGGTTTTCCAAACCAACATAATTCTTGGATAAGTAAAAATGAAATATTATAAGAAAACAAATACAAAAAAAAAAATTTTTCTAATAAATGTATAAATTTAATAAAACAAAAAAACTCAAGCATTTTCATTTCATTTACAATTTACCATTCAGGATGTCAATTACTTTAGCTTTAAGTGGAAATTCATCAATCCTAACGGCAAATTATTTCCCACCAATAGATGTAAAAGATGACTATGAATGTTCTCTAGTTGATTTTCATTCATATAACTCTATTCCTAATGTAGATTATGATAATAATTTATTTCATATAGGAGATAAAATAATTGAAATTCCTATTGGATCATACGAGTTACAAGATATTGTTGATTATATAGTTGGGCAGTATAAAGCAGAAAATTATAATAAATCTATTCTCATTAAAGCTAATAATAATACTTTACAAATTGAAATAACTTCATCCCACGATGCAATTTTATTTAATCGAAAACGATCCATTGGTACGCTGTTAGGTTTTAGTGAAGAAATTTTAAAGGCTGGTATGAAACATATATCAAATCAACCTGTAAATATATTAAAAGTGAATGCTATACAAATTCAGTGTAACATCATAACAGGAGCATATATGAATAATTCTCCCGCACATATACTACACGAGTTCGCATTAGACGTACCACCAGGCTATAAATTAGATGTTATTGCTAATAACCTAATTTATTTACCAGTAAACGTCAAAGAAATAACATATCTCAAAATTTGGATTGTTGACCAAGAAAATCGTGCAGTTAATTTCAGAGGTGAAGAAATAACACTTAGATTACATCTAAGACCCAGAAAAAAATGATAATTTACAATAAAACTAAGCACATTAAAGTTAATAGGGTCATTCCTACTAATCATATTAAAGCTATAAGACCATCATTATCGAAAGAAAACACCACCTTTTTAAAATTGCTTAAGTTAAAAATAAAGAAAAATGTCTGATATACTCAATGTCATTGAAAAACCGTATTCTGATGAAAATATAATAAAAAAAGATTATCACAGCTACGTGCCCTATATTCAATCATTTAAAAACAATGATGAAATTCGAATTACACTACAAAATCAAGACTTATATGTTCTTCCGTCTGAAAGCTACTTATATATAGAAGGAAACATAAAAAACACTAAAGGTGAAGAAGCGTCAGAAAATACTAGATTGAGGAATAATTGTGTTGCATACTTATTTGATGAAATACGGTATGAGATTAATGGTGTTGAAATTGATCGTACTCGATACTTGGGAATATCCAGTACAATTAAGAATTATGTCTCACTAAATGAATTTGAAAGCAATATGATGAGAAATGCAGGGTGGAATATTTCTGAAGACCTGTCAATGCGAAAATTTAATTTTTATATTCCCCTTAAACTACTATTGGGATTTGCTGAGGATTTCAATAAAATAATTTTAAATAGTAAACATGAACTTATTCTTTTACGAAGTTCAAATGATGATAAGGCGTATTACTCTACAGATGCTAATGAAAAATTAAGTTTATCGATTAAAAACATAACATGGAGAATACCACATATTCACCTATCAGATACACGAAAAATACAAATAATGAAGATTATAAAGGAGGGTGTTTCATTACCCATAGCATTTCGCAGTTGGGACTGTTATTTTAATCCAACATTTTCCGGAGGCAGAAATCACAACTGGAATATTAAACTATCAGTGAATAGAGAAAGGCCAAGATTTCTTTTATTCGTATTAGAAATCGATAATAAATATATACATTCAGATTTGAAAAATGTTAAAGTGCATTTAAATTCAGAATCGTATCCATATGATGATTTAAATTTAAAATTTGAGGAGAATCGATATGCTATTTTGTATGATATGTATGCTAAGTTTCAACAAAATTACTATATGAGAGAAGCACAACCTCTTCTTTCATGTGAGAAATTTAAAAATATTCCAATTGCAGTAGTTGATGTAGTTATCAAAATGAAATTGTTAAAAATGGGCCTATCGATGTGAAAATTGAGTTCGAGACAAGTAGTCCAGTATCAAAAAATACAAATGCTTATTGTTTAATCCTACACGATCGTATGATGGAGTACACACCTTTAACTGGAATTGTTCGAAAAGTTATATAATCTATTTTAAAATACATTCTAATACTTACTTTTTTTTTTTTTCATTTAATTTCTATTAAATAAAGAATAAAACTGTTGGTTTTTTTTAAATAAATTTTGGTTTTTTTTTATTTTATGTGTATATAGGTGTATATATTTACATATATTTACATTTACATATTCTATACTAATTATTTAGTGACTCAATATCACTAATTAACCTACTTAATTCTAAATCACCATTATCAGTATCTAACTGATAATGGTGCCATGCAAGTGTATTAATCTCATCATTTCTTATTTTACGTTTACTATCAATAAAATTTAAAGCTATTTTATTAACTCTATTTGTTAGTATTGTGTGTAACTTAGATGTGAATGTGTACATACATGCCCCTACTGATTTCTTATTAAATAAGACATGTTTATAATGATCTATAGTATAATTGTCTACCACGCATTTTTTAACCCCCTTAGCTTTTTTAACATCTTTATCATCTTCAACTGTGAAAGAATAAACTTTGGGTCCTAAGCCTACATATTCAGTGATGAATTTACCTTCAGTTTCATCTTTCATCATTCCAAGTACTTTTTTATTTAATTGAGGAAAGTTAAATGGATTATTTTGTGAATATGCTGATGTGTCAAAGAGTGTTTTTAAATCTCCTCTTATATCATCATAGAAATCATCAGTTTTAATTGAGTAAATAAAAGAGTCAGTGTCCATATAATTGAGATTTATATTATCTCCGAATTTAGGTTTCATATACTCATAATGGAAATCATACATTTTCCATTTTGATAGATCAAGTACACAAAAGCCTAAATAAATGGGTTTATTGTAATATGTCAAAGTTTTGTTCATTTGTACAGCCCATAATTTATCAGTAAACTGTGAAATACTGTGAAAATTTGGTTTTGCTATAAGTTCACCTACACCCAATTTATTGCGATTAGTACGACCCCATTCACTAACCAACCGAACGTCTTTTCTCTTATCGACATTTTCCATGGTTTTACCATACACAGCATTATTGAGCAATTTATAGAAATCTTTTTCAAATTGATTCTTAGCTTCTGTTCTATGTGTCGTATTTAAATCTATGTATGTCTTTAACCACGGCTTTTGATTAAATTTCAGAATTCGGTGAACTTTTTCCAAAACCAATCCATTATTTAAACATTGCTCTAATGTTTTATAATGTATGACATATTTCTTTTTGTTAGATAGATCAGCAATTAATTTTTCATATTTACTCCCACCAATTATTTTGTTTTCCACACAGAATGGCAGGTCATTATGATAATCATGACAGCTAGACGGGTATGATAAATCGACTTCATAAATATAACCAACATCTGAGTTATGTGGAATATTTTTGGGGTGAATGAAGTCATTTGTCCAACTGAAGCCTCCATATGGTAGTGACTCTGACATTGCCCAACCATAAAGATTATTTGCGTCTAAATATAAAATGTATTAGGAGGGTTTTGTAGGATCATAATCATTAAGATATTTATGATTCGCCTTACTATACCTCTTACTACATTGTGAAAGACCACCACGAATTCCTCGTTTAATAAAATTATACATTTCTAGATCTGTTAATAATTCTAGCTCAATTCTTGTATATTTTAACATTGCATCCCAAGAAAGCCCTGGGATGGTATAATAATGTGGAGGATCTAGGTTATAAATCTTCTTACAGAGCTTTCTGAAGTTTTCAAATATATCTGTAAGTAACAACACGTCAGTTTTTAAATACAGCTCCATGTAATCCTTAATAGTCTCGCAATCAAATTTTGTCCATATATTTTGTGCTAGCAAATAATCTTCTTCTGAACATTTTTTATCATTTAACCTACTATAAAATGCTTCAATTGGTGGGAGTTTCTTTTCATTTAATTTTTCAAATGAATTTAAATATTCATAAGGAAAAACACCCTTTCGCTTCATAAGAGAAAACTTCTCAGCATCTGGAAAATATTTTCTAACTGCATTTAAATCTTGATCATTGAGGTTACTAGCTAATGATTCCAAACCAGATGCCATAAATCTTAAAGAGTTTAAAAATCTAAGCTCAATTTTTTTTTCAGTTTTATAAACTCGCACCTTTTTAAGTTGTTTTGAAATAATATGCTGAGGAATATTTTGCTTCACTTTTCTTATATACAACTCATTTATATAATCATCAATTTCTTCATCAGTATATACCCGAACAGTATGCGACAAAGAAATGTATAATTCTTTATTTATTGGAATTACATTTGTCTCCCCTTTAATACTAAGTAATTCTTTAATAAATAAGTGACAGTCATATTTCGAAAAATTATGGAAAAATATAGGAATAAAATTTGGAATTTTAAAATTTAAATTACACGAATTATGTGCAGCCACTCTATATTTTCCTGATAAGTGGCAGTGATCTCTCACAGCTAGTTCATCGCCTAGTGCTAAACCGCAAATATGACAGTTAATAGAGTTTAAAAATTGTTCTTCTTCTAAGGGGGTTAATGAATGCATGGGGACAATTTTTTCATAATTCTTCTTATAAATTTGTCTACATTCATTTATTAAATTATTTACAAAATGTTGCCCTACATTAACACTACTACTACTACTACTAAACATTTTAAACTTATCTAAATTTTCATTAAAATTACACTTAATATTAAAACCATATGCACATGGAACATGTTTTTTTGTAAATCTACTATTTTCATTAATACTACTTACATCTACTTCCTCGAGAACGCATTCAAAATCCGCATACACAGTGAACGGGAGATCCATTTGTCGCTCATGATGGGAAAACTTTATGATGGATTTGTCTCCCTCCGGCATCTTGGGAATGCACTCTCCACATTCTTTTTCTTTGTGAAAAATCATTTTTTCCGGTATATCTGTGTGGTAAAGGCATGCGTTGCAAAATATAATTCTTCCATTATGCGTAGATATTTGACTTGAAAGTAGTCTAAAAAAAGAAATAAATTTATTAAATTGAATAGATTTTTTTTTTTAAAAAATTTTATATAAGTTTTTGATAACTACCTTGAAATATTGTTTATTAGAATGTAGTGCATTTTATCACCACATTCGTCTTCCAGCAGCATAAGGTTTATATGCATATTTTTTTCCTTTTTGGTAATGTAGTATGGTCCAATAACAGCCTTGGATTTCCTATCAAACCCGAACACATTTACACTTATATCAGTATTATTTCTTTCAAATACTTTAATATCTTTCACATCAGTAGGAAATTGCATTGATGTGAAATTAAGTGTTCTACCGCAATCAAGCTTAATATTATTGTCAGCAATATTTGGTATATTGTAAATTGTCTGTCTGTATACATGACTGTCATCACCATTATAAAATGCTGCTATTACACTCCATTTAAAGCAAAATATATCATTGTTTTGAATGTTGACACAAGCTTTCTTCCTCGCCAGCTCTACGGGTGTAGGTATATATTGGGATCCTGATAATGGTGATGCTTTATTTATGTTTATTTCCAGCCATTTAATTTGGATAAGCGTCCAACCAGAATCTCTTTCTTGAAACTCAGACATCTTCGCCTTAATCTTTTCAAATTGAAGTGTGAGAGCTGAGCCAATATTGTCTGCCCTTGATAAGCGTATCATTTCCGTATTGTGGTACATATCAGTTTCTGGTTTAAGAGGATGTGCTGGTAGCTTATATCGAGCTGTCAATTCCAAATTAAATTTCACAATTATGTGCTCAGCCAGACAATTATTTAATAATTTCTGAACATACATTTGACCCTCTTTCAAATATTCATTTACATTCAAATTCAAATCTCCTTTCGGGAAACGGTACGTCAAAAGTCGAGATTTAAATGAATTTTTTATCAATTGAATCCGGTTTCCAATTCTCTCCTGTACATTTTTCTTGTGTTCGGGTTGGGAGCAATGAATAAACCACTGTTGTGGTTGAATTTTAACATTACAATCCTCACACATAATAAAAGATTCTGAACATGACTCAGGCTTTTGTTGTTTAAATGGTATATTTGATTGTAACATCGATAGACGCTTCCTAGATGCATCCGATGTTGAAGGATGTTCATCCATTTCTTCTACTTGTTGTTGTTGTTGCTCTTGTTGGTGTTGTTGTTGTTGTTGTTGCTGTTGTTGTTGTTGTTGTTGTTGCTGCTGTTTTTGTTGCTGTTGTTGCTGTTGAAGGAAATCTAGATGGATTTCCATATGTTTTTTCCTCTCCATTGATGTCAGGGATATATGATTGCACACATCACATGGCACATGAATTTGAATATGTTTTTTTAATTTTTGTTTCTTTTTATATTGGTTTTGGCAAATTTCACAAATTAGTACACTAGCCATTATTATTATTTTAAAATATTAATTTCTTTTTTTATTTTCACAAAAAAAAACAAACTTTCTTAAGCAAGTCTACTTTAGAAACTAATGAATAGAATATATTTAAAACCTTTTATATACTTTCAAATATCTATACAATCGTAAATTTACTTATCAACAAATAAAATGCCAGACTGTCTCTGTATATCTGTCTGTCTGACTAACTTTCCTTTTCCCCCTTTTTATCTTCTCTTTTCTTTTAAAAATCATAAATAAATACTTTGAATTTTTCTTCCACCCAAATAAAAATTTAAAAACCATTTGCTTCTACAAGGTCTGTATGTCTATCTATCTACATATCTCTATGTCTGTCTGGCTGTCTGTCTATCGATCACAACAAAAGAAAGGCTTCAACAATGCACCCACCACTTGTGCATTGCTATCCTATAAAATTTAACGACTTTTTTTTATTACTTTGTTTTTGAAATTTTTTAAAAAAATTTTCAAGAATGGTTTCATATTTCCCTATCCACTCCAAAATAAAAATAGAAACACCAATTGCATCTATACAATTTTTTTTTTTAATAACTAAATAAAATCATAATTTATAGATACTTTGAATTTATTCTTCAACCCCAAATAAAATTGAAAAACCATTTGCTGTTACGAAGCCAGTCTGTCTGTATGTCTGTCTATCCATCCAATAATATTTTCGTCGATCACCCAAACAAACAAAATAACAACAACCCTCCATCTGGTTACCCATAAACACACAACAAAAAGGACTTTTATCAGAAATGTGTATTTTCTCCCAACAATCCACAAAACACACACAAAAATAAAAAAAAATATTTTTCCAATTTCTTCCTCAAGGTCTGTCTGTGTATCTATCTATCTATATTCAAAACACACTCCAATACAATACCCTTATCATCTCACACCCCATAAATTATTAATTTTAATATCAGCGCTTTGAAAAAATTGTCCACAAAATTTTTTTTCAAAATCAAGTGCATCGACAAGTACACAGTATGTCTGTCTTCCACAAAACACACACAAAAATAAATCACATCTTTTCTCAAGTGCATCTACACAGTAAGTCCGTCTATCGATCACAACAAAAGAAAGGCTTCAACAAGTGCATCGACAAGTACACAGTATGTCTGTCTTCCACAAAACACACACAAAAATAAAAAAAAATATTTTTCCAATTTCTTCCTCAAGGTCTGTCTGTGTATCTATCTATCTATATTCAAGACACACTCCAATACAATACCCTTATCATCTCACACCCCATAAATTATTAATTTTAATATCATAAAAAAAAAAATAAAAAAATGCGCTTATCAGCTTTGTGTGTTTCCTCAACAAAAATTTTTTCTTCACATAATTCAAGAAAATAAAAAGATAGAATTATCAACAATATTTTCCAATTGCTTCTACAAGGTCTGTATGTCTATCTATCTACATATCTCTATGTCTGTCTGGCTGTCTGTCTATCGATCACAACAAAAGAAAGGCTTCAACAATGCACCCACCACTTGTGCATTGCCATCCTATAAAATTTAACGACTTTTTTTTATTACTTTGTTTTTGAAATTTTTTTTTTTTTTTTTAAATTTTACCTACTTTAACACGTGTTCATTTGACATACTTTAACACGTGTTCATTTTAATGGCTTTTGGATAATTTTAATGGCTTTTTAATGGCTTTGGAAAAATTTTAATGGCTTTTGGATAATTTTATTGGCTTTTGGATAATTTTAATGGCTTTTGGGTAATTTTAATGGCTTTTGGGTAATTTTAATGGCTTTTTAATGGCTTTTGGGTGATTTTAATGGCTTTTTGGGTAAATTTGGCGTAGAACTCTCATTATACATATACTATAGTTTTCCCAAAAACAACTTTGATAATAAAATTTAAGTGTTGATATATCACAAACAATTAATTCTTGCAGTAATTTAAGCAAATTAGTCGTTCTGATTTATTTATGCATATTTAAAAAGAAATTTCACTTTTTATTCACAAATTTTAGCTTTTATTTTTATATTTGTTTTAAAAATTGACTGTTTAAATAATCTTGTATTTTCCAGAAGTAAAATTAAAGTAAAAATCAGAATTTCGAAAAATAAAAAATCATCATTTGAGATAAAAATCTTTAATCATATTTTTGTTAAAAAAAATAATCCAAAACATGATAAAATCATCATACTGGCAACGCTGTTTATATATTATATTCAAACAAGAGAAAATAAAAATTTGTCAAATTAAACTTTGTGTGTCTGAGCACCAAACAAAGCTTAAAAGAGAATTCAACAGACTTTGTCAAAGTAAACTTTGCCTGTCTGAAAGGGAACTTAGTATAGTACATATGGGCATTAAAAAGTTGTAGGGATTTTTGTAGACTATTTTTTGAGCGCGTAGGGAAAAATACGGATTTTTTTCGGACTGTGTAAAGAATTTTTAAAAATGTGTATAACATCACTGTGTCAATCTCAAAATTACTAAGACCCCTTTCAGACAGGCAGAGTTTACTTTGACAACGTCTGTTGAATTTTCTTTTAAACTTTGTTTGGTGCTCAGACACACAAAGTTTAATTTGACAAATTTTTGTTTTCTCTTGTTTGAATATTATATATAAACAGCGTTGCCAGAATGATGATTTTATCATATTTTGGATTATTTTTTTAAACAAAAATATGATTAAAGATTTTTTCTCAAATGATGATTTTTTATTTTTAGAAATTCTGATTTTTACTTTAATTTTGCTTATACAAAATACACGATTATTTAAACAGTAACTTTCTAAAACAATGAAGTTTTGCATCAGCTTGATGTGTGTTGGTGCTGCACACTTTTGTACCCAGTATCTAGAATACCCAAAATTGCATAATTATTTCTGGACAAAAATATTATAAAAGGCATATTATAACCTATTTCCAATGTGCGAAAGAATTCCTTCTTTCGAACAACTACATTTAAAACAAAAACAAATTCTAAAAACTTTGTTTTTGTTTTAAATGTATTTGTAAAGGTACGTTCAGACTGATGAAATATTTGAAAGCAAACATCAAATATTTCATTAACGTAGTCTGAACACTAAATTTTTTTGAGTATCAAATAAAATAACAGCTGATTTTGAGCAAATAAAAGTATTTGCCGGCAAACAAATATTTGTCCAATGTGAACATTGTGTGAACACAAAAAATCAAATATTTTAGTTATTTTTAAGAAAACATTTATTTGATATTACAAAAAAATTGTAAGAGCAAATAACGACAAATAATTTTAGCCATGTTCCGGATAGAAGCAATTTTTCCTGTAAGTTTTCGGATTCTTTACAATTTTAAAGATTTTTTATAATTATTAGACTTTGCTATCGTGCCGCTATTAGCAAATTTTTACGAATTACCGCTAGTTTAGCAATTTTTTTAGAATTTTTGCCATGCCTTATAGTTTTAGGCAATTTTACTAAATTTTATGGCTTGTTTGAAATATTAAAATGGTTCGCGAATTTTAGCTATTTTGCAACATTTTTTTTTTGTTTTTCCTCTAAATTTTGTTTTTTAACCGATTTAGTACTTTCAAATATATTTTACGGTTTGTTTCCAAGTTTGCAATTTTTCGCGAATTTTAGCCATGTTCGCAAAAGAAGCAATTTCTTTCTGTGATTCTTTGCAGCTATAACTATTTTTAATAATTATGAGTACTAAACTTTGGTATCATGCCGCTATTAGCAAATTTTTGCGAATTACCGCTAATTTAGCAATTTTTATAGAATTTTTGTCATTCCTTATAGTTTTAGGCACTTTTACTAAATTTTATGGCTTGTTTGAAATATTAAAATGGTTCGTGAATTTTCGCTATTTTTGCAACATTTTTTTTTTTGTTTTTATCCTACATTTTGTTTTTTAACCGATTTAGCAATTTCAAATATATTTTAGGGTTTGTTTCCAAGTTAGCTATTTTTCGCGAATTTTAGCCATGCTCGCGAAGAAGCGATTTTTCACTGTGAATGTTTAGAGCTATAACGATTTTTAATAATTATTAGGCTTTGCTATCATACCGCTATTAGCAAATTTTTGCGAATTTCCGCTAATTTAGCAATTTTTATCGAATTTTTGCCATTCCTTATAGTTTTAGGCACTTTTAATAAATTTTATGGCTTGTTTGAAATATCTAAATTTTTGGCGAATTTTCGCTATTTTTGCAAAAATTTTTTTTCTCGACATTTTGTTTTTTAACTGATTTAGCGACTTCAAATATATTTAAGGGTTTGTTTCCAACTTTTTTTTTTTTTCTACATTCTCCTGTTCTAACACTAAAAGAGATGCTGATCCACAGAATAAAATAAAAAAATTAGCTTTTGCGCTCATTTTTACCATTTGAGAAATATATTTTTATTTTTGAACACTTTCATTAAATAATTATTTGATGCAAATATTTCTTTTAGTCTGAACGCATGGCAAACATGAATTAATTTATTTTATTAACCCTGTTTGCCAACTGTTTCATCAAACAAAAATTATCAAATATTTGAGCTTACACTGCATTTACACGTGAAAGTACTTTCATGAAATTTCTGTATACGTATTACAAATAAAAATTTGAATAAAATGGATGACTTTCTTGAAAATTTCTTGTGCGATTACACAGGAAAGTGAAAGTTCATTTTTAAAATGTCGTCAAAGCGAAAAGTTGCAAAAATTATTTAACTTCTAGAATAAAAAAAAACTAGAAATGGAAGGTATAAGTATGATTTATTATTCATATCCCATAAAATTGGGTATGAACATTATAAATTTATTAATTTAATTGTACTTTGGTGGTTTAATTTTTTCTTCATTTGTGTTGTTTTGTTTACTGCCTAATAAGAGTTGCCAAAGTTATCACATACACAAATGTATAGGGCAATAGTTGGAAATAATTATTATGTTAACTTTTTAATAACATTATTGTTATAAAACATATAAATTGTCATTTTTTATGCATACTTGAAGAAAAATATTGTAAATACATTCATACATACACACACTAGAAAATACATAGTTGATATTACCTAAAAATCTATATATATAAAAATAAGTCCGTATATGTACGTCGCCGAACTAATCATAAACGCGTCGTGCGATTTCAACCAAACTTATACACTACGTAGGCAGTGGCCCATATATGGTTTATATGAAGTTTGGTTGAAATTTTCGGTCTGGGGGCGGAGGGGCGTGGCAAAATCCATAACTTGAGAACGGCTTGACCGATTTGAACGATTTTTCATTTTTTCTTTAAAATGAGCGCCATGGTCCAACTTAAGTTTTTACGGAAAGAAAATTTTGCCCCGCCCACTTTTACGCCCACTTTTTTCGATTTACCTAAAATCAGAAGACGGCTCCATCGAGTTGACTAATTTTTCTTTCAAATGTTCGTATTAATCAACTTTAAGTTTTAATCGAAATGAACAATTTGATCGAAGCAACAATTTTAAAGGGGAAGTTTAAAGGTGAAGATGTATTGATTCCACGAATTCCAATGATTCCATCAGATTTACCTTTTGAATTCAAAAGACTACAGTTTCCAATACGTCTTGCATTTGCTATTACAATAAATAAAGCGCAAGGGCAATCGTTGGAATTGTGCGGAATTGATTTAGAATATCCTTGCTTTTCACACGGCCAGTTATATGTTTCGTGCTCACGTGTTGGCAAGTCTTCAGTTCTCTTTATCTACACAACAACTCATGGCAAAACCAAAAATGTTGTCTACGAAAGAGCTCTAAGATAGTTTAAGTGATACATAGTCTAAGATTGTAAGAAACTAGAATTAAAAGTTGAATAATAGGGAACAAAACCAACTTTATTAAAAACAAGTGTGTTTCTTTTCTTATTTTGTTTTGCCGTGCGAAGCAGGCAACGGGCCCTCTAGTATGGTATAAAATTAAATAAGCGCAAGGAAAGCATGGAATTATCTAAGTTTCTTAGGTAATATAACTACATATTATATTCGGTAATTTCTATGTTCGAAAAGGTATCTTTTATTATGTTAAAATTGATTAAAAGCTTGGAAAATTAAGCAATATTTGAAAAGTTATTTTATTTTTTATTTTTGGCAAATTATCTAATGACGATTTATTTTCTAAGGAATATGTTGCATAAATGTTACATGTTCTACATTTTTGTGTTCGTTTGTAGAAAAAATAAAACTGTGGGAAACATTTTTGAGTTCTTTTGTGGATATGTTGATGAAAAACATGCGAAACATGTTGCACATTCAACCCACAATTTTACTAGGTGTTTAAACTGCCCTGTTTTATAACTTTGGCACTTCTACTTTGTTCGCACAACCAAGGTTTTATTTTGTTTGTCATAACACAAACTGCTTAGAATTTTGTGAAAATATTGCTTAAAAACAATATATCAAAATGTTGACACATTAAAATAAAAAATTGTATGTATATTATTATCGTTTTAAGTGCTGGTTCACACTGTTCAAGTCTTAGCCGTCAAGTCTTGAGTTTTAAGGATAGAAAGGAAAAGAAATGGAATTCTCTTTGCCCTTATATCCTCAAAGCTCAAGACCTGACGGCTGAAACTTTAACTGTTTGAACCAGCACTAACTTTTTCCAAGCCATTAGTAATGTCAATATTGGTTACAAAACCGCAATAGCTTGCATAAACCGCTCAAATAGCTAATGACGTACATTAATAATAAAAGTTTAATAGTTTTAAATAAAAGCAACTAATTTTGTTCTATTGAAGTTGCACAACATGTAAAATTTTGTTGTAAAGTAAGCATATTTGAAAAGACTATATACTTCTTTCAGTTACTCACTTTAAATAAAATTAACTTCCTTATTCATTTCATTGTAATATGCTATTTATCAATTCATAATGTATAACAATTAACTAAATTATCTACTGAAACATTTTACTTGATTGTCTTTCTAAATCTATATATCGCTCATTTGCTGCAACGTCGTAATTATTCAAAAAATACATTTCGAAATAAACGTGTTTAAAATTTTTGATTTGCTTGATCCACTTGGAAAAAAACGACACATTTTTTTTAAACGGAGAAAGTATAAAATATTTAAGATGCGACCATTATTATCAATTATGTATTTTTGCCTTGGTAAAATTACCTAGATTATTTTTTTGTGTGTACAAAATAAATTAAATTTAAAATTATTATTTTTTTGTGTGTACAAAATAAATTAAATTTACAATTATTATTTTACCACAATCCTGTAAATTTGTATAAGTCTGTTTAGTGGGCAACTTTGTTTACCGCTCTGTCATTTTACTTTCAGAAAGTGTCAAAAAATTACTTTCTTGAAAAAATCGTTGAAAGCTGAGTGGAAAGTAAAAAAATGGGAGTGTATTGCGACTTTCATGAAATTACTTTCACGTGTAAATGCTAGGTTAGTTTGAACATTAACAAAATATTTTTTTGTTTCACACAGTTTGAAGCAAATATCAGAACAAATATTTTCGTTAAATATTTTATTAGTCTGAACGTACCTTAAGAAGTAAATAATTCTTTCGTACATCGGAAATAGGCAGTTAGAATATTGATAAAAAAAATATTTGTGAAAAGAAAAAATGTATTTTTATAAAGTTTCATATACTGACGAATTATGTTTTTATGTATTTCAATTTAAATAATAAGAAGTATGGTTTTATAAAAAATTAATAATTCTTACTATTTTGCCCTTGTTTTAAAAAATTTAAATTAAGAAAAAAAATTTAAGATTTTCCTCTTCAAAATATGATTTCTTTCGCCATATGACAATTTTTATTCCAAAGATTCTGGTAACGCTGTATATAAATATAAAGTTGCAGCCAACTTCAGGTATAATCTACGAACGAAAAATAAAACGACTTTGCGAGTACAGCAAAGTATGTACTCCCCCGCTATACTCTTTTCCCTTTTCTTCTATAAACTCAAGACTTTGCAAAGTAAACTTTGCTTGTCTGAAAGGGGTCTAACATTGTAGTTGAGATCCTTTTTAATAAGCCTTCATTTTTATATCATTTTTTCTAGTCACTTTCATTGGTTTTATTTTTTTTTTTGTAATTGGCTTATTTCCATTTCGTAATTAATTTTTTTAGCTTCCAATCTTCTTCAATTACAAACATTTCTAATTTTAGTTTTTTTATTTTAAGTTCAGCAACATCTGCCCAAATGTCTTTTGTTTGCCGTTTCTCTCCTGTGTAGAGGGCTTCATGTGTTTTACGTTTCAACATTTTGGGAGAATATTTGTCCCATTTAAGGTTTGTCTTTGGCTGTTCTTCAATTAAACATTCAATTGCATCTTCTAAAAAAATATTCTCCTCTGTGTTCGTTTCATTCAGTTCTAAAAGAAAAATTGTTTTAAAATAACTTTAATGTTTATCGTTTCCATAATAAAACTTACTAGATGCCGATATTAAGTCATCATCGTATATTCCCTCAGGCCCAACAATCTGCTCCTCCTGTACAATTTTAAGTATGTGTTCATCTAATGAAGATACTTGCGAAGCTGGCTTTGAGCCACCGCCATTTCTGTATAGCTCTTGCTTCTCTTAAGCGTAGTTTTTCTTTGCAGTCTTATTTAGATTTTCATATTTCGTCTTAAGGATTTTAAATGACCTAAAACTATCAAAACATGAATTGAATTCAGCTTCAATTTCAATCCATGCATTAATTTTCTCTTCTGAAGGAGTACGGTCGGTTTTTTAAAACTCTATTGTGTCCTTTTTTTTCTCCACCAATTCAATTAATATTTGAACTTCCTTTGTTGAAAAATTGGTGGACCGTTTTGTGGCATTAACACTCATTTTAAACTTAGTTTCTTATTTAAATATGTTAATATATTATTTTATAAATAAAATTCTATCCGCTTTGATTTAAAAAATTTTTTTTTTTACTTTTTTATTATGACATTTGGTAATGATACCATATTTTTGTTAGAATTTTTTATTAATGCAATAATTTCTTTCTGAATAAAATATGGTATATCCATTTCTTAAACTATCACTGAAAAACAACTTGGTGGATTAAAGGCAGTTAACATTTTGTTAAAGTTTAACTAAACAACAACCCTCGCGAATGGGTAGTCATCTTGCCGCGATGCGAGGGCTTAAGTACAAGGAAGTTTAGAGTCATGCTGGCGGTAGTGACGTTAGTCAAGACCGGTAGGGCCTCCCATGCCAGAAGGGTCTAAACCGAGTACGAACCAAGAAGTACCCCCCCCGTCTATTAGCGTCTGTTTCTCCTAGTTGGAGCGGCTAATGACTAGGTCCGCTGGCCTTTTTACGGTCAATTGTTTGCCTTCTGAAGGCTGTCGGTGAGCGGCTGATGGTCTGCGTCTGTCTCCAGAGGAGCGGCAGGTATAATTTCGCCTGGCAGTAGGCATAAAATGCAACCCCACCACACCCCCCACGAAATTTCCGAAAATTCACGCCCTACGTATCCGGTAAAGGGCTTCATAATCTCCGGAGACCCTACTACTAAAGCGTCGGTATCAGGCTGTGGTATGTCGAATGCTACTGAAACCTCGACTAGCAAGGTGGTTGCGCCAGGCTCTGCTAGTCGATTAGCTACTAGTGCGCAAAAACTCACGGCTAAGCCTTCAGGCGGTCGTAAACCAAGCTTGGTACAGGGTTCTTCGAAACCAGGTACCTCCAAGGCTTCCCAGGTCCGGACGGGAGAAAAACCCGTCAAAACCCCTTCCTCGGGTGCTGGCTTGACGGTGCAGACTCAGTCTACCGGAAATCCAGTTTCCCATGTGCCGAAACCTGTGCAAAGAGAGCATACGAAGAAAGATTCGATGCCCTCTGATGTACCTCCCGCAGCCTCTACGGCAATTATTAAAAAACCCCAAAGGCACATAAACCCATCCAAACGGGCCTTTATAGCCAGGCGCTTCGCCTACAAAATCATCAGCCGACTTGGTGAAAAACCGGTTGGTGAGCTCACGGAGCAGGAGAAAACCTCTCTCCAGTGGGCAAAAACCCATATTGAGGGTTTAAAACGTGCACCTCCCTCTGCAGAGGAAGGCAATCCTGAACGGAAGCCAACCGAAGCAGCGCCTAAACGGCAGCGGTCTGGGGAGGACACGCTTCCTGGGACTAAAAGGTCCAAACACACGCCTCAACGGCCGCAAAACAGGTCGTACAAAGATGTGGCTAAAGACCACCTCATTTGGGCGATCATTGACCGCAACGCAAGTGACGGCACCATTTCGTCCAAAAACTGGAAGCTGGTTGTCGTCGCACTTAGTAGGGCGTTCCTGAGTGTTCTAAGGGGAAACCCTGGACCACCACCACAGTGTGAAGATGCCGGTTGGTATCAAGGGCACATTAAATTGATAGCGTGTGCAGATGAGCGTTCAGCGCTGCTGTACAAGGATGCCGTGGAGTCCCTGGGGGAAGTTTGGCAGGGCGCTAAGATTGAGGCAATACCTCTGGCCGATGTACCGCAAAGGCCCAGATCTATTGCCAAGATCCCCGCTGAGCCATCCGACCCCAAGGAGATCCTGGAAATAATACAGCTTAGTAACCCCCAGCTACCCACACAGGACTGGAAAGTAGTGAGGGTTTCTGAATCTGTTGAAGAGTCCAGGAAGGCCACTGTTGTGATAAACAGTGACTTACTGCCGTCACTTCGGAAGACACAGGGGAAGATTTTCTATGGATTTGGAACTATCTTCCTCCGAGTCTATAAAGTTGACGACAAAGGGAAGCCTCAAGCTCCGGCGACTACCACCACCACAACAACAGCATCAACGGAGCGTATGGAAGACGAATCTGCTACGTCATCGGCCAATGAAGACACCCAATCGGTCAGTGGACTTGTGGGTGACTTCCTTGGTAAGATGGGAGTGGCGGATGATGAGGACATCCTTCTGGAATCGGACGACGATCCAGAGGATGCCAACGTCACAGTCGTCCATAGTGATGAGCTATGATGAAGGTGACACAAATCAACCTTCATCACTCTAAAGCGGCGTCAGCTGCCCTTCTCCTCTGATTAGCTTCAGGCACGGAGGAGCTTATATGCATCCAAGAACCATTGTTGTATATAGACAGGGTTTGCGGACTCAGATTAGACGGTTACAGTACTCTGTACGCAGCCGATCAAGGTAAGACCAGAGCTTGTGTTATGGTCAAAAACATCCTTAAAGCTTTCATTCTTTCTGATTTTAGCGATAAGGACACATGCACTGTCGCAGTAGAGTGCAAAACCAGTACAGTCTGGTTTATGAGCTGCTACATGGCACACGACCAGGGTGCTAACCCTCCAAACTCCACAACCAGGAAGGCGATGTCGCACGCTAAAAGGCACAACATCCCCCTAGTAATATGTGCAGATGCGAATGCACACCATACCGTCTGGGGCAGCTCGGATGTCAATCCACGAGGTGAGTCGCTTTTGGACTTCATAGTAGAAAATGAACTAACAGTAGTTAATAGGGGTAGTGAGCCCACCGTTATTGTGACTAACAGAAGGGAGGTTCTTGATATTACGCTTATTAGTGATAAGTTCGCGGATATGATTAGCGATTGGAACGTGTCTAAGGACTGTTCCTTCTCTGATCACATGTATGTTGATTTCAATTTTTCCTTTAGAGTTGATTCAGTTAAACCCTACACGAACAGAAGAAGGACTAACTGGTCTATCTATGCGAGTGTACTCGGCGACAAGCTGCCTATGTGCCCAGTTCTCATAGACAGTGTGTCCATGCTCGACTCCGCAGTGGAGTCATTGACCGGTGCCTTAATGGAGGCAACAAACGAAGCCTGTAAAATAATGGACAGGAGGGGCAAAGCTAAGCCCATATGGTGGAATGCGGAAATTGCTGAAAAACGCAAGGAAAGCAGGAAGCTCTTTAATGAGGCAAAACGTAATGGTGTTTTGAACAATTACAAGTCCTCAGTTAATGAATTCAAGAATCTTATAAGGAAGGCCAAGAGACAGTCATGGAGGAAATTCTGCAGTGACGTGGAAAACTCCTCGGAGACAAGTCGGCTTCGTAAGATTTTATCCTATAATCCAGCTATTCCATCATTAATACGGAAGATGGATGGATCCTGGACCACAAACAGTCGGGACACCCTTGAGGTCCTGATGAATACACACTTCCCTGGTTGCACTGATGATGTGCCTAGGGAGGAAACTTTTAGTGGCGCTCGGGATATCTCTAATATTCCGATAACTCGCCATCGTGTGGAATGGGCGGTCAAAAGCTTCCATCCCTTTAAATCTCCAGGCCCGGATGGCATTATCCCAGCGGACCTACAAAATAACCTGGGAATATTGATGCCATGGCTCTTGGCAATATTTAGAGCCTGCCTGAGTCTCTCACATGTCCCAGCAACGTGGACATCATATAAGATCGTCTTCATCCCCAAGAGTGGGAAGACATCTCACACTATGGCTAAAGACTTTAGACCAATTAGTCTATCCTCCTTTCTACTGAAAACACTGGAGAGGATTTTGGATATTCACATTAGATCATCATTAGGACCCAATTCCCTGTCACCGGCTCAGCACGCCTACACGAAGGGAAGGTCCACTGAAACTACGCTTCACTCATTGGTGGGCCACATAGAGAGATCCCTGAATTACAAGGAATTTGCTTTAGTGGCATTCCTGGATATTGAGGGCGCTTTCAACAATGTTAAACCTGAATCGGTTATTAACGCTATGAGACATTTGGAGATCGACCCAGCGATCATTCAATTTGTCAGCAGTATCTTGCACTTCAGGCGTATCGAATCCAACTTGGGCGCCTCGAACATTTCAAAGGTTGCGACTAGGGGCAACCCGCAAGGTGGTGTACTGTCACCTTTACTTTGGAATCTGAATATAAATACCCTACTCAGAGCCATGGAAAGGACGTGCTGCAGAACGGTCGCATATGCGGATGACGTTGCAGTTGTGGCTATGGGTAAAGATCCCAGACTTTTGTCTGAACTAATGGAGTCCGCACTGGACGTCCTAACAAAATGGTGCCAGGGATGTGGACTGGATGTAAATCCCTCTAAAACAGAACTGGTACTTTTCACAAGGAGATACAAAATTCCCAAATTTAGTGCCCCGAGGATAAAAGGGGTGTCACTGGAACTGTCTGACAGCGCCAAGTATCTTGGGCTAATATTGGACAGTAAACTGAACTGGAGGATGAACACCAGCTCCAGGACTAATAAAGCGGCTACTGCATTATATTGCTGCAAAAGGGCCATTGGCCTAAACTGGGGAATTAACCCGAGGAATGTATACTGGCTATACGAATGTGTCATTAAACCCATTCTCTTCTACGGGGCAGCTGTTTGGTGGCCGGCGCTCAAGGCGAAGAGTCATCAATCCAGGTTTGAACGTACAATGAGAATGGTGGCGATAGCGGTAACAGGTGCCATTAGAACAACCCCCTCTAAGGCATTGTTTACGATTCTAAACTGGTTACCACCAGACATTTTGGCGAAAAGGTTAGCTGCGAACGCGGCGGTAAGACTAAGGGCCACCGGAGCATGGAGAGATTATAATATCGGACATGCTAACATTCTGAATGATATTAATTGGCACATGGATGTTGATTATGTCACACCCGAGCCAATCTTTGATCCTGGCTTCACGGTAAGCATTGTGGATAACGTGGTCCACTATGATGACCTGCAAATCCCCGCGAATACGATTCGAATCTTCACGGACGGGTCTAAAACACTGTATGGTGTCGGTTCTGGCATATACTCCGAGCAGCTAAACTGGAGCATTCCTATAAGGCTGCCGGACCACTGCAGTGTAATCCAGGCCGAGATAATGGCCATCCACACAGCCGCGAAACGCATCCGGTACGGTGAAATATCTGGAAGGGATATTCACATTATTACCGATAGCAAGGCGGCCATAAGATCCCTGGAGAATGTGTTCATCACATCGAGAATTGTCCGAGAATGCCGGATGTCTCTGGAGGAGATAGCGAGACATTCACTGGTCACCCTTAATTGGGTCCCCGGACACGGGGACATACATGGGAACTGCATGGCGGATTCGTTGGCGCATGCAGGTACCACCTTGAATCGGGACGGTTCCACATATGTAGGTGCTTCACTCCCAAGGTGTAAGCAACTTATAGCGCATAAGTTTCATCTTATCGCCAGTCAGAGGTGGCACGATGAAACCACCTGTGGGGAAACCAGGAAAATCTGGCCCATCATAGATGAAAAAAGGACACTGCGGGCATTACAGCTGTCCAGACATCATCTAAGAAACCTAACTGCGGTTATAACTGGCCACTGGCCAATTGGGAGGCACGCCCAGAGGCTGGGGCTCCCTTATAACGACTTGTGCAGAAGTTGCGGCGATGAGGAGGAGGAAGAGTCAACGGAACATCTTCTCTGTAACTGCCCGGCTTTCGGAGACTTAAGACTCAAAAAGTTTGGTCGAAGAACCCTTGGGGACAAAACTTGTCTCTCTGATGTTGACGTAAATAGGATCCACTCCTTTATTGAATCGACCGGTTGGCTGCATGGGAATACTAGCAGCCAGATTTCATAGGACCCATGGGAGACGGTGTGATATGGTACCACAACGGGAACTAAGCAATGGACCCACGTGAGCTGTGCTTGATCACGGCTGCCAATGGAACCTAACCTAACCTAACTAAACAACAATCAAACCAGGTTTGATCGACCCCATAAAAACTGGCTCTTAATAGCTTGGATATTTTTTAAGGTGGAAGTTAAAATTTTATTTTTTAATATTTAATGTGAAGCGTAATCAATAAAAAAAGTCAATTTCAAAATTGTCAATGATAAATTGCTTTGCATTTTAGCAAACGATATGTACATACTTATGTATATTGTTTTTGTAAAACATTCTTTGATTCTTTTAAAAGGGTAGGTTTTTTTGTTAAGCAGACATTAAGGCAAAACGTATGGAAAAAAATCCAAGTACTCAAAACGTATATTTTGTTATTGTAAAACAGTTTTGGTTTTCCCAACCAAAACGGTGGGGTTTTTCATTGATAACATTTTTCTTAAGTAGGTAACAAATATTTGAAATTAAAGTAAGAGAGGCTTGTTTTGCTAAAAATTATGTGCAAACAACGTAAAACTAAATGTGACAGTAGGTATAATTATTTGGTAATGTCAGTTTATGTAAATTCAATCATGTACCTTCAATTTTTATGTGTGTATTAAGCAAAGTAGTGATAAAATTATTATAAAACCGAGCCTAAAGGATAACCAAACCATTTTATGGTAACTATTTAACGTAATGTTGAACTTTTATAATGACTGAATTCATTTATGTTGGCAAACGCGGTGCGCATTTGTTATTTTTTAAAAAATATGATATCCTACCATTAAGTAGAATTCAAATTTATGCACAGATGTGTGAATTTATTGTCCTGTTACTTTTTCTTATTGTACATTTGGCTTAGTTCTGTGGTTACCTGTTTATCATTGTACCAGGCAATCATCCTTATCGGGGTTGGCGAATTTAAAATACGCCTGCGACTGTTTGGTAATAGATTAAAGAGAACATTAACTTATTTCCTTAAATCTATTACCAAACAGTCGCAGGAGTTACATACTCACCCGCTACTGCACTGTATTCCATACCACAACTGCAATGTGTACAATAAAGGGGGTTAATGCACTAGACGCTACGTTGCAAACTGCAAATATAATTATTAAGAATTTATTTAGCAATTTCAAGTTAAATATAAAAATATTGTATTTATTAAATAAACAGGAAATAAAATATGTTGTTACAATTGTGAAATTTAATTTAAGTTGCATTTGCCAAATATAATAAAAAATAGCTTAAGTTGTAATTGTAAAACTTAGTTTTAAAATATAATGTACTGAAGAAAGAATAATAAATTTTGAGAAGTAAATTGGTGTGCAAACCTAAATGTTGTGTTTTTTTTGCTCTAAACTAAGGGCTAATCATAACTGGCGCAGTCGGTCCTACAGTTGCGATTACGGTGTACCATAATACAAGGTACAGGACAAGGAAAAAAGAGACTACTAGTTTTAATATATATATAAAAAAAAACAAGTGATAAAAAAAAAAATAATAACAAGTATATACACGGTGAAAGAATATCATCGTTAATACCTAAAAGAAACACATAAACAATATAGTACTAATTGGTGACATTGAAAAAAAAAGTAATAAAGAAGTACATATGTACATACAAGTATATTTACGGTGAAAGAATATCATCGCAAATACTTAAAAGAAAAAAATAATAAAAACTGGTGACAAGAAATATCTACATATGTATATACGTTGAAAGAATTATATTACAAATTTTTTTTAAAAAAAAAAATATAAAAGAAACAACGGTGACTGAATATCATCGTAAGCACATTAACTAAAATCAAAGAAAAATATATAACTATAAACTAACAAAAATCCTTGTGAAAAAATTGTGGTAAAAATCAGCGAGGGAATATCGTTGAAGACACCAAAATCGTTGGATTCTAATCCATTTACAACTGGAGCCTACCATTAATACAAAAGAAGGAAGCGTACATCAATCTACTTCTCCATGAGGACATCAATAATTTTTTGTCTGCTAGCTCTCTCCGCAGCACAATATATAAAAATTAGAGACTTATCTAAAAACAAAGGCATTTTACCAATAACCCTAGGTTCCGCAAGATTGATAAAAAATTATAGTAATTTCATTCACGTTATCAATCTGGACAAATACCGAGAAAACATCAAGAATCTCAATAACACAATAAAGCTTTTTGAACGGAATAGCTCAACAAAAATGTTTACCAGCACTACAAGATTAAAACTAAAAGAATTAGAATCAAAACTTAATAGTCTATTGACCAAACGACATAAAAGAGGATTAATAGACGGAGTTGGACACGCAATTAAATTTATAACTGGAAACATGGACGCAAGCGACGCTCAGGAAATAAACCAACAAATTAGGGAACTTGGATCTAATCAGGACAAAATTCGGACTACCATATCAGAAGACCATAAAGTCAACTTGGCCATGGCTAAGAGATTTGACAACATTACAAGTCACATAAACGACATGCAGGGAACAATAGAATTGTTTTTAAATAGAAACGCTAACCAAACAACATACTTTGTGTTGAAGCGACTTCAGACTTTATTTTATTTTTTTTTTTCTAATTTTCTTTATTCTGCTTTAATCTTAATTTATTTATTTTTTTTTCTTCTTGTTTTATTTCTTAAATCTTAAATCTTTAATTTTGTAATTTTCTTTAATTTTGAATTTTGTTTTTTGAATTTGTATTTCCTTTTCTCTAAGTGTAGAGTAATTCTCAAGGGTTCTTTTACTCTTTTACTTTGTTTTTTTTGCTATAATTGTCTCTTGAGATTGTTTTTATTTGAGTCTTATTTGGTTACTACGAACCTACAATTGTTAAAGTTTTTTAGTATTAGTATTAATCTCACAACAGAAGGAGCAAGAAGCTCAATAAAAACCATTTTTGAATTGAAAATAAAGACCAACCGTGTTTTTATTTTTTAACACTTCTCAGCGGCTAGGAAGAAAGTCTAGCCCACATTTTGGTCCTTCGATAAATCCTAGAGGAGCTAGGATTGGAACTACCAGTGGCAAACCTGTCCACTGAATGCCATCAGCAGTTGTTCTCCCGTAACAACTACTGCAAATTTGTGAAGCGGCGTCAAGAGTTGTTCCACCGCAACAACGACGACATCAACCACAGTCAAGAGGGCTGCGTGCAGAAAAATCTTTGGTCTATCCCGTTCCAACGAAGAAGAAAAATCCCAATCCTAATAAGCAATTCCAAGAGGGAAGAGAAGTCTACCAGACGATTGATTTTCAAGAGGGAAAAATCAGCAAGGTAATCATTAATTATCATCAAAAGGAATAGATTGGGTAAGTGCAGTGTTTTAATTATATTTAGTGCGATTGTGTTTTATTAAATTAAAGTGCTTAAAAAATTGATTAAAATTACTGCATAATCATATTCAAACAAGGTATCGAACATAACCTTAAAATTTAATAAGATTCCATCACTGATAGAAAAAAATCCCTACCGTGCCAACACTGATAAAAAGTAGCAACACTGGTAAATAAGAAAAAACAACGGAGTTTTTTTTTATTTAAGACATGCGCACTGCCGTTAAATATAATTGCCATACTCGTCACACTCATTAGCAAGTGTTTCAATTCCACCAGTTCCCCTAACTTTGTTATTTACAATTGATTTTTTTTGCCGAAAACTGCACAAGTTAAACGCGCGTTGAGCAAATTAAACGAAAAAATATTGTGAAAATTGTTAAAATACATAAATAAAAATTAAATAAAAAAAAATAATAAAACAAACAAAAAAAGGCAGTGAATAAAAAAAAAAAGGAAAAAACGGAAAAATATTAAAAAATAGAGTGTGTTTGAAAACAATAAAAAAAACCACTTAATTTCTATTGAATTTCAACAAGAATTGAAGTGCACAGAAGAACAACAACAACATTGCAAATAAAAAGCTGTATAAGGGTGAGATTTTGGAATTCAAATAAATATATATTTTTGTGAAGAATTTGGTACGGGAAATTTAAATTAAAAAAAAACAACACAGTGATTTGGCATAAGCGGTTAAAATTGCATATTACATATTTATAAAAAAGTATGATAAAGAATTAATTTTGTAGTAAAAATATTTTACACGGTGACCTTTCAAGTGGTACACAAATTTTTTGTAAGCATCATTATATTTGGATGCACAGTGACAACGAGTCTGTTGAAGTTGGAAAATAAAAGGGTGATTCGAAGAGTGATAATTTTTTTAATGAAAATTTAAAGGGTCTCCCTTCAAGTGGTGTGCACATTTTGAACAAGAGCATAAATGTTGAATGCAAAAATACATCATATTTACTAAATTTTGGAATAAAAAGGGTGGACCGAAAAGAGGTAAATTTAAATAAAAAATTTACAAGGTGACCCTACAAGTGGTACATATTTAAAGCATTATTAATGCAAAAATTTAATGCTTATGAACAACCCGTTCTAAATTTGCTGTGAAGTGTGTTCGATTACTTTGGAAAAATTGTTTGAAGAAAAGAGTGTGTAATTTTTGAAAGATTTGATTTGAAGCACAATTGTTATAATTATATTTGGAAGTTTGATGAGTAAATTTTTTAAAAAAATTTTTACGGAATCTGAGTAAAATTGATTTGTGGCTAAATATTGAAAGTAATTTTGTGGTGATAGAGAAAATTTTAAGAAATAAAAAGTTTGAGAAAATAAAGCTACATTGAAATACAAACAATTTGGCAAATTTTTTGGCAGTTTGAGGCGAATATTTTTGAAAATTTTTTTTGGTGAAATTTAAAAGCTGGTTTTTAAACATTCTGCATCGCTTTCATTCGTCGCGAGTAATTTTTAATATACCTTTGTATAAGGTTGAATTTCTTCACGATTATTTTTTGTAAATTTTTCATTTCGGCTGGTGAAATCGTTAAGGTATAAAATATTTTAAGGCCTTTTGAACAAAAATTTTTAAAATGGTTTCGGAAAGGGCATGTAAATACGATATTCGACAAGTAGTGAATTTTTGTTCTACTTTTGAGAAGATATCTTCAGAAGATTTGACGATTTCACTTTTAGAGGTAAAGCAGTCTGAACTTGAAAGAAGATGGCTGAAGATGATGACGACATTTGAAGAATTCATCAAAGGCTATGAAAGGGTGAAGGAAGAAGAAGATTTTCCAGATGAAATTACTCTGAAATACGAAGATGCCTGCGAACAGTGCCAAATACTAAAGGCTAAAATAATGGACTTGTTGAAGGCGAAAGCTCCGCAACAAAAGGCGGCAGACACAACGGTACGTCAGTCGTCACTTAAATTACCTGCGGTCGAAATCCAAACGTTTGAAGGGGGTTTCGACAAATGGCCAGCATTTAGGGATATGTTTAGGGCAGTGGTTGGAAACGAACCTTCAGTGGCGCCAGCGCACAAATTATATTATCTACTTGGCAAGACGAGGGGGGAGGCCTACCAACTCATAAAAGATTATGATTTGGTAGATGCTAATTTTGAGCTAGCTTGGCAGGCTTTGAAAAATCGCTACGAAAATAAGCGAATTTTAATTAATAATCAAATTAGGAAGATTCATGGCATTCAGGCCCCTCAGAATGAAACTTTAAAATTTTTAAGGCAACTTCAAAATACGGTCAGCGATGGTTTGTCGATTATTAGCTCGTTTCAAGTTGAAGTAGCGGATAACGACCCCTTCCTTATGCACATTTGCACTTCGAAGCTCCCAGAAGAAACTTCGCGTGCGTGGGAAGATTCCTTAATTAACCACAAAGAATTGCCTACATGGCCGCAACTTAATCGATTTCTGTCTGAACGAATTGAAACTCTGGAAACTTTCATAAATTTGAGGAAGCCGTCCAGCAGAGACAACAATACTTCCAAATCTCAAGTTTTCTATTCTGATGCTCAACCTGATAAGGGTAAATTTAGCTGCAAGAAATGCCAACAGAATCATCCATTACGATTCTGCAAATATTTTAAGGGTTTGTCAGTCCATGATAGAATCAAATATGTTTATGCGAACAAATTTTGTGCGAACTGTTTTTCACCCACTCATTTTAAAACGAAATGTCAGAGCACCAGTAGCTGCAACAGATGCAATCAAAGGCATCACACCATGTTGCATATTGAAGAAGATAAAGTGGAAAAGGCTCCCACTCAAAGGGCGTCAACTCACCAGCAGTCTCGAGACTACGAAAGGCCATCAGAGTCGGGTACTCAGAGTAACCCGAGGCCATCCAATTCTCAATCGGGACGATCTGCCACTTCGGGTGCAAATGGGGAGTCGGTTCAGGTTAATTTGTCTCAGCACAGCGGAACTACCATTTTACCCACCGCTTTGGTTCATGTCGAACATTTAGGCGAAAAATTCACTGTTCGCGCATTAATTGATGCAGGGTCGACTAGAAGTTTTCTCCTAAGGCGTGTTCAACAGAATTTAGCTATCCCCCTAGAGCGCCATCATAGCGAAATATCAGGGTTCGGTGAAACAGTGGTAGGAAGTTCGAAGGGAAGGTGCTATGTTACAGTTAAATCTCGAATATCCGATTTTAAAATTAAAATTCGAGCGATTGTGGTACCAACATTGGCACATTTTATGCCTTCACGGCCGATCCCAATTCAAACGGTAAAAGATATCAAAGGTTTGAAACTCGCAGATCCCTATTTTTACAAACCTGCTGCAATCAAAATGATTATTGGTAGTGATTACTTGCCTTTTATAAATTTGAGCGGCGTAAAAATGAATATTGGCAATAATCTTGAAGCTCGAGAGTCCCACTTCGGATGGTATTTGCTAGGCCCTGAGCCAGAGACTAAAGTTCAATCTTTCCATACTTTTGTTTCGCCTTGCAGCGATCTGGCCCTTCATGAGCAATTAAAAAAGTTTTGGGAGATAGAAGAGGCGGAAAAACCAGATTTTCAGTCTGAAAGCGACCTCTATTGCGAAAACTATTTCAAACGTACCACAACGCGACAATCTGATGGACGTTACGTGGTGCGCTTACCGTTTAAGGAACAATTTCCGAAAGAGATTTTTCTAGGGCCCTCCCGAAATATGGCTCTTGCGCAGTACCACCGAATGGAGAAAATGCTAGATAAGACTCCAGATTTGAAGGCGCAGTACGCGGAAGTTCTCCAAGAATACCTGGACTTGGATCACATGGAACCAGTTGCGCATTTTGAACCCAAAGCAGGAAAAGTTTCTTCATTTTTTCTACCCCACCACGCGGTAATCAAGCCCGAAAGTAAAACCACAAAAGTGCGAGTGGTCTTTAACGCCTCAAAGAAAACCGGAAGCGGGTTTTCATTAAATGATGTGCTATACCAGGGCCCAACGCTTCAAACGGATTTGATGCAGCTTGTTTTACGTTGGCGAAATTATAGGTATGTGTTCACTGGAGACATCCAGAAGATGTATAGGCAGATTTTAATGCATGAAGCAGATCGCCCGTATCAACAGATATTATTTCGAAACAACACTGAGGGATGCGTGAATTCATTTCAGCTTAAAACTGTTACGTTCGGCGTAAATTGCGCCCCCTTTTTGGCGATTAGGACTCTACTTGAGCTAGGTCATGATTGCAGACACCTGTATCCCAAAGCATCTAATATTCTGAAGAATGAGGTCTACGTGGATGACATATTGTCCGGGGGACACACGCTTGAAGAGGCCAAGCAGAAGCAAGGGGAGCTTATCACAGCTTTGAAATCAGGTGGCTTCCCCCTTAAAAAGATGACAGCAAATGATCAGTTTTTACTCGAAAGTTTGCCCCGGGAGGATCTTCTAGACGAAGATTTCTTGAAGTTTGATGACTCCAGCTCTTTAAAAACATTGGGAATTCGCTGGAATGCGTTAGCGGATATATTCTACTATGCTGTTGAGCCAATTGAGATTACCCCATCTGCTACAAAACGTAAAATCTTGTCGGTAATTGCGAGATTATTTGACCCTCTAGGTTGGTTAGGCCCAGTCGTTATTGTTGCCAAGACTTTGATGCAAGAATTATGGGAAGCAAAGTCTGATTGGGACGAAGGGGTACCTCCACACATACTTGTGAAATGGTATTTATTTTTAAAAAACTTGCCATTTATTTCGAAAATTAAAATACCTAGATGGGTAGATTTTTCGCCAGGATACAAAATTCAGATACATGGCATCTGTGACGCCTCAGAGAAGGCATATTGTGGTTCGGTATACATTCGAACAGAAAACTCAGAAGGCCAAATAAGGAGCCATTTGCTGGTTGCAAAAACGAAAGTTGCTCCGATCAAGCGGACTACCGTTCCGAAACTCGAATTGTGTGGAGCTTTATTGTTGGCTAAGCTCGTCCGTAGTGTAGTCATGAATTGTCAGTTCACCTATGAGCTATTTCTGTGGACAGACTCGTCCATAGTCCTGGGGTGGTTGCAAAAGCCTCCCTACACGTTAAAAACTTTTGTCGCAAATCGTGTGACTCAGATCATCAGCATCGCCAGCGCTCAACACTGGAAACATGTCAAAACTGAGGAAAATCCTGCAGACATGGGCACTCGAGGCTGTTCCCCGCAGGAACTTGCAGACAATCAACTCTGGTGGCATGGGCCCACCTGGCTACACTTTCCCACACCATTGTGGCCAATACCTCGTACGTTTGACCCAGTCGACTTGGAGACAAAAAAGTCCATCATCAATTTTCATCTTGACATAAACTGCACAGATGTCCTAGAAGAATTTTCATCGTTTGAAAGGGCGTTGCGAATTCTTTGTTATCGACTTCGATTTGTCAACAGAGTTCTCAAGAAACCATTTTCCACCGAAAAGTTTATTACAGCTCAAGAAATTAGCTCAATGAAAGCTCGACTCATCGCGCTCGCTCAAAAGAGATATTTTTACCGTGAGTATGATTGCCTGAAAGAAAAGAGACCGTTAAGCCGCAAAAGCAGATTGCTTAACTTGAATCCTTTTATCGATAAGGATGACCTTTTACGAGTTGGCGGCAGACTTATTAACGCAGGTTTAAGTTACGAGGAACGTCATCCAGTCATTGTGCCAGAAGGTTCTCAATTTGCGAGGCTCCTAGTTAATTTTACCCATCGCATTATGCTCCACTCTGAGCACCATATAATGCTACGTGCGATTCGCCAGGGATTCTACATCCCACGATTAAAAAATCTTGTCCGAAAATGCATCAGAGAATGCAAGGCCTGTACGATTTACAAGCATAAGGTCCAGCACCAAATCATGGCCGCACTCCCCCCAGAACGTGTGAACTTTTCCCTGCCCTTCACATATACGGGAGTCGATTTCGCTGGTCCATTTAGCATTAAATCCTCTACCGTGAGAAATGCCAAAGTCCTCAAAAGTTATGCTGCTGTGTTCGTATGCTTCTCTACTCGAGCCGTCCATTTAGAAGTCTGTTCAGACCTCTCAACCGATGCCTTTCTAGCCTGCTTTCACCGATTTACCGGGCGCAGAGGGCTCCCTAAGACCATGTTTTCCGACAACGGTCGAAATTTCGTCGGCGCAAGTTATGCTCTTCTTAAAGGCCACAACGAGTTCTTGAAATCGGTTGAAAAAACTTTAATCGAAAAGTACTCCACCTTGGGCGTTACCTGGTCTTTTATACCGCCATATGCACCTCATATGGGTGGCCTCTGGGAGGCCGCAGTAAAGAGCATGAAGTCTCACCTGAAGAAAGTTACCAATAACCTATCCTTCACCTTCGAAGAATTCAGCACGCTTTTAGTTCGTATCGAAGCCATTTTAAATTCGCGCCCTCTATCGCCTCTTACCGAAAACCCGGGTGAAGTACTACCACTGACCCCAGGACATTTACTTCGAGGAGCTCCAATTACAGCACTACCAGAAGCACCCGCAGAACCACCGCTCGAAGACATGCCATTCCTAAAACGCTGGGAAAGATTAAAAGCGCTACAACATATTTTTGCTCGACGGTGGAAGTCTGAATATGTAACCGAGCTTCAACGCCGTTTTAAATGGCAAAAGGAACGCGACAACCTGAAACCAGACGATATTGTTATAGTCAAAGAAGACTTACTCCCACCTACCGAGTGGCTCCTGGGTCGCGTTAACAGCGTCATCTATGGTCGAGACAGCAAAGTACGAGTTGCTGAAGTAATCACAAAGAAGGGTAAAATTTTACGCCCAGTTGTAAAATTATGTTTGATACCGATAAACAATACTGAAAGTAAACTCCCACCACATCCTACCAAATAATCTACCAAATTCCTAAACAAAAATAGAAAATTAGAAAACTCAGTCGCATTAGGTATTTTTTAACACTGTATATACTTCTTTCTTTTCTTTTACTACTACTACAGATGAAGAAGCGACCACGCTGCCACATTTGCTACCTCAACCACCCTCTGCGGTACTGTAAGGGGTTTAAAGAGCTCAGGGTTGAGCTACGCTGGCCAGCGGAAAAGGCTTCTGCCTAGATTGCAGCGCCTATGACCATGCCCGAGACGAGTGTACCTCGGCCAATCGATGTTCAGTGACGGTCAACGGGCAGCCCTGCAACGCCCTTCATCACTCTCTATTGCACCCAGATGTGGGAAAGAACGTTCTCGCTGAACCTCAACGCGAGGACCCCTCGGCAGCTATAGCTCCTTCAGCCGTATCACCCCCAAACCCAGTGGCAACCCTGCAAGCCGCGATCCCTCCACTAGAGGACATCCAGTTGACAGCCATGGCCAACATACTGCAAGTGACCCTAAAAAATGTTGTACTAGATTCGGCAGTACGACCCCTTGGCTCAACCATTTTCTGCCACTTGGCGTGAGATCGACAGGATCCTGGGCAGGGATGTGGCCCAAAGAATATTGTCACGTTGACCAGCCCGACCTTAACTTACCAATAGCCCAAGAGTCCACCTTTGGCTGGATCATATCTGGAGTTTTGAGGGGGTGCTCTTGCCATGCGTCGGGGGGAGCATGTTGAAGCGACTTCAGACTTTATTTTATTTTTTTTTTCTAATTTTCTTTATTCTGCTTTAATCTTAATTTATTTATTTTTTTTTCTTCTTATTTTATTTCTTAAATCTTAAATCTTTAATTTTGTAATTTTCTTTAATTTTGAATTTTGTTTTTTGAATTTGTATTTCCTTTTCTCTAAGTGTAGAGTAATTCTCAAGGGTTCTTTTACTCTTTTACTTTGTTTTTTTTTGCTATAATTGTCTCTTGAGATTGTTTTTATTTGAGTCTTATTTGGTTACTACGAACCTACAATTGTTAAAGTTTTTTAGTATTAGTATTAATCTCACAACTTTCTGTCTGTCGCGGTCGTTGAAGATAGACGTGTTTTCTAAACTCGGCATACGGTTTATTTTTTTTTTGAACAAATAAAGTATAAAAAAAGTAAATACAAGAAAAAGAAAAAAAAATTACATGTATGTACTTACATACATAAACACACATTTTTTCATTCTCGGTGTTGATAAACAATAACAAATATGAAGAGCACAACTGTAAACAGTAAAAGAAAAAAAAAACTCTTATGAGTGCAAACAGTAGAAATGCATATATCACAGTGAGTGTTAGCGAAAAAAATACAGAAATAAAAAAAAGAATCGATGATAGCAAATACCTAACGGCTAAACCTATTACTCGTACGCGATCCCTCTCGCCGTCTGTATTTAATAACACGGTTGATACAATAACAAATACAAAACCTGCTAGCGTTGCCTCAACAGCAAAAACAATTTTAATAAGTGATGTAAATATTAACCCCCAATCAGGCATAATAGGTAACTCAGTATCACCTTCGGTGTCTAATAATACGGTTGATATTAATACAATAAAAAATATAAAACCTGCAAGCGGTGCCTCAGCGGCAAAAACGATTTTAATAAGTGATGAAAATATTACCCTCAAATCAGGCATGATGGAAAACTCAGCTCCACAAGTAAAAAGTGGTCAAAAGCCTCAAGTACAAGTTGGTATGGACAGGTACATAACAGTGCTTAAACGGGGTCGCAGCCCTACCTCTGCAGCAGTTGCTTCGGCCTCAAAAGTACCATCTTTTGATAAAATAAATTCTCAAAATCGATTTGCAATTCTGGAGGATGAATCCTCTGAAGCACCAAACGTCATAAAATCGTCCAAGCCTCCCCCGATATATCTTAGGGAGCAAAACTCAAATGAGCTCATAAAGAGTTTGATATCGGTGATAGGTGAAAATTCGTTTTACGTAGCTGCTATCAAGCGTGGTAGTATAAACGAGACAAAAATACAAGTCAATAATGAGAATGATTTTCGCAAAATTATAAACAAATTTGAAGTACTTAAAAAAAACTTTTATACATACCAACTGAAAAGCAGTAAAGGTCTCCAGGTAGTGATTAAGGGAATTGACTCATGTGTGGACCCAGAAGAGGTAAAAACATTCCTCGAAGAAAAAGGCTTCAAAATAAAACATGTAGTAAATATAAAAAATAGAGAAAAAAACCCCCAACCACTTTTTCGAGTGGAGTTTGAACCCGGCGACGTAAAGCTTAAAAAAAATGAAACGCACCTATTTACAATTTGAAATATATTCTCTATAGAAGAGTAACTATAGAAGAGCCACACAAAAGAAATGGTCCCGTTCAGTGTTTAAACTGTCAAGAATATGGTCATACTAAGGCATATTGCTATTTACCCCCTGTTTGCGTAGTATGTGGTGAATTACATGGTACAGATCTTTGCGATAAGTCTAAAACCGACCCCAACGTAAAAAAATGTAGCAACTGTGGCGGTAATCACACTGCCAATTATAGAGGATGCCCTGTATATACCATCGTCAAGCAGTCAGTTGGACCGAAAACTAATCCCCCTCAAATGCAGGTAACAAATCAAGTAAGCACTGGTGACATTCAGGCCCCGCAGCCTAGTAATAACAGAACCTCTTATGCTAACGTCGTAAAATCAAACCATGCGCCAACGCAAGGTGCTGCGCCAAGTAATGATGAAACTCCAGTTTCAAATTTAAGTCGTCTAGAAAAAACCATGGAAACATTAGTGCAAACAGTAACTAATTTTACGAACACAATGGGTAATATGATGCAGGAAATTCTTAGAATGCAATCGATGTTATTGCTAGCTGTACTTAACAAGCCATGAACTGTTTAAAAATCTGTTTTTGGAACGCGAACGGCATCCGCCAACATAAAAATGAATTAGAATACTTTCTTAAAAATAAACAAATTGATGTCATGATGGTTTCTGAAACTCATTTGACCTCAAGAAATACGTTTAACATCAATGGTTATATACTATATGATACCAAGGACCCTCGAGATAGAGCTTGTGGTGGTTCTGCCATTTTGATAAAAAATCGAGTCAAACACTACCTAATGTGTGATCATCGTGAGGATTATCTCCAAGCAACGAACATTTGTGTTGAAGAGCTGAATCGTAGCATTGTAATCTCATCTTTATACTCTCCACCTAGATTTTCAATATCAGAAAGCCAATATTGTGAATATTATAAATCACTAGGACCCTGTTTCCTGGCCGCTGGCGATTATAACGCTAAACATACCTTCTGGGGGTCACGACTAATAACACCAAAGGGTCGTGTTTTGTTTAATACAATCTCTAAAATGAATTTAAATGTTGTCGCGAGCGGCCAACCAACATATTGGCCTGCTGACCCGCAAAAAATTCCAGATGTCATCGATTTTGGCGTGGTTAAAAACATCCCCACAGAAACGATTCACGTTGAAGCTTCCCTAGAATTATCTTCCGACCACACACCTACAATTGTTACTATAATGAACCCCAATAGAATTGTATCTCCGACTGGTTACCTAGCGACGTCAGCCACACAAATAAATTGGTTAAAATATAAAAAATATCTCAGTGCCCATTGCACAGAAAATATTCCGCTCAGTACACCGGAGTATGTAGATCGCTCTATTGATAATTTTGACAGTTTTCTGAAACTAGCTGTTCAACATTCCAATATTGCCCCCAAAAAAACAAAAACTATTAAAATATATTCCACAGATGTCGAGCGTCTCTTGTCTGAAAAAAGGAGGGCACGAAGAGAGTGGCAATTGCACAGATCTCCTCAACTTAAGAACTTGCTAAAAGAGTGTACAAAAAGATTAAGAAAGTTATTGCAGACTCAGAAAACGGCTTCTATGGAAAAATATCTTAAGGAACTTGATGCAACTCCACAATCGGACTACTCATTATGGCGTGCAGCTAGAAACCTCAAAAGGCCAGTTGTCTCTAAACCACCATTAAGAAACTTGAATGGAAGTTGGGCAAGAAATGATGTTGAAAAAGGAAATCTGTTTGTAAGTCACTTGAAAAACGTATTTACACCTAATATATCTCACAATATTGCGGTCGATTTACCACCTGTTGCTGCTAGAGCAGCTATTCCCCTAAGATTTGAGATGAGAGAAATCGAAAAGGTTATATGTGACTTAAACACTAAGAAGGCACCTGGCATTGAAAAGATCAGCAATAAAATGCTATTAGAGCTACCTCGCGTTGCAAAGAAAATTATTCTTTTTATTTTTAATGCTATTTTACGCCTTGAATACTTTCCTCAAAAATGGAAGGTTTCCTTAGTTACCATGATACCAAAGCCAGGTAAAGATCATACGAAAGTTGAGTCTTATAGGCCTATTAGCTTATTATCAAATATGTCAAAGCTATTTGAGAAATTATTAGTTTCAAAATTAACACCGATTTTAAGTGAAAATAGATGTATTCCAAACCATCAATTCGGATCTAGAAGAAAACACAGCACAATTGAACAAGTTCATCGAATAGTAAATGTCATAAGAAAAACATTTGAAGAAAAAAAATATTGCTCAGCACTCTTCATCGATGTTTCGCAAGCTTTTGACAAAGTCTGGCATGAAGGCTTATTACACAAATTGAAGCAAAATTTACCAGCAAACACACACAAACTGTTAGAAAGCTACTTAGTCGGTCGTCAATTTATTATTAAAGAAGGAAATTTCTTAAGTTCACCTCAGCCGATTGGCGCTGGAGTCCCACAGGGCAGCATCCTGGGCCCTCTATTATACTTAATTTATACTTCGGACATGCCAACAAACAACTACACCCAAACTTCAACATTTGCAGACGACACAGCTTTTCTAAGCGTCCACGAAAACCGTTATGAAGCATCTCGTTACCTACAGCATCATATATTTCAACTAGAAATATGGCTAAGACAATGGAGGATAATGGTCAATGAGCAAAAATGCGTACATATAACATTCACCCTGCGCCGGGAATCTTGCCCCCCTATTACAATCAATAATCAAATTATTCCTCAACATTCGCATGTAAAATATCTCGGTATACATCTGGATCGGCGATTAACGTGGAAATGCCATATAGAGGCAAAATTAACTCAAATGAAACTAAAAGCCATCCAAATTCATTGGCTTATTGGAAGAAATTCTGTTCTTAGACTCGATTGCAAGCTTCTACTTTACAACTCTATCTTAAAGCCTATCTGGTGCTACGGTATTCAACTATGGGGCACTGCCTCGGCCTCTAATATCGAAAAAATTCAAAGGCGCCAAAATAAACTTCTTCGTATAATCACAGCCGCCCCCTGGTATGTTAAAAACTCAAACATTCATAAGGATCTCAACGTGCCATTAGTAAAAACTATGATTACAAAATATGCAGTAAAATATTTAAAAAGACTTGAACAACACCCAAATTCTTTAGCTCGAAATATTTTAAATCATGGCGGCCACACTCGCTTAAGGAGAAGAGACACTGCAGCACTTACCCAACTAGATGAGAGATAAACACCTATATAAGTGAACAGAACCCGTGATGAAGAAAATTTTTGTCTGGCACTGGCAGGACATAAATAAAGTATTAGGTTAAGATTTGATAAATTATTGTTAGTTCATATTAAATATATGAAGATTCAATAAATAAATAACGAAAAAAAAAAAAAAAAAATCTCACAACAGAAGGAGCAAGAAGCTCAATAAAAACCATTTTTGAATTGAAAATAAAGACCAACCGTGTTTTTATTTTTTAACACTTCTCAGCGGCTAGGAAGAAAGTCTAGCCCACACTTTGTAAAAAACACAGAAACTACAATTAGAGAAATGTAATACCTATACCAAGTAAATTACAATATTGACATATTAACAAACCATATTGAAGACATATCAGAAGCAATCATTCTAGCAAAACTTAACATAATTCCAAAATTGATCCTGCATACTGATGAAATACAACAGATTAGTCAGTACCTAGAAAATCAGTCTATTAAAACAAAATCAATAGAAAATATATATGAAATACTTGGCCTTCAAGCTTATTATAATGAATCTAACATTATTTTTAATATTCAAATTCCTAACCTTGATCCCAACTCCTACCAATTTTATCATATAATACCATTACCAATAAACGAAACAAAAACAATTATTATAGAACCATACGTATTGTATAACGAATTTAAAATTATATATGTAACCGAAAAATGTCCTAAAATAGAAAATATATACTTTTATTCAAAATTTAAAAATGCAGAAGCAACGTCGAGTTCTAGGTGTATTGGCCAACTTTTCAAAAACCAAGATGCTAATTGTGTTATTAATGACACCGGTAAGATACAGTCTATTTGGAAACCAGAACCTAACCTCATTTTATTCATCAATGTACCAAAAACAAAGATTGAAACAACTTGCGAAATGAACAATCACTCAATAGAAGGAACCGCCTTAGTGCATTACAAAAATTGCGTAATAAATGTAAACAATATTACATACAATGATGATATCAACACTTTTTGGGAAGACATATACATAGCCCCAGCACCAATAGCCGAAATCCAAGCATTTGTAGAAACCCAAACAATCACCTTAAAGAGACTATCAGAATATGATACTAAACAACAAGCCGAAATTACGACAATATCCTACAGGATGAATGCACATGACTTGGTTGAATCGTTAATGTGGATAGCTACTATTGAAACGAGTATCTTTATCCTTAAACAGTTGTACTTGCAAAGAGTCAAACAAGACGTCCATGCTGAAGCGGTTATCCCTTCTATCCCCCAGCTTCAGACTAGGGGGGGGGGGAGGAGTTACATACTCACCCGCTACTGCACTGTATTCCATACCACAACTGCAATGTGTACAATAAAGGGGGTCAATGCACTAGACGCTACGTTGCAAACTGCAAATATAATTATTAAGAATTTATTTAGCAATTTCAAGTTAAATATAAAAATATTGTACTTATTAAATAAACAGGAAATAAAATATGTTGTTACAATTGTGAACTTTAATTTAGGTTGCATTTGCCAAATATAATAAAAAATAGCTTAAGTTGCAATTGTAAAAATTAGTTTTAAAATATAATGTACTGAAGAAAGAATAATAAATTTTGAGAAGTAAATTGGTATGCAAACCTAAATGTTGTGTTTTTTTTGCTCTAAACTAAGGGCTAATCATAACTCAGGCGTATTTTAAATTCGCCAACCACGATAAGGGTGAATATCTGCAAAAAAATTTTCAACATATTTACATATATACATGGAAATAGTTTTTGCTGAAGGCAGTACTGAATAGGTGATTGACGTGGAGTGTGTGTCTAAGTTCCAAAGTTTAACAATGCCAAAAAAACAGTTAAACATAGAAATATTTGTGTCGTACAATGCATCTTCAAACAAAAGCACTTGTTTAATAATATCCTGCAAAAAAAAATTTTGTGGAGAGTTAAAATCGAACATAGAAAGGCATTATAAGGTTGTTTATCATAAAAGTGATAGTGATGATGTCCCTGTTACAAAAAATATAAAAAAAACAATAAAGTTAAGCACAACAATTGACAAAACTAATTTTTTGAAATTTTGTATTGGATTGGTGACAAAAAAAAAAAAAATATTCCCTTTGGAATATTTGACGACCAAGAGTGCTTATTGCACGTACGAGCAAAAATTCAATACAAATTTAAACTCTAGTAATATTGGAATCATATTGGAAAAGGCTAGTAGTCATATAAAATTAGAAATAACCGCTTTAGTAAATCATAAAATGATATGTCTAAAAATATATATATGTTATATATGTATATATATTAGCTGCGTTCGAGAACAGAAAATTGTTTACTATTTTTTTACTGCATTTTACGAAATTGCGTTTTGGATTACTTCGCTCTCTGTGTTTATTACTTATTTGGATTACCGTGTTTCGACAGTTTGGATTACCGGATTTGACAGTTGTTCCTTTTTTGGTTTATTGCTAAATTTAATTGTTTGTTTGATGTTACATATGCTAAGAATGGGAAAAAAGTAAGTTAAAAATATGATTTCAATAAAATATATAAAATAATTATTATTTCCGTAAATAGAAAAGCTGTAAGCAAATGGAGTCAATGCAGCGAGCGGGCATTGTTGCAGATATGGCGAGAACAAATAGGCGAGCTACGTGGTTGCCGGAAAAATAGCCACATATTTGCAGCATTTTCAAAGGCTGCAAATATGTTTCCTCATGTTGTCTATAACCATACTCGTGTCCTCTGCCAATCTTACGAATCAATATTTTTTTGATTTCATTCCTTTTTTTTTGTTTCTATTAACATTTTATAATTTAAATCAGGGGTTTCCATTTCTTTGCACAATTGTGTACACCACTACTAACACATATTTTTATACTCTTCAATTCAGTCGTCGATGTGACTTCGACAAGTGTGCATGTCTAGCGGATGCTATGTTTCAGCTTACACTCAAAAAATATTGTGCGGTCAAAAATGCTTTTGGTAACATCCAATGCCTCGCGTGCAATTTTTATTTAGAGTTTAAATTTTAAGACTTAAATGTAGAATAATGAACATTTCATAAGTTTACATGCAAAGCAAAGAACTTTGTAAAATGGTAATTATTTGAGATTTAAAAGCAATTTTTAATATTTCAGATAAAAAATTTCAAAATGTCTAACAGTCCTATGTGGAAGAAGCTGATACACCCAACTCTTTTTTTACACGGTAGATACGTTCCTCAGAAATCCGTGTAAAAAAAACCGTGTAAAAAAAGAGGCGTTTCCTATAGTAAAATTGGGGATACGTTCCATGCCTAAAGAACTATACTTACTTCGAAAAACCGTGTAAAAAAATTTGAAAACTATAAAATTTCAGATATGCATACAAATTGTATGTTCATATGGCATTTTATTGAGCATTAAAACTTAAAATACATAATTCATACAGGTGAAAAATTGGTAGAGCAAGCAAAAAACAAAATAAATCTATTAATCCAGAATTGAGAACAAAAAATTAGAATAGAATAAAGAAAAAATATTTACATAGCTACATAATTATTCGTCGCTACTTGATAACAAGCGCAATTGTTTGCGACGAACTGGACTAAAGTCGGTATCATCACTGGAGATATCCATCAAATTATCCAATGGTGACTTTCGTCCGGTAATAGAGTTTTGAACTGTCGGACTACTTTCCGAAAGGTCTTGCGCCGTCGACTTTTTTATTAAAAAATCTTTTATAGAAAGTTGAACTTTTGGTTTTTTAAGTTCTTTATACAACTCTTTATACCCAGCAATACAATTATTTATATCTCGTTCGAATTTTATTCGAACGAGAAATGATTCACCATACTTTTACCAAATGTTAGACCGTCATCAATTAAACTAGCAGTTAGTTGACATATTTCGGTCTCATCGTCGTTATCGCTATTATGGTTCTCAGTTTTGCCGTCATCTGTTATTAATTCAATCAGACAATCATCATCTAGAGGTGTATCTATCATTAATTCGTCGACATATTCAATTTGTAGGTCCTCAAATCCTTCTCCTCCGATTTCGTGTGCCAAGGCTATAATTTCAGAAGTCTCCATCGATGCTTGGGTCATTGAGGTACCACTCTTGACGCATTCTGGCCAAAGTGCTTTCCAGCAAGCATTTAATGTTGATACCCTTAACTTTTCTTTGGCCATTGAAGCATATGTAATGCAATCCAAAATAGAATATTTTTTCCATGCATCAACGATCGTAAGGTTGTCCTTCTCTACTGCATCTAAAATATGTTGGAATGCTCGTTGAATATAATAAAGCTTAAACGTAGCAATTATACCCTGATCTAATAGTTGAATCAAGGAAGTGGTATTAGGTGGCAAAAATATTACTTGAACATTTGGATGCTTTAAAACGGGATGACTTGGTGCATTATCTATGAGCAAAAGCACTTTAAAATCAAGACATTTCTGTTCCATATATATTTTTACTTCAGGAACAAAGCACTCTTCAAACCATTCCGTAAATAGACCTGCTGTCATCCAAGCCTTTTTATTCGCCCTCCAATGAACCGGCAACGCTTGAATGTTTTTTCCTCTCAAAGCACGTGGCCTTAATGATCGGTTGATTAAAAGAGGCTTTAAAATTTTGACACCAGAAGCGTTGCTACACAATAAAAATGTTACCCGATCTTTAGCAACTTTAAAACCACTAGCACTTTTTTCGGATTTTGCTATAAAAGTTCTGGAAGGCATTTTTTTCCAGAACAAACCTGTTTCATCGGCATTGAAAATTTGGTCGGGGACATAGCTCCATCTTCAATTATTTTGGCTAGTTCTGCTAAAAAATGTTTTAGCTGCCTTTTCATCTGCTGATGCGAATTCTCCTTTAATTTTTAAATTATGAAATGAGTGTCTTTTAAGAAATCCTGTTAGCCATCCATCACTAGCAGAAAATTCCTTTCTCTTATCTTGACGCCTTGTTGATGGCTCCGATATTTGCAAAAGAGGTGTTAACTGCAGAGACCCCCATGTGTCTCAGTTATTAAATGGAGTTAAAATCTGCAGTTCGTAGTGACTTCTGCTTTATAATATTTCCATCTTTTGCAATAAATCCTCAATCCAAAACACTACAGATTTTTCCATTTTCACTAATAATTCATCTCTAATGTATGACGATGTTTTGGAACTATGTTTTGATGAACTGATGACAGATTTCCGTATTTCATTCTCATTTTTGTTAATGGTCCTGATAGTAGCTTCGTTTAAGCCAAAATCCTTGCCCACAGATGTTGAACCTTCACCTCTTGCCAGACAGTCCAAGATTTTTAATTTTACTTCCAAAGAAATGGCTTGCCTTTTACGAATCTTTGACATTTTGGACATTTTGTTAACTGTCGTAAGGGCAAAAATTTTATTTTTAAAGCTTAACTAAAAATTTATAGATAAAATACCTTTTTTCACTTATTAAGGTCAGAAATGTTCAAATCTAATTGATAGCACGAACAATTGATAAAATATTGCGAACTAATAAACTTTAAACACTTTAATTAAGCAATATTTTATGTAAATATCATGCGAACAAAATGTGTAGGCAAGAGTTATCGAATATGGGGATTTCCCAGTTACTACTATGTATGTATGTTCATTTCAGCAATGGTGCCAAGTGCTATAAAAACAAACATAATTACAAGACAGTGATTTTGAAACCGTACTTGATTAAAAATTGTTTACAAAAATTTTTTTTTTCAACCGTGTAACTTCAAATCCGTGTAAAAAGAAACCGTGTAAAAAAAGAGTTGGGTGTAGTCACATTTATTATAGGTTTTATTTTTCGTACGTATATGGATTCGGTTCTTATAATTTTACAGCACATTTTTATTTTTTCTTATGCAATACTAAAAATTATTATAAATTATTATCTGATCACTAATTCCACTAACACCGTGGTAATAGTTATAAAACAGATTACCCAGTTTAGGTGTTTAAAAATATTAATGTGTTCTTATAAAAAGAATTAAAAACTCTGCTAATTTTTTTATTGAGTGTGATTATACATTATGCTGTTAAAAAAATTATATATTTATTTGATGATACGTCATTTTTAATTTTGTAAATAACTTAAAATTATATAAAAATACATATGTAACGGGAATCCTAATCAACAAAAATTTCAAATTTTCAAATAATATCTACATTGTTTTGCATTTAAGCTAACGATATGTGTTTTGTTTGTGAAAAAAAATCTTTGATACCTGTAAAAGGGCCCCTTTTTCTTTCGTAAAAAAGACGTACCTAAATGCAGAAATTATTAAGAAGAAAAAATAGCCACAAGAATTTGTTGGTATTTTGTGCTTGTAAAAATATTTTTGTTTCTGTACCAATCGCGTCGGTGGGTTTTTTTCTTTGAAAACACTTTTCTTAAGTAAGTAAAAATATTTAAAAAACAAGTTAAAAAAGTCTTGTTTTCCTACAATTTATGTGTAAACCTATACACATAAAAGCAAATGTGACAGCAGGTAAAATTTTTGGGTAAGAAGATGTGTTTTATTAATGTATTAATGAAACTTTATTGTTTCGAACTATTTTTATTGCTTACTTTTTTATGCTACAATTATATGACCGAGTCCAAAGAGCTAACCTTACTAATTTATGGTATTTATTTAACGTAACTTTGGCCTGTTATAATGACTTTATACATTTTTGCAGGCAAACTCAGGTGCGCATTTGGTATTTTGTAAAAAGTTATGATATACCATTAGCTAGAATTAAAATGTATGCACAGATGTTTGAAGTATGAGTAACCCAACAACGTGAATACCCTTTCTATTTAACTTACCACTATGAATACCCTAACTTTTTACTAAAATAACTTTTTCACGTTATAGTTCTCATGTAATTTATTTTATTTTTGAATAAATAGACCAGGGAAATACATTTCTATGCAAAATTGTGTATACCACTACTAATACATATTTTTGTTTCAGGTTAACAAAAAAAACTTTATGATGGCACTTAAAAAATATTGTGCGGTCAAAAACGCTTTTGGTAACATCCAATGCCTTATATGCTATGCAACATTTAAGGAAGAAACGGAATATTTTATTAAACGGCATTGCGATCGTTTTGATAATAATATAAATAATTTAAATGATAAGGAAAGAGAAGACCTGTTTTATAAAAATAAAACAATTTTTTTAGAAAAATTGAAAAAAAGGGTTATTAGAAGAGGAAATTTATGAACCAAAATCAGTTCCCAGATTGAAAAAGAAGATTTCAAGTTTAGTAATATTGGAAATTGTTAAGAAAGGAAGACCATTGTGGGATGGTATTTTTATCAAGCAATTGCTAAAAAAAATTTGGGAAAGGCTTAAATATAATACTCAATTTATAGAGTCTCTTTCCCTCTCCAGTCAAACTGTAGGCCGTCGTACTGTTCAATTAGGAACATGTGTAGAATCTGCAATTAGGGAAAAAGTAATTAATTGCGAATTTTTTTCAATTTGTTTAGACGAAAGCACTGACATAAATGATCTGTGTGAACTTGTAATTTGTATTCGATGCGTAGACAGCGAATACACTACTTTTGAGTGAATGTTAACTTTATAAACATTTTATGGAAATGTAACTGGTACGTTGTTGTATGATGTTGTCACAGAAAAGCTTCCTTCCATTGTAGACATAAACAAATTTGCTGGAGTCTGCACAGATGGAGCCAATGTAATGTTGTGCAAATATAATGGGCTTATATGCCAATTAATAAAACACGAATTTGCAGTTCATAATTTTCACTGCATAATTCATCAAACCGCTCTTGCATCGAAATTCATAAATGATACCCCAGCTATGAAGACAGCAGAGGATATAATAAATAAAATTCGAGGCGGAAATCAAGCGCTTACCCACCGAAAATTTGTAACCTTTCTAAAAAACAAAAAAGTTGTGAATTGTGACCTGAAAATGTTTACAGAAGTTCGGTGACTAAGTCGCGGTGATTTCCTGAATAGACTTTATGATTTAAGAGAAAAAGTTCTTCAGTTCCTAGAAACTGAGAAAATAGAAAAAGTTTTAGTACAGTGTTTAAAAGACAATAATTTTATTTTAGACTTAGCTTTTTTGGAAGATACGACAAGTATGTTAAATGAACTTAATTTGGAATTGCAAGGAAAGGAACGCAATATATGCGACTTGTCAAAAATCATTCACAATTTTAAAACAAAACTTTTTCTAATTTTTTCCCAAATTAAAACGGGTGATTTTTCCAATTTTCCAAAAACTTCACTTGTTTATAGAAATCTCGAAATCGACAAAAGATATGAATATGCCGAAATATTTGAAACACTTTTCAATAATTTTCAAGATTTTGTAATTTTACAACCGCTATTAGATCTTTTCGAAAACCCTTTTCGTTGCGATGTAAGCAACAACGAATTTGATATTCAATCAGAACAAATCATACTACGAAGCGAAGGAAATGCTCCAGACGAAAATAATATTGTAGACTTCTGGAAAGATTTGGATGGCGAGTTCTATTCTGAACCAAAAAAAATTCATTTAAGTCCCCCTCTTTATTCGGCACTACTTACCTATGCGAACAAATTTTTTCGGATTTAAAATTTATTTGTTCCAAGCAACGTAATAAATTAAGTTCATCCCATTTGAAAAGCATTCTTCTATTACGAAACTGCCATAAAAGTATAAATTTAGAAGATTTTATTTTATAAGTTGTATAACACAAGGGCACAAAATTAAACATTTTTTGTGTTGATAGAAAATTTGTAGCAGCTTTTACCAATTCAATGTCGCTGATTTTAAAACTGCACTTTTTTTTCTATCAGCTGTGATTTGCGTGCAATATTTATTTTTTATCAATTCTTAAAACATAAAAATCTTTAATTTTTTTACAATTGTTTGATAAGATATTTGAAACTGATTTAGAGTCAAAAAAATTCCGAATAAAAAAGGGCAGTTTTAAAATCAGCGACATTGAATTGGTAAAGAATTGCTACAAGTTTTTTATCAACACAAAAAATTTTTAATTTTGTACCTTTGTGTTATACAACTTATAAAATATATTACTAACATTTTATTTCGGCTGTAAATGAATGCGTTCTCTCAATTTTTTTAATCTCTGGTACTCACTACTACACAACCAAAAAATTTTTGGAAATCCCTGATTTAAATTTACTTCCTTTACTTTTTTTCTTTCTTACTTTGCTTTGTTTACGTTATTATTTGTTTTTATTTTTTAGTACTTTGACGGCTGGTGATGGTAAAAAACCGATAAAAATTAGAGCCCACATTGATTATCCACAGGGTAATAGAAATAGAGTTACGTACAAATGAGATAATCCGGTCTCAAAACTTTGTATGACGAATTATGTAATTTGGACCATAATTGCGCTGCGAATTACGTATGTATAAGAGAGCGAATTACGAAAGTACGCTGCCGTGCGAACATGCTATAAAGTGACAGTACTTGATTGAGTACTTACAAATTCTTGCAGTCAAATTTAGTAAATCAAAAAAACATATGTTACAAAAGGTAAACAAGCAAAAGAAACAAACAAAACAAAAAGGAGGCAAATTGTGAAGAAATTGTTTTAAAAAAGGAAAGTTGAAATAAAAATTAAACAATAACAAAAGGTTAATAAATATTAATTAATTAAACTTCTTTGTGGTGCATTTATATGGCTAAATACCAACTTTTAAACTTTTTTGTTGTTGTTTTATTTTTTAGAGCTGTTAAAAGTATTTGTATTTGGGTACTTCATTTATTTTTTAAGTAATCAATAGCAAAAAATGTATTCATGTATTTTTGAGCAAATTTAGCCGAACACAAATTAGTAAAGTCAAATAAAATAAAAAAAATAAAAATGGGAAAGAAAAATGAAATAAATTTTTTGATTTTCTTAAAATGTTCGTGTTATAAAAAGTATTTAAGCGAGTACCGATAAGAAAACGATTTAAGTAGCCATCAGCTGTTGCCTTTATTTTACGACTTTTTACAAATTTTGCGTTCGCGTACTTTTCTGGACAACAGCTTTTTGTGAGAGAAAATTTTTCAGTTTACTCATTTACTGCATTTTACTGTAAAAGTACTCAAACGCACCTATTAACATACAATACAGTAAAGACTGCAAAATTTGTGTTAACACTATTGGTAAGCACATAAAAAATATAAACTTTGTTCTACTCCAAAACTTTTTAGAATTTATTTCTTGTTATGTGTTAACATAACTAATATTTGAATTTCTTAAAAAAAAATTTTGGATTAAATTTTGTTTTACAGGTATGATAAAACGACATACAGCTAGGAATTTGAAGGAGAAAATTCTTAAGTGTCTTGAGGAATATAACATTGGTATGCATCAAATTTACTCATATATTTACAACTGGCAACGGAGCCAACGTATTGAAGTTATCAAGATTGGTACAATAAATGCAAAACGAAAATATAGAATATGAGGTCGACAATGACGTTGCATAATGATTTTTCAATTGAACGTTACACAGCCCATACAGCTCAATTAGCGGCATATTATGTTATAAAAACACTCGAAAGCGTAATCGAAGAATGCAGAAAAATTTTGAAAAAAAACTTCGAACCTCAGCAAGATCAGGAAATGAGGAAATCAGTTTGCCTTGTTTAGATGTGATAACAAAATGGAATTCTACATACAATATGATAAACAAACCCTTTAGCTCAAAGAATATTTTGAAGCCCATGAACGCTTATACAACCTTGACATAAACTGGATATTTATCAAAAATTTTGTTAATCCATTTTCACCATTAGCTAAATGCACTTTAAAATTTCAACAGGAGCAACAGCTCCGCTACATGCGATAAGAAACAGGAAAGAGATACTTTTAAAGCATTATGCCTTTTCATCAGCAATACACCTAGATCCACCTAGCTTTATTCACAGTGGTACGATTTTTCATTCTGAGGATCGTAAGCAAAAGGCTGTGGTAAGAATATAGTTATACAGCACACTTTCAACTAAATGAGTATTTTCCTTTCAAAATGCAGCTTTAATTATTTTCCGAACATTATTTAATTGATTATTTGAAACTGTGCAATACATAGATATGTATATACATATTATATGCTTCAAATTCTAAACAAATAATATTTTTTTTGTAAAGGATCATTTGCTCAAAACATATAAAGCCATGCAAAAAATTGGAAATAATATAAATGATCAGGAAGTTTTAACCAATTAAAATTTAATGAGCTGCAGCTTTCAAGACGACGGTACTACAACGGCGAATGCTTACGATAAAATAGATTTTCTTATCCAAATGAACACGCTCAACTCATCTGTACAAAACCATACTTTAACCATTAAGCAGAAGCTAAACAGACTATGTGATGGAGAGAGAGTGCCTTTAGGTACCAATATACTTGATTATTGACGTATATCTTATGGCACATTCTTAAATATGTACATATATCTTCAGTGCCTATTTAAAAAAAATATAAGAAATGCGTACAGTATCCTTTTTTCTAATGAAATAAAAATACATATAAACTATCTATGTATTCGGTTTACTAGCGGGACATAACTTAATCTATATATAAAAACGTTTGTTCCGGGAACGTGTTACTTAAAATCAAGAACCAAGTTAGTTTAGTCTGTGACCACGTTTCTCTTAAGTTTGATCCGGGAGGGTGTCGCTGTTGTCGTAATTATGGATTTGGCTGAAATTTACAATGTATATTTTCTAAGCAAAGTTTCCGGACAAAATTTTGACCCAGTATATAGCGCTGGGATCAATTTATTAACAGAATTCTTCATTTTAGTCGTATTTGCCGGCATTCAGAAAGTATGTATTATTTTGTATACATATGTATCTATGAATGGAGCCGATATGTGGCGCTATGTTGATGCTATTTAGATATTCATATTTGCGGAGACATTTTACTTAAACTCAGAATGAATGAATTTTTACTCATGACAATTTGTTTTATGGACGTTCGAAAAAAATTGATTGTCAAAATATTAAAAATCCATGAGCAAGTATAATCATTTCAGGATAGAATTTAACCATTAAGGTCATTATTATGCATTTGTATATTAATGTCTTGATTTGATCTTCATATTCATATTTAGGATTTCTTGATATAATATTTGTACAATGTGTTAAAAGTAAGAAACCTTTAGCCTGTTTCTGTATTTCTCGCATCGTAAAATTTCCCGCATGAAACAAGTGAATTATGACAAAAACAGTGCAATATGAAACAAAAAATGGTTTTTCTCACATAAGTGTTTCTGTACTTTTACTTTGCGAGAATTATCTGTCATTTAAATAATTTTCCAGCAATTATTAGAAGGATGTGTAACAATATTTTGCAAAAAGTTTCTCACAAGAACTGTCAAAATAAGTCATATTTGAAATTGATGCGAGAAAAAAAAATTTAAAAAAATGGAGCCCAAATTATGTATGTATGAGTTTTACCCAACGACATAATTATGACCAAATATCCAGTCGTAATATGAATACCCAGTGATTCTAATTCTTGTAATACGAATTGCAAGTAATTATTTATGTTTATAAATAATTGCTCACACCATACTTACACTTCTTGTAATATGAGTGAAATAAAAACAATATTGTGCAGGTTTTATTTTTAGTAAGTTTTATTTCTTTTATCGTCATTTGTTTATATTCAATATGAGCCAAAAGCCAAATTGAATATAATCAACTGCAATTAGCTTTTAAGTTTAGTCTTAAAACTCAAATCAAATAATAAAGGTTAAAATTGTTAAAATTAAAATAAAAGAAAATTTTAATAATTTTATTTAAATAAAGTTAAAATTAAAACAAAAGTAAATTTTAATAATTTTATTTAAATTGGCGCAGTCGGTAGGATAGATAAAAAAAAAGATTTATCTATCCTGTAAAAAAGATCCTACGAAAAAGGATAAAAATACTCCACGAAAAGGAGTCAAATAAAAATAATATAAAATCGGGTTTTTATAATCCTATTTAAAAGGACACAAAATATTTTTCCCTAAAAAATATATTTTTAATAATTTAAAAGTTCGAATGAACAGCAGAAGAATAAAGTTCGTAAAACAAGTGTCACCAAGCATCGAAATTGTTTGGGCAGCTATAAAAAAATAATAACGTGAACAGCAGAAGAATAAAGTTCGTAAAACAAGTGTCACCAAGCATCGAAATTGTTTGGGCAGCTATAAAAAAATAATAACGTGGATAGCAGAAGAATAAAGTTCGTATTGTAAAACAAGTGTCACCAAGCATCGAAATTGTTTGGGCAGCTATAAAAAAAAATAATAACGTGGATAGCAGAAGAAATAAATCCCGGAGAGAAGCAGTATTCGATATCAACCGGGAGAAGTCAATAATGGAACAACAAGTGCTACAACAACAGGCGCAGCTCCAGCAAGTGCAGCAACCGTATCCTCAGCAAGCAATGGCTAGGGACATTGATCCATTAAAATTTCTTGGCTTAGTTCAGGATTTTGATGGAAGAAAAGAAGACTTGTACCCCTTCCTGGAGAGTATTGATAACGTCATCTCATCGATGGATGAGTACAGCCCCGCTTCCCAGAGGATGTTTTTATCCATAATAAAAGGGAAAATAAAAGGTAAGGCAAGAATAGTTTTGGAAATACATCCCCACTTATCTAGATGGGTTGAGATAAAGAATCTATTAGAACTTAATTTTGGAGGTTTAGCCTCCGCTGAACTTTTATACGAAGAAATGAAAGGTGCCCAATATAGAGGTAACGTAGTACAATTCTACAATTATATTCAAGCAAAACTGTCTTTACTTAATCAAAGACATAGACTGGACGGAAGTCCATCTGAAATCAACCATAATAATAAGGTAGCATTAAAGGTTTTCGTAAATAAATTGCCACTCAACTTAAGAACGGTCCTTTGTGCCCTTAAACCAAATTCTTTAGAAGTAGCTCTTCACGAGCTTGGACAGGCAAATCTTTTGTCAAATGAAAAACCAAAGAATAGTATTAATAGTAATAATTTTAAAAACCAAAGTTATTCTAATTTCGAAAATAAAGTGAAAAATCATGAAGGTTACTCAAATAATAATAATAATAGTTTTGTTAAAACTTATAAAAATCCTAATCCCTATAACCCCAATACAAATCTTAATTTTTCCAATAAAGCTTGTTTTAATAGAAATTTTAATCAGAACAGGAATAGACAAAATGTCACAGAACCTATGGACATAAGTGAACAGACTAGACAAAACTATCATATTAATGAACAACAACCTTCAACATCTCAAAATTTTCAATTTATGGCCTCCCAGGCGAGGGAGCCACCGAACTCAAATTACCCTATATTCTGTTCGAACAGAACCAACGGACAACAAGAATCTTAATAGACACCGGCTCTACTGAGAACTTAATTCAAAGGGATCATTGCCCAAAAAATTTTATTTATACATTAAAAACTCCTTTACAAATAAGAACTGCCTCGGGATATTTAGAAATTAAAGAGGAAGCAAAAATTAAAAAAGATGATCTTCAAATTGTTTTAAAAAAGGATATAACTTTTAAAATTTTTAATTTTCATCCCACTTTTAATGGAATCTTCGGAACAAAATTACTGCGTGACAATAATTCTATTATAGACTATGGAAAAAAAAGGATAATAATTAACAATCAAGAATTGCCCTTGTATTTCGAGGGACAAAACGAAAAGGGACATGAAATATTAATTAAACGTGAAATCAGTGATATAGAAAACCTACCCGAATTACATCATCTGGATGAATTGGGAGTAGAAGAACAATTGAGATTAGAACATCTAAATAAAGAAGAACTAATTAAAATTAAAAACCTTTTAAGCAACTTTTCTGACATATTTTACAAACAGGGAGACGACTTAACCTTTACAAACAAAATTAAACACAAAATTCCAACTAAAAATGATAGACCAATCTACACAAAATCATATAGGTATCCGGAAGTGCATAGGGAAGAAGTTAAAAAACAAATATCCGAAATGTTGGAGCAGGGTATAATCACTCCAAGTGACTCTCCATATAATTCCCCAATATGGGTGGTTCCAAAGAAGGAAGATAAATTGGGACATAAGGATTGGAGAATAGTCATAGATTATAGGAGACTGAATGCTGAAACAAGAGAGGATAAATATCCCATACCAATTATTGACGAAGTATTAGACAAGCTAGGAAGAGCTAACTATTTTTCTTCGTTAGATTTAACCAAAGGATTCTATCAAATAGAAGTAGACGAGAATGATCAGGAAAAAACTGCATTTTCCACAAGCGATGGCCATTACGAATTCAAACGTATGCCATTTGGATTAAAAAATGCCCCGGCATCATTCCAGAGAATGATGAATAATATACTTAGGAGATACATTAATAAAATATGTGTTATCTATATGGATGACATACTAGTGTTTGGGACTTCCCTTCAGGAACATATTGACAATTTGACAAAAATATTTCGGACGTTAAGAGAAGCTAATTTAAAAGTGTCGCTAAATAAAAGTGAGTTTTTGAAATCAGAGACTAATTTTCTAGGGCATATTGTAACAGCAAATGGAATAAAAGCAGATCCTAAAAAAATTGATTGCATAAGAAATTTTCCTATACCAAAGACTGTAAAAGAGCTACAAGCATTTTTAGGATTAAGTGGATATTACAGGAAATTTATCCCAGATTATGCTAAAATAGCCAAGCCGCTTACTTTGAGGTTAAAAAAGGACGGTCAGATCAACGCAAATGACACCGACTTTAAAGGATCTTTCGACAAGTTAAGACAAATACTGACTTCAGATATGGTATTAAGGTATCTTGATTTCGAAAAGGAATTTTTACTTACCACGGATGCCAGTAACTACGCATTGGGTGCTGTGCTATCCCAAGCCAATGGTCCTATAGCGTTCGCTTCAAGAACGCTTAACAAACATGAAATTAATTATAGCGTAATCGAAAAAGAATTACTTGCTATAGTTTGGGCTTGTGGTCAGTATAGACATTATTTATATGGAAGAAAATTTAGATTACATACAGATCATAAACCACTAATTTGGTTAGCTAGCCTAAGGGAACCTAATTCAAAGATGATTCGATGGAAAATTAAGCTCAACGAATATGAGTTTGATATAAGCCATGTACAAGGTAAGGAAAATAAAGTAGCAGATGCCTTATCAAGGATACCAAGTGCGGAGGTGAATCTATTTGAGTGCGAAACGTGTCATAAGGCTTACAAAAGAAAAGAGGTTTTAAACCAACATGTAAAACACAAGCACGATGTTCAAATTTTTCAATGTCAGTTTTGTAATGGTGTATTTGAAAGTAAAGTAGGTTTAAAAAGGCATTTCTTACGAAAACATAGAAACGAAAAACTAAATTTCAAAATCGTAGAAAGGGATACTGTTCAGCCTAAGAATGTTAGAAAAGAAACAAGAAAAAGACAGAACTCGCCTGTACCAACGGTACATAGCGCTCAGGATGACGGATTAGATCACATTCAAGTGACAGGAAGTCCTCTACAGTTTGCAAGTAAACAAATACTATTTGAAAACCAAGAAGAGGATTCCTACGAAGAGAAAGTTCAATTTAAAAAGAAACTGTACAAATTCGGAGTCAATGCAGTTGACTACAGAATAATATTAGGAAAAATAATTAAAATAATCAAAGAAGAAGAAAACGTGGTAATTTATTGCAACATTGAGGAATTATACACTATGATTCAGGATGAAGTAATTAAGTTAAAGAATATAAAAAAATTTAGAATTTATAGAACATATACCTTACTGGAGAATGTAGAAAAAGAGAAATTGTTAGAAATTATAATGAAGCACCATAAGTATGAAAATAATCACCCTGGTATCGACAAAACATATTTAGAATTAAAGGAAAAATACTATTACCCGAATATTAAAAAGGAAATATCTAGAGTCATAAATAATTGTGAGGTTTGTAATTACAAAATAGAAAGGCATCCGGTTAAACTTCCTTTTGAAAGAACAGAAACTCCTAGTGGCCCATACAGGATATATCATGCCGATATATGGTTCTTAGACACAAAGGACGCATACATAACGATGATTGATAAATTTTCCAAGTATGCTTTGGTACAAAAAATTGAAGAGAGAACTCCATTAAACTTTATAAAACATTTCACTATTCTTTTTAATTTAATGAGAACCCCAAAAAAATTGATTATAGACAATGAACCTGGATTTAATTCAGCTCTTTTTAAAGATTTTTTAGAGAAAACAAATGTGGAATATCATTTTACTACTCCTTATCGTCACACAGGAAATTCAGACGTTGAAAGATTTCACAGTAGCCTTAATGAGAATATTAGGATTTTAAGAAAAAGAGAGGAAACATCTGACATAGTTTATAACATAGATTTGCCTACCCAAGCAAATTTTATTTATAATAATACCCTCCACCTAACAACTCGGAGAAAACCAATAGAAATTCATTTTCAAAACAATTCTGTAGAAAACCAAAAAATTAGCGAAATAATTGAATTGAGGAAAAAGAAAAATTTAGCATACCTTAATAAGAATCGAAGGGATCAGCCAGTAAATGAAAACTTCAAAAAAGATTTTAGGGCGCATAAAACAGATACTAGGCAGGAAAAGATAATTTTAGAAAAAATTACTGACAAAAGATATAGAAATAAAAATCAAAATGTTTATAAAGATCAGTTAATTCGAGCCAAAAATACTTTCAGCTCAATGGAGGTTTTGGTTGACCATAGCGATGAACATACTAATGATCTACTCTCGGAAGATGTTCTGGTTGACGTTACCGACAATGTTCACACTTTACGCGGCACACGCTCAGAAAATTGAATTTACAGACCTGAGTACAGGAAATGGATTTTCTATCGTAAATCTAGGGAAAAGACACCTTATTAATGAATATCATAACATTATACATATATTCAATGTTACAAAATATGAAGAATATATACAAAAATTAGAAAATAGTACCACAAATTTTGATGATGATTACATAAATCAAGAATTGCAGCATTTGAAAACATCCCTGAAAATGCTTATTCCACATAGACAGAAACGAGGACTTATTAATGTTTTGGGAACGGGATTAAAATACTTATCCGGTACAATGGACAATGAGGACAGACTAGAAATTGAAAATAGGTTGAGAACGATGGAAACTAATACCCATAATACAATTGAACAATCCAATAGGCAAATTAATATAAACCAACATTTTGATGACCAGTTGACCAAATTATCTAAAATATATGAAATGGAAAGTAAAAAGATGTATTTAGAATACGAAACGATTAATTATGCAAATGAAAAGGATAAATTAGAAATACAGAAGACAAAGGTCACCTTCCAGATGGCAAAGCTAGAAAAGATAATTGAAAAGGTTGAAGGAATACTTTTGACATCAAGCCTAGGGCTTCTTAGCCAAAATATATTAACCGATGAGGAAATAGAAGAACATGACATAACTTTTGAAAAGTTACAAAATATTAGAATAGCTGTAGCAACAAACGAAAGAAATATCCTGATTATAATCCAAATTCCCCAACTAACACCTGAATTTTATGAAACCCTATTTATCCAACCAATTCCAAATAACAAAAATCTAGAGTTAAGTGAAAAATTGCATACATATATCACAAAAGATAATATTATATATTTTGAAACCAATCATAAGAAGAATTTAACCATGATTAAAGATAACTGTATTGAAAATATACTAAATTATAAAACAATGCAATGTAATTATCGGAAAAATCCATTTATAAATGTAATAGAAGTAAATTCAAATTTAATTTTTGCCATAAATATGAATAATGTAACTGTAAACCAAACTTGTAATCAAATTCCTATAACTTTAACTGGACACTATCTTATAAAAATTGAAGAATGTAAAATTAAGATTCTTGAAAAATGGTATGATAGAAAATCATACGGTAAAAGTATAATAATACCTAATTTTCCTAAAGAAATACAGATACATTTTGAAGAAGAATTACCAATAAAAAATTTAACTTACCAGCACATTAGAAATATAAGATACATAGAAGAATTAAGGTACAATCAAAAAACAATTAACATAGCATTTTATATTGTAATCGTAATGGCAACAATTCTAATCATTGGATACTTAATAATTAAATTCAAATATAAAAAGACAATAAATAAAACTATTGTATCGTTTCCCAAATGTCATTCAGAAATTGGAAACCAATCTTCGTCGGGGGGAGTTTTACCCAACGACATAATTATGACCAAATATCCAGTCGTAATATGAATACCCAGTGATTCTAATTCTTGTAATACGAATCGCAAGTAATTATTTATGTTTATAAATAATTGCTCACACCATACTTACACTTCTTGTAATATGAGTGAAATAAAAACAATATTGTGCAGGTTTTATTTTTAGTAAGTTTTATTTCTTTTATCGTCATTTGTTTATATTCAATATGAGCCAAAAGCCAAATTGAATATAATCAACTGCAATTAGCTTTTAAGTTTAGTCTTAAAACTCAAATCAAATAATAAAGGTTAAAATTGTTAAAATTAAAATAAAAGAAAATTTTAATAATTTTATTTAAATAAAGTTAAAATTAAAACAAAAGTAAATTTTAATAATTTTATTTAAATTTATGTATGTACACAAGAATGTGTATTATTTTATTTTATTTTAAAAGAAAGAACTTAAATGATGAAAATAAGTATATAAAACACAATTGTTATATTTTGTTATTAAAATTTGTTTAGCCTTTCATTGTGTTTGTTTTATGCACGGCTGCCAGATAAATTTGTAAAAAAACGTCAATATCCTAAGAAAAAATAAAAAAATCGTCTATTTTTTTCGGACAATTTAAAATTTATTTTGACGAATTTTGCTCGATTTTTATCATATAATCACAAATTTTTATCATATAAACACATAATCAAAAAAAAAAAAAAAAAAAAAAAAAAAAAAAAAAAAAAAAAACATTAAGTTCATGGGTAAAATACATATTTTATACATACATAAGCTTGAGGTCTATTTAAATAAAATTATTTATTTAGATATTTTTAATTAGGCTTAAGTTCATTGAATTTAATTTTCATTAAATTTTTTTTATGAAGACAGGAATTTTTACAACATGAAATTAATTAAAATTATTTTATTGATAATTTTACATTCTTGAATGCGCTGAGATTTGAACCCAGGTGTTCACGGACAGGTTGCCCAGACTAGTTTCGATTGTATTAGGCAGAACATGTAAATCAATTAAAATAGATAATCATTCATTCAAAAAGCAAATTTCGATCTACCAAAGTGAAATACCATTTGGTTTAAGGATTGATGTTTGACTATTGACGTCGCCCGGCTTCAATAGCCGAGTGAGTAAAACGGCAAACCCCACTGACGAGATTGTGTGGTTACAATCGAAACTAGTCTGGGCAACCTGTCCGTGAACGCCTGGGTTCAAATCTCAGCGCAGTCAAGAATGAAAAATTATCAATAAAATAATTTTAATTAATTTCATGTTGTAAAATTTCCTGTCTTCATAAAAATAACTTAATGAAAATTAAATTCAATGAACTTAAGCCTAATTAAAAATATCTAAATTTGGATTAAAAACCATTAACAGTTCAATAAAATACCCACAATACTAATTAAAATTATTTATTTTATTTTCCTTAATCCGATAAGAGTTTAAAATTTCAGATTGTTATTTTTCCCTGCAGAAATCACACAAAGGAGTGACAAAATATCATATTGAAATAAAATAAACACTTTTGGACAAAGTAAAAGGCAAAAATTTCCTAAAGTGCATTGACTGAAAAATGGGGTAATAGTTTAATCTTTAAATAATCCAAGCAAATAAAAATTAAACAGTTTCCGTTCGAAATTTTGCTTTTGCCGATACATTTTTTAATCTGCCTTGTTTTTAAAGATATCGGTTTTCTGTGGTGCCTAATACACAAACATATAAAACTATTTAAAATTGTTTTATTTCAAAGACTGTATCGTCACTAGAAATTAAGCAAATTTTCACTTTGCCAATTTTGGAACAAAAAAAATCGTCAAAACGTCGATAAATCTTTAAGTCTGGCAGCCTTATTTTTATTATATATATTTCTTTCGTTGACGTTTCGCTTGCATTTGTCACTTAATTACTGGAAGTATTCCAGTTAAAACAGAATCTGTGTTGTCTGTTCTCGCATTTAAATACAGAAACACTTTTTTCTCACAAATCGAGAAACGATGAAATTTTTTGTTTCACACTTAATATGAGAAAATTTGCGATGCGAGAAATACAGAAACGAGCTACTGGGCGCTGTTTCTCAAAACTACAAATTACAAATCTAGTAAAATACATTTGAAACAAAAACCAAAATTGTAAAATTGTTGCCTTTTTTTAACGTATTTTACTCGTAGACTTGTAATTTGTAGTTTCCAAACTAAAACACCTAAATATTTTATTCTGTACAATGAAGTGATTTTATGGTCCCTTGCAGATTTATTATAGGGAAGTTCGACTATACCTACTATCACATTTGCTTTTACGTATAAAGGTTGTTTACATATAATTATTAGCAAAACAAGCCTTTTTTACTTTAGTTTCAAATATTTGTTACCTACTTAAGAAAAATGTTATCAACGAAAAACCCACCGTTTTGGTTGGTGAAACCAAAACTGTTTTACAATAGCAAAATACATGTATTGAGTACTAAGAGTTTTTTCAATAAGTTTTGCCTTTATGTCTGCTTAAGAAAAAAACTTGCCCTTTTAAAGGCATCAAAGAATTTTTTAAAAAAACAATATACATATCTGGGGGATTCACAAGGTGTCATAAAGTCATATGTCTTAAAATAATAACATGAAAAAATACGACTGTTGTGAGCAACCCCTCATAATTTAATGTGCTATTAATTACGACAGCACAATAAACATAGCAAGCAACGTTCTATTTATTTAAGACACTTTTTGTTAACAAACCAACAACAATATTTTTAAACCATTGTAAAATGTTAGAGCATTATGACAATAAACCATGATAGCGCACCTTGTGAATACCCCAATCGTTTGCTAAATATTTTTAAAAAAATTTTAACTTCCACCTTAAAAAATATTCAAGCTATTAACAAAATTAAAAATGGCGTATCTCAATAATAATAAAAAAAAAAATAGCAGAGTATTTGATATATTTTTACGAAAACATTAATTTTTTTAACGTTAAAAATGGGTTCTCTTTCATACTCGAACGTGTAAATGAATAAGGGATCAAACTGAAAATTATTGCATAAGTCCCAATTTACATTATACGATTTTTGTCGTTGCGATTCTTACCTTATTGGCGAGAGGGGAGAGAGAAATAAAAAGGGGTACACAAGCGAGTGTACTCTACGATTCGTTTTGTTCATTCATTCGTAGTGTCAAATTATATGTATACACAAGAAGTTGTAACGACAAAAATCGTACAATGTAAACATAAGACCGACTTCAAAGAAGAAACGACAATAATCGCAACGACAAAAATCGTATAATGTAAATTGGGACTAAGCAAAAAGAAAAACAGTGCTGTAAAATTAATAAAGGGTGATTTTTTATGAATTTAGTTTTTCGCGCTGGCAGCACTGGTTGGTAATTGTGTCACACTACATCTGTGAAAGTGTTCAGAATACTCTGCCATTTCATCATGGAGAAACTCACAATCGAGTAAGTCTACATTCACACGTTTCATCTTTTGATGCTCAACTCTTGTGTTTTAAGGAGAGGGAAGCAAGAAGAAAAGGGGTTGGTACGGAGATGCCTGTACTCGGGCAGTACGCTTTGTGTTCTCATTCGTAGGTATATGCACAACAATGGCTGCATGTTAATTTTTGTCTCTTCTTTTTCTCTTTCGTTCGCTTTGAATAAAAGTGTTGTTGTTTTGAAGCAAAAAAAAGTTGAAACCGGTTGCTACGTGTGAACATAATGGCATCTTCAAAAGGGAATTGAAAAGAAGTTGAGCATCAAAAGATGAAACGTGTAAATTTAAACTAACGACTGCAAATCGTTGAAATTTATTATCAACACCTCGATGGAAATCCATCGAAAAATTGTGTTCAGCGATGAGGCTCATTTCTGGCTAAATGGATACATAAACAAGCAAAACTGTCGCATCTCGGGTGAAGAACAACCACATGCCGTACAAGAGTTACCGATGCATCCCGAAAAAATGACAGTTTGGTGTGGTTTATGGGATGGTGGCATCATCGGTTCATTTTTCTTCAAAGACAACCGTGGAAGAAACATTACCATCAACGGCGAACGATATCGAGCCATGATACGCGCCTTTTTTTTGCCCCAATTGGTTGAGTTGGACTTGGTTGATATGTGGTTTCAACAAGACGATGCCACATGCCACACAGCTCGTGAAACAATGGACATATTAAAGGATGAATTTGGTGAGCAGTTTATCTCTCGAAATGGCCCTGTGAGTTGGCCGCTAAGATCATGTGATTTGACGCCTCTTGACTATTTCTTGTGGGGTTATGTGAAGTCATTGGTTAGAGTGTAACATAGCACGTGTTATTCATGGAATACAGGCCGAAATGCTCGAAAAAGTGGTGCAAAATTTAACCTTACGAATGGACCATTTGAACCGGAGCCTGGGCAACATTTACATGAAGTTATTTTTAAAAAGTAAATGGCAAAGACCAATTTATCCATTAAAAATTTTGAATATATGATGCAAATTTGAGTGTTTTATTAGATTTAAAAAAAACTACGGTTAAATTGCAAAACCATACGCTAAGTATTTCCAAGAATAAATAGTAGCATCTGCAGGTCCTTAGTTTTTTGCTTCCAGCAGACTGCCATTATTTTTATGATATGATTTTTCCATCATTTGTTTCGTCCAACCTTATGAGTAAATATATGTACATATATACTTTTTAATAAATTTTATGACAGTCGAATTTCCTATAATGAATCTGTTACTATTGGACCAGAATATTTCTTCATTATTGATATAGAATGTTTATAATACAATAGAAATATTTTTTCAACGTTTATTTAAGATAATCTGGTATTTTTGTTAGGATTGCATTCTTCCAAGTGGTCCTTCATCAATATTGCAAAGTATGTTTTATTGTATCAGGTTTGCTAAGAAGTTTTGAATGCTGCACTTAGCGGCAGCACGTTTTAATTCTGCTAAGCCACCGGTAAAAGTGCTCAGTTAGAATAGTGAGAAGATCATTGCTTGTTATTCAAAACTATTCTGTTCTTTATTTACACAGCTATTTATACTAATTTCCAATTTCAATTCTTTCAACATGTTCTTTGTTTTATGAACTACATAATTAGTATTTAGTCACTTGAGTGTGGTCATAATTCTCTATGTAAGCAAAATCCAATATTTTATGAGTTAATGTTATTTAATTCCTTCCATACATTTTACGTTACAATATGTAGGTTTATTCAAGTTTTGGTTTATATTATATTGTTGGGCAGAGCAGCAAATATGCTATATATGCAATTTATATATTACTAGCATTTAACCATCTACTTCGTTAGCGTCTCCTTTTCTTTCTTGCACATATTTTTACGCCAAAGTTTATGTTTCTAGGCCTTAACGGTACGAAAAAGTACCAAAAGATCACTCTTACAGATTCTCATTCACTCAGGAACTTGCATGTTTAATTTTATGTTAATAGGTCTAATATTAACGAAAATTAAAAAAGTACCAGTTAAAGAACGAAAAGTACCAAAAATATCCCTTTAACAAATTCTCATTTACTCAGAACTTCGCATGTATAATTTTATGTTGCTAGGTTTACTACTAACAGAAATTCAAAAAGTACCAGTTGAAGAACAAAAAGTACCAAAAAGTACCCTCATTGGTTCTTATCCACTAAGGACATTGCATGTTGAAGTTTATGTTTTTAGGTCCAATATTAACGATAACTAAAAAAATTGCCAGTTGTAGAACCAAAAAGCTAAAGTAAGAAATTAAATATCCCGTATTTCCCCTTTTTTGGTACTTTTTTCTCCCCATTGAAGCATGAAAAATTTCAATATTGTAGTGCGAGCCCATAATTTAATACGTTTATGTCAATATATATAACCCTTATTTTTTTTTTGGTTTTAGAGATATAAGGTTACCGAATTTACCCGTTTTTGCCCTTTTTAACCCCCTAAACATTCGTTTTTAGCTTCAGGCGTTTAGGCTGTGCGATGATGAATCAGTCAGTCAGTCAGTCAGTAACGTTACAATTTTATATATATAGATTGGCTGGTTAATGTGACCAACAGTGGGTAAGTGTGACCAACAAACTACAATATTCTGAAAAAGATTGTTATAAAGTCTTTTGTGTTATATAACAAATTACTTGTCTTCTACATCTTAAGAATAATAGCAATTTTTATAAAGGGCTGGAATAAAAATTGTTTAGCTATATTTTTTGTTAATCCTTTTACGGCTTTATTAATATTAATATTAGGATAAGTGCTTCTTTGTACAGCATTTTCGTGCACTGAATATGGGGGCTGCTATCAATACTATTCTTAATTGAAAAACTCTTTCATTCTTCTTATTTAAATTTTTCAGAAATTAACTAAGTAAAATTTACTTCTTTCTCCGTGTAAAGCGTTGTAAGTATGGGCTACAGAAGTTTTTTTTTTAATAATTCCTTATATGGAGACAAATATGCATATATCTATATATATAAAATTGTAACGTTACTGACTGACTGACTGATTCATCATCGCACAGCCTAAACGCCTGAAGCTAAAAACTTGAAATTTGGACCAGGGGTTGGTCTCACCCCAAATCGATCCACTAAGACGGGATTTTTGGAAATTCGAATGTTTAGGGGGTAAAAAAGGGTAAAAATGGGTAAATTCGGTAACCTTATATCTCTAAAACTAAAAGAGATACAAAAAAAATGTAATACTTATCGTTGTTCTTTAGAAAAATAAGCAGACAGGTGTCTGGTACTTTTTGGAAATTCAGCCCTTTAACGGAGTAAACGGGTAAAACCTGTATTTTGGTACTTTTTTGTCACCCCATCTATCTTTTAAACCCATAAACATAGAAATAAGGGTTATATCACATTTGAAACTTATCTAAAAAATCCAAATACGAATTTTGTACTTTTTCGAAATTCAGACGTTTAAGGGGTAAAAAGCGTAACTATTCTTGGTACTTTTTCTATAAAACATTTTTTTTTATTTATTGACATAAACGTATTAAATTATGGGCTCCCACTACAATATTGAAATTTTTCATGCTTCAATGGGGAGAAAAAAAGTACCAAAAAGGGGATATACGGAGTAAACGGGTAAAATCTGTATTTTGGTACTTTTTTGTCACCCCATCTATCTTTTAAACTAATAAACATAGAAATATAACCCTTATTACATTTGAAACTTATCTAAAAAATCCAAATACAAATTTGGTACTTTTTCGAAATTCGGACGTTTAGGGGGTAAAAACCGTTACTATTTTTGGTACTTTTTTACAAAACATTTTTTTTTATTCATTGACATATACGTATTAAATTATGGGCTCCTACTACAATATTGAAATTTTTATGCTTCAATGGGGAAAAAAAAGTACCAAAAAGGGGAAATACGGGAAATTTTATTTCTTACTTTAGGTTTTGGTTCCACAACTGACAATTTTTTTAATTATCGTTAATATTGGACCTAGAAACATAAACTTAAACATGCACTGTCCTAAATGGATAAGAACCTCTGAGGGTACTTTTTGGTATTTTTTGATCTTTAACTGGTACTTTTTTAATTTCCGTTAGTATTAGACCTAGAAATATAAAACTAAACATGCAAAGTCCTGAGTGAATAAGAATTTGTTAGAAGGATCTTTTTGGTACTTTTTCATTCTTTAACTGGTACTTTTTTAATTTTAGTTAAAATTAGACCTATTGACATAAAATCAAACATGCAAGGTCCTGAGTGAATGAGAATTCGTTAGAGGGGCTTCTTGGTACCTTTTGGTCTTTAACTGGTACTATTTGAAGTTCCGTTAGTATTGGACCTAAAATCATAAAATTCAACATTAAATGTCCTGAGTGGACAAGAACCTATAAGAGGGATCTTCTTGGTACTTTTTCGTTTTTTAACTGGTACCTTTTTCATTTTCGTTAATATTGGATCTACAAACATAAAATTAAAAATGCAATGTCCTGAGTGAATGAGAATCTGTAAGAGGGGCGTTTTGGTACTTTTTGTTATTTACCTGTTACTTTTTGAATTTCCGTTAAAATTGGACCTATAAACATAAAATTAAACATGCAAGTTCCCAAGTGAATGAGAATCTGTAAGAGTGGTTTTTTGGTACTTTTTCGTACTGTATTATTTGCCAACAGGTACTTATTAAATTTTTGTTAGTATTGCAGCTACAAACATAAAATTAAACAAGCAAAGCGTTGAATGAGCATCTGTAAGAGGCAATTTTTGGTACTTTTTTGTACTTTATTTTGTGCTTTTATTGTTAGTCATTAAATAAAAAAGAGAACAGGTGTCTGGTACTATTTCGAAATTCGGCTCTTTTAGGGAGTAAAAGTGTAAAACCTGAATTTTGGTTCTTTTTTGTCTACCGTTTAAATCAATGCACATAGAAATAAAAATTATATAAAATTCGTAACTTATCTAAAATATGCCAAGTGAAAATGTTGTCCTTTTTCTGAATTCGAACGTTTAAGGGGTAAAAATCGTACGTAATTTTGTTACTTTTTCCAAGATATTTTTTCTTCATCTATTTATTTTCATTGCACAGCCTAAACGCCTGAGGCTAAAAAGTTTACATTTGGACCTGAGGCAGGCCTCGCCAAATCGATCACGCTGACCTCATATCTGCTAAGCTAAAGGAGATACAAAACAATTTAAACCTATTATTGTTCATTAAAAATAAGCGGACAGGTGTTTAGCACTTTTTTGAAATAAGGAGTAAACGGGTAAAACATGAATTTTAAAACTTTTTTGCTATACCATCTATATTTTAAACCAATAAACATTAAAATAAAAAATATATCACATTCGTAACTTATCTAAAAAATACAAATTTGATGCGTTTCGAAATTCGAACGTTTAAGGGGTGAAAATCGTACCTAATTGTGTTATTTTTTTCAAAACATTTTTCTTCATCTACCTATCTATATATATAAAATTGTAACGTTACTGACTGACTGACTGACTGACTGACTGACTGACTGATTCATCATCGCACAGCCTAAACGCCTGAAGCTAAAAACTTGAAATTTGGACCAGGGGTTGGTCTCACCCCAAATCGATCCACTAAGACGGGATTTTTGGAAATTCGAATGTTTAGGGGGTAAAAAAGGGTAAAAATGGGTAAATTCGGTAACCTTATATCTCTAAAACTAAAAGAGATACAAAAAAAATGTAATACTTATCGTTGTTCTTTAGAAAAATAAGCAGACAGGTGTCTGGTACTTTTTGGAAATTCAGCCCTTTAACGGAGTAAACGGGTAAAACCTGTATTTTGGTACTTTTTTGTCACCCCATCTATCTTTTAAACCCATAAACATAGAAATAAGGGTTATATCACATTTGAAACTTATCTAAAAAATCCAAATACGAATTTTGTACTTTTTCGAAATTCAGACGTTTAAGGGGTAAAAAGCGTAACTATTCTTGGTACTTTTTCTATAAAACATTTTTTTTTATTTATTGACATAAACGTATTAAATTATGGGCTCCCACTACAATATTGAAATTTTTCATGCTTCAATGGGGAGAAAAAAAGTACCAAAAAGGGGATATACGGAGTAAACGGGTAAAATCTGTATTTTGGTACTTTTTTGTCACCCCATCTATCTTTTAAACTAATAAACATAGAAATATAACCCTTATTACATTTGAAACTTATCTAAAAAATCCAAATACAAATTTGGTACTTTTTCGAAATTCGGACGTTTAGGGGGTAAAAACCGTTACTATTTTTGGTACTTTTTTACAAAACATTTTTTTTTATTCATTGACATATACGTATTAAATTATGGGCTTCTACTACAATATTGAAATTTTTATGCTTCAATGGGGAAAAAAAAGTACCAAAAAGGGGAAATACGGGAAATTTTATTTCTTACTTTAGGTTTTGGTTCCACAACTGACAATTTTTTTAATTATCGTTAATATTGGACCTAGAAACATAAACTTCAACATGCACTGTCCTAAATGGATAAGAACCTCTGAGGGTACTTTTTGGTATTTTTTGATCTTTAACTGGTACTTATTTAATTTCCGTTAGTATTAGACCTAGAAATATAAAACTAAACATGCAAAGTCCTGAGTGAATAAGAATTTGTTAGAAGGATCTTTTTGGTACTTTTTCATTCTTTAACTGGTACTTTTTTAATTTTAGTTAAAATTAGACCTATTGACATAAAATCAAACATGCAAGGTCCTGAGTGAATGAGAATTCGTTAGAGGGGCTTCTTGGTACCTTTTGGTCTTTAACTGGTACTATTTGAAGTTCCGTTAGTATTGGACCTAAAATCATAAAATTCAACATTAAATGTCCTGAGTGGACAAGAACCTATAAGAGGGATCTTCTTGGTACTTTTTCGTTTTTTAACTGGTACCTTTTTCATTTTCGTTAATATTGGATCTACAAACATAAAATTAAAAATGCAATGTCCTGAGTGAATGAGAATCTGTAAGAGGGGCGTTTTGGTACTTTTTGTTATTTACCTGTTACTTTTTGAATTTCCGTTAAAATTGGACCTATAAACATAAAATTAAACATGCAAGTTCCCAAGTGAATGAGAATCTGTAAGAGTGGTTTTTTGGTACTTTTTCGTACTGTATTATTTGCCAACAGGTACTTATTAAATTTTTGTTAGTATTGCAGCTACAAACATAAAATTAAACAAGCAAAGCGTTGAATGAGCATCTGTAAGAGGCAATTTTTGGTACTTTTTTGTACTTTATTTTGTGCTTTTATTGTTAGTCATTAAATAAAAAAGAGAACAGGTGTCTGGTGATATTTCGAAATTCGGCTCTTTTAGGGAGTAAAAGTGTAAAACCTGAATTTTGGTTCTTTTTTGTCCCCCATCTACCGTTTAAATCAATGCACATAGAAATAAAAATTATATAAAATTCGTAACTTATCTAAAATATGCCAAGTGAAAATGTTGTCCTTTTTCTGAATTCGAACGTTTAAGGGGTAAAAATCGTACGTAATTTTGTTACTTTTTCCAAGATATTTTTTCTTCATCTATTTATTTTCATTGCACAGCCTAAACGCCTGAGGCTAAAAAGTTTACATTTGGACCTGAGGCAGGCCTCGCCAAATCGATCACGCTGACCTCATATCTGCTAAGCTAAAGGAGATACAAAACAATTTAAACCTATTATTGTTCATTAAAAATAAGCGGACAGGTGTTTAGCACTTTTTTGAAATAAGGAGTAAACGGGTAAAACATGAATTTTAAAACTTTTTTGCTATACCATCTATATTTTAAACCAATAAACATTAAAATAAAAAATATATCACATTCGTAACTTATCTAAAAAATACAAATTTGATGCGTTTCGAAATTCGAACGTTTAAGGGGTGAAAATCGTACCTAATTGTGTTATTTTTTTCAAAACATTTTTCTTCATCTACCTATCTATATATATAAAATTGTAACGTTACTGACTGACTGACTGACTGACTGACTGATTCATCATCGCACAGCCTAAACGCCTGAAGCTAAAAACTTGAAATTTGGACCAGGGGTTGGTCTCACCCCAAATCGATCCACTAAGACGGGATTTTTGGAAATTCGAATGTTTAGGGGGTAAAAAAGGGTAAAAATGGGTAAATTCGGTAACCTTATATCTCTAAAACTAAAAGAGATACAAAAAAAATGTAATACTTATCGTTGTTCTTTAGAAAAATAAGCAGACAGGTGTCTGGTACTTTTTGGAAATTCAGCCCTTTAACGGAGTAAACGGGTAAAACCTGTATTTTGGTACTTTTTTGTCACCCCATCTATCTTTTAAACCCATAAACATAGAAATAAGGGTTATATCACATTTGAAACTTATCTAAAAAATCCAAATACGAATTTTGTACTTTTTCGAAATTCAGACGTTTAAGGGGTAAAAAGCGTAACTATTCTTGGTACTTTTTCTATAAAACATTTTTTTTTATTTATTGACATAAACGTATTAAATTATGGGCTCCCACTACAATATTGAAATTTTTCATGCTTCAATGGGGAGAAATAAGTACCAAAAAGGGGATATACGGAGTAAACGGGTAAAATCTGTATTTTGGTACTTTTTTGTCACCCCATCTATCTTTTAAACTAATAAACATAGAAATATAACCCTTATTACATTTGAAACTTATCTAAAAAATCCAAATACAAATTTGGTACTTTTTCGAAATTCGGACGTTTAGGGGGTAAAAACCGTTACTATTTTTGGTACTTTTTTACAAAACATTTTTTTTTATTCATTGACATATACGTATTAAATTATGGGCTCCTACTACAATATTGAAATTTTTATGCTTCAATGGGGAAAAAAAAGTACCAAAAAGGGGAAATACGGGAAATTTTATTTCTTACTTTAGGTTTTGGTTCCACAACTGACAATTTTTTTAATTATCGTTAATATTGGACCTAGAAACATAAACTTCAACATGCACTGTCCTAAATGGATAAGAACCTCTGAGGGTACTTTTTGGTATTTTTTGATCTTTAACTGGTACTTTTTTAATTTCCGTTAGTATTAGACCTAGAAATATAAAACTAAACATGCAAAGTCCTGAGTGAATAAGAATTTGTTAGAAGGATCTTTTTGGTACTTTTTCATTCTTTAACTGGTACTTTTTTAATTTTAGTTAAAATTAGACCTATTGACATAAAATCAAACATGCAAGGTCCTGAGTGAATGAGAATTCGTTAGAGGGGCTTCTTGGTACCTTTTGGTCTTTAACTGGTACTATTTGAAGTTCCGTTAGTATTGGACCTAAAATCATAAAATTCAACATTAAATGTCCTGAGTGGACAAGAACCTATAAGAGGGATCTTCTTGGTACTTTTTCGTTTTTTAACTGGTACCTTTTTCATTTTCGTTAATATTGGATCTACAAACATAAAATTAAAAATGCAATGTCCTGAGTGAATGAGAATCTGTAAGAGGGGCGTTTTGGTACTTTTTGTTATTTACCTGTTACTTTTTGAATTTCCGTTAAAATTGGACCTATAAACATAAAATTAAACATGCAAGTTCCCAAGTGAATGAGAATCTGTAAGAGTGGTTTTTTGGTACTTTTTCGTACTGTATTATTTGCCAACAGGTACTTATTAAATTTTTGTTAGTATTGCAGCTACAAACATAAAATTAAACAAGCAAAGCGTTGAATGAGCATCTGTAAGAGGCAATTTTTGGTACTTTTTTGTACTTTATTTTGTGCTTTTATTGTTAGTCATTAAATAAAAAAGAGAACAGGTGTCTGGTACTATTTCGAAATTCGGCTCTTTTAGGGAGTAAAAGTGTAAAACCTGAATTTTGGTTCTTTTTTGTCCCCCATCTACCGTTTAAATCAATGCACATAGAAATAAAAATTATATAAAATTCGTAACTTATCTAAAATATGCCAAGTGAAAATGTTGTCCTTTTTCTGAATTCGAACGTTTAAGGGGTAAAAATCGTACGTAATTTTGTTACTTTTTCCAAGATATTTTTTCTTCATCTATTTATTTTCATTGCACAGCCTAAACGCCTGAGGCTAAAAAGTTTACATTTGGACCTGAGGCATGCCTCGCCAAATCGATCACGCTGACCTCATATCTGCTAAGCTAAAGGAGATACAAAACAATTTAAACCTATTATTGTTCATTAAAAATAAGCGGACAGGTGTTTAGCACTTTTTTGAAATAAGGAGTAAACGGGTAAAACATGAATTTTAAAACTTTTTTGCTATACCATCTATATTTTAAACCAATAAACATTAAAATAAAAAATATATCACATTCGTAACTTATCTAAAAAATACAAATTTGATGCGTTTCGAAATTCGAACGTTTAAGGGGTGAAAATCGTACCTAATTGTGTTATTTTTTTCAAAACATTTTTCTTCATCTACCTATATAATATAAAATTGTAATGTTACTGCATGATGCATCATCGCACGACCTAAACGCCTGAACTTAAATGCTGAAATTTGCCCGGGTGGTTGACCTGTCGCGAAAGCGATTACCTATGGTGGGAGTTTTGGAAATTGTTATGGTTAGAGGGTAAAAGAGGTTAAAACGGGAAATTCCCTAACCTGATGTTCATTAAAATAATAAGCGGTTAGGTGTCTGGTACTTTTTTGAAATTAGACCCTTTTGGGGAGTAAACCTGTATCTTTAAACTTTTTTGCCACTACATCTATCTATTAAACCAATAAACATTGAAATAAAAAAATATCACATTCGTAACGTATCTAAAAAATACAAATAAAAATTTTCGAAATACGAACATTTAGAGGTACAAATCGTCCCATTACAAAGTAGCGGGTTTAAACCTAGAAACATAAACTTTGGCGTAAAAATATGTCCACATAAGAAAAAGGGGCGCTAACGAAGTAGCGGGTTAAATGCTAGTGTATGTATATGAGTAAAATTTTTACAATTTGTTTATTGTAAAGAAAAATTCAATTGAGAAAATTCATTATAAGGAGATCAAAATACACTTTATTTATAATGGAAAAGTTGGCTTTTTAAAATCAATTTATAGTTAAATTTAATGAAGTAAATTTTTTAGTTTAATCCACTTTTAATTAGAAATTAAAATCAATAAAAAAACTATAAATAAAATGTCGTAATATCTCTAAAAATATAACATCTCTACGTTCTTGGTACTTTTTCGAAATTCGGACGTTTAGGGGGTAAAAACCGTTACTATTTTTGGTACTTTTTTACAAAACATTTTTTTTTATTCATTGACATATACGTATTAAATTATGGGCTCCTACTACAATATTGAAATTTTTATGCTTCAATGGGGAAAAAAAAGTACCAAAAAGGGGAAATACGGGAAATTTTATTTCTTACTTTAGGTTTTGGTTCCACAACTGACAATTTTTTTAATTATCGTTAATATTGGACCTAGAAACATAAACTTCAACATGCACTGTCCTAAATGGATAAGAACCTCTGAGGGTACTTTTTGGTATTTTTTGATCTTTAACTGGTACTTTTTTAATTTCCGTTAGTATTAGACCTAGAAATATAAAACTAAACATGCAAAGTCCTGAGTGAATAAGAATTTGTTAGAAGGATCTTTTTGGTACTTTTTCATTCTTTAACTGGTACTTTTTTAATTTTAGTTAAAATTAGACCTATTGACATAAAATCAAACATGCAAGGTCCTGAGTGAATGAGAATTCGTTAGAGGGGCTTCTTGGTACCTTTTGGTCTTTAACTGGTACTATTTGAAGTTCCGTTAGTATTGGACCTAAAATCATAAAATTCAACATTAAATGTCCTGAGTGGACAAGAACCTATAAGAGGGATCTTCTTGGTACTTTTTCGTTTTTTAACTGGTACCTTTTTCATTTTCGTTAATATTGGATCTACAAACATAAAATTAAAAATGCAATGTCCTGAGTGAATGAGAATCTGTAAGAGGGGCGTTTTGGTACTTTTTGTTATTTACCTGTTACTTTTTGAATTTCCGTTAAAATTGGACCTATAAACATAAAATTAAACATGCAAGTTCCCAAGTGAATGAGTATCTGTAAGAGTGGTTTTTTGGTACTTTTTCGTACTGTATTATTTGCCAACAGGTACTTATTAAATTTTTGTTAGTATTGCAGCTACAAACATAAAATTAAACAAGCAAAGCGTTGAATGAGCATCTGTAAGAGGCAATTTTTGGTACTTTTTTGTACTTTATTTTGTGCTTTTATTGTTAGTCATTAAATAAAAAAGAGAACAGGTGTCTGGTACTATTTCGAAATTCGGCTCTTTTAGGGAGTAAAAGTGTAAAACCTGAATTTTGGTTCTTTTTTGTCCCCCATCTACCGTTTAAATCAATGCACATAGAAATAAAAATTATATAAAATTCGTAACTTATCTAAAATATGCCAAGTGAAAATGTTGTCCTTTTTCTGAATTCGAACGTTTAAGGGGTAAAAATCGTACGTAATTTTGTTACTTTTTCCAAGATATTTTTTCTTCATCTATTTATTTTCATTGCACAGCCTAAACGCCTGAGGCTAAAAAGTTTACATTTGGACCTGAGGCATGCCTCGCCAAATCGATCACGCTGACCTCATATCTGCTAAGCTAAAGGAGATACAAAACAATTTAAACCTATTATTGTTCATTAAAAATAAGCGGACAGGTGTTTAGCACTTTTTTGAAATAAGGAGTAAACGGGTAAAACATGAATTTTAAAACTTTTTTGCTATACCATCTATATTTTAAACCAATAAACATTAAAATAAAAAATATATCACATTCGTAACTTATCTAAAAAATACAAATTTGATGCGTTTCGAAATTCGAACGTTTAAGGGGTGAAAATCGTACCTAATTGTGTTATTTTTTTCAAAACATTTTTCTTCATCTACCTATATAATATAAAATTGTAATGTTACTGCATGATGCATCATCGCACGACCTAAACGCCTGAACTTAAATGCTGAAATTTGCCCGGGTGGTTGACCTGTCGCGAAAGCGATTACCTATGGTGGGAGTTTTGGAAATTGTTATGGTTAGAGGGTAAAAGAGGTTAAAACGGGAAATTCCCTAACCTGATGTTCATTAAAATAATAAGCGGTTAGGTGTCTGGTACTTTTTTGAAATTAGACCCTTTTGGGGAGTAAACCTGTATCTTTAAACTTTTTTGCCACTACATCTATCTATTAAACCAATAAACATTGAAATAAAAAAATATCACATTCGTAACGTATCTAAAAAATACAAATAAAAATTTTCGAAATACGAACATTTAGAGGTACAAATCGTCCCATTACAAAGTAGCGGGTTTAAACCTAGAAACATAAACTTTGGCGTAAAAATATGTCCACATAAGAAAAAGGGGCGCTAACGAAGTAGCGGGTTAAATGCTAGTGTATGTATATGAGTCAAATTTTTACAATTTGTTTATTGTAAAGAAAAATTCAATTGAGAAAATTCATTATAAGGAGATCAAAATACACTTTATTTATAATGGAAAAGTTGGCTTTTTAAAATCAATTTATAGTTAAATTTAATGAAGTAAATTTTTTAGTTTAATCCACTTTTAATTAGAAATTAAAATCAATAAAAAAACTATAAATAAAATGTCGTAATATCTCTAAAAATATAACATCTCTACGTTCTCAAATGCAGTACTGCATGCGCTGCATCATAAAGCAAAATGATAGCGTAGACATTATCATTATCATTAGCATTATCAGTCTTTATTCAAATTAACTTGTAACGTGAATGTACAAAATCAGAGCGAATTTATACTGAATTTAGATATTTCAGTATGGCAATATTGTCGACAATCAATTAACTGTTGTCAAATTGTTTACAATTGTAAAATTTAAAGGAATTCATCCACTCGTAAAACTGCTCTGAGTGGAGAAGCAGCTCGCGCTCGTTGTCATTATTTCTTAAGGGCAATCAGGTCGTTCTTGTTTGTCTGCTTTTCGTGCGTTTTTCGTTGTCACCTCGCATTGGTTAATGGCGTGGCGTCGTATAACTGTACCGAGTTACAGTTTTTGCGGTTGTCGGCATTGACTTTGTGCAATCGTTTGTAACCTCAAATTTTAACTTGTTTTCTGGTGGAGAACCAATAATAACTCAACGTGACTGGTGGAGTACCATAAAAAAACTCAGACGTTTACTGGTGGAGACCAATAATACTCTGGAGTGGATTCTGGGAGCTCTCGCCTTCCTATACGTTGGTTTAGGTCGAACGAGGTCTTGTGGTTGAAGCTCCAAAAATTTGTGGGATACCCTGGCAATATGACTTTAATAGTCAGCCAAAAACTTTAGTTTTTAAGTAAAGCCAAAAAAAAAAAAAAAAAATTAATTCATAGACAGAAAATGTAAGTTATTTTAATTCTTTTTAGCAAAAAAAAAAAAAAAAAAACATTAAAATCGAAATGGGTTTTTTTTCCTTAAAGATTTTCCAGGGCAAGAAGCGTAGTGTCTGGTGCGATCGAGATGCACAGGTTCTGCTAGAACTGTGGGCGGAACGTGCCACCGATTTGTGGCGTACAAAGAAATATCAGTGCAAATGAACAACAAATTTAGTGCGGAAGAAGTGCACGTAAAAATAAGAAATTTCACGCAAAAACATAGGTATTTTTTTCTCACAACTTCTTTGACATAAAATAACTATTGAAATTTGTAAAGAGGAGAAAAAAGAAATGGGACCTTCTGGTGAGAGCCCATCCAATTCGAAATTTTACAATGATGTACACCAGATAATTGGGAGCAATGCGGCCAATAGTGCAGAAATTTCGGAAACGTTTTAATTTGTAAAAATTAACATTTTATATATGTATTTGAAAATAATTAAAAAATAAACAAAAATGTAATTTAATTGAATTAGGTAAATGCATCAGATGCAAGCTGCCAGCCAACTCCGGAGTCACAGCCATTACAATCGCCAGAGTTACAGCCATTGCCATTACCAGTGATGCTTTCGTCGCCTCCATCACCACCGTCTCCTCGTGAAACAACGTTCTCAGCAGCTGTCGTAGCTTCGTCTTCCTCTGAAAAAAAAGAAACCATTTAGGTTTAGTAGTAAAAACTATGAAGGAGAAAAATGCAATGCTAAAAAGTGTGGTAGAAGACAGCCAAATGTTATCAAACGAAATTGTTAGTGCGATTCGAGAGCAAAATGAAACTGCCAAAGAGTTTATTATGAAAACCTTAATAGACTAGATAGGCATAATAAAAATATTAGTATATCGTTACATAAAACGCAAACGGCACTATTTAACATTGTAAAAATTTTACAGAAAATCCAATAAACTATTTAAAATATAAATTGCCATAAACGGTTTAGAATTTATCTTTCTTCTATTCTTCTAACAAACCCTACCAGTTATGTTGTCAATTGACAATATTGCATATTATGAAAACTATCAGAGTTTATTATAGAGAATGGTTTCTGAGCGGGACTAATCGGGCTTGGCGGGCCGAACGGACTGCCGAGTATCGCGCTCGCTGTGACCGATGCTTAGTAGGTCAAATTCGGACGCGCTGCTGGGTAAGAGTAGGGCCTGCGTTAGGACCATGATAGGTATTATCACAGGCCACGGTATGATATGCAGAATGGATGTGAGAATGGGGTCTGGCTTGTCGGATATATGTAGGCTGTGTGAGGACCCAGAGGAGTTGGAGACATTTGAGCATTTTCTCTGCCACTGTCCTAGGCTACAGAACAGCAGGCTGAGGTGGCTAAGTAGCAGATTCCTGCACGAATTGGGAGATGTCTCGGTCTGCGGTCTCGAGAACCTGACGGGATTCGTAATGGGAATGACCTGGTTGCGTGGCAGGAGGCTGGGGACTGGTAACATGTAGGGCAGTTTTCCTGTTTGCTAGGGTTGTTTTTTGCTTGTGCTGTCTGATTTCTTATCTTCCACTATCTTCCTTTTCTGTGCTTTCACCATTTACTTCTCCTATTCTTTCACACTAGATTTCTTTCTCTTCTTTCCTTCTTTCTTTCACTAATTAAGGCGTCACAATGGTCCATATTGGTCTCTGGGTGAGGGTGTGAAGTTTGCTTCACACCAGCCTTTCTAACCTAACCTAACCTGACCTATTATATAAACTTCTGTAGATATGGCCGTTTGTTCTTGTTAATAATTAAGTCGAATTTTAGTCGAAAGATACCAAAATAATTTCTAGACATTTGTGTTGATGCATTACATCAGAATCAATGAAAATAATCGTTTGGGTTCTAGGTAAATATATATTTATGTATAGTAAAATCGTGCATTGCATGAAGCATAATTGCATTTCTAATAGCCGATGCTGTCACGTAATTTTCGCCAACTCTTGTTGAGTGGTTGGGCTGGTTTCGTGTATGTAAGTCTTTTGCAATATTTTCCATCCATGCGGAAGAAACTTCATAATTTTCCATTATGTTTTTATTATAATGTTAACATTTTTTTTTCTACTTGCAAGCCCTTACCAATTCTTCGAAATCTAGCTTTAAGTTGGCCAAATGCATTTTCGATTACATCTAGACAGGCGGTAGTTGAAGGTTTTTTCAATATCGATCTGATTTATTGAATATGGGAATGGCTTCATCGTATACCGCGATAAGCGAAAAACAGAATCGCCAATAAGCAACAAAGGCACATTGATGTCGGCAATAAGTTTGCTATTTTGTGTAAAAATTTCAGCGCTTTCATGAAATCTTTTTAAAGAACATATTTCAAAAATGTGCGAGGCATTGTTTTTTTTTCACTTGATCCAATGTTTATATACATATGTGAATTTTGATCTGCAAAAGAACGAAAGAATGTGTAAAATTTTCAATAACATAACAAAAAAATTACCTGTAATCACAACTTGCTAATAATAAAACTGAATACCAGCATTTATAATTGTGATAGTTTACTGCATCCTCTCTTTTTGGCTGAATTTCTATATGACATCCATCTACAGCATCAAAGCATTGCGGAAACCCAAGGTGTTCAAACCCATCAACAATGTGTTTTATTTCTTGGGGATGTGGAGGATACGTATTAAAATAGTGAGCTAGATTATTACATATAGCGTGGCAAAAATCTTTAACAATTTCACCAACGGCACTGCGTCCCACATCGAATAAACTACCAACAGTCCTATATTCCGCTGCCGATCCCAATGCGAACAACGCTATTGCCACTCTCTTATCGAGTGGAATACAAAGCCTCATATTGGTGTTCAACCTCTCCATACTTTGAACTTTTTCACAAACTTTTTGAAAAGCCTTCCTTTTGAGGCGAAAGTTTTCCTTATATCTGTTGGACGTCATACTCCCAAAAAGTACTGTTGCGGTCCTTTAAAAAAATACAATTTATGAATTATATTCTCCATGAAAATATAATTTTAAACCTACGAATTTCCAACATTGCCTTTGTCTTATTTCAAAATGTCCTTCTGCGATCCCAACTTGTAGCAACATGTTCTTATTTATGGTTGCTAGGGCATGTACAATTTTAACAATATGGAACATTTTCAGCAAAAGTAATTTCAGCTTTCTTTCTATTAAATAATGATTTTTTACCAACAGCATAGCTGATAATCGTACTTTCTGCCTGCTATCCATTTGATTTCGTTGTAAATGACAAAAAAAAAAAAAAAATAATAGTTGTCAAACAAACAGCTGTTTTCTAAATGCAAAAACTGTCGTTTACTTGCGCATCAGTAAAGTTTAATGTTCGTAAAAGCATCAGATGTTTTTCTGATGCAATAAATTTTGATATAAAAGTAATCGTCTTATTTTTATTTGTTGATGCTTTTTCTTGTTATTTATAAGAAAACTGTTTCAATATATTCAATTAAATTTGTCATCACTATTGTTGACAACATTTTTATTTTATGTTCGTTTATGATACTTTTGAAATTTAGCTCGTGCTCAAATATTCAAACTTTGCACAGCTGTTGTGCAGTAAAAAAGAATCAGCTTCACAGCTGCAACTGATGATCACTCATCAGCAACTGCAGCAGTGGTGCACAGTTTTTATGCATTAACGAACGTACCCATTGTTTCACCATGTCAACGAAAACCTAATGATGCCTACATATTAATTATGCGATTATTATCTTAATATTCTATTATAATATATTAATATTCTGTTATACCTGTAATTTAACAAAAATATTTAATAATTAATAATAAAATGCTTGTTTTAATTAATACTAACATACTTTCGTTGATGATACGTCGTTTTGTATCATTTTTATCATATATATTTAAAATTGCTTTTATATCTCAATTAATTTCCATTTTACAACGATTTTTGCTTCTCACGAAAACTGTGATGTTATATTATTCTGAATTTAAGATGACGATATCTGCAGTTCTTTTAGTTTTTTTTAAAATAATATTTGCCTACAAAAAATTCAGCACACACTTTAGCTCGTTGCCTTTAACAAAAACAAAATACAGGTAACCCTCGATTTACGCGGTCTGCTGGGACCGAAGAAATCACGTGTAAATTAAATTCGCGTAAAACAAGGTTCAGTACTGATACAAATTCCGTTTATGGGATCAGAAATTAAACATATCGCGTTAATCAAAATATAAGACATCACCAAAATTTAATTTTTGGCCCTAAAACCGTGTTAAATTAAGAACACAGAATTATAAATTTTTTTAATAATTTTATTTTTACTCAACACTTCTTATTTTACGAATTGATTCTATGAGCTTAATTGCAGTTATGTATTTTTTAGCCCATAGAATAAATTCGAAAAATAAAAAATGTTGAACATAATTAAGTAGCTTATGAAAAAGAAATAATTCCCATATTCTATTTTATTTTTACTTTTTAAAAATTAAATGATTTTTTTATAATAAGTATAATGCTTTGTTATTATATTTTTAAAAAACATTTGAATTAAAAGTGAATAAACAGTAAATTTAAAATTTTTAATGCAGTATACCCATATATTTTTTAAACATTATATAAAAAATCTTTTAATTTTTGTAAATTATGTATTCACTTGTGTAGTTCTATTTTAGTACACAGCTGATGAAATTTCTTGAATCACAGTGCTGCATTTCGCGTAAAATAAGGATTTCCATAATTTTTGGAGTGTGTTTTGAAAAATCGCGTAAAAAATGCGCCTATTTAAAAAAAAGGGCTACTACTATTGTTCCGTGTTATATCTAAATCGCGTAAATGAAGTACCGTGTAAATCAAGGGATACCTGTACACACAAAGCCATTTCGTGCGGTGGTCGTGCAAACTGTCGGGCAACAACAACATTACTGGTGAGGAGCGTTGTGAAAATTTTTTGTTTCCTCATTCTTCATGACTGAAGAAAGGCAAAAATTTATTTTACCTCACGCTCATAAATGAATTGGCAAAAAATTCACAATTCATTGATGGCTGTGAACAAATTTACACGTTTTAAGTTACTCATTTATGAATGGTTATATATGAGTGATCATATATGAATTTTTCTGAACTCTGCTATTAGCATTGCAAAAGTACTGAAGTACTTCACTGACATGTTTAGTACAATTTAATAATTTCAAACGCTGAAGCTTTTTGGTATATAAAATGAACGCAAAGAAATCTCCATTATGTAAATACTGTGTCGAATTTTTATTCAGACACAATAGTATATATATATAGTATATAGTATTTAGTATATAGTATATAGTATATAGTATATAGTATATAGTATATAGTATATAGTATATAGTATATAGTATATAGTATATAGTATATAGTATATAGTATATAGTATATAGTATATAGTATATAGTATATAGTATATAGTATATAGTATATAGTATATAGTATATAGTATATAGTATATAGTATATAGTATATAGTATATAGTATATAGTATATAGTATATAGTATATAGTATATAGTATATAGTATATAGTATATAGTATATAGTATATAGTATATAGTATATAGTATATAGTATATAGTATATAGTATATAGTATATAGTATATAGTATATAGTATATAGTATATAGTATATAGTATATAGTATATAGTATATAGTATATAGTATATAGTATATAGTATATAGTATATAGTATATAGTATATAGTATATAGTATATAGTATATAGTATATAGTATATAGTATATAGTATATAGTATATAGTATATAGTATATAGTATATAGTATATAGTATATAGTATATAGTATATAGTATATAGTATATAGTATATAGTATATAGTATATAGTATATAGTATATAGTATATAGTATATAGTATATAGTATATAGTATATAGTATATAGTATATAGTATATAGTATATAGTATATAGTATATAGTATATAGTATATAGTATATAGTATATAGTATATAGTATATAGTATATAGTATATAGTATATAGTATATAGTATATAGTATATAGTATATAGTATATAGTATATAGTATATAGTATATAGTATATAGTATATAGTATATAGTATATAGTATATAGTATATAGTATATAGTATATAGTATATAGTATATAGTATATAGTATATAGTATATAGTATATAGTATATAGTATATAGTATATAGTATATAGTATATAGTATATAGTATATAGTATATAGTATATAGTATATAGTATATAGTATATAGTATATAGTATATAGTATATAGTATATAGTATATAGTATATAGTATATAGTATATAGTATATAGTATATAGTATATAGTATATAGTATATAGTATATAGTATATAGTATATAGTATATAGTATATAGTATATAGTATATAGTATATAGTATATAGTATATAGTATATAGTATATAGTATATAGTATATAGTATATAGTATATAGTATATAGTATATAGTATATAGTATATTATGGAAAATATTCCGTCAGTCGTTCTGAATATAATCTGCTAAATCATGCTTTATATAATCAATACATAAATAAGGTGAAAAACAATTTCGTTCGTGATCCAAAATCGTTTTTTGCATTTGTAAATTCTAAAAGAAAATCTAATGGATACCCATCCGTTATGAAATTTCGTTGCCAAGAATCTGGAGATGCTGCTGTCATTTGTGATATGTTTGCCGATTTTTTTGCAACAACTTATTCTGATGCTGTATACGATGATAGTAATGGTTATCCATATCTGCTCTCATCAAACCAGGCAATATCTTTCCCTTCATTTAATAGCAATGATATTTTGGTTAACTTAAAAAGGTTAAAGATGTCTTTTAATCATGGTCCTGATCTTGTTCCAACATGTATTTTAAATCAATGTGCTGAATCATTAGTTACGCCATTAACTTTAATGTTTAATGCTTCGATTATATGTGGTTATTTTCCTGTATTATGGAAAGACTCTTATATAAAACCCTTATTTAAATCTGGTAATAGATCGGATATAACAAACTATAGAGGGATTGCCAAATTAAGTGCTATTCCAAAACTATTTGAAAAACTTGTTGCTGATTTCCTATGCCATCACACATCGTCATTGCTGGCAGCATGCCAGCATGGTTTTCGGAAAGGCTGTTCAACTACAACCAATATACTTCATTTAACAACTTTGATCAACTCTGCATTTACACAAAGGAAACAAACTGATGCTGTTTATACTGACTTCAGTAAAGCATTTGATAAAGTTAACCATCAACTTCTTCTTACTATGTTGGATTTGTTAGGTTTATCCCGTAGAAGTTTAAGCTGGTTAAGTTCTTATTTAATTGGCAGAAAGCAAAAAGTACAATTCAATAATTGTATATCCAAGTACATATATGTTTCGTCCGGTGTTCCTCAGGGCAGTCATCTTGGCCCACTTTTATTTACGCTGTTTATTAATGATCTGCCCAATGTTATCAACTTCGCCAATATATTGATGTATGCTGATGATGTAAAAATTTTCCATTCTTTTAATAGCTTTGTTGATCATTTTTATCTTCAATCGGATCTTAATAACTTTTTGTTATGGTGTAATCATAATATGTTGGAGTTGAGTCTATTGAAATGCAAATGCATGCGTTTTTATAGAAATAACTGTATTGCTGTTAACTATGCTTTGGGTGGTCATCAATTGGAGTTGGTTGATTCATTTCTTGATCTCGGAGTCCTACTGGATCATAAATTAAACTTTGTTTCACATATAAAGTTAACTGTAAATAAAGCTAGAGGTATTCTTGGCTTTATAAAACGCTGGGCTAAAGAGTTCACCGATCCATACATAACGAAGCAACTTTACGTGTCACTCGTTAGACCTATCTTAGAATACGGGTCAATCATTTGGGATCCATATTACAACATTCATAATTCTCATATTGAATCTGTCCAAAAACAATTTTTGTTGTTCTGTTTACGTGGTCTTCAATGGAGTCACTCGACAAGATTTCCTTCCTATTCTAGCAGACTGGCTTTAATAAAACTACCATCGCTCAAAAGTCGTCGTACAATGTTAAATGTATCTTTTATGGTTAATCTTATTAATGGTAATATTTGTTGTGAATTTCTGTTAAATTCTGTTAAATTTAATATACCTTGTCGCAATACTCGTCATTTTGATCTGCTTTTTGTAAAGTTTTGTAGAGTAAATTACGCTATTGCTGATCCTTTTTCAAGGTTATGTCGACAATTTAATTCTTTGTCTCAATTTGTTGATTTTTCTTTAAATTTAAATGTTATAAAGCATAAAATAATTGTTTATCTTAACTAGTAATTTTTTATGTACATTTTTAAATCCCTCATGCAATTCTTTAATTTTAAGTCAATCTTGTTATTAGTCAGTAAGGATAATGTCCATTGATTAAATATATTTAAATAAATAAATAAATAAATAAATATAGTATATAGTATATAGTATATAGTATATAGTATATAGTATATAGTATATAGTATATAGTATATAGTATATAGTATATAGTATATAGTATATAGTATATAGTATATAGTATATAGTATATAGTATATAGTATATAGTATATAGTATATAGTATATAGTATATAGTATATAGTATATAGTATATAGTATATAGTATATAGTATATAGTATATAGTATATAGTATATAGTATATAGTATATAGTATATAGTATATAGTATATAGTATATAGTATATAGTATATAGTATATAGTATATAGTATATAGTATATAGTATATAGTATATAGTATATAGTATATAGTATATAGTATATAGTATATAGTATATAGTATATAGTATATAGTATATAGTATATAGTATATAGTATATAGTATATAGTATATAGTATATAGTATATAGTATATAGTATATAGTATATAGTATATAGTATATAGTATATAGTATATAGTATATAGTATATAGTATATAGTATATAGTATATAGTATATAGTATATAGTATATAGTATATAGTATATACTATATACTATATACTATATACTATATACTATATACTATATACTATATACTATATACTATATACTATATACTATATACTATATACTATATACTATATACTATATACTATATACTATATACTATATACTATATACTATATACTATATACTATATACTATATACTATATACTATATACTATATACTATATACTATATACTATATACTATATACTATATACTATATACTATATACTATATACTATATACTATATACTATATACTATATACTATATACTATATACTATATACTATATACTATATACTATATACTATATACTATATACTATATAGTATACTATATACTATATACTATATACTATATACTATATACTATATACTATATACTATATACTATATACTATATACTATATACTATATAACTATATACTATATACTATATACTATATACTATATACTATATACTATATACTATATACTATATACACTATATACTATATACTATATACTATATACTATATACTATATACTATATACTATATACTATATACTATATACTATATACTATATACTATATACTATATACTATATACTATATACTATATACTATATACTATATACTATATACTATATACTATATACTATATACTATATACTATATACTATATACTATATACTATATACTATATACTATATACTATATACTATATACTATATACTATATACTATATACTATATACTATATACTATATACTATATACTATATACTATATACTATATACTATATACTATATTTATTTATTTATTTATTTATTTAAATATATTTAATCAATGGACATTATCCTTACTGACTAATAACAAGATTGACTTAAAATTAAAGAATTGCATGAGGGATTTAAAAATGTACATAAAAAATTACTAGTTAAGATAAACAAGCATCTTCGCATGCTTATCTCCTTTTCATCGATTCGCGTTTCTCCTTCTGAGTTGTCGCTTCTTGCTCTTGCATACCTCCGTCGGGCTTCGCCAGCGAGTATGTCTATCGGTACCATGCCAGCTATAACGTTCGCTGCGTCCTCCGATATTGTTCGGTAGGCGCTACAGACTCTCATAGCCGCTAGCCGTCTGCTCTGCTTGGGGCCTCCGACATTTGCCATCATGCGGGAAAGAGCTGCGGTAACGTTTGATGCTTTGTCCGCTATATATTTTATGTGTGCTCCGAAATTTATCCTGTCATCAACCATTACTCCTAGGTACTTAATTTTCCTCTTTGAGGTAATTTCATGTTGGCCTACTCGAATGACCACGGTTTCGGGTCTCCTTCGGTTGCTTATTAATACTGCCTCCGTTTTGTGCTCCGCCAGTTGGAGTCCCGCTGCGTCCATCCAACTCCTTATTTTGGCTACTGTCTCATTAGCATACAACTCCACTTCATTGATATGGCGCGCCATTACTACAACAGCGATGTCGTCGGCGAACCCAACTATCTTGCTCTCCGGGGAAAGCTCCAATGTTAAAACGTCGTTATACATTATATTCCATAACAATGGGCCCAGTACCGATCCTTGTGGAACCTCCGCTGTAACATTATATGTTTTCTGGCCCTCTTCAGTATTATATAGCAACTTTCGGTCCGAGAAGTAGCTTGAGATAATATTCAACAGGTAGAAGGGAACTCCTAGATCCTCCAACTTGGCCATTATTCGGTCCCATCTTGCCGAATTGAATGCATTTTTTACATCCAGGGTGACTAGTGCGCAATACTTCCTTTCCGCGCCTTTACCTTCTACTGCCTCTCTTACTAGTGTTGTCACGAGCCTAATTGCATCAACTGTGGACCTTGCCTTACGGAAGCCAAACTGCCTATCCGATAACCCCTGACGCTCCTCTACTGCTTGAAGCAATCTGTTGTATATGATCCTCTCCAGTATTTTCCCCGTTGTATCCAGTAGGCAAATGGGCCTATATGATAATGGATCTCCCAAGCGTTTATTGGGCTTAGGGAGCAGTACTAGCCTTTTTGTCTTCCAGGGATCCGGAAATATACCCTCTTCTAGACACTGGTTGAAAATTTCCGCAAATTTATCCGTCGCATTGAGTATCGCCAGTTTCAGCGCCTGGTTTGGTATAAGGTCCGGTCCGTGGGCTTTGCTATCTCCTACGCTCTTGACGATTTCAATAATCTCCACTGCTGAAACCCTTATAATGTTGTCTGATCGACGCTCCCGAAATGTTGGACCACTGTGTTGCAGGTGCTGCGGAAACAGTGTTGTGACAATTTGCCGGAGCAGCAGTGGACAGGAAAGTTCGGGAGCCCTCGTGCCCTTCAGCCGAGCCATCACGACTCTATATGCCATCCCCCATGGATTGTTGTCCGCCCCATTGCATATCTTTCTGAAGCACGCTCGTTTGCTCCTGTTTATAGCTAGTTGAAGTGCTTTCCGAGCCGTCCGGTACTCTATTTGCCTATTCTCAAAGTCCGGTTGCCACGTTGGCCTGCCACGTTGGCTTAGTCTTCTCGCTTTAAGACATGCGCTCCGGAGTCTTCCAATCTCCTCATTCCACCAGTAATTTGGTGGTCTAGAATTCTGCATTCTGCGCCTAGGCATAGAGGCGTCGCATGCTCTGGTCAAGGATGAGGTGATCGTCTGCACCTTCTGCCTAACAGTTTCTCCCGCAACTTCTTGGTCCAGAAAGGTTTCCAAAAAGGCGTCCTTATCCAATTTTCCTGTTGCCCATCCAAAAGCATTGGCATCGTTACTCCCCGGCGATTTTCTTCTCCCGTCGTTTATGCTAAAAATTATCGACTGGTGGTCGCTGTGGGTGTATTGTTCACTAGCGCGCCAATTCAGGTTCCGCATGAGTGAACTGCTTAAAAACGTGAGGTCTTCTATTGATCCCCTTCCCCTTGCTCTAAACGTGTTTACCCCACCATTGTTTGCCAATACTACGTTATTGCCCGACAAGGATTCCATTACATATCGCACCCTTTCGTTCGTCGCTCTATAGTATATAGTATATAGTATATAGTATATAGTATATAGTATATAGTATATAGTATATAGTATATAGTATATAGTATATAGTATATAGTATATAGTATATAGTATATAGTATATAGTATATAGTATATAGTATATAGTATATAGTATATAGTATATAGTATATAGTATATAGTATATAGTATATAGTATATAGTATATAGTATATAGTATATAGTATATAGTATATAGTATATAGTATATAGTATATAGTATATAGTATATAGTATATAGTATATAGTATATAGTATATAGTATATAGTATATAGTATATAGTATATAGTATATAGTATATAGTATATAGTATATAGTATATAGTATATAGTATATAGTATATAGTATATAGTATATAGTATATAGTATATAGTATATAGTATATAGTATATTGTATATAGTATATAGTATATAGTATATAGTATATAGTATATAGTATATAGTATATAGTATATAGTATATAGTATATAGTATATAGTATATAGTATATAGTATATAGTATATAGTATATAGTATATAGTATATAGTATATAGTATATAGTATATAGTATATAGTATATAGTATATAGTATATAGTATATAGTATATAGTATATAGTATATAGTATATAGTATATAGTATATAGTATATAGTATATAGTATATAGTATATAGTATATAGTATATAGTATATAGTATATAGTATATAGTATATAGTATATAGTATATAGTATATAGTATATAGTATATAGTATATAGTATATAGTATATAGTATATAGTATATAGTATATAGTATATAGTATATAGTATATAGTATATAGTATATAGTATATAGTATATAGTATATAGTATATAGTATATAGTATATAGTATATAGTATATAGTATATAATATATAGTATATAGTATTTATACTATAGAATATATAGTATATAGCATATAGTATATAGTATGTAGGGAAAATATAAGGAAACACAATATTGGTTTTTTATATTTTTAAAGTTAATTGAAAAACGATTCTTATTTATTAATTCACTTGGTTATTTTCAATATCTTAAAATTAGTGGGTATGAAAGATTAATAATTATATCTAAGTATCATATAAAAAAAGGTTTCTAGAAATGTCTGTCCGAATCAACTTTTATTCTTTATAACTTTTTCCGTCCGAAGTTAGCACGACTTCACAACTATTGTAACGACTTTACAACTTGCGTATCTTTCGGTAGCTCAACAACGACTGACTGCCCTTTTCATAATTTAAAATATTCTTCCTAATTCCTCCCATTCATGTCCGTCTGTGTTGCTAAATTTAGTACGTCAGTATTGGGAAACCGCATCAGTCCACTATTTAACCCTCTTATCCCACATTCGGCCATCCGATTAAGCATCCGTCTCGGATGAACTACCATCTTCATCATCAGCTTCGGAATAACGCCATAACTTCATATGATCATTGCTGGTGCTTGTTGTATTCGGCCCCTCACAAGATGCTGCTTTTCAAACCTCATAACGACCATTTCGCTTAACTTTGGTAACTTCATACGGCCCAAGATATTCATTAGCAAGTTTTCGGCCGGAAACCAATTTGGTTCTTTTAATTGCCACCAAATCGCCCACTTTGTAATCAAAATTCTTCTTCCTTTTACGATCAAAATTCTTCTTATTTTCAATTTGTACTTTCTGAATTTGCTGTTTAGTTTCATATCTAAGTTGTTCGCGTTCTTTATCAAATTCATTGACCAGTTCAGTTTCAAGAATTTCCATTACGTTACCGCAGCTGCCCTTTATATAACTATATAATATATAGTATATAGTATTTATACTATAGAATATATAGTATATAGCATATAGTATATAGTATGTAGGGAAAATATAAGGAAACACAATATTGGTTTTTTATATTTTTAAAGTTAATTGAAAAACGATTCTTATTTATTAATTCACTTGGTTATTTTCAATATCTTAAAATTAGTGGGTATGAAAGATTAATAATTATATCTAAGTATCATATAAAAAAAGGTTTCTAGAAATGTCTGTCCGAATCAACTTTTATTCTTTATAACTTTTTCCGTCCGAAGTTAGCACGACTTCACAACTATTGTAACGACTTTACAACTTGCGTATCTTTCGGTAGCTCAACAACGACTGACTGCCCTTTTCATAATTTAAAATATTCTTCCTAATTCCTCCCATTCATGTCCGTCTGTGTTGCTAAATTTAGTACGTCAGTATTGGGAAACCGTATCAGTCCACTATTTAACCCTCTTATCCCACATTCGGCCATCCGATTAAGCATCCGTCTCGGATGAACTACCATCTTCATCATCAGCTTCGGAATAACGCCATAACTTCATATGATCATTGCTGGTGCTTGTTGTATTCGGCCCCTCACAAGATGCTGCTTTTCAAACCTCATAACGACCATTTCGCTTAACTTTGGTAACTTCATACGGCCCAAGATATTCATTAGCAAGTTTTCGGCCGGAAACCAATTTGGTTCTTTTAATTGCCACCAAATCGCCCACTTTGTAATCAAAATTCTTCTTCCTTTTACGATCAAAATTCTTCTTATTTTCAATTTGTACTTTCTGAATTTGCTGTTTAGTTTCATATCTAAGTTGTTCGCGTTCTTTATCAAATTCATTGACCAGTTCAGTTTCAAGAATTTCCATTACGTTACCGCAGCTGCCCTTTTTCATCTTTACGCCAAATAAAACTTCAAATGGCGAGCGACCCGTAGATCTATGAAAACTTCTATTCAGAGCTTTTTGCACGTTGATTACTTTGTACCACATTTCAGTCTTTTCAGATGAAAGTTTAGATATTACTGCTAATATAGTCCTGTTCACACGTTCTACTTGCCCGTTACCTCTCGGTACACCAGTTGTTGTTAGTATATGTTCGATGTTTTTAGAATTGCAAAATTCCTCAAATCTGTTTGAAGTAAACGCTGCCCCTCTATCACTTATAATACGCTGTGGATCACCAAAAATCGAACGCCAACACTCTAGCTTGTTAATGACTTCCTCTACACCGGTGCTTTTGGTAATTTCAATAATAGCTTTTAAGTTATCATAGTATTTTGTGCTTTTTGCAAACGGCATTTCAATTCTGATTCTGCGCTTACAATAGGTGCGTTTGAGTACTTTTACAGTAAAATGCAGTAAATGAGTAAACTTAAAAATTTGCTCTCACAAAATGCTGTTGTCCAAAAAAGTACGCGAATGCAAAATTTGTAAAAATTCGTAAAATAAAGGCAACAGCTGATGGCAAATAATTGAAGTGTTGAAAAATATTTACACTTTGACTACTTAACTCGTTTTATTATCGGTACTTGATTAAATATTTTTTATAACACGAACATTTTAAGAAAATCCAAACAATTTATTTCATTTTTCTTTCACATTTTTATTTTTTTTATTTTATTTGATTTTACTAATTTGTGTCCGGCAAAATTTGATCAATAGAACACGAATACTTTTTTTTACTATTGATAACTTTAAAAACAAGTGCTGTTCTAAGTACCCGAGTACTTGACACTTTTACAACTCCAAAAAATTAACATAACAAAACGAAGTTTCAAGAGTTGGTATTTAGCCATATATATTCTTCACAAGCAAGTTTGATTAATTAATATTAATTCATTTTTTGTTTTAATTTTAGTTTTATTTCAACATTTCTTTTTTTAAACAATTTTTTCACAATTTGTATGCCTTTTGTTTACTACTTTTGTTTGTTTACCTTTTGAAACATATGTTTTTTGTTTTACTAAATTTTACTGCAAAAATTTCTGCAGTAAAATTTTGTAATTACTCAGTCAAGAACTGTCACTTTACGCTCTCAATTTGTGTTCTCATTTACTGTATTTTGTGTACGCGAACGCAATTTAGTAAAATGCAGTAAAGTTCGTTAAAAAATAGTAAAAACTTTTGTGTTCTCGAACGCAGCTAATATTCACAGCATGTCTACTTAGAGCGTCAACAGGCTTCATACGTTCACTTTTCCGATGTTTTAAATTATACTCAAAATCCTGCATGTAAATCACGTATCTGGCGATCGAGGGTACCAAATCATCTTTTCTATATGTTTGCTGGAATGCTAAACAATCAGTAATTAAATCGAATTTCATCCCCAAAAGATAGTGTCGTAACTTCTTCATTCCCAAAAATGCAGCTTTTATCTCTAGATGATAGCTATGTAGTTTTACTTCTGATTCTGATGTTTTTTTACTATAAAAATAAACAGGATACCACTTTTCATCAAACTGCTGCATTAGTATGGCCCCAAAACCCAATTTCGATGCATCTGTATGCAACTCTGTTTTTGCCTCTCTTGAAAAAATTCTCAAAACCGGTTGATTTGTTAAGATATCTTTCAATTTTTAAATGGCCGTTTCTGCTTCCACACCAATAACAAATGCAACGTCCTTCTGAAGTAGATTTGTCAAAGGTCTAGCAATTACCGAATAATTTTCTATAAATTTTCTGAAAAATCCCGTAAGTTCAAGGAATGATTGTGTACCTCTATCATTCCGTGGTATAGGAAAGTTTTTTACAGCTTTTATTTTCTCCTTACTAGGTTTTAGTGTACCATTTTCTATTATCATTCCCAGAAATTCCACTTGATTTTGCAAAAATTTACATTTTTTCCAGTTTATCTCCGAATATTTTGTGCGGCAACATTTATTACTTTTTGTAAATAGCTAATACCTGTATTATTATCAGCAGAAAAAATGATAATGTCATCCATGTAAATTTGCATTATACCTTCGTTAACAAGTTCTCGAAAAATTGAGTTGATGAAACGTAAAAAAACTGCTGGAGAATTGCAAAATCCGAATGGTGCATAATTAAATTCGAAAATACCTTGTTTTGTCACAAAAGCTGTAAACTTCTTGCTCTCTTCTTCCACAGGAACGTGTAAAAATGCGTTCTTTATTTCCAATACGCTTAATACGGATGAACCAGCCAAACAATCAATTAAGTCCTCCATATTAGGAACTGGAAAACGGTCTTTAAAACACACCTTATTCAATCGTCTGTAATCAGCGCACATCCTCTTAGAACCATCTTTTTTTATCAGCTAACACTACCCGACCGCAATACTGAGATGTAGATTTACGAATTATACCCTATTTTAGCCATTCATTAACTTGGTCTTCCACAATTGTCTGCTCCGGCTGTGGCAAACGACTGGGCGACGAATATATCGGATCTTCTTTTTCTAAAACGATTTTCATTTTTATCTGGCTGATCGCATTACGTACCGGCATATAATTATTTTTAATTTGTTCAATATGTTTTTTATAACCGACCGGTGCCACTACATGACATTCCTCAACAACATTAATGTTCATAATTTCTTTACATTCATCTTCACTGGAGTTTTCAATTAATGAGTGAAACGTATACCCTTTCTCATCGGACGTATAACGTAGTTTTTTTAAAGTATCAAAGCCAATTACAATATCGTAACACACCGCACTATCTGGAACAACCACGAGGTTGTGTGAAACCAAAATCCCATCGAAATTGGAATTCACTTTTACAATTTCCATTGGTATTGTTACAGCACCACCGAAACCGACAATTTCTCTATCATAATTCTGAATGTCTTTTTTAATGTTCTTATTAAAAATACTTTCTTTCACCAGGGAAATATCCGCGCCACTGTCGATCAAACAATTAAAATTGTTCTCATTTATCATTAGTTTCTTTAAACTAGTTTCATTTATTGTAAAATTCACTTTTTTAGAACTGGACACTATCAGTATTTGCCACTTTACAGTCTTTCGCTACGTGGCCAGTTTTTTCGCACTTAAAGCATATTGGTCCATCTGAAGTGCAGGAACTACGTCTATGATCATGAGATCCACAATTATAGCAGCGATTTTTTTTTTGAATTAGTATAGTTTCTATTTGTATTGTAACGATTTTCACTTCCCTTTTCATACTTATTTTCATGTTTATTTTCATTCTTATTTTCATGTTTATTTTTATATATTCTTTCATATATTTCGTATTGAAATTTTAAGTCTTTATAATTTTTAGCACTGTTTAAAGCTATTTTATTTTCCTGCTTGCCTTTTATTCCGTCAGCGACGTACCGAATAATTGAAAGTTCATCAACCGAACCGAACGAACCAATTCGACGCATATGCAATATATATTCGTGTATACTTTCATTGTCATGTTTTTTACGATCGCGAAGCTGTGAATGAATTTCCGCACTTGGGTACTCCCTATGAAATTCATCCTCCAAAAGTTTTTTGAGAGTTTTATAATCACTTACAGACACTGGTTGTAAAAATAAATCTGCGGTTTTTCTCATTTTACTTCGAGCAAAAACAAATTTTTGTAAATCGTCCCAACCGTAAGTTCTTGCGTTGTACTCAAAATTTTCTATCCACATATCGATGTTCATACCGCTGTCACCTTCAAAAACAGGAATTGCTTTTTCTGCTGCACCTGCCGAAATAACATTGGAGGCCATTCGCTCCAGACCATTTGAATTTTCTTCGTTTGACATTGTTTCAATGTTGTTTTTTACTACACTTTCTTTAACTTGATTTTCAATATTGACTTGTATGTTCTGATTTGTACTTTTCAATGTTTCTTTTACTTATTTATTTTCTAATATGTTTTCTTTTTGTTGGTTATTTTGGTTATCGCTTTCTTTAGTTGTATTATTTCCACCTGCACTTTCCTTTGTAATTTGATTATCATTCTCTAAACTAATTTGGTTTATTTCATGTTTGATTTGACCATCACCTCCTTTAGATTTCAATTCCTTAAGCTTTGAACGTGTTTTTATTCCATCATCTCTTAGGGCCATTATTACAACCTAATGATAAAGTTGCTGATAGTTAACGTGAACAATAGCTATCTTGAACGATAAAGTGACCAATAAGTTTTTTCCATTATTACAACTGTCCGATAAAATAAAAAATGTAATATATATACTGTGGCAACATTGCAGTATATACCGACTACTTTTGGTTGTTAAAATACGTAGTGGCAACGACTTGCTATTGTTTCTTTCTTTAATTAAAAAAAGAATTAAATTGTTGTGCTTTATTTTTGTTCTTAATGGTAAATTCTTTTTTTTTTTGTGTTAAATTGTGTTTTTTTTTTAAGTTTGCATAATTTAATTTGACTTAAAGCTGTCACTGATGCTACCATATCTTCAGCAGAAAATATGGCATCTTCAAGTTCTTAAAGTTCACTTGTAAAGTTACCATGAGGACAAACCTGATGTTAGCTTATCAGTCACTTTTTAGGTTAATGTTAACTTGTAATAACCAAAAACTATTTATCTGTCAGATAGCATCCTAAAAATAACTATTTGTAAGTTGTAATAATGGCCCTTAAATGCATTTTTTTTCTTCTTTACTCAACCGAAAAAGCTTTAAACTTTGAGCTCAATTTGAATATTACTGTTTTAAGCTTTGACTGCTTTCACTCAACTTTATTTGTTTCAATACCGATCGTATTCTTTTTATAATAATGTTCTGTATATTTTGTGGGCGGAGTTAAAACTGGTTTTTATTACAATTTCGTACTTTATTTTCTTTTTTATCAACAATTTTTCCCGTTTTAGATAATTTTAATTTCCTTTTACTAAGCAACTTCTTTTCCAATAATTTCTTCTTTATAAAAATATTTTATAACTTTATACACTTTTTTTGTTGTAAATTTTGGCATTGGACGAGCCCTCAAATGTAGGGAAAATATAAGGAAACACAATATTGGTTTTTTATATTTTTAAAGTTAATTGAAAAACGATTCTTATTTATTAATTCACTTGGTTATTTTCAATATCTTAAAATTAGTGGGTATGAAAGATTAATAATTATATCTAAGTATTATATAAAAATAGGTTTCTAGAAATGTCTGTCCGAATCAACTTTTATTCTTTATAACTTTTTCCGTCCGAAGTTAGCACGATTTCACAACTTTTGTAACGACTTTACAACTTGCGTATCTTTGGGTAGCTCAACAACGACTGACTGCCCTTTTCATAATTTAAAATCACAGATTACACACAGATATGTCACGAGACGGAAGATTTTTTGTCTCTTTCTTAGAAAGCTGCCCTTTTTCATTTTTCTTTGAACCATCTTTTATGCCGCAATACAAGGAACACAAATTTATTTAGTTGAGATTTATTCGCAAAACTGTTGTAAAAATAAAATTTTAAGTTTATCGCAACACTAGTAAATAATATTAAAGTAAGTAAATAACATTATAAAACCAAACAATATTTCTAAATACATTTTTTGCACAAAACAAAAAGTTTTTTGAACTAATGCTTTTGTTAAGCGTGGTGTGTGTATTGTTATCTTTGTTTTGATTACGCAATTTGTGTTGATTGTAGAGGCCTGATTTAACACATTGTCAGTCCACTACCAAAAAACGATTTTTGTCTCTTTCTCCGATAGCTGCCCTAGCAACTGATTTGGGCCTTTTTCACACGTTACTTTTTACATATCTGTGTGTAATCTGTGTTTAAAATATTCTTCCTAATTCCTTCCATTCATGTCAGTCTGTGTTGCTAAATTTAGTACGTCAGTGTTGGGAAACCGTATCAGTCCACTATTTAACTCTCTTATCCCACATAGTATGTAGTATATAGAATATAGTATATAGTATATAGTATATAGTATATAGTATATAGTATTTAGTATATAGTATATAGTATACAGTATATAGTATATAGTATATAGTATATAGTATATAGTATATAGTATATAGTATATAGTATATAGTATATAGTATATAGTATATAGTATATAGTATATAGTATATAGTATATAGTATATAGTATATAGTATATAGTATATAGTATATAGTATATAGTATATAGTATATAGTATATAGTATATAGTATAGTATATAGTATATAGTATATAGTATATAGTAGTATATAGTATATAGTATATAGTATATATATAGTATATAGTATATAGTATATAGTATATAGTATATAGTATATAGTATATAGTATATAGTATATAGTATATAGTATATAGTATATAGTATATAGTATATAGTATATAGTATATAGTATATAGTATACAGTATATAGTATATAGTATATAGTATAGTATATAGTATATAGTATATAGTATATAGTATATAGTATATAGTATATATAGTATATAGTATATAGTATATAGTATATAGTATATAGTATATAGTATATAGTATATAGTATATAGTATTATAGTATATAGTATATAGTATATAGTATATAGTATATAGTATATAGTATATAGTATATAGTATATAGTATATAGTATATAGTATATAGTATATAGTATATAGTATATAGTATTATATAGTATATAGTATATAGTATATAGTATATAGTATATAGTATATAGTATATAGTATATAGTATATAGTATATAGTATATAGTATAGTATATAGTATATAGTATATAGTATATAGTATATAGTATATAGTATATAGTATATAGTATATAGTATATAGTATATAGTATATAGTATATAGTATATAGTATATAGTATATAGTATATAGTATATAGTATATAGTATATAGTATATAGTATATAGTATATAGTATATAGTATATAGTATATAGTATATAGTATATAGTATATAGTATATATAGTATATAGTATATAGTATATAGTATATAGTATATAGTATATAGTATAGTATAGTATATAGTATATAGTATATAGTATATAGTATATAGTATATAGTATATAGTATATAGTATATAGTATATAGTATATAGTATATAGTATATAGTATATAGTAGTATAGTATATAGTATATAGTATAGTATATAGTATATAGTATATAGTATATAGTATATAGTATATAGTATATAGTATATAGTATATAGTATATAGTATATTAGTATATAGTATATAGTATATAGTATATAGTATATAGTATATAGTATATAGTATATAGTATATAGTATATAGTATATAGTATATAGTATATAGTATATAGTATAGTATATAGTATATAGTATATAGTATATAGTATATAGTATATAGTATATAGTATATAGTATATAGTATATAGTATATAGTATATAGTATATAGTATATAGTATATAGTATATAGTATATAGTATATAGTATATAGTATATAGTATATAGTATATAGTATATAGTATATAGTATATAGTATATAGTATATAGTATATAGTATATAGTATATAGTATATAGTATATAGTATATAGTATATAGTATATAGTATATAGTTTATTATATAGTATATAGTATATAGTATATAGTATATAGTATATAGTATATAGTATATAGTATATAGTATATAGTATATAGTATATAGTATATAGTATATAGTATATAGTATATAGTATATAGTATATAGTATATAGTATATAGTATATAGTATATAGTATATAGTATATAGTATATAGTATATAGTATATAGTATATAGTATATAGTATATAGTATATAGTATATAGTATATAGTATATAGTATATAGTATATAGTATATAGTATATAGTATATAGTATAAAAATATGTTTTGCTTATTTCGATAATACACGAATTTCCGAATGTACAAAATTTTTGGAAATTCCATCAAGTTTTTTTTTTTTTTGTTTTTTATAGAATCTCTAATCAAATTTTCAATAAGTATCCAAGTATTTATCCTAATAGTTATTTATTATATATTTCCAATGAAACATTTAGTTAACTGTATTTAAATACATATTATTCTACATTCAATCCCAGCAAGTGCCATCTATTTCCGAAAAATAAACGTTTGGGTTGAATATGCGAGCGGTTGAATTATTAATAAGCCTTAGTATATGCAATATTTGTATTTGTGCTATGATAATTATTTATTATATAAATTTGAATATAACCGTTTTTCGTATCATATTTTCATCATAGTAAGATTTGAATTGGACTTTAATATGCATTGCCATTCTACCTTCCCATATATACATATGAATATATGTATTGGTCTAGTAAAAGTACACCAAAGAAGAATTATATAACTGTCAAATTTCAAGTGCATTAATAAGAAAAGTTCTTTGATATACAAAAATTACATAAAAATGAGTGAAACAATGGAGAGTCCGTAATTTTTTTTTTTAATATAATGTACCTATATAAGTATATATCATTACCTTCAGTCGAAAAGGAGGTAGTCCAATGTATAAATTTTATAGGAGAGAGAAAAAATTTTCTAAGGTCTTTAGTTCTGAATATATTTGAAGTCTGTAAATCCAGTTTTGCTTCATTGATGACTCTTTATTGGCTTGCAAACCAACTAAAAATAATACATTTATGTTTTACATAGCTTTTTGTGACTTATCACCTTTTCTATTATATATTTTATACTTTTAATCAGGGTAGGAAAAATTTCTACTCGCGAGCACAATTCGAGTCAACTCTCTCATTTTAAAATTTGTGCGAGCACAAATTTTTTACGAGTCATAAGATTTTTGTGCTCGACTCGTAAGCAGATAACAACTCGTTTTAAAATTTGTGCTTACGAGTTTAAAAATAAAACTCGCGAGCACAAATTTTAAAATGAGAGAGTTGACTCGAATTGTGCTCGCGAGTAGAATTTTTTCCTACCCTGATAACAATCAATTTTTTATTTTTATTTTTTTGAAAGAACACACCTTAAAATTCTTTAAATAATTAATTAAATTTGTATACATGTTATAACATTTTTTAATTCTAAAAAGTTAAAATACCACCGCTAAAGCCTTACTTCTGTTCCTTTTGCTAATGCTGTTCTGTGTTTCGATGAAATATTCATACATACACACATTTATCCACACATACAAACAAATAAACAGGAAAAATATATTTTTAATTAAAAAAAATTCATACGCAAAAATAAAACTCGCGAACAACTCTTTTTAGCTCGACTCGCGAGTTGAGTTTTATTTTTGACTCTTAAAATTTGAATTCTTTTCGCGAGCAATATTTTTCAACTCGCGAGCAGTAAAGAATAATTATTTTCAATGCAGAAAATAAAACTCGCTCGAGTTATGTTAACACCACCACCTAAACCAAAACGTGTAAACAACAGTTAACACAACAACCACCACCCAAACCAAAATGCATAAACAACTACAATAACAACACCACATAAATAACTATTAAACCTAACCCAATTTAAATTAAGTTCATACTTCCTAGACGTCAGCAATATTAATTTCCGCATTATATTAAATATTAATTATTCTTAATGTAAGCATAAATTGTATTCTAGTTTTATTTAAATTGTATTTTAGTTCTTTTTATTTTAACCCAATTTAATTATTCTTAATGTAAGCATAAATTGTATTCTAGTTTTATTTAAATTGTTTTAAGCTAATTAACTATAAAAATGAAAAGAAAATAATAAATTAATTAATTCGTTTACAACTTAAAACTTGAAAGGTCTTGTTTACTTAATTGGCGCAGTCGGTAGACCAGTAGATCGGTAATAGTGAATAACAAAAACCGTTGTAAAAAAAAAACTCGAGAAAATAGAGTCATTTTTACGGGTATCGAAGTGACATTGACACCAGGTTAATTCACCGAAAAGCTCACCACCGTTGCACAGTGGCGCCATTTGAGTTTTTTCGTTGCAAAAATCATATCTTTTGAACCGAATAAGATAATTGAACAGTTTAAACAGCATATCTATATATATAAAATTGTAACGTTACTGACTGACTGATTGACTGACTGACTGACTGACTGAATGATTCATCATCGCACAGCCTAAACGCCTGAAGCTAAAAACTTGAAATTTGGAACAGGGGTTGGTCTCTCCCCAAATCGATCCACTAAGACGGGATTTTTGGAAATTCGAATGTTTAGGGGGTAAAAAAGGGCAAAAACGGGTAAATTCGGTAACCTTATATCTCTAAAACTAAAAGAGATACAAAAAAAATGTAATACTTATCGTTGTTCTTTAGAAAAATAAGCGGACAGGTGTCTGGTACTTTTTGGAAATTCAGCCCTTTAACGGAGTAAACGGGTAAAACCTGTATTTTGGTACTTTTTTGTCACCCCATCTATCTCTTAAACTAATAAACATAGAAATATAACCCTTATTACATTTGAAACTTATCTAAAAAATCCAAATACGAATTTGGTACTTTTTCGAAATTCGGACGTTTAAGGGGTTAAAAGCGTAACTATTTTTGGTACTTTTTTTATAAAAATTTTTTTTTATTTATTGACATAAACGTATTAAATTATGGGCTCCCACTACAATATTGAAATTTTTCATGCTTCAATGGGGAGAAAAAAAGTACCAAAAAGGGGATATACGGAGTAAACGGGTAAAATCTGTATTTTGGTACTTTTTTGTCACCCCATCTATCTTTTAAACTAATAAACATAGAAATATTAACCCTTGTTACATTTGAAACTTATCTAAAAAATCCAAACACAAATTTGGTACTTTTTCGAAATTCGGACGTTTAGGGGGTAAAAACCGTTACTATTTTTGGTACTTTTTTACAAAACATTTTTTTTTATTCATTGACATATACGTATTAAATTATGGGCTCCTACTACAATATTGAAATTTTTTATGCTTCAATGGGGAGAAAAAAGTACCAAAAAGGGGAAATACGGGAAATTTTATTTCTTACTTTAGGTTTTGGTTCCACAACTGACAATTTTTTTAATTATCGTTAATATTGGACCTAGAAACATAAACTTCAACATATATATATATATATGTTCCCATCGATCCTATAAGGAGCATAGGGCCTCAATAAATTGGTTGAACATATTCCTGTCTTGTGCCAACGCTCTCACTTCGCCCCAGGTTTTACCCATTCCGGCCATTTCTATATCAATTTGCCTTCTCCACGTATGAGCTGGGCGTCCTCTTCTTCGACTTCCTTGCGGGTTCCAGTCTATGGCATTTCTTGTAATGTCGTTCCGTGATCTTCTTAACGTGTGGCCAATCCACCGCCATTTACGTCTTTTTATTTCTTTGGTCATTGGTTGTTGGTTGGATTGTTCCCAAAGTCTGTTGTTGGATACCACTCTAGGCCAGAATATTCGCAATATCCTGCGATGACACTGATTCACAAACACTTGGATCTTCTGCATGTCTCGAGAGGCAGCGTTCCATGTTTCGCAACCGTAAAGGAGAGTGGACTTGACATTTGTGTTAAAAATTGTTAGCTTTGTGCGCTGAGATAGTGAAGACGAATTCCAAATGGGTCTTAAACGACCGAAAGTTTGTCGCGCTTTCTGTACACGGTTATCAATATCTTCACTTGATCCGCCATTTTTGGAAATTATGCTCCCAAGATAACAAAACTGGCTGACATCCTCCACTTGATTACTTCCTATTGTAAATAATTCCTGAGACGTCGCATTAACTCGCAGTGTCTTGGTTTTAGCAGTGTTAATCTTAAGTCCAGCCGCATCTGTTGTTGTTGTTATGTTTCGCAGGTTTGATGCCAGATCTGAGAAGCTGTGAGCTAATAGGCAAATATCATCTGCGTAATCCAGATCGTTTAAGCGGCCTTGTAATCCCCAAGTAATTCCCTTTCCGTTTTGTAGGGCCCTTTTAAGAACTGTGTCTAAGACTATATTAAATAGAAGTGGTGATAATACACAACCTTGGCGAGCACCGATTTCCACTTTTACACTCCTGCTTAACGCTTTACCATGTTTGATTCGACAGCTGGCATCGTGGTAAAGGCACCTAATAAGTGTGATAAGTTTACGCGGGACGTTTTTGCATCGAAGTGCGCTCCAAATCACGCTGTGATTTAATTTGTCGAATGCTTTTTCAAAATCGATAAAGCACATATAGAGTGGTGATCGCCATTCAACAGATTGCTCGACGATAACACGGAGACTGTTTATATGGTCGATAGTGGATTTGTCGGGTCTGAACCCCGCCTGTTCCTGTCTCAGTGCTGGTGACACCCGTGCGGAGATTCGTTTGGCGATTATTTGGGCAATGACCTTGTTCACCATACAAAGCAAAGTAATACCACGCCAATTATTTGGGTTCGTAAGATCTCCCTTCTTCGGAATGTTTATTATTATGCCTTCTATCACTTCGTCGGGCAGATTTTCATTTTCCCAAAAGGTGCGGATGATTGGGTGGATTATTTAACTTCAACATGCAATGTCCTAAATGGATAAGAACCTCTGAGGGTACTTTTTGGTATTTTTTGATCTTTAACTGGTACTTTTTTAATTTCCGTTAGTATTAGACCTAGAAATATAAAACTAAACATGCAAAGTCCTGAGTGAATAAGAATTTGTTAGAGGGATCTTTTTGGTACTTTTTCATTCTTTAACTGGTACTTTTTTAATTTTCGTTAAAATTAGACCTATTGACATAAAATCAAACATGCAAGGTCCTGAGTGAATGAGAATTCGTTAGAGGGGCTTCTTGGTACCTTTTGGTCTTTAACTGGTACAATTTGAAGTTCCGTTAGTATTGGACCTAAAATCATAAAATTCAACATTAAATGTCCTGAGTGGACAAGAACCTATAAGAGGGATTTCTTGGTACTTTTTCGTTTTTTAACTGGTACCTTTTTCATTTTCGTTAATATTGGATCTACAAACATAAAATTAAAAATGCAATGTCCTGAGTGAATGAGAATCTGTAAGAGGGGCGTTTTGGTACTTTTTGTTATTTACCTGTTACTTTTTGAATTTCCGTTAAAATTGGACCTATAAACATAAAATTAAACATGCAAGTTCCCAAGTGAATGAGAATCTGTAAGAGTGGTTTTTTGGTACTTTTTCGTACTGTATTATTTGCCAACAGGTACTTATTAAATTTTTGTTAGTATTGCAGCTACAAACATAAAATTAAACAAGCAAAGCGTTGAATGAGCATCTGTAAGAGGCAATTTTTGGTACTTTTTTGTACTTTATTTTGTGATTTTATTGTAAGTCATTAAATAAAAAAGAGAACAGGTGTCTGGTACTATTTTGAAATTCGGCTCTTTTAGGGAGTAAAAGTGTAAAACCTGAATTTTGGTTCTTTTTTGTCCCCCATCTACCGTTTAAATCAATGCACATAGAAATAAAAATTATATAAAATTCGTAACTTATCTAAAATATGCCAAGTGAAAATGTTGTTCATTTTCTGAATTCGAACGTTTAAGGGGTAAAAATCGTAGGTAATTTTGTTACTTTTTCCAAGATATTTTTTCTTCATCTATTTATTTTCATTGCACAGCCTAAACGCCTGAAGCTAAAAAGACATTTAGCTTTGGACCTGAGGCAGGCCTCTCGCCAAATCGATCACGCTGACCTCATATCTGCTAAGCTAAAGGAGATACAAAAAAATTTAATACTTATTGTGGTTCAATAAAAAAAGGCGGTGAAAACGGAAATTCGCTAACCTCATATCTGCTAAACTAAAAGGGATACCAAAAAATTTAATACCTGTTATTGTTCATTAAAAATAAGCGGACAGGTGTTTAGCACTTTTTTGAAATAAGGAGTAAACGGGTAAAACATGAATTTTAAAACTTTTTTGCTATACCATCTATATTTTAAACCAATAAACATTAAAATAAAAAATATATCACATTCGTAACTTATCAAAAAAATACAAATTTGATGCGTTTCGAAATTCGAACGTTTAAGGGGTGAAAATCGTACCTAATTGTGTTATTTTTTTCAAAAAATTTTTCTTCATCTACCTATATAATATAAAATTGTAATGTTACTGCATGATTCATCATCGCACGGCCTAAACCCCTGAACTAAAATGCTGAAATTTGCCCGGGAGGTTGGCCTGTCGCGAAATCGATTACCTATGATGGGAGTTTTGGAAATTGTTATGGTTAGAGGGTAAAAGAGGTTAAAACGGGAAATTCCCTAACCTGATGTTCATTAAAATAATAAGCGGTTAGGTGTCTGGTACTTTTTTGAAATTAGACCCTTTTGGGGAGTAAACCTGTATCTTTAAACTTTTTTGCCACTACATCTATCTATTAAACCAATAAACATTGAAATAAAAAAATATCACATTCGTAACGTATCTAAAAACTACAAATAAAAATTTTCGAAATACGAACATTTAGAGGTACAAATCGACCCATTACAAAGTAGCGGGTTTAAACCTAGAAACATAAACTTTGCCGTAAAAATATGTCCACATAAGAAAAAGGGGCGCTAACGAAGTAGCGGGTTAAATGCTAGTGATAAATAACTGTTCAGCCTATGAAATGAGCGTTTGGAAAGGGTGCTACGCTTTGTAGGGGCCTACTTATGGGTTATCAAAGTTAAAATTAGTAGAAAACTCAATTTTATGGTAACTAAAAAAAATTATTTTTACATTTTTAGATTGTTTTTATTTTTTTTCTTAAGGGTTTTATGTTTTAAATTATTACCCAACAAATTAAAAAAAAAAATTATTTATTTTTTTAAATTTATTTTTTCAATTTTCTGTAAAATATTCATCACAATTCGTAAGAGAAGGTATATCTAAAAGACTAACAATTTCTAAACTATAATTATTTTGTAACTCTATTCGTGACTTCACATGCCGCAGGGAAGAAATAAGTGGATCGGAAGATGCTGCCAACATGTTGAAGAGGTCCTTATTTTGCCTTACCCTTGATGCTTTGAATGTGTTCTGCAATCTATATTTTTTATAAAATTTGTTAAGAGACTCCTGTGCTTCTTCAGAAAGCTCTCCAATTGGCAAAGGCTGGTACTCAATTATATCTTTGCCATGCGCCAATATTTTATGGACGGTCGGGGTCAACTTCTTCTGTGGATACATTTCTGCTAAAAGAGATGCAGTTTTCGACGCATATTCTCCATATTTTGTAGAATTGACATTTTCTTTGCAGTTTAAAACATCCAAGATCGTTCCCAATCTTTTCACGATTTGATTGTCAATTCCAATGATTCTAGTTACTGCCTCATCATTTTCAAAAAATCTCCTAGAAGTGTTTCCATCGTTAGAGTTACCGTATCCGTGCTTGGGACAGTCTACTTTTAGTCCAACTTGTTTCAAAAAAACCATCCTGTATTTGCTTCTTTCTGATCTTTTCCTTATCCTTTATTGATGTATTTTCATCGAAGTTTTCCTCCTCTTGTGGTAGGGTATATGCCAGTTTTAGCAAGAATTCCATACACCTTATCCTTGCGTGCAATGGTGACATTCCATATTCGTAATTCTCCTCATTTGTAGAATCGTTTAAATTACCAAAGTTCTTCTGACAAATAATAATATAAAATCGATAAAAAAAATATAAAAATAATACGAAAAAAGGGGTTTAGATAGGTTTTTGCTAAATTTTTACCTCCAATATAATTCTGTCTATGATAACTAATTGAAATATATTATAATTAAGCAGAAAAAGATACTAATCTTAAACTCTTTACAACTAATTATATAAAATTGAGATGTAACATATTATATATGAAATAAATTGAATTGAATTGAAAAAAGTTCTTCTGACTCTTTTTGCAAATCGGGCATGACATTGTTGAGGTTGTTCCTGTCAGTTCGTTTACGACTTTTCCGTCAACCATGGTCAGGTGGAACTCGTAATTGCATTCAATATATTTTCCTTCTCCAATTTGCAGCTTTGTAGGCTTAATCTTGCTTATTTGTTCTTCAATGTCCTTCACCGTAGTCCTTATGAGTTCTGCCGATTCCCTTGCAAACTGAAACATTATTGGTCGGCAATAATGCACTGATGACGGACGTGGATTTTTCCAGTGTAGGGAATCATCCGATTTTAGCCGCAAAGGAACAACAGATGCCATAAACATATTTCCGTCCGATATTGTAGCGTCATCGAAAGATATCCTTTGCTTATAAACGCTTTGTCCGGATGATCCATCGCAGCCCCATTTGCTGATCAATGTCAACTTCTCAGGAAGAATTTTCACTTCCGTGAAAAACTTTGGTGTGGTTGACATTCTAAACAGTTCAAATAATTTTAAATTGTTCAACGCCATGTTTTCAGTACTTAAATTGTTTAATGGTTTCAGTAATTGTTGCGCCAACTTTCAGGCGTAGACTAATCCAGGCATTATGCTTATTTTGCAATATATAGGCTTATGCTACCATGCCTAAAAATTTACCTGTTCCCTGCATACATATGGATTTAGGCTAAATAATGCAATTTTGATATTATGCATGTGTCCAAATAAGATTTGTGCCTACCTGTAGGGACCATAAGTCAATATTGTTCCTGACCATTTGTACGCCAAAGTATTGTTTATGTGAGGTACGTACCTGCTAATTTCAATGAGTAGTTTTTTTCAAACTATTAGATCAAACTACTGTCAGTCAAAACATATAAGGGATGGACGCCATACAATTTCTGCAACCATGTCTTTTTGAACTTTTTTACCTCTAGAAGCCAAACGGGCACGTACGGGCAGATAAAACCTTTTGAATTATGTAAAGAAATAATCAAAGAACAGGTTTTGCACGTATGGCAAATATAGAAAAATATAGTTTTTTTTTATTTTCCGTCAAAGTTGAAAAATAGTGAAAAAACGGATAGTTTTTAAATAGTGATTTACCAGGAGAAACACAAAGCAAACAGTTAATTTTTTTTTTATCATTATACATTTAATAAATACATCAATCAATACAAATAAAAAATAAGGCGATTCGTTACCTATTTTTCGTGATATTACACCTGAAATCGCAACAAATTGACTAAAAATTGTGTGTTTTTTTGAAAACCGAAAGTCGGTCAACTTTGAACGGTTATATCTTCTAAACTAAAAATGTGATATTATTAAGAGTGGCATATTTGAAATCGTTGAAAAGTTTCCTATAACATGGGTTTATTCAAAACTTCGTCGGCACTCATGAAAATTTTGATTTTTGCAACCTCGCTTGCTCTACGGGCGCCACTGTGCGTTGTAGAGAATTCAAAGGTATATTGAATTATCTCTACAGGTGTCGAATTAATATCGGCACTAGGTACATATAAAAAAAAGAGCAATAACCGAGTGGGTATCGACCCTTAGCTACTGAAAACCAAAAAGGAACCTGTAAAACCTTCAACGTTGAATCGAAATAAACGCAGTAGAGAACTAGAACAACAATTCAGATGAAGTTAATAAGTATCGCACGGACACTGTAAGTACTGTGTTGTGTTTAAGAAATAAATAAATAAAAATATATAAATGAAGTTAAATGTATGAAAAGAAAATATTTTATTAAAAAAAAAGGAAAAAAAACACCCAGAAAATTTAAGAAAAAATAAAAAAAATAATAAAAAGATAGTTATATACAAAGTTTAAAGAGAAAATACACAAGAAAAAAAAATTTTTTTACAAAAATTGGAAATGAGGAAAAAATTAAAAGAATAAAAAAAATAATGAAAAAAAAACTTTTTAAAAGAAAATATATAAAACAAAATTTATTAGAATCCGAAAATTGAAAAATTAAAAAAAAAAAAATAAAAATAATAATCAAAAAAAAAGAATGCAAGAAAATCCAAAATTGAAATTTTTTTAGTTAAAATAAAATTTTGCAAAAGACTATAAAATATTTATCAAGTGTTTTAAAGTTTGAGTTCTACAGACTACTTAATCGGAGTCCTGATTAGTCCATTTAATGAGTAAGAAAATTAGATTTACCCCATATACCAACATTTTCAAATCAAGAAACCTTACCACTATTCCCGAAAACCTTAATATAGACTTTAACATACAAACTTCCGAAATCGAATTCACAATGACCCAAACGACAGAAAAAAGTTTAGACATTTTCAATTCACTTAGGATTCCAGACGCAATAAAGGACTTACCAAAATTTGACGGAAATCAACGACTACTCTACGAATTTATAAATAATGTTGAGGAAATACTGTTTCATGTGAAGGAAACAGACAAAACAACTCAAGGACGAATACTTTTACGAGCCATAAGAAATAAAATAGACGGACAGGCAAATGAAGTTTTGAACATGTACGGAACTTCCCTTAACTGGGATGAAATAAAAACAAATTTAATTTCTCACTACTCCGCTAAGCGAACTGAAACTTCACTTATTAGAGACCTTCATGCCTTGAAACAATACAACAAACCCCTTGAAAATTTCTACAGTGAAATTTTGGAAATTCAATCGGCCTTGTCCAATAACCTCTCTCTTCATGAATCCGATAGAAACGTAATTATTGCAAAAAGAGACCTTTTTGCTGAAATGTGCTTAAATTCATTCTTATCAGGATTACGTGAACCTATGGGTTCCACTATAAGAGCAATGAGGCCAAATTCATTACCAACAGCCCTTGATTACTGTATTAGGGAACAAAATATCCATTATATGAGATCAGATAAACCTAAACATCCTCAGTGGAAACAAAACTTTCAAACTTTACCATATCAAAGATATCCACAGAACAACTCATATATCCGTCCGAAATTCGACAATTTGAACTACCCTCGTAGACAGACTATTTACCCTACACAACCTTATTTCGGAAATAACAATGAATTTGCGCAAAACTCAAATAGCTTTAACCGTCAGTCTTCTTGGCAGCAGTCGCAAAAACCACATGAAAACTTCCAAAATCACAAACGTTTTGACAACACTTCCGGACAAGCTAATTGGAGGCAATCACCTCCAGCCCCAGAACCCATGGATACGAGTAGTGGATTTTCTAAATTTGAAAGGAATACTAACAAATTTAAGACAAGTCCAAGCACCCAGTTCCGTAGAGTATCTAAAAGATTTGGGGTGAATAATATCAACGATTTTAGAAGCCCTAGAGACAGTAATACTGATCTCGGCACTGACCACGAGGACACTGGAACAAAATATTTAGATCAATATGAAAATTATATTGACGATAACCAGGATTTTTGGAACTCTGCCTCAAACAACAGACAGGGTATATAGACTTTAACAAACACGGTAGCGTTTTGCCATATATAAACATAGCCTCTCCATTTGGTCGACCCTTGAAATTCTTAATTGACACCGGAGCTTCTTCGTCCTTTATTAACCCGGAGTTCGTAAATTCTAATGATCTTCAAAAAAGCGAACCGATTACTATATCAACAATTTTACACAAATACAAAATAAATGAGAAAGTTTCATTACCTATATTCAAAGAATTTAAAAAATTAGATACCTTTACGTTTTTGGTTTTAAATTTCATGGTTACTTTGACGGGTTATTAGGCTTAGATTATTTAACAAAAATAGGAGCAAAAATAGATTTAAAAAACAAAACACTAATTACCAATGAAGTAACAATACCTCTTAAACTGAAGCCCAACTTATCTTCTGAAAAAATATCAATAATGGCTAACTCGAAACAACTTGTAAAACTACCAGTCGACCTAGAGGAAGGAGATATACTCCTGGATACAATAACTTTTGACAATGGATTGTTTATCTCTCCTGGGATCTACACCGCAAAAAATTGGTTCAGTATAATAGAAGTCACTAACCCTACAAGCGATGATAAATTAATTTTCTTAGAGCAACCCATAAAACCAAGTCCATACAATTCAAAACATTTCGTAGAATTTAATAATTATAATATCACCCACACCAAAATAAAGGAAAATCTGGAAATCTTTCGGAAAAACAAAAGCTTTTAAAATTGTGTAGAAAATATGACGACATTTTCTTTAAAGACGGACAAAACTTAACGTTTACGAATGAAGTCAAGCACAAAATAACAACGACGGACGACATTCCTATTCATACAAGGTCCTATAGATACCCTTTTGTTCATAAAGAGGAAGTACATAGACAAATTTCAGACATGCTAAGACAGGGAATTATTCGACCAAGTTTTTCACCATGGAGCTCTCCAGTATGGATTGTGCCAAAAAAAAGACGCATCAGGCAAAGTAAAATGGAGACTTGTAATTTCAGACAGATATACACTTCCAAATATATCAGAAATATTGGACAAATTAGGCAAGTGTCTATATTTTTCTACACTAGACCTGGCCAGTGGATTCCACCAAATAGAAATGGATCCCAAGCACATCCAAAAAACGGCTTTTACTGTAGAAGGGGGTCACTACGAATACGTAAGAATGCCCTTTGGTCTCAAAAATGCACCCTCAACTTTTCAAAGGGTTATGGACAATGTTCTGAAAGAATTAATTGGGAAAATTTGTCTAGTTTACCTGGACGACATTATAATATTTTCTACGTCTCTCCAAGAACATATTGAAAATTTGGAAAAAGTTTTTCTTAAATTAAAGTCATCCAATCTTAAGGTACAATTAGATAAATCCGAATTCCTACAGAAGGAAATAGCCTTTTTGGGACATATAGTCACAACAGAAGGGATTAAACCTAACTTTTCGAAAATTGAGGCCATCAAAAAATTTCCAATACCTCGCACTAACCGTGAAATAAAATCATATATAGGCTTACTTAGCTATTATAGAAAATTCATACCCAACCTAGCCAAACTTACAAAACCCATAACCGAGTGTTTAAAAAAAGGAAGAACCATAAATTTAAATGAAAATTACGTAAAAGCTTTTGAGACAACTAGGAACATTTTGATGAACGACCCATTATTAAAATATCCCGATTTCACAATACCATTCATTCTCACAACAGATGCCAGTAACATTGCATTAGGTGCTGTTCTCTCCCAAGGTCGTATAGGGAGCGACAGACCTATTTGTTACGCAAGCAGGACTCTTTCCGAAAGCGAGATAAATTACTCAACAATCGAAAAAGAGTTACTGGCAATTGTATGGGCTACCAAATATTTTCGACCTTACCTCTTCGGTCGTAAGTTCCAAATAGTCACTGATCACAGACCTTTGACATGGTTAATGAGTCTCAAGGAACCTAACTCAAAACTAGTTAGATGGCGTCTCAAACTCGAGGAATTCGACTATGAAATAGTCTATAAAAAGGGAACGTTAAATAGTAATGCAGACGCGTTGAGTAGAATCAAAATAGATAGTAGTAATGTTATCGACGTCAATATGAATACGTCAAGTCAAGTATCCACAATTCATTCAACGACGAAAATCTAAATGATGGGATTGGTATTTCGGAAAAACCTCTAAATGAATTCAACTTACAGCTTATCCTAGAGAAATCAAATGAAGAGCCTAATATGAACGTCCAAACAATTTTTAGAAACAAACAACGTCGAACTATTAAAGAAAAGCACTTCTCTCAAGATACCTTAACGCAAATATTCAAAAAAATTATTCCACCAGGTAAACTTACAGCAATATCTTCGGACGACATTACGTTTAAAATGGTGCAACAAGTATATTCAGAATATTTCGCAAATGCAAAACAATTTCGTGTTGTACGCTGCACCAAAATTATAATAGATATAACGGACGAAGACAAACAGGTAGAACTTATACGAAATTGTCATGAAAATAGGAACCATAGAGGCATTACCGAAACCTATGAATATCTCAAAAGACAATATTATTTTCCTCTCATGCAGACCGTTCTAAATAAAACATTAAACAATTGCGAAACCTGTAATACCTTGAAATATAACAGACACCCTCCAAAACTTAATTTTCAACTGACAGAAACCCCAAACATACCACTCCAAATTTTACATATTGATATATATACCGTAAACGGTAAATGTATCTTAACTATTATTGATAAATTTTCCAGGTATGCGACTGGATATACTTTACCTTCAAGAACGAGTTTATGTGTACTTAAATCATTAAAGTCCTTTATGAACCTCTTAGGGATACCAAAAAAAAAAATAGTCTGTGATCAAGGTACTGAATTTACTTCAAATATTTTCAAAGATTTTTGCAAACAATATGAAATTGAACTCCATTTTACATCTTTCCAACAATCAAGCAGTAACTCTCCAGTAGAAAGACTCCATTCGACTTTGACAGAAATTTACAGAATTATCCTAAGTACCAGGAAATCAAAAAAACTACAGACAGACCATGACGAAATACTAGACGAAACTTTCCTGACTTACAATAACACAATTCATTCTTCCACCAAATTTACGCCACACCAACTATTTTTTGGAAGACCATACAACTTTTCAAATTCTATAAAATTTAATAACGAGCACGAGTACTTAACCAAACTTAATGAATTCAAAGAAATTCTATACCCAACCGTACAGGAAAAAGTAAGGAAAGCCAAATTAAAAAACATAAATAAACTTAATAAAACAAGAAATTCACCCGAAAATAAAGAGCAAAACGAGAGTATATATAGAAAAGAATGTAGACGTAACAAATTAACCCCTCGATTTTCCAAAAGGTGTTAAAAGACAACGGTGTTACTATTCAAACTACAAATAATAAAAAACTTCATAAATCAAAAATGAAATTAAGAAAACGAAAATAATCAAATTCACACACTTTCTTTTTCTCACAGCATACCCCTTGTACTCGGACAAATTTTAGAAATACAGAAATTCGATAAAGACCAAAATATGATTGCTTTAAAAATTGGTCAAGCAAGAACCATTGAAAGCTATTTTAACCTAATACATGTAATAGACTTGAACAACTATAATACACAAACGTCAGAACTATCCGGCATCATAAACTTATTCGAAAAGCACAGCGTACTAAAAGATGCAACTAAAATTTGCAAATTAAAACTAAAAGCACTGGAAAACAAATTACAGACTCTTAGCCCATACAGACGCAAAATACGAGGCTTATTTAACGGTATAGGTTCCGCAATCAAATTAATAACAGGAAACATGGACACAAACGACGCAGAAACTATAGACAGACAACTCCAAGAACTGAAAAATGTAACTTTAAATTCAAATAATCTAATGCAAAATCAAAAAATAATAAATACTCAAATGGCACAAAGATTTAAGAATTTAACAGAACACATAAACAGACAACAAGAAACTATAACAGAATTTTTGAGAAAACTTTCATTTGAAACTACCAACAATATTCAAAAAGAAACAAATGCCTTAGAGGAACTTCAATACATGAATCAACTCGAGTACAACATAGACTTACTGACAGATCACATTTCAGATATAATAAAAGCTGTTATGCTAGCTAAAGTAGGCATTATTTCAAAACTTATCCTTCAACCAGACGAATTAGATGAAATACGAGACCATTTGACTTCCCAAAATATTAACTTAATTTCAGATGAACATTTATATGAACTCTTAGAACTTCAAGCTTACTATAATAAAAACAACTTGATTTTTAATGTTAAATTGCCGAATTTTGCTAATGAAACAAACACACTTTACCACCTCATTCCTCTTCCAATCAACAAAACAAAAATTATAAAAACTAAACCTTATGTAAATTTCAACAAACACAACCTCCAGTACTTAACACAGATTTGTCCAAAGATTGAGAATACTTACTACTGCCAAAGATCAAACGACTTCGAAGAAGTTATCAACTCAGCATGCATTGGGAGAATTCTAAATGACAAACCACCAATTTGTCCTCTAAACGACGTGGGATACGTCTCAAATATCTTCCAGCCGGCAGACAATTTCATAATTTTAATAAATATAGAACAGCTATTAATATTTTCCACTTGCAGACAAAATTTCACAATAAAGGGAACTGCACTTATTCATTACTCAAATTGCTCCATCACCGAGACAATCCATCAGTTCATTGGGATTCAATTTTTGTTGCCCCACCAAACCTTAACAAATTAAATATTACAACTATAACCGAAACTTTGAGCCTGGAAAAGTTAAAGGACTACAGCTTCACCAACAAACTTGACATTCTCCACCTAAGAAATGACACAACCCTGAGAGGAAACATAACCATAACTACATTCGTCTTCATCATAGTAACAATTACTGGCCTAATCATCTTTTGGAGGAACCCCAGAATTCATTACTACCCAAAACCTTTTGAAGTCGCTCTTCCACCACCAAATTCGTTGTGGTCATCGCTCTACTCTAAGGGGGGAGGAGTTATGTTAACACCACCACCTAAACCAAAACGTGTAAACAACAGTTAACACAACAACCACCACCCAAACCAAAATGCATAAACAACAACAATAACAACACCACATAAATAACTATTAAACCTAACCCAATTTAAATTAAGTTCATACTTCCTAGACGTCAGCAATATTAATTTCCGCATTATATTAAATATTAATTATTCTTAATGTAAGCATAAATTGTATTCTAGTTTTATTTAAATTATATTTTAGTTCTTTTTATTTTAACCCAATTTAATTATTCTTAATGTAAGCATAAATTGTATTCTAGTTTTATTTAAATTGTTTTAAGCTAATTAACTATAAAAATGAAAAGAAAATAATAAATTAATTAATTCGTTTACAACTTAAAACTTGAAAGGTCTTGTTAACTTATTTCTCGCGAGCGAGTTTAATTTGAGCACTCTCCGTACTCTGCTTTTAATGTACATTTTAGTATGTCAGTTTGCAAAAATTAAATATACCATAAAATTATTTTATTTATTTCAATGTTGACTATTAACAAATATTAATAATTTTGTTTTGAAATTTTCAAAATTTTTTTTTGAAAATTTCTTTAGCATTTTTGGACTTAGAACTTTTACATATCGTTGCAAAACAAGAACTAGAAAAAAATATTTGTATTTTTTCTGCAAACGATGTATTTTTGGTTACTCTATTGAACTGCATCAAAAACTTAATTTTCAAAAATTGTGGCATTAGCGCATTTACGGCTGAAGGTACATATGTACGTATGTATGTGCAGCCAAAATTATTTTTGTCTTTCCATTGTTATAAGCTTTAAAATTCCTTTCTAAATAAAAATAATTTAAATAAAAAAATTAGCTGTAATCAACTCAAACCAGAATAATTATATATGTATCTTTAGATTAAAACCCAAACAGTTCGACTAAAATTCATAACTTAAATTTAAAATTAGTGAAGCATATTCCTTCTTCCAAAATTTTGTTAACAATTGCATATGTTTTTTTTTTGGTCGAAAAATTGGTCAAACAATTTAGTATGATGAAGTCAAATAAATTGTTTCAAATACAAAAAAAAACATTAAATATAAATAAAATTATTTTTATAGCCAAAACGTTATTTAAAAAGATTAATTCATTTTAATTTATATTGAACTGATCTTATATTCTATTTTACCTTATTGTTGAGTTTTTTTTAATATAATATAAACATATCGCATATAGTATATAGTATATAGTATATAGGTATATAGTATATAGTATATAGTATATAGTATATAGTATATAGTATATAGTATATAGTATATAGTATATAGTATATAGTATATAGTATATAGTATGCAGTATATAGTATATAGTATATAGTATATAGTATATAGTATATAGTATATAGTATATAGTATATAGTATATAGTATATAGTATATAGTATATAGTATATAGTATATAGTATATAGTATATAGTATATAGTATATAGTATATAGTATATAGTATATAGTATATAGTATATAGTATATAGTATATAGTATATAGTATATAGTATATAGTATATAGTATATAGTATATAGTATATAGTATATAGTATATAGTATATAGTATATAGTATATAGTATATAGTATATAGTATATAGTATATAGTATATAGTATATAGTATATAGTATATAGTATATAGTATATAGTATATAGTATATAGTATATAGTATATAGTATATAGTATATAGTATATAGTATATAGTATATAGTATATAGTATATAGTATATAGTATATAGTATATAGTATATAGTATATAGTATATAGTATATAGTATATAGTATATAGTATATAGTATATAGTATATAGTATATAGTATATAGTATATAGTATATAGTATATAGTATATAGTATATAGTATATAGTATATAGTATATAGTATATAGTATATAGTATATAGTATATAGTATATAGTATATAGTATATAGTATATAGTATATAGTATATAGTATATAGTATATTGTATATAGTATATAGTATATAGTATATAGTATATAGTATATAGTATATAGTATATAGTATATAGTATATTGTATATAGTATATAGTATATAGTATATAGTATATAGTTCTAGTTCAGTTTTAAATGTGAAAGGTCGACTTCTTAGTGTGCTCCAACAAAAGTGCCAAAGTAGTGTGTTAAACTGCCTTAAAAAATCTTTAGAACCTAATTGTTTAAATAAACAAAGCAAATCCTTTAAATTGGTAATAAAATCAGAAGAAAATCCATTTAAATTTGTCCACTTTGTGAAATAATAAATAAAAATCGTAATAATAAAAACAAAACTTCTTAAAAACTTAAAAAGGAAAAGAAAAACAAACTAATAAAAAATATAAATCAAAATAAAAAACATCAAAAATGAGTGTATGCGGACAGTGCAACAACAACCTACCAGCAAAACATGTAAAGTGCTTTTCGTGTAACTCTCAGTATCATTTCTCAACTTGCTTCCCTCTCTCTGAGAAAACATACGCGACAATGAATGGTGAGCGGAGAGCAGACTGGATAAAAAATATAAATCAAAATAAAAAACATCAAAAATGAGTGTATGCGGACAGTGCAACAACAACCTACCAGCAAAACATGTAAAGTGCTTTTCGTGTAACTCTCAGTATCATTTCTCAACTTGCTGCCCTCTCTCTGAGAAAACATACGCGACAATGAATGGTGAGCGGAGAGCAGACTGGAGATGCCATATATGTAAGCCACGCAAGGGATCCACAAGCAGCATCAACGCCTATCAAGTCATAAACGATGACTCAGAACAAATTTGCCAAAAACAACAGAGAGAGGAAGAAATTGAAGAGAATGGAAACAGCAAGCGGTACAAAGACTCTTTGTCAAATAACGATTCTAATGCAAATGTACAAATGGGTAATACTGATGTGAAAGAATTAAAAATAGATGTTTTGTCCATGAAAAATGACATAGGAGAAATAAAGAATACAATGCATGATCTTGCTGTAACTATAGGCCAAAGCAACGCTCAAATGAATGCAAATTTACAAACCGCACTTTCAACCATCACAACCTCTCTTACTACGCTTACATCTCAAGTAAGTGAACTTTGTAAGAGCAACACAGAAAAAGAAAAACAAATACACGAGATGAATGCAAGAATAAATAATTTAGAACAACAACTATTAAGTAGGAGCATCGAAATAAAAAACATCACAAACAAAAACATGCCTCCAACTGAAATTATTAAAACGATTGGTAATTCGTTAAATATAAAAATAAATGATAGCGATATAAGCAATTCGTATAGTATAGAAAGATCCCAAAAGGTAATTGTAGAACTTACTTCTCTCAATAAAAAAAGGGAACTGCTGAGCAAAATCAATCGCCACAGAATAGAATCTAGTGTTATTAATGTAGAAACTAATAACAACAATTTTATTTATATCAATGAACACCTAACCCCGCACAAACGGCGTTTACTCTGGATGGCCAAAACAAAAGCCAAAGAATCTAGTTGGAGATTTGTATGGGTTCGTAACGGCAACATTTATGCAAAAAAAAATGAAGTATCAAGGCCAATCTTAATCTCAAATAATGCAGATATAGAACTAATAACGTCAACAATTTAAATAAGAACAAATTACTAATACCAAAAGTCAATACACAAAAATCTTTTATAATTTTTCGTTTTCATTTCTGGTTAAAAAAATATACCTACCTATTAAACATGAATCTAGTAAAAACAATTGAAAATTTTAACCAAATAGATAAAAAATACTTAAGTTATCCCACAACTATACTGTACATGAATATTCGGTCACTACGTCTAAACTTTAACTCGTTTCTTGCTTCCATAAACAGAATAATAAACAAAATAAATTTTATTGTACTTGTCGAGACTAACATTACCGACAACGAGAAAAACATCTACAACATAAATGGTTTTAACTCACATTTCTTAAACAGAGATAGCAGGGGAGGTGGAATAGCGTTATATGTAAGAGAAGACATACCATATTTAAAATCCAATATTAAAACTACCTCTTTTGAATCGATGCAAATTGATATAAATATTAAAAACAATAATTACTCTCTTATCTGTATCTATCGCCCGCCAAAAAATAATATCAAAGAGTTTATTGTAGAGCTAGACAAATCAATAAACAACATAAAAAATAAACAAGACATAATTATTATTGGAGATATTAACATTGATATACTCAAACAAAACATCACAACAAATAAATATACTGAAATGTTATCATCCAATGGATTACAAGGCATAATAAATCAAAGCACAAGAGAAGACATCAGTAAAAAAACGAGTACGTGCATTGATCATCTTTATACACGAAACAAAAACGCAACAACACAAACACACGCCTCTGTAGTGAGAACAAGCATCTCTGACCACTACGCTCTTTTCTGTTGTTTATTCGAAGTAAAAGAAAAGGAAAATAAACAAAACCAGGGTGAGGAAACCATACAAAATCAGGGCACCAACTTAAACAATTTAAATAATTATAAGGTAAACAAATATATTAAAAATTATAATTGGAGTTCAATATACGAACAGAATTTAAGTACAAATAATTTATTTAACAAAATATATGATAAATTCCACAATATTTATGAAAATTCTAAAGCACAAAACACAAATAATAGAAAGCGAAAAGTGAACCCATGGCTAAATGAAAGTCTATTAAAATGTTGCATTATTCGGGATAAACTTTATAACAAATGGTTAAATAATAAAAATAACAAACAATATGAAAGTGAATACAAAAAATTTAGAAACATATTAAATAAAAAATTAAATTATGCAAAAAACTATTTTTATAAAACAAAATTTATTGAAAACAGAAACAATATACGTGTCACTTGGCAACTAATTAATGAGTTAACGGGTAAAAAAACGAGTAACATCGACAAAACGTTAATAAAAAATTTTAATAGTGAAGATGTCTTAGATATAGCAAACAAATTTGCCGACAACTTCAAAAATAATGTGAAAAAAATCCTACATAAGTGTGATATCAATACTTTGAATTACAGCAAACCTCGATTGCCTAATTCAATCTATCTCTGCCCTACAAGTGAGGAAGAGATATTCGGTATTTTACGAAATATCAATGAAAGAAAAGGGGCAGGAATCGATGGCATCAGACCAAAGGACTTAAAATATAATGCTGCCCTACTAGCTCCATTAATAACAACACTTGTTAACTCCAGCATAAATAGCGCAAATATTCCTAATTTACTTAAATCATCAGTAATACGTCCAATTTACAAAAGTGGTACTAAAAACGACTACAACAACTATAGGCCAATCGCTATACTACCAGCTATCGAAAAAATTCTGGAGGAGATAATAGTTAGAAGATTAAATGAATTTTTAAAGAAATATAAAATTTTAAATCCCTGTCAATACGGTTTTCAAAAAGGTAAAAATATAAATAAGTTGCTAGGAAACTTTTCCAATCATATAAACAAATGCCTAAGCGAAAATACGCACTGCTTAGCACTATTTATAGACTTCAGCAAAGCTTTCGACACTATTTCTCATAGCAACCTTCTTGAAATTCTGGAACGATATGGAATTAGAGGAAATTGCTTACAGTGGTTAAAAAATTATTTAGAACTAAGAAGCTACAGGGTCAAAATTAACAATAGTTTAAGTAACGAAACTTTTCCGGAAAATAATGGTGTACCGCAAGGCTCAAAATTGGGTCCAATTTTGTATCTGATATACGCGAATGAGATGATTAATGTTCTTAAAAACAGCGCAGCTTTTGCTTATGCAGACGATACAGCAGTTATTGTTTCCAACAAAAAAATTGATCAGGCAGAAAAAATAATGCAAAATGAATTTAATATTATAACAAAATGGAGTCATGACAATGGCCTCGTTATTAATGCATCAAAGACAAAACTAATGCATATAAAACCCCCCCATCTTCTTAATCGCAAAATTAACCTTGTATTTCATAATTATCAATGCATACACAAAACAAACTTATCTAATATGGATACATGCAACACCACCATAGAAAATGTAAAAACATATAAATACTTAGGTGTATACGTGGACGAAAACTTCTAACCCATGTACAAAATCTTCGAAAAAAGTTAAAAAAGTCAGCTTACAGCCTCTTTCACCTAAGTAACTGTACCCCATTCACAGTACTGAAACAAGCATACTTTTCTTTGGCCGAATCATATATTAGGCATGGTATTACAGCATGGGGAAGCTCTACGTATTGTAGCAGTCTACAGCTAACACAAAACCAAATTTTAAAAATTCTATTAAAAAACAATCAACACAACCAACAAATACAGTATTCCATGATATATAGTCATACAAACAACGTGCACTCAAACCAAAACGCACTTGCAAACAACACACTTTTAAACAACAACCTCCTAAACAGCACTGCCGTTAACAACTCACGTGTCAACAACAACGCACTTGCAACAAACGACACAATACTAAACAATATCTACGGTTACAACGACCCACGTGTTAGCAACAACACATACGTTAACAACAACACAAACGTCAGCAACAGCGAAAACCAAAACAACAGTTACGCTAATAATAACCCACAGGTAAACCACAACACACACGTCACCAACAATCATGTAAACACCCAAAACGTTAACAACCGACACGAAAACAGTTACAACACAAACTTAAACAATAACTCATCAATAAACAACAATACCTACGTCAGCAACTTTCCCGTAAGCGTAAACCAAATTGTTGATAACGCACATGTAAACAACACAAGCGTTTACAACATAAACGATAACAACAACCCACATGCCAACAACAACACACACGTCAATAACACCCAAAACGTCAACAACACTCACGACAACAACAATGCACAAATAAACAACACTCAGGTAAACAACACCAATACCATAAACAATACAAACGTTAGCAACAACAACACAATCACTAGGTACTTTCGCGGCAACAATAACCCACATGTCAACAACAACACACACGTCAATAACACACAAAACGTCAACAACACTAACGAAAACAATAATACACATATAAACAACACTGAAGTAAACAACACCCATACCATAAACAACTCAAACTTTAGAAACAACAACACAATCGCAAGTAACTTCCGCGGTAACAATAACCCACATTTGAACATCAATACACACGGCAACAACAGCCAAAACGTTAACGACAACAGCAATTACGTCCGCAACAACAATTTGAACAATTTTAACGTGAACAACACTTGCGCAAACAACATCACAACAGTAAACAACAACACACATGTGAATAACACCGCCACAAATAACAGGAACAGACAAAAAACAACAGCAATAAATATAGCAACAAAATTAGAAGTCCTAAACATTAGAAGCTTATATAATGCTACACTGATCAATGAATACTACAACGACTCAAGATACCTAAAACCTATAGACCATACTTATAACACAAGACGAAAAACAGAAGGAAAATATAAAGTAGAAAGATTCCACAACAATTATGGCAAAAACTGTCTTAGTGTTATACTCCCAGCTCTGTTCAACAAATTACCCACTAATTTACTTAATCTACCAAACACAAGTAAAAGAAAGAATTTATTAAAATCATATTTCTTAAATTCGCAATGAAATTCTCAAGTATCCACATATATTATCATATCATATTGAATTATTTGTTTTTTATATTACATTTAAAATTAGTATAGAACTCATCCTGCAGATAAGCCACATGGCTTCGCGGGAATGTACTTAAATTAAATTGTAAATTAATTTCAAAGTGTAAATAAATGAATTACAAAAAAAAAAAAAAAAAAAAAAAAAAAAAAAAAAAAAATATAGTATATAGTATATAGTATATAGTATATAGTATATAGTATATAGTATATAGTATATAGTATATAGTATATAGTATATAGTATATAGTATATAGTATATAGTATATAGTATATAGTATATAGTATATAGTATATAGTATATAGTATATAGTATATAGTATATAGTATATAGTATATAGTATATAGTATATAGTATATAGTATATAGTATATAGTATATAGTATATAGTATATAGTATATAGTATATAGTATATAGTATATAGTATATAGTATATAGTATATAGTATATAGTATATAGTATATAGTATATAGTATATAGTATATAGTATATAGTATATAGTATATAGTATATAGTATATAGTATATAGTATATAGTATATAGTATATAGTATATAGTATATAGTATATAGTATATAGTATATAGTATATAGTATATAGTATATAGTATATAGTATATAGTATATAGTATATAGTATATAGTATATAGTATATAGTATATAGTATATAGTATATAGTATATAGTATATAGTATATAGTATATAGTATATAGTATATAGTATATAGTATATAGTATATAGTATATAGTATATAGTATATAGTATATAGTATATAGTATATAGTATATAGTATATAGTATATAGTATATAGTATATAGTATATAGTATATAGTATATAGTATATAGTATATAGTATATAGTATATAGTATATAGTATATAGTATATAGTATATAGTATATAGTATATAGTATATAGTATATAGTATATAGTATATAGTATATAGTATATAGTATATAGTATATAGTATATAGTATATAGTATATAGTATATAGTATATAGTATATAGTATATAGTATATAGTATATAGTATATAGTATATAGTATATAGTATATAGTATATAGTATATAGTATATAGTATATAGTATATAGTATATAGTATATAGTATATAGTATATAGTATATAGTATATAGTATATAGTATATAGTATATAGTATATAGTATATAGTATATAGTATATAGTATATAGTATATAGTATATAGTATATAGTATATAGTATATAGTATATAGTATATAGTATATAGTATATAGTATATAGTATATAGTATATAGTATATAGTATATAGTATATAGTATATAGTATATAGTATATAGTATATAGTATATAGTATATAGTATATAGTATATAGTATATAGTATATAGTATATAGTATATAGTATATAGTATATAGTATATAGTATATAGTATATAGTATATAGTATATAGTATATAGTATATAGTATATAGTATATAGTATATAGTATATAGTATATAGTATATAGTATATAGTATATAGTATATAGTATATAGTATATAGTATATAGTATATAGTATATAGTATATAGTATATAGTATATAGTATATAGTATATAGTATATAGTATATAGTATATAGTATATAGTATATAGTATATAGTATATAGTATATAGTATATAGTATATAGTATATAGTATATAGTATATAGTATATAGTATATAGTATATAGTATATAGTATATAGTATATAGTATAGTATATAGTATATAGTATATAGTATATAGTATATAGTATATAGTATATAGTATGTATATAGTATATAGTATATAGTATATAGTATATAGTATATAGTATATAGTATATAGTATATAGTATATAGTATATAGTATATAGTATATAGTATATAGTATATAGTATATAGTATATAGTATATAGTATATAGTATATAGTATATAGTATATAGTATATAGTATATAGTATATAGTATATAGTATATAGTATATAGTATATAGTATATAGTATATAGTATATAGTATATAGTATATAGTATATAGTATATAGTATATAGTATATAGTATATAGTATATAGTATATAGTATATAGTATATAGTATATAGTATATAGTATAGTATATAGTATATAGTATATAGTATATAGTATATAGTATATAGTATATAGTATATAGTATATAGTATATAGTATATAGTATATAGTATATAGTATATAGTATATAGTATATAGTATATAGTATATAGTATATAGTATATAGTATATAGTATATAGTATATAGTATATAGTATATAGTATATAGTATATAGTATTATAGTATATAGTATATAGTATATAGTATATAGTATATAGTATATAGTATATAGTATATAGTATATAGTATATAGTATAGTGTATATAGTATATAGTATATAGTATATAGTATATAGTATATAGTATATAGTATATAGTATATAGTATATAGTATATAGTATATAGTATATAGTATATAGTATATAGTATATAGTATATAGTATATAGTATATAGTATATAGTATATAGTATATAGTATATAGTATATAGTATATAGTATATAGTATATAGTATATAGTAGTATATAGTATATAGTATATAGTATATAGTATATAGTATATAGTATATAGTATATAGTATATAGTATATAGTATATAGTATATAGTATATAGTATATTGTATATAGTATATAGTATATAGTATATAGTATATAGTATAATGGGCATAATATTAAAGAGATGTAATTTTTATTTCGGGGTACCTAAAATGAAATCGCTGTAAAAGTGTAAATACACGTGTGGAAAAAATTCCATTTACATATATAGTATATATGTATAAAAAAAACATATTTCTGAACAAACTTAATATAAAAATCAATTATAAAGTCAAACTAAAACCATTGGGAAAAAACGGAAAAAGGAGAAAATAAAAATATAAATCAGTTACGAAAACCGGGGAAAAATTTTGAAAAGTACAGTGTGTGCAAAAAGAACAAAAGTAAAGTTTTTTTTTTGGAAAAACGGAAAGCACCGGTTTGGAAGAGTGCAGTTTATAAAACTATGCGTGGAGAAAAGTGGCGTGATTAGTGCAAAAAAAAAATTAAGTAACGGGTTGCCCATATTCGACGGACCCATCTGGCAACGCCATAACTTTTGACAGAGATGTCAGATCGCTTAATGACATACCGCGTTTGAAGCGTCAGTCCAAGCAGATTTTTACCATGCAACAATACACGCGACGCGAGCGCTCTGAAATAGTTGAAATTTACATTCAACAGAACAAGTCAATTGTGAAAACTCAACGTGCTTTTAAAATATTAAAAAATGTGAGAAGTGCGCCTTCTAAGAACACCATTAAGCGTTTATACGAAAAATTTTCGACTGGTGAGGCTCTTTCTAATCCGAAGAGGCCAAATAAAAGTCGACCAAGGCGATCGGCCGAAAATATCGCTGCCGTACGAGCCACTGTTGAGAGGCCCCCAAGAGCATCCTAAAAACGCCGTTCTCAGCAGTTGGGCATGGCTCGGTCCACTTTACAACGGATTATTCGCGTTGATTTGCATTTGTTCCCGTACAAAATTCAATTGACGCAAAGATTGTTGCCTGTGGACAAGCCTCGTCGATTGGAATGGGCCCATGGGTCCGTCGAACATGGGCAACCCTGTATATTATAAAAAAAAAAAAAAAAAAAAAAAAAACAATTAAAAATAACCACATGTTCATCATTATGTACACAACTGTAATAACTGTAAACAACTACCTACCGAACAGCATTTAAAAAAAAGGAAAGAAAAAAAATTTTTTTTCTCTCCTCGAAGATCACAAGAGAACAAGAAAACAGACCAAAATTTAATTAAAGAGAAACACAACTGGTGCGACCAATTAGTAGCAAACTGTAAAATAATACAACAAAACTCATAGCTACAAAACTACAAATGTGTAATGAAATAGAATAAGAAACAAATAACAATTACAAAATCAAATATGGGAAAAATAATGTAAGAAATTAAAACATATGTATAGACAACCATAATACCATCGTTATCGTTAAAAAAACGATAAAACAAAATAATAAAAATAAACAACAAAAAGAAATGTCAAAAGTAAAGCTACACTACAAAGCAAAGTGCAAAACAAAAATGATAACACGTTTAAATTGAAGAGACAACAGTTTGACGTGGAAAAAAGAAGAACATAAAAGTTAAAAACATAATACAATTAAATTATAAACAAAACTCAAGCGGAAATAAATAACGCAAAACAAAAAAAAATATACCTAAATAAAATTAAAATAAATTTTTAAAATAAATTGTACAAAAATTACAACCTTAAACAAGAGGAAAAAATTTGTAAAACAAAGAAATTAAACTCAAAAAAAAAAAAAAACAACAATAAATAAACTGAAGGAATCTAGCAAAAAGCCAATTAGGTAAAAAAAAAACCAAATCGAGGGTGGAATGCCGTGACGCTGGCGCAGCAGAATTATCATCATGTGGTTACTACTTACATTGCTGGCAGAATAAAAACAAGGAAAAAGAGAACAAAGGGGAAAATTTATGAAAAGACTTAATGGAGGAACCAGATATTTTATTTTAATAAAAATGTAAATAAACATTGGGATTATTTTTTTTTTGTTGCACATATGTACGTATATAATATGAAATTTTTAGCTTCTGTTTAAAATTTAAAATCACACAGTGCATCTAGAAATTTATTATTAGGCACGTTCTAAAAATCACTTTTTGTGAACGTGATTTGAAATCGCAAGAAAGGTGTTCTGGACAAAAAAAAAAAATTTTTTTTTCATAATTGTGATTTAAAACCGGCCAGCTAAGCGGCGGCCGATCTAAAATTACTTGCTTATTTTTTCCCACCATTTTAAACCCAGTTAAAACTTTTTGGGTTTTTTAAAACACCATTAATTGACAATTGTGATTCTAAAATCACAAGTGATTTGAAATCTTGTGATTTTTAGAACATGCTTGTATATGTGGGATTTTTTTTTCTCTCACTGTGTGTGTAATTTCGAATAATGGACAAATCATGAAAATAAATAAATGTCTACTTTAGAAGATTTCCAAATTAACAAATTGGACGAATTAATTTCAAATTTTTATAAAATTAAGAAAAGGGTATTACAAAGTCGCCCTATATCCAGGAAACAGGGAAAAATCGACGAGTATATAAATCTGTTGGTTGAAAGTTATAATAATATTTTGCTATATACAAAGCCATACATTCAAAGTCTAGCTGATCCTGTACGATCTATCGTACATAATAGAATACTACATTGTAGGGAATTGTTATTGAGATGCTTTGGTAGACTTAAATGCAGAATTAGAGTTCCATATGGTGTAAATTTATTCGAAGTTGTTCTCAATGAAATATTGACAGAGTCAGGTTCGAAAACAGAAATTTCTGAGGGAAGCGAGGATTGTGAGAATATAAAGGCAAAGGGAATAAAACATATCACTGACCAACAGGATAAGGTTTCTGGAAGTACAATTAAACTTAAGATGGCTACCATAGAGGAGAAGACTAAATTTATTTCTATGTGTTCGGGCATTATCAGGGAAAATTACAATGGAGACCCCCTTACACTTAATTCTTTTATTGACAAAATTGACTTAATTAGGGAACTGACGGCGGAGAATTTGAATACGTGCTTTATTGCTTTTATAAAGTCCAGGCTAGATGGAAAGGCTAGAGAGGTGTTACCGGATAATATTTTGAGCGTAGAACAAATTAAAGATACTCTTAGGGGCAGAATAACGCCAGACAATTCTAAAGTAGTAGCAGGTAGGATTGCGGCTTTGCACGTGAAGAATAATAACTACACTGAGTTTGCAAAGAACGTGGAAGACTTGGCAGACGCTCTTCAACGTTCATTGGTAATAGAAGGGATAACAAAGGTAAAGGCACAAGAGATGGCTATTGAACAAACCGTGAAACTTTGCAGGGATAATGCTAAGTCGCAAATGGTAAAAGCAATTTTGGCATCAACGGTTTTTAGCGATCCTAAGGATGTGGTTGCGAAACTTATTGTTGAAGAATCTTCAGCTGAAACGGAACGACAGGTATTGACAATGCGTGACAACAGATCTCATCGCGGAAATGGCAGGAGTAATTTTAACAGGTTTAATAACAATAACTCTTATGGAAACAATTCTCTTGGTAACCAAAACCGTACAAACAGTCGGAACATGAATTATCGTGGTAACAATAATTTTCGGGGACGTGGTTACAACAATCGCTTTGTGAATAACAGCAACTACGGTCAGGGATCAAATAACAATTCTCAGAGTAGACGGGATTATCATGCTGTAAGGACTTTAAACGCAGAAGTCCCTCAACAGGAAGTGTTGGGGGAAGAAGACCAAATTTAGGAAGGGAAAATATTTTTAAATCCGTATATAGCTTTAATTTGAACTTCTCAGACTTTATAAATCTAAATTGTACAGCATCATATAGAACTAATTCGTTTTTGGTAGATACACAGGCTGATATCTCGATCTTGAAGGTTTCATGTTTGAAGGATCATTGGGAAATAGATGAACTGAACAATGTTAACATTGTGGGTATAACGACTAATACCACAAAGTCGTTAGGTACAGTCAACGCAAAGTTGTCAGTTTCCAATTATCTAGTACCACAAATTTTTCATATCGTTTCAAATGATTTCAATATCCCATCTGACGGTATACTAGGAAAAGACTTTTTGAAAGCAAATAGGTGCAAGATTGACTATAACTCAATGACCGTTTCTTTTTTTGTAAATGGTTGTGGAATAAGCATTCCCATTTCTCACGGACTAACTAACAACTCATTTGTCCTTCCACCCAGATGCGAAGTATTTAGGCAACTTTATATAGAATGTCCAAAGGAGCCGGTTTTCATAGACTCTCAGGAAATTATTGAAGGAGTTTTTATCGGCAAATGTATTGTGAATTCTGGGACACCAATTTTAAGAATCTTAAACACAACTAATGAGATTAAATTTGTTCACATCTATGATGTCAAAACGGAAAAACTTTCTAACTTTCATATTTATTCGTTCAACAAGGCCAACCTTTGTAGTGAACGCGTGCAGAATCTGAGGCAGGGTTTGAATGATAAAATGCCTAATTACATTAAAGAGGATTTAATGACTTTGTGCGAAGACTACTCGGAAATTTTTACTTTGGAAAATGGCAAAATGACGACTAACAATTTTTATGAGCAGAAATTAAGGCTTAAAGATAAAGAACCAGTTTATATAAAAAATTATCGTCTTCCATACACACAACGAAATGAAATTGGCAAGCAGGTTCAGAAACTGCTTGATAATAATTTAATAGAACCAAGCACTTCAAACTACAACTGTCCTCTAATTTTAGTACCAAAGAAAAGCCCAAACAACGGAAAAACATATCGTATGTGTGTAGATTTCAGAGCTATCAACAAAAAATTGATTGCCGATAAATTTCCACTGCCAAGGATGGACGACATACTTGATAATTTGGGTCGTGCTAAACACTTTTCTATTATTGATTTGTATTCTGGATTTCACCAAATTCCACTTCACGAAAAATCAAGGGACTTAACGTCTTTTAGCACAGACCAAGGAGCATTCCGATGGAAAGTGCTACCTTTCGGACTAAATGTGGCCCCAAATTCATTCTCACGTATGATGGCAATAGCATTCTCTGGTTTAGAACCAAACCGAGCTTTTCTATATATATAGACGATATAATCGTTATTGGTTGCAGCAAGCAACACCACTTAAAAAATTTAAGGAACGTGTTTGACATATTAAGGAAATTTAATTTGAAAATTAACCCTAATAAATGCAATTTTTTTAGACCGGAAGTTACATTTCTGGGCCACTGATGCACATCAAACGGACTGCTACCAGATAATTCAAAAATTTCAGCTATTGAAAAGTACCCGGTACCCACGGATAAAGACGCAGTTAAACGTTTTGTTGCATTCGCAAATTATTATAGGCGTTTTATACCGAACTTCGCTTCTATAGCAGCCCCATTAAATCACATTACACGCAAAAGAATAAACTTTGTGTGGGATGCAAAATGCAAACAGTCCTTTCAAAAATTTAAGGTGAACTAGTTTCTCCAAAAATACTTCAATACCCAGACTTCACCAAGCAATTTATTATAACAGTCGATGCCTCAAAATCCGGTTGTGGTGCAATACTTAGTCAGAACTTTGATAATAATGATCTTCCAATATATTACGCGTCTAAATCTTTTACTAACGCAGAACAGAAAAAACCAACCATTGAGCAAGAACTTATTGCAATATTTTTCGCTATAAATCAGTTTCGACCATACGTTTATGGAACCGAATTTATTGTCAGAACTGACCATCGGCCATTAGTCTACTTATTTAATATGAAAGACCCATCCTCTAAACTGATAAATATACGACTCAAGCTCTCAGAATATAATTTTGTAATTGAACACATAAAAGGGAAAAATAACGTTGGTGCCGATGCACTATCTCGTATCTCAATTGACGAATTGAAGAACGAGATGAATTCTGAAACAATTTTAGCCATGACAACCCGCGCAATGTCTAGGCAAGGTAAAACCATTGAAAAGCCAGTACAAAGTTATGCATCTGATGCATTGAAAGTATATGATAAATTACCACATGAATTTAACAAGAAAATCGCGAAAATAAAGGCAGAGATAATTTACAGAAACGAAAAGATAGCAAATATTAAATTGAAAATGTACAACAAATTTAAATTGATCACAAATATTAATATTGTAATATTGAACTTAGATGCAATGCTTTTGAGGCTACAAAGGGAGGCCAACAATAATAATATTTACGCAGCAGTGTGGTCAAAAAACGATCAATTCTTCTCAATCCACACTATCCAAGATTTAAAAAACCATGGTAACAAGATTTTAAAATCACTTGAAATTATATTAGTTGATCCAATAGAAAAGGTAATTGGGGATGCAAAGAAAACTGAACTTTTGGAGACTTATCACAACGATCCAATTATAGGGGGACATTGTGGCCGAAAAAGGCTGTATGCGAAGTTAAGAACAAGGTATTATTGGAAAAACATGACCAGGGACATCGCTGCATTTGTTAGGAACTGCAGAAGTTGTAATCTGAATAAAGTTAGAATAGGCAGAGTTCAGAAATATTCATACATGAATTCTAAAATTCCAACATTCATGATAAATTGCCATGAATAATGCTTGCAAAATTTTTTGTTTTATTCTCACACTGTAAAATGAATAGCTAAGAATTTTTTTTATTTTTAAGCACATGAATAGTTTTGTTTTTTATTTTCCAGTTTGTACATATGCACGTATGTGAATAAAGAAAAGTGCAAAATTGTAAAAACTAAAATATGAGAGGCTAATCGTTGCTGTCATTTATGTTTATAATAACAAGAGTTCCTCTCTGTTGTGTTTTGCTTTATTCGTGTTTAAAAACACAAAATATCGCTTGCTTCATTTGTTCTTGTTTAATAGTATTTGTAGCCTTGATTTGTACATGATAAAAATGTTTTTTTAAGCGTCGTTTATTCGTGGTTTTTTCATACATTAAGAAAATAAAAACACTTGCAACTTTATTTTGAACAATTGTAAATATAACAACAGTACAAATTTTCAATGAATTACTTAATTAAAAAGTGTTGTGGTATGTTTTTTTAAAACTTTAATAAAAAAAATATAAAATAAATCATACCTATTTTTTGTTTTTTTTATGAGCAGTATTTTCACTTAAAAAATTTTTTTTCTCTAAATTTGCACTTCAAAAAAATGACATAAAAAAAACTAATCGTACCACTAATTGTTGAAAATTTGTTTTTTTTTATGTATGAATAGTAAAATTCAAACATTTATAATAAATAATTTGTCTTATCTCATGTTTTTTGTAGAAACAACACAAGAATGATATACATAAACACAGATTACGCATTGCGCATGTTTTTTATTATTTACAAAATTTAACTGTTTAATATTAAATCACATCAGCACATTATACACATGTTTGTTTACTTGTGTTTCTACATTTCATTTTTAAAAGCTGAATGAGCTATTTTGGTGTCTTTGTATCATGGAAACAAAAAACAATACAAATATAAGAACAAATAAAGCAAGAGATTTTTTGTGTTTTTAAACACGAATAAAGCAAAACACAACAGAGATTATGATGTGAATAGCAAGTGTATATTTGGAAGTATGTATAAGAATGCAAGATGAGCAAAAGAAGTTAAAAAAAAAAATTCTCTCATGTACAAATGTAAGAAAAAATAAATCTCTATTATTATCTCATGTGTTTTGTAGAAACGAAAAATAATGAAAATACTTTTATACAAGAACGAATAAAGCAAAATTTTTTTTGTGTTTTTAAGCACGAATAAAACAGCACACAACAGTGTATAAAATTTTTTATTCCTACCCATGAGTGAATAGTGAGTGAATATTTGGAACTCTGAGAATAGGTAATAAGGAAAAACTGACATTGACTCCAATACCCAATAGACCATTTGATATAGTAGTATTAAATACAATAGGTCCTTTGCCAATTTCGAAATACGAAAACAAATATGCACTGACTTTGATTTGTGACTTCACGAAATATCTGGTTGCGATACCGATACCAGATAAAAGTGCGGGAGTAGTCGCTCAGGCAATATTCAAAAATTTTGTTTTAATCTATGGGAGAATGAAATCCATCAAAACAGACCTCGGTACTGAATTCAAAAATGAAATATTTACCTAACTATGTAAACTTTTGAAGGTTGACATAAACTTTTCAACAGCCTATCATCATCAAACGGTAGGAACGGTGAACCGTAATCATCGTGTTTTCAATGAATACATTAGGGCATATATTAGCGAGAATACCACGGACTGGGACACGTACTTAAGGTATTTCTCGTTCTTTCATAACACAACTACGAGTTCAGTCTTCGATAATAAATACACACCATATGAATTAGTTTTTGGTAAAAATGCGAACTTGCCAAATGACTTAAATCTCGAGCAAATTGATCCTTTGTATAATGTGGAAAACTATAGCAAAGAAGCTAAATATCGTTTGCAAAAATCTCACATAATTATAAGAAAACATTTAGAAAAGCAGAAAATTAGAAATAGAGAACTATATGATAAATCAGCAAGACCAAGTACCTTTAGACTTAATGATAAAGTTTTCCTAAAAAAGGAACCTTATGAGAAACTTAAGAATATATATGAAGGTCCATATATAATAACAAAACTCCAAGGAGTGAATGTAACCATTTATGATGAACAGTCAATGAAAAGTAAAACCGTACATAAAGATAGAATAAGAATAGCTTAAGTAAATAATATGTGTCTAAAATTTAAAAAAAAAAAAAAAAAAAATATAAATAAAAAAAAAAAATACATAAAAAAAAACACAAAAAAAAAAATTTAAAATTACACAGCTTGATCACCTGGCTTAATTTCACATTTTTTTTCCTCAGAAGGGAGGTGTGGTGCAAACACATCCCCCATTATCTCATTAATAACACTAACAATAATATGAATTATATAACTAGCCTACTTACTCTTATCATAATAACTACTCTTACTCATTACATTTACTTTTTATTAAACTACTTATGCACCTACATTTAAGTGATGAACTGGTATATATTTTTAGACTTAAGTACTTGCTAGAATAAAGAATGAGCAGGGAGTCTGCATCAAACCATGAAACCAGAAATTTGATTATTTCGCGACAACATCCACCACAATATAGTATAGAGTATAAAGTATATAGTATATAGTACATAGTATATGGTATATAGTATATAGTATATAGTATATAGTATATAGTATATAGTATATAGTATATAGTATATAGTATATAGTATATAGTATATAGTATATAGTATATAGTATATAGTATATAGTATATAGTATATAGTATATAGTATATAGTATATAGTATATAGTATATAGTATATAGTATATAGTATATAGTATATAGTATATAGTATATAGTATATAGTATATAGTATATAGTATATAGTATATAGTATATAGTATATAGTATATAGTATATAGTATATAGTATATAGTATATAGTATATAGTATATAGTATATAGTATATAGTATATAGTATATAGTATATAGTATATAGTATATAGTATATAGTATATAGTATATAGTATATAGTATATAGTATATAGTATATAGTATATAGTATATAGTATATAGTATATAGTATATAGTATATAGTATATAGTATATAGTATATAGTATATAGTATATAGTATATAGTATATAGTATATAGTATATAGTATATAGTATATAGTATATAGTATATAGTATATAGTATATAGTATATAGTATATAGTATATAGTATATAGTATATAGTATATAGTATATAGTATATAGTATATAGTATATAGTATATAGTATATAGTATATAGTATATAGTATATAGTATATAGTATATAGTATATAGTATATAGTATATAGTATATAGTATATAGTATATAGTATATAGTATATAGTATATAGTATATAGTATATAGTATATAGTATATAGTATATAGTATATAGTATATAGTATATAGTATATAGTATATAGTATATAGTATATAGTATATAGTATATAGTATATAGTATATAGTATATAGTATATAGTATATAGTATATAGTATATAGTATATAGTATATAGTATATAGTATATAGTATATAGTATATAGTATATAGTATATAGTATATAGTATATAGTATATAGTATATAGTATATAGTATATAGTATATAGTATATAGTATATAGTATATAGTATATAGTATATAGTATATAGTATATAGTATATAGTATATAGTATATAGTATATAGTATATAGTATATAGTATATAGTATATAGTATATAGTATATAGTATATAGTATATAGTATATAGTATATAGTATATAGTATATAGTATATAGTATATAGTATATAGTATATAGTATATAGTATATAGTATATAGTATATAGTATATAGTATATAGTATATAGTATATAGTATATAGTATATAGTATATAGTATATAGTATATAGTATATAGTATATAGTATATAGTATATAGTATATAGTATATAGTATATAGTATATAGTATATAGTATATAATATATAGTATATAGTATATAGTATATAGTATATAGAATATAGTATATAGTATATAGTATATAGTATATAGTATATAGCATATAGTATATAGTATATAGTATATAGTATATAGTATATAGTATATAGTATATAGTATATAGTATATAGTATATATTACCGATCTGGCAACTCTAAATTCAGTTTGTTAAAAATACAACCCTGTGTGGAGAGTTAATCCCATCGGTTCTGGTAACACTGACTGTCATATAGAGAACAGCTGTACGAAAGAAAACAATAAAAGAGAATAAGACTACTACGCGTGGATGCGTAAGAGAAGAAAAAAAATTATGAATGGCGGTAAAATACAATGGTAAGTACGTATTATTAAAAATAATTAATTTAAATGCAAAAATACCTACTAATAATAACCTGTACTAACTATCTACCAAATAACACAAATTCTCATTGTTTTTATTTTCAGATTATGGGACGGATGTGCCTAAACACGCCGGATTAAGGTAAGTACATTGTACCAATTAAATATACGCAGCAATGCCTACACCATATGTCTTCCACTTATCTAGGTTGATAAATGCCGAAGCGGGCATTTCCCTTTTGGATCTCCGGGGACACCGATGGTAAGTAGTGTTTTAAAATATAAATACCGAATCTGTTAAACAAAAGAACTTCTCCTTTCAGAAAATCTAGGCCCCCTATTTGGAGTTACTCCCAAGCGGCACGGACGGACAAAATCAGGTTAGTTACCATAATTTAATAAGTGAAGTGTCTGATGAACATAGCTTCCATCAGAAAAATTTACAGTGTAGAACAAAATTGTTCATTGTGCTATAAAATTATTAACTTAAACTTTACTAGTTTAACCCAAATGTTTTCTCACGTTCTTTTTTTCCAAGAATAAAAAAAACACATAAAACACAATGTTCAAATTACAGTGTTGATGAAAAAAAGCTATGTCAGACAAAACAAAATATACTTGTGCCCAGCAAATTAATTATTTCTAAATCAACAAAAATGAAAATGCTAAAACGATTTTTCCTTTTGTTTACCTTCAGATAAGCCGAAGAAGGAGGACTAGTAGGTTTCGATGAGCCCTTGAAGGATGAGCCTTTCCGGGATTTTGCGATTCGACCAAGGTAAGCCAACCACTAATTTTAATCGGTTTTTTTAAAATAAACAACCTCCGTGGGTGTTACAAAAACAAACCTTATTGGAATCGGATTTGAAACAGACCAAAAAAAGAATACATTGGTGTCATGAAATCCAATGTTATGGGTTTTTTTTTGTTCGCACTGAAATTAATGTCGGTTTTAGGTGACCTAGAAACAAATATTATCCGGTTTTTATTGAAAATAAACCAAGTAGCTTGCAGCTCTTGTTTTTATTGGAAATATATAAAATTGGTTTAAGTTTAAATTTTCATGTTATTTTTTCAACAGCTAGTTTTTCCTTTGCATATATGGACCCAGCAAAAACTTAACTTACAATGCTACTTTTAATGACTTCCTGAATTCCTTACTATGTAGCTTCATTCGCCACTTTTTGCATTATTAGGTTTATATAAAATAATAACTTTTTATTATATCTTAAACAAGTCATTATTATACATTACAAAAAAATACTTTAGTATAGTGACTTAAATAAGTTATTTTTATACGATTTTAAATAATTTTTTAAATCAATTTGCAATATTTTATATTAATATTTGTTAGATAGCCGGTAATATTATAAAATTTTAAAAATTATTCCTATGGAAAATACATGGAAAATCCAAAAATCAATCAAATATATGTAAACATTTACATAAATATGTTCCAAAATTACCAACACAATATATTAGTGTTATAAGAATTCTAGTACTGATATCAATCCAATGTTAACGATGCTTTTTTTTGAAGAACATAATCAGGCCTGTCACAAAAATCGTTCGGAATGGTTTTGAATCCGTGTTTTAATTTCGATTGATTTCCGTAATTCCTACAAATTTTAATTTTGTTATTTTTAAGTTAAATGTGGCAATATTGTGCATGCCAAAACAAAAACTTTTTTCGATCGAAAAATTAAAAGTGATTTCATTCTGAGAAAATTTATCGGTTTTCTCTTTCTGAAGAAGTTTTCTCGGAATAAAAAAAACTTTCGATTAAAATTGATTTAATACACACATTGTTATTACAGTGTTAGAACTATAAATGATTTTGTGCAGCAAAAGCACTCTTTATTAGTTATTTCCTTGTATATCGAAAAATTTATTATTCTGTACACTTTTTCAACATAATTCGATAAGATTTCAGAGCAATTTTAATTAGTGTATTTTAACCATGAAAGTTAATTTGAAAGTACTTATTTCTTGTCTCTTTTGGTAACTACATACTTTTAAACAACTTTTAAGTATAAAATAAAGGTATTATTTTAAAGGTTGTAATTGGCCAAATTATAAAGGATTACTTTTGGGACATCGCGAACAAAAATAAGTACTTTTTCTAGTAGAAAAATAAGTAATATTTTCCTCACATTCTCATTATTTTTCTGCTTATTTTGTAAGCTAAGTTTTTGCTGGGGAAGTAACTGAAATTGGTAAAATGGCAATTTTTGTATGTCTCTGACCGTCTTCTGCAGCGGGCTGCTGCAACCCCGCAAAAGTGTTCTCACTTTTTCTGCATACAGAAAATTCAAAACAACATTTATCTATTTCATTTACTTATAAACAAAAAATTTTTTTTTGCATTTTTAATAAGTTAGCTTTGTGTTTTTCCAAAACAATAAGATTACCCAAATGTAAACAACAAATGCAAATAGTACAACTAATGCATTTATTTCATATATTTAGTGTGTTATCATTCTTATTTTCTTTACTATACTTTTCTTTTATTAAAAACACAAGTTTCAACAATATTTTAGCGCAAAAACCATAATTAAAAAAAATCAAACAAAAATTGCATTTAAAACTTTAACCCCATGAGTCAAAGCATGAAACAGCTGAATCGAATATCGGTTTTATTTATATTCGAAAATAACAAAACCGACTTGTATTTATGACCCCAAATGAAACCAATAGTATTGTTTTGAAAAACCGACAATTAACCAAACCCGACTTGGATTCTATTGTTTTCTTTTTTTTCCCCATATTTGTTAAGTCCGAACACACCTCAAGCCCATTTTAAATGAATGACCAGGAATGTGCTGAACCGAACAAAAAGAAAACCAGCAAGGCTAGGCAGAAAAACAGGGACTAAAACCACCATTGATACTAAGGCTTATATCTTTTGTGTGAAGCACCACCAGTTATTTCTTCCGAAATAGAAATTCATGGGGTTTAACGTATAAACCCAGCTGTTCACTGTAAATTATTTGCTTCCCAAAAATTGACTTAAAATAAATTATTCATAATTTGAAACTGCTCTTCAACCATTAAAGCATTTACACTCATTCGATGCTTTACATAAAATTTAAATCAGTTTCAAATAATCTCCAATAAGGCTTTCCAAATTTAATTCCTTCAGCCGCCTTCACTACTATTTCACTTTTACTTTACTCAAATTAATATTACACGAATATATTCAAATCAACAGCTAAGCACACAATTCTGCTCAAAACAAATTAAGGTTAACGGATACAAGTAAAATACATTTGTTAAAACTTGTGTCATAAAATAAGTCCAGATTTTGGATGAAATGAATTCAAAATTTAACTTAAAGTGCCTAAACATTTCAGAATAAAATTGATTTGAATATATTCAGCTTAGGACATTCAAATAAAAAAAATATATAACACATTTCGAAAATCCAACTACCCTTATACCCCTAATAAAAAAAATAATTCCACTAAACTTTTCTAAAGGGAATATTACTTCACATACTTAATGAATTCCATACCTTTCCCCTTAGAAAAATTTATTGGAAAATAATAAAACAAAAACTAATTCTATCCCAATTCATTTCAGATAATTCGCGAGTATTCAACCCGATTACTTCCCCACCTACGGTAAGTCTTAAATACTAAGATTATTTTAATATTAGACTAGCCTAAGCGTAGCGTATTTTTGCCCAAAATCCCCTTAAGACAAAGTAAAACTATGAAACCCAATGGCACTTTGTCTTTTTCTTTTCCTCTTTTTTCCTTTTTTTCTTTTTTGCTTGTTTGTTCTGTTACTGGCTACAAGGTGAACAACGACACTGTGAAATAAGTTGATTAATTAAAACTAAAAATTCAAACCAGATTGCTCTATACAGTATATATTTTCTCCATCAATAGAAACTGCATCCCACAATGACCAGTCGATGTTATTTCTTATAATATTGATTGAATAATCAATTTTATTTTGTCTCAACTCGCTGTAAGAACGGACTCAGACGCTGTAAGAACGGACTCAGAAAAATGTTATCGCTCTAGGTGCCTAAGAGTACTTAGCTCTTAATAGCATAGTTCTCCAGAGTGATCACAGTGCTGCACTATTGGAGCGATGACGGTTACCAGCTAACCAACTAAGAAACGTGAGCTTAAGTTGAGCTTAAAAATTAATTATTCATTGTGGGTAGTCAAATTCGTTGATAGCGACAATTATATACCACCTAGCGCCTATCTGGGAATAGTAAACTGTCAATAACTAACTTACTTATTTCACAGCGCCTATGCAGCCAATAACTAGAAAAATATTAAAGCAAGAGCATCCGTGAAAAATTTAACGTTATGCCCCTTTTTCCCCAAAACTTTGCTTCCGTATTCATAAAAATATTCTTAATTAGACAACGGCTTATAATACAAATTTCGCCTGAAAATTTCCCTTAACACACGCTTGTCCAATTTTACAATCTTTTAGGCATACGAGGGTTAGTTTACAGCTTTTAAGTGATATGTGTTTATACTCAAAACTAAATTCTAAATCTAATAAGAGTTTACCAACCAAACTTTACGAAAGATTTTACGCAATAAACAATTACCAAATTTAAAAATTGTTCAAAATCGGGTGTTTATTTATTTGTAATCAAGTTATCTGCCCGTCTTTTTACTAACGCGGTGGAAAACTTTAGGACTAGAACCACCAAGGAATTAATGCTATGGCTTTAAGTCCTTGGCGTGAAAAACCCCTAAAGTTTTCCCCTGAAGATTTTCGACCTCATATAAGCTATTACCCACGGGCCGTACGATTCGACACTTCAAATATTTCCGGGCGAGTTTTGCGTTGAAGCTATTTTTGAAATCGCTTTGCTGAAAATTGCGGCGGTATACTTCCTGCCATGGGATAAACTTTACTTGCCGAGAACGAGTGTTATACGATTTTTCACCGCGTAGGTAGGCCTTATGAAGATTCTCTCGAATCTTACTAGCTATTAAAAATTTTACCACATTCTTGGTGCTTGCTTTTGCCATTGCTTTCAACAGCACAAATTTTGTTAAATGGTCAAGAACGATAAATATATAGCAGTTGCCATTTTTCGAGCGCGGATATGGACCCAAAAAGTCCACATAAATCCGTTGAAATGGACGTGAAGTGTTTTCCCAATACCTCCATGTGCCGACTGTGGTGGGTTGTGGCATTTAGCGATGATATCGCTTGTCAATTCTAGCGGCACCCATAGTTTCCAGGCCAAGTCTTCATTAATCTGTATGCCGTCATATGGCCTCACTCGCTTGTACACAAAACTGTCTACGACTTTAACGTCTGGCAGGCGATCCGCATTCCCCTCAACCTTTCGAATTAACTCCAGGTAATCATTCGATTTAAACGCTTCCTCATCAAAATTTGTTAACTGATTCATTTCAGAGGCAATCTCATCCATGTTATAACGAGACAACGTGTCTGGAACGATATTTTTGGAGCCGGATCTGTGCTCTATGGTGAACACAAACGACTGCAGGTGTAGGCTCCATCGAGCTTATGAGACATGAGCCATTTTAAACTGCTATGATCCGTTATCACCGAGAATGGTATCAGCTCAATATAAGGCCGAAATTTTATAATGGCCAGGACCACGGATAAACACTCTCTCTCCGTAACGGAATAATTCCTCTGGGCTTGCGTTAATTTATGCGAGAAAAATGCAATTGGATGCTCGCCCTCAGCTTCATCTTTCTGAAACACTACGGCCCCTACGCCCACATCGGAGGCATCACATTGCACGTAAAAATGCTTCGAAAAATCAGGGTGTGTAAGTACTGGACTCGTGGTGAGAGCCGTTTTTAAACGATCAAAAGCGACCTTCGCCTCTTCCGTAAAGCTAAACGATTTGCTCTTTTTAAGAGTATTAAATATGGGTGTAGCAAATGGCATAATCTGGAATGAAGCGCCTGTACCAACCGGTGGCTCCCATGAAGCTCCTAACCTGTCCGACGGTTTTCGGGTAAGTGTAGTTCAAAATTGTCCGAACTTTTTCTGGGTCAGGTTTCAACTTCCCCCCTCCTACTATGTACCATAGATAACGAAGCTCCCTAAAGCAAAACTTGGATTTTGCGACGTTGATGGTAAAACCCGCCTGTTCCAAACAATCCGACACCCGTTCTAACAACTCCAGATGAGTTTTAAAGTCTGGCGAGACAACCAAAAGATCATCCAGATAGACAAAAACTCTATCACGAAGCGCCGCTGGGATCACTTTATCCATTAAACGGCACAGCCTTTGAGCTGCATTACACAACCCAAACGGCATAACCGTAAAATGGTAAAGTGGTCGCCCCGGTACCGTGAATGCAGTTTTCTCCCTACTGGAGGCATCTAATGGTATCTGCCAGAACGCATCTTTGATATAAAATAAGTATCCCCCAACCGGCTGAGCAGACCCTCAATGTGCGGCAGAGGATAGGCGTCCTCGACCGTGAGGGCATTTAGCTTGCGAGCGTCCAAACACAAACGATTCTGCATACATCAACTTCTGCACAGCTGGTGAGACCGGATAGTGTCTGTCCTTCACCGGAGTTGCATCACGGGTATCAATTATATGGACTTCCAGACGGGTTTGTCCCAGGCCTTTCCTGGTATAGCAAGGAAACTTAGCTACAACCCTATCCAACCTTGCCCGCTGGTCCTGTGTCAAGACATGCGTCCTGACCTGCTCTGCCCCGTTTTCTTCCTCCGGACACAAACTCACGCCATTCGTAGTTAAGCTACAAATAGCCGGAAACATCCGAAACGTTTTCATGAAATCTACGCCCAAAAATAATTCCCTGTTCAAAGACGGCACTAGGTAAAAAGTAACTTCCTCCGACATACCCTTAAAACAAATGTTCGCCTTTACGCGCCCTACAATTTTATGCGGGCTGCCATCAGCCGTTTTAATAAAAGAAAAGAATTCGAACACCTGCAGTTTAGCCCTCTCTACCAGTTCTAAACAATTCTTACCCAGACATGTGACAGTAGCCCCACTATCTAATAACCCTTCAATATCTACGTCGTTTATCCTAATTCTAAGATACACCCTAGAGTCATTCCCCTCATACAATGATGCAGCCATAATCTCCCTTCTAACCCTTCGCCTTTTCCTATATCTTTCCCTAGCATTCCTAATACGGTCAGACACCCCACCAAAAATCCTAGCCTTCGCTGCTACATATTCTTTCACCCTCTGATGCAGGGGTTTAATAACGCCAACTGCTGGCTGTACCACCATCGGTTTTTCTCTTTCGGCCTTAAGAATTTTTATGGGTGTTTCCGGTGAGGTAGTACTAACAATTTTGTTTGCTGGGTTTACGTCTGCGTTGACCGAGTCTCCCCAGTTTGAGGCTGGGCCAACCGCTGGTTTCCCTGACACCTCGGGCACTTAGGTGTAACCACGTTATCGCGTCCACACCTAAAACAGAAAATTCTTCGATTTGGCGAAGGGCAGTCCATGAAACTATGACCTCCTTGTTTACAATTCCAGCAAGTATAATTAGCGCTGGATATGGCCTCGACTTCCAAACTGGTATCCGGATACACTCCCTCTTCTAAGGCAACTTCGTGAACCCTAGGTGCTGGAAATGGGCGCGGTGCATACTGCTGTCTTTGGCTGGACAGCAGATTCTCAACCCTCTTAGCTTGCTGACAAAATTCATTCAAGCTACCCACTCGAACCGAAAAGAGCAAATGCGACAGAGATGGCTTTAAATTTGCTTTCATTATTTCCACTAAATCCATTTCAGGATAGGGTGACCTTTGTTGATTTCGAAGCTTCAACACTGCGTTGAAAAAATCTTCAAATGATTCCTGAGGCATTTGACGGCGGTCCATTATTCTCTTTTGGATTTGAAATTCATTTTCATAGCGCCTATACTGCGTCAAGAATACTCTTTCCAGATCGTCCCAATTCTGAATTGGTGTCAATTTACGCACATTCCAATACCAATCAAGAGCAGGCCCCTCTAGCAAGAGATGAAAACTGCGTAAAATTTCATTAAATGAGCATATGTAGTCCTGGCGCAGAACATCTACCCTAAAAATAAAATCTTCAGCGCTCATGGACTTCATGGTACCATCAAATTTTATGCCCCATTTAGATAAATCAATTTTGCTATTGTTACCATTTGCTGCTGGTCCGGGAAGGTTTGCGGCTCTGCCGGCGTGGAAATCCTCCCGAACGGTTCTAGCCGTGATACTACTATAATCTGGTGAAACAATCGTACTATTAGATAGGTGTGACCCGTTAGAGAAGCTTGTACGGTCCTGAGCCAACGTCATGAATATCTGTACTACTGGAGCCATCGGGGACATGGTAGTGGTAACACTAGCTGGAATCTTTGGAACGGCCCCCGCTGGAATTGAGGTAGATGTCATGGTGTCTGACATGGTTCGTGGCACATTTTCCATGCTTGGAACGCTATTTACCTCTACGCCCTCAGAAATAAGTTGACTTCTTACCGATCTAGTTAAAACCATTCCACTCCAAAAACCAAAGTAACTACTCGCCTACACTGGCGCCCCCCAAACTCTTTAAAAAGGTAAATATTAAACAAGTTGCTAACAACCAGCCAAACTTCCCAATTATAATTTTCCAAATTAGGGTAAAAATCAAAACAAAACTCGTAAAGTGTCTATATATATATATATATATATATATATATATATATATATATACAAAGTAATAAAAATAAGAATAAATAAAAGTATAAAAAAAGTTATGGAAAATAGCCTACTAAAACCCAATAAAAAAAAATCAGAATTGTAATATGAAAAAGACCAAAAAAAATATATATATAAACGAAAATCAATACAATTCGGTTTACATCTCATATGACTTACTTTCTAACTGCTGTATTCATAAAAAAAATAACATAGATTTCAAACGTATTTTAAAACAAAATTTCCATACAAATTTTCCTTAAAATAGATTTCATATCCAATTTAGTTCCTTATGAATACGGCAGTAAATATCTGTAAAAAAAAACAAAAAATATCAAACTAATTGTCTTCCGTACATTTTCAGGGATTTCGCAAGTATCCGAAGCGGATGTAGTAACCATAAACCGCTAGTCCCCACAACATCAAGGAAAAGGTGTGGTGCAACTGGATCTGCAGACCCGAAGATCATGAGTAACCCAGGACAAACTAACCCCCTATGGTGAGTATTTTCCAGCTAACGCTTTCCCTATATATTCAAGACTAGGGTTGCTCTATTGAAACTAAGCAAATGTAGTGAAGATTGAATTAGAAAACAGTCTGTAGCAAAAAAAAATTAACACCATTTCCCGTAATATAATCCGACTCAGACTGTGTATCTAAACTAACCAACTCTTCTGGAATCCTGTCTACCCTAAACGCCGCAGCGCGATAGAGCTTCCACTTACCCCCTCGGGACATGCAATTTAACGAAGACTGGAAACCTATGGCTATGGAACTAGACACTATTTCTTAACAAAAAAATACTTCATATGGCTTCTCCCCACTATCCCACCGCTAACGAACTAATTCTTCAACGCGTCGAGGACTCTTGTATACTCTGACGGGATCTACGCTAGCGATGGCATAGTGAAATCTGCCAATACTTATAAATCAAAATAAACTAGTGAGACGATTCACCTCGGGCCCCACGTTGGGCGCCATTTTGTTGTGATCGTTGTGGTCGCGGTTTTAAAAAAAAGAATATAATAATAAAAATTCTGTGGTGCGTTTTTCGGGTGGCCAGGTTGTTGGCTGTGCTGGCATGCTGGCGTTTAACCCGGCTCGGGCTCGCCGTCTTGGGGTGGAGTTCTTGCCAACCAACCAGCCTCGGTACCACTGAACAACAAACAAAAATCATGCCAGCCTTTTAGAGGATGAACAACTATAAAAATAAAGGAACCCGAAGTGAACCGGTGAGTAACAAACAAAAATTACAGTCAAAGCTCCAGATACTTACATTAACCTTCTCTCATTTCCACAGATATGTTGATTGGTGGATGTTTTACCAATCATGGCTGCCCTCCCTATTGGAATCCCTCCCGATTCCACCATGAAAACTCAACGCCCAGATCCTAGAGTTTTCCCTAACCATACCTACTTTTAATCTTTAACCACCTCCTATTGTATAATTTTTAAATTCAATTAGCCACTCATGTTTCTTTTACAATAAAAAAAAATTTTAGTTTTTCAATTTTAAATTCATATTTCACTAGTTTTATTACTCAAAACAATTCAAAAATATTTAACAATTCGCAAAAGAAAATGGCTGAAAACTGCTATTGTAAATAAACCTCTTAATTAAACAAAATTCAATTTAATCTAAATGTTTCAATTGGAAATTATTGGAAAATATAATTCGTAAGATTTACAGAATAAAAAAAAAAGAACAATTTAAATATATTTACATTAAAAGTTTAATTTACAATTTAATGGCATTTGCCCAATTATTTTTCTTCTTCCCCAGATCTTTCCAATTTCGGTTGCCTCTTTTTCTTTATCGCTCCTCTAACTGTGCCCCTGGTGCTTGGCGGTATTCGTCGTCCGTCAAAGGTCCGAAGTTCGGGTAGTCAAATTGACGAATAAATAAAATACAACTATATATATTTCTCCTTTAAGTCGCTAAAAATCTTTGGTTAAGGTAAACACCGTATCCTTGGGCAAACTTCCCTGATCGAAAAACAATACCTAGGTTGAGCTCAGCCTAACAACGCGCACCTTTCGACGAACTTACAAAAGGGAATGAAATATGTACGGATTTGTGTTTTCCCTAACAAATTTTATCAACGCGAAATTCAACGGTAAGGACTAATATATATATATAAATAAGTATGTGACAATAAACTTACAATTTTTTTTTATAATTTCTCCTTTGTACACAGGTCCGTTGTCGTAAGTCTTTCCGGTCCTAGGTCAAGGTATACTTGTCCCCAGTGGTGGAGTGAAATGATGAGATCCCTCGTTGGTCGTGGCGGCGATGGAGTGGCTTATTAATTTAAAATTAGGTATTCTTTTACTTGTGAATTTTGTTCTCAAAGTTAGCAAATACTTGGCTTATTAAATTACGCTGTTTTTATGCACTTGTTTTAAATTTAACTCAATGTTTTTATCGGGTTTACTACTTCTTAAAATTTAGGGTTTATTCCCCCTTTATATTACAAAAACATAACCCGGATTTAAGTTTGTTTAAGCACTTTATAATTCGCTTAAAAGCAGTTCTTGTATTAATAAAGTATTTACCAAATAAACGTTTGTATATTACTTTTCAATAAATTGTAAAAATTTTCACATCACCAAAACAGTTTTTATTTAGCTATTTCTTTAACACTTGTAATATTTGTAAATTTTGCGAAGCCACTAGCCACGACTTACCTCAAATCAGTTTTCAAAATCAAAAGGAACGACATTTTCTCATTTTTATGCCAAGAAGCCTCGGGACGCTTTCCCACCATTTCCCTACAAATCTTTTCAGCCATTGAAAACATAAACATTCAACTCCCTCCCTATATTTTGTTTTTTTTTTGTTTCTTCATCTTTAATTTATATTTGGTTTTTATCCAACAACAATACTAATTATTGTTAACATCTAAGGCACGAGCTATGTTTACATTTGTCCTTGAAGTTGTGCAGAAAAAGGTCAACAAAGAAAAAAGAATGTAGTGTGCACCCTGTAAATGGTAATGCAGTGCCAGAAGTGGCAACGCATAGAATCAGCTGTTGTTGGATAAAAACCAAATATAAATTAAAGATGAAGAAACAAAAAAAAAAAACAAAATATATTTTCCAATAATTCCAATAATTTCCAATTGAAACATTTAGATTAAATTGAATTTTGTTTAATTAAGAGGTTTATTTACAATAGCAGTTTTCAGCCATTTTCTTTTGCGAATTGTTAAATATTTTTGAATTGTTTTGAGTAATAAAACTAGTGAAATATGAATTTAAAATTGAAAAACTAAAATTTTTTTTTATTGTAAAAGAAACATGAGTGGCTAATTGAATTTAAAAATTATACAATAGGAGGTGGTTAAAGATTAAAAGTAGGTATGGTTAGGGAAAACTCTAGGATCTGGGCGTTGAGTTTTCATGGTGGAATCGGGAGGGATTCCAATAGGGAGGGCAGCCATGATTGGTAAAACATCCACCAATCAACATATCTGTGGAAATGAGAGAAGGTTAATGTAAGTATCTGGAGCTTTGACTGTAATTTTTGTTTGTTACTCACCGGTTCACTTCGGGTTCCTTTATTTTTATAGTTGTTCATCCTCTAAAAGGCTGGCATGATTTTTGTTTGTTGTTCAGTGGTACCGAGGCTGGTTGGTTGGCAAGAAATCCACCCCAAGACGGCGAGCCCGAGCCGGGTTAAACGCCAGCATGCCAGCACAGCCAACATCCTGGCCACCCGAAAAACGCACCACAGAATTTTTATTATTATATTCTTTTTTTTAAAACCGCGACCACAACGATCACAACAAAATGGCGCCCAACGTGGGGCCCTAGGTGAATCGTCTCACTAGTTTATTTTGATTTATAAGTATTGGCAGATTTCACTATGCCATCGCTAGCGTAGATCCCGTCAGAGTATACAAGAGTCCTCGACGCGTTGAAGAATTAGTTCGTTAGCGGTGGGATAGTGGGGAGAAGCCATATGAAGTATTTTTTTGTTAAGAAATAGTGTCTAGTTCCATAGCCATAGGTTTCCAGTCTTCGTTAAATTGCATGTCCCGAGGGGGTAAGTGGAAGCTCTATCGCGCTGCGGCGTTTAGGGTAGACAGGATTCCAGAAGAGTTGGTTAGTTTAGATACACAGTCTGAGTCGGATTATATTACGGGAAATGGTGTTAATTTTTTTTTGCTACAGACTGTTTTCTAATTCAATCTTCACTACATTTGCTTAGTTTCAATAGAGCAACCCTAGTCTTGAATATATAGGGAAAGCGTTAGCTGGAAAATACTCACCATAGGGGGTTAGTTTGTCCTGGGTTACTCATGATCTTCGGGTCTGCAGATCCAGTTGCACCACACCTTTTCCTTGATGTTGTGGGGACTAGCGGTTTATGGTTACTACATCCGCTTCGGATACTTGCGAAATCCCTGAAAATGTACGGAAGACAATTAGTTTGATATTTTTTGTTTTTTTTTACAGATATTTACTGCCGTATTCATAAGGAACTAAATTGGATATGAAATCTATTTTAAGGAAAATTTGTATGGAAATTTTGTTTTAAAATACGTTTGAAATCTATGTTATTTTTTTTATGAATACAGCAGTTAGAAAGTAAGTCATATGAGATGTAAACCGAATTGTATTGATTTTCGTTTATATATATATTTTTTTTGGTCTTTTTCATATTACAATTCTGATTTTTTTTTATTGGGTTTTAGTAGGCTATTTTCCATAACTTTTTTTATACTTTTATTTATTCTTATTTTTATTACTTTGTATATATATATATATATATATATATATATATATATATATATAGACACTTTACGAGTTTTGTTTTGATTTTTACCCTAATTTGGAAAATTATAATTGGGAAGTTTGGCTGGTTGTTAGCAACTTGTTTAATATTTACCTTTTTAAAGAGTTTGGGGGGCGCCAGTGTAGGCGAGTAGTTACTTTGGTTTTTGGAGTGGAATGGTTTTAACTAGATCGGTAAGAAGTCAACTTATTTCTGAGGGCGTAGAGGTAAATAGCGTTCCAAGCATGGAAAATGTGCCACGAACCATGTCAGACACCATGACATCTACCTCAATTCCAGCGGGGGCCGTTCCAAAGATTCCAGCTAGTGTTACCACTACCATGTCCCCGATGGCTCCAGTAGTACAGATATTCATGACGTTGGCTCAGGACCGTACAAGCTTCTCTAACGGGTCACACCTATCTAATAGTACGATTGTTTCACCAGATTATAGTAGTATCACGGCTAGAACCGTTCGGGAGGATTTCCACGCCGGCAGAGCCGCAAACCTTCCCGGACCAGCAGCAAATGGTAACAATAGCAAAATTGATTTATCTAAATGGGGCATAAAATTTGATGGTACCATGAAGTCCATGAGCGCTGAAGATTTTATTTTTAGGGTAGATGTTCTGCGCCAGGACTACATATGCTCATTTAATGAAATTTTACGCAGTTTTCATCTCTTGCTAGAGGGGCCTGCTCTTGATTGGTATTGGAATGTGCGTAAATTGACACCAATTCAGAATTGGGACGATCTGGAAAGAGTATTCTTGACGCAGTATAGGCGCTATGAAAATGAATTTCAAATCCAAAAGAGAATAATGGACCGCCGTCAAATGCCTCAGGAATCATTTGAAGATTTTTTCAACGCAGTGTTGAAGCTTCGAAATCAACAAAGGTCACCCTATCCTGAAATGGATTTAGTGGAAATAATGAAAGCAAATTTAAAGCCATCTCTGTCGCATTTGCTCTTTTCGGTTCGAGTGGGTAGCTTGAATGAATTTTGTCAGCAAGCTAAGAGGGTTGAGAATCTGCTGTCCAGCCAAAGACAGCAGTATGCACCGCGCCCATTTCCAGCACCTAGGGTTCACGAAGTTGCCTTAGAAGAGGGAGTGTATCCGGATACCAGTTTGGAAGTCGAGGCCATATCCAGCGCTAATTATACTTGCTGGAATTGTAAACAAGGAGGTCATAGTTTCATGGACTGCCCTTCGCCAAATCGAAGAATTTTCTGTTTTAGGTGTGGACGCGATAACGTGGTTACACCTAAGTGCCCGAGGTGTCAGGGAAACCAGCGGTTGGCCCAGCCTCAAACTGGGGAGACTCGGTCAACGCAGACGTAAACCCAGCAAACAAAATTGTTAGTACTACCTCACCGGAAACACCCATAAAAATTCTTAAGGCCGAAAGAGAAAAACCGATGGTGGTACAGCCAGCAGTTGGCGTTATTAAACCCCTGCATCAGAGGGTGAAAGAATATGTAGCAGCGAAGGCTAGGATTTTTGGTGGGGTGTCTGACCGTATTAGGAATGCTAGGGAAAGATATAGGAAAAGGCGAAGGGTTAGAAGGGAGATTATGGCTGCATCATTGTATGAGGGGAATGACTCTAGGGTGTATCTTAGAATTAGGATAAACGACGTAGATATTGAAGGGTTATTAGATAGTGGGGCTACTGTCACATGTCTGGGTAAGAATTGTTTAGAACTGGTAGAGAGGGCTAAACTGCAGGTGTTCGAATTCTTTTCTTTTATTAAAACGGCTGATGGCAGCCCGCATAAAATTGTAGGGCGCGTAAAGGCGAACATTTGTTTTAAGGGTATGTCGGAGGAAGTTACTTTTTACCTAGTGCCGTCTTTGAACAGGGAATTATTTTTGGGCGTAGATTTCATGAAAACGTTTCGGATGTTTCCGGCTATTTGTAGCTTAACTACGAATGGTGTGAGTTTGTGTCCGGAGGAAGAAAACGGGGCAGAGAAGGTCAGGACGCATGTCTTGACACAGGACCAGCGGGCAAGGTTGGATAGGGTTGTAGCTAAGTTTCCTTGCTATACCAGGAGGGGCCTGGGACAAACCCGTCTGGAAGTCCATATAATTGATACCCGTGATGCAACTCCGGTGAAGGACAGACACTATCCGGTCTCACCAGCTGTGCAGAAGTTGATGTATGCAGAGCTTGATAGGATGCTTGACCTTGGGGTCATTGAGCAGAGCGAGAGCCCATGGAGCCATCCGGTTACTCTTGTCCGCCAGGGCGAGAAGAATCGTTTGTGTTTGGACGCTCGCAAGCTAAATGCCCTCACGGTCGAGGACGCCTATCCTCTGCCGCACATTGAGGGTCTGCTCAGCCGGTTGGGGGATACTTATTTTATATCAAAGATGCGTTCTGGCAGATACCATTAGATGCCTCCAGTAGGGAGAAAACTGCATTCACGGTACCGGGGCGACCACTTTACCATTTTACGGTTATGCCGTTTGGGTTGTGTAATGCAGCTCAAAGGCTGTGCCGTTTAATGGATAAAGTGATCCCAGCGGCGCTTCGTGATAGAGTTTTTGTCTATCTGGATGATCTTTTGGTTGTCTCGCCAGACTTTAAAACTCATCTGGAGTTGTTAGAACGGGTGTCGGATTGTTTGGAACAGGCGGGTTTGACCATCAACGTCGCAAAATCCAAGTTTTGCTTTAGGGAGCTTCGTTATCTATGGTACATAGTAGGAGGGGGGAAGTTGAAACCTGACCCAGAAAAAGTTCGGACAATTTTGAACTACACTTACCCGAAAACCGTCGGACAGGTTAGGAGCTTCATGGGAGCCACCGGTTGGTACAGGCGCTTCATTCCAGATTATGCCATTTGCTACACCCATATTTAATACTCTTAAAAAGAGCAAATCGTTTAGCTTTACGGAAGAGGCGAAGGTCGCTTTTGATCGTTTAAAAACGGCTCTCACCACGAGTCCAGTACTTACACACCCTGATTTTTCGAAGCATTTTTACGTGCAATGTGATGCCTCCGATGTGGGCGTAGGGGCCGTAGTGTTTCAGAAAGATGAAATTGAGGGCGAGCATCCAATTGCATTTTTCTCGCATAAATTAACGCAAGCCCAGAGGAATTATTCCGTTACGGAGAGAGAGTGTTTATCCGTGGTCCTGGCCATTATAAAATTTCGGCCTTATATTGAGCTGATACCATTCTCGGTGATAACGGATCATAGCAGTTTAAAATGGCTCATGTCTCATAAGCTCGATGGAGCCTACACCTGCAGTCGTTTGTGTTCACCATAGAGCACAGATCCGGCTCCAAAAATATCGTTCCAGACACGTTGTCTCGTTATAACATGGATGAGATTGCCTCTGAAATGAATCAGTTAACAAATTTTGATGAGGAAGCGTTTAAATCGAATGATTACCTGGAGTTAATTCGAAAGGTTGAGGGGAATGCGGATCGCCTGCCAGACGTTAAAGTCGTAGACAGTTTTGTGTACAAGCGAGTGAGGCCATATGACGGCATACAGATTAATGAAGACTTGGCCTGGAAACTATGGGTGCCGCTAGAATTGACAAGCGATATCATCGCTAAATGCCACAACCCACCACAGTCGGCACATGGAGGTATTGGGAAAACACTTCACGTCCATTTCAACGGATTTATGTGGACTTTTTGGGTCCATATCCACGCTCGAAAAATGGCAACTGCTATATATTTATCGTTCTTGACCATTTAACAAAATTTGTGCTGTTGAAAGCAATGGCAAAAGCAAGCACCAAGAATGTGGTAAAATTTTTAATAGCTAGTAAGATTCGAGAGAATCTTCATAAGGCCTACCTACGCGGTGAAAAATCGTATAACACTCGTTCTCGGCAAGTAAAGTTTATCCCATGGCAGGAAGTATACCGCCGCAATTTTCAGCAAAGCGATTTCAAAAATAGCTTCAACGCAAAACTCGCCCGGAAATATTTGAAGTGTCGAATCGTACGGCCCGTGGTTAATAGCTTATATGAGGTCGAAAATCTTCAGGGGAAAACTTTAGGGGTTTTTCACGCCAAGGACTTAAAGCCATAGCATTAATTCCTTGGTGGTTCTAGTCCTAAAGTTTTCCACCGCGTTAGTAAAAAGACGGGCAGATAACTTGATTACAAATAAATAAACACCCGATTTTGAACAATTTTTAAATTTGGTAATTGTTTATTGCGTAAAATCTTTCGTAAAGTTTGGTTGGTAAACTCTTATTAGATTTAGAATTTAGTTTTGAGTATAAACACATATCACTTAAAAGCTGTAAACTAACCCTCGTATGCCTAAAAGATTGTAAAATTGGACAAGCGTGTGTTAAGGGAAATTTTCAGGCGAAATTTGTATTATAAGCCGTTGTCTAATTAAGAATATTTTTATGAATACGGAAGCAAAGTTTTGGGGAAAAAGGGGCATAACGTTAAATTTTTCACGGATGCTCTTGCTTTAATATTTTTCTAGTTATTGGCTGCATAGGCGCTGTGAAATAAGTAAGTTAGTTATTGACAGTTTACTATTCCCAGATAGGCGCTAGGTGGTATATAATTGTCGCTATCAACGAATTTGACTACCCACAATGAATAATTAATTTTTAAGCTCAACTTAAGCTCACGTTTCTTAGTTGGTTAGCTGGTAACCGTCATCGCTCCAATAGTGCACCACTGTGATCACTCTGGAGAACTATGCTATTAAGAGCTAAGTACTCTTAGGCACCTAGAGCGATAACATTTTTCTGAGTCCGTTCTTACAGCGAGTTGAGACAAAATAAAATTGATTATTCAATCAATATTATAAGAAATAACATCGACTGGTCATTGTGGGATGCAGTTTCTATTGATGGAGAAAATATATACTGTATAGAGCAATCTGGTTTGAATTTTTAGTTTTAATTAATCAACTTATTTCACAGTGTCGTTGTTCACCTTGTAGCCAGTAACAGAACAAACAAGCAAAAAAAAAAAAAGGAAAAAAGAGGAAAAGAAAAAGACAAAGTGCCATTGGGTTTCATAGTTTTACTTTGTCTTAAGGGGATTTTGGGCAAAAATACGCTACGCTTAGGCTAGTCTAATATTAAAATAATCTTAGTATTTAAGACTTACCGTAGGTGGGGAAGTAACCGTTAGCAAATACTTGGCTTATTAAATTACGCTGTTTTTATGCACTTGTTTTAAATTTAACTCAATGTTTTTATCGGGTTTACTACTTCTTAAAATTTAGGGTTTATTCCCCCTTTATATTACAAAAACATAACCCGGATTTAAGTTTGTTTAAGCACTTTATAATTCGCTTAAAAGCAGTTCTTGTATTAATAAAGTATTTACCAAATAAACGTTTGTATATTACTTTTCAATAAATTGTAAAAATTTTCACATCACCAAAACAGTTTTTATTTAGCTATTTCTTTAACACTTGTAATATTTGTAAATTTTGCGAAGCCACTAGCCACGACTTACCTCAAATCAGTTTTCAAAATCAAAAGGAACGACATTTTCTCATTTTTATGCCAAGAAGCCTCGGGACGCTTTCCCACCATTTCCCTACAAATCTTTTCAGCCATTGAAAACATAAACATTCAACACCCTCCCTATATTTTGTTTTTTTTTTTGTTTCTTCATCTTTAATTTATATTTGGTTTTTATCCAACAACAGCTGATTCTATGCGTTGCCACTTCTGGCACTGCATTACCATTTACAGGGTGCACACTACATTCTTTTTTCTTTGTTGACCTTTTTCAGCACAACTTCAAGGACAAATGTAAACATAGCTCGTGCCTTAGATGTTAACAATAATTAGTATTGTGGTTATTTTATTGAACTGTTAATGGTTTTTAATCCAAATTTAGATATTTTTTTTTTAATTAGGCTTAAGTTCATTGAATATAATTTTCATTAAATTATTTTTATGAAGACAGGAATTTTACAACATGAAATTAATTAAAATTTGGGATTATTAGCACATCATTAATAAATGAATTATTTAATAATAAATATTTCATTCCCGGAAATCATTTTTGATAAAAAATTTGCATGTGCCCGTCAAATAAAAAAGTGAAATGGCAAGCTGCTTTATTTAAGCAACTTGTTTTTTTAATTTTGTTTTTTTTTTTCTTTCTATCCTCTTACAACTACAACTCGTTTTGGAAAAAAACCAGCCAATTGTAGGGGAATGTAAGAAAGAAAAATTGACGGTTTATTGTTGTGTCTTTGTTGAAGCTTTGATATTGTTATATGCAAGACCTGAGTGCTTAAAATTCTTGTTCACTTTATGGTCTTCTTGTATAATATTTTTAGCTTTTCTAAAGTATTTGGAAAAAGTTTCCTGACGAGCTGGCCTAAGCAACCAGCGAAATGCGCATATAAACTAGCTTTCCCACAACAATAATTTTCAAAGTTTTCATTCAAAAATTAGGTTTATTAGCACATTAACATAGGTATTAACTGCAATAGTGCTAAGTATCGGGTATAACAACACCTGATCGGTTAAAAGCAAAACAAAATATATAAGGGACTTTTTTAACAAGTTCGTTATTTTATTTAGCAATAAAAATATCGAAATATCTGTCCTTAGTTTATCAAAAGTATGATTTCTTATCGCATACATACATATTTTTAATAATTTTAAAAATCAACATTAGCTTATAAATTTTGCAAAATATCCTGATTTATAATAGTTTGTTTTGTAAGCAAAACATGTAACAGCTGTTTGCAAGTAAATATTTTACCAGTAAAAATTTGCAAGAATTTTTTTGTCTCTGAATTTTTTTTTCTCTTTTGACGCTCTCAACTTGCAAATTTTTTGGGTTAATAAACACTTTCCAGTAACAATTGTTACAAATTCGTAACAATTTTTAGTAAATGAACACAGCATTTGTTAAGAAATCCAGCAATGCAATGGTTTTAAACATTAGCACTCAAGGTATACTTAAGCATGTAGCCGCGAGATTACAACAATTGTACAATAAAACAAACAACAGGGCTTTTTATTGTTGTTATGTGATACGAACTGTCAAACAGTGAAGGAGTTGATAAAAGACAAATGAAAAACAAACAAGAAAAAACGCCATTAAACGAAAGTATATTCATTTTGTTTGTTATTTTTTCTAATTATATATTTAAGTCTTTACCCAAAATTGTTATTTATTATAAATCACTTTAATTTTCTTTTTAATTTTATCACGTTTTACTTTGATTAAAAAAACTTGTTAAATTTAATAAAAAAAAAAAAAAAATAACACAGGTCAATAGCAAAAAAGGGCTTGAATAACTACTATATAGATTTGATGCAGCATGGCTACCTAAGTACAAAAATGGTAACATTTTTCAATTCTATGGATAATTTTTTTTTAAAATAATTTTTAAGTAAAATTGTCAATATTTTGAGACATTTCTCCACTTATATGTATTATTATAACTCAAAAACAACTTGTCCGATTTTGTTAAAATAAATCTACAAAAATCATGATTAACAATATCTTTAAATGATGTATACAAATATTTTTAATGCGATTAATGATTTTTTTGCATTAAAATCCTTAATGTTTTTTATGATTCTTGTTTAATTTTTACGATTGCGGTAGCAAACTAATAAACGCTCATAAATGTCCGTGCACGCTGAAATGCTCTTTTTTCCGTTGGCTACCTGTAACGGATGATTTTTTTTGCATAACATTCCTTAATGTTTTTTATGATTCTTGGGAATAAGAAACAAATTTGCAGCACACACCACACAAACTGTACCCACATGAAGGGTTATCCCAAATTATAGTATCAGTATTTATAAGAGCTCCTTGAGCCATTTTACTTTATTCAAGAATTGTTTGCGATAAAGGAAACATCATTTTATCCCTACATAAAGAGTCATTCAGCTAACAAGTTAAAACAATTTACAAGTATTAATAAAAATGAGCAAGAAAGCCAGAACATTTTTATGTAAAAAACAATCCGGATTCATTTTGTTATGTGTGCGGCCAATATATCACGGAGAAAAAACGTAACTGCTTCCTAACTTCATTGCTAAAGTCATATGAAGATTGTTATAATATATATCCGCACAATTTGAACCAGCATTGAACACCCAGTACCATATGTATTTTATGTCGATTGAATTTATCTATGAGGTTTTCTAACGTAAAGTAAGTATAGGTTAATACATTTGGAATATTTCATACTTAAAGTATTTCTTAATTAAAGTTTGAAATTTTTTTCATTTTACAGACGAGCTTGGAAATTTCGAAGCGTATGCTATGGAGAGAAACAGCGAGCCACGAACCCGATTGTTATTTTTGTTTAAGTACAAAAACCGGCTTCGGAAAACATATGCGATGGTCTTACCCCACGAGGTCTGCTGATGGGTTTACACTTGCAGTTCTACATTCACCAGAAATGAAATATGCTGAAGATCAGGGTCCAAGCTCTAGTCAAGTGCTTTCATCTTCACCAGGACACTTAACGTCAAGTATGTGTTCCAAATCTGCTATCTACATCTGAAAATGACGAGTCAATCCCACACAAAAATTTCTCGCCGAGACCATGGAATCAAGACAAGCTTAATGATGTAATTAGAGACCTTGGATTGTCGAAAAGGTCTTCGGAATTACTTGCGTCCCGGATGAAAGAAACAAATCTCATAACAAAAGAAACTAAAGTTTCGTATTACCGTACTCGAGAAGAAGGCTTACTTCATTATTTTGATAAAGAGGATGATTTTGTGTACTGCACAGATATTTCTGGTTTGATGACTGCCATGGGCTTCCAGAGATACGATTCAAACGAATGGCGTTTATTTATCGACTCATCAAAACGCAGCTTGAAGTGTGTCCTTTTGCATAATGGAAATAAATTTCACTCCTTGCCGATCGCACATTCAACCAAAGTAAAAGAAGAATACTCTGTAATTGCATTGGTCATGAAGAAGATAAAGTATAATGAACATAACTGGGTAATTTGTGTTGATCTTAAGATGGTAAATTTCCTCTTAGGTCAACAAAGTGGCTTTACCAAATACTCATGCTTTTTATGTTTATGGGACAGCAGAGCTAAAGCAGAACATTGGAAGAGAAAACAATGGCCTTCTAGGGAAACACTGGTTCCAGGTATGCCAAATGTTATAAATGTGGCTCTAGTGCCCCGAGATCGGACCATATTACCCCCTCTTCACATTAAACTTGGTCTTATGAAACAATATGTTAAAGCACTTAACAAAGATAGTGAATGTTTCCAGTATATTTCAAGGAAGTTTCCTAATGTGAGTATTAAAAGCTGAAAGCAGGCATATTTAATGGCCCACAAATTCGCAAATTGGTCAAAGATATTGATTTTGGCAGTTCAATGTCAGAAATTGAGAAAAATGCATGGGATTCGTTTGTATGGGTTATTCAAAATTTCTTAGGAAATAACAAGGGTGATGATTACGTTACGCACGTTGAAGAGATGTTAACTCACTTCTAGAATCTTGGATGCAACATGAGCATCAAAGTACATTACCTGTACAGTCACTTAGATCGTTTTCCTGAAAATCTAGGAGACTTGAGTGAGGAACAGGACGAACGACTCCACCAAGATATCCGGACAATGGAGGAACGATACCAGGGTCGCTGGGATGCACACATGATGGCTGATTTTTGCTGGAGTATTCAGAGTAACACTTCGTTATTCAACAATAGTAGAAAATCGTATAAAAGAAAATTCCAGAGTTTGTAGTTTATAATAATTATTTATTTATTTTCTTATTTTATTTCTTATTATAAATTTAAATAATAAAATATAAATTTTCTACTCTTTGATACATTTAAACTTATCCAATTCAAATGTTTTTCCGAAGAATAGAAACAGTATTGTAGGTAGGGTTTGCCAAAAAAAAGAAACATGAATGTTACTATGTAATGCATTTTTGATGTGAAAATTCTTCATAGCATGTTTTCAAAATTCAATAAATCGAAAGAAGAACATTAATTACTCAATTTTATGTATATCGAGAAAAAAAACTAAAATTTTGTGAAAATGAGCGAATTCACTTAATTGTGAATAAATTCGAAAATTATTAATCAATTTTTATGACCGATATCTCATTTTGTTGCTTTTACATATGGCTTTGGTGATAAAATAATTTACGTAAAAAATATTTTTTGGCTTCAATTTTTTCTTATAACTCCGAAAATAGTAGGCCGATTGAAACGCGATGAATAAACAGTTTAAAGGCTATGTAAATTTAAATTTTTCTAAATTTATTTAAATAATATCGGACTAACACTTTTTGAGTTATCATTAATTATGTGAAGAAACGTCTAAAAAAATTTACAATTTTACTAAAAAAAATTTTTAAAAAAAACCTCTCCATAGAATTTTAAATTTGGACCATATTTGTACTACTGGAACCACAATACATCAAAATTGTATAGTGGTTTTTCAAGCCTTTAACATTTTTTAGCTTTTTAGCATTATTTATTTTAAAAATTTGGACGAATAGTTCTATTCATTTTACTTAAATTTTTTTATAAATCATAATAAATTTTGACTTAAAATAGTTGCACCTATAATAATTTCGTATGAATAGGGATAATTCTTACGTTAATAAACATCTTACATTACTTGTTAAAAAAATAGAATATTCAGGGAAAGTTAGAAATGCCCTTATCATGTTGATTTTAAATATTATTTGCCCTTTGAAATAACGATATAAAAGTACAAGGAAATTTCACTTTGTATTAAGATCAAATTTCAATAGAGTTAATATGTGAAAAAAAATTTTGCTCTTAGCTGCTGAAAAAAATTATAATTCTAAAGCTTTAACTTTTCTTAACCCTCCGATTAGTGACAGTTCTGAACTTCACAGCCGTGTGAAAAGGTGCCTACGGACCTTTTTTGTAAATCATGTTTTTTTCATATAAACATTTTTTTTTTGATTTTTTTTTTGTTTTTATTGTTTATAACTAAATTCTACATACAAAAATAATTTTTTTCATTTTTTTTTTGCTTGAATTTTCTTAAGACTATTATAAAAAAGTTTAAAAATTATTGTTGTTGAGCGTGTACTTCTTGTCCCTGTGCGCAAGTGTTGCAGCGATGTAAAAGTGTGCTATGTTCTCCGCAAACAGCGTTGCCGCAGACGAAGCAGTATGCCCGCGTTTTCCGCTGCCGCCCGTACTCAGAACGGCAAAGGCGACATGACGGTCTACTGAACCTAGCCGCAAACGACGGTGCATTGCCTTCCATCGGTCTTGGTAATACCTGAAATGAAAAGAAAAATAAAAAACAAATAAATATATATTCTATTCTTGATTTTGAAGTCGGTCGTGCTCGATGAGAAAAGACGTGTTTCTTTTAACTCCGCATACGGTTCTTTTTTTTAACATAAATTAGTTAATAATATCAGTTTAACAAGCGAATTTGGACGCTCAATATAAAATTGAACAATAAAAAAAAAAAAAATAAGAAAAAAAAATACAAGTAAAAAAATATACCTACATATGTATGTATGTACGCACATACATACTTGCAAATAATCTGTGCAAAAAAATATTTATTCTTTTTTCTTTTATTATCTCGGTGTAACAACATTATACATAATAAAAAGAGCACAGTTAACAAAAATTAAAAAAAAACGGTGAAAAAAACAAAAACAACTCTATATGAGTAATAACAATGAAACAACAACAAAAATAAATGATACTCATGCTAGTGTAAGCAATGTGGAAATAAATACAACAACAGAAAACAATACAAGCGTTACCATTGACAACATAAACTCGAACAAAGACGCAATGGAAAACAAACAAGAAAAATTTGTCAAAAACCACAAGTGCAAGTTGGTATGGACAGGTATGTAACAGTGCTTAAACGTGGTCGCAGCCCTGCCTCTTCAGCTGTAGCCTCGGCCTCGAAAGTTCCATCATTTTATAGAATAAATTCACAAAATCGTTTTGCAATTCTGGAGGATGAATCTTCTGCAGCACCTAACGTCATAAAAACGTCAAAGCCACCCATGATATATCTTAGAGAGCAAAACTCAAGTGAGCTAATAAAAAGTTTAATATCGGTGATAGGTGAAAATTCGTTTTACGTAGCTGCAATCAAGCGTGGTAATATAAATGAAACAAAAATACAGGTTAATCACGAGAATGATTTTCGCAAAATAATTAATAAGTTTGAAGCACTTAAAAAAAGCTTCTATACATACCAACTGAAAAGCAGCAAAGGTCTTCAGGTTGTGATAAAGGGCATTGACTCATGCGTGGACCCAGACGAAATAAAAACATTTTTAGAAGAAAAGGGCTTCAAAATAAAAAATGTTACAAATATTAAAAATAGGAAAAAAATACCCAACCACTATTTCGAGTGGAGTTAGAGCCCGGCGATGTTAAGCTAAACAAAAATGAAACACATCCCTTTTACAGTTTAAAATACATTCTGTACAGAAAAATCACGATAGAGGAGCCGCACAAAAGAAATGGGCCCGTTCAGTGTTTAAACTGCCAAGAATTTGGTCATACTAGGGCATACTGCCATTTACCCCCTGTTTGCGTCGTATGTGGAGAATTACATGGTACCGTCCAGTGCGATAAGTCCAAAAATGACCCTAATGTAAAAAAATGTAGAAACTGTGGTGGTAACCACACTGTCAACTATAGAGGATGGCCGGTATATTCGATTGTCAAGCGTTCTGTTGGACAGAAACTTAATCCCCCTCAAACGCAGGCAACTAATCAAGTAAACACGTACGGCGTCCAGATGTCTCAGCCAAATAATAACAGAACCTCGTACGCTAATGTATTAAAATCTAACCCTATGCAACTGCAAGGTGATGTACCAAATAACGACGAAATTCCCATTTCTAATTCAACTCGGCTAGAAAAAACTATGGAAACATTAGTGCAAACAGTTAACAATTTTACTAACACAATGGGTAACATGATGCAAGAAATGTTAAGAATGCAATCGATGTTATTGCAAGCTGTACTAAACAAGCCATGAACTGTTTAAAAATTTTCTTTTGGAATGCAAACGGCATCCGCCAACACAAAAATGAACTAGAATACTTCCTTAAAAATAAACAAATTGATGTTATGATGGTTTCTGAAACTCATCTGACCTCAAGAAATACGTTTAAAATCAATGGTTATATATTATATGATACCAAGGACCCTCGAGACAGAGCTTGTGGCGGTTCTGCCATTTTGATAAAGAACAGAGTAAAACACTACTTAATGAGTGATCATCGTGAAGACTATCTCCAAGCAACGAACATTTGCGTTGAGGAATTAAATCGAAACATAGTAATTTCATCATTATACTCCCCACCTAGATTTTCTATATCAGAAAGCCAATATAATAAACATTTCAAATCATTAGGACCTTGCTTCCTGGCTGCTGGCGATTATAACGCTAAACACACTTTCTGGGGTTCACGACTTATTACACCTAAGGGTCGTGTTTTGTTTAACACAATTTGTAAAATGGATCTAAATGTGGTCGCGAGCGGACAACCAACATATTGGCCTACTGATCAGCAAAAAGTTCCAGATGTTATCGACTTTGGAGTGGTTAAAAACATCCCCGCAGAAACGACCCTGCAAGAAATGAATGATCAAAACTAATACATAACCAATTTTTTTACCAACACATTTACAATTATTTTACTTTGAATTGCTACTACTGGCGTTGCCATTAGTGTGGTTTTGTGTAACAAATTGGGATTATGTTTACTAGCAAAAATTTTATTAATATATTATGCTTATACATATTTACATTTTACATATATCTGGTAACACGTTTTAAAATATTAATTAATTGTAAGAATTTAACTAAATTTGTATTAATTTAATTTAAATATAGTAAAGGCATTTTGGAGATTGTGGTATTTAAAAATATGTAGGGAACATTTTTTTGCCAGTGGCAACGCTGATTACTTAAGGTAAGCAATGCGTATGTAAGAGTGAAACAACTAAAGTTTGTTACAGAGTTGCGTTTTTGCATGTTTAATGTGTAATATTAAAAAAAAAATTTTGTGAATCCCCTATAAAAACATATTTTAAAAAAAAATTTAATAAAATTAAATTTTATGTGCGCGTAGACGTGTAAAAAAATAAAAATTTTAAAAAACAACAAAAGGAAATTGAAAGTGACAATTGAAAGTGATAAGACTAAGAAAAACAAGAAATAATTAATAAAATAATTTTATGTGCGCGTAGACCTGTAAAAAAATAAAAATATCAAAAAATAAAAAAAGCAAATTGAAAGTGACAATTGAAAGTGAAAAATTGATAAGACAAAGAAAAATAAGAAATAATTAATAAAATAACACAAATAAAAAAAACAGAAAAGTCTAAAAAAGTAAAAAAACAAATCGCAAAAAAAAAACATGGATAAATAAACCAACAAAAATAAGATAAATATAAATAAAAGGCATTTTCAAAACTGTCTTTCAAAAGAAAAAAGGACATATGAGTCCAACATAAAAAAATATAAAAAGTTAATGGAAAAAGAGCTTAAAGTTAGTGCAGAATGTTCTAAACAAATAGAATCGATTCCCATTGTAACTACTGAAGCAGTAGCATCCACATCCGCAGGTTTTTTTTCAAATGAAGTTGAGTGGTATCAAAGTTCATAGTGAATCAGGTGCTTATACATCCGCTTTTGTAGAAGCCGCGGGAAATAGCGCTGGTAAGGCAAAATGTGAGGAGTTAAAATCATGGGCAGTTAGGAATTAAATATCTCAAAGTGCGTTAGAGGATTTGCTGCATACTTTAAAAAAAATAGGTGTGGAAGATTTGCCGTTGTCTGCCAAAACCCTTTTAGGTACCAGTAGGGAAAATATTCATATTTCTACCATTCCTGTTGGAGAATTTTTATATTTAGGTATTCAGAAACATTTCCTTTCAGAACCATTTGACTATTTAAATCAAGAAAAGGAAGTTTCTATCGACGTTGGAATAGATGGGTTAAAATTATTCAAAAGTTCGAACAGGGTTTTGTGGCCTATTCTTGGATCAATCGTAGGCTTTCCTAACGTCCGTCCATTTATGATCGGTTGTTTTTCAGGTTTTACGAAGCCAAAAAATTTGGATGCTTTTATGAGAGTTTTGTGCAGAGGTGAAGGGGCTTAAAGAAAATGGTTTAAAAGTTGGTTTAAATGAAAAGTTGATGCGGTTCAATGTTCGCTTATTTGTTTGTGATTCTTCTGCCAGGGCATTTATTACAGGTGTAGTTTCTCATAATGGGAAGAATGGTTGTTCCAAATGTTGTCAGGAAGGGTTATACAAGGACAGAAGGGTTTGTTTTTTAAAAGAAGCCGGTCTTCCAAGAACGGATGCAACATTTCAGGCGAGGTGTAATCCTTCTCACCACAGAGAATAATTTAAAGTCAGAAAAAGTGTTTTAGAAGATTCTTTATCTCCAAATATATTCCATCTGAATTTTGCCGTACACCTAGGAGTTTAGATGAACTTAGTAATTGGAAATCTACGGAGTTTAGGCAGTTTTTGTTATATACTGGTATTTTTGTTCTAAAACATTGTGTCAGCAGTGATCAATACTATCACTTTTTACTATTACACAGTGCTATAAGGCTTTTGTCTTCTGAAAGGTCGCATACAATAGAGGCAGATATTTCCCAAAAGCTTCTAGAAGGTTTTGTAAATTATTTTGGCTTATTATATGGTGATCAGTTGGTAAGTTTTAATGTGCATGGATTACTACATTTAGCAGACTGTGTCAAACAGTTTGGACCACTGCATTCTTTTTCGGCATATAAATTTGAAAATTATATGCAATATATAAAAAAGATTGTGAAGAAGCCCAACAAAATTTTGCAGCAGATATATCGCAGGCTCGAAGAAACGCATGGAGTTAAATCGGATTCTCGGAATGTTTTAAGTTTGGGAACATTTGTTTTAAATCCTAAAAAAGAAAAAAGACAGCTTTTGCTTCAGCAAAAAGATTGGGCCCATGAAGATCATTAGCAAACAAAATCTTGAAGAATTTGTATGTAAAGTTTTCCGCAAAACTGAAAATTTTTTTGAACAGCCTTTTAAGTCTTTTAGTGATCTAGGCATTGTTGTTGCAAAAGACTTAAATAGTCAAACCATTTTAGTTAAAAGGGAAGAAATTGATTATAAATATTTTGGTATTCCGCACGGCGATAAGTTTCTGCTTATACCCCTCCTTCACCACCTGTTCCACGAATTTTGTTATAAATAATAACAAAAATCCAAAAAAGTACCAAAAATTCTCTTATAGTTTTTCATTCTCTCTGGACTCTGCATGTTGAATTCTATTTTTTTAGGTCCAATATGAACGAAATCAAAAAAGTATTCGATCACGACTGCCAGAATCAGCCCCCAGACCTCAAGCCGAATATATATGTAAACAAGACACAATTTAACAAGAATAAATATAAAGTAAAAAACCTTTTTTAAAAACAATATTTTATTTAAATGCACTAAAAAGAAAACTTTTACTTTAGAACTCTTACTATCAAATAATAACGTCATCACACAATTTAAATGATTAAAAAAAAACTTTTTTTATAACATATACATATGTAAATTGTGTAATGACTAGCGACATGCTTTTATATCATATTAAAATATATTAATATATTAATTAAAAACCATAAACAGTTTGATAAAATAAAGTTAAAGTTTAGTTTTTTAAAAAGATTTAGCGCATTAAAATAAAAGCTTGTTTTTAAAAAGTTTTTATTTACTTTTAATTTATTTAAAACTCGCATTCGTATTATCAGCAAGCCCTTTCATTTGATACCCATATTGTAGGAATGCATTAAAAAGAATTATTCAGCCATCTTAGCTGTTCCACCATGTTGAATTTTGTATAACGTCACACAGCAACCATGTATTGGCATCCAAACTGAATGTGTATCCAAAATTTCATCAAAATCGGTTGAAGATTTCTGCTTAAAATTTAGTTGCAAGATTTCACCCGAATAAACATACATACATTGAAAGTTAATAAAAGCTTTTGAAAAAGGTCTACACACACACAAAACAAAAATAATATTAATAATAATATTAACAAGAGTACAAATAACAATAATCGTATTATACATGAATTATTCGCAGATTATTTTTGAAACGGAGGAAATTGAGGCTATTGAGAACCAATCAATAATACCGAGGTCGTCGTATACGTTAACAGATGGTAATGAGGCAGTTCACCAAACACCAAACAACAGTGGTAAGTTTTTTATAAAATACTAGGGTTTTCATTAAAACTTTTTCTCCATTTTAGACTTGCTGGCTCTTTTGCAGCAACTGTTAGATGGCCAAAAAAATATAACCAGTCAGCTGGAAAAGATCCAAAATAACCAGAGGACATTGAGTTTAGGGCAGGCAAGCATCGGTCAAAACCAGGAGCAACTTGCACTTAAATTGGAGGCGATAGAAGCAAATGTAAGTTGTTGATAATTTTAGTCTAGCTTTTTATATATTTTAATGTTTAATGCTTACTAGGCCGTGACAAAGCCAGAACTGATGGCACAATCTAAGATTATAATGGAGTGCAAAGTAGGCATAAAAAGAGCCCAAGAGTCCCTCCGCCGCATGACAGGAGAGACTTGTGATCAAGGGCTTGATGAGATCGCCAGCATGCTCCCCTTGCGGACGACTGCAGCTGTAAAAGAAATAGAGGAGAAGCTGGACTCCGATTATGCTCAGGCCATGGTAACAATAAAAACAAATTAAATGTTTTAATTGCTCTAAAAGTTTTTAAACTTCTTCACAGAATTCCTATATTCATAAAATAAAAGGAGTTTCGTTGGATGCTGGCAGCGTCATCCGTGCATTATTTACGGATGAGCTGCTAGATAAATATAATTGGGATGGAAGGTGGGGAAAACTATCGTTGGCAAGTCTAACGCTGCTTAACAAAATTGTAAGAGGTATGTATGTACATAAAATATTTGTCTCTTTTAATATTTAAAATTTGTGTCTTTTCTTTTTTACCTCATATTTAAGATGTTTTCCAGAACCTAGGAACCGTGGAATATGAAAAAAGCATAAAAAAAAGCGGTTGAACGCGCCCACCATAGGCTTAAACAAAAAAAATATATTAAAGAAAAAGTTGTACAAAACTCAGGGAAAGCAAATGAAGATAATTTTTCAAATTTAAAGTAAAAAAATATACTAATATAATCGTTGTTGTGTGCACTACCCTGACATGCATTTAATTTTAATAACTTTACCATTATTTTCTGAGTTTTATTTATTACTTAGAAACACAAGTATTTCTTGTGTTTTACTTATTCTTCAGAAATAAAAATTGTTTGAGTTTTATATTTATATTTATAACAGTTACTTTTTTAATAAAATTTTTTTATACTTAGTAAAGTCATTTTTAAATTTAATAAAATATAAAAAGAACTTAATTTTATTTAACAAATAAGAGTTTATGCACTTTTTTTGAGTTTTCTTTTTGTAAGCAAAAAAATAAAATTCAAAAAGTAACTGTTATTTTATAAACAAAAGAAAACTAAATTACAATTGTTATTATTTACTGAGGAATTAATAAACCTCAAGAAATTACTTCTATTTCTGAGGAATAAATAAAAATCAAAAAATAGCTTTTATTTTCTAAGCTAAAAACAAAATTCAGGAAATAATGATTAAAAATAATTTTTAAAATAAAACTTATAACCGTTATGGCCTTTAAAAGAAATAGTTAATATAAATTTTGATAATTCCTTAAAATTTTAAAAATAATAATTTTATAACAGGGACCGAAAATAACAGTTAATTTTACATTTCGAAACAAAAAAAACATATAGAAGTAAATGTGGGAAAACTGATTCAAGTATACCATATTGAACCTTATGAACTAGTCCATGATAAAATATTATATTTTTTACAATTTTGATTTTTATCCGAACAAGAAAAAAACTTATTTTTGATTTTAATTTTTTTGAGCAAAAATAACAGTTATATTTTGATTTTTATTTTTCGAGCAAAAATAAAAGTTATTCTCTTAAGAAATGTACGTGTACAAATAATTTAATTGACTTTTAATATTATTTTAATATGCAATGATCATGGGGCTTTCTTATGCATTATTAAATAAATATTTAGTATGAATTTAATTATTATAACGTGTACATTTCTAGAGAATAACTTTTATTTTTGCTCGTAAAAATAAAAATCAAAAAATTACTTATTTTTGTTCAAAGAAAAAAAAAAACAAAAAATAACTGTTATCATCTGACTTTAATGAAAATAGGAATACTTTTAACGGTCCCTGTTTTATGAAGCTTTTTGGCAATAGTCCTATTCCTTCAATATTACACTTAGATTTTGCTTAAGCCAACCTTTGGTTATCATTGATGCTATAGATGTGTACATATACTTAGGAATGATTGTATACACTACCAGGATATCTTGTATTTTCTTAAGAATCATTCCTTAGTATATGTACACATCTATAGCATCAATGTTAACCAAAGGTTGGCTTAAGCAAAATCTAAGTGTAATATTGAAGGAATAGGACTATTGCAAAAAAGCTTTATAAAATTTAAATTTACCTCATAGAACACATTAAAAAAATAAAAATGTATAATATAAAAAAAGTAACAAAGTAAAAGCAATAATATTTATTTGTTAGGGTCGGGAGTCTTTCCTTCGCCTAAACTTACGGGTGTGCTTTGCAAATAAAACACAAACTGGTTTCATAAACCTTAACTAATAAAAAGCTTGTTGCTTTATTGACTTCAGTCTTCGAACTCAACTTCTTATAATTCAAAATGTAATTAAAATTATGTATACTAAAACTAAGTAAATATATACAAAATAAGACCGCTAACCTGAGCGTATTAAAAATGTTCAAGGGGAACAAACTAATAGGTACTGCTTTATGAGGACAAAAAAAAAAGAGAATTCAAGATAAATTAAGAGAACAAATGAGAAAATAAAATAGTATATTATTAAATAAACATTGTTGAACACGGTTCAACATACTCCCGGGCCACTCAGTGGCAACTGCAGCCTTCCCAAAGTCCCGAAATAACCCAACCGAATATCGAATACTGGGCTCTTGGAAGGGTTTCAGTATTCGGGATATTTTCCTCGAACAAAATGGTGGATAAAGTTCGCCGGCCAATTACGCCGTCTACTTCACGACACACGGCAAAGTGTGGATGAGCTTGGGGCACAGTCTCCCGAAAATGGTCAGCAAGTTTCGGATCTTCAATTGGGGGTGGAACTATTACATTCGCTTCTTTAACTTCTAGTTTCCAGCGAGCAATGGGCCCGTAGCGGCTTCGTGGCTCATACGTCGGTGCGACCTGGAACATGCTGAAGTACCTATCGTCCACACAAACCTCAGGTGAAAACCCCGGAAAGACGTTCGCAACGCTTCTCTTTAAAAATGAAGTTTCCGCTCTTGGGTCTAGCAAAAACGTGACCCACATAGGGTTTCCTCGATGTATAAGGTTAACTCTGACGAGAGGGGGGAATAAAGTTCACCCGGAAAGACTGGAATGTGGGTAATTCTGTTACCAAAAGAGACACTTCTTGGGGAGTGGGGCTCGATGGTAAATTTTCGCCTGGGCCGTTTTCTGGTACGATGGGCACGGCCTCTTCCTCGAAGCTTGATGAGGTTACGTCATGGGGACGCTCACGATGTAGCATCGAATGGTGTTTCGCACCACAAATAGCGCAACGATTGGCAGACTGGCATGATGAACGTGCATGCGTGTGTGCTAGACAATTCAAACAGTAATTCCATCGGCTGACGTGAGCTCTTCGTTCCTCGATGGATTTCGCTATGAAAACTTGGCAGTGTCTAGTGGCATGGTTCTTAAGGCATAAGTTGCACCGTGGCATTTTGATGGCTAGAACGGAAGAAAAGAAGTTATATACCGTGTTATTAGAAAATATGTTTTGCGACTTTTCTCTTTAGAATATATTGTTAATTTAATTATATTTCAAGAGGATTTTCTGAAGCTTTTTCTTGCGTAGGGGAAGTTGGTAGAATACATAATTTTGATATTGAACGGACTATATTTCCATTTTGAGTTTTGACCTCTGCCACGCGTACTTTGTTATCCTTCCCATATATTACTTTTATTATGCGTCCTAGACGCCACTCAGTGGGTGGCAATAAATCATCTTTGACTACAACGAAGTCATTAGGTTTAATGTTATGTTGTTCAGTTTTCCATTTCATTCTTCGTTCAAGTTCAGTGACATATTCGTTTTTCCAACGGCGTGCAAAGATATGTTGAATAGCCTTCAGACGATTCCATCGTTTGATGTAGTTTAAACTCTCTAACGGGAGCTCTTCTTTAGCTTCAGCTGGGGCTACTATTGGTGCTCCTCTCAAGAAATGACCTGGAGTCAAGGGTATTAATTCTGCTGGGTTTTCTGTCAATGGAGACATCGGCCGTGAATTCAATACAGCTTCAATTCTGATCAACATAGTGGCAAACTCTTCGAACGTGAAGACGAGCGTACCTGTAACTTTTTTCAGATGTGATTTCATACTCTTTACTGCGGCCTCCCAGAGGCCACCCATGTGGGGTGCATAAGGGGGTATAAATGACCACTTAAACCCATGAGCGTTGTATTTGTCTGATAAGGCCTTTTCTGCAGTTCTAAGAAATTCGTTGTGGGCCTTACGCAGGGCTAGGCTAGTTCCCAGAAAATTTCGACCATTGTCAGAAAACATAGTTTTTGGGCAACCTCTACGTCCCGTGAATCTGTCAAAGCAAGCCATAAATGCGTCTGTGGAAAGATCTGAGCACGCTTCTAAATGTATTGCTCTTGTAGAGAAGCATACAAATACGGCTGCGTAACCTTTGATTATTTTTGCATTTCGTAAGTTCGATGTTTTGAGATTAAACGGACCTGCGAAGTCTACCCCTGTATAAGTGAAGGGCAGTGAAAAATTCACTCTTTCTGCAGGAAGTTCAGCCATTATTTGTTGTTGCACTTTGTGTTTGTAGATAGTACAAGTCTTGCAATTTCGAATACATTTTCGTACTAAATTCTTTAGTCGAATGATGTAGAACCCTTGTCTAACGGCTCTTAGCATGATCTGGTGTTCTGCATGAAGCAGAATCTTATGGGTATAATCTATTAGGAGAGTTGCAAATTGGGATTTTTCAGGAATAATTACAGGATGCCGTTCCTGGTAGCTTAATTCCGAGTTACTAAGTCTACCTCCCACTCGTAGTAGACCCTCTTCGTAAAGAAATGGACACAAGGTTAGAAGTCTGCTTTTCTGTTTAATGGGACTCTTATTTTGAAGACATTTATATTCTTGGGGAAAGAAAGTTTTCTGTGCGATAACAATTAAGCGATTCTTGGTGAATTGTATTTCCTCTGTTGTTATAAAGAGTGGAACTTTACTGTGACGCTTCCGCATATGATTGAAGAACCGGAAACAATAACTTATGACTCTTAAGGCTCGAGCGAATGAGGAAAAACGTTTCAAAATGTCATTAAAGTCAAATTCTTCTTGTAAAATTGTATTTCTTTCGCCTGAACCGACCTTTACGTGCATGGTTGACACTTTTTTCGTCTCCAAATCGGTAGGCTCAAAAGCTCTGGGTTTTGGCCAAAGCTCATATGGCTGTGATAGCCAGGTGGGTCCATGCCACCATAGTTTACTTTCAATGAGTTCCTGCGGGACACAACCACGAGTGCCGAGATCTGCAGGATTGTCCTCCGTTTTTACATGTTTTCAATTGCCGCTAGTGCATATACTGGTAATTTTGGCAACACGATTTGCAACAAAAGTTTTAAGACTGTTTGGTGGTTTTTGTAGCCATGCAAGAACTATCGAGGAGTCCGTCCACAAATAAAGCTCATAGGGGAACTTTGCATTGTCCATTAGACTTTTAACTAATTTTGCTAGCAAGACTGCTTCACACAGTTCAAGTTTTGGTACTGTAGTTCTTTTAATTGGAGCTACCTTAGTTTTAGCTACAAGAAGGTTACAAAAAACTTCGCCATTCGGAGCTGTAGTTCGCATATAAATTGACCCGCAGTAAGCTCTTTCTGATGAGTCACAGAATCCGTGAATCTGTATCGTGTGTACTGGTGTGAATTGAACCCATCTCGGAATTCGAAGTGCTGAAATTTGTGGTAGAGTTTTTAGAAATGAATTCCATTTTGCAATTATAGGCAGTGGAACACTCTCATCCCAGCCCGTTTTAGCTTCCCAAAATTCTTGCATTAAGATTTTAGCTACTACCACAATTGGACCCAGCCAACCTAGAAGATCAAATAACTTCGCTATAACTGACAATATTTGTCTTTTTGTAGGGTTAGTTACAATTTGGTTTGGCTTTATATCGTAATAGAAGGAATTTGACATAGCGTTCCATCGAATGCCTAATGTTTTGGTTGTGCTGGAGTCACCAAACTTTAATATATTTTCATCTAGAAGATCCTCCCGGGCCAAGTTATTCAGTAGATAACTGTCATTGGCTGTAATTTTCTTCATGGGGAAGCCTGCTGAATTCAAAGCCTGTATTAGTTGATTTTGGTTTGATTTTGCCTCCTCCAGACTATGTCCTCCTGACAATATATCATCCACGTAAATTTCGTTCTTTAAAATCGTAGATGCTTTTGGAAAATTATTTTTGCAGTCCTCGCTTAACTGCTGTAGAGTTCGTAAAGCCAAAAATGGTGCGCATTTGACTCCAAAGGTAACTGTTTCCATTTGGTAAGATTTTATATACTTATCCGTGTCTTTACGGAATAAAATTCGCTGATACGGTCGATCAGCTTCATGAACGCGTATTTGGCGGAACATCTTTTCTATGTCGCCCGTAAACACGTATTTGTAATAGCGCCAACTAAGCACTGTCTGCATTAAATCAGCTTGTAGAGCTGGTCCTTGGTGAAGAACATCGTTCAACGAGAATCCGCTATTTGTTTTCTTAGATGCATTGAAAACCACCCTTACTTTTGTAGATTTACTTTCCGGTCGTGTAACCGCATGATGGGGGAGAAAATAAGAATTTTGTTTTGCTTGTTCGTTATCTTAATGAAATACGGGTTCCATGTGATCCATATCGATATATTCTTGGAGAACTTCATGATATTTTTCTTTTAAATCGGGAGATTTTTCAAGAGTTTTTTCCATTCTGTAATATTGAGCCAAAGCACTATTTCTTGAATGACCCAAGTATAACTCCTTTGGAAAGGCTTCTTTAAATGGCAAGCGCACGATATACCGACCATCCGATTGACGATTAGTTGTAGTTTGAAAATAGGTTTCACAAAATGTGTCAGCTTCTGTAATTGTAAGATCCCTTTCGACTTCTTCAAGTTCCCAGAACTTTTTAATTTGATCGTGGAGAAGAAAATTTTCCGATATCATTACGGAAGTAGAAAATGCATTTATTTCATTCGGTTTATTCGGACCTGACAAATACCACCCGAAGTGTGAATCTCTTGCTTCTAACTTACCAGAGATATTTTGTCGTACACCTTCCAGATTAATAAATGGTAAATAGTCGCTACCGATTATCATATCAATAGCAGCTGGTTTATAAAATTTTGGATCAGCTAGAGTTAAATTTTGAATTGCTCTGTAGTTTTCGATTTCAATACGACTTGAGGGTAGAAAATTAGCTATCTTGGGCGCTACAATTGCCAAGATTTTTATCCTAAAATTTGAAACTCTTGATTTTACGTTAACGAAACATTTTCCCTTTGAACTCCCCACTATGGTTCCACCAAACCCTGATATCTGACTTGAATGTTTCTCCAATGGTAGTGCAAGTCTTTGCTGAACACTTGTAATTATAAAACTTCTTTCTGCACCGTTATCTAGAAGAGCTCGAATCGTAAATAACTCTCCACCCCTTTCAATTTGAATAAGTGCTGTGAGCAACAATGTGGTTCCTTCACGATGAATAAAATATGCACTTATGTTATTAAATGTTTCCACTTGTGTGCCAAAGGTTGAAGCTTCTGTACTTGGAGTTGAAGTTGAAGGTTTGTTTTCGAGGTTTGGATTGGACTGGGTTTTGTTTATTTGTGAATTACTAGATTTAGGATTTTCTGGCTTTTCTTGATGTAGCATGGTGTGATGCCTTTTCTGGCATATAGCGCAATTATTTTTACTTATGCATTTTGCTTTAAAATGTGTGGGCGATAAGCAATTTGCACAATATTTGTTTGCAAAAACAAATTTCACACGCTCGCTTGCCGACAAAGATTTAAATGATTTGCAAAATCTTAGTGGATGATTTTAATTGCATTTTTTGCAGCTTAAATCTTGTTCGCCGTGAGTGTTAAATGACTGTGTTCTTGAAGAACTGTGCCCCCTTGATGGGAGTGTTCGCCTATCTGATATGGTTTCTAAGATGTCTATTCGTTCAGAAAAAAAATTGTTCAATTGTGGCCATGTAGGCAATTCACGATGGTTTTTAAGAGACCCCTCCCATTCTTTCACTGTTTCATCTGAAAGCTTTGAGACTATAACATGAATTAAGAATGGGTCATTATCATGCAACTCGATTTCGTAATTTCTCAAAATTGCTAAACAGTCGTTGACTGTATTTTGAATATACCTCAGAGATCTGACTGATTCATGTGGAATTGGTTGAACAGCGTGAATCCTTTTTATTTGATCCTGCACCAACAGTCTCTTATTTTCAAATCTATTTTTTAATGTTTCCCAAGCTAACTGAAAGTTATTATCTACCAAGTCGAAATCCTTAATGGCTTGGTAGGCCTCGCCTCTCATTTTGCTACGCAAATAATATAGTTTCTGTGCTGGGGATATGAAAGGATCTTTTCCGATAACCGCCTGAAACATGTCTCGGAAAGCCGGCCACTTGGAGTACCCCTCAAATTCCTGTATTTCACACGCAGGTAATTTTAGTGAAGGTCTGAAATTCGAGTGTTGAATTTCAATCGTAGAAAACGATTCTATTTTTGCTAAAATTTTCGTTTTTACAGACTCGTATAGCTCGCATGCCTCCTCATATTTCAAAGACAATTCATCTTTCACATCTTCATTTTGTTGCTCTTTGTCGTCTAACATGTATTCCTCATACGACTCTACTAACTTATCCCACCGCCTTTGCAGTTCTTCTTTTTTAACATCAAAATATGCAGCTGAGCTATCTACAGGTAAATTTACAAAAACTCTGTATTTGGTTTAAATCAAATTTACATCTCCTTTTTTAAGGCTGCCATAGCGTTTACCCTGACCGAAAACTCAAATACCATATATAGATTCTTCCTTTAAATTCTTTATAACCGCTTGAATATCCAAAGCTTTTCACATATGTTTACTTGGGGTAAGTTATATATGAAATTTGTAAAACAACACTTTGTTGTAATATTCTTAAATTCCCGAAAATTCGAACAAATTTAAAATTTTATATTATTTTGCTTTGCCTTGACCACTAATTACCCCTTCCTTTTATTTTAAATGTATTGTCACAAACTAATTAATCCTCTTGATTTTTCTTTATTTTTTAATATATTTATTTCATTAAAAACTCACCTTTGTTTACTACCGGCTCTTCTTTATTTTATGGTAGGGAACCTCTGACTTGCTAATAAATTCTTATGTGATGACGTCACAACTGAAGTTGGTTTTCGTTTGTTTCTGTACGTATATATTTGCCGTTGTTAAAATTCTTTCTGTTGTTGTTGTTGTAAGAATATTGTCGTAGGTTCACTTGTTTGTTGTTGTTGTTTAGGAACAAGTCCAGTTTACCAACGCAGCTCCAAATAAAAAAAAAAGTACATAGGGTGATAGAAAATTGGAAAATAAGAAGAAAAAATTAAATGGCAAAATTCTCGGAAACGCATAGTTTCCGAGTTATGGACCTCGGAAGTTTTCATATGAATTTGTGATTTCCCACTACATTTCTGAACGTATATGGCCAATATTGGTATCATTTGAAAGCTTTTGAACAGATCTTTCTGGAAATGCAAAATTTTTAACTTTTTAACAGTTTTTACAAAATTTTATATCAAAATGTTACGGAAGTGCACTAGGTAATAAAAATTTTATCAAAAAAATCCCAGCTTCGCTAAATAAAGCTTCTCCACATAGCCGGCCTTTGACCGGGCGCAAGGGTTTTCTCCTCTATGGTATAATAAACACCAGATTCGCTATATAAAGCTTTTCCACATAGCCGGCCTTCGGCCGGGCGCAAGGATTTTCTCCTCTATGGTATAACAAACACCGGCTTCGCTAAATAAAGCTTCTCCGCATAGCCGGCCTACGGCCGGGCGCAAGGATTTTCTCCTCTATGGTATAACAAACACCGGCTTCGCTAAATAAAGCTTCTCCGCTTAGCCGGCCTGCGGCCGGGCACAAGGATTTTCTCCTCTATGGTATAACAAACACCGGCTTCGCTAAATAATGCTTCTCCGCATAGCCGGCCTTCGGCCGGATGAACAGATTTTCTCCTCTATGGTATAACAAACACCGGCTTCGCTTACTAATGCTTTTCTGCATAGGTTTTCTCCCGAATCAGAGAGCGAATAATTTTTTTAATTTTTTTTTTAATTTCTTAGTGTAGATAGAAATAAGTATGTATGTATAAAAGTTAAGTTAAGTTTATTTTAGAAAAAAGTGAATTAAAAAACAAATTTAAAACATAAATACATATATTGGTTTTTATGCTTTCTAAAAACTTTTGTTTTTTCGTAAATTCATCGCCGCTCCTTAATGGCTTAAGAATTTTTAAATAAAATGTTTATATCCAGAAAGATCTATTCAAAAGCTTTCAAATGATACCAATATTGGCCATATAGGTTCAGAAATGTAATGGGAAATCGCAAATTCATATGAAACATTCAGAGGTCCATAACTCGGAAACTATGCGTTTCCGAGAATTTTGCCATTTTATTTTTTCTTCTTATTTTTCAATTTTCTATCACCCTATGTACTTTTTTTTTTATTTGGAGCTGCGTTGGTAAACTGGACTTAAGCCGTTGTTTATTTCTTTTTATTTTAATTTTTTAGCTTTTAGCCTTTAATATTGTTTTATTTGTTAATACAATTGTTCAAAAAAAAAAGTTCTTTTTATTGTATTGTCCACTTTTTACTTGATTTTAATTTTGTGTGCTTTTAAATGTAATTTTTATGTATTTACTTTTGTTTAAATTGTTTGTTTTAAGGTTTTTAGTTGGTACTTATTATTTCCCGCACTCACTTTTTTGTTTTAATGTTTTTTTTGTTTATTTATTTTTTAAACGGCACCTTTTATTATTTTATTTTCACATTCTTTAACATTTTTTTCCTTTTTTGTTCAATTTTATTTATTTATTAAGTTTTTTGTCTCTATATGTAGGTTTTTACACGCGCACTTCACTTTTAATTCTTCTTTTCTTATTAGATGTACTACGGTGTAAACAAATTGGAATGAAACAATAGCCGATAGGTAGAGATGCATGAAACTTTTAATTGTAGATTTTATAGCTGTCCTTTTCTTTGTTAGTGATGACAATTTTAGTGGTACAATTAGTGGTTTGCCATGATAATTAGTGGTTTTGTAAATTGTTTGATTTTTATGTAACTTTCCATGTATATTAACCATGTATGTATGTATGTTAAGGTTATTTTTTATTTATTATTTTCTTTATAAAATTTTTGCAATTTGATGTTTGTTGTTCTTGTTCTCGCTTCTTAATTTCATTTTGAGAAAAATTCTGTCGCACAAATTAACTAATAAACACAGTACATACTTTATTTTTCCTGTTTTTGATCTCAACTCTTCTGTGATATGATTTGTGCTGTAACCAACAACGGATGCAAAAAAAATCATCTATTTGCTGATATCTTCAACAGCACGGGATGCTGTACAGTGGAGTACGCTTTTATTTCATCTGCCGGGAGCACGATAAAATTAACTTGTTCTTTGTTTTGTAAAGTTGAAGTTGTCGTCGGTAGAGACAACTGTCAATCCTCTTCACTGATATTTGTTGTTCTTTAAAGTTTAAATTGAAGTTGCCATCGGTAGAGACAACTGTCGTTTTTCTTCAGGTTGAAGGGTAGTGGCTTCCAATCCACCGATTCTTTCCTTTCCTAGCCTACTCTAGGAGTTGTCAAAGGACATATGGTCCGGTTCGAAGGACCATATGTTAGGGTCGGGAGTCTTTCCTTCGCCTAAACTTACGGGTGTGCTTTGCAAATAAAACACAAACTGGTTTCATAAACCTTAACTAATAAAAAGCTTGTTGCTTTATTGACTTCAGTCTTCGAACTCAACTTCTTATAATTCAAAATGTAATTAAAATTATGTATACTAAAACTAAGTAAATATATACAAAATAAGACCGCTAACCTGAGCGTATTAAAAATGTTCAAGGGGAACAAACTAATAGGTACTGCTTTATGAGGACAAAAAAAAAAAAGAATTCAAGATAAATTAAGAGAACAAATGAGAAAATAAAATAGTATATTATTAAATAAACATTGTTGAACACGGTTCAACATTATTTATTTCGTAAAACGAACAAATATAGATTTTAATTTTAAATATAGAGAAAAATATGTATGAGAATTAATTGAAATTAATTGTGTTTTATTTTAACTAAAAAGTACGTCAACAATGAAGAATATATACATCAGTACTGATTAGTCAGCTGTGTCCGGAATATACATCAGTACTGACTAGTCAGCTGTGTTCATTATTAACATCAGTACTGACTAGTCAGCTGTGTCCATTATTAACATCAGTACTGACTAGTCAGCTGTGTACATTATTAACATCAGTACTGACTAGTCAGCTGTGTCCAATATTAACATCAGTACTGACTTGTAAATGGTATAAGAGTAAACAGCTCCGATATATGTTTTATTAACGGCAAAATATATAGGTTAAAAAAAGATCCAAAATCACACGTACACAAAAGTTTCCATCAGTTTTTTCATATTTGCCTTACTAAAATGATAGAAACATTGTTCTACGCGATGATGGATATTCGCATCAGCAATGCCAGTCATATGACAGATCAAATGACTGTCACTGTTCTTGTAGGGGATTTATGTTGAAGCTTCCTTATAACTATCTTCTGATCACACACCTACAATTCTTACAATAACAAATCCTAATAGAATTGTATCTCCGTCTGATAACTTAGTGACGTCAGCCACTCAAATAAATTGGTTAAAATATAAAAAATATCTCAGTACCCACTGCACTGAAAATATTCCGCTTAGTACACCGGAGAATGTGGATATTTCTATTGTAAATTTTGACAGTTATCTGAAACTAGCTGTTTAACATTCTAGTATAACCCTCAAAAAAACCAAAAATAGTAAAATATATTCTGCAGATGTTGAGCGTCTCTTGACTGAAAAAATGAGAGCTCGAAGAGAATGGCAATTGCATTAAGAATTTACTAAAAGAGTGCACAAAAAGGCTAAGAAAGTTACTGCAGTCTCAGAAAACGGCTTCCCTGGAAAAATATCTTAAGGAACTTGATGCAACTTCTCAATCAGACTACTCATTATGGCGTGCAGCTAGAAATCTTAATAGACCAGTTATCACTTAACCACCATTAAGAAACTTAAATGGAAGTTGGGCACGAAATGATGAAGAAAATGGAAATCTTTTTGTTAATCATTTGAAAAACGTATTTACCCCGCATACATATCCCGATATTGCAGTCGAGTTGCCACCTGTTGCTGTTAGAGCTGCTGTTCCACTTAGATTTGAAATAAAAGAAATCGAAAAGGCTATTCATGATTTAAACCCCAAGAAAGCCCCTGGGTTTGATAAGATCAGCAACAAAATGCTTTTAGAGCTACCCAGCATAGCAAAGAAAATTATTCTTTTAATTTTTAATGCTATTTTACGCTTTGAATACTACCCACAAGAATGGAAAGTATCCTTAGTTACAATGATACCTAAGCCAGGAAAGGATCCTACAAAAGTTGAGTCATATAGACCTATAAGCTTATTGTCTAATATATCAAAGCTGTTTGAGAAGCTGTTAGTGTCAAAATTAGCCCCAATTTTAAATGTAAATAGATGTATTCCTAACCATCAATTCGGCTTTAGAAGAGAACATAGCACAATCGAACAAACCCATCGTATAGTAAACGCCATAAGAAAGATGTTTCTCAAGCTTTTGATAAAGTCTGGCATGAAGGGTTATTACATAAATTGAAGCTAAATTTACCAGTAAACATACACAAGCTGTTAGAAAGCTACTTAGTCGGCCGAAAGTTTATTATTAAAGAATGTGATTTTATAAGTTCTCCTCAGCCAATTGACGCTGGAGTCCCTCACGGAAGCATTATGGGCCCACTCTTATACCTTATATATACCTCAGACATGCCAACAAACAACCACACCCTTACTTCAACATTTGCTGATGATACAGCTTTTCTAAGCGTACACGAAAACTGTCATGAAGCATCCCGTTACTTGCAGGAGTTACCTTGCGTCGGGAGTCATGTCCCCCTATTAAAATCAATAATCAATTAGTGCCCCAGCAATCGCATGTAAAATATCTCGGTATTCATCTAGATCGGCGTTTGACATGGAAATGCCATATAGAAGCAAAACTAACACAAATGAAACTAAAAGCAATTCAAATTTATTGGCTTATTGGAAGAAATTCTGTTCTTAGCCTCGACTGCAAACTTCTACTTTATAACTCTATATTGAAGCCAATCTGGTGCTACGGTATTCAGCTATGGGGCACTGCCTCGGCCTCAAATATCGAAAAAATTCAAAGGCGCCAAAATAAACTTCTTCGAATAATCACAGCCGCTCCCTGGTATGTTAAAAACTCTAATATTCACAAGGATCTCAATGTGCCATTAGTAAAAACTATTATTATGGAGTACGCAGCAAAATATTTAAAAAGGCTTGAGCCGCACCCAAATCCACTTGCTCGAAATATTTTAAATGACAGTGGACACTCTAGATTAAGGAGAAGAGATACCGCAGGACTCATCCGAAGGGAAGACCGCTAAACATCTACATTAGACCGTCTCACTATTCATTTTTTTCCGAAATTTCTTAATGAACATCGATTTTCTTTATCTACTATAAAAACCAAGAAATTTGGTGTATAACACTTAAATATTGATGAATGGGAAGTGGTCTCTCAAATCGTTTTTTCATTTTTTTAGGCAAAATACCTTTTTTCAAAAAATGGAAAAATCTTGATTTAGTAATTTGCCTCAAACTCAAGCAGTTCTGAATGGATTTGAACATCATTTCATGCATTAGAAAGCTTATTAAATTTCCTAAATGTTTCTTAAAGCAACATTGCCATTTTGTTCGATGGTTTTTTATTCATAGCACTACAAATTCAGATTTTCAAATACAAACTTAACATTTTTTTTAATTTTTGCTTACCTTTTCATATATAAAAATTGAACGAGGCAAAACTTTTATATTCTGTAAATGCAGTATGGTAGGAAATTTTAAAATAAAGATTTTGGTGTAAATAACAGTCGTATTCTGTTAAGAAAAACTGCAGTTTTGGTTGAAATGTTGAAAGTTGTTTATTTCTAAATATAAAAAAAAAAATAATATTTTGGTAATAACTTTTTTGTATCTGAACCGATTTTTCCGAGTTTTTCAGCAAATATGTTTTACCAAAGATTTGCGATCTTTTAATATATTAGACGTATTCACAGGTCACATAACAGCTCTAAAATTTAAGTTTTTATAAAAATGTGGATGCTTTTTATGGTAAATTTCTTCCTTAAGACGTGGGTATATAAATCTGCCAAATTGGTTAAGAAATGGTTAAGTTATTAGCAAAATACTCCAAAAATGGGATAAAAAGCATCCACATTTTTATAAAAACTTAAATTTTAGAGCTGTTATGTGACCTGTGGATACGTCTAATATATTATGTGAGGAACCCTACTTGATGTTTGATGGAACTGGCACGCTGGCTTTAGGCTGCGGCTGTAGCTCGCCGGATGGGGGGGATTCTTCTCCATCAGGTTCTCCCAGATCATGAAAACACTTAACACTGGACGAAACACAAAGATAAAGTTAAACCAATTGATACACGGACGGACATTTAGTGATAACATCCCTCTCAATGACATTACAGGATATGAGCCTTCAGGAACAGTTGGATTCATCCCGGTTTGGCTGCCCTCCCCTTCTGACTTTTTCAGTCAGCCATGACGTTACTAAACGCCAAGTTCGAACTTTCATTTCTAAGTAACGTCCCTATAATAGACCTATCGAATCAACTTTCCACACGCGCTACATGTCAACCCATATAAATAATGAACGATTAACACATATTTATCTCCATGACAAACTCAATTAAATACATTTATTAATAATATATTTTTTTTTTTCTAGATTTAACAAACGTTTCTAAGACTAAAAATAAGGATTAAGTTTTATAATAATTTATACATTGGTAATAAAATAATTAGAAGAAAGAACAAAGGCATATATTACGAACTAAACGAATAATATAACTGTTACGAATAATAAATCCCAATAAATTGTGGATAAATAGTATAAATAGGTTAGTGAGGATATTCAGATAATCATGATTAAAAGTAAAAGTTCTATTCGAATACAAATAGGAATGTCTTTGAAAAAAGTTTTTTTTTTCTTTTTTTTTTTTTAAGGATTAATTGGTAGGTTATCACTTTTTTTTTATTTTTAAGGATCATACATACAAAAACAGAATTCGTATGCTTTATATAATCTGTTTACTATTTTATTTTTTTTTCCAAGTATTCCAGTTCTAAATAGAATGTTAATTAAAATAAGTTCACGTTTAATTCAAAAAATATCGTGGATTATTTTTCTATTATCTTATCGATTCCTAAGTTTAGTTATTTATATATATTTACTTATAAATTTACCCTAATGATTCATTTATTTTTGTTTTCTTACGTTTCCTCTTATACGTTAGCAATAAAATTTCAAGAAATATTCAATTTAAGTTATATTGCTCTTTCTAACTATATAAATTTTCTTTGTTATAAAACTCTGAAACCAAAATGGTTTTGAGAAGATGTATATGGATTAAACGAAATAATATATTATTTCCATAAAATCTTATTGTTATTTCGAAACTATTTTATTTTCATATCAATAAAATTTTGTGTTAAACCATATTTGGTTTTACTTTCCTCGATTCGCGAATATTTAGATTTTGATTATTTATTTGTTCAAATATTAATTGACTTGTGTTTTCAAGTATTTATTAAGTTCTTTACTTATTTATTGCTTTAAAGAGTGTATCTATTTCTTTATTTAGTTATTTGTTAATCTGTTTGTTTTTTATTAGAATGTTTATTTATTTAGGAAGTTATTAGTTTAAATATTTATCTCTTTGTGGATTTATTAGTTTATCTACTCATTAATTAAGTTGATATCTGTAAACAAATTTTAATTTAATTAAATTCTATTGGGAACGGAATTGTACGATCTATGCTTATATTAATAACTTTCCTTTCCTCCCTTTTTTTCTTTTCTTTTTTTTCAATTTTTTTGGTTTCTAAAACAATAGCTGAATATAAGTTTCAATTATTTCTGGAACAAACTATCGTATTATAAAATCCACACAATCCAACTTTGTTTTTCTTATAAGACTTCATCCTAGGCCTACTCAGACTATGGTTAGCTAGGAATCGTGTAATTGTTTTAAATTTGTTTAGTATACTAAGCTTTAAACTATATTTCCTTGTTATTTTATGTTAATGCCTAATTACACACGAACAAACGTATTTAATGACGACACATAAAAGCGTAACACACAACACAGAATAAATTTTGATTTCTTTTTTTTTCAGTATACTTTGATTTGCATGAAAGCTTAATTCATCCAGTATCAACGGCTTTTGCTTGGGAGAGAATAGTATGCTATTATAGCAAAGTGGTTTCTTTTTTTTTTCTTTACTAGGGAATTTTCGCAAATCAAGAACTTTTTAGCTGTCTTAGTTCCGACACTACTCACTCGGGAGATTTTCACTTAACTGAGAAGTTGCCGGATGTAACTTTTCCGGCATGAAGTTTGCGGTGTATCGGTTCTTCTCCGTTTTTCCTTCTCCTTACACAGTCTTCTGACTGACCCTTACGACAAATACCCCGAGCCTGTACTCCTAATATGCCTAGACCAACAACTTCGTTTTGCTCTGATTCGCTATATATATAGCCCTAAATCTTCCCCAGAATATGTCAGCAAGCCAATAAACTTTAGAAATTATATTAACACTTCTATCCACAAGCAGTGGCTTTCGTCTCGACTTCTAGAAGGTCAAAAACGGATATCGAATTTTTAAGCCGCATGTTACCTACTACTTTTTTCTATACCACCCTGTCTTATTCCTCTAATATTCGACAGTTGGTAGCATTGCAGTACCCACTTCCCAGTGAATAACTCCGAGAAGAAGAAAAATTTAATTTACTGTCATTGTTATTGGATTAATTTATTTGTAAATTTACAAAAATTCTCATATTTTTTCTATCTCCCTGTCGATTTCGTCCGTAATAAAGTGTTTCACGGTTATTGGTGACGTGTAAATAAATGACCCGAAATTTATAATAGTTTTATACAAAGAAGTCGAAGGATACAACTTTTATAAATTTCCAGTTGAACTTGTGTCCATCTACCCGGGGTCCACAATACAAAAAAAACAAATGTCACTTCAGCGAGATGTGGCAGCTACGCTGGGATACGCTGTGTATGAGCTGCCTGCCCTCGGCCAAATTCCTTTATTCGTTGACCGAGACAACGTTCACCAATTTTTAACAACTTTCCTAAGGCAATCGTCACAAAGCCAGCTATTATCGAGCAGTCTGCGAATCGAAAATAGTTGGGAAAAACGGATTGGTGCACTCGCTGAAAAAACAAAGCCGAAGACGGATCACTCAACATTATACTTCCAGCCAGTAAGTTTGAAACTTAGGAAGTTTAGTTTACCGTAAGTCTTCCCTATTTCCTTCAGTTGATGTTCCGAGGATAGCAACATTTTCCTCGCATATTTTCAGCAACTTAGAAGCACGTTTACCCTAACCTTCCAAGTCATATGTATGTTAGTATACAGATGTCACAAAATCCAGATTCATTCGCAAGTGCCTGAAAACGTTTTTACTCCCCGTAGAATAGGTAAAACGATAAGATTTTGCCTTTTTCCTTTACATCACTTCGTTTAATCTAGTGGGGTGTATCTAAGAATTCGAGAGCAGTAACATAAAGGAAACTTCCAAAGCAATATACCTAAATCGAATGGCACTCGTTACGTGGTGTCCTGAAAAATAGACAAAACCAGTTCGGATTACAAATTTTATCAATTCGTACAAGTTTGCAGAGCCAACAAAAATGCGAGACTAAACCAAAAAACATTGCCATATTTTCCGGCCGCTTCCCCTTTTCCATCTTCGCCGCGATTGTTGAATCCTTTACTGGGCATTTGAAACAAGGCTTCCGTTGTCATATATTTACTTTCACTAAGCACGTAATCATTCCTATTCTTCCCTTGTTTTCGAAGCTCCTGTTTATTAGAAATACCATATTTAATAAAAAAACAGAAAACCCGCAATACCAATATTAGAAAAGAAATGTTTTAATTTTAATCATGGTGTAAAATCTAACAGGTATGTATCAGGATGTATATACTTATATAACTTTAGTGTTTCGAATTATAAAACGCGTATGATGTCAGACAACGGGAAAAATATTTTTTTTGAATCTAATTTTAATGTGAAAAACTTATTTCCCCCATACCCTACATACCGATATATGTACATATGCACTTTAATCAAAAAATATGTTTCATAAAATGTAATCTCGTAAAAAGTGCGAGGTATGCAAAAATTAAAATACTTGTAGTATGGTAACATTTTGTTATCTGACGTTCCCTAGGTCAATTATACCACGATTCTGACCGAATGTTCGTAGCGCATAGATTCGCCATTCAATCTATTTCACCAGGAGCCAATTATTCCCAACGGACAATATAATCGTAAAACAAATTGTTCATTCCGTCCTCAGAAGGCAACACGATCATTAGGCCAGATTTACAATGACAACCTCATTTTCATTCGATGTCCAAGCCCTTACATTTTCGATCAAGAAAATGTATGCAAATTTTGTCCAAACAAAGTTATAACAAAAAAATAAAATGGAATTTTTTTTTCTCTTTTCTCTTTTCTAAACGTTATTTATATTTTAATATAAATCGTCGCAGGCTAAATTTTCGTTAAGAATTATTTACAATACGCAATTATGACTAGCATTTTGAACGAAGCTTTAGAGCATGTAATAAGACCAATTAATTCGGGTTGTGGTGGACTCTGATTGTTATCAGGATCAGAATTCAAATCGAAAAAAAGTTTATTTGTCACACAAACAGCTTAGCTAACACGAAAGATTATCTTAACCTTCAAGATATTTTTTTCCAGAAATCCCTTTTGGTTAATCTATTGTTTTAAATGTTGTGCATGTATCGTGCCTATTAGTTGACCCCTAAGATTTTCAATTTCGTACTGATTGTTTCCAATCGCCATTCGGATCCGACATTTCAACCAGGGTCTGCACAGTTTTGCATTAATGCCTTTAGTGAAATTGCTTTGAACAAAGTTTTTTCTGTAAACTTCTTGCCCTGGCCTATATTTTATGTCCCGGCTTTTGCGGTTATACGTTCTTTCATTTTTCAAGTAGGCGCTGTGCAACTTCTCATTCACATTCTGATGTATTATCTGCATCCGGACAGATTTTGGTAGTATTGACATTTCGCCATCCTCAGTTGATTTCAATTTTCGTAATATTTCGTAGGCGTCCGCATGAGTGATTATATTATTCCCGGTTAATGCGAAATAGGGAGTAACCCCGGTGGATGAGTGAACCGTAGATCTTAATGAGCATTCGATTTTTGACAAATTCTCGTCCCAACTTGTTTGATCCTTAACTAGATAGCTTCTTATGGCACTGAGTATAGATTGGTTCACTCTCTCGCTGGCATTTGATTGGGGTGAATAAATCGGTGTACGAAGATGTTTGATGCCAAAGAGTACCAAGAAATCTCTAAATGCATCTGAGGTAAATTGTTTGCCGTTGTCAGAGTGTACGATTTCTGGCACTCCAAACTTGTAAAACACCTCGTCTCTCATGAATCTTATTGTCGCTCTGGTGGTAGCTTTTGGCAGGGCTTTAAGGAGAACAAATTTGGTTTTGTGGTCTAATACAATAAAAATAAACGTATTCCCAGATTTCGTTCGTGTATAGGGCCCTAAGAAATCTATATAAATCTTTTGGAACGGTCTTTGAGTCCTAACTTCTTGACCCATTGGTGGACGAAGTATCTGTTTCGGATGTTTAATCTCCCTACAGGTATCACAATTTCCAATCTGTTCTCGAACTTGCTTTACCATCGACGGCCAGTAAAAGTATTCACGTAAGTTGTACACGGTTTTCGCTATTCCGCCATGACAAGTGTTTACCACGTGTGATCTATCAATTAGTTTGCTCGTCAATTCACTGGGAACCCATATTTTCCAACAATCTTCTTCACTATCCAAGTCGCTTCGATTGAATTTAACCCTCTTATACGCCACCCCTTCTTCTATTTTTAAATCCGGTAGTCTATCCTTGTTTTGCTCGATTGTGTCTATAAGCGATAAATAGTCTTCTTTTTTAAAGGCACTTGAGTTGAAGTCTATTATGGTGTTATTTTCAATTGCAACTTCCTCCATATCCAATCTCGACAGCATGTCCGGGACGACGTTCTTTGTACCCTTTCTATGTTCGATGTTAAATTTAAAACCTTGCAGTTTTAAACTCCACCGAGCCAATCTTCCATTCAGATCTTGTTGCCGCATCAGCCATTTGAGGCTGGAATGATCGGTAATAACTGTAAATTCCATCAGTTCTATATATTGGCGAAACTTTTCTATCGCTAAGACCACTGCTAGACACTCTTTCTCTGTGGTTGAATAATTTTTTTGAGCACTATTCAGTTTTTTTGAAAAATATTCTATCGGGTGTTCTCCTTCGTCATTATCCTTTTGAAAGAGTACTGCTCCTACTCCAACATTGGAGGCATCGCACTGTACGAAGAAGGGTCTATCGAAATCTGGGCTGGTCAATATAGGGCTGAAGACTAGATGGCGTTTTAACTCTTCAAACGACCGCATGGCTTCTGGTGTCAGCTGAAATTTTGGCGATTTTTTTAACGTTTCCGTAAGGGGTGCTGTCAGGGTTGAAAAATCATGAATGAATCGGCGATACCATCCTACGGTTCCTAAAAATTTCCGTACGTCTTTTTGGTTTTTCGGAGGCTTAATATCCAAAATAGATTTAACCTTGTCTACGTCTGGTTTTAGTTTTCCGCCACCAACTATATATCCTAGATATTTCAACTCTCGGTAACAAAACTTCGATTTCTGCATGTTTATCGTGAGTCCCGCGTTCGTTAATTTCTGTCCGACAGCACGAAGCATGTCCATATGGTCTGTGAAGTTTGGAGAGACCACCAAAAGATCATCCAGGTAGATGAACACCCTGTCCTTAAGCTCAGATGGCACCACTTTATCCATCAATCGACAAAGCCTCTGGGCAGCGTTGCACAGTCCAAACGGCATCATTTTGAACTGATACTGAGGCCTTCCCGGAACTGTGAAAGCTGTCTTCGGCCTGCTCTTCTTGTCCAGGGGGATCTGCCAAAAGGCATCCTTGAGGTCGATTGACGAGATAAAGTGTGTATCGCCCAGTCTCGCCAATAAGCCGTCTATGTTAGGCAGAGGATATGCATCTTTTCTTGTTACTTTGTTGAGTTCCCTGGCATCGAGGCAAAGCCTGTTCTTGTTGGGCTTAATAACCAACGTCATACGGTTATTCCACTCCGCTCCCGTGGCTACTTCGATCACGTCCAGCTCGATCATCCTGTCGAGTTCGGCGTAGATCAGTTTCTGCACCGCTGGACTAACGGGGTAATGCCTCATCTTTTTGGCCGGTGCATCCCCAGTGTCGATTGTGTGTTCTTCAATCTTGGTTTTTCCCAGGCCATATTGTGTATAACATTGAAACGATTGCTTCACGTTTTCCAAAATTCTTCGCTGATGTGTGGTCAACTGGTGCATCTTTGACTCTTCCGGTTCCGTCGGGAAAATTTCATTAACTAGTCCACTTTCAAAAGAGACCTTCAACCCTATTTTCCTCCAGAAGTCATATCCCAGTATCAATTCTTGACTTAACTTCGGTACCAAATACAACATCATTTCCACGAATCTATTTCCGTATTTGATTTTTACCCAGATTTTACCTACAACTAAATGCTGTTTCCCATCAGCCGTCCGCACCGACGACTTAAAGTCAAGTATTTTTGCATCCATCTCCCTTGCGTTTTCTATGCAGTTTCGACCAAGACAGCTTACAGAGGCTCCACTGTCCAACAGGCCTTGATATTGAGATCCATTAATTTCAACTGACATATAGGGTCTAATATCATCTTCGCTGCCTATAGTCGTAGATGCTATTTTTTTTCTCTCCTCTTTTCTTGACAAGTATCTTCTTCTGGTTTTTAGGATTTTTTTACTGACTATGGGTACATAGTCCGAGAAAATTTCTGAACGAATTGTGTTATAGTTCTCTAGGCGTTGTTCATATGATAATCTGGGTTCGATGCCGGGTTGCTTTTTCCTAAAATCTACTTTCAAACAATCGCTTTTAAATCGTGTTTTCGTCACTTCATCATCGTTGGTGTTTTCCTTGACAATTTCTTTGTTGGGGGTTGCGACTTTATTTGGTGGTTGCTTCACATTGATCCTTTTGTTAGTGTGGTTCTGTCCCTCTAGCATAAAATTTAAAAAATTATCTTCTACTGGGATGTAGATAGGTTTGAACACCCGGCCCCAGTTTTCCGTGTGCTCGTCTTGGTGTTTCCCAAACACCTCGGGCAGGTGGGGCTGGTGACGTCCTCGAACCCACACCTGTAACAGAAGACGCTTCGTTGAACCACTGGACATTCAATGAATGAATGTCCTGATGTTTTGCAATTCCAGCAAATGAGTTGTTTGGCTGCCAACTTCTCTTTTTGCAGTGCTTCGACTTGTCGGACCTGCTCATCTTCTTCCGGGTTTTCATAAAAATCCACCTCGTAAAGCTTACGAGGGTTGCCCATCGACATCCTGTGCGAAGAACGTTTCGCTATATTTCTCTCAGCACGTTTGCATTCTTTTAAGAGTTGGTCCAAGTTATCAATCCTGATAGGAAAAATCTTTTAAATTGTCTTTTACTATTTTCACCAACTCGCTTTCCAAAACGCATCTGATTTTTAAGCCTCACAATGTCGGTAATGAAGGCATCGGCAGTCTCGTTAGGTGCTTGTCTTCGCTCCATTATCCTTCTCTGGATTTCAAAGTCGCTCTCGAAATTTCGGAATTTTTTAATGAGGTGGTATTTAAAAGTGTGCCAATCACATATAGGGTGCTTCATGCGGAACGACCAGAACCAGGTGCTGGCGGCTCCCGTAACTAGATGATGAAACCCTTTCATAAGTACGTCCCATGAACAGTTGTAGTCGGTTTTCAACGCCTCCACCCTAAAAACAAAATCTTCAACGGTCAGTGACTTGCTGGTTCCGTCAAATTTGATTCCCCACTTTTCCATTTGGTTTGGAGTCATGGGTTTATAGCCTGAGTGCTGTGGTGGAGAGTAAAACTCGGGGTATTGCTGAGAATGGTTGTGATGGCGATTATCAAAGAAAGGTTGAGGTTCATTAGCAGGAATTTGACCTTGTTGTCTATACCCTAGTGAGTTGTTCGGTGGCAAATATGCCCGATGTGGCCCTCGATAAGGCGGGTGTGTGTTATTAGGGACAAACGACCCATTATGTGGATTGGTCGGATTTTCTACCATATTAACCCGTTCCGAGCGTAGTGACTCCCTAATTAATTGTGGTAACATCAATTGCATATTTTGCACTTCTCTCATTATAGATGCTTGGGCGACTTCTACAGAGGCACTGAAGTATTGTCTAAGGGTTATTCCCTCCTCATTAACAGCGGTATTAATGTTTGCCTGTTCATTTACCGGAGCCAAATCTGGATTTTGTTGAGCCATGATATTTCGTCGCACCGTGTCACTTTGGCCGCTTATTTCTCTAGCTGTCAGACTGCTGTACCTCGGGGTGGTTATGGTGTTGCTGTTACTTTCCTTTGATGAATGCGTTTGGGGACCTTGGTTAAATCTTATAGACAGCAGGGGTGTTACCGCGTTAGTAGACACACCGGGGTTCGTAGTCAGTGAGGAAGCTGTAGTAGTCGATGTAGCCGCGATTTGGGGTACGTTATTTTCGCTGCTCGCCGGATTACGTCCCGATGATCTTAGGTTACGCGTGCTCATTTTACACGAAAACTAACAAAACTAAACACGTACGTTTCACTCCAGAAGCCCGACACGTGGATGGCAAAATGCAGGATGGAATCAAAATCGTACAAAAACTAAGAAAATAAAAAGTTAAGTGCAAATTCTAAGTGTGGAAACTAAAATTCCCTAAACTGTCTAGCAAACTAAAGTATTGATCATAGGCACAGGCCCTCCAGCCAATGCGTTATTAAAACAAACTCTATTAGAAAATAAATAGTTAAGGATAACCGATGGATTCAGCAATGTTAATACAACTTATCTAAAAAAACAAAAATTAAAATAAAACTAAGCAAGGAGCCTTTATCCCAAGAGGGTTTCTCCCAAAAAGACTTATAATATATGAATACGTATATGTACCAATAGAAGAAAGTAGTTTTTTTGTTTTTTGTTTTATACCGTCACAACAACGTTATTTAATAGATAAACCAAATACCCCAAATTAGACTAAGTAGCACGCAGATACCAACACTGCTTTCTACAATCTTTGTTAATATTTATAATAGTTTATTTCAAATATCTACAGTTGACTATGGGTTGAAATTTGTTGTAGCATCGTGAGGAAAAGCTGATTGCGTTGCTCATTGTATCCCGTTGGTCAAAAATCTTCAATATAACTGCCGCTCCAGCAGTTCTAAATAAGTTTAGAATTCAGAATCAGTTATAGAAGGTTATTCAAGCTATAAATTTATTAACATTTTCTGCTCCTCCAAAAACGTTAAAATTTAGACACATGTCCAATGAGCTCTGTGTACACTATGTAAAATGTGTGGACTCAATGAAATATTATCACCAAATTGACGTATAACAGAACACAAAACACTCACGACATGAAATTTTAGCTTTGTAAAGTCCCTTCTCCTCTCCTCCAAGACAAAAACAAATGACCTCTCGACCTTCAAGGATCCCGTGTCGTGCTTTCTGTTCGAATTCGATTCAAGTTGACATCACTTAGCTCTCCAGTATCCAATTTCCCTATCGGATGGCGTTGCGACTCAGGCATGGTCGTATGTTACCCTCCAGGACATCCGTCATCTTTTAAAGAAGCCAAATACCGGGTTTAAGCAATTTAAAAAAAAGCCCCACGTTGGGCGCCAAATTGTGAGGAACCCTACTTGATGTTTGATGGAACTGGCACGCTGGCTTTAGGCTGCGGCTGTAGCTCGCCGGATGGGGGGATTCTTCTCCATCAGGTTCTCACAATTACAATAAACGTGCCATCTCCCCATGATCCCAGATCATGAAAACACTTAACACTGGACGAAACACAAAGATAAAGTTAAACCAATTGATACACGGACGGACATTTAGTGATAACATCCCTCTCAATGACATTACAGGATATGAGCCTTCAGGAACAGTTGGATTCATCCCGGTTTGGCTGCCCTCCCCTTCTGACTTTTTCAGTCAGCCATGACGTTACTAAACGCCAAGTTCGAACTTTCATTTCTAAGTAACGTCCCTATAATAGACCTATCGAATCAACTTTCCACACGCGCTACATGTCAACCCATATAAATAATGAACGATTAACACATATTTATCTCCATGACAAACTCAATTAAATACATTTATTAATAATATATTTTTTTTTTTTTTTTCTAGATTTAACAAACGTTTCTAAGACTAAAAATAAGGATTAAGTTTTGTAATAATTTATACATTGGTAATAAAATAATTAGAAGAAAGAACAAAGGCATATATTACGAACTAAACGAATAATATAACTGTTACGAATAATAAATCCCAATAAATTGTGGATAAATAGTATAAATAGGTAAGTGAGGATATTCAGATAATCATGATTAAAAGTAAAAGTTCTATTCGAATACAAATAGGAATGTCTTTGAAAAAAGTTTTTTTTTTCTTTTTTTTTTTTTTTAAGGATTAATTGGTAGGTTATCACTTTTTTTTTATTTTTAAGGATCATACATACAAAAACAGAATTCGTATGCTTTATATAATCTGTTTACTATTTTATTTTTTTTTCCAAGTATTCCAGTTCTAAATAGAATGTTAATTAAAATAAGTTCACGTTTAATTCAAAAAATATCGTGGATTATTTTTCTATTATCTTATCGATTCCTAAGTTTAGTTATTTATATATATTTACTTATAAATTTACCCTAATGATTCATTTATTTTTGTTTTCTTACGTTTCCTCTTATACGTTAGCAATAAAATTTCAAGAAATATTCAATTTAAGTTATATTGCTCTTTCTAACTATATAAATTTTCTTTGTTATAAAACTCTGAAATCAAAATGGTTTTGAGAAGATGTATATGGATTAAACGAAATAATATATTATTTCCATAAAATCTTATTGTTATTTCGAAACTATTTTATTTTCATATCAATAAAATTTTGTGTTAAACCATATTTGGTTTTACTTTCCTCGATTCGCGAATATTTAGATTTTGATTATTTATTTGTTCAAATATTAATTGACTTGTGTTTTCAAGTATTTATTAAGTTCTTTACTTAATTATTACTTTAAAGAGTGTATCTATTTCTTTATTTAGTTATTTGTTAATCTGTTTGTTTTTTATTAGAATGTTTATTTATTTAGGAAGTTATTAGTTTAAATATTTATCTCTTTGTGGATTTATTAGTTTATCTACTCATTAATTAAGTTGATATCTGTAAACAAATTTTAATTTAATTAAATTCTATTGGGAACGGAATTGTACGATCTATGCTTATATTAATAACTTTCCTTTCCTCCCTTTTTTTCTTTTCTTTTTTTTTCAATTTTTTTGGTTTCTAAAACAATAGCTGAATATAAGTTTCAATTATTTCTGGAACAAACTATCGTATTATAAAATCCACACAATCCAACTTTGTTTTTCTTATAAGACTTCATCCTAGGCCTACTCAGACTATGGTTAGCTAGGAATCGTGTAATTGTTTTAAATTTGTTTAGTATACTAAGCTTTAAACTATATTTCCTTGTTATTTTATGTTAATGCCTAATTACACACGAACAAACGTATTTAATGACGACACATAAAAGCGTAACACACAACACAGAATAAATTTTGATTTCTTTTTTTTTCAGTATACTTTGATTTGCATGAAAGCTTAATTCATCCAGTATCAACGGCTTTTGCTTGGGAGAGAATAGTATGCTATTATAGCAAAGTGGTTTCTTTTTTTTTTCTTTACTAGGGAATTTTCGCAAATCAAGAACTTTTTAGCTGTCTTAGTTCCGACACTACTCACTCGGGAGATTTTCACTTAACTGAGAAGTTGCCGGATGTAACTTTTCCGGCATGAAGTTTGCGGTGTATCGGTTCTTCTCCGTTTTTCCTTCTCCTTACACAGTCTTCTGACTGACCCTTACGACAAATACCCCGAGCCTGTACTCCTAATATGCCTAGACCAACAACTTCGTTTTGCTCTGATTCGCTATATATATAGCCCTAAATCTTCCCCAGAATATGTCAGCAAGCCAATAAACTTTAGAAATTATATTAACACTTCTATCCACAAGCAGTGGCTTTCGTCTCGACTTCTAGAAGGTCAAAAACGGATATCGAATTTTTAAGCCGCATGTTACCTACTACTTTTTTCTATACCACCCTGTCTTATTCCTCTAATATTCGACAGTTGGTAGCATTGCAGTACCCACTTCCCAGTGAATAACTCCGAGAAGAAGAAAAATTTAATTTACTGTCATTGTTATTGGATTAATTTATTTGTAAATTTACAAAAATTCTCATATTTTTTCTATCTCCCTGTCTATTTCGTCCGTAATAAAGTGTTTCACGGTTATTGGTGAAGTGTAAATAAATGACCCGAAATTTATAATAGTTTTATACAAAGAAGTCGAAGGATACAACTTTTATAAATTTCCAGTTGAACTTGTGTCCATCTACCCGGGGTCCACAATACAAAAAAAAACAAATGTCACTTCAGCGAGATGTGTCAGCTACGCTGGGATACGCTGTGTATGAGCTGCCTGCCCTCGGCCAAATTCCTTTATTCGTTGACCGAGACAACGTTCACCAATTTTTAACAACTTTCCTAAGGCAATCGTCACAATTAAAAGATCGCAAATCTTTGGTAAAACATATTTGCTGAAAAACTCGGAAAAATCGGTTCAGATACAAAAAAGTTATTACCAAAATATTATTTTTTTTTTTTTATATTTAGAAATAAACAACTTTCAACATTTCAACTAAAACTGCACTTTTTCTACCATACTGCATTTACAGAATATAAAAGTTTTGCCTCGTTCAATTTTTATATATGAAAAGGTAAGCAAAAATTAAAAAAAATGTTAAGTTTGTATTTGAAAATCTGAATTTGTAGTGCTATGAATAAAAAACCATCGAACAAAATGGCAATGTTGCTTTAAGAAACATTTAGGAAATTTAATAAGCTTTCTAATGCATGATGTTCAAATCCATTCAGAACTGCTTGAGTTTGAGGCAAATTACTAAATCAAGATTTTTCCATTTTTTGAAAAAAAGGTATTTTGCCTAAAAAAATGAAAAAACGATTTGAGAGACCACTTCCCATTCATCAATATTTAAGTGTTATACACCAAATTTCTTGGTTTTTATAGTAGATAAAGAAAATCGATGTTCATGAAGGAATTTCGAAAAAAGTATAAAAACTGAGACGGTCTAATCTACATATGTGAACAGAAACCGTGAGGAGAAAAATTTTCGTCTAGCATTGGCAGGACAAAAATAAAGTATTAGAATAAGATTTGATTAATTATTGTTAGTTCATATTTAATATATGAAGATTCAATAAATAAATAATGAGAAAAAAAAAATTTGAAGATGTTTTTCTTACCCTGACATCGAATGCTTCCATCGCATTGCGTATCATTGGATATGAGGTTATATGGTTGTTCTGGGCACGTTCTTCGATATGTGGTGTGGCCAATTGTTTCGAACAACCGCCGCACTGTGGCTGAAAATTGAATTTCATCGGCCAAAAGTCCAATTTTTTGTCATCGCCGATTTCAAAAATTTTAATGCCATTCGATAGCAAGCATATTAGAACTAAGGTATCAAAAAAACTAGATTAAAATATTCGTAATTGTGGCTGTGGCATGCTGCTGGAAACAAATATTTTATTTTGTTTTAGAAAAAAATTAATTTTTGTAAATTTGATCAGAACTAAATTATGATTTCTCGCAAGCCGTTATCAATAATTGGTCGAATTTTTTTTTTGTTATATTAATGGGATAGTAGTCTTTAAGAAATGGATCATTACATCAATGTATCATTTATACCTGATGTGTTATTAAATGTTTCCCCAGGTTCTATATTTTAGTTAAATCCGAATTTTAGAGGAGTAGAACTTGTAGGGTCAAAAGGGGTCAAAGAGATTTTAGTACCATCAGAAAGCTGAAGGTGTCCTCTTTAACCCCATATATACTTGTGCAACTGTTTGGAACTGTCTGTTGAACACTTTTTTCATTTTAATGAAATTACTCGCAACATTTTTTTTTTTGCTCTTTTTATTTAAGCTGCTCATATGACTGAAATATAACACAATGGTTTTCGTGCGTTTTGTTTTGAAAAATAATTTTGCTTCTTATGAACGGCTGAACATATTTGAATGAAATTTTAAACTGTCATGGCCGGGTAGCTTTTGTGTTGAATTGGAAGAACACGGGTCCATGGAGGGTCGGAAGAGTGACTTGCGGACCTCTAAAATTGGTAACCTCGGAAATTCAAACTTTTAAAAAATTCAAAAATATATTTATGGATTGCAAAAAAAAAATTTAACTTAAGCTGAGTTACAAAAAATATGCTTAAATGTTAAGGTTATCTCCTTTGCTTTTGGAGATATTCGGATAAAACGGATTTTTTGGCTTGATTTTTATTTTGTTTTATGTCAAACTGTTATCAATAGTGGGTTCAAAATTTAATATATATTGGTAGTAAAGCAGTCTTTAAACAATGTTATGTTGTATTACTGTACCGATTATACCTGCTGTGTTATTAAATATTGTTTCATTTTCTATATTTTAGTCAAATTGAAGTTCAGAAGAATAGAATTTATGAGGTCAAAAGGGGTTAAAGAAATTTTACTAGCTGTAGGTAGGTGAAAGTATCCACTTTAAACCCAAATGCACTTTTGTAGTCAATGGAAAGTAGATCATCGGGACTTAGATGAAGAAGCAAAAGGGCTGCTACAGGACAGGCGTAATACAAAACCAAATATGGAATATTTGGAGGCAATTTTCCAACCGAATGAATAGTAGATATAATTAACTTTTATTGTTATTTAAGCAAAAAATATGTTTTTTGTCCTTATTGTTATTTAAATAAAAAAGAAAATAAACATTTACTGCCGTATTCATAAAAACTAAAATGGATATGAAATCTGTTTTAAGAAAAATTTGTATGGAAATTTTGTTTTAAAATACTTTTGAAATTTATTTTATTTTTTATGAATACGGCAGTTAATAATTTAAACTTATTTATTTTTTTAATCTAAAAAGTATTCCAGTGGAACTGGTTCCAGTTGAACCTGTTGTAGAGTTGATAATGTAGAAACCTATTCACAAAATGATCATAGGTATTATTACATGCCTATGCATTTTTTTAAAGGTATAATGGTATATACGAGGTGAATGTATATGCATATAAAGGTAATACGAATACTCATTTGTTCTTTCGCTGATAAAAAAATATTTTCTCCAGAAATAAATAAAAATGTTTATATTTTTCGAAAGAAAACATTATGAGTATGCTTGTAAAGCAATTTTTAGTAAGTTTAACATCTTTACTCCCATATGCCCTATTCCAAATCAAATTTTTCAAACAAAAAAAAAATAATTTGAGTAAAAAATTCTAATAATTCAACACACCGATTTTTATACAATTAGAACAGTAATGTTTTCTAATATGTCCATTATTTTCTAGAAAATTCTGATCAATATCGAGTGGTAAATTGTATTGCCTTTTTTGAACAAAAAAAAAAAATTTAAAGCCGTTTTCCGGGATTGGGAATTTGGGTATTTCTTAATCAAAAATGGGGATGTTTTTCAGTCCACTGTTTTAAGAACTTTTTAACCTACATAACTGCCAAAATTCATTATGATACCTTTATTCATGTTAGATTTATTGAATGTCAAACATTAAAATTATTATTTATATAGTGTAAATGAATAAAAGGGCTTTCAACATGGGTAAAAAATAATAATTTTAAGGTTTGAAATTCTATAAGTCTGACATGAACAAAGATTTATTAATGAAATTTGCCAGTTATGTAGATTAAAAAGTTCTTAAAACAGTGGGCAGACAAACATCCCATTTTTTGAATAAAAATACCATAATTCTCAATCTCAATCATTAGCATTTTCATACTAAATGCTAAAAAACATCAAAAGTTCAACTTTGACCTTAAATTTCTCAACAACTACTGAGCCGATTTTAACAAAATTAACACTGCAAAAAAGTTCAAGAAGTCTTCTCTTCTGCAAAAAATTGCAAAATTATCTCTATCGGTTCAAAAGTTACGGATTTTTGGCCGATGAAAAACGATTTTCAGCCGCACACTGGTTCATATTTTGAGAAGGCGGCCAAACTATTTTTTTTTATGTTCTCCGATTTTGAAATTTTTTTATTCATGTGAAAGTAAATACTAGTGAACCTCGGGAGCCAAAAAATTTCAACCCTATTTCAACTATTTCATTGAGAACAGGGTGGTCCCAAATGGACTTTCTCAGTATTTGGTTATAGTTTTGAATTTCTGAGTAAACTTTTGAAGTTGAAATGCTCATAACTTTTTTTTTCAAGGCTTTTAGACAGAATAAGTTTTGTGTATTAGTTTATCTTATTAGCTATACGTGGTTTAAAGCATTAAACTCTGCGACCTGTAGAATTATTTAATTTTTTTTTTTTTATGTCAAAATTTCCCGGAAATTTCCTATTTTATAGAACATAAGTCCTGCCCGTCAAAACGCGTCAAAAAAAATCTATACTCTCTTGCAGTCCAGAATCTAACCTACATTTCTATACCCCATTGTACACACATCTGGATACGATCTTGCGAACTACAGCAATTTCTGTGACCCAAGGTAAGATATTCGGTTCAAAAAATAAGTCCTGCAAGGAAACATTACTGAAATTAAAGAAGGTGAATCTTAAAGAATTTTCGACAAATAAAGCAGTTCAGGCCACATAAATTATCTAGCACGTCAGGTTATCAATTAATTTATAAAAAGTAAAGGTATTGCCATTGTTATAAACTTATTGTGGGTGAACGGATGCTGTAAAACGAATAGGCGACATAAATAGACTAACACGTTAGATTTTTGAGTAAGTTAAAAGGTTAACATTAGTAAATAGCCGCAACATAAACTACATAGTTTAATTACCTGAAAATTGCAACTTAATTTAAAAAAATGGAAGAGCAGTTATATTTTACGTGAAAATTACCTACATGTTACCGGTATGTTATCCTTTTAAAAAGTGTAAAAACAGGGGTTTTTTTATGTTTCAAAGAAATGGTAATAAAAGATTGAATTTGTAATTAAAAAAGGGTTTTATATGTTTCCAAGAAGTGGTAACAAAAGATCATTTAAAAAAACTTCTATCAAGAGTATAAAAATGCATGCATTCATAATTTTACCTTCATTATTGTTTAAACAATGGCTAAGGTCAGTTATAAAGTTCTCGCAGATATATATTTTCAACAGAAAGATGAAAAAGATTTTGTGTTACACATAATGAATAATCCATTCTTTAAATTATGCAACGAACAAGAAATCAAAATTCATAAGATAAAAATTAAAAATTTTTCTTTTACATTAAGAAAACGGTACCTTAAATGTTCTAGAAACAAGAAAATTTTTTACTTACGCAACGAAAAATGGCTAACAAATGATCTGATTTTTAAGAAGCTGTCAATTACCGCTAAGGAAACTGAAAAAGTGGGTCGGCCCGCAAAACAAATTGACAATTGCAGTGAAAGATCACGAAGACGCAAGCTTGCAAATATCAATGAAGAAATTTCTCATAGTATGATAAAGGATTCATTTCTGCATCAAATTCAACCAACGCAAAATAAGAAAACAAAAATTGCAATAATTGAAAAAATAGTGGAAGCGAGCCCTAAACGCACAAAGAGGATTTTAAAAAGTATGCCTACACCAACTGAAGAAATGAAATTTACTCCAGAAGAAGCATTTGCACTATTTTTGGATTTAAAACTGACAAAAAATCAGTATACAGAACTGCGAAAGCGAACCAATGAAAAAAATTGTGGAATCTTTCCAGCATATCGAGATTTAGTTTCTGTCAAAAAAGAGTGCTTACCTTCACAAACGGCTATTAGTGTAACTTCAAGTTCAGCAGAAGTAAAATTGCAGGCTCTTCTCGAACACACTGCAGAACGATTATTAAATACACTTGATGCTGACTGTTTAAAAAAACTTAAAAATTGCAGCATCACTTTATTTTCTAAATGGGGATGTGATGGAAGCTCTGGTCTTTCGTTCCATTACGTTTAAGAAAAACTTATATTGGCTTAGAGCCGTCAACCAGTAGAGTTACAGCAATGGATGTATGGAAAAATGAAATTCCCTCTTCAACAAAGTATTGCAGACCAATAAAGTTTGTTTACAAAAAGGAAACTAAAGATGTCATAACTGAAGAAGTTCGAAAAATAAAAGATCAAATTAAAGAACTTCAACCGGCAATATTTAAATTTGATGACCAATGCATTGAAATTAATTTTCAAATGTTCCTTACAATGATCGATGGAAAAGTTGCACAAGCATTAACCGAAACAAAGTCTTCGTCAAGCTGTACCATATGTCAAAAGACATCAAGTCAATTAAGCCAACCCCCATCACAACACAATAGTTTCAATGAAGCATACGAATTTGGAATGTCCCCTCTTCATACTAGAATTCGTTTCATGGAGCATATTCTTAAATTGGGTTATGATTTGGAATTTGGCCCGTTAGGCGAAACAGTGAGAAAAAACAAAGAAAATGTGGAAAAAAGGAAGCAAAGAAAAAAACAAATTCAAGAAAAATACCTTCACCTAGGCCTTATAATTGATCAGCCAAAACAAGGAGAAGGAAATTCAAATGATGGAAACACTGCAAGGAGATTCTTTTCCGATCCAGAAACTGCAGCATCTATCACAGGAGTACATTTTGAATTAATAAGACGATTCAAGATCATTTTACAAGTTATATCATGTAGCAGAAAGATAAATGCAAAAAAATTTGGCCAGTATGCAAATGAAACAGCCATTCTTTATAACAAAAAATACTCTTGGAGACATATGCCAACCACAGTTCATAAAATTTTATACCATGGGGAACAAATAGTTCAACACAATATCCTACCGATTGGAGATCTATCTGAAGAAGCGCAAGAAAAAAGGAACAAAGACTACAGATTCTTCCGCGAGCATAATACAAGAAAAATGTCCAGATATTGTACTAATGAAGATCTTATTACTATTTTGTTGTGCACATCAGATCCATATATGTCCAGTATTCGACAAAAATGGAAATCAGCCTCAATCGAATTAGAGGAAGAAGCTAAACAACTTCTGGAAAATGAAACCCAAAGCTATTTAGAAGAAATTTTAACTAATATTGTTTAATTTAAAATTGTTTATAGATTATAATTTGTTTTTGATTTAAGTATGTATATATTTGTATTAATATATAAAAATAAAATACACATACATCTCAAACCAAAAATAAAAGTTGAATTACCTAAAATGTTATCGATATCCAAGAATGCTATTTGGGCATTTTTCAAAATATTCCTTTTCAGTTTTATCCTTATAACAACTCGTCTCGTCCCAAAAAGCCAACCTTTGGCCCCTGTGAATATTGGGACTAAAAAATTTACAGGGGCCAAATATTGGCATTTTCTGACAGGATCTAAGTTCGACAATAAAAAATAAGTATCAGTTGTAAAATACAAGAGAAATAATGATAAATTATAAAAAAATTCATATTTGAAATATTCAACTTTTACACCGAAACCCAACAAAAAATGAAAATGCATTTTGAACTCCCCATAACTTTTGCTCCTATCAGTCGAATTTTACGTTTTATAGCGCAAATTAAATCCTAATATCGCACCTATCGATCAGAACTTAATTATTTCTCGCAAGCCGTTATCAATAATTGGTCGAATTTTTTTTTGTTATATTAATGGGATAGTAGTCTTTAAGAAATGGATCATTACATCAATGTATCATTTATACCTGATGTGTTATTAAATGTTTCCCCAGGTTCTATATTTTAGTTAAATCCGAATTTTAGAGGAGTAGAACTTGTAGGGTCAAAAGGGGTCAAAGAGATTTTAGTACCATCAGAAAGCTGAAGGTGTCCTCTTTAACCCCATATATACTTGTGCAACTGTTTGGAACTGTCTGTTGAACACTTTTTTCATTTTAATGAAATTACTCGCAACATTTTTTTTTTGCTCTTTTTATTTAAGCTGCTCATATTACTGAAATATAACACAATGGTTTTCGTGCGTTTTGTTTTGAAAAATAATTTTGCTTCTTATGAACGGCTGAACATATTTGAATGAAATTTTAAACTGTCATGGCCGGGTAGCTTTTGTGTTGAATTGGAAGAACACGGGTCCATGGAGGGTCGGAAGAGTGACTTGCGGACCTCTAAAATTGGTAACCTCGGAAATTCAAACTTTTAAAAAATTCAAAAATATATTTATGGATTGCAAAAAAAAAATTTAACTTAAGCTGAGTTACAAAAAATATGCTTAAATGTTAAGGTTATCTCCTTTGCTTTTGGAGATATTCGGATAAAACGGATTTTTTGGCTTGATTTTTATTTTGTTTTATGTCAAACTGTTATCAATAGTGGGTTCAAAATTTAATATATATTGGTAGTAAAGCAGTCTTTAAACAATGTTATGTTGTATTACTGTACCGATTATACCTGCTGTGTTATTAAATATTGTTTCATTTTCTATATTTTAGTCAAATTGAAGTTTAGAAGAATAGAATTTATGAGGTCAAAAGGGGTTAAAGAAATTTTACTAGCTGTAGGTAGGTGAAAGTATCCACTTTAAACCCAAATGCACTTTTGTAGTCAATGGAAAGTAGAACATCGGGACTTAGATGAAGAAGCAAAAGGGCTGCTACAGGACAGACGTAATACAAAACCAAATATGGAATATTTGGAGGCAATTTTCCAACCGAATGAATAGTAGATATAATTAACTTTTATTGTTATTTAAGCAAAAAATATGTTTTTTGTCCTTATTGTTATTTAAATAAAAAAGAAAATAAACATTTAATAATTTAAACTTATTTATTTTTTTAATCTAAAAAGTATTCCAGTGGAACTGGTTCCAGTTGAACCTGTTGTAGAGTTGATAATGTAGAAACCTATTCACAAAATGATCATAGGTATTATTACATGCCTATGCATTTTTTTTAAAGGTATAATGGTATATACGAGGCGAATGTATATGCATATAAAGGTAATACGAATACTCATTTGTTCTTTCGCTGATATAAAAATATTTTCTCCAGAAATAAATAAAAATGTTTATATTTTTCGAAAGAAAACATTATGAGTATGCTTGTATAAGCAATTTTTAGTCAGTTTAACATCTTTACTCCCATATGCCCTATTCCAAATCAAATTTTTCAAACAAAAAAAAAATAATTTGAGTAAAAAATTCTAATAATTCAACACACCGATTTTTATACAATTAGAACAGTAATGTTTTCTAATATGTCCATTATTTTCTAGAAAATTCTGATCAATATCGAGTGGTAAATTGTATTGCCTTTTTTGAACAAAAAAAAAAATTTAAAGCCGTTTTCCGGGATTGGGAATTTGGGTATTTCTTAATCAAAAATGGGGATGTTTTTCAGTCCACTGTTTTAAGAACTTTTTAACCTACATAACTGCCAAAATTCATTATGATACCTTTATTCATGTTAGATTTATTGAATGTCAAACATTAAAATTATTATTTATATAGTGTAAATGAATAAAAGGGCTTTCAACATGGGTAAAAAATAATAATTTTAAGGTTTGAAATTCTATAAGTCTGACATGAACAAAGATATATTAATGAAATTTGCCAGTTATGTAGATTAAAAAGTTCTTAAAACAGTGGGCAGACAAACATCCCATTTTTTTAATAAAAATACCATAATTCTCAATCTCAATCATTAGCATTTTCATACTAAATGCTAAAAAACATCAAAAGTTCAACTTTGACCTTAAATTTCTCAACAACTACTCAGCCGATTTTAACAAAATTAACACTGCAAAGTTCAAGAAGTCTTCTCTTCTGCAAAAAAAAAATTGCAAAATTATCTCTATCGGTTCAAAAGTTACAGATTTTTGGCCGATGAAAAACGATTTTCTGCCGCACACTGGTTCATATTTTGAGAAGGCGGCCAAAACTATTTTTTTTTTATGTTCTCCGATTTTGAAATTTTTTTATTCATGTGAAAGTAAATACTAGTGAACCTCGGGAGCCAAAAATTTCAACCCTATTTCAACTATTTCATTGAGAACAGGGTGGTCCCAAATGGACTTTCTCAGTATTTGGTTATAGTTTTGAATTTCTGAGTAAACTTTTGAAGTTGAAATGCTCATAACTTTTTTTTCCAAGATTTTTAGACAGAATAAGTTTTGTGTATTAGTTTATCTTATTAGCTATACGTGGTTTAAAGCATTAAACTTGTAATGTAATAATTGTTTGATTGGGGGGAAAAAAAAATTTTAAAAATTTTTCCAAAACCCTTTGCTTCGCGATGGACGTTGGCACGCTGATGTATCTGGCTGTAGCTCGCCGGGAATGGGGGGTTCGTGTCCATCTAGGTTTACTCAATTATTACCTAACTCCGTGCCGAGATGAAAACTAAATATCAAAAAAAAAATGAAGCAATAAAAAAAAACGAGCAACAATGTACAAAATACCTAATGAAAAGGGTAAAGACCTTTAATAACGGACGGACATTTCGATTGCAGAAACTTTCACACTACATTGGTTTGGCCGGACTCGAATCCTCGGGACAAGGTGCAATGGTCCCGGTCAGGCTGCCCACCCCATATGACAGGTTAATGTCAACCGTGACATTACCTTTTGCCTGAAAAAAAATTTAAGTAATGTCCCTAAAGTTACTTACCACGTCTTCATTTCACTATAGCTACTGTTCAACCAATTTTTTTTTTTTTTTTTTAAATATAAAATGTTATATACAAAAAATTTATTTCAAACATGTTTAGTTATGTAATCAATGATACAATAAAATGAAAGTACAATTTCGATCTAAAGCTTAAGTACAAGTGAAGTTAATTACTAAAGGTTTCATTAATACAGATGCTCGAATGCAAAATAATTATCTTAGACATAAATTTCTTAGGCCCATTGATTAACTGACATCAAATTAGTTTCCTAATTTTTCTTTTCCTTTTTTTTTTTTTTGTTACTTTAGGTATTGTTATTTATTCGTTGATTTAATTATTTATTTATCTATCAATTTGTTGATTTTTTTAATTATTTTTGTTTAATTATTTATTTGTTTTACTAATCATTGGTTGAATTATTTGGATAATTATTTGTTAGTTAAATTTATGGTACTCTACTTATTAATGCTTTTAAATATATTTGTCATATCATAAATCGCTCAACAAAAGTTTGACATACTGGATAATTGGTGAATGAACCTACCAAACTGATCATAAATTTATTTAGAGGTTAGCCAATCTCTCAAACCGACTCACGAAGTTGTCAACTAGTTACTTTAAACGTTCGTCAAATTCCTAAATGTTGTATCCCCTCAAGAGAATAAACGTTTAGTTTGAATAGCTAACTTCACTTAATGGTTAACAAAATTATTTAATTTAATCAATTAAATATGAAATTCATTCACCAATTACCTCAACTTACTTGTTGAGTTACTCAATTATTTTAAGTTATTTGTTTAATTAGTTTTAATTATTTATTATTTTATGTGCTAAGGTATTAATTAAGTTTAAAGTTTCTTTCAGATCGTCATCTAGCCCTTAGCATCATACATTCAACTATTGCTTCAATCGATTGTTTAATCTTGTGTTTTTGTCCAAGAAGAATCATCAAAATTTTAAATGGGTAAGCGTTTGTTTAATGAAATTTCGATTTAAGTAATTAGTTTGACGTGGCGTAATATACTAAATAATAGATTCAAGCAAAGATTTAATTAATTTTCTTTAATTACTAACCCTTTGCCTTAATCACTTATTTAGTTACCCACTTACCTATTGAATTTTGGATTGAAACAATCGTTGAGTACTTGGTTAAGAAAATTGTTTATGAAAAGTCATTTATTTCTGAGCTTATCTGTTTATTAATTTATTTATTTGAATTTGTTTTTGGTATTTAAGTTTCTATTTTTCTATGTCTGGCTATTGACGAATATATTTATTGTTTTTTTTTTTTTTATGCGTTAACAATTTATGAAATTATTTAATTATTCTTTAATTTACTTATTTAGTTATCCTAAAATCAACATATTTAGTTATTTATTTAGTTATCTTTTTGGTTATATCATGTTATTTATTTGGTTATCATTAATTATTTATTCGGTTATTTATTACGTTATTGTTTCAGTTAGATTTAGTTATTAACTTAACTTATTTCATAAATTGTTTATCAAATTATTCATTAAGCCATTTATTAAAACGTTTATTAGATTATTTATTAAGTTATTTATAAATTAATAAATTATTTATTACCTTTTCAAGTTATTTATTAAGTTGTTCATTAGATTATTACTTTATTTATTAACCCCCATATTCATAAAAAATATTTTTGATTAATAAAAGGTTTATTAAACGATTTTTCATAGAAAATTCGTTTCATAAACCTGCTATAAACCGAAAATATTTTTTATGAATATGGGAGTAAGTCATTAAATTATTTATTGAATTATTTATTATCTTATATATTAAGTTATTTATTAAATTATTAATTCATTTATTTAATCATTAAATTACTTATAAAATTATTCCTTTAATTGTTAACTTATAACTACTAATTTAATAATATTGTTTATTGAATCGTTAATTAATTGTTAGCGATTTAATAATACTATTTATTAAATTATTGTTAAATGAATGTTAATAATTTAGTTAAACTATTTATTAAATCATTATTAACAATTATTGTTAATAATTTAATTAAATTATTTATTAAATTATTTCTTACAATTTAATAAAATATATTCTTTTTAAAATTCAAGCTTCTTTTTTTTTTTTTTTTTTTTTTTTTTTTAATTGAGTCTAAGTATCAAAATTTCTAATTCATTTTACGTTAAGTCTCGATATTTAAATTTTGGGTATTAAATTTAGCCACTAAAAGGGGAATATTGAATTCTAGCTTACAAATCAGGTGGCAATATTAACAAGGCAGTACGATAAAAATTCTGAATTTAGTTTCTTTTTTTTTATGGATCTAATTTGATCGGCCTATGGGTAAAGTGTTTGAAGCCATATGACTCACTAACGGGCTGAGATTTTAAATTGTGTCCAAGCTATTAATAAACATTTTTTTTTTTGTTATTTGTTTTTTCTTTTTTTTATTCGTTCCTGCCATAAAAATAAAATTGGTACTTGCTTTATTTTTAGCAATGTTAGGTATAAAAATGGATTTTGTTTTTCTTTTATTTTGGTAAGTTTTTTTTTAGTCATAAAAAAAGTATGGTTTATAGAACGACAGGGTTGAAAAAAAAAGAAGACTGGATGTCTTCATCCGATTTCAGAATTATTTGACTCAACTTCTAGTTTACCTGTTTCTCCTGGGGTACTATTACTGGGTCACCTTGTTGCCATGATGTTTCCGGGTATTCCCTTTTTTCCAGCCAGGTTATTGTGATAGGACATTTAATGAAATTTCAGTAGTTAGTTGGTGGTAGTTTCAGGTGCTGTTATTAATTTTGGGTCGCAGGTAGGTATGTTAAGGTTACGTAGTAGTTAAGTCTCTTTTAGGTAATTGCTGACGATGTGGTTATAGATGATGTTGGTTAGGTTGTATCAGGTAAGTATGTTGTTGGCCATGTGGTTATAGATGAATATAGTTAGGTTATATCAGGTAGGTATGTTGTTGGCCATGTGGTTATAGGTGAATATGGTTAGGTTATATCAGGTAAGTATGTTGCTGATATTGGTTAGGTTGTGTATCAAGCGAGCATGTTGTTGGCCATGTGGTTATAGGTGAATATGGTTAGGTTATATCAGGTAAGTATGTTGCTGATATTGGTTAGGTTATGTATCAAGCGAGCATGTTGTTGGCCATGTGGTTATAGATGATTTTGGTTATGCTGTTTTGGTAAGTATGTTGTTGGCCATTTGGTTATAGCTGGTAAGTATATTGGTGGCCATGTGGTTATAGATGAATATGGTTAGGTTATGTATCAAGCGAGCATGTTGTTGGCCATGTGGTTATAGATGATTTTGGTTATGCTGTTTTGGTAAGTATGTTGTTGGCCATTTGGTTATAGCTGGTAAGTATATTGGTGGCCATGTGGTTATAGATGAATATGGTTGGAGATGTGGTTAAGCACATGTATACGGTGAAAGCGAAAATTCCATAACGACTCCGTTTGATTTCCGTGAGTCGTGCTCGCTTTTCTTCCTTCTTTCTTTTTTTTCACACTCCACGCACTTTAGCTATCCGAAATATCTATCACAAAAACTTTTTTTTTTTTTATTCACTTAATAAAAAAGATTTTAAGTTTTTTTTTTTAAATTGTGACACCACTTGTTGAATGAATTTATGAGAAATTGTGTATCCCCACGCCAAGTCTACAAGAATTTTCCATGGTAGAGTCGTATTTTTTTGTATGTTGTAGGGTTGTATTTTTTTTTACATTTAAATTTAGTGTAAAAACGCTTAATTCAAATCAACCGCAGTGTTTGTCACAAATCAGCCAGCTCTTTTCTCCTAGCCTGTGGAGTGAAAAGAGTTGGGAACTCGTCTGCTCTGGCAATCCCCTTACCATTTTTCGGCCGTAGTGTCTTTACGCCCCGTAATTTACCCAAACTCGGCTTCCTTGACACACTTTGCCCGCCATGCTTTCTTTTCTGTGACTACCTCCGGCGAGTGAGCATCCCGAAGCGCTATTGATCCGCACAAAGGTAAGTTTTTCTGCGTGGTATCTTTTCCATCGTTTAAATGTTCTTTATTTTTCCAGTGCCATAAACAACTTTAAAACCATCGCCGTCACCCCTTTGGCAAAGTGAAGCGATACATTGTTGCGATCACTTGGTGTTAGGTGTTAAAAAAAATAGGTAAGTAGTTGCATGACCTTAATCGAATATATCCACAATTGCCGACAACCAAACTTTTCTGCTCTTATCCATCTAGAATCCCCAAATGACACCATGGCCAAAAAAAAACTTTGAACCTGTAGCTAAGCCGTTGGGAAATCTTGCCACAACTAGGTCAATGCCTGCCGTAGAAATTGTGGAAGTTTGAAAGCCATGATGAGGCCTTAACTCGACGCCAAAACAAAATTAAGGTGGGTAATACTTAAATAACCAAAATAATCTGGTGCATTATCGATCATACTCTAACGTGCGATTTACGACTCTTCACAGAATATAACTAAATTATTTTAACAACAAAATTTGCAAATTGTCGGTGAGGTTAACCCACTTATACTAACGTTTGTGATTTTCGGTTTCCCCATCTTTCGGTTACTAAACAACAATTACCTTACACCCAGGCTACAACTGACAACAAATGGTTAACATTAACACTAACATCATGTTAGTGTTAGGTATAGCCTCCTCATGTTAGTGTTTTGTTTGTGTTTTAACAGCGTTGTTAAGCAATCTGTCTTGAAAGCTATTTTATAACATAACTTGACGTTTAAGTTTGACAGACAGCTTTTTTTTTTTTTTTGTTGCTTTTTATTAACTTTTTTATACAACTTGTCAAAAATACGAGCGTGGCTGATAAATAATTAAAATTAAAGCGCAAAATAAAGTGCAAAATAAGTTTTCCGAAAATAAATTCATTTTAAAAGCAAATTGGTGGAAAAAACTTGTTCTTCGCTATGAATATAACACACAACCTGTCTTTAGCTTGTTTTTAAACTTATGTTGTAAGATATTTACGTGTTCTCCACCTAAAACACAGTGGCAATTTGACGAAGTTATTCTGCCGGCGTTATTGCTTGTGTTAAGACATCACAAATTGCACGTGTGGCCGTAGGGTTAGAAAGCAATTGTGGCAATTTTATAACTACCCGTATACGAAATAGTGTGTAACAAGAAACTTGAAACGTGAAAAATTCCAAAAAAAAAATTAGTTCTTCATTTAAAATGGATGGGATAAAAAAAATTGTTTGTTTACAATTTAAACAACCTTTTAAGCAATGTTAGTGAACAATAGTGATCGAGTGCTAGTGCAAGGCAATTGAACGGTACCCCAATTAGGATAATCCAGTGTAGAACAACTTTGATGGGACGCTGGACTAATTGGATTATGGGCCGTTGGCTCTTTATTATTTGCATCATCTCATGTTTGTCAGTTTTAAGGTGTGTTTATGTGATATCACATATCTAAAAGATCAGGTAAGTTGTTCTTCTGACATTTCTGCTGGTGGTAAAATTTATACCGAGAACTAAAAGTGGAATCGATGTTCAGAAAACTTTTATTTCTCGTCTTGCCACTTTTTAAACAAAAAAATGGAATAAATTAGCTGAAATACGTTTTCCGACTGAGATGTTTTAATTTTCAATTCAAATTGAAATGTGAACTTTTTCGGAAAAAAAATGGTTAATATAATAAAAAAATTCTTTTGTTCAATAAAAACTTATAAAAACATCTTGTGGCAAGAGTCGTTAATGCACGGAGCATGAACAATCCCGCCATACTACTCATGAAAACTAATCTAACCCTGATTCCCTCTCAATTTTCAGCATAATTACAATTTCTTTTTTTTTTTTTCCGATTCGCCCCCAATTTCTCCTCATCCATTGAACAATATTACCTCCCATGCCTTACGTCACCTATTGTTTTAAATGTTGAGCGTGTATCACCCCAATAAACTGTCCTCTGAGATTCTCAATCTCATATTGGCTGTTACCTACTGCCCTTCTGATCCTGCACCTAAGCCAGGGTCTGCAGAGTTTTGCGTTGATTCCCTTTGAAAATTTACTCTGGATAAAGTTTTTTCGGTAGACCTCTTGCCCGGGCATATATTTTATTATTCTGCTTTTTCGGTTGTAGGACCTAACATTCCGCAAATAGGCTTCGTGTAACTTTTCGTTAACTTTTTGATGGATCAGTTGCATTTGTGATTTCGGCAGGATTAACATTTCTCCTTCCTCGGCTGATTTTAGCTTTCTTTAAATTTCATACGCGTCCGCATGAGTAACCATGTTATAACCAGTTAGGGAGAAATAGGGTGTAACACCAGTAGACGAATGAACAGTAGACCGTAGTGAGCATTCTATTTTAGACAAGTTTTCATCCCATTTTGTTTGGTCTTGGTCCAGGAAACTACGAATCGAGCCGAGTATTGTTTGATTTACTCTTTCGCTCGCGTTTGATTGTGGTGAATATATAGGGGTACGAAGATGTTTAATGCCAAATATTTTTAAAAATTCATTAAAGGCTTCGGATGTAAATTGTTTGCCGTTGTCCGAGTGTAATATTTCCGGTACTCCGAATTTATAAAATACCTCGTCTCTCAAAAATGTAATCACCGCTTTGGTGGTAGCTTTGGACAACGCTTTCAATAATACAAATTTGGTCTTGTGGTCTAAAACGATAAAGATAAACGTGTTGCCGGATTTCGTTCTGGTATAGGGTTCTAAAAAGTCAATATAAATCTTTTGAAAAGGTCTTTGAGTTACGACTTCCTTTCCCATCGGTGGACGCAATATTGTTCTAGGGTGTTTTATTTCTTTACATGTTTCACATTGTGCCACAAAGTCTCTGATCTGCTTCACCATGGACGGCCAGTAAAAGTACTCCCTTATATTGTACAATGTTTTTGCTATGCCCCCATGTAACGTATTGTCAATATGTGATTTTTTTATTAAGCTGTCTGTCAGGCGTGACGGTACCCATATTCGCCAACATTCATCTTCACTCTCTAGGTCATTCCGGTTAAATTTTACCCTTTTGTAAAGAATACCCTCTTCCACTTTCAAATCAGGAAGTCTATTAGCATTCTGTTCGACGGTGTCTATGAGTGTTAAATATTCTTTACTCTTGAACTCTTCGGAGTTAAAATCTACTGTAATGCTAGGGTTGGCTACTACCTCATCCATATCCTGACGCGATAACATATCGGGGACTACATTTTTACTACCTTTCCGGTGCTCAATATTAAATTTGAAGCCTTGGAGCTTTAAACTCCAACGAGCAAGTCTACCATTTAGGTCATTCTGCCGCATTAACCACTTTAAACTGGAATGGTCCGTTATCACCGTGAAATCCATCAGTTCTATGTATTGTCGAAACCTTTCTATCGCAAGTACCACCGCGAGACACTCTTTCTCTGTCGTAGAATAATTTTTCTGGGCGCTGTTTAGTTTCCTGGAGAAATACTCGATCGGGTGTTCTCCACCCTCCTCATCCCTTTGAAACAAGACCGCGCCTAAACCAACGTTGGAGGCATCACACTGGACAAAGAAAGGCTTTTCAAAGTATGGGCTTGACAATATAGGACTGGTTATTAAACGGTGTTTCAGTTCTTCGAACGATTTCATGGCTTCTGTGGTAAAAATAAATTTAGGGGCTTTCTTCAGGGTATCCGTCAGAGGTGCGGTGAGCGTGGAAAAGTCGTGGATAAACCGGCGATACCACCCTACGGTGCCTAGGAATCTCCGAACATCCTTTTGATTTTTCGGCGGTTTGATTTCTAAAATCGCCTTTACCTTTTCCTCATCAGGCTTGAGTTTACCCCCACCTACAACGTAACCTAAATACTTCAGTTCCCTATAGCAGAATTTGGATTTGGACATATTGATCGTCAGACCTGGTGCTGTCAACTTCTGACCCACTATTCGGAGCATTTCCATGTGTTCATCAAAATTCGGAGAAACTACCAACAGGTCGTCGAGGTACACGAAAACCCTATCTTTCAGCTCAGACGGTACCACTTTATCCATCAATCGACATAATCTCTGCGCAGCATTACACAGTCCGAAAGGCATAACCTTAAATTGATATTGAGGTCTACCTGGGACTGTGAATGCTGTTTTCGGCCTACTCGCTTCATCTAGCGGGATTTGACAAAACGCATCCTTTAAGTCGATTGCTGAAATAAAATGTGTATCGCCGAGCCTAGCTAGTAAGCCATCGATGTTAGGGAGAGGATAAGCGTCCTTTTTAGTGACCTTATTCAATTCCCTCGCATCGAGACATAGCCTATTTTTACCGGGTTTCATTACTAACGTTGTCCTATTGTTCCATTCGGCTCCTGTGGTTACTTCTATCACCTCTAAATCCAACATTCGGTCCAATTCTGCGAAAATTAATTTTTGTACGGCGGGGCTAACAGGATAATATCGCATTTTTTTAGCGGGTGCATCCCCAGTGTCAATTTTGTGAGTTTCCAAATCAGTTTTACCTAAGCCATATTGAGTATGACACTTGAACGAAAGTTTAACATTTTCAAGAACTCTACGCTGGTGACTAGTCAAGTCGTGAGTTTTCGAGTTTTCTGAACCTTCCTCGGTAAGGGCGTTTATTGTTTCGTTATCGAAACTTATTTTCAATCCAATTTGCCTCCAAAAGTCGTATCCGAGGATTAATTCCTGACTCAAATTAGGTACTAAGTATAAAACTGACTCAACTGACTGGTTTCCTGATTTAATTATTGCCTGTATTTTCCCTACTATCATGTGTTGTTTACCGTCCGCCGTTCTCACCGAAGATTTGTAATCCAGTACTTTTGCATCCATCTTCCTAACGTTTTCTAAACAATTTTTGCCGAGACAACTTACTGAGGCGCCACTGTCAAGGAGTCCGTGATAATTAAAACCATTTATATTAACCGACATATACGGTCTTATGTCGTCTTTACCGCATATTATTGTGGACACAATTTTTTTTCTTTCTGCCTTTCTTGCAGCGTATCTTTTTCGGGTGTTAATTATCCTTTGGCTTACCTTTGGTTCGTAGTCAGCAAAAATTTCTGCCCTTTTTTGTTCGTATAGTTCGAGGCGTTTGTCGTAAGGAAGATGAGGATTGATAGTGGCTGGCAAGTTTGTTTTCTGGTGTTCGTCGGGACTATGATTTTCTTTGGTGGTTTTCTTTTCACTCATTTGGCTTCTTTCTGATTTAGTTGCATCCGCGGTTTGGTCAAGAATTTGGGTTTCGGTTGGTATTTCGCTAGCTAGCATATAATTTAAAAATTTGTCGTTTACTGGGTTGAGTTTTGGTATGAACACGCCGGCCCAGTCCTCTGCGTGTTCAGCTTTTGGTTTCCCATACATTTAGGGCAAGTAGGGGTGGTGACATCCTCGAACCCACATTTATAACAAAATACCCTCCTTTGGGTTACAGGACATTCAAAAAACGAGTGGCCAGGGGTCTTACAATTCCAGCAGACGAGTTGTCTTGCTGCGAGCTTTTCCTTCTGTAACTCCTCCACTAGCTGTGCTTGGTCGTCGCGTTGCTCACCATCAAAAACCTCAACTTCGTATACCCTACGCGGGTTTCCTACAGGCATACGTTGAGAGTATCTTTTTGCAATGTTTCTCTCGGCCCTTTTGCATTCTTCGAGAAGTTGGTCTAAATTATCAATTTTAATGGGAAAAACTAGCTGTGCCAAACCGTCCTTTAAATTATCTTTCACCATTTTTACTAATTCGCTTTCTAATACGTGGATTCTCATTTGATTTTTGAGCTTAATTATTTCCGTTATGAACGCATCAGCCGATTCATTCGGAGCCTGTCTACGTACATTATTTTGCGCTGTATTTCAAAATCGCTTTCAAAGTTGCGGAATTTTGTAATCAGGTGATGTTTAAATGTATTCCAATCGCATACTGGATGCTTCATACGAAAAGCCCAAAACCAAGTACTAGCAGCTCCAGTAACCAAATGGTGAAACCCCTTCATAACGATGTCCCATGAGCAATTATAATCATGCCTTAAAATTTCTACACGGAAAACGAAATCTTCTACGGTTAATGTTTTGTTGGTACCATCGTACTTTACTCCCCACTTCTCTAACTGGTTAGGACTGATGGTGTTATAGCCCTGATTATGCGGTGAGTTTTCAAAGCTAGGAAGTTCAAAATAATTTAGTGGACTATTTCCGAATAATTGTTGTGGTACACGTGACTGAGGTAATCGCTGTTCGAAAGGCCTTTGGGGATTGTTTGGTGGACGAAATTGTGGTTGGCGTCTATCTGGATGGTTAAATGTCGTACGAAAATCGTGATTTGGATTCGCCTGTCCAGTATTTTGCTGATTCGCCTGGTCTAGAGAATAGCTACGCTCGGAACGCAATGATTCCCTAATTAGCTGCGGTAACATCAACTGCATATTCTGCACCTCCCTCATTATTGAAGCTTGTGCCGCTCCAACCGATGCAGCGACGTAATCCCTAATCGTCAGTCCCTCATCTTCGCCTAAGCCTGGGATAACTTCTTCTGGAATTGGTGGTAACTCTTGATCCTGCTGATCCATGTTGTCAATATCGCGCCTTGCAGTTCTACTTCCTTGTCCGCTTATCTCTCTTGCTGTTATACTGCTATATGCGTTGGTGTACGGATAGTAATGTCGCTCTCCGGCGAAGAATGTGTCTGTGGTCCAAAACCCGGAGGAAACCTAATTGACATTAACGGCGTAACCGCGTTTGTAGAAATAACCGGTGCAAAATTTAGCGGGGCTGATGTTGTGGCCGAATCACGAGGTTGATTATCGTCACTGGTAACGGGGTTCCGACTAGAGGACCTCAGGTTCCTGGTACTCATTATAAACTACCGTCCAAAATAATTATAGTCCCTCAACTAATTCAACACACAAGCAAAAAAAAACGATTTGAAATCAATCAGATCTACTAACTATCAACGAAAGAATACCCGCTTAGCTCTCAAGGCAAATACTGAAAACCAACCAACAAATGTCCAAACGAGATAACTGCTCGAGTCGCCCCACGTTGGGCGCCATATTTGTAATGTAATAATTGTTTGATTGGGGGGAAAAACAAAATTTTAAAAATTTTTTCCAAAACCCTTTGCTTCGCGATGGACGTTGGCACGCTGATGTATCTGGCTGTAGCTCGCCGGGAATGGGGGGTTCGTGTCCATCTAGGTTTACTCAATTATTACCTAACTCCGTGCCGAGATGAAAACTAAATATCAAAAAAAAAATGAAGCAATAAAAAAAAACGAGCAACAATGTACAAAATACCTAATGAAAAGGGTAAAGACCTTTAATAACGAACGGACATTTCGATTGCAGAAACTTTCACACTACATTGGTTTGGCCGGACTCGAATCCTCGGGACAAGGTGAAATGGTCCCGGTCAGGCTGCCCACCCCATATGACAGGTTAATGTCAACCGTGACATTACCTTTTGCCTGAAAAAAAATTTAAGTAATGTCCCTAAAGTTACTTACCACGTCTTCATTTCACTATAGCTACTGTTCAACCAATTTCGGGGTTAATTAAAACATGTTTTCTTTTTTTTTTTTTAAATATAAAATGTTATATACAAAAAATTTATTTCAAACATGTTTAGTTATGTAATCAATGATACAATAAAATGAAAGTACAATTTCGATCTAAAGCTTAAGTACAAGTGAAGTTAATTACTAAAGGTTTCATTAATACAGATGCTCGAATGCAAAATAATTATCTTAGACATAAATTTCTTAGGCCCATTGATTAACTGACATCAAATTAGTTTCCTAATTTTTCTTTTCCTTTTTTTTTTTTTTTGTTACTTTAGGTATTGTTATTTATTCGTTGATTTAATTATTTATTTATCTATCAATTTGTTGATTTTTTTAATTATTTTTGTTTAATTATTTATTTGTTTTACTAATCATTGGTTGAATTATTTGGATAATTATTTGTTAGTTAAATTTATGGTACTCTACTTATTAATGCTTTTAAATATATTTGTCATATCATAAATCGCTCAACAAAAGTTTGACATACTGGATAATTGGTGAATGAACCTACCAAACTGATCATAAATTTATTTAGAGGTTAAGGGCATAATAAACCACACAAATTGCTTGGCAAACATGCAGTTTAATTTTGATTCTGTTTTCCAATAGACAACACAATCATATTTTGTACAAACATTAATTTTTCATTTTTGTTTTGTTTTCAATGAATGTAGCCGACGATTGTGCTGCGGAAATTTTGCTCGGTATTTGTTTAAAAAGGAAAAAAATATAAAAGATAGAAAATGATTTAGAGCAAAGAGTGCTCTAAACAACGAGCTGTTTTGAGGGAAATTATTCTGCTAAAACAAATTGTAATTTACGGCTGAAAATTATGTTTTTCTTCTTCTTCTACGTCTTTACTCTGCAAAGTTTTCGCTGAAATGATAACTTTTAGCACTAAACACCACAAAAAGTTTGACAAATATCCAACATGTCTGCCAAATATTAAAAATGTTTAATATTTCTGCAAACATTGCTTCAAATGTTTGTCCAAACAGCAAACACCCTAATTAACAACACAAAATATTTGTACAAACGTAAAATTTTGACATGTTTGCCAAGCTATTTGTGTGGTTTATTATGCCCTTTAGCCAATCTCTCAAACCTACTCACGAAGTTGTCAACTAGTTACTTTAAACGTTCGTCAAATTCCTAAATGTTGTATCCCCTCAAGAGAATAAACGTTTAGTTTGAATAGCTAACTTCACTTAATGGTTAACAAAATTATTTAATTTAATCAATTAAATATGAAATTCATTCACCAATTACCTCAACTTACTTGTTGAGTTACTCAATTATTTTAAGTTATTTGTTTAATTAGTTTTAATTATTTATTATTTTATGTGCTAAGGTATTAATTAAGTTTAAAGTTTCTTTCAGATCGTCATCTAGCCCTTAGCATCATACATTCAACTATTGCTTCAATCGATTGTTTAATCTTGTGTTTTTGTCCAAGAAGAATCATCAAAATTTTAAATGGGTAAGCGTTTGTTTAATGAAATTTCGATTTAAGTAATTAGTTTGACGTGGCGTAATATACTAAATAATAGATTCAAGCAAAGATTTAAATTATTTTCTTTAATTACTAACCCTTTGCCTTAATCACTTATTTAGTTACCCACTTACCTATTGAATTTTGGATTGAAACAATCGTTGAATACTTGGTTAAGAAAATTGTTTATGAAAAGTCATTTATTTATGAGCTTATCTGTTTATTAATTTATTTATTTGAATTTGTTTTTGGTATTTAAGTTTCTATTTTTCTATGTCTGGCTATTGACGAATATATTTATTTTTTTTTTTTATGCGTTAACAATTTATAAAATTATTTAATTTGTAGTGTACCTCGTAAGTCGCCACCGCATACCCTTAAACTACTCTTAAACCAACACTTACCAACTTATATAGAGTAGGGTATTTTAAGTATCAAATAACGGTATAAACAAATGACGACAATCGGAATGTAAGTGAATGACATTTCATTGAGTGAGAATTGAGTGCATTCCAACTTGCAACATTCTGATTGGCGAGAGAGTTTGTTATTGTTACGATATATTGATATCTCCATATGACTGACAAAGACAAACATAAAGATGTAAATAATTAAACTAAGTTAGAACGGTTAAGTTAAAATCTCATGTATAGTATATAAGCACCAGTAAATTGAAAATAAATTAGACTTAAAATTAATAACTTAATTCGGCAATAACTTGCCTGGTTTTAATTTAAAGACTCATCCAAATTCGGCAGTTCCTTTGAACGCCTTACAAATCAGCTGGTACCCTAACAGCTATTTAAACAAAATAAGGGCTATAGGGACCAATACACATTAGGGAATATACACTTCACATCCTACACTATCCTGCCATTACACATCTAACCCTACATAGCGTTCCTGCCAGGCCACATCAACTTCTAACCCTACATGACGATCCTGTCACCCCTCATACACTACATGGCGATCCTGCAGTCGGACCATAACAAACTAACCGATCCTGCACTCGGACCACTAGGACCAGAACAGATTAATTATCCTGCCAGACTAAAAATTCCATTGAATTAAGAAAAGATCCTGACAAAAAAAAAATTTAATTAAATAATAATTAAGATTCGGTAGAAATTCCTACCAAACTAAAAAAAAAATGTTTAAGAAAAATTTTAAAAGATTTTTAAATTTTTAAAATAATTAAGAAATGCCTTTATAATAAAGAAATTCCTGCCACTACATTTCACCCACCACAGAAGATCCTTCACTTCAATCCATACCTATTCGGATCCAGAAAGATGGAATTCTGCGCTTCCTTTCAACCTGAAGAAGATCGTACAGATCCTGCTGTATCAAAGTTTTTAAGATAGGAAAAATTTTTTCGTTCAGTTTTCGTAAAGAGGAAAACGGAAAAATAGATTAAAACAATAGAAGATATGAAACAAAATTTTTTTATTCTAACGTTTTGATAGATGAAAATAGAACTAAGATTGAATAATTTAAAAAAATGGGTAAAATAAATGAAATGGCTTTAATAATAAAAAAGAAGAGAAAAAGGAAACCTTTTAATGAACATAAATTAAAAAGAAAAAAAATAGTAAAACAAGGAAAAATTTTTTAAATATTATAAAAACAAAACGAAAAATATTGTATTTATTTTAGTTTGTTAAAAATATATAGAAACAGTAATGTTAAATAATTATTGTATTAAAATTATCAAAACATTCTTAAACATTTATTAATATTTTTGTATTTTTATTATCAATTATTATAAAAAACTATTATAAACACATAAATATTTATTTAGTTTTTAAGAATATTTTACTATTTTTCAAAAAAAAATTTAAATAAAACATAGCACTTTCAATGTAAACAAAAGCATTTAACACAAAAAAATTGTATACTTCCCCAAAACAGAAATTATGCAATTATTGAAATTAAACCTTACTGATTCTTACGTCATATTAAATAATAATGAATTAAAAGACGAAAATTTTTTTTTTAGTAATTCAATAGGACAAAAAAAAAATCAGAATGACACATTAAATATTAAAAATAAATAAATAAGACAGAAATTTTGCAGGGCATTAAACTGCACGCTGACCCACTGAGAAACTCTGACATATTAAGTTACACAAATGTAAACAATGACGAACGTTTTAACAAAAATTTTAATGAGCTACAGTTAGACCAAAATGAATAGAAATAAACTCAGACATACTAAAACAAATGATACCGTTGGAAAATGATGAAACAAAAAAGAAAATACTAATAACTACAAGGGCGATAAAAAGAAAGATGAAAATACAAATAAAAAGGCAAATAAGAATAAAGAAATAAATATGGATGAAGAACGCGCGAATGGAAGTAATATGGGAAAATGCATCTCTCAGGAGTCTGATCAACTTCTAATATGGGAATGCACATACATAAATGATGTTAGGAATATGAAGAAATTGCAATTTAATAAAGTTTGAAAATATAGAATACGTCGATATAAGAATTGAAGATAATATTGTGCACATAGGGCGTGATGATAATTCATCGAAACAAGATTCGATTATGAAGAAATCACGTACCCAAAAGAATAATTATATAAATGAAGGAAGTAACGATAATTCATCAAAACAAGATTTGATTATGAAGAAGTTACATTCCAAGAATAAAGATAATATGCATGCAAGATTCAGCGATAACTCAGCGAAACTAGATTCGATTCTGAGGAAACTGATATCTGTAATGCAGAAAGAGAATATAGAAGAATTAGCGCTAGCGAAGAATGAAAAATATTTAAAATATATAGAATGGAAGATTTTAAAAAGCATATGCAAAGATAAGAATGAACAACAGAAGTCCTCAACTAAAAATATTAATATATAATGCCCCAATAAGAAGAACAATAATTAAATTGAAACTGCGGTACATTTGGAAAAATATGATTGAGATGATAAAACAATTCGTAAAATACTGGGACAAGTGTAACATAAACAAACAAAGCAAACATATTAAGGAACCACTTACACTAACGGAAAACAATAATTAAATGTACATAAAATATAAAAAACTTTATATAAATATATATTAAGAATTACTTTATAAAATTATAAAAATCTTAAGAACACATAAAATATATAAATAGAAATTAAGAATTATTTTATGAACATTGTCAGTACTATGAATATATCAAGAAAAATCAATCCCCTAATTTTTCTCTTAGCGGTGAGGGTGTAGTGTACCTCGTAAGTCGCCACCGCATACCCTTAAACTACTCTTAAACCAACACTGACCAACTTATATAGAGTAGGGTATTTTAAGTATCAAATAACGGTATAAACAAATGACGACAATCGGAATGTAAGTGAATGACATTTCATTGAGTGAGAATTGAGTGCATTCCAACTTGCAACATTCTGATTGGCGAGAGAGTTTGTTATTGTTACGATATATTGATATCTCCATATGACTGACAAAGACAAACATAAAGATGTAAATAATTAAACTAAGTTAGAACGGTTAAGTTAAAATCTCATGTATAGTATATAAGCACCAGTAAATTGAAAATAAATTAGACTTAAAATTATAACTTAATTCGGCAATAACTTGCCTGATTTTAATTTAAAGACTCATCCAAATTCGGCAGTTCCTTTGAACGCCTTACAAATCAGCTGGTACCCTAACAGCTATTTAAACAAAATAAGGGCTATAGGGACCAATACACATTAGGGAATATACACTTCACATCCTACACTATCCTGCCATTACACATCTAACCCTACATAGCGTTCCTGCCAGGCCACATCAACTTCTAACCCTACATGGCGATCCTGCCACCCCTCACTCACTACAAATTATTCTTTAATTTACTTATTTAGTTATCCTAAAATCAACATATTTAGTTATTTATTTAGTTATCTTTTTGGTTATATCCCGTTATTTATTTGGTTATCATTAATTATTTATTCGGTTATTAATTACGTTATTGTTTCAGTTAGATTTAGTTATTAACTTTACTTATTTCATAAATTGTTTATCAAATTATTCATTAAGCCATTTATTAAAACGTTTATTAGATTATTTATTAAGTTATTTATAAATTAATAAATTATTTATTACCTTTTCAAGTTATTTATTAAGTTGTTCATTAGATTATTACTTTATTTATTAAGTCATTAAATTATTTATTGAATTATTTATTATCTTATATATTAAGTTATTTATTAAATTATTAATTCATATATTAAATCATTAAATTACTTATAAAATTATTCCTTTAATTGTTAACTTATAACTACTAATTTAATAATATTGTTTATTGAATCGTTAATTAATTGTTAGCGATTTAATAATACTATTTATTAAATTATTGTTAAATGAATGTTAATAATTTAGTTAAACTATTTATTAAATCATTGTTAACAATTATTGTTAATAATTTAATTAAATTATTTATTAAATTATTTCTTACAATTTAATAAAATATATTCTTTTTAAAATTCAAGCTTCTTTTTTTTTTTTTTTTTTTTTTTTTTTTTTAATTGAGTCTAAGTATCAAAATTTCTAATTCATTTTACGTTAAGTCTCGATATTTAAATTTTGGGTATTAAATTTAGCCACTAAAAGGGGAATATTGAATTCTAGCTTACAAATCAGGTGGCAATATTAACAAGGCAGTACGATAAAAATTCTGAATTTAGTTTCTTTTTTTTTTATGGATCTAATTTGATCGGCCTAAGTAAAGGTAAAGTGTTTGAAGCCATATGACTCACTAACGGGCTGAGATTTTAAATTGTGTCCAAGCTATTAATAAACATTTTTTTTTTTTTTGTTATTTGTTTTTTCTTTTTTTTATTCGTTCCTGCCATAAAAATAAAATTGGTACTTGCTTTATTTTTAGCAATGTTAGGTATAAAAATGAATTTTGTTTTTCTTTTATTTTGGTAAGTTTTTTTTTAGTCATAAAAAAAATATGGTTTATAGAACGACAGGGTTGAAAAAAAAGAAGACTGGATGTCTTCATCCGATTTCAGAATTATTTGACTCAACTTCTAGTTTACCTGTTTCTCCTGGGGTACTATTACTGGGTCACCTTGTTGCCATGATGTTTCCGGGTATTCCCTTTTTTCCAGCCAGGTTATTGTGGTAGGACATTAAATGAAATTTCAGTAGTTAGTTGGTGGTAGTTTCAGGTGCTGTTATTAATTTTGGGTCGCAGGTAGGTATGTTAAGGTTACGTAGTAGTTAAGTCTCTGGTAGGTATATTGCTGACGATGTGGTTATAGATGATGTTGGTTAGGTTGTATCAGGTAAGTATGTTGTTGGCCATGTGGTTATAGATGAATATGGTTAGGTTATATCAGGTAGGTATGTTGTTGGCCATGTGGTTATAGGTGAATATGGTTAGGTTATATCAGGTAAGTATGTTGCTGATATTGGTTAGGTTATGTATCAAGCGAGCATGTTGTTGGCCATGTGGTTATAGGTGAATATGGTTAGATTATATCAGGTAAGTATGTTGCTGATATTGGTTAGGTTATGTATCAAGCGAGCATGTTGTTGGCCATGTGGTTATAGATGATTTTGGTTATGCTGTTTTGGTAAGTATGTTGTTGGCCATTTGGTTATAGCTGGTAAGTATATTGGTGGCCATGTGGTTATAGATGAATATGGTTGGAGATGTGGTTAAGCACATGTATACGGTGAAAGCGAAAATTCCATAACGACTCCGTTTGATTTCCGTGAGTCGTGCTCGCTTTTCTTCCTTCTTTCTTTTTTTTCACACTCCACGCACTTTAGCTATCCGAAATATCTATCACAAAAACTTTTTTTTTTTTATTCACTTAATAAAAAAGATTTTAAGTTTTTTTTTTTTTTTTTAATTGTGACACCACTTGTTGAATGAATTTATGAGAAATTGTGTATCCCCACGCCAAGTCTACAAGAATTTTCCATGGTAGAGTCGTATTTTTTTGTATGTTGTAGGGTTGTATTTTTTTACATTTAAATTTAGTGTAAAAACGCTTAATTCAAATCAACCGCAGTGTTTGTCACAAACTCTGCGACCTGTAGAATTATTTAATTTTTTTTTTTTTTATGTCAAAATTTCCCGGAAATTTCCTATTTTATAGAACACTAGCTTAACCCGGTGCGCTTCGCTACACTGACCCCGCACATTTTTATATTAAAATTTATAGTTTACTATAATAGTAGCTTTAACCACGTTTGAAGACTCTCCCTTTAATAGTTCTTCAGTTGAGCGATATTTAATGTATGCATCCTATGGGAGGTATTTCCCCCCCTGCGCCTACCCGCTTTATTTTTATTTTCAAAAGTGTAGTATACCATAAGAGTGACTTTTAGAAAGTTTGAACATTCTCACTATTACAGTTCTTAAGATATGCGATGTTAAACATTGGCGTCCTATGGGGTATTCCTATACCCCCGCTGCTATTTTATTTCAATTCCGGGGCTCAGAAGATCCTACTACAAAAAGTTCAGCAAAATGCGTGCAGCGGCTCTTAAGATATGCGATAATTAATATTGGCATCCTATGGGGGGTACCAATTCCCCTGCCCCTATCGAAAAAATAAGTAACCTATTTTATTTTTAGGGCTCACGTGATGTTACTGTAAAAATTTCAGGAAAATCGGTTCGATAATTAATATTGGCATCCTATGGGGGGTACCAATTCCCCTGCCCCTATCGAAAAAATAAGTAGCGTATTTTAGTTTTAGGGCTCACGTGATGTTACTGTAAAAATTTCAGGAAAATCGGTTCGATAATTAATATTGGCAATTGGGGGTACCAATTCCCCTGCCCCTATCGAAAAGTAAGTAGCCTATTTTATTTTTAGGGCTCACGTGATGTTACTGTAAAAATTTCAGGAAAATCGGTTCAGTAGTTTCGGAGTCTATAAAGCGACAAACAAACATACAAACATACATAATTCATTTTTATATATATAGAATAAGTCCTGCCCGTCAAAACGCGTCAAAAAAAATCTATACTCTCTTGCAGTCCAGAATCTAACCTACATTTCTATACCCCATTGTACACACATCTGGATACGATCTTGCGAACAACAGCAATTTCTGTGACCCAAGGTAAGATATTCGGTTCAAAAAATAAGTCCTGCAAGGAAACATTACTGAAATTAAAGAAGGTGAATCTTAAAGAATTTTCGACAAATAAATTATCTAGCACGTCAGTTTATCAATTAATTTTGAGAAGGTAAAGGTATTGCCATTGTTATAAACTTATTGTGGGTGAACGGATGCTGTAAAACGAATAGGCGACATAAATAGACTAACACGTTAGATTTTTGAGTAAGTTAAAAGGTTAAACATTAGTAAATAGCCGCAACATAAACTACATAGTTTAATTACCTGAAAATTGCAACTTAATTTAAAAAAATGGAAGAGCAGTTATATTTTACGTGAAAATTACCTACATGTTACCGGTATGTTATCCTTTTAAAAAGTGTAAAAACAGGGGTTTTTTTATGTTTCAAAGAAATGTTAATAAAAGATTAAATTTGTAATTAAAAAAGGGTTTTATATGTTTCCAAGAAGTGGTAACAAAAGATCATTTAAAAAAACTTCTATCAAGAGTATAAAAATGCATGCATTCATAATTTTACCTTCATTATTGTTTAAACAATGGCTAAGTTCAGTTATAAAGTTCTCGCAGATATATATTTTCAACAGAAAGATGAAAAAGATTTTGTGTTACACATAATGAATAATCCATTCTTTAAATTATGCAACGAACAAGAAATCAAAATTCATAAGATAAAAATTAAAAATTTTTCTTTTACATTAAGAAAACGGTACCTTAAATGTTCTAGAAACAAGAAAATTTTTTACTTACGCAACGAAAAATGGCTAACAAATGATCTGATTTTTAAGAAGCTGTCAATTACCGCTAAGGAAACTGAAAAAGTGGGTCGGCCCGCAAAACAAATTGACAATTGCAGTGAAAGATCACGAAGACGCAAGCTTGCAAATATCAATGAAGAAATTTCTCATAGTATGATAAAGGATTCATTTCTGCATCAAATTCAACCAACGCAAAATAAGAAAACAAAAATTGCAATAATTGAAAAAATAGTGGAAGCGAGCCCTAAACGCAAAAAGAGGATATTAAAAAGTATGCCTACACCAACTGAAGAAATGAAATTTACTCCAGAAGAAGCATTTGCACTATTTTTGGATTTAAAACTGACAAAAAATCAGTATACAGAACTGCGAAAGCGAACCAATGAAAAAAATTGTGGATCCTTTCCAGCATATCGAGATTTAGTTTCTGTCAAAAAGGAGTGCTTACCTTCACAAACGGCTATTAGTGTAACTTCAAGTTCAGCAGAAGTAAAATTGCAGGCTCTTCTCGAACACACTGCAGAACGATTATTAAATACACTTGATGCTGACTGTTTAAAAAAACTTAAAAATTGCAGCATCACTTTATTTTCTAAATGGGGATGTGATGGAAGCTCTGGTCTTTCGTTCCATTACGTTTAAGAAAAACTAATATTGGCTTAGAGCCGTCAACCAGTAGAGTTACAGCAATGGATGTATGGAAAAATGAAATTCCCCCTTCAACAAAGTATTGCAGACCAATAAAGTTTGTTTACAAAAAGGAAACTAAAGATGTCATAACTGAAGAAGTTCGAAAAATAAAAGATCAAATTAAAGAACTTCAACCGGCAATATTTAAATTTGATGACCAATGCATTGAAATTAATTTTCAAATGTTCCTTACAATGATCGATGGAAAAGTTGCACAAGCATTAACCGAAACAAAGTCTGTGTCAAGCTGTACCATATGTCAAAAGACATCAAGTCAATTAAGCCAACCCCCATCACAACACAATAGTTTCAATGAAGCATACGAATTTGGCATGTCCCCTCTTCATACTAGAATTCGTTTCATGGAGCATATTCTTAAATTGGGTTATGATTTGGAATTTGGCCCGTTAGGCGAAACAGTGAGAAAAAACAAAGAAAATGTGGAAAAAAGGAAGCAAAGAAAAAAACAAATTCAAGAAAAATACCTTCACCTAGGCCTTATAATTGATCAGCCAAAACAAGGAGAAGGAAATTCAAATGATGGAAACACTGCAAGGAGATTCTTTTCCGATCCAGAAACTGCAGCATCTATCACAGGAGTACATTTTGATTAATAAGACGATTCCAGATCATTTTACAAGTTATATCATGTAGCAGAAAGATAAATGCAAAAAAATTTGGTCAGTATGCAAATGAAACAGCAATTCTTTATAACAAAAAATACTCTTGGAGACATATGCCAACCACAGTTCATAAAATTTTATACCATGGGGAACAAATAGTTCAACACAATATCCTACCAATTGGAGATCTATCTGAAGAAGCGCAAGAAAAAAGGAACAAAGACTACAGATTCTACCGCGAGCATAATACAAGAAAAATGTCCAGATGTTGTACTAATGAAGATCTTATTACTATTTTGTTGTGCACATCATTTCCATATATGTCCAGTATTCGACAAAAATGGAAATCAGCCTCCATCGAATTAGAGGAAGAAGCTAAACAACTTCTGGAAAATGAAACCCAAAGCTATTTAGAAAAATTTTTTACTAATATTGTTTAATTTAAAATTGTTTATAGATTATAATTTGTTTTTAATTTAAGTATGTATATATTTGTATTAATATATAAAAATAAAATACACATACATCTCAAACCAAAAATAAAAGTTGAATTACCTAAAATGTTATCGATATCCAAGAATGCTATTTGGGCATTTTTCAAAATATTCCTTTTCAGTTTTATCCTTATAACAACTCGTCTCGTCCCAAAAAAGCCAACCTTTGGCCCCTGTGAATATTGGGACTAAAAAATTTACAGGGGCCAAATATTGGCATTTTCTGACAGGATCTAAGTTCGACAATAAAAAATAAGTATCAGTTGTAAAATACAAGAGAAATAATGATAAATTGTAAAAAAATTCATATTTGAAATATTCAACTTTTACACCGAAACCCAACAAAAAATGAAAATGCATTTTGAACTCCCCATAACTTTTGCTCCTATCATTCTAATTTTACGTTTAATAGCGCAAATTAAAGCCTAATATCGCACCTATCGCATAAAAAAATACCGATCCAGTCAAAAGTTATGGAATTTTGACCGCCTTCTCGTAAAATTTCCCACTGTGCGCCGTCTGTCACTCCTTTTTATAGGCTTCATTTCGTTGTAAATCGTAAAAGTAGCCAATGCAGCGACGCCCAGCATATTATAAAACATGGCCAACGGCCATCGTTGTGTTGCTCTTTTGCAGCTGTAAGTGCCTAGCATTTGATCCATGGTATCAACGCCGCATTTGTTGGCGTTGTAATCTAATATGGCATAGGGCTTCCGCTTCTCGGTTTGCTCGTCAACGAGGCAAGTGTAGTGCATTGTGGAGAGCACATTCACCACTTTATTTTTTTTCGGCACGTATGAGCATAACGCTATATCCCCTTCGTTGAACCCAAATAATGTACTATTGATGGTGCGCTTCGGGTTCTTCTTGAACTCCTGTGGAATGAATGTTTTGTTGTAGCGCACTGCACCAACATATGCGGTCTTCCTCGTCAACAAAATACGCGCCAAGTCAAGAGTGGTAAAGAAATTATCCGCGTATATAGTACGGCCAGCATCTAAATATTTTTCCACAAGATCCAGCACTACGTTCTGCCCTTGGTTTATCTCCCGTTGTTGGTTTGGCAGTTTTCCAGAATATATTATTCCCTTCACAGGATAATAACTCTGTGAGTCGCATAACCACCATACTTTCAAACCATACTTAGCTGGCTTTGACGGAATATATCGCGTGAAGCGGGTGCGGCCTCTGTAAGGGAGCAACTGCTCATCAACTGTTAGTGCTTCATGGGGGAGTGTAAGCTGCTGCCAAGTTATGTTGCAACATTTGCCAAATATCGTCCATAGCCGCAGTTTTGTGGTTGATGAGTCGCTGTTGTCGAGTATTTCCATTGTCTAATCTAATAAATTGCTTTAGACACATGAAGCGATCGTACGACAACGCAGCTTTGTATATTGGGCAACGCGTCGCGCCCCATAATTCCATAGCTGGTTCATGGTTTGATCATGTGAGTCCAGCATACAAAAGAATAGCTACAAAGGCGTCAAACTCATTCACTGTCACTGGCTTCCACCCCTTTTTCTTCGTGGGATTCGCCAAATTCCATGCAGCTGTAACCTCCCTGCCTTTACGATTTGTTTCACGTAGCACTAAGTGTATTATTTCCTCTGTCATGATTGAACGCATAATTGTATGGGGGTCGTGTATATTCCCTGTTGGTCCTGGTTTCTTTCTTGTGAAGTCGACCACGTTATGATTACGAGTGCGTGATGTTGGTCGTGCTTTTTTTCTCCATTGGGTGCCATCTTTACCAATATAGTAACTTTCATTCGTTTCCTGTCCATCATTTTCTTCCTCTTCATCATCGTCGTCATCAGTATCTTCATTTAGCTCGACGTATCCTTCAGTTTCGGCATCTGACTCTTCAGCAGGTTGGTATGTGCGATCTTCATCATCCTCAACTTCATAATTATCAATTGCAGCAATATCAATTTCTTCATCCATGTCTTCGTCCATAAAATCAGCAAATATACTATCAGCTGCACGCCTTTCATTCGCAGTCATTTGCTGGTAACGTGTACTACGGCGTACAACAATTTCAGCAACGTCCAAATTACTTGCATATGCCATATTTATATTTTTGTTTCTATCACACACGATTTTACTCTTCGCTGTCTAAACTTTGACTGATTTTGTTTACGAAACTACAACTTCTTTTATACTCTTTCGTACGTCTACCTGAACTCAAAGACATTTAGGAATTACTTCATCATCATTATAATTTTTTTATTGTTTCAACACATAATTTACTTGTTCTGAACACAAAGACCTTAACTCAAAGACATTAGGGATGATGATAAAAACAAAAAATTCTAAGAAAAATTCGAAGACATGAACTTTATTGCTTTTAGGAAAGGCACAATATTCTAATTTTGTACTACTAGCAATAAACCAGTTCTTAGAATTTTTTGTTCTTAGTATTTTGTTCTTAGTATTTTTTGTTCTTAGTATTTTTGTTCATATAATTTTTTGTTTTTATCATCTTCCCTAATGTCTTTGAGTTTAGGTCTTTGTGTTCAGTAGCCCGTTTCTGTATTTCTCGCATCGTAAAATTTCCCGCATGAAACAAGTGAATTATGACAAAAACAGTGCAATATGAAACAAAAAATGGTTTTTCTCACATAAGTGTTTCTGTACTTTTACTTTGCGAGAATTATCTGTCATTTAAATAATTTTCCAGCAATTATTGGAAGGATGTGAGAACAAGTGTTTCTGTAACAATATTTTGCAAAAAGTTTCGCACAAGAACTGTCAAAATAAGTCATATTTGAAATTGATGCGAGAAAAAAAAATTTAAAAAAATGGAGCCCAAATTATGTATGTATGTACACAAGAATGTGTATTATTTTATTTTATTTTAAAAGAAAGAACTTAAATGATGAAAATAAGTATATAAAACACAATTGTTATATTTTGTTATTAAAATTTGTTTAGCCTTTCATTGTGTTTGTTTTATGCACGGCTGCCAGATAAATTTGTGAAAAAAAACGTCAATATCCTAAGAAAAAATAAAAAAAATCGTCTATTTTTTTCGGACAATTTAAAATTAATTTTGACGAATTTTGCTCGATTTTTATCATATAATCACAAATTTTTATCATTTAAAAATTTTTTTTTTTTTTTTTCCTCATTATTTATTTATTGAATCTTCATATATTAAATATGAACTAACAATAATTAATCAAATCTTATATAAAAAAAACAAACAACCGTTGCAACATACAGAAAAGAAAAACAATAACAATATAAAAAAACGAACGAAATAACATAATAAACAAACAACAATAAAAACAATCTGCCAGTGATGGTCTTTTTCGGCGTTGACCAGATCAGGGCTTTTATGGTTCTTTTGTGGCATTGTCCATTGTGTACCCCCTATAACCGTCCATCATATTCGTGTTAGTACGGATGTATTTGTGTTAATCGTTGTTGAACTGTTTTGGTGATGAAGGTATAACACTGATCACCAAACAGTTTCTAAACGGCAATTAGCATAGAGATATCCGTACTTTGCGTTTTATTTGAATTTTTTTTGTGTTGTGATGAGAGGTCGGTTTCGAATCGACTTCTGTAACATACGTGGGCTGAGAACGAATTTTTTTTCTGTATACGCTCACGTTTGTCTCCATCGGCCGGATGTTTTCGCCTTATGTGAAACACAGGTGTCTGAAAATTCCGATCCACTGGATTTTCAGATTCCTGGGTATCACCTTCTATCCCTATTTTATCTTCATCGGGGTCTTGCTATATATATACGCAATGAAGTTGTGTATCAATGCCAGCAACCAGTGGGCATGTTTGACGCGGAATTTAACTGCCTTTGGGTTAAATTCAAAATCAATACGCACTTTTTGCATTTCGGGTTTCTTTACAGAAGTCCAAACGCGGGAAGGGATATCACTTTATCGCGCTTCGACTCCCTTTCCGACTCAATATCGAAGATTCTTGAGAATTGTCCGGACAGTGAAATCGTTGTTGCTGGTGATTTCAATGTCCACAATTCTTCTTGGCTTCACCACTCGGGCCGCACAACCTATGAAGGCCAATATGTTGAGCTATTGCTGCACATAATCACCTCGTGCAACTGGTGAATGAACCAACACATATTCCATGTGTTGATGGGCACCAACACAATACCCTTGACCTCTTCCTCTCTTCGCACCCTCAAAAGTACGAAGTAGAAGTTCTAGCACCTCTCGGTAACTCGGATCATTGCACCATTTCTGCCTCTTTTCCGTTCTCCGAACTTCGGAACGTTTCACGACAGGCTATGAAACGATCAAAATTTGTTTACGGAAAAGCACGTTGGGTTGAACTCAACGTCTTTTTTCGGCATTTTAATTGGAAACTTTGTTTCGTTGACAATGACGTCAATGCCATGGCGAAAATGGTTGAAAATGTTATTATGCTAGGAATGAAAATGTTCATTCCAGTTAAAAATGCTTCGAATAAACCTAGATCTAAATCTTGGTTTAATCAGACGTGCAAATCAGCAGTCAGATCCAGAGAGGAAGCATTCAGAAATTGGCGTGACAATAAAACCGCTGATACTGAATTGCTACGCAAAATGGCAAGGTCGTCGTGTGCCAAAGTGCTAAGACGGGAAAAAGCTCTTCACGAGCAACGTCTTCGTGCTGAAGTTCTTACTGCTCCCCGGGGCAGTAAAAGCTTCTGGTCATTCGTTAAAAGAGTAAGGGTTAATGCTAGTTCTTCAATACCAACTCTTTTAAAGGATGGCCAAACATTCACGAACCTGGTTGATAAGGCTAATTGTTTTGCCGAATTATTTGCAAATAATTCTAACTTACCAGATAGCAATCAACCACTACCCGAACTCGAAAAAGTATCCGTAACTATGCCAAAAATATTTTTTCGGGCTCGAGCTGTTAAAAAGGTTCTTGCGGATCTCAACATAAACAAGTCTCCTGGCCCGGATGGTATACATGCACTGGTCTTGAAGCAGTGCTCTTCGACGCTAGCTCGTCCCTTAGCAAATCTTTTCAGCACTTTATACCATGCTGGTGAATTTCCCGTCTGCTGGAAAGTTGCTAATGTAACGCCAATTCCTAAAAAAGGAGTGGCTAATAACCCTGAAAATTACCGCCCAATTGCAATTTGTTCGGCACTTTCCAAAGTTATGGAGAGTATGGTAAATCACCATCTTGTAAAATTTTTAGAGTCAAATTACCTACTAAGCGACCGTCAGTATGGCTTTCGTAGAGGTCGTTCTACTGGAGACCTACTGGCCCTGTTATCAGAAAAATGGTGTCGTTCCATTCACCATTTTGGCGAAAGTAAGGTAATTGCTTTAGATATTTCCAAGGCGTTTGACAGAGTCTGGCATGGTGCACTCTTGTCTAAACTTGTTGCATTTGGTGTCGGTGATAATTTCTCTCGATTTATATCGAGCTTTCTCAGAGATCGCACTATACGGGTTGTTATAGATGGGGTTTCATCAAACGAGTTCAAGATTCATTCAGGGGTACCGCAAGGCTCCGTTCTTTCTCCTACTCTATTTCTTATTTTTCTAAATGACCTCTTATGTCAAACTTCCAACCCTATCTATTCTTTTGCAGATGACAGCAACCTTTGCCATTCGTATTCATTTGGTTACAGACCAGGCGTGTCCGATGTTTGTGCTATGAGACAGAACATGAATGATACGCTTGGCCGTGACCTAGACATAATCTCAGAATGGGGTCGTGCGAATAGGGTCGAATTTAATGCCCGAAAGACCCAATGTTGCGTACTGACGCATAAACGCGCGACGGATCAAGGTGCCTCATCTGTATGTATGGGTGGTATAAATATTGAGGAAACAGAATCTCTTGATGTTCTGGGCATGAGGATACAATGTGATGTCCGATGGACTGAACATATATTTAAGGTGTCGAAAGAAGCATTCAAGTGCCTCGGTTTTTTGAAACGGTGTAAGATATACTTCACTCCATCTGATCTCCTTACTATTTATACCACCTATATCCGACCGCGAATGGAATACAACTCTCATGTGTGGGCCGGTGCTTCAAAGTCTATTTTGGAGCTTCTCGACCGCGTGCAGGAGAGGGCGAAGGTTCTCATCGGCGACAGTAGGGTATCCAATTCTATTGACTCCCTTGAGCACCGTCGCAATGTGGGTTGTACTTGCCTATTTTATCGTTACTACAACGGGATGTGTTCTGATGAAATTAGGGATTTGGTTCCCGAAACCCATAGCTTTGTTCGTAATACACGTTTTTCCTCAAGAGCCCATCCTTTTGGGGTCGATTGGCCGGTGAATCGTACAACGCATTACAGGGAAAATTCGTTTTTTGGCCGGACTGTTCGTATGTGGAATAACCTTCCTGCTGAAGTCTTCCCTCTCACTTACAACATGAATAAGTTCAAGTCGAATGTTCACAAGCACTACTCCCTCTTTCCTCCTTCCCATAACCTATTTTCCTAGTTCCAACACAATGCAATGCATTAGTAGGGGTCATCCCCTGAGTGCTGGTCCTAACAAAAAAAAAAAAAAAAAAAAAAAAAAAAAAATACTAATATTTTATTTTTGTCCTGCCAATGCTAGACGAAAATTTTTCTCTTCACGGTTTCTGTTCACATATGTAGATGTTTAGCGCTCTTCTTGTCTGATGAGTCCTGCTGTATCTCTTCTCCTTAATCTAGAGTGGCCGCTGTAATTTAAAATATTTCGAGCTAGTGGATTTGGGTGCGACTCAAGTCTTTTTAAATATTTTACTGCATACTTCGTAATAATAGTTTTTACTAACGGTACATTGAGATCCTTGTGAATATTTGAGTTTTTAACATACCAGGGAGCGGCTGTGATTATTCGAAGAAGTTTATTTTTTCGCCTTTGAATTTTTTCGATATAAGAAGCCGAGGCAGTGCCCCATAACTGAATACCGTAGCACCAAATTGGTTTTAAGATAGCGTTGTAAAGTAGAAGTTTACAATCGAGACTCAGAACAGAGTTTCTTCCAATAAGCCAATTAAGTTGAATTGCTTTTAGTTTAATTTGTGTTAGTTTTGCTTCTATATGGCATTTCCATGTTAAACGCCGATCTAGATGAATTCCGAGATATTTTACATGCGATTGTTGAGGCACTAATTGATTATTGATTTTAATAGGGGGACATGACTCCCGACGCAAGGTGAATGTTATATGTACGCATTTTTGCTCATTAACCTTTATCCTCCATTGTTTTAACCACTTTTCCAGTTCAAATATATGGTCCTGCAAGTAGCGAGAAGCTTCATGACAGTTTTCGTGCACGCTTAAAAAAGCTGTATCATCAGCAAATGTTGAAGTTAGGGTGTGGTTGTTTGTTGGCATGTCTGAGGTATATATTAGGTATAACAGTGGGCCCATGATGCTTCCCTGAGGGACTCCAGCGTCAATTGGCTGAGGAGAACTTATAAAAGCACCTTCTTTAATAATAAACTTTCGACCGACTAAGTAGCTTTCTAACAGCTTGTGTGTGTTTACTGGTAAATTTAGCTTCAATTTATGTAATAAGCCTTCATGCCACACTTTATCAAAAGCTTGAGAAACATCGATGAAGAGGGCGGAACAATATTTTTTTTCTTCAAATGTTTTTCTTATGGCGTTTACTATACGATGGGTTTGTTCAATTGTGCTATGTTCTCTTCTAAAGCCGAATTGATGGTTTGGAATACATCTATTTACATTTAAAATTGGGGTTAATCTTGACACTAACAGCTTCTGAAACAGCTTTGATATATTAGACAATAAGCTTATAGGTCTATATGACTCAACTTTTGTAGGATCCTTTCCTGGCTTAGGTATCATTGTAACTAAGGATACTTTCCATTCTTGTGGGTAGTATTCAAGGCGTAAAATAGCATTGAAAATAAAGAGAATCATTTTCTTTGCTATGCTGGGTAGCTCCAAAAGCATTTTGTTACTGATCTTATCAAAGCCAGGGGCTTTCTTCGGGTTTAAATCATGAATAGCCTTTTCGATTTCTCTTATCTCAAATCTTAGTGGAACAGCTGCTCTAACAGCAACAGGTGGTAACTCGACCGCCATATCGAGAGATGTGTGAGCGGTAAATACGGGTTTCAAATGATTAACAAAAAGATTTCCTTTTTCTATATCATTTCTTGCCCAACTTCCGTTTAAGTTTCTTAATGGTGGTTTAGTGATAACTAGTCTTTTAAGATTTCTAGCTGCACGCCATAATGAATAGTCTGATTGTGGAGTTGCATCAAGTTCCTTAAGATATTTTTCAAAGGATGCAGTTTTTTGGGACTGCAGTAACTTTCTTAGCCTTTTTGTGCACTCTTTTAATAAAGTCTTAAGTTGGGGGGATCTGTGCAATTGCCACTCTCTTCGAACTCTCCTTTTTTCGGTCAATAGACGCTCGACATCTACAGAATATATGATATTGTTTTTGGTTTTTTTGAGGGTTGTGCTGGAATGTTGAACAGCTAGTTTGAGATAACTGTCAAAATTAACAATAGCGAGATCCACGCTCTCCGGTGTGCTAAGCGGAATATTTTCTGTGCAATGGGCACTAAGATATTTTTTATATTTTAACCAATTTATTTGTGAGGGTGATTTCGATAAGTACCCAGACGGCGATACGATTCTATTTGGAATCATTATAGTAACAATTGTAGGTGTGTGGTCGGAAGATAATTCTAAGGAAGCCTCAACATAAATCGTTTCTGCGGGGATGTTTTTAACAACTCCAAAATCTATGACATCTGGAACTTTTTGCTGATCAGTAGGCCAATATGTTGGTTCACCGCTCGCGATCACATTTAGATCCATTTTACGAATTGTGTTAAACAAAACACGACCCTTAGGCGTAATAAGTCGTGACCCCCAGAAAGTATGTTTAGCGTTATAATCGCCAGCAGCCAGGAAGCAGGGTCCTAATGATTTGAAGTATTTATTATATTGGCTTTCTGATATTGAAAATCTAGGTGGGGAGTATAAAGATGAAATTACTAGGTTTCGAGATAATTCCTCAACGCAAATGGTCATTGCTTGGAGATAATCTTCACGATGATCACACATTAAGTAGTGTTTTACTCTGGTTTTTATCAAAATAGCAGAACAAGCTCTACCTCGAGGGTCCTTGGTATCATAAACACATAATCAAAAAAAAAAAAAAAAAAAAAAAAACATTAAGTTCATGGGTAAAATACATATTTTATACATACATAAGCTTGAGGTCTATTTAAATAAAATTATTTATTTAGATATTTTTAATTAGGCTTAAGTTCATTGAATTTAATTTTCATTAAATTATTTTTATGAAGACAGGAATTTTTACAACATGAAATTAATTAAAATTATTTTATTGATAATTTTTCATTTTTGAATGCGCTGAGATTTGAACCCAGGTGTTCACGGACAGGTTGCCCAGACTAGTTTCGATTGTAACCACACAATCTCGTCAGTGGGGTTTGCCGTTTTACTCACTCGGCTATTGAGGCCAGGCGACGTCAATAGTCAAACATCAATCCTTAAACCAAATGGTATTTCACTTTGGTAGATCGAAATTTGATTTTTGAATGAATGATTATCTATTTTAATTGATTTACATGTTCTTCCTAACTTTTGTTTTTTCGTACTTTTTGTCAAGAATTCTTCTTGAAGTCCAAAGTACATTTTTTGTTTTTTGATGTTTTTGTCTTTCTTTTTTCTTGTTGACCTTTTTCAGCACAACTTGAAGGACAAATGTAAACATAGCTCGTGCCTTAGCTGTTAACAATAATTAGTATTGTGGTTATTTTATTGAACTGTTAATGGTTTTTAATCCAAATTTAGATATTTTTAATTAGGCTTAAGTTCATTAAATTATTTTTATGAAGACAGGAATTTTTACAACATGAAATTAATTAAAATTTTTTTTTTATTGATAATTTTTCATTCTTGACTGCGCTGAGATTTGAACCCAGGCGTTCACGGACAGGTTGCCCAGACTAGTTTCGATTGTAACCACACAATCTCGTCAGTGGGGTTTGCCGTTTTCCTCACTCGGCTATTGAGGCCGGGCGACGTCAATAGTCAAACAAGAAAAAAGAAAGACAAAAACATCAAAAAACAAAAAATGTACTTTGGACTTCAAGAAGAATTCTTGACAAAAAGTACGAAAAAACAAAAGTTAGGAAGAACATGTAAATCAATTAAAATAGATAATCATTCATTCGAAAAGCAAATTTCGATCTACCAAAGTGAAATACCATTTGGTTTAAGGATTGATGTTTGACTATTGACGTCGCCCGGCCTCAATAGCCGAGTGAGTAAAACGGCAAACCCCACTGACGAGATTGTGTGGTTACAATCGAAACTAGTCTGGGCAACCTGTCCGTGAACGCCTGGGTTCAAATCTCAGCGCAGTCAAGAATGAAAAATTATCAATAAAATAATTTAAATTAATTTCATGTTGTAAAAATTCCTGTCTTCATAAAAATAATTTAATGAAAATTAAATTCAATGAACTTAAGCCTTATTAAAAATATCTAAATTTGGATTAAAAACCATTAACAGTTCAATAAAATAACCACAATACTAATTATAATTATTTATTTTATTTTCCTTAATCCGATAAGAGTTTAAAATTTCAGATTGTTATTTTTCCCTGCAGAAATCACACAAAGGAGTGACAAAATATCATATTGAAATAAAATAAACACTTTTGGACAAAGTAAAAGGCAAAAATTTCCTAAAGTGCATTGACTGAAAAATGGGGTAATAGTTTAATCTCTTGATCACACAAACAAATGTATTAAATAATCCAAGCAAATAAAAATTAAACAGTTTCCGTTCGAAATTTTGCTTTTGCCGATACATTTTTTAATCTGCCTTGTTTTTAAAGATATCGGTTTTCTGTGGTGCCTAATACACAAACATATAAAACTATTTAAAATTGTTTTATTTCAAAGACTGCATCGTCACTAGAAATTCAGCAAATTTTCACTTTGCCAATTTTGGAACCAAAAAAAATCGTCAAAATGTCGATAAATCTTTAAGTCTGGCAGCCTTATTTTTATTATATATATTTCTTTCGTTGCCGTTTCGCTTGCATTTGTCACTTAATTACTGGAAGTATTCCAGTTAAAACAGAATCTGTGTTGTCTGTTCTCGCATTTAAATGCAGAAACACTTTTTTCTCACAAATCGAGAAACGATGAAATTTTTTGTTTCACACTTAATATGAGAAAATTTGCGATGCGAGAAATACAGAAACGAGCTAAAGAACAAGTAAATTATGTGATGTCCGCGTACTATTCTCACTAAAACCTCAATAACTCCTAAAGTAATGATCCGATCGGCTTGATTTTCCAAAAGATGCGCAACAAAATACTCTTGGAATTGAGGGGGTAGGAGTAATTTCAGTTTGAAAAGGCAGAAAGGTCCCTAGGGACCTTCTCACTCATCGGAGGGTTAAACTATAATATATAAAATGATCTAAAAAATTTGGATATTATAGAAATAAATCCTTTAAATATAGCATGTATGGTTTGCGGGCCCCTAAATTTAAAATTTAATCTCAACTACCTGTGCTTCATATTTATGTATGTCTACCTATCTATGCTTTACCAAAAGTTACCCATTTGCTTAAATATATTCATTTATTTCCATTTCGTTAAAAAATAAGTCACTAAAATGTATTTTGCTTCGAATCAAATTTTATGCTGGTAATACATTTTAAACAAAAATCTTTAAAAATTTTAGCATTATATATAGGATTTTTAAAATCATTTTAGCATTTTTTTGCTATGTTTAATGCCAGATTTCGCTGTAAAATTTTTTTAGATCTAGTCACACTGCAAACATGGTACACATGTAATTTTTTTCGTTCATATTTTTTGTTGCGTTTTTAAGTAAATGTGGAACAATTGGTTTTATAAAAAGTACCAAAATGATTAATATAACCATCTCAATTTTCAAATATTCCACCACTGATACTTACCATGCTTTTTTCCTTCGGCTATTTGCAAGGCGAATTCATTACAGGTACTCTCGGTACCAAGGCGTATTCAATTGCCATGAATTCGCCTTGCTCGGTACTTCAGCAAGTACAACACGTACAAAAACCACGAGCAATTTGTTTTTGTAAAATCATTGTACAATAGCTGTGTTAAATTTCAGAGTTCGAAAATAAACAGTAAAGTACAGCATGTTAAAGTACCACACAGTTTTTTTTAAATGTTTGTTTGTGAATTTGTACACAAACAAAATATGTTACATAACTATTGTGAACTGACGAACAGAAACATTTAAGGCTGGTTTACAAGGTAATACAATGTATTACGACTTTGTAGAATCAAAATATTATGAAATTCTCTCCGTGTTTAAAATAAAATAAATAAAAATCTGTTGTATTTTTCATGTTTACACGGATGGTATAAGTAAAATAAAAGCAAAGATATTAAACATGAGAATTCATAACAAAAACGCAGATGGTTGCAGCTTTACAATATTTACAAGAACAACATGAACATTTCCTAAGTTGATGTTTGTTGTTTTTGTAATCTTATTAAAATGTTACCACCTTCAATATATTCTGTTAAAATGCGACTCTTGTGTGATGAGAATACATAAGTTTCTAAAATGGTTTAGAAAATGAACATTTACCGACCTCTTGTCAAATTTTGTATCAATCTCTCTTATGGCGATTTCTTTTCTGAGAAAAATGTTGCATAAATGGTACATGCTCTACACAAAAGAGATAGAGCATGTACCATTTATGCAACATATTTCTCAGAAAATAAATCGCCATTACTCAATGCATTTTTCTTTTACATGATAAGACTTTTCTCATTCTACATCATTTTTTGGCATGTCGTAAAACATTGTATTACCGTGAAAACAAGCCTTTAGATAGCTTACCGAACTTATTTTAGAGTCCGTGTTAAGTTCTTTTGAGGTACTTATTCTGTATTTTTAGTAAACACGAGTTAACTTTTAGCTAACATGATATGTTTTTTTTAGTGTCTGCGTAGTTAACATTTATTGTACTTACTTTTTTTAAAGAAAATATTTAAAATAATAAATCCTCTGTATGTATGGGAAAGAAAATAACAAATATAATTTTTTAATGGTTTGTTTATGTATTGAAAAAAAAACCAAAATATAATTTGAAGTTGAGTTTTATAACAGGAGTGCAAAATTATAAGAAACATGCAAAAGTATACAAATGTTTTAATAAAATATAGTATTTATATCAAAAAATAAATCTAAATAGGTGTTTATAACAGTAGCTCAAAAATAGAGTAAAAAAACAAGTGTGTAAATTAATTTCAGCTAAGTTATCCAATTCACAATGTGATCTAAAGTAGTGCCTGCCGTCATAAAAATTTCTTTTATTTGTTTCTTAAAAAAACTCGAGTAAGCACAACAACAATTTTCGACGCTTCATTTCCCACCTACAATGGTGCACAGCCAATTATACATAAGAATTATTGTCGAAAATATTGTTTTTATTTCGCGGCATCATAGGTACTTTCTTTTCACTCAAATTATCACTTCAAATGCATAATAAGTGAACCGAAAATTCCTTAATTTTTCACGAATTTGTTGCATTTGGGTTTTTACATCTGAAAGACGTTGGCGCCATAATTATTCCTTAATAATGTCAATGCAAGTTCACACATAAGATAGTAAATACAAAAGATGTACCTAAAATGTATGTATGAATATAGAAAACAACAACAGATATTTAACTAAAAAATTAAAATCTTAAAAAACAAGAGCAGTCAAAAAATTTTTTTTTTAACTTGAGAAATGCAAAGCACTACAACAATTTTCGAAGCTTCAGTATGCACAAACAATTATACATATTTACACCTACGCATACTCTTGACACTTTACAACTGATATTTACTTACAATGTTCTTTTCTCTGCTGCATATCTGCGTTGACCTGCTATTACAATATCGCAATTGGTTGTTCTATTTTGCATCCATTCGCATCAACAATTTAATTTACCAAAATCATAACAAAATACGTTATAAAACTCTGATCAACACACCCACGCATAAAAATATCTACCCTTATATTTACTTTGATGGTTTTAAATAAATTTCTCAAAACACAAACGCGCGTGTTTGTTTGTTTTTGAGAGACTGTTATTAACACCTATTTAGATTTATTTTTTATATAAATACTATACATATTTTATTAAAACATTTCTATACTTTTGCATTTTTCTTATATTTTTTGAACTCCTGTTATAAAACTCAACTTCTAATTATATTTTGGGTTTTTTTTTCAATAAATAAACAAACCATTAATTAAAAAATTATATTTCTTATTTTCTTTCCCATTCATACAGAGGATATATTATTTTAAATATTTCCTATAAAAAAAGTAAGTACAATAAATGTTAACTACGCAGACACTAAAAAAACATATCATGTTAGCTAAAAGTTAACTACGTGTTCACTAAAAAATACAGAATAAGTACCTCAAAAGAACTTAACACGGGCTCTAAAATAAGTTCGATAAGTTATCTAAGTGTTTGTGTACAAATTCAAAAATAAGATTTAGAGTTTGTGTGGCAAGACAAGAACACTACGTTAGTGTACAGTTTTTTTTTGAACTCTGATTAATTTACTAAAAATTGTTACCAATGTGTAACAATTGTTACTGGAAAGTGTTCATTAAACCAAAAAATTTGCAAGTTGAGAGCGTCAAAATAGAGAAAAAAATTGAGAGACAAAAAAAAATCTTGCAAATTTTAACTGGTAAAATATTTACTTGCAAGAATTTTTAAAACAGCTGCTTCAAGCCTTTGTTGAAAAAACAAACTTTTCCAAAGTTTTAAATAAGGATATTTTGCAAAATTTATAAGCTAATGATTTTTAAAATTATTAAAAATATTTATGCGATATGGAATCATACTTTGGTTTAATTTAGGACTGATATTTCGATATTTTTATTGCTAAGTAAAATAACGAACTTGTTAAAAAAATCCCTTATGTATTTTGTTTTGCTTTTAACCGATTAGGTGTTGTTATTAGTACTGTGAGTATAATGGTTACCTAGATAACCGATACTTAACACTATTTCAGTATAATACCACATTAGTTACAGCCAATTCACATGAAGGCTTTTACGACGTCGTTTTTTCTTAATTCCCTTTTGAAGCAACTTCCAAAAACCTCTTGCGTTTATACGATGATTTTTAGTGACATGGCGCTTTTTTAAATTTTAATTTTTATTTGCAACCAGGGTTGATTTTTATTGCCTTATCGGTAAATCTGCTTTAGTTGATTTTTCTCATTAAGCAAAATATAAACAAGTGTATTTTTAAATAATAAATATGTTTAAATTAAAACTCAAACTTTTGTTTTATATTCTTTTTTATTATTTCCGTATTTGTTTGCAACCTGACTCTTCAAAGTAAGAAAAAGAATAAAACAAAACAAGAAGAAGAGAAATAAGTTTAAAGAGGAATATAAGAAAACGACATGAAAAACACAAAACGAGTCGTTTTGTTTACCCCTCTTTCTTCTCTACACCGCTCTCCATCAAACCAAAAGAGACGTCGACAAAGCGACGTCGCAAAAGCCTCCATGTGAATTGGCTGTTAAAAAATTTGTTTGCAAATTAAATTATTTACAAAATTAATGTTTATATTGGGAATTATTTCTTTTTCATAAGCAACTTTATTATATTCAACATTTTTCATTTTTCGAATTTATTCTATGAGTTAAATTTCAGTTATGTATTTTATAAAGCTTTTTGTAATAGCTCTATTCCTTATATTTTTCAGCTTTATAAAATACATAACTGAAATTTAACTCATAGAATAAATTCGAAAAATGAAAAATGTTGAATAAAATTAAAGTTTCTAATTATTTAGAAAATAATTTGAGATATTCTCATTGTTTACTTTATTACCGTCTTGTTTATTATAAAAAAACACCAAAGAAATGCATTTGAACCAAATTAAATGGCCATAAAGTAGATAATGAGAATATCTAAAATTATTTTATAATTAACAATAATTTAACCCGCTACCTCGTTACCTTTCTTTCGTGGTCATATTTAAATGCCAAAGCTTATGTTTCTAAGTTTTAAAAAACTTTAACAACGTTATAAGTTCTCCGGACCCTGCACCTATAATTTTATGTTTCTAATATTTATTATAGCAAATTAAAAAGGTACCACTTGTAACACGACAAAGTAAAACAAAGACATACATTTCTCCATTTTTTATATTTTCGTCCTGAATTCACCTCCTTTGTCCTTATTATTGCTGCTGTTTTATCTGGTTAAAGATGACTTGTGTGTAGAGATGGTAGTTTGTAGAGATACACTTTGAAAGTTTCCTCTTAATATCAAAGGATATTTTGCTCGATTTTATTATAAGTATTTGCTTAATTGTTCTAGGTTAAAAATTTACCATTGCATATTTTAGACAGGTTTTTCAAAAAATGTTTTCATTTCCACTTTTTTATAAAAGTTCACGTTATGAATAAGTATAAGGATTCACTATGTGAATTGGTATTTATTAAAAAAAATCCTTAAGGATTCACTATGTAAAATTTGTTATTATTATTTTTTTAGTTAGACCAGTTTGTTGGGCGCCAGTTATTTTTGTTCCATAAAAACACAGGTTATTTTATTTTATTATAAATCCTTTATTTATTTGTTAACAAATTACAAATTTTATTCTTATAGAATACCCTTACAATGATTTATTTTAATGTTAATATTTGAATGTTATTACTTTACTATTTTATTTAAATGTTTAATCTTGTTATTTATTATCTTTTTAAAAGTTCTTAATTAATTTTTTATTTATTGCTTATTTATTTATTCCCACTAAGTCCCAATTTACACTAGGGACATTTCTTGCCGGACATTTTTTGAATTCTCTTTTAATCTTACCTGTAGCGTTTACATATGAAACATTAGAAGTCAGACAGAAATTTTATACTTGTTTCTTTCTTTTCTTCATTCGTAAAGTTTGGCGGCTTTTTCTTGTAGTGTTTATTATAATAGTCTGTGGTGTTATTTTGCAAATTTAAATTGCCAAACATTTTTGTAAAATTAAAACCCGAGTATTATATTCATTTACCACAAAAATGTATTTTTATTAATTAATTTTTTGTTTTTACTTTAATTTATTAGTTTATTTATTTAGAAAGCACAAGGCAAATTAACAACACAAACATAACACAATACAAGCCAAACTGACGACAAATTGAGAAAAATAATATAAAGCAACAAGATGTAAACTACGAAAAGTAAGAAAGAGAAATGAAAAAATGTCCAGTACAGATAGTCATGTACTACACACCCTACCTTTTCGACCCCTCGCCATCAAACTTCGTCTGTCCGGCAAGAAATGTCCCTAGTGTAAATTGGGACTAAGTAGGCTTGAGTACTATTTTAAGACTGACTCTTTACTTTTCCAACTTCAATTCAATTCATACCAAAGACAATTTTGCTTAACTTGCAAACAACACATCAGAACTTTATTGCAACAACCAATCGCGTTGAATCCTACGATCAGATGATTTTCTTCCCACAAAAATTGCAAACGCAGTGTCTGGATATTTGACACGTTAAATTTGTGCAATATTTTAAATAAACAAAACTAATGGATTAAAAGCAGAACTGTACAACTGTGCAATCAATTCAAGTGTACGGAATTTATTACGAAATGTTGGAGTGTGCTCAATGCACAACTTAAATATGTTAACTTGCATGAATCTTATTGGACGTACAGGCACTGCTGATTATGTCGTAACTTGTTCCTGGTCTTCTAAGGCGGCCAAGGAATCTGCCCAGTATGGTAAATTTAGTTTGGTTTTACCACAATTTGCAAAATATACAACTGTTCCGCTCCTGGACACCTGGAATTTAGATCCAAATGCTTTTGTAACAGCTTGTGTGTGTTTACTGGTAAGTTTAGCTTCAATTTATGTAATAAGCCCTCGTGCCAGATTTTATCAAATGCTTGAGACACATCGATGAAGAGAGCGGAACAATATTTTTTTCTTCAAAGGCCTTTCTTATGGCGTTTACTATCCGATGGGTTTGTTCAATTAAGCTGTGTTCTTTTCTAAAACCGAACTGATGGTTAGGAATACATCTATTTTCATTTAAAATTGGGATTAATTTTGACACCAAGAGTTTCTCAAACAGCTTTGATATATTAGATAATAAACTTATAGGCCTTATATGACTCAACTTTTGTGTGATCTTTTCCCGGTTTAGGTATCATGGTAACTAAGGAAATTTTCCGTTCTTGAGGGTAGTATTCAAGGCGTAAAATAGCATTAAAAAAAAAAAAGAATAATTATCTTTGCTATGCAAGGTAGTTCCAAAAGCATTTTGTTACTGATCTTGTCAAAACCAGGAGCTTTCTTTGGGTTTAAATCGCAAATAGCCTTTTCGATTTCTCTTATCTCGAATCTTAAGGGAACAGCTGCTCTAACATCAACAGGTGGAGTCGCTCGACATCTGTAGAATATATTTTATTATTTTTTTATTATTTTAATGGTTGTGCTGGAATGTTTAACAGCTAGTTTAAGAAAACTGTCAAAATTCACTACATATAGAGATTTCCACATTCTCCGGTGTATCAAGCGGAATATTTTCTAAGCAATGGGTGCTAAGATATTTTTTATATTTTAACTAATTTATTTGTGTGTTTGTCGTCGCTAGTAACCAGAAGGAGATACAATTCTATTGGGGTTCATTATGGTAACAATTGTAGGTGTGTGATCTGAAGATAATTCTAAAGAAGCTTCAACATGAAGCGTTTCTATGGGGATGTTTTTAACAACGCCAAAATCGATGACATCTGGAATTTTTTGCTGATTAGTAGGCCAATATGTTGGTTGTCCACTCGCAACCACATTTAAAACCATTTAAGAGATTGTATTAACCAAGACAAGACCCTTTGGTGTTATAAGTCGTGACCCCCAGAAGGTATGTTTAGCGTTATAATCGCCGGCGGCCAGGAAGCATGGTCCTAATGATTTATAATATTGGATTTCTGATATTGAACATCTAGGTGGAGAGTATAAAGATGAAATTACTATGTTTTGACTTAGTTCTTCAACACAAATATTCGTCGCTTGCAGATAATCTTCACAATGGTCACACATTAGGTAGTGTTTGATTCGGGCTTTTATCAAAATGTCAGAACCTCCACAAGCTCTACATCGAGGGTCCTTAGTGTCATATAATATATAGCCATTTATTTTAAATGTATTTCTTGAGGTCAAATGCGTTTCAGAAACCATCATAATATCAATTTGTTTATTTTTAAGAAAGTACTCTAGCTCTTTTTTGTGTTCGCGTATGCGGTTTAAGTTCCAAAAACCGATTTCCGACAGTCCATTGCTTGTTAATTACAGCTTGCAATAACATCAACTGCATTCTTAACATTTCCTGCATCATATTACCCATTGTGTTGGTAAAATTATTTATAGTTTGCACTAATGTTTCCATCGTCTTTTCCAGTCGACTTAAATTAGAAACAGCAGTTTCATCATTATTGGGAAAATCACCTTGCATTGGCATATGGTTTGATTTTAGAACGTTAGCGTAGAAGATTCTGTTAGTACCAGGTAGCTGAATGGCATTAGTGTTTTCTTGGTTTGTTACCTGAATTTGAGTGGGATTAGGTTTTGGTCCCACCGAACACTTGACGATGGAGTATAATGGACATCCTCTATAGTTGTCAGTGTGATTACCGCCACAGTTGCTACATTTTTTATGTTGGGATCGTTTTTAGACTTATCGCAATGAACTGTGCCATGTAATTCTCCACATACTACGCAAACAGAGGGTAAATGGCAGTATGCTTTAGTATGACCAAATTCTTGGCAGTTTAAACATTGAACGGGACCATCTCTTTTGTGCGGCTCCTCTATCGTTATTCGTCTGTACAGAATGTATTTTAGATTGTAAATAGGATGCGTTTCATTTTTTTAAGCTTAATATCGCCTGGTTCTAATTCTACTCGAAATAGTGGTTGGGGATCTTTCTCCTTGTTTTTAATATTCATCACAGTTTTTGTTTTGAAACCCTTCTCTTCTAGAAACGTTTTTATTTCATCTGGTTCCACGCAAGAGTCAATGCCCTACCTGAAGGCCTTTACTGCTCTTCAGTTGGTATGTATAAAAGCTTTTTTTGAGTACTTCAAATCTATTAATTATTTTACGAAAATAATTTTCATGATTAACCTGAATTTTTGTCTCGTTTATACTGCCACGCTTAATTGCAGCCACGTAAAACGAATTTTCAACTATCACCGAGATCAAACTCTTTATTAACTCATTTGAGTTTTGTTCCCTAAGATATATTGGGGGTGGCTTAGACGATTTCATGACACTTGGAGGATTCATCCTCCAGAATCGCAAAACGATTTTGTGAATTTAGTCTATTAAAAGATGGAACTTTTGAGGCCGATGCAACAGCTGAAGAGGTAGGGCTGCGACCCCGTTTAAGCACTGTTTGTATATACCTGTGCATACCAACTTGTACTTCAGGCTTTTGACAACTTTTCACTTGTGAGTTATCCATTGCGTCAGTGTTTGAGTTCATGGTATCATTTCCCACTAAGGTTGTTTCGGTAAAACTTTCAGGCGTATTGTTTTCTTTTATTTTATATATTTCAACATTGTTAGCTTCCACTGTCACAGAAATATCTTTCATTTAGCGTTGTTTCACTGTTTTTACTCATACAAAATGTTATTTGTGTTTTTTTTTTGTTGTTGTTTTTCACTGCTTGATTTCCTCTTAATGTTTTTATTATATTCCAATAACACTGTATGTATACATATGTATGTATGTATGTTCGTTCATACATAAATATATTTTTTTTTTTGCATTTTCTTTTATTTTTCTTTCTTAATTTGTTCACTTTTATGTTAAATGATTTAAAAAAAATTTTTATTTATTGCGTTCATTCGCTTCTAACGGGATTTTTTTTTATATATTATATTTACATGCATATATTGCAAAATTAAATGTAGTAATTAAAGTCGTATGAAGAAAACACGTCTATTCACAACGAAGCACACTTCATAACTCTGCTTCTCCCATTTTTTTCTTTCGGCTGCTTCACTGGGAACTCGGAACAAGTTTCCATCACCTTTATTGTAAGGTTTCTTACAAAATGAACACCAACGCAGTATTTTTTATTAAAAATTAGAATTTTTACTTTTTAAGAAAGATATTATTAATTTCACTTTAATTATTTGCTGCTTTTATTTGTTTTATTATAAAAATAATATTTTTTATTAGTATTGTAGTTATTTTATTGAACTGTTAATGGATTTTAATCCAAATTTAGATATATTTAATTAGGCTATGTTCATTGAATTTAATTTTCATTAAATTATTTTTATGAAGACAGGAATTTTACAACATGAAATTAATTAAAATTTTATTAATAATTTCATGTTGTAAAATTCCTGTCTTCATAAAAATAATTTAATGAAAATTAAATCCAATGAACTTAAGCCTAATTAAAAATATCTAAATATTTTTCTCACTTTTCAATCAACTAATCAAAAAATTGTTCGGTTATCTTGGCGCAAAACGTAAACAAAAGTATATTTTGACGTTTGGCAATTATATTTGCAATTCGCCGTGGAGACAGCTGATGAACAGCTGACGAGTTGCACTTAACTCTTTGAATTTGCCTTGTTCTTGTGCGTACTTTTTTTTGTAAGTTTGTATAACGTCGTTAGCATGATGGAATAAGGAGGTGGCCTCAGAAAGCCAGCTGGTCACAGTGATTTTCGCCTCGGTGTGACGGCAACTGTCAATTTTTTTTGCTTATTTACATTCATTTTCGCCGTATAGCCAGCGTTATCGTTATACGACTAAAGGCCAGTATTCACTATCCTACACAATCGTACGATTAATTCACACGAAAATCTGACGCAATTCTACCCGAAATTAAAAAATGTTTACCAAATCTGCTGTTAATGCCACACTTTCCCACAAAAAAGATGCAAAAAGAAAATCGCATAGAATGTATTATTTTATGAAAATTTTCATAAACATTTGCAAGTCGGTCAGACTTGTCAAAAAATCTGTCACTCAATTCATTTTGAAGCCACACTGTCAATTTTTATTAGTCACACGATTTTTTTTTTGGCATATCGTACGACTGAATAGGATAGTGTATCGCCGGCATTTTGCCCCTCTTTTGACTGTCTTTATTCTTGTCTCTTTGTAAGTAAAGTTATACTACTTTAAGCTCGTCCAATTAACAAGTAAACAGTAACTGTTTTGTATAAATGATTAAATAAAAATTATATGCAACAGTGGCACAAAATAGATTTCTTTATATCTGATGAACGGCATTAGGTGAAGTTTCCAAATTTCGTACAAATTGGTACTTGCTTGCAAGTAGAATTTATTTGGTATTTTAACTTTTTGTAGTAATTTTTTAAATTTTCAATTGTATCGTCGACAATAAAAACACAACACACCCTCTCAGCGTTACCAAATGTGCCGATATATTTTTTTTTGCAGTTTTTTACTTCAAACCCCGTGTATTTAATTAATTTATTCGAATAATACAAAGAAGCATTTAATTACACAGGCCTGCGAAATTATAGTTTTTGCAAGTTTTTTTCTTAAACTATTATTATTTGTAGTTATTGTCGTAAAAGTAACGGGAAACGATATTGATATGATTCGTTGCATGCACCGATGTAGTTATACTTCTCTTTAAGGCGTCACCCGATTAAAAAATAGCTAAGCTATATTGGGTTAAATCTAAGATTTTCTGAAAATTTTTTCGTTTTTTGACTATATTTTTCCTTAAAAAAATATGTTTGTTCTCACATGTAATTACAAAATCCATAATATTTGCAAAATTTGAACTTGTAATCAAAAAAGCTTCATATAAACAGACTCTCACTAAAATTTATGAAATGTATGCCCATAGTTTTTGATTCTTGTGATAATATGCATAAGCAGAGGAAGTTAAACAATATGAAATTTTGTTAATAACGGAATAATTATTGGCTTAAACCAAGAAAAAATAAGTATTTTGTTTGTAAATTTAGTGCAAAATTTTAAGTGGCACTCACACGAGTGAACAAAAAAAAAGTTGCAATAAACTCATGATTGCTTTTTCTTAAATCAAAAAATTTTTTTTTGAGTGCAACATTTTTTAACATCACTATCACTCATGTTTAGTGAGGCTGCTAATTTTAAATTCATCACTCAACATCAACAAAATGATTGCAATAATTGTGCACTATCACTAGCTGTGAGTTAAAACTGCAAACTAAGTGCACTTTGGTATCAACAGCCAACGTTTTTAATTTTTTTTGAAAGTTTTTTAAGTCCTCGTCCATATTAAGAAACATTTTCTGCAGAAACTGTCTTCAATTCTCTTTTGAAACTGCATTGGTGTCAATACAATAAAACTTTTGTTGGGCATCACTTAAACAATTTGTATGCCTTCTCTCTTTGTTTCAATAACAAATTCAGAAAAACTGCTCGTACACGAAACAAATACCACGTTTCGTCTTTCCCCTTTCATAATCAAACTCAAATGTTTCGCAGCAAATGTTACATAATGTGGATGAGGACTAAAGGTGAGTTTACACTATTATACTTTGTATTAATACATGTCAATAACTCAAGTAATATGCAATGTGTTATGAAAATGGCAAGTATTACAAAAAAAAATTTGACATTCCATACGACTTCATCGTTTTTTGAAATTTTTCTAAACTTTTCATTGGATCAGCATGACAGTCACAACAAAACTGATTAGATTTCTATCTCAGAAAGTATTATGGAATACGTAAGAAATGTGTGATAGTGTAAACAATCCTTAAGGTGCAGTTTTTCCCATAAAAACAATTTTTTTGTGGAAATTGTCAGTTTTTTTAAAGCAAATATGGCAATACTGCACCATCATGCATTTAGCCATATTGAATTTTATGTAATTTTTTTAAAGCAAATTGGCTATTTTGACAGCAAAAATAGGCGAATTGGCCTTTTGTTTACATTCAAATCAAGGCGAACGAGCTTATTTTGACATTTGCCGTCACAATTCTAGCAACAAAATGCTTGTTGTTTTTTCTTTTGTTGCATTGTTGTAGTAGTGAGGCCACTTTATAAATACATTTTGGTCGTTAGATGAAAATGTTTGCCGATTACCATTAAATCGAAGTAGTTAACTCTCAATTTTGTGGAGCAAAATTTTAAATTGCCCTTGAGGTCTATACATTATTAACGATTGAAGTTTCTAAAATAGTTTTTTGGGTGGAAAAACAAACATTTACAAAAAAAAAAAAAAAAAAACAAATTTAAATCAAAATCCCTAAGCATAAAGATAATCTGGTTTTGTTTAGATAAAGTATTCTTCTTTTACTTTATCGATTTTGAAGAAATACCTACTTGTATTTTTAATAAAATTTTGTTTACTGGTAAGTCTTAATGGTAGTATGATTCATATTTTTAAGGTATTTATATATTTACATATGTATATACAATGTATGTTCGATTACCCTCTTAAAATATATTATAGTCTGTGGTCACCATAGTGAACAAATCCGCAATTAATTGTTATTTGAATTATTACATACATTCATACATATGTTTAAATATTAACTTGCAATATGAAGATAAATATCTATATATTAATATATAATTATATACATATTTACATGCATACTTATATATAGTTTACACATGGCTAAGTCTAAAAAATCGATATCCCAGTCAGTAATATATATATATAATCTTGTAATTCCTTGTTGAAACAAAGGCCCAGTAGGGTTATCTCATTTATGTTCATTTAAAAGAAATAGTACGAGCCCCAACCACTATTAATTCATACACCAAATATATACCTATTTAAAGTTCCATATTTTAGAAAATAAAAAAGACTGCGCCTTAAAAAGATTTTGTTTAATTATAGCCGCAAAAGCTTCTTTGTTGCTATACTTAATTTTAAGGCCGGTCCTCTTTTTTTTTAACATTATTGAAACAATTTTTACTTTTCTATTTTTTAACGATACTTTTTACTGTTGATTCGGGAAGATAATTTTAGTCGATATTTCGGTATAGTTCCTGTCCGATTTAAATTTATTAATCAGAATTCGAATTTCTTTACAAACTGGCTTACCAAGCTTTATTGTCAAAAAATTGCTTTTTTTTTGTTTAATTAGGCTTAAATCTAGTTTACCGACGCACCTCCAAGTAAAAAAAAGTACCTAGGGTAATAGAAAATGAAAAACGCTTAGTTTTCGAGTTATGGACGTTTAAAGTGTTTGTTATACCATGGAGTGAGTAGAAAATCTTTGCGCCCGGCCGAAGGCAGGCAATGTAGAGAATCTTTAGTTAGCGAAGCCGGTATTTTTTTATACTATAGGGGAGAAAATTCTTGCGCCCGGCGGCTTTTTGCGACGTTGGTATTTGTTATTGTATAAAATTTGTATTACACTTATTTAAATTAATTATTTACTTTCCTAGTGCAATTCCGTTACATTTTGACGTAAAATGAAAAAAAAAACTGTTATGTGAGCTAAAGAATTTAAAATTTTGAAATAAATGTTGTATATTTAGAAAAATCTGTTCAAGAGCTTTAAAATTATACCAATATTGGCCATATACCTATGTTTAGAATTGAAGTGGAAAATCGCATATTTATATGAAAACTTTAAACTCGAAAACTAAGCGTTTGCGTCAACTTTCTTATTTTATTTTGTCTTCTTATTTTTCCATTTTCTATCACCTTGGGTACTCTATTTTTTAATTGGAGCTGCGTCGGTAAACTAGATTGATTTGTTACTTTAATTATAGCGGCACATTTTAATTATTTATTCATAATATTATTATTCTTTCGAATATAAGACGAAATTATTCGCTGTACGAAATAATAATGGTCTACTAAATTTTGTATAAAATAATGAACTTAGGTTTAAACTTGTGTTTTTAAAACACTATTCTAATATATGCAAAAACTTTTTATAAGTTTAAAGCCAACAAAATCTTTTTTATTTTCTAAAATATGGAGCTTTAAATGTGTATTTGTGAAAAAATATTTGGTGTATGAATTAATAGTGGTTGCGGTTCGCAAAACGTATTATAATTGTTTAGAGAAATTTGTGTTTGATTTATAGCCTATTTCCGATGTGTGAAATAATTCTTTCTTACGTAAACCTACATTTAAAACAAAAACAAATTTTTAAAATAATTCTTTTCCAAATTGGAAATGGGCTTTTAATTTTTTACATAAATATGAATGATGAGCTGAAATAGAAAATACGAGGGCGGATCAATAAACCCGTGACTTTTCGTACTTCCCTCGTAGTTATATGAAATGAAACACTAAGCCCATCAAGTACCAGCTGTTAATATACTAATGTCAAGTTTTGAGCAAGTTCCGTAATTTACATTGCGTTTAACAGGTGTTCAAAACATACAACCTCGTGGAGTTTTTAAAAATGGAAAAAAGTGAATTTCGAGTGCTCATTAAACATTATTTATTGCGGAAAAAACCGTCAATCAAACCAAGGAAAAGCTCGATTTCAATGGTAAAAAAGTGGTTTAATGACTTTTTTTGTGGTCGCACAAGTACAAATGACGCTGAACGTTCAATTGTAGTCAATACACTCAAAAATTTCGAAAAAATTCACAATATGTTGGCCGATAGAAGAGTAAAAGTACTTGAGATTGTTGATGCCATAGGCATGTAATATGGTAGTGTGGTTTCGATTTTAAATGATTATCAGGGCTTAAGAAAGCTGTCTGCAAGATTGGTGCCGCGTTTGCTCTCAATTGACCATACACGTAATCGTGTGACAACTTCAAAGGATTGTTTGGAAATTAACCGCAATTCGAATGAGTGCTTGCGGCGTTTTGTAACTGTGGATGAAACATGGATCCATTACAACACTCCGAAGACCAAGCAGTCTAAACAATGGGTTTCTGCGGTTGAACCGGCTCCTAAGAAGGGATGCGGGATAATCCACATCGATTACCTTCAAAAGGAAAAAACAATAAACTGCGAATATTTTGCCAACTTATTGGACCGATTTAACGAGGATTTAAAAAAAACGACCCCATATGACCAAGAAAATAGTTCTTTTTCATCAATATATTGCACGGATGCACTCGCGTGCAGTCTCAATGGCAAAATTACTAGAATTGGGCTTAAGAATTGGTACCTCTCCCGCCATATTCTCCGGATTTAGCCCCCAGTGACTATTTCCTACTTCCGAACCTAAAGAAACGGCTCGGTGGTAAGAGATTTAGCTCCAACGATGAAATTATTGGTCAAAAAATTGCCTATTTTATGGGCCTCGAAAAGCCCTATATTTTGGAAGGGATAAACAAATTGGAGAAACGTTGGACTAAGTGTATTGTGCTAAAAGAAGATTATGTTGAAAACTACGAGGGAAGTCCGAAAAGTCACGGACTAATTGATCCGCGCTCGTATAATAGAGGTGTGGTGAAATAAAATACAAATGATATTTGTATGTTTTATAAACCATTTGAAAGGAAGGTACTTTAAACCACTTTCAAACAACATTCATATCATCTCAATCGAATCAGAAATAACGGATATTGCTTTTATATTGAAGCTTTAAAGCTTCAAAGCTCCCAAAACGAAAGCTCCTTGCCAAAAATTTATAAATCACTAAGTTTAGAATGGAATGCTTTATACATATTAAAATGATGAGATTGGTGAGTTACATACATTGTTAATGTAAGCCTTCAGGTTAAGGTAATTTGGATCCATTAAGAGCAGACATAGAGCAGACCTTTTCAAAATTTAGTATCTATACCAATAACATTCCTTTATTAAGCGAAACCGTTGTTTGACATACCCAAACGTTAAAATCTTGCAGACCGGTTTGATGCCGGCAATACAAATTAATTTTATTAATCAAACCTAATGTTCGACACACCATAGAGTTTAAAACTCTTTCGACCCGGAAAAACAGAAGTTTTATCCCCATTTGTAATATAAGAATACATACTTTAAAAAAAAAAGTTTTTTGTCTCTACTGAAAATTTATAAATTTTGAGTTGACTCTGTTTCGAGGAACAAGTGCGATATGTCCGTACGTAAAATTATTGGCCCACTATCAGAAAGTTTTATGATTTTATTACTAGTTCTGAAAAACTTAGTTTTAATTATAGCCGTCCCAATAAGTACTCAAATTTCAAGAATTCAAGTGCTTTAAATATTGCTGGAATTCAGCTTTAATTTATGCGTGAACAAATATTTGTAAATATTTCCGTGTACTGGAAGGGAGAAGGATTTTAAACTTTCGAAAAAAGTGGAACCATATATTTTCTTAGTGAGAATGCATCTTTAACTGTGGCGATACCCCAAAATCAATCGAAACGAGGTTTCCAAACACAAATGCTAATTTATGTACATACACATATGCATGTATATGTCTGTGGTATCACGGAAAAACTCTTAAGGTAAATCTAATGGTACCATTTTCGTTATTGTCTTTGATACCGTATAACATCATTCTAGCACAAAAATGTTACCATCATCTAGTCCTTCAAACTTCATTTCCAGTGATATCACATTTTTATATATGTAAGTAGATGATATAACGTAAAATGTTAATAAACCATCAAACTCCTTAGGATGATGGTTAAGAACTTCATACACCATTATTTTCTTTACACCATATTAAAAATAAATAAATTTAATATGAATTCCATTGGAATTGTGAGCTTGATTTATATTGTAATTATAGATTTGATTTATACTTGGTTTCCATACTTGAATTCAAGTATAATTACACTATGCAACAAATGGGAAGTTTTTTTTTTTTCCTTGAATAACCACTATATTTTTTGATCCGCTATAGTCATCTAACTACAAAAATCATCATTATTTCAAATTCTATGGTAAGGTTTTTTTTAAAAAATTTTTTTTCTAAAAATTGAGATTTTTGAAAAGGCTGCTCCTTACATCTTATCGTAACTTTGGAACAAAGTACCCGATTTTGGCATGCAATCCGTCAAAACATTTTAAATTACGCCAGATTTAAGTTTCTCTAATATCATTTTTTAATTTAGCCATTATTTTTGGAGTTATTGAGGCCGAAGTGGCAAAAAAAATATTTTTTGTTTTTTGTAAAATTTTTGAATTCCAAAAATTCATAAAAAATTTAAATCAACAAATACTTGCCAGTTTTAGAACTTAGGTTCAAAGTTGCATGTATTAGAAGTAAAATTAATTTTATTTCATGAAAATCCATGTATAAATTCCTGTTTTATTCCCGATAAAGTAAAAGTACCTACTTTGACATTATTTTATCGCAAATTTGTGTAGAGCTAAAAGTTTTGTGATTTTTTAACGGGTTTACCCTGTTTATTGCACAGTATTTTGTTTAATCATATATTTTTATTATTTTTTCATAAAGCTGCATAATTTAAAATGTTTTGACGGATTGCATGCCAAAATCGTGTACTTCGTTCCAAAGTTACGATAAGATGTAAGGAGCAGCCTTTTCAAAAATCTCAATTTTTAGAAAAAAATTTTTTAAAAAAAAACCTTACCATAGAATTTGAAAAAATTATGATTTTTGTAGTTAGATGACTATAGCGGATCAACAAAAAAATAGTCGTTATTCACGGAATTTTTGCTTGTTGCATAGTGTTATTATGTGTTTGAGACTGGAACTTCACTTTAATTCAACGCTTGAATTTCACTGTATTTACATTGTTATGTTCGCCCGGATTTCCAGTATCCGTTTTGCTGGAGTATGCTATTGAATTTCACTTGACTTATAATTGAATTCCAGTAAAATTACTTATTGGGGTACCAAAAGAATTTTCAGTCGGGGAATTAATATTGGATTCATGGTAAATTATAGATCAATCATCAAAATTATATAGAGTAATTTTTGCTATTAAAGACCAAATTTCAATACAGTAATGAAATTTGTTTAATCGCTATATATGTACATTTTCAAATGCTTTTCAGAAGCCTGCTTTATATGGAATCTATGGTAAACCATGGACCTATCTTTGCGAAATTTGGTAGTTTGTTTTTTATTCGTTATAACCGAACTCTACTGTAGTATGATTTGTAGTTATATACAAATCTGTGCAAAATAATTTTTAACCCGTGCACTCCGCCACCATTTATGCAAGTTTTCGTTCCACTCATAACTATTATCCTTCAAACCGTGTTTGCTAAATTTCAATCCCAAACTGCTTAGCGTAATTAGAAACAATTTGACACCACCATTGTTATTTTCTTTTGAGTTGTTCGAAAGTGAGTGTTTTCAACAGATATTGCTAAATCCATATTGAATAACTCAAGGACCCAGAATATACACATGTATATACTTTTACACGGAATGATAAACTTAGTATACCCTCATTCACTACATGTGGTGGAGGTTATAAAAGTTAAAATTATTGAAATGACCATATGACATGGATTTTTTTTTAATTAATTAAATATCGAAGGATTTTAAAGTATTTTTTTATTTTACATATCATCGTGCCAAAATTATCTTGACGTATATCACAAAACTGTTTGGCAAAACTGCAGTTTACAAGGCACAAGAAAAAAATTTGATCCCCTCTGGAATTAAAAAAAAAAAAAAATTAAAAGTTAAGTGGCTGAGGACCTCAATATATTTGGTGGTATTATTGATTCCGCATGGAAAAGAAAGTTCAGCGGAAATGAATATCGATCGATATGCAAATTGCAACTATGAATTCATTCCTGCGGTATAAGCATTCCGCAAACATTTTTAGCATCTCTGTTTTAATAATTTCAGAGTTTATATTGTGTCAATTGTTGGTAGAAAAAACATTTTTAACAAGTTGTTAGTTAAAATTGTTGAGAGTAATAATTTTTTTACAAGATAAATTTATGTGAAATACACAAAAGTAGAAACTATAAAATTAGGATACTATTATAAAATACAATAACATTTTTTCATTTCTTTTTATGTTATTACTTGCTGTTCCATATATTTCATAATTTTTACTTTTAATTTAAGAACTCTTTAAATAGTTTTTAAGTTTAATTGTCAGTCTGTTATTTTAACTTGAATTGAAAACAATAAAGAATATTTTTCATTTATTAATAAAGGCAATAAATTGTTTTATACCCTGCTCAAGCAGACCCACTTCGTACAAAATTCTCGTGTGATCATCCCGCCTAGGTCTAAGCAATGAAGACTCGTAGAGTCTAAATAAGTTCCTAGCAGCCACACTCTTAACATAATGCTCAATAGGGGACAGATATAGTAGGATATCCAACGCTGACTGTGGAGTGCTTCTCCTTGCACCTGTGATACCAACAGATGCACTCCTTTGAGCCTTGCTGAGCATCTTCCTACAGCTATCCACGTTCAACGCATCCCACCAAACAGTACATCCATAAGTAAGAATCGGCCTAACTACCGATGTGCAAATCCAGTTTACCATATCCGGTCTCAGTCCCCAGTTCTTACCGATGGAGTTCCTGCATGTATAGTAAGCGTTGGGTCCCTTGCTCATCCTCTCCTGAGTATTTCTCTTCCAAGACAATTAACAGTCGAGGAAGTTATCCAAATACTAAGCACTGTCCGATAGAGTTAATTCGACACCATCTAGCACTGGTCCCCTAAAACACTATCTTGTACCGTCTGGTAAAGGCACCAGTTCCGTCTTCGCAGGGCTTACACCCAGGCCCCTATCCTTCGCCCATGCCGAGAGATCGCCCAACATAACCTGCATAATTTCACCGATCGTGGACAGAAATTTTCCCCTGACCAGCAGAACTATGTCATCCGCATAGCCAATGACTTTCCTACCCATGGAATCAAAGTACCTGATAATGACCGCGAGCAACGACAGTAAAGGCGATAGAACCCCTCCTTGTGGTGTCCCCCTGGTAACCCTCCTACTTATCCTTTGATCCCCCAGGCTCGAGTTGATAATCCTCCTACTGAGCATGCAGAATATCCACTCTACCAGAAAGTCTTTAACTCCCAGCTCCACCAAAGAATCCCTAATCGCCTCGATCCTGATGTTATTAAAGGCTCCTTCTATGTCCAAAAACGCGTCGAGAGTATATTCCTTATGTCTAAGGCCGTGCTCAATGTAACCCACCATCTCGTGTAGCATACTCTCAACAGATTTACCCTTAAGGTAGGCATGTTGAGCGTTGGTAATGAGGTGGGTAGCAATATTGCCCGTAAGATGGAGATCTATCAGTCTCTTGAGTGTCTTCAATAAGAATGAAGGCAGACTAATAGGCCTGAAATCTCCCGGCTTCGAGTGGCCTGCCCTACCAGCCTTGGGTATACAAATTACCCGACCTCTCTCCACCCCCTAGGCAGATACCTCCTACTGAGTCATTTCCTAAATATATTCAGCAGCAGAAATAATGCGTCGTTCGGGATATTGCAGAGCCTGGCCGGAAAAATACCGTCCGGACCCGGTGATTTATTTGGGTCGAAGGTATTGACAGTCCATTGACCATCGCTTATACCTCCGGTTTCCGTACACCCAGGAAAGTGCGCCTCCATGAGTAAGGTTAGGGCCTCAGAGCTAGACTCAGTCCATGAGCCGTCATTCCTTTGGACATACCCCAGGGTCCTAGGGTCCTTGGATAAAATCCGTCGGAATCTAGACAACTCGTTGACATTATCAATGTATTCACAGAACTGCCTTCATGAGAGCCGCTTTGGCTTTTTTAGATCCGCCTTATACATATTGAAATGCACCCTATGGATGTTGCAATCACCAGGTGCTCCCGTGAGCTTGGTTCTGTTAAACAGCCTCCTTACCGTCGACATTGGAACCTGAAGTTCCCTGGTCCACCATTTGGGCTGTTCACGCCTACCCGGAAAAGTAACCGGGCAAGACAGCTCATAGCTCTCTCTTAGCAGATGAGTGAATCTGTTCACATCACCTTCCACATCAGTTGACAACAAGTCGCACAGGGCCCATCGCGCCAACCCAGAGCGGACCATTTTATTAAAGAAGTCCCAATTCGTCCTCCTCGGGTTCCTAAGCGGATTAACCCTAGACAGGTCAAAATTCAGTGTAAAGGTTATACGGCTATGGTCTGAAAAAGTACAGTCCATTGCCACCCTCCAATCCACAACAAGTTTCTCGTCGCGGTTCACTAATGTCAGATCTATAACTGCCTGCCTAACCTAATTTCTGACCGTCGGAGTATTACCCATATTACAGATAATAAGATTGTTTGTAGTTATAAAATCAAACATTAACTCACCCCTGTTGTTAATAACAGCGCTCCCTCATTGGTTATGATGTGCATTTGCATCACACCCCAAAACCAGGATGGCACCACTCCTTGCGTACGCCACCAATTCTTCCACCTCTGCGCCAGGTGGATCTATTGCCTCGTACGGCATATACACCGAAACCAGTGTAAGCTTCACTACACCTGAAAGAATGAGAGATGAGAAAATTCAATTCATTCCTCGCTAGTATACACGTTCTTACCTTGTCCTCTGTGGACGGGACAAACAGATCTTATCCCGTAACCTTTAACCCACAAACCTTATTCTTATTTATCCAAGGCTCTTGGATAAGGGCTGCTTCACAATGGTGCAGGTTTATTTGCACGACTAACAGCTTTTTTGTTCCTGTCATGTTTCGGATACCGGAACCTGACACTACCCAAACCGAACTTAACCCCCCCAACCACCTCTTAGAATTTCATGGACTGCCAATCCACGGCGAACCGGAAGTCCTTCCCGGTGCTCTCCTTACAAACCAGTGAGGTCACAAGCCTCTATTAGTTGGTAAGGAGCCTACCGTTCTGTTTGCCAGTATGGTTTCCACCGCGCCTACTGGTGGTGGAATCCATACTGTCACTATGGACCTGAGTGGCAGTTCGGAGGATTGTATGAGTTCAAGCTTTGCCTCTGGGTTAAAGTCACTACACTTGCCAATCGTGGTTCTTCGGTCTCTCTCAGTCGAGTTCTTCGGTCTCTAGTTCGATAAAGAAGGCTGATCATCTCCAGATCTGACCCTCTTAATGGTCTCCTTATTGTTGTGACCCTTAGGAGCTTCAGCAGATGATGCACCAGGCATCTTCATAGAGTTCACTACTACCTTGGGTGCCGCTCCTTTGCCCTCCGCAGCTCGTTCCGAAGACATGAGCGCCTTGGTCATTGGAGCAGCACCCTCCAAGTAAATTATTTCGAATTTAGCGACGCTTTGTCGGTGCCGTCTGAGAAGGTACCTGTCCCTCGCGGAGAACGTTGAAGGATCTCTCTTCGCCATCTTGTCCAGATACACCAGAGAATTCCTTGTCCCGCTCCGCGCCTTCTCCTCCTTCGTTCGGTTGGTGTTGTTAATACCACGTGGAGGGGCACTTGACATCTCCTCCACGGCGCCCTGCCGAACAAGTTGTGGACAGTCTTCTCCCGAGTGTCCCCTTTGATGTCCCCTGGCCTCCATGAGTATGGCCTCATCAGTGGAAGGGATTGGCTCTGTAGTCTGACTGTGAGCATATATACTTTCAGTATCATGCTTCTCGTCAGAGAGCAGAGTCAACCGCTTCAACCCCTGAGTAGCCCCGGTTTCACCACTGGAGTCACTCGACAGTTCCAGAAGACTCCGCCTGTAGGTCGGTCAGCACTTGTCTCTCGTGCCCAATTATGCTGTCATGAACAGCCGATAGCGTCAGCCCGCCCTCACAAGCACTGCCCGACTCCCCGACCGTGACGTCCGCTCGACCCTCGACTCAACCCTGGTCGATCACCCCGTCCGTCGCGTCCTTTTAAATTATATTTAATGTTCCTTTCAATTTTGTTCCCACGAGTAGGCCGTAAAGTCGGACCATCCATGCTTTGGCATTATGCTGAGGGGAGCTTTTAACGACTAGTTTCTTTTTGCACTAACTAGCCACCCAGGCCCTCGGCACTGCTACCTTCACATTGACCTTAAAAGTGCATATGTCGTGCACCAACCACTGGTAAAGCCCCCACCTTACAAGGGGCGAACCCACGGGCTGGCATGACGTGCTATATGTACTGATAATGGACCGGACAGTGTTCATTCCCACCACCGCCTCATTATCCTGACAAGATGAGTAACCTTTAGTCCACACTCCTTCAGTATTCATAACCTCCTGCGAAGACATATCCAGATACATCACCTCAGTAGATCAGAACCGTAGAGTGCACTTAAGCCCTCGCATCTCGACAAGATTGTTACCCATTTTATTATTCTGAAAAACATACCACTCAAAGGACAGTCTCGAATTCGTGAAAGTAAGATCAAGTACACACGAGGGGTCGGCAACAGATTTTCCAAAGGATATCTTTCCATAGTTTAAACACTGTCGTCCACATAAATAATTCACAAGCCATCTCTTCGTGTCCTAAAGACTAGAAGTCTCTATGTCTCTGAAGAGGATGGCATGGTTTACCGTATTAGAGGCATTTGATAGGTCAAGACCGTTCCTTCGCATGGTCAGGCCTGATTAAGACCGTGGCTAATTTGTGTGGAGACGTTGGTAAGAGCAGTTGTACTATGCTGCTTGCGGAATCCATTCTGTTGATTCGCCAATTGGAAATGTTCCACTAGCTCCGGGAGGAGTAGCGCCTCAAGTATCTTGGCGACTGGTGACAGCAGGGAGATTGGCCTGTGTGATTCTTTCTGGGTCGCATCTTTCCCCGGCCTTTGCAGGGGAACTACCCTTTCATAGATTACCTCCTACAAACAAACAAGCAGACATTACCTCTAAATTATTAGTATAGATAACTATTTGTATATAAAGAGGACCTCAAGTTTAAAAAAATTAATATACATTAACGGCCTTAATTATAAAAAACAAAACAGGTTAATAAAGGGTTAATTGGGTCTGTTCTGAAAATCACGTGAATTCAAATCACATGTGTGATTTTGTGGTATTCTGAAAGTTATACCGTTTTTGAGTTTTTCCGTGTGCTATTGGCAATTGAAAATCTCACCGAAACACAAAAAAAGAAACATCAGTAAGTTGGTGAACGTATATAGACGGGAGAAATGGTTAAATTATTTAAATACGTGCAGCCTAACCTCTGGAGCCATCAAGCTATGGTAGACAGTCAGCTCTCTGACGAATCCACATAAACGTGATGATAGGGTCTCGATTACCTTCAATGCCAACAGCATATCGGACCCCATCGGCCATTTTCCGATTTCTTTCTTCATATAGTTTTCACCGAGAGTTGCCAAAGCACCTCACTCAACTGCTCTCAACAAAATGAGAAAGAAAAAAGGCAACATCGCCACATACTATGAAACATTGTGTTTGGAAACATAAAATATCAAAACTTTTTGTTATTTGAGAAACCAAAAAGGTAACAAGAATTTCAACTAGAAACATCCCTGCCCACGTAGCAAAATTTAGTGAAACATGCCCATGTTTCGACAAATGTTACCTCGTTTGTGGGTAACTTCATGAATTTCCACCTATTTATAACATAGTTCAATGCGGTTTACACGAATACTTTTTTCTGAAAGCCGACTAATATTTTGCAAGTAGCTTGTGTTGTTCCATATAGATTTCTAGTTGATTTTTAACACTCATTTCAAGAATTTTTGAAACGTTTGTAGCATGTTTATTGGACGGTATTCTTCACATTTGACTGTATTTTTAACTTTTCCAATAGGTGTAATAATGGTGTAGTGTACCTTACATGTGTCTACCGCATACCCACTAACCACTCTGAAATCTATACATGCCAACCTAAACAGAGTAGGGTAATTGTGTAAGATCAAATAACGGTATTTACCAATTGACACACTTCTATTGGAATGCAAGTCAATTGGAGTATGAACACAACGAACATAAACAATACATTCTGCTCAATCAGAATTGTAAATTGAGTGACAAATGCGAATGAGTGCAATCACAAACATTCCTATTGGTCAGAATAATTGTAATCAGGGTAATTATTGATATCTCCATAAGACCGACAGAGACGAATAGAATTTTGTAAATAAGTAGAATAAGTAAGAAGGCCTAGATTTAAGTCTCATTAATTGTATATAAACACTTCAAAGAGCATTGGTAATTTTTAAGGATTTGAAGATACATTTTAAGTCTGGGGAATTCGTTATTTCGTTTGATTTCGCAGAGAACTATAAATATGTTCTTCAGGATGCCATACAGTCATTCCACTTCAATAACGACCAAGCAACTATATTTACAGTAGTTATTTACTACATGAAAGATGAAAAACTGGACCACAAATGTATGGCAGCAATATCCGACGATTTAAAACATGATGCCGTTGCAATTTATGAATACCAGAAGATAATCAGCCTTATTACGGTTCTCGATGTCGGTAATAGCGTAAGTCGAATTTTGTAGTAGATTAAAGAACACTGGTTGTGTGTTACTTTAATCTATTACAGAGTCGTTTTCGACATCGAGAACCGTAATAAGGCTGAATACTAAATTATCTAAAATCGTCAACATTTTAAAAACCAAAGTAGCTTCGCAAATCTGATAACTCATGAAAAAGATTTTGGAATGCCAGCTGAGTGGCATTTTCAACTGCTCATGGTAAAGGATAGTTTACACGGTAACACAATTTATTACGACATTGTAGAATCAAAATATTATGAAATTCTCTCCGTGTTTAAAATAAAAAAATAAAAATCTGTTGCAATTATTTTTCATGTTTACACGGATGATATAAGTAAAATAAAAGCATAGATACTAAACATCTGAGTTAATAACAAATAAGCAGATGGTTAGAGTTTTACAATATTTACAAAAACAACATAAAAATAGCCTAAATTGATTTTAGTTGTTTTTGTTATTGTATAAAATTCTTACCACCTTCAATATATACAGTTCAAATACACCTCTGGTGTGATGAGAATACATAAGTTTCTAAAATGATTTAGAAAATGAACATTTACCGACCGCTTGCCAAATTTTTGTATCTATATTCTCTCTTACGCAATGCATTTTGCTTTCACATGATAAGATTGTTCTAATTCTACATTATTTTTCAACATGTCGTCATACATTGTATTACCGTGTAAACTAGCCTTAAAGGAGCATGTGTTGGTGTTAGAACAAACCTCAAAAGAAATGCAGCGAAGTTTAGCCTACAGTGCTCTCATCAAGATCGCATCTTAGATGCGACTGCTTTATTCCATTGGGCAAAGAATTATTGTAAAGAAACTAAAATCGTTTTTAGTAGCTAAGAGGATCATGAGTAAACATTAAAAACACTGAAGAGCAGTTTCGATGCTGCGGAAACAATCGATGGCACCGCTCAATACCAAGCTTTTATACCGCTTGTCGATGGAAGAGTTAAGTTATACATCACCCACTCGTGCCCAAAAAGCGACCAGAACTACCTGTAAGGAAAAGACCTAATCTTTCTTTTGAGCAAAAAAAAGTACCTCCTTAAAAAAAAAATAGTTTTAGATTTAAAAAAAAAAAATTAATTTAAAAAAAAACAAAAAAAAAATTATTAAAGGATCTTATGTGATTAAGATTAAATTTTTTAGATTATTTATCTTTTTGTTTTTATTATTATTACTTTATATTAATTTAATAATTATTACAAATTAATAAAAAAATTTAATTTGTCAACATTTTTGTAGAAAAAAAGTGATTTTATTCCTGGGATTAACATATTGTGGGTATTACAGTATCGAGGGTATGAAGTGCTAGTTAGGTATGTTATATACCGTCGGAAAGGTTAATTTGTCTTCTTTCTCAGCATAAGTTTTATTTTTAAGATTTTAGAAACACTTACACACAAATAGAAAAAAAATCAAAATAGTGCATATGCTAAAAATTTAAAAATCCTAGTCTTGACTTAGAAATTCTTGTTTTTACCCCACTCGCGGCCCACATAACGACCAGAACTAACTTAAAGGAAAAGACTTAAGCTTTCTTTCTTTAAAAAAAAATAAAAAATAAGTTTTAAATTTAAAAAAAAAAAATTTAAAAAAAAAACAAAAAAAAAAATTTTTCGAAAGCTTGAAGAAATAGCTATCTAATTTGTTTGGGACAAATTTTGCTTACACCAATAGATAATAAGTTACATGGATGAGAAAGAACACCTTCTCTAACTCAGAAACTTTTTTAACGATCTTGTTGAAAATTTGTGTCTAAACTACTATTCAATAGGACTAACCTTGGTGCAAATTTCATCCAAATCCAAAGACATTGATTTCAAAAGTTGGGTCACTTGACATGAAATCCCCCATATGTATAGCAGTTATTTGAGATATTTTATTTCTTACCCGTTTAAAAAATCCAATTTTTTTTTTGCCAATTTTCTTACATATAAAATCAATATGTTCTTTTAATTTTAAGTCATGATTATAAAACCGAGGTATTTAATTTTATTTACTTTTTCTATTGTTTCATTATGAATTGTAATTATTGATTCACTGTTCATATTTATTTCAAGTAGTTTAGTTTAAGTTTTAATCTATTCATTTTCAGCTAGTTATTTATGTTATTTATGTCGTGAATTAGATTTTCTCTACATTATTCATCTGTGTCTCCTTCCGCATAGATTAATGTGTCATCCGCATAAAGAATTATTTCGCATTTCTTTAGAATATTTCGCATATCATTAATGTATATTATTAATAATAGTGCGCCTAGAATTGAACCTTGGGGTACTCCAAATTCACTGTTTACTTCGTTTGATTTGATACCATAAACTTTTGTGATTTGCTTTCTATTTGTAAGATATGATTTAAACCAATTTAATTCACTTTCTCTGATGTCATACATATATAATTTTCAAACAAGAATTTCTCTATCAATGATCTTAAATGCTCTTTTGAAATCCAAAAATCTGGTTTATTTTTCATATTCTTACAAATATTTTGAATTTCTTGAATTGGTATTGCACGGAATCTAAATCTTTTCGTTATCACAGGCATGTTGTTTATATATTGCGCGTTTTCTATTGTATTATTAATTTACTTAATATTATTCACAAAATAATTATTAAATTTGGTGGCTATTTGGTAGTTATCCTTATATTCTATATAATCAAATATCAAATTTTTTATCACAGTTTTAATTTTCTTAAGGACTAAGTCTTTGCTTTCTCTCCACATTTGTTTTTGGTCTTTGGCATTATTGATTTTTTTATTAACGTAATTGTTTTTCTCGTTTTCCATTTTGGTTTTATAAAAATTTCTAGTTATTTTATAATTACTCCACGCTGCATCTGTATTTTCTGTTTTAGCCATTTAATATTTAGGAACTTTTTCTTTCTTTAATAATTTAAGTTCTCTGTTAAACCATTTGTTTATGTTACTTTATGTATTTATTATTTTTTTATTTGTTAATTTCCTTATAGTATTTGCAATGGCTGAATCAACATGATCTACTTTATTATTTAAATCACCGTTTTCATTATTTCTTAATATTGCACTAATTTCTTGTTTCAAACGCGTTTTCACAAACTTATGTGCTTCACAAATTTCTTCCATTATTTGTTCAAATACTTGACAAAATTCTACTTTACTGCTGATATGTGATCTATAAACCGCTAGGATTACAAATTGGTTTTTCTTGATTGTTGCCTTGTATGTACTTATCCAATAATTATATTCAGAAGACTTCTCCCCAATCTTTATAACACTCCATTGCTTTTTATAGTAAATAATAACTCCACCCGTTCTGTTTGAATTTAAGCTTGTATAATAATGATCATATTCTCTCAGTTGTACTTCTTGGTCTTCTATACCATCTGTTAAATGTGTATCTGGAAGAACTATAAAATCTGGTTTTTGTTCATCTGCAATAACTTGCAGCTGATTGTAATTGTTGACTAGTCCACATACATTTGTAAAGGTAGGTAAGTAGAACGGCTGGTGTGAAGTCTCCTTCACACATTCACCCAGAGACCAATATGGTCTATTGTGATGCCTTGTTTAGATATAGGTAGACGGAAAGTAGGTGAAATAAATAGCGAAAGCATAAGAAAAGCTAAAAATTATAGATAAGAATAGAAGACATCGGACCAAACCCGAGAGAAGCCCCACTTAACACAAATCCGCCCTATGTGCGGCTAGCTCCCAGTCTCCTGCCGCGTAGCCAGGCCATTCCCATTACGAATCCTATCAGACTCTCGAGTCCACAGCCCGAGACATCCTCTAATTCGCCTAGGAATCTGCTGCCCAGCTACCTCAGCCTGTTGCCCTGTCGCCTGGGACTGTGGCACAGAATGTGCCCAACTATCTCTAACTCCTCCGGGTCTTCACACAACCCGCACATATCTGACAATTCGGATCACATTCTCATCGCCATCCTGCCTATCATGCAGTGGCCCGTGATAATTCCTATCATGGTCCTAACGCAGACCCTACTCCTACCCAGCAGAGATTCCGAATCGGACTTTCTAAGCACCGGCCACAGCGTCCGTGATACCCGGCAGTCAGTTCGATCCCCCAGGCCCGATTGGTCGCGCCCAGAATCCATTCCCTGATCCTATTGGTAGCCTAACCGCCTCCATCTCTGAGCCCTGTCTCGCTAACTCATCAGCCTCCTCATTGCCATTTATGTTGCAGTGACCCGGCACCCAGCACAATCTCAACACATACCCTCCTAAGGGACCCTCCAGAGCCCTCCTACAACCATCAACTAGCTTGGACTTCACATAACAGCCTCTTACGACCATAAGAGCCGCCTGGCTGTCCACGTATATAGTGACCTTCGAGCCCCTATCAATGTTGTCCCTCATCAGATACACGGCCCTCAAGACCCCCCACAACCTCCGTCTGAAAAACACTGCAGTCGTCAGGAAGCCTGTATGACATTATGATGTTCAGATCCTCAATGTAATAGCAAATCCACTAAATAATCTGCTCCTACCTGAACAACTCTCCCTAGAAGTCAATATTACCTCCGGCAACCGCCCAAAATCTACCCTTGTACCAACATAATCCGTGATTCCGGGTGATCCTAGGCAATAACCACCAGCTTCAATCTCACCCAGGATCCGCGGGTGACCCTGCGTGAAATTCCCCATCAATCCTAACTCCCTCACTCACATACTGCTCAATAGGCAGAATATGTAGAATGACATCAAGGGCCGCTTGAGGAGTACTTCTCATGGCACTTGTCATGCCGATTGAAGCACACCTCTGAGCCTTAGACAGAAGGTTCCTTCGGCTAGCCACTCTCAATGACTTCCACCAAACACAGCATCCATACGTAAGAGAGGGTCTAACCAACGAAGTGTACAGCCATCCCACTACTGACGGCCGGAGTCCCCAGCTCCTACCTATCGATGATCTGCAAGCATAGTAGGCATTGAGACCTCTCTTAAGTCTCTCCTGAATAATCCTTCCCCACGACAGCTTGCTGTCCAGAAAAACTCCTACATACTTAACGCTATCAGGTAGTCTAAGCTCTACTCCTAGTACGGGCTGCCTAAAATTCTCTACCCTGTACCTCCTAGAAAAAAGAACCAACTCCTTCTCCGGATTAACTCCCAGTCCATTATCACTCGCCCATGCTGACAGTTCGCATAGCGCCCCTTGCATGACTCGTATAACTCATGAGAAGGGAAGTTCAAATCCGGTTGTCCGTCTGTCCATCCGTTGAAATGGGTTTTCCGAAGACCCCAGATATAATGGAGGCTAGGTTATTATACATTTATGTCGCATATAGTTCGCAATTGCTTGCTATTCAAATTCAATAAGATCGGTCCATAAATGGTTGAGATATGAGTAAAAAACCTCGACTACCTCTAATTTTTCTCATGAATCCCATGTTGTTTTTTAAATTCTTTTTTTCTGTATATCTGGAGAACGGCAAATTTGGTACAACCATCTTGGTTATCAATACACCAACTATCTAAAAAAAATTGGCGGGATTGAAGAAGTGGGAATCACACTTCCCATACAAAGACGTTATACATTTATGTATATCTGGAGAACGAAACGAGCTAAAATTCCCAAATTAGGTACAAACATATCAAAATATCAGAAACTTCTAACTTCTGAAATTTTTTTCCCAGAAATGGAAGATTAATGCTCAAAATAAATTTTTTAAACATACCTATTTTCGGGAACCGTAGATCTTTCCGAGTCTAAGTTTTTTACCAAGGTAAATGGCAAATTTCTTCCTAAAGATGTCGGTATATAAATCTATCAAATCGGTTGAAAAATGCCCAAGTTATGACCAAAGTACTGAAACATTTTTTTTATATAATTAAGTGGTTTTATTTGCGTCCCCCCCCCCCCCCTCTCCTTTTCCTTTGTTTGCAGGCACCAGTATCATGTGCAGTATGACTTTCGTTATCACTCTCCTTTTAAACTTTTTAAACCCTTAATATCTCAAAACAAGAAATTTCGACTTAAGCCATTATTATTTAATGCCACAGATATGTTATATATGTATATTTATATAAATATCTTTTTGTTCTTATCGCACCATTGTGAAGGGTATATAAGGTTCGGCAAAGCCGAATATAGCACTCTTACTTGTTCATATTAAGTTTATTTTTATAAAACGGACATTCCCTGTTTTTTGATGTAACGTGGTTTTCATCTAGTCCAATATTTGACATTTTATTCGCTCTAATACAATTAATACATTTATTTATTATCTCTTTTTTGCATTCCTTCGATATGTGGTTTCCATTTCATTTATAACATGTTTCTTGTATATTTTGCTGCAAGCCACTTTTGACATTTCTTTCTCTAACGTTGCCTTTACACATGCAAGTAGTGGCATGCCACTGTTCTATACATACTTATTATAAACGAAAAAGTGTTCGAAATAGTCGAATCTCATGCCATTTGCGTTTCTGTTTACACATGCCACTGCCAGTTCATTTTCAAAATGTCGTCGAAGCGTCAACTTGAGATAATTTGTTTACATCTCAAATTAAAAAAAAAGTACCAGAAAACAAAAAAGAGTTGCCGACTTCATCACATAGTTTTAGTTTTGGGGAAATAGTTTACATTTATTTATATTAGCATTATTTTAGCAAAATTTATGCTCTATAATTAGGAAACTTACTTATTTTAACGACCGTTACTACAAATTAATCATAAAAATGCATTTAACAGTTAAAAATTTAATTACAGTTCGACAACAATCCAGTCGATTTGCATTAAATATTGAACAGGGTAACATTGCATGCAATTTTTGCTGCCACTGGAGCTGCCATTGCGAAAAATGTGAGTGTTTAGTAAAAAATCGTGAGTGTGTTGAGTTTTTCGAACTGGCAGTGGCATGTGTAAATGCTTAGTAGGACCCCTTTCAGACAAGCAAAGTTTACTTTGCAAAGTCTTGAGTTTATAGAAGAGAAGGGAAAAGAGCATAGCGGGGGAGTACATACTTTGCTGTACTCACAAATTCGTTTTGTTTTTCGTTCGTAGATTATACCTGAAGTTGGCTGCAACTTTATATTAATATACAGCGTTACCCGAATCTTTGGAATGAAAATTGTCATATGCCGAAAGAAATCTTATTTTGAAGAGGAAAATCTTAAATTTTTTTTCTTAATTTAAATTTTTTAAAACAAGGGCAAAATAGTAAGAATTATTCATTTTTTATAAAAACATACTTCTTATTATTTAAATTGAAATACATAAAAACATAATTCGTCAGTATATGAAACTTTATAAAAATACATTTTTTCTTTTCACAAATATTTTTTTTATCAATATTCTAACTGCCTATTTCCGATGTGCGAAAGAATTGTTTACTTCGTACAAATACATTTAAAACAAAAACAAAGTATTTAGAATTTGTTTTTGTTTTATATGTAGTTGTTCGAAAGAAGGAATTCTTTAGCACATTGGAAATATAATTGGGGTATTCACAAGGTGTCATAAAGTCATATGTCTTAAAATAATAACATGAAAAAATACGACTGTTGTGAGCAACCCCTCATAATTTAATGCGCTATTAACTACGACAGCACAATAAACATAGCAAGCAACGTTCTATTTATTTAAGACACTTTTTGTTTACAAACCAACAACAATATTTTTAAACCATTGTAAAATGTTAGAACATTATGACAATAAACCATGATAGCACACCTTGTGAATACCCCAAATATAATTGGGGGATTCACAAGGTGTCATAAAGTCATATGTCTTAAAATAATAACATGAAAAAATACGACTGTTGTGAGCAACCCCTCATAATTTAATGTGCTATTAATTACGACAGCACAATAAACATAGCAACCAACGTTCTATTTATTTAAGACACTTTTTGTTTACAAACCAACAACAATATTTTTAAACCATTGTAAAATGTTAGAACATTATGACAATAAACCATGATAGCACACCTTGTGAATACCCCAAATAAATATTCATTCATTCATTCATTTATTTATTATTAGTATTTATAATACTTTAAGTTCTCTCTAATATTCAACATATTTAATACTTAAAGGGCTCTGGAGACTTTCAAATAAACCCGTCAATCAGTGCATATGTGTTAGTGTCGTTTATTTGAGGCTTTTTCGGAGACGTACAAATAAACACGGCAATCAACAATTGTATTTTGTAAAAAACCAAAATATTTATATTTTTCATGACAACAAACACAAAGAAAATAATTTTTTTTTGTCAATCACAACAGGAGACTATCAAATAATCAGCCATCAAATAAAAAAATCAAAACTTTTTGATTTTCATCAAGCATTGCCGACAACGCGTATGTGTACCCGAAAAAGAACGACTGCACGCACACAACTATGTGATTGATGTAATTATTTGATAGTCTCCCGGGCGTTTAAAATCATATTAATTATATATTATTATTTCTTATAAAATTTACACATTTTCGTTTAAATACATTATAATTTTGTTCTGTCTTAATGTCATTTGTAAGTGTGTTAAATAATTGAAGTCCTTTATAAAATAATGATCTTTGCATTGTTGTTGTATTTGCCCTTTTTAACCTGAAGTCTTCAGCATTTCGCAGTTGATATGGTTGTACTTCACCGATATATTTGATTTGCTCGCATAGATATTCTGGAGCGTTACCATGTTTAATATTATATATAAAACTCAGAGTATTGAATTCAAGTCGCTGTTCGATATTTAACCATTTAAGTGCGTTAAGCATAGCTCTTATTGAAGTATATCTGTTGCATTTTAAAATAGTCCGCATTGCTTTATTTTGTAACTTTTGTAATCTATTTAATTGATATTCATTGCAGCATGTATATATGTTATTGTTGATCCGAACTCAAAATGCGGTTTTATTATCGTATTGTAAATATTTATTGCCGTCATTATTGACACTTTGTTTCTAATTCTTTTGAAAAATCCAATTTTTTTACCAATTTTTTTGCATATGTACTCAATATGATCTTTAAATTTCATATCTCGGTCTATTAAAAATCCAAGATATTTAATATTTTCAACTTTCTCTATAACTTCTTCGTTAATTTTGAAGGTTGTTTCACTATTCATATTTATTTGGAGCATTTTTGTCTTTTTTTCATTTAATTTTAATTTGTTCATTTTTAACCATGTGTTGACATTATTTATATCATTTAACATATTTTATTGACATTCTTCATTTGTGGACCCTTCTGTGTATATGAGCGTATCGTCAGCGTATAAAACAACTTCACATTTATGTAGTACATTTGGCATATCATTTATGTATATAATAAATAGTAAGGCACCCAATATTGATCCCTGTGGGACACCAAAATCATTAATAATTGCGTCAGATTTTATTCCATTAACTCTAGTAATTTGCTTTCTGTCCTTCATATATGATTCAAACCATTTGAGCTCTTTGCCTTGGATGCCGTACATATATAATTTCTGAATTAATATTTTTCTGTCAATAGTTTCGAACGCTCTTTTAAAGTCTAAAAATATAGCCATGATTTTCCCAGTTTTTTTGATGTTTTTCCATCGATTTACAACAAAGTTCACAGCAGTTTCGCATGAAAATTTTTTTCTAAATCCTGATTGATATTTGGAAAATAATTTATTTTCCTCCATATATTTTTCCAGCTGTTCCTTTACAATTTTTTCTAATACTTTTTCACATGTTCTTAACGTATTTATAGGCCGATATTCTTCACATTTTTTTGTCTTTGCAACTTTTTCAACCGGGGTAACCATTGTTTACCAAAATAGGTTATAATATGCCTATTTTTTATGTCCAGAAATAATGATGCAAATTTGTGTATTCTAGATACTGGGTACAAAAGTGTGCAGCACCAATGCACATTGGTCTCCAAGACCCATTTTTTTGGCCAAAACTCGTAACTTTTTTTTCTTATATTTGTTATTGGAATATTGTAGCAAACACTTCAGATAAACAAAAAAAAAATAATTTGTTTTTGCAAACTTCAATTAACCGTTATTCTATGAAGTGAGAAAGTTCAATGCTTTAAGTGCAGTGGTAAACTGAAACACGTGGTGTACTTTTTTGTTTTATTTGAGTCACAGGTTACACGAAAATAAAAAAACTTTTCAAATCTATTAGTTATGGATATTAATGATGGTAAGTATTTAAATTTTTAATAGTGAAATATTTAATAAAGACTATGGTTATAAGAAATTACACAAAAAACTTTCATAACCTCAAAATCAGTGATTTAAGCTTTTTATAAAAAAAAAATATAGTATATAACATAAAAATTTCAAGTGATTTCAACGAAACAAAAGCACACAAAAGTACAGTGATATTTGGTGCTTACAAATCATCAATAACTTTTTGCTAGTTATTGCTTGTTTTTAAGAAATCAATTTTTGTTTCAGGAAACTTTTGCTTCAAAAATTGTGATTTATTCAGAGTTTGGCAGAGTGGAAGTAAAAAACAGGAAAAAACCGAACGTGTTTTTAATTATATTTTGGAAAAAATCGGAGAAACAAATGTTTCTAATGAATATAAGAAATATCTTATTAAAAAAATTCGGGTGTATTGCGTGAGACTGGATGTGAAATGGCAGAAATCTGCTAGATCAATTGATCAATTTAATAAACAAAATGATATCTGGCTTCAAAATGACATTCTATTTAAAAATACCAAAACATGTGACTCAAGTGAAGAAAACAAACCTTCATCATCATGTGGACGTCCTCGTATGCATTTTTCGGGCCTGTCTGAACGCAGTAATAGAAGAGCGGCGGCGGAGCTATCAAAGTCTACAGCAAATGAAACTGAATTATTAATGAAAGCATCAATAATGTCGGCTCGAAAAGAAGGTAAGAAAGGTTTAGTCGTTGTTTTAAAAAAAGCTATGGAAAGTCCCACGAGACCATCTAAAATACGAAAACTGTGTTTGAAAAATGATAAGTGCCCCATTGCTCTTTCCGATGAAGAAACTCTAGCATTTTTTCTTGAAAATAATTACACAAAGAGGCAATATTGCAACTTAAGACTGGAAATTAAGCAAAGGAACTCAGATATATTTCCGTCTTATATGAGACTATTGGCAGCAAAACAAAGCTGTAGACCAAATGGCGTTTGTGTAAGTGAAACCGTTGCTAAAGTTCCTCTACAACAGCTTTTAATACACACTGCAACCAGGTTAGTTGAATTGCAGAAAGATGCTTAAGTAATTCTTGAATTACACTTGAATTCAATAGCATTTTTCAGCAAAACATATATTGGAATTCAAAACTGTTTTTACAACCTAATTATTATTTGAAAAGTGTAAAAACAGTTTTGAATTCCAATATATGTTTTGCTGAAGATTGCTATTGAATTAAAGTGCAATTCAAGTATTACTTAAGCATGGACTGGAAATCTTCAGTGGTTTATTAGGTAAAAAGTATTTTTATAACACATATGTAAATTAGTCAATAAGTTTGTTTTTTGTTTTTTGACATAGTTTATGTAAGAAAATAATTTTTAAATATAATATCTTGAAGATTTCATATAAAAACAATCAATATAATCCACAAAAAAGTACAAAAATTATTATTTAATTATAGTTAAAAAATAGTAAAACATGAAGTAAATAAAATGTTCCTTTGGCTCTAGATGGGTTGAAAAATTGATTTAAATTATTAAAAACTTAATAAAATTTATGTTTTTTTTGTTATTAATTATGTCTTTTATTTGAATTCATGTATATAAGTGAATATTTTAGTTTTGGCCAAAAAATGTGGCTCGCCAGACCAATGTGCAACGGATTGATGCGCATTGGTGCTGCACACTTCATTGTTTGTGATGCAAAGCTTCATTGTTTTAAAAAGTGACTGTTTAAATAATCGTGTATTTTGTATAAGCAAAATTAAAGTAAAAATCAGAATTTCTAAAAATAAAAAAAAAAAAAATCATTTGAGAAAAAAATCTTTAATCATATTTTTGTTTAAAAAAATAATCCAAAATATGATAAAATCATCATTCTGGCAACGCTGTTTATATATTATATTCAAACAAGAGAAAACAAAAATTTGTCAAATTACCAAATCACCAAACAAAGTTTAAAAGAGAATTCAACAGACTTTGTCAAAGTAAACTTTGCCTGTCTAAAAGGGGACTAAGTAAGGGTGTGTGTGAAACGGTAGCAAAGTTCTATGGTGAAATAAAATTTTTCTGTGGTAGAAAAATTTCATGTTTGTCATGTGTGAAATCATGGTGAAATTACTAGAAGGTGGCAGCACTACGGAATCTATTATTTTTTGCTTATCCATGGTGAAAGATTTATTGTGTCAAAATTATTTGTTTATTCATAGCAAGTGTCAAAATATTCATTGCTAACGTTAATTTTCTTCAAAAAATAATTTGCGAGATAAAAAAAAAACAATTTGTTCGGTATTGTATTTAAAACAAATAGTTAAAAGCAATTGAAATAAAAAAAAAACATAAAAAAGGACGTATTGTATAATAAAAAAACTTGTGAGTTGTATTAAAACTAATCGTTTGTAAAAGTTACATTCTGTTGTGAAAGTTTTGCAAATAGTTTGAAATATAACTTAAATAAAATACGTATTGTATTATAAAATTGCTTTATATTTGTTGCGAAAGCAACTAGTGTGTTAAATTACAAATTAAACAAATCGTTTATAACGTAAATTTTTGCATCGTGGTCGAGGACCAACAAAAAACTCAATTGCAAAAGAAAACTTTTATTTAAATAAAAATCAAACCTATTTTAATTGTGAAGCCTTTGTGCGTGCTTTTCAAAAATGCGTAAGTGCTTATTATGCGGTAAGGAAGAATTGCCTGGCAACGGTGTGTTTTTTAAACCTCCAATAATCGGTACAATGAGTCAAAAGTGGAGTAAGTTGTGCAGGAAGGAATTTAATTCAGCCACAAGAATTAGTTTTACTAAGTATGTATATGCTTATATGGATTTTATTTGGTAAGTCATTGACGTTTCAATAAGAAAAATATTTTGGTGTGGTGAAAATCCATATTTTTGACACACTTAACTTTTTTACACAAACAAATTTGCTGTTTTTGTTGTACAACATATCCTAGTGCTCCCACCTTGTAGTAATTTCACCATGTGTGAAATTATAACATTTTTGACAACTTAAAATTTTGACATAAAGGGTTTGTGTGAAACGGTAGCAAAGTTCTATGATGAAATAAAATTTGTCTGTGGTAGAAAAATTTCATGTTTGTGCTGTGTGAAATTATAACATTTTTGACCACTTAAAATTTTGGCATAAAGAAAAGCAGAATTGTTTTCTGACATTTCTTAACAGAAGTCTAAGTCGGCAAATTTTTTAGCGGCGGCGGTTCTTTAAAAAGTAGACGGCAGTGAATCACCTGACAAGAATTAGTAATTCAAAACTTAAAAATTATCTATTAAAATTTGTTATTATTTTAAATATACGTATTTGGTATTAATATAAATATATTTTAACCCGACTTCAAAAAAGAAGGAGTGTTTCAATTCCATTGTATGTTGCTTTTTTAATGTTTGTTTCGGCATAACTATGTCATTTGTGAACCGTTTTTGTTGCATTTTAATTGGCCTTGTCAACAGATTGTGCTTACAAAAAATTCTGGAAATCAGACCGACAATTTGTCTGTCCGGTAATTTTATTTTTGAGCTTCTCCATAATTTATAAACCAATTTTCAGAATTCGCGCTTTTAATATGATTTGCTAGCAGGTTGCAACTGTGGACAAATTTTGAGGAATTGTTTTTTTTTATTTTTTTTTTAATTTTTGACGCTTTTCTGCGATCTTCTTATTCTCCACTAGTTGGAGCCCATAAACAGATATTTTATGCTTCATCATCATGTGGACGTCCTCGTATGCATTTTTCGGGCCTGTCTGAACGCAGTAATAGAAGAGCGGCGGCGGAGCTATCAAAGTCTACAGCAAATGAAACTGAATTATTAATGAAAGCATCAATAATGTCGGCTCGAAAAGAAGGTAAGAAAGGTTTAGTCGTTGTTTTAAAAAAAGCTATGGAAAGTCCCACGAGACCATCTAAAATACGAAAACTGTGTTTGAAAAATGATAAGTGCCCCATTGCTCTTTCCGATGAAGAAACTCTAGCATTTTTTCTTGAAAATAATTACACAAAGAGGCAATATTGCAACTTAAGACTGGAAATTAAGCAAAGGAACTCAGATATATTTCCGTCTTATATGAGACTATTGGCAGCAAAACAAAGCTGTAGACCAAATGGCGTTTGTGTAAGTGAAACCGTTGCTAAAGTTCCTCTACAACAGCTTTTAATACACACTGCAACCAGGTTAGTTGAATTGCAGAAAGATGCTTAAGTAATTCTTGAATTACACTTGAATTCAATAGCATTTTTCAGCAAAACATATATTGGAATTCAAAACTGTTTTTACAACCTAATTATTATTTGAAAAGTGTAAAAACAGTTTTGAATTCCAATATATGTTTTGCTGAAGATTGCTATTGAATTAAAGTGCAATTCAAGTATTACTTAAGCATGGACTGGAAATCTTCAGTGGTTTATTAGGTAAAAAGTATTTTTATAACACATATGTAAATTAGTCAATAAGTTTGTTTTTTGTTTTTTGACATAGTTTATGTAAGAAAATAATTTTTAAATATAATATCTTGAAGATTTCATATAAAAACAATCAATATAATCCACAAAAAAGTACAAAAATTATTATTTAATTATAGTTAAAAAATAGTAAAACATGAAGTAAATAAAATGTTCCTTTGGCTCTAGATGGGTTGAAAAATTGATTTAAATTATTAAAAACTTAATAAAATTTATGTTTTTTTTGTTATTAATTATGTCTTTTATTTGAATTCATGTATATAAGTGAATATTTTAGTTTTGGCCAAAAAATGTGGCTCGCCAGACCAATGTGCAACGGATTGATGCGCATTGGTGCTGCACACTTCATTGTTTGTGATGCAAAGCTTCATTGTTTTAAAAAGTGACTGTTTAAATAATCGTGTATTTTGTATAAGCAAAATTAAAGTAAAAATCAGAATTTCTAAAAATAAAAAAAAAAAAAATCATTTGAGAAAAAAATCTTTAATCATATTTTTGTTTAAAAAAATAATCCAAAATATGATAAAATCATCATTCTGGCAACGCTGTTTATATATTATATTCAAACAAGAGAAAACAAAAATTTGTCAAATTACCAAATCACCAAACAAAGTTTAAAAGAGAATTCAACAGACTTTGTCAAAGTAAACTTTGCCTGTCTAAAAGGGGACTAAGTAAGGGTGTGTGTGAAACGGTAGCAAAGTTCTATGGTGAAATAAAATTTTTCTGTGGTAGAAAAATTTCATGTTTGTCATGTGTGAAATCATGGTGAAATTACTAGAAGGTGGCAGCACTACGGAATCTATTATTTTTTGCTTATCCATGGTGAAAGATTTATTGTGTCAAAATTATTTGTTTATTCATAGCAAGTGTCAAAATATTCATTGCTAACGTTAATTTTCTTCAAAAAATAATTTGCGAGATAAAAAAAAAACAATTTGTTCGGTATTGTATTTAAAACAAATAGTTAAAAGCAATTGAAATAAAAAAAAAACATAAAAAAGGACGTATTGTATAATAAAAAAACTTGTGAGTTGTATTAAAACTAATCGTTTGTAAAAGTTACATTCTGTTGTGAAAGTTTTGCAAATAGTTTGAAATATAACTTAAATAAAATACGTATTGTATTATAAAATTGCTTTATATTTGTTGCGAAAGCAACTAGTGTGTTAAATTACAAATTAAACAAATCGTTTATAACGTAAATTTTTGCATCGTGGTCGAGGACCAACAAAAAACTCAATTGCAAAAGAAAACTTTTATTTAAATAAAAATCAAACCTATTTTAATTGTGAAGCCTTTGTGCGTGCTTTTCAAAAATGCGTAAGTGCTTATTATGCGGTAAGGAAGAATTGCCTGGCAACGGTGTGTTTTTTAAACCTCCAATAATCGGTACAATGAGTCAAAAGTGGAGTAAGTTGTGCAGGAAGGAATTTAATTCAGCCACAAGAATTAGTTTTACTAAGTATGTATATGCTTATATGGATTTTATTTGGTAAGTCATTGACGTTTCAATAAGAAAAATATTTTGGTGTGGTGAAAATCCATATTTTTGACACACTTAACTTTTTTACACAAACAAATTTGCTGTTTTTGTTGTACAACATATCCTAGTGCTCCCACCTTGTAGTAATTTCACCATGTGTGAAATTATAACATTTTTGACAACTTAAAATTTTGACATAAAGGGTTTGTGTGAAACGGTAGCAAAGTTCTATGATGAAATAAAATTTGTCTGTGGTAGAAAAATTTCATGTTTGTGCTGTGTGAAATTATAACATTTTTGACCACTTAAAATTTTGGCATAAAGAAAAGCAGAATTGTTTTCTGACATTTCTTAACAGAAGTCTAAGTCGGCAAATTTTTTAGCGGCGGCGGTTCTTTAAAAAGTAGACGGCAGTGAATCACCTGACAAGAATTAGTAATTCAAAACTTAAAAATTATCTATTAAAATTTGTTATTATTTTAAATATACGTATTTGGTATTAATATAAATATATTTTAACCCGACTTCAAAAAAGAAGGAGTGTTTCAATTCCATTGTATGTTGCTTTTTTAATGTTTGTTTCGGCATAACTATGTCATTTGTGAACCGTTTTTGTTGCATTTTAATTGGCCTTGTCAACAGATTGTGCTTACAAAAAATTCTGGAAATCAGACCGACAATTTGTCTGTCCGGTAATTTTATTTTTGAGCTTCTCCATAATTTATAAACCAATTTTCAGAATTCGCGCTTTTAATATGATTTGCTAGCAGGTTGCAACTGTGGACAAATTTTGAGGAATTGTTTTTTTTTATTTTTTTTTTAATTTTTGACGCTTTTCTGCGATCTTCTTATTCTCCACTAGTTGGAGCCCATAAACAGATATTTTATGCTTCTTTTAGCTTTTAGGAAATTTCTTATTTTTTTTATAGTTTTTTAAACATTCGCGAATTGCGCGTTTTAGGTAACCCAAATCCTAATAAGCTGATTATGGGATTATTGATCAAACGAACCTTATTTATCCTGTTTTTTATTTACATTACCTCTCAATCGAACATATTTCCATGTTATTGTGATTGGTTTCTTCCAATTGCAGTTACATAAGATTGTGCCTTGGAAATATAACAAAATGCTTGTAATGTAAATGTAATTAGCGTTCTGTAGTCTATTATTGAATTTTAAATTTATTTAAAAAAAAGTATTTTACTTTTATTAGACACTAATGTCTACATGCACAAATGAGAATAACAAAAACGCTTTTAATAAAAACAATTAAATGTGTAACTATTTTTGATCTTATAATAGCTTATATAAATATGCAACATGGCTAAAAAGAAAAGTTTGACTAAAAAAATGAGTGTAAATATGCCTTTCGGATTGGCGGCGACTTCAACGCAAAATTTAAATTCGGCGGCGGCTTAGAGCTGACTTTGAGCTGCACGACCTGGGAGTGTGTCTGATAATTGTGTGGTTGTCAAAAATTTCTACTCTAATGTCAAAATTTATATTCCACTGCGCTAGTGAAATTTAAGTTGAAAAATTTATCTCCGTGAACATAACAAACTTTTTAACAAACTTTTTTGTTCACTCATTGTGCAGAGAGAGTGTGCAGGAATCTCTCATGAAAACAATATGGCGATTGAGTAGTTTATGCCTTGCAGACTAAATTTTAGTGCTACCAAGTTCAAAGAAGTGTTTTTAGTACAAAATTTCATACATTTAATGTGAATGCCTGTTCTTCTTCTTATTTGCTATATGGGAAGAATTTTCGGTTTTCAACAAACTTTTTAACAAACCTGATAATTCGTTAAGATTTATTTTATTTAATTTAAGACTTGTGACAAAAATGTGAAAACGGGGCGTAATAGAGAAATCTCTGGGCTACATTTCCACATTTTTAGTTTTTCTAGTTAAAGTTTTTTTTTAACAATTTTTTCTTAACAAACTTTTTTCAAAAGTCACTCTTACTATATTTCGACCCACTATGCAAAATTTAGGACTTGTGACAAAAATGTGAAAACGGGGCGTAATAGAGGAATCTCTGGGCTACATTTCCTCATTTTTAGTTTTTCCAGTTAAAGTTTTTTTTTAACAATTTTTTCTTAACAAACTTTTTTCAAAAGTCACTCTTACTATATTTCGACCCACTATGAAAAATTTAGGACTTGTGACAAAAATGTGAAAACGGGGCGTAATAGAGGAATCTCTGGGCTACATTTCCACATTTTTAGTTTTTCCAGTTAAAGTTTTTTTTTAACAATTTTTTCTTAACAAACTTTTTTCAAAAGTCACTCTTACTATATTTCGACCCACTATGCAAAATTTAGGACTTGTGACAAAAATGTGAAAACGGGGCGTAATAGAGAAATCTCTGGGCTACATTTCCACATTTTTAGTTTTTCCAGTTAAAGTTTTTTTTTAACAATTTTTTCTTAACAAACTTTTTTCAAAAGTCACTCTTACTATATTTCGACCCACTATGCAAAATTTAGGACTTGTGACAAAAATGTGAAAACGGGGCGTAATAGAGGATTCTCTGGGCTACATTTCCACATTTTTAGTTTTTCCAGTTAAAGTTTTTTTTTAACAATTTTTTCTTAACAAACTTTTTTCAAAAGTCACTCTTACTATATTTCGACCCACTATGAAAAATTTAGGACTTGTGACAAAAATGTGAAAACGGGGCGTAATAGAGGAATCTCTGGGCTACATTTCCACATTTTTAGTTTTTCCAGTTAAAGTTTTTTTTTAACAATTTTTTCTTAACAAACTTTTTTCAAAAGTCACTCTTACTATATTTCGACCCACTATGCAAAATTTAGGACTTGTGACAAAAATGTGAAAACGGGGCGTAATAGAGGAATCTCTGGGCTACATTTCCACATTTTTAGTTTTTCCAGTTAAAGTTTTTTTTTAACAATTTTTTCTTAACAAACTTTTTTCAAAAGTCACTCTTACTATATTTCGACCCACTATGCAAAATTTAGGACTTGTGACAAAAATGTGAAAACGGGGCGTAATAGAGGATTCTCTGGGCTACATTTCCACATTTTTAGTTTTTCCAGTTAAAGTTTTTTTTTAACAATTTTTTCTTAACAAACTTTTTTCAAAAGTCACTCATACTATATTTCGACCCACTATGCAAAATTTAGGACTTGTGACAAAAATGTGAAAACGGGGCGTAATAGAGGAATCTCTGGGCTACATTTCCACATTTTTAGTTTTTCCAGTTAAAGTTTTTTTTTAACAATTTTTTCTTAACAAACTTTTTTCAAAAGTCACTCATACTATATTTCGACCCACTATGCAAAATTTAGGACTTGTGACAAAAATGTGAAAACGGGGCGTAATAGAGGAATCTCTGGGCTACATTTCCACATTTTTAGTTTTTCCAGTTAAAGTTTTTTTTTAACAATTTTTTCTTAACAAACTTTTTTCAAAAGTCACTCATACTATATTTCGACCCACTATGCAAAATTTAGGACTTGTGACAAAAATGTGAAAACGGGGCGTAATAGAGGAATCTCTGGGCTACATTTCCACGTTTTTAGTTTTTCTAGTTAAAGTTTTTTTTTAACCATTTTTTCTTAACAAACTTTTTTCAAAAGTCACTCTTACTATATTTCGACCCACTATGCAAAATTTAGGACTTGTGACAAAAATGTGAAAACGGGGCGTAATAGAGGATTCTCTGGGCTACATTTCCACATTTTTAGTTTTTCCAGTTAAAGTTTTTTTTTAACAATTTTTTCTTAACAAACTTTTTTCAAAAGTCACTCATACTATATTTCGACCCACTATGCAAAATTTAGGACTTGTGACAAAAATGTGAAAACGGGGCGTAATAGAGGAATCTCTGGGCTACATTTCCACATTTTTAGTTTTTCCAGTTAAAGTTTTGTTTTAACAATTTTTTCTTAACAAACTTTTTTCAAAAGTCACTCATACTATATTTCGACCCACTATGCAAAATTTAGGACTTGTGACAAAAATGTGAAAACGGGGCGTAATAGAGGAATCTCTGGGCTACATTTCCACGTTTTTAGTTTTTCTAGTTAAAGTTTTTTTTTAACAATTTTTTCTTAACAAACTTTTTTCAAAAGTCACTCTTACTATATTTCGACCCACTATGCAAAATTTAGGACTTGTGACAAAAATGTGAAAACGGGGCGTAATAGAGGATTCTCTGGGCTACATTTGCACATTTTTAGTTTTTCCAGTTAAAGTTTTTTTTTAACAATTTTTTCTTAACAAACTTTTTTCAAAAGTCACTCATACTATATTTCGACCCACTATGCAAAATTTAGGACTTGTGACAAAAATGTGAAAACGGGGCGTAATAGAGGAATCTCTGGGCTACATTTCCACATTTTTAGTTTTTCCAGTTAAAGTTTTTTTTTAACAATTTTTTCTTAACAAACTTTTTTCAAAAGTCACTCATACTATATTTCGACCCACTATGCAAAATTTAGGACTTGTGACAAAAATGTGAAAACGGGGCGTAATAGAGGAATCTCTGGGCTACATTTCCACGTTTTTAGTTTTTCTAGTTAAAGTTTTTTTTTAACAATTTTTTCTTAACAAACTTTTTTCAAAAGTCACTTACTATATTTCGACCCACTATGCAAAATTTAGGACTTGTGACAAAAATGTGAAAACGGGGCGTAATAGAGGATTCTCTGGGCTACATTTCCACATTTTTAGTTTTTCCAGTTAAAGTTTTTTTTTAACAATTTTTTCTTAACAAACTTTTTTCAAAAGTCACTCATACTATATTTCGACCCACTATGCAAAATTTAGGACTTGTGACAAAAATGTGAAAACGGGGCGTAATAGAGGAATCTCTGGGCTACATTTCCACATTTTTAGTTTTTCCAGTTAAAGTTTTTTTTTAACAATTTTTTCTTAACAAACTTTTTTCAAAAGTCACTCATACTATATTTCGACCCACTATGCAAAATTTAGGACTTGTGACAAAAATGTGAAAACGGGGCGTAATAGAGGAATCTCTGGGCTACATTTCCACATTTTTAGTTTTTCCAGTTAAAGTTTTTTTTTAACAATTTTTTCTTAACAAACTTTTTTCAAAAGTCACTCATACTATATTTCGACCCACTATGCAAAATTTAAGACTTGTGACAAAAATGTGAAAACGGGGCGTAATAGAGGAATCTCTGGGCTACATTTCCACATTTTTAGTTTTTCCAGTTAAAGTTTTTTTTTAACAATTTTTTCTTAACAAACTTTTTTCAAAAGTCACTCATACTATATTTCGACCCACTATGCAAAATTTAGGACTTGTGACAAAAATGTGAAAACGGGGCGTAATAGAGGAATCTCTGGGCTACATTTCCACGTTTTTAGTTTTTCTAGTTAAAGTTTTTTTTTAACAATTTTTTCTTAACAAACTTTTTTCAAAAGTCACTCTTACTATATTTCGACCCACTATGCAAAATTTAGGACTTGTGACAAAAATGTGAAAACGGGGCGTAATAGAGGAAGGTCTTGGCTACATTTCACCATATTCAGTTTTTTTCCATCAAGTTATTTTTTCAATAAATTTTTCAAACAAACTTTCATTCAGATATAAATAAATTAGTAACGAATTTTTGAATTTCTGCAGGTTTTCCAAAAAGTTTGTTGAAAGCCGAAAATACTCTCTCATGTAGAAAGAAAGAAGAAGAACAATCACTCATTGTAAATTTATATCAATTTCGCGTATATAATGTTGCCAGATATATGTTCGTGCATTTAGTTTCAGGGATGGAAAATAAAAATAGAAAAATAATTGGAAAAGTTTGCATTTTTATTGTATTAAGGTTTTTAGAACTTGATTGTAAAATCGCTTGAAATTCATCACAGTATTATAAATACTTGTATGTATTTGAAATACTAAAACTTACTTACTGATTTATTGTTGTTTCAAGGTAATTTCCTGAACGAAAATGTTTATTTTATATAAAAAGCAGGCTGAAAAAGTTTAAACTATAATTAGCTAAGTCTGGCAATACTATACGCATTAAATGTAGTACCAAAATCCAATATTTAGTACCGTTTTAAGCTTGGCAGCACTAAAAAAAATTTTAGATTCAAAATTAACACTATTCCAATGAAAACTAAGCGTGGGCAAACCTGGTGCCTTAATTGCATGTGCGCAAGGTGAACACAAAACAATTGCACAATACTTTGGTGTGCATCGTAAAGATTTAGACTTCTGGATCTTGTTGTTGTTGGATTATGACTTCATTGGAACTAATGTAGCCATTTTCTGTACTGGATACCATATTTCTGAAAAGTATGTACCAATTGCAACACAGGCTGGATGCATCGTGAAATAGGGACTGCTGTGCCGCGAAAAACTTCAATAGAGGAATCAGATTTATATTTTTCTGTTACAATTTACCATTGGTTTTATGAATAATTATGAAGTTAACAATAGAAAAATCAGTTTTACATGAACTTGATTATTTAGGTCGCTTGGATTTGATTAAGTTATTTGTAGTTACTAATTATACTACAAGATCTTTTTTTCATCAATATTGCATTTTCTTGCCAACTCCTTCATTAATTGAAAAAACAGAGGGTCGGTCAATTAATGAAGGAGTTGGCAAGAAAATGCAATATTGATGAAAATTAGATCTCCGTCAAAAGTCACAATTGCAATTAATTGCATCAGAGAACTTTGCAAGTAAAACAGTAATGGAAGCATAAGGCTCTTTTCTGACTAATAAATACGCAGAAGGCTATCCAGGAAGTAGATACCGTCTCGTTAGTCAACAAGAAAATTACAAAATAAGCCAATATTTCATATAAGATTGAAAGTATTTTTTTTAACAATCAGCTAAGTAAACCTTTCTCCAACAGCTTTGCCAATTGAAGAATTTTTATTAGAAAGCGGCACTACCTTGGTTGGCGTAAACAAAACCAATGTTAAAGATTATGTGAAATATCTATGTACACAAAAAAAATATAAAAGTAGCTCTATAGCAAGAAAAATATCCGCTATGAAAAATTTCTATAAGTGTATTTAATGACGGAATAATAGATTTTAATCCATAATTCCGTGGATATCCTTCTGCTATTTATTAGTCAGAAAAGAGCCTTGTGCTTCCATTACTGTTTTACTTGCAAAATTCTCTGATGCAATTAATTGTTATTGTGACTTTTGACGGAGAGATCTTATTTTCAACAATATTGCATTTTCTTGCCAACTCCTTCATTAATTGAAAAAATAGTATTTATTTTAATTATACTTTGCTTGCTCCTTTTTTTATTAGCTCAAGTTAAAAAATCAATATAGAAGTCTAAATCCACTAGAAAACGAGTTAAAAAATATACTCTGTAATTGGGTTGATGTTGATCTATTGGATCTTCGTCAAATCAATAAATATTTTCATTGATACTTTTACTATTATAGTTAATTGTATTGAAACTAATGAAGCAGATTCTTCTTGCAGATCTCTGATCCGCAAGGAAGTTATTACCAAAATATAATTATTTTTATGAAAAATACCTATTTTCGGGAACCGTAGACCTTTTCGAGTCCAAGTTTTATTATTTAATGAAGCAGATTCTTCTTGCAGATCTCTGATATGCAAGGAAGTTATTACCAAAATATAATTATTTTTATGAAAAATACCTATTTTCGGGAACCGTAAACCTTTTCGAGTCCAAGTTTTATTACCAATATAAATGGTTAATTTCTTCCTAAAGACGTCGGTGTATAAATCTATCAAATCGATTGAAAAATGCTCGAGTTATGACCAAATTACTGAAATACCAATATTTACTTTTTTTTATATATAACTAGCATTTAACCCGCTACTTCGTTAGCGCCCCTTTTTCTTATGTGGACATATTTTTACGGCAAAGTTTATGTTTCTAGTTTTAAACCCGCTACTTTGTAAAGGGACGATTTGTACCACTAAACGTTCGTACTTCGAAAAATTTTATTTGTATTTTTTAGATACGTTACGAATGTGATATTTTTTATTTCAATGTTTATTGGTTTAATAGATAGATGGCGTGGCAAAAAAGTTTTAAAATACAGTAGCTCGTTTCTGTATTTCTCGCATCGCAAAATTTCCCACATGAAGTGTGAAACAAAAACTTCCATCGTTTCTCGATTTGTGAGAAAAAAAGTGTTTCTGTATTTGAATGCGAGAACAGACAACACCGATTCTGTTTTAACTGGAATACTTCCAGTAATTAAGTGTCAAATACATGCGAAACGTCAACGAAAGAAATAGATATGATAAAAAAAGGCTGCCAGATTTGACGATTTGTTGCAATTTTGACGATTTTTTGTTTCGAAATTGGCAAAGCGCAGATTTGCTGATTTTTTTCTTGTGACGATATTATTCAGTTTTCGAAATAAAACCATTTTAAATATTTGTGTATTAGGCACCACAGAAAAAAGATATTTTTAAAAACAAGGCAGCTTAAATTTTTATATTTATCCCTATTGTGAAAATTGTCCTCGAAATTGTTTGTCTGTTCCCTAAAACAGTTATCGGGAAAAGCAAAATGTCGAAGGAAAACTGTTTAATTTGTATTTCTTTGGATTATTTTATACATATGTTTTTGTGATCAAAAAATTAAATTATTACATCATTTTTCACTCAACGCACTCAATTGCCTTTTTATGGCCAAAAATGTAATTTTTAGTTCAATATGACATATTGTCACGCCTTTGTGGAATTCTTCAAGCAAAAATCACAATCTGAAATTTTAAATTGCTATTGGATTAGAGAAAGAGTAAACTAATTAATTTTATAAAAATAGACCTAAAACTTATGAACGTGTGTATAAAATATGTATAAAATACCCATGAACTTTAACTATGGTTTTTTTGGACTATATTTTAATTAAAATCGAACTAAATTTGTCAAAATTAATTTTAAATTGTCCGATATTTTAAAACAAAAAAGACGATTTTTTTTTTATTTGTTCTTAGGACATTAACGATTTTTCACAAATTTATCTGGCAGCCCTGCAATTCAGATAACAAAATCAGAGTTCCAAATATTCACTCACTATTCACTCATGGGTAGGAATAAAAAATTTTATACACTGTTGTGTGCTGTTTTTTTCGTGCTTAAAAACACAAAAAAAATTTTGCTTTATTCGTTCTTGTATAAAAGTATTTTCATTATTTTTCGTTTCTACAAAACACATGAGATAATAATAGAGATTTATTTTTTCTTACATTTGTACATGAGAGATTTTTTTTTTTTTAACTTCTTTTGCTCATCTTGCATTCTTATACATACTTCCAAATATACACTTGCTATTCACATCATAATCTCTGTTGTGTTTTGCTTTATTCGTGTTTAAAAACACAAAAAATCTCTTGCTTTATTTGTTCTTATATTTGTATTGTTTTTTGTTTCTATGATACAAATACACCAAAATAGCTCATTCAGCTTTTAAAAATGAAATGTAGAAACACAAGTAAACAAACATGTGTATAATGTGCTGATGTGACTTAATATTAAACAGTTAAATTTTGTAAATAATAAAAAACATGCGCAATGCGTAATCTGTGTTTATGTATATCATTCTTCTGTTGTTTCTACAAAAAACATGAGATAAGACAAATTATTTATTATAAATGTTTGAATTTTACTATTCATTTATGAACGTTGAAAAAAAAAACAAATTTTCAACAATTAGTGGCACGATTAGTTTTTTTTAAGTCTTTTTTTTTGAAGTGCAAATTTAGAGAAAAAAAATTTTTTAAGTAAAAAAACAGCTCATAAAAAAAACAAAAAAATAGGTATGATTTATTTTATATTTTTTTTTATTAAAGTTTTAAAAAAAACATACCACAACACTTTTAAAATAAGTAATTCATTGAAAATTTGTACTGTTGTTATTTACAATTGTTCAAAATAAAGTTGCAAGTGTTTTTATTTTCTTAATGTATGAAAAAACCACGAATAAACGACGCTTAAAAAAACATTTTTATCATGTACAAATCAAGGCTACAAATACTATTAAACAATAACAAATGAAGCAAGCGATATTTTGTGTTTTTAAACACGAATAAAGCAAAACACAACAGAGAGGAACTCTTGTTATTATAAACATAAATGACAGCAACGATTAGCCTCTCATATTTTAGTTTTTACAATTTTGTACTTTTCTTTATTCACATACGTGCAAATGTACAAACTGGAAAATAAAAAACAAAATTATTCATATGCTTAAAAATAAAAAAAATTCTTAGCTATTCATTTTACAGTGTGAGAATAAAACAAAAAATTTTGCAAGCATTATTCATGGCAATTTATCATGAATGTTGGAATTTTAGAATTCATGTATGAATATTTCTGAACCCTGAACAAAATAAAACAATTGTGTTTTATTTATTTTCTTCATTTAAATTCATTTATTTTCAAATTAAAAACAAATAATACACATTCTTATGTACATACATGTGTATATGTATATACATAATTATTTTTTCGGATAATTCGGGCTCCATTTTTTAAAATTTAATTTTTCTCGCATCAATTTCAAATGTGACTTATTTTGACAATTCTTGTGAGAAACTTTAGGCAAAATATTGATACAGAAACACTTTTTCTCACATGCTTCCAATAATTGCTGGAAAATTATTTAAATGACAGATAATTCTCGCCAAGTAAAGATGCAGAAACACTTATGTGAGAAACCCCGTTTTTTGTTTCATATTTCACTGTTTTTGTAATAATTTACTTGTTTCATGCGGGATATTTAACGATGCGAGAAATACAGAAACGGGCTACAGGTCTACTCCCCAAAAGGGTCTAATTTCAAAAAAGTACCAGACACCTAACCGCTTATTATTTTAATGAACATCAGGTTAGGGAATTTCCCGTTTTAACCATTTTTACCCTTTAACCATAAAAATTTCCAAAACTCCCATCATAGGTAATCGATTTCGCGAGAGGCCAACCTCCAGGGCAAATTCAGCATTTTACTTCAGGCGTTTAGGTCGTGCGATGATGAATCAGGCAGTAACTTTACAATTTTATATTATAATAAATAGATGAAGAAAAAGGTTTTTAAAAAAAAAAAAAAGAATTAGGTACGATTTTCACCCCTTAAACATTCGAATTTCGAAACGCATCAAATTTGTATTTGTATTTTTTAGATAAGTTACGAATGTGATATATTTTTTATTTTAATGTTTATTGGTTTAAAAGATAGATGGCATAGCAAAAAAGTTTTTAAAAATACAGGTTTTACCCGTTTACTCCTTATTTCAAAAAAGTGCTAGACACCTGTCCGCTTATTTTTAATAAACAATAATAGGTATTAAATTTTTTTGTATCTCCTTTATCTTATCAGATATGAGGTCAGCGTGATCGATTTGGTGAAAGGCCTGCCTCAGATCCAAATGTCAACCAAAGTAACAAAATTAAGTACGATTTTTACCCCTTAAACGTTCGAATTCAGAAAAAGTACAAAATTTTCACTTGGCATTTTTTAGATAAGTTACGAATTTTATATAATTTTTATTTCTATGTGCATTGATTTAAACGGTAGATGGAGGACAAAAAAGAACCAAAATTCAGGTTTTACACTTTGAGTCCCTAAAATAGCCGAATTTCGAAATAGTACCAGACACCTGTTCTCTTTTTTTATTTAGTTAACAACAATAACAGCACAAAATAAAGTACAAAAAAAGTACCAAAAATTGCCTCTTACAGATGCTCATTCAACGCTTTGCTTGTTTAATTTTATGTTTGTAGCTGCAATACTAACAAAAATTCAACAAGTAACTGTTGGCAAACAATACAGTACGAAAAAGTACCAAAAACCACTTTTACAGATTCTCATTCACTTGGGAACTTGCATGTTTGATTTTATGTTTATAGGTCCAATTTTAACGGAAATTCAAAAAGTAACAGGTAAAGAACAAAAAGTACCAAAAAGCCCCTCTTACAGATTCTCACTCACTCAGGGCATTCCATTTTTAATTTTATGTTTGTAGATCCAATATTAACGAAAATAAAAAAGGTACCAGTTAAAAAACGAAAAAGTGCCAAGAAGATCCCTCTTATAGGTTCTTGTCCACTCAGGACATTTAATGTTGAATTTTATGATTTTAGGTCCAATACTAACGGAACTTCAAATAGTAACAGTTAAAGACCAAAAGGTAACAAGCACCTCTTGCAGATTTTAATTTACTCAGGAGCATGCATGTTTAATTTTATGTTCATAGGTCCAATATTAACGAAAATTAAAAAGTACCAGTTAAATAACGAAAAAGTACCAAAAAGATCCCTCTAACGAATTCTTATTCACTCAGGACCTTGCATGTTTTATTTTATGTTAATAGGTCTCATTTTAACGAATATTAAAAAAGTACCAGTTAAAGAATGAAAAAGTACCAAAAAGATCCCTCTAACAAATTCTTATTCACTCAGGACTTTGCATGTTTAGTTTTATGTTTCTATGTCTAATACTAACGGAAATTAAAAAAGTACCAGTTAAAGATTAAAGAATACCAAAAAGTACCCTCAGAGGTTCTTATCCACTCAGGACATTGCATGTTGAAGTTTATGTTTCTAGGTCGAATATAAACGATAATTAAAAAAAATTGTCAGTTGTGGAACCAAAAACCTAAAGTAAGAAATAACATTTCCCGTATTTCCCCTTTTTGGTACTTTTTTCTGCCCATTGAAGCATGAAAAATTTTAATATTGTAGTGGGAGCCCATAGTTTAATACGTTTATGTCAATAAATAAAAAAAATGTTTTATAAAAAATGTACCAACAATAGTTACGCTTTTTACCCCTTAAACGTCCGAATTTCGAAAAAGTACCAAATTAGTATTTGGATTTTTTAGATAAGTTTCAAATGTGGTATAACCCTTATTTCTATGTTTATAGATTTAAAAGATAGATGGGGTGACAAAAAAGTACCAAAATGCAGGTTTTACCCGTTTACTCCCTTAAAGGGCTGAATTTCCGCTTATTTTTCTAAAGAACAACGAAAGGCATTAAATTTTTTTGTATCTCTTTTAGTTTTAGAGATATAAGGTTACCGAATTTACCCGTTTTTGCCCTTTTTTACCCCTTAACATTTGAATTTCCAAAAATTCCGTCTTAGTGGATCGATTTGGGGAGAGACCAACCCCTGGTCCAAATTTCAAGTTTTTAACTTCAGGCGTTTAGGCTGTGCGATGATGAATCAGTCAGTCAGTCAGTCAGTAACGTTACAATTTTATATATATAGATTAATTAACATATAAATCTATTTTGTGATACGCCCACTTCTCCAATCCCGCCCACATTTTATCGAATGGTGTGTATTGATAACTAAGATGCTTTACCCAGTTCGAAAACCTTGGCTCTTGTCTTCTGCAGATAAACAGAAAAAAACAAGTCCCTAAAATAGCCGAATTTCGAAATAGTACCAGACACCTGTTCTCTTTTTTTATTTAGTTAACAACAATAACAGCACAAAATAAAGTACAAAAAAAGTACCAAAAATTGCCTCTTACAGATGCTCATTCAACGCTTTGCTTGTTTAATTTTATGTTTGTAGCTGCAATACTAACAAAAATTCAACAAGTAACTGTTGGCAAACAATACAGTACGAAAAAGTACCAAAAACCACTTTTACAGATTCTCATTCACTTGGGAACTTGCATGTTTGATTTTATGTTTATAGGTCCAATTTTAACGGAAATTCAAAAAGTAACAGGTAAAGAACAAAAAGTACCAAAAAGCCCCTCTTACAGATTCTCACTCACTCAGGGCATTCCATTTTTAATTTTATGTTTGTAGATCCAATATTAACGAAAATAAAAAAGGTACCAGTTAAAAAACGAAAAAGTGCCAAGAAGATCCCTCTTATAGGTTCTTGTCCACTCAGGACATTTAATGTTGAATTTTATGATTTTAGGTCCAATACTAACGGAACTTCAAATAGTAACAGTTAAAGACCAAAAGGTAACAAGCACCTCTTGCAGATTTTAATTTACTCAGGAGCATGCATGTTTAATTTTATGTTCATAGGTCCAATATTAACGAAAATTAAAAAGTACCAGTTAAATAACGAAAAAGTACCAAAAAGATCCCTCTAACGAATTCTTATTCACTCAGGACCTTGCATGTTTTATTTTATGTTAATAGGTCTCATTTTAACGAATATTAAAAAAGTACCAGTTAAAGAATGAAAAAGTACCAAAAAGATCCCTTTAACAAATTCTTATTCACTCAGGACTTTGCATGTTTAGTTTTATGTTTCTATGTCTAATACTAACGGAAATTAAAAAAGTACCAGTTAAAGATTAAAGAATACCAAAAAGTACCCTCAGAGGTTCTTATCCACTCAGGACATTGCATGTTGAAGTTTATGTTTCTAGGTCGAATATAAACGATAATTAAAAAAAATTGTCAGTTGTGGAACCAAAAACCTAAAGTAAGAAATAACATTTCCCGTATTTCCCCTTTTTGGTACTTTTTTCTGCCCATTGAAGCATGAAAAATTTTAATATTGTAGTGGGAGCCCATAGTTTAATACGTTTATGTCAATAAATAAAAAAAATGTTTTATAAAAAATGTACCAACAATAGTTACGCTTTTTACCCCTTAAACGTCCGAATTTCGAAAAAGTACCAAATTAGTATTTGGATTTTTTAGATAAGTTTCAAATGTGGTATAACCCTTATTTCTATGTTTATAGATTTAAAAGATAGATGGGGTGACAAAAAAGTACCAAAATGCAGGTTTTACCCGTTTACTCCCTTAAAGGGCTGAATTTCCGCTTATTTTTCTAAAGAACAACGAAAGGCATTAAATTTTTTTGTATCTCTTTTAGTTTTAGAGATATAAGGTTACCGAATTTACCCGTTTTTGCCCTTTTTTACCCCTTAACATTTGAATTTCCAAAAATTCCGTCTTAGTGGATCGATTTGGGGAGAGACCAACCCCTGGTCCAAATTTCAAGTTTTTAACTTCAGGCGTTTAGGCTGTGCGATGATGAATCAGTCAGTCAGTCAGTCAGTAACGTTACAATTTTATATATATAGATTAATTAACATATAAATCTATTTTGTGATACGCCCACTTCTCCAATCCCGCCCACATTTTATCGAATGGTGTGTATTGATAACTAAGATGCTTTACCCAGTTCGAAAACCTTGGCTCTTGTCTTCTGCAGATAAACAGAAAAAAACAAGAAAATTTTATGCGTTTCTTGTTAGAACTTTGAACTGGCTTGAGTAAAATATCATGATTCGTCAAAGTTTTAGCCGAACTGTAAACAAGTTCAAGAAGTCTTCTCTTCAGCAAAAATTGCAAAATTATCTTTATTGGTTCAAATGTTACGCAACCAGTAAAGAAATATTTAAGAAATACATAATTTAAAACAAAAAATTTATTTAGATTATTTCTTGCAATTTATTTATTGCAAACTCTTATTTTAATTATGTATATAAAACAAATGAACATGCCATTAGATACATATTCATTTGAGTTTGTTTACAACTTTTGGGTAATTTTTTTCATTATTTTTATTGTTCATGTAATTTTATTTGATTTGGGTTTTTGACCAGAAAACTTTTTAAACGTTTCTCCTTTTGTAAAGTCTTGTGCTTACGATTTTTCTTCATCTTTTGATTATCAAACTTTATAATCAGTTGGTTGCCTCCGATAGATATTTTCTTTTTAATAGCGTTTCTAGCATCCATAGTACTGGGCAATGTAATTGCAGCTATACTTTTGCCATTATTCAGCTTACCCTTTATTTTTATGTCAACGGCATTTTCAAATATTTCGCGAATTTTTAAAACCGAAATAGTTTTCGGCAGGTTGAAAACAATAATTGTGGATGTGAAATGATTTTCCTTTGCCGACTTTTTACTGGCCTTTTTCAATCGCAGTTTAGCTTTCTTATTTTCAATCGATTTCATTTTCCGTTCGGCCAATTCTTTGACGAAATCTGAACTTTCAGTTCGTGGTATGTTAACAACATATTTTTGAAAATATCCATCTTAATGGACTTCTTACGTGAACGTGTCTTTGACGAGGTTTATGTACTTTAACTACTAAGGGAGTCAGTTCCCTTACCTTTTCTTCCAAAGATTCCAGCGTCTCAGGAAATTTACGAGGAAAACGTATATAGGTACAATTGTTTTAAATATTTCTTCTTTCACTTGCTCACTCTTTGATTTTTGTGGTTGGGCATCTACTATGTTGTCTTCTAAATCAGACTCAATATCAATTTCATCCTCATCAGAATCAGTGCCGCTCACACCTAAAGCTTCTAACGTTTTGGAACTCAGCTGGAATTAACATTAAAACAATTAAAAAAACTCAAATTTAATTTTGTTTCAACATGAACTTCAAAACGAAAATTTTGATTTTAATTTCAAAAACAGGCAGATAATAAATACTTACTAAGTATAAATTTGCTAATCTATAAAATATATACACACATACATATATAGATTTACATGCAAAAACTTGCACTTCTTTAATAAAACTTAATTGCGTAGAATTTTGTATAGCAAACAAAAAATCTTTATTTGGTTTTCGGCGCAATAAAATTTTTTCCGAGAGTAGGGTTTATATGGGACCTAGTGTAAATTATGGACCGATTTTAAAAAAAAATTTACAGTCTTCTAGTCCTATAAAAGTGAAGTACCAAATTTTATTATTTTACTTGGAGGCCACACGATCAATTTTTGTCTTTCAATTCCTTTCAATTTGCTCTCACTCTCATTTTTTTCACTAACACACTCACACTTTTTAAATTGATAACGAGATTGCTCTCAATTTTAACTATCCATTTGTTTGGCAATTTTACGCTCAATTTAACAGCTGATTAGAAGTTTAGTGAGCTAATTTTTCGTTTGTCAGTATAAATTGTTTTCTTGATGACATCTTGAAAGTAAATTACTTAAAAATTGCGTGCAGCCTACGTCACAGCAAGGCCTATCTAATAGGTCTGCTTACCGCTACAACAATACAACAGTACAAAAAACAACAGGCATTTTGTTTGTGTAAATTTCCTCACGGTTGTCAAAATCTTACTACTACATAGGGAAAAATAGGAAAAACGTGTTTTGTATGCATGTATGTGTGGCAAAAAACAAAAAACGTAACCAAAAATATACATGTAAAAGCAAAATGTAAACAACTTTTGACATGGTTGAGGAATAAACCAAATAAACATCTGGCTCCTTAAGCAGACCTAAAGGCCATGTCAGATAAAACTTTTGCTTCGCGTTGCGTTACCGATTCGCTTTGACATCTAAGATAAAATATACATACTTATACGAAACATGTCACATAAAGTACTTTCAAAGCGGAGCGAAGCAAAAAGTTAGCCAACTCTCATCTTTTTGCGCGCTTTGACAATTGGCTAGTATAATTTTCTTTTTTTTTTTAATTTTTTTTGCCAAATTCAATTCCAAAAAACCGTCCAATTAAATTTTTAACTTTAATTTTTGTAACAAATAATTAAATGTACAAATTACCAACCGCTTTTATAAGTAAACAAGCAATGCGTGAGTGTTGTCAAAGTTTTCATTGTGGCATACACCTTTTGCTTTGCGTTTTTCTGCCGAAGGTAGAAACGTCACGCAAAGCGACAAAGTTGTATCTGACACGGCCTTAATGGATAGACCTTGCGTCACAGCTTTCAATTAATGTAAATTTTGACAAACAGTATATGTAAAAGACTATCAACAAAAAGTTGATCGTGTGGCCGCAGTGTTAGTTAAGTTTAATTTTAGTGTCGCCAAGTTTAAAATGGTACTAAATTTTGTTTTTTGGTATCAGCGTTGCCAGAGTCTTTGGTCAGAAAATCATCAATTGCAGAAAATTTCACAAATAGTAAAATGAATTTTCGTATGAAAATGAATAATTCTTATGTTAAGAAACATCTTACCTGTCTTGTTAAAAAAATAGAATATTCAAGGAATACATATTAGAAATGCCCTTATCATGGTTGTTGTAAATATTATTTGCCCTTTGATATTATCTTATAAAAGTACAATGAAATTTTACTTTGTATATAATAATTTAATAGTGTAAATGTTTGAAAATATAGTTAGCTCTAAACTGCTGAAAAAATAATTATTTTAAAGCTTCAACTTTTCTTACACTATAAAAAATAAAATTATTTAAGAATGTTGTACATCATAGAAATAAATCGTTTAAATTTTGCATATTTCAGCGGTTTGCATGCACCCTAAATTTTAAATTTAATCTAAACTACCTGTGCTTCATATTTATGTGTATCAGATGCTTTACCGAAATCTAGTCATATATATATATAGATACATTTATATATACATATACATAATTTAAAGGTATATAAATATATGTCTAATAAACTATTAATTTATTAATTATTAAATAATTTATATTATACACTTATATATATATCATATATATATTTAATAAAAATTAATATATCTCCATTCCTACATAATTATTATATAAATCATGACTAGTAAAACCTTAATTTAGTATCTCCTTTATTGGATTTGTTTTTTTTTTTTTTTTGATCTGGATTAATAGATACCTATTGATATAATTTTTGCACAATCACTTGATCACTTAATTGCACAATCACTTGATTGCATAATCATGATGATGTTGTATATGAGCCCTATTACCCACACACGAGGCAACATTTGGCGAAACATGGGCATGTTTCACTAAATGTTGCTACGTATGTGGGGATGTTTCTGGTTGAAATTCTGGTTACCTTTTTGGTTTCTTAAATATCAAAAATTTTTGATATTTTATGGGACATAAAATATGATAGGTATACAAAGAAAATAAATAAATTTTTCTTTTATGTTTTGTAGTTGTATATTCCAAAAACACGCAATACTGATGTTTCGTTTTTAGTGTCATCGTCTGTGGTAAAAACATAAGTAGTAACACGTGTTTCGACAAACGTTGCATCGTCTGTGGGTAACTTAAAGATTACCAATTTTGGGTTACTTGAGGGTTACACGATCAAGTTTTAATACATTCAAACTTTTTTACTAATACACTCATACATTTAAAAATTGAAGCGAACTTGTCTTTAAAATTCTCTTTGTGAGTGTATAAATTTACGTTCAAGAAACCAGCTGATTACAAGTTTGGTGATAAAATTTTTCGTTTTTCTTTATAAATTGTTCTCTTAATGACATCTTGAAAGTAAATTGCTTCAAAATTGCGTGCAGCCTACGTCACAGCTTCCAATTTTTGGAAATTTTGACAAACTGTATATGTCAAAGACTACCAAGAAAAACTTGATCGTGTGGCTGCAGTGTAAGTTGCAAGTTTTCATTTAGAATTTGGTATATTATTTAGCATAGGTATAAAATGTTTTTAGCTTTTTTTTAACCCTTTTTGTTACAATACAAAGTTTCAAGCCAGCTAAGCCTGTTTTAATCAACCGGTTTTTAATTAAAATGCACCCAACTTTTTCTATATGTGTGTAATACGACCGCAAAAAGCATTTTTTCAAATGTAGTATATTAGCTAAAACTAAAATATATTTTATTTATCATTTATTTATTAAATTGTTTTCTATTTTATTTCATGCTTGTGGTTCACTTTATCATAACAAAATAATTATAATGTAAATTTTATTATGTATAATAACCAATATTTCGATATCGGTGTTTATCATCGTCAGGGGAAAATACAACTAAAAAATATTTTTTATATAATGAAAAAACAATAAAACGATTTTACAATCCAAATATTTTATAACAAATTATCTATTACAGCTTAAAAATTTGTTTAATTTTCTTATCTGTTTTTATTAATTATATTCTTATTAATTATTCTTATTAATTCAGCCCATGGAACGGCATTATCAACACATTTTAGAGATTTTAATCATTATCCTGATTTTGAGAACACATCTATTTTTAACATAGAAAATTTTAAGAAACGTAGATATATGCTAGAAATGTTAGAGATTAATAATGTTCCATTTGAGAAAAGAAATTTTAAGAAAGACTGAGGGATTAGCTCAGATTTATGGACATTTATTGAATAAAAATAAATAGATTGATGGAAGGGAAAATTATAAATAGGTATTTGTCTTTGATTATTTATAAAATTTAGTTCACATGGCATAGCACAGATTGAAAATATATATTAAATAAAAATAAATAGATTGACGGAAAGGGAAATTAAAATAGATTAGGTTTTGAATATTTTTAAAATTTGTTTGCTTTTCTCTTATTTTTAAGTTTGTTAATTGAAATTTTAAATTTATTTTTCCATTTATTGTCGAAAACAATTTTGTAATTTTATATTATTTAAAAAGATTTCCTGAAGAAGATTTCCAACGGAAATCGAAATATTGAAAAATAAATAATATATTAATTGATTTTTTATAAAAAAGTGACCTAAAGCTTGAAAAAATATATGAAAATATAATACTTATCTGTTTTTGTAAACTAAAGTAAAATACACAATTTCATATTAAAAAAAAAGAATTTTTGTGTTCAATTAAAATAAAATTTCCATCCCTGAATAACTTTATTTCATTTGGTAACACTGCAAATTTCAGTCTGTAAATCAAAATAAAAACACTCATTTCTGTCTGCAACATTTCTCAGAGATTTACAAATTGCTCTCTTTCAATTGAGTGAAAAAAAAAGTTTGTCAGCAAAAGTTTGTTATTTTCTCGCGGGTGAAAAATTTTACTTTCATGAGTACTTTGCTACCGTTTCACACACGCCCTAAGAAAAAAATGTAGCACAGCTGTGCTTTCAACGCCACCTGCAAAATGAATTCGCCTTGGTAGTGTACGTGTTTTCTGATAGAGAGTAGCATGGTGTGAAATGGTAATTTGAATTACAGCTGTAAAATTTTACAAAAGTCTTGTGGTGTTAATTTCATAATTACATACATCTATTTCAAAGAACAGCACTCATTTTTTCCTTATTTACCGAATTTTCTTTATTTTCAGTTTTTTGTTTAAAATGTTGGCAAAAGTGCACTTTACGGGGCGTACGAAAAAAAAAAATTGGACCCCCTCTGGAATAAAAAAAAGAAAAAAACCAAAATTAAAATTTAAGGGGGCTGAGGCCCCTGGGACCCCATGGATCAAAAAAAAACGGCCCGCCCACTTAGTGGTATGTGTGGGTACTCAAATTAAAGGTAATTGTGTAAAAAATACGAAATTAATAAAATTTAGGTCGAGCGGGACTTCTGGGTCCCTCCGGGGGAAAAAAATTGCCCCTACCACCCTTATAACTATGTGTGGGTACTCGAATGAAAGGTATTTTGCTTACGATTATAAATATTTTGTTTTTATTTTGCTTTTTTAATGTTATACCTATGCGCCGTATACAAATAATTTGTTATAAAAATACCGGGATTTTTTTTATATTTTTGTAACTAAAGCTTTTTTGTATAGCTGGCCTTCGGCCGGGCGCAAGAATTTTCTCCTCTATGGTATAACAAAGACCGGCTTCGCTAACTAAAGCTTTTCTGTATAGCCGGCCTTCGGCCGGGCGCAAGGATTTTCTCCTCTATGGTATAACAAAGACCGGCTTCGCTAACTAAAACTTCTCTGCATACCTAGAAAAGATACATAAATTAACCTAGAGAGGAAAATATTAAACGAATACAAAAACAAAATACATATTTGCAATCGTGAGCAAATTACCTTTAATTTGAGTACCCACACATATACACATAAGTGTTATGTGGGGGGACACTTTTTTTGCCCCAGAGGGCCCTAGAAGTGCCGCCCACCCAAAATTTTATTATTTTCGTTTTTGTTGCACAATTACCTTTAATTTGAATACCCACACATACCATTCACGGGCCTCAGCCCCCTTAAATATTAATTTTGGAATTTTTTTTTTTTTAATTCTGGATCGGGTGGCATATTTTTTATATTTTTTTTTCGTACGCCCCGTAAAGTGCACTTCAACCAAAATGTTTTTACTTGTTCTTAATTTTTTTTCTTTTTTGTTTTTATAATTTCTTTTTATTAATAATTTCTTTTTTTTTATAATTTTCTATTTATTTGTGTTAATTTGTTGGTAGACACAGTAAATGTTTGTAAATTAGCTTTAAAGTCAGCGCTTTAAAAAAAGAGCCGTTCACAATGAAAGTTGAAAGCTGAAAATTGACGGCTAAGACTTGAAGAGTGTGAACCAGCACTTACAGTTTTCAATTTTATCCCAAACTAAATACATTCTAGTGACTTTAACGAAATTGAAATAAATGGTTATATTTAAACAAGTGAGTAGATTTTGGAAAAACATCGGATACATAAAAATATTAAGCACAGGTAGTTGAGATTAAGTTTTAAATTTAGGGGGCCCGCAAACCTCTGATACATTCAAAATTGAAACCATTTTATTTCTATCGTTACAAAATTTTTTATATCATATTATTTCTTATATGTATTTTAAGAAAAGTTTAAGAAAGTTAATATTTATTCAGCAGTTTAGAGCAAAATTTTTTTAAAACATTTAAACTGTAGAATTTTTATCTTAATACAAAGTGAAATTTCTTTGTACTTTTATATCGTAATATCAAATGGCAACTAATTTTTACAATCAACATGATGAAGGCATTTCTATTACTCCCTGAATTATCTAGTTTTTACAAGACAGGTTGTTTCTTAAGATTAGAATTATCCATATTCATACGAAATTTCATTTTGAGTACAACAACTATTTTGAGTATAGATTTATAAACAAAAAAATTAATGAAAATCAATAAAACTTTGTCCAAATTTTTATTAAAATGCTTAATAAAATGCCAAGTGCTAAGTCAAAATTTACGTTATACGATTCTTGTCTTTGCGATTCTTACATTATAGGCGGGAGGGGAGAGAGGAATTAAAAGGGGTACACAAGTGAATGTACTCTTCGATTCGTTTTGTTCATTCATTCGCTGTGGAAAAATATAAGCATACACAAGAAGTTGTAACGACAAAAATCGTACAATGTATACATTAGACCGACTTCAAAGAAGAAACGAAAATACTCGCAATGATAATAATGTAAATTGGGACTAAATAAAAGTTTTGCAGCTAAATAAAAAATTTGGCATAAATCTAGTTTACCGATACAGCTCCAAATAAAAAAAAAGTACTAGGGTGATAGAAAATTGAAAAATAAGAAGAAAAATAAAATAAATGCAGAGCAGCTTTAGTTAGCAAAGCTAGTGTTTGTTCAATAACTCAAAAACTAAGCGTTTGCGCCAATTTTTTTATTTAATTTTTTCTTATTTATCCATTTGCTATCACCCTAGGTACCTTTTTTACGTGGAGCTGCGTCGGTAAACTACATTGGTTCCAAGAATTTTAATCCTAAATTTAGCTGCAGAAATGTCAAAATGGTCACACTGGCTGTTTTACTTTTTCGCATTTGGTAACTTCTTTTTATAAATATTTTCTACCATTTTTTTGGTCGTGGCAACGCTGTATTTTATACAAACTTGTCAGCACTCTATCGATTTTTTCACTCGCTTGGGTAACTTTTTTAATTTTCTTAAAAAGTAGTAATTAAATTTTGTAAATTAAATATACTTCTTCATCTGTTAAATAAAATGCAAGGAGGATTGTTTTATTTTCCTGGCGTAGGTAAGTTCATGTGCAGTTTTCTTGTAAAATCAGTGAATTTATGTACATTTAATTTTTGAAGTCTGGTGCATGAGACAATTGTACATACAATATATGTATGTATGTTCATATATGTACATATTCAGTGTATAAAAAAACTTCAAAGTAGTTTGCAAAATTTTTATTTTGCTTTTTAAAATCAAACATTGATTCTGTTAAAAAAAAACCGCATCCATATACTTCGTTTTTATTCTGCATTTGGTCAGTCACAGTAAAATTACGAGCAGTGTGTTTTTAAATGTCGGAAGTCGCAGTCCTAAAAGGCGTTCTTAAAGCCGTGTCCAGTGTGACCATTTTGGCATTTTTGCAGTTCATTTAGCATTACAAATTTTTATTTAGCTGCAAAATTTTCATTTAGCACTTAGCTCTTTATTTACTCATTTTGGAACAAATATGGTTTACCGACGCAGCTCCAAATAAAAAAAGTACCTATGGTGATAGAAAATGGAAAAATAAGAAGAAAAAATAAAATGAAAAAAAAATGGCGCACACGCTTAGTTTTCGAGTTATGGACAGTTAAAATTTTCATATAAATATGCGATTTTCCACTACAATTCTAAACATATATGGTCAATATTGGTATCATTTTAAAGCAGATTTTTCTGAATATTCAGATTTATTTCAATATTTTTATTTGTTTATTTATTTAAGAGTTCATTTTGTAATACAAAGCCCAAAGGCCAAAAATATATTACATTGCAATAAAGTCTGAGTAGTACCAAAAATACATACTTATATAATATATAAACTTATCAACGAAATAACCCAGCATTTTATTCCCAACCATAAAAAGAAATGTAAGTTAAAAAACAGTACAAAATAGTAATCTTAGCCAGTAAAAGAGGCAGCAACCGCAATACAATACAGTGAAGAATTTAATTTAGATATGCATGTGAATGTACACTGAGTCAATTAAGTCTCCGTACAGACATAATCGTAATATAAACTAGCAATTTATTCTCACTTTCAAGTATTTATTTTATAATTTTTTGAATTCATTTTTAAAAAAACTTATAAACTAGAAGTCAACATAAAAAAATTTCAATTATTTTGATTAAAAACATAAAAATTTACATAAATTCATTAATTTCAGCAAAAATAATATCAAAAAAGTCTCCGTACAGTTAATCGTTTTAAGGAAAAAATTGGGAAAAAATTCCCAATATTAAATAAAAATGAATTTAATATGTGGTAGGTCCACCCTTCTGAGCAATTACAGCATTTAAACGGTGATGCATGGAATGCACCAGCTTTGTTGTTGTCTGGGAATCTATTTTATTCCATTCTTCCATAATAACGGATTTTAGCTGATCCTTACTCGTTATATTGTGCTGCCGAATCTTTCGTTCCAAGTGATCCCATAGATGCTCAATCGGGTTGAGATCAGGTGACTGAGCTGGGTGATTTATTTGCTTAGGAACATTATAAATGAGCCATTCCTTTACTAGTTTTGAGGTGTGTTTGGGATCGTTGTCTTGCTGGAAGTAATACAAACGTCCCAAGCCCAATTTTTCTGCACTTTGTTTTAAGTTTTCTTTTAATATTTTAAGGTATGCATATTTGTCCATCGTGTTTTCAATAAAAATAAGATTTCCCACCCCTGATGAAGCCATGCAATCCCAAACCATAACGTTACCTCCTCCATGTTTTACGGTTGGAGTCAAATGCTTCGGATTCATTTCAGTATTTGGCTTTCTCCATACCATTTTTCTTCCATCAGAGCCAAAAACGTTGAATTTACTTTCATCGCTGAAAATAACTCGATCCCAAAATAAAAAATCTATCAATATGCTCAATAGCGTAATCCAATCTCTTTTTCTTATTTACTTTTCGAACAAGGGGCTTCTTACGGCTTACCCGGTCATTGTATCCATTTCGTTTAAGAGCGTTTCTTATAGTTTGGGGATTAACTGTTATTCCATCGCTAGTTTTCAAGTTTCCTGCAATTACACATGGGCTAATTTTTGGATTACTTTCTACAGTTCGTACAATTCTTCTTTCTAAGTGATGGTTTATTTTTCTTGGTCGACCAGTTCTCGGCTTGTTTGCAATTGTACCGGTTTTTTTGAATTGTTGAATTACGTAATGTTGGGAGAATTCTAACTAATTGTAGCGGGAAATGTAAAAAAGATAAAAACTCAACACTGATTTATTGTTTGGTATTTTGTTTAAGCTTTGATATCGTTGCAAACAAGACTTTTTGAGTGTTTGTAGGTAATTCTCATTCCCTCTGTAGTTTTGTTTGCTGATAGCTTTGGCTTTTCTAAAATAATTTAGGAGAACGTTTCCTGATGATCTGGCCTAAGCAACCAGTGAAATGCGCATAGGAACAGCTTATCCTCCAACAATAAATTTCAGTATTTTTTATCAATTATTTAAAAAGGGAATTAAGCACAACAAACAAAATCTTTTAATAAATAATAGTATTCCCACAAACAACTTTGATAATAAATTTTTTTAAATTTTCATTTTAGTCTACATTAAACAACATTAAATTTAGCTTCCAATGACTTTTCACTTAAACAAATCCGTTATCGGTCAGTTACGATGCCAAATCAAAAATTGTACGGAGACTTTTTTTAATAAAAAAATAGGGTTGCCAAATAAACGTGCTTTTTTCATGGCCATCTTCGCGATTTGGCTTATAAAGATGCATCATGGTTTTTCACTTTTATTCCTAGATTACATTAAAAAGTTTATATAAGCAGTATTTTAGTTTTTTAGTGAATTATGTTTGATTAATTAAAAATAAAGTTGGTGTACGGAGACTTAATTGATTCAGTGTACATACCCAGCGGTAAAAAGAAGTAGTAAGCAGGCCTTCTAGAAGGCCTTATTTGGCAGACACAAGGCCTTACTACCCCATTCCATACTCATGCATTTTTTACACGCGATGTCCTAGTCAGCCCATGCCTTCTGCGTTCCCTTCCTCAGCAGACCTGATTAGAGGCGTTCTTCATCAGGCCTGATTAGAGGCGTCTTAGCGATCTTTTATTCATTTTATTATTTTTTAAAAAAAAATTATTTATTTATCCATTTATTTACGTAATATTAAGCCATTAAGGCCAAAAATCAATATTACAAGTAATTAATGCTTAAGCTACATGTATAAAATATGCATTAATCTAGAGTTATAATTCATAATTAAAACTAACAAAATGAAAAATAAAAAATAATAATATACCATCACTTTAGATTAAGGCTCCCCAGCCACATTAAAAATATAAATATCATAATTATCATCCATCCATCAGTAGCTAATCAAGAGTATTTAAGAAGTCTAAAATTTTTAACCGAAAAACATTATTTGAATAAGAAAAAATCCGTAACGAAAATGGCAACAAGTTCCAAAGCCTAGCAATCCGAACAATAAAAGATTTTTCGAAACAGGATGTTGAGATTCTTGGTATATGAATTAAGGGATTTCTAGAAGAACGCGTAAACAAAAAGGAGTTTAATAATTCCGGTGGTTTGCCACTTTTGATAATTTTATAAAACAAAATCATGTTCCGATATATAATAAAGTTATTAAAAGTACATCCAAGAAAACTAAAAGCGGTATTACTAATATGCTCATAGCGTCTAACATTCATTATTAACGAAACGAATTATTAAATTAAATATACGTCTAATCATCCTCAAGCGCATGGAACCAGTACCTGAGTAAACTTCAACGCCATATAAGATTTTCGAAAAGATCAAAGCATGTGCCAAGTTATACCTAATTCGTACCACGAAAAAAAAAAATGTAAACACCTCTTCGTCAAACAATTTTAGAAAAACTAATATAAATTTATGTACTTCTTTTTTCTTTTCACTTTTTTATTTACATATATTGTTTGCTGTCTTTGGAATGTTTTTTTTTTTTTTTTTTTTTTTTTTTTTTTTTTTTTTTTTTTTTTTTTTTGTAACTGTTTATCAGTTTTGCTGCTGCAAGCCATAATGCAATAATACACTTTGCTACAAACATAGTAGGCGCAAACGTAGTAGGTGCATATACATATACAAAACATAATTTAAAAAAACGCATAAATGTAGAAGGGAGTAAGTAGGCCTTCCAAAAGACCTTCCTGAGAAGGTAAGCGAGCATGAGTACTGGATCTAAAAAAAGGGCTAGGAAGGTCTTACAGAAGGACTTATCATATCAGACCTTCAAAAGTTTACCGCTGGGTATTAAAATACACATACATATGTACATATACATTAGGGGTGGAATTGTGCACGACTTTTTGATTTCGATACGCTAGAACCCCTTATTTTGTGAGGTTTATAGAAAAAATGCATGAGCCAAAAAATTAGGCGGGTGGGATAGGGGTAAATGGCTCCTCATCGGGGTCAAAGCTAAGGGAAATCGAGACAAAATCTAAAAAAAGCTTCACAACTGTCCCAGAGTCGCTCCTTGAAGGGTAAAATGTAAGACTGACCCCCACTAATATTCCCCCCTACATTTTTTATTAACATACTAACCCCCATCTGCGCTCCTTAAGGGGGCTCCCATACTAAATATTATTTTTTATACAATTACCCGCCACCGCCGTAACTAGCCCCAGAGTGCCCCTAGAGGAGTAAAATATATGAAAGACCCCCAATATTTTTGCTACCCAAGCATTTTTTTAGAACATACCTAGCCTCCATCTTTAATCATTAGGGTGGTCCCCATACGAAAATTTTTAATTTCAAAAAAAAAAAATTTATAAGAAATATAAAAACATATTTTTATAATTAAATTAATTCATTTTTATTGTGAGAGGGATATTTCTTTCCATTTTCAGCAACAACCTGAAGCAAAAATATTTTTTCTTCATTACGGCATAATACGTTGTTATATTCTTCTATCAACTTCACGCCTCTTTCTGCAGCGTCATTCACAACATGTATTTTACGCAAAATATCTTTCGCTTGCTGGTAGTCATCGCGTTCTTCCCATATTTCTGGCTCAGTAGCAATGAATTCCAACGGCAATCCAAAGCGCACAAAAAATTTTGATGTTTCAGCTGTTAAGTATTGGCTTAAATCATTATTTATCCGGTTTTGGTTTATTTTTTTTGATGTCACGTTAATTCTTTTCATACCTCTTACTCCAAAAAAATATGTGCTGAACGATTTTGATTGCCATTGCTACCGCAATGCTCTAAATTACCATCGCTCTCCTTTTCTAAAGGTAGAGTTAGCCGAACGTCCATGTCCCCTAACGAAACGTCTGGTCCGTTTTGTTATTTGCTTACAATGTAAATGCTTACCGAATTTAAATGTCACGTAACGGAACGTCTCAATCTGTATAAATTAGAATTTCTTGCCGTTGTTACGTGACAGTTGTAAAGCAGTGATGGCCTGCTAGTATATTAAATTGAATGCGGGTAGTTTCGCTCTTTTTTTTTGGTACTTTTCCCAGTATATCTATGGACTTTAGACAAAACGACTTACAATACAACATATTTCCATATATATAAATATACATATGCTTAGATGTACAAAATAAACAAATGGATATGCACATACAATAGAAATCAGAAATATATAAAAGGCTTTAATTGGTTACAAAATATTGTTTTGTCTATGCACATTTACAAAATAATATATGTAAATTTGTATGTATATGCTAAAATACATATTTGTTTATTGTAAATATATAATATAAATATCAGATATTAAATTATAATTGTTTTTTTACTTACACTAAATACTGTTTTAATACCATTTTAATCACTTGGTACTTTTTCTGCACAACGGTCACCATTTAAAACTTTTGATTTCCCATCACTGTGTGTGTTGTTTTATGTATACTATTGCTTTTTTGTTTATGTATGTGAAAAACATATGAGACGTTTTTAGATGTTCTATAAGTGCACCAACGTGCAAGCGGTCCGTTACAGTAAGTTACGGGAACAGCAACGTTCGCCTAACTCAGCCTTAAGGCTTCATCCACGTCGTCTTTCTCCCTGTTTTTGTTTTTCCCAAATTTCTCTCTCTCCTCATTAAATGCTTTGATTGCGTTTGCCATTTTGCGTTTGGTGTCGTAGGGAACATTTTTATCAAATAATGCGAGAGAAATGGCTTCACCACTGAGATACCAAAGATGTCCAGAGAACCTCTTCCACACTCTTTGCGCCACATCTTCATCAATTAAAGCGTAATCAGAAATCGCTATCAAAAAATTAAAATCATTATACGGGGCTTCGATTGCACTAGTGGTGGTAAACCAAGCTTTTACGTAAAGTGTTACAATAAAAATGGTAATATCGCGAAGTCCACTTATTTCTTCTTTATTCAAGCCGAGATATTTTCGGAATAAAAATATATTTTGGCAGTATATACCTTTCGCCATCCATCGAGCATGACTAATGGCTCCTGGTGGTCTAAAACGGTAACTTGGAATATTTTCACCAAGAAACAATAAAGTAATTTCAAGAAACTCTTTATAATCATCTCTGGGTTGGTTTTCCTTCAGTTGCGCTAAGCAAAAAGACTTCATCTCCTCTTGAACTTTAGCTGGTATTTTTTCTGCAACCGTATTATCTTCCATGCCAGAACTATAAGGTTTATGTTTAATGTCTTCCCATATACCTTTGAAACGAGAAAAAATCGGCACTCCGGGCCCAGACATTTTACCGAATTTAGCTTCAAATGCTTTTTTTAATAGCAATTCATAAATGTGATGTATACATGGTAGATAGAAAAGATCTCTTTCTAGTATTTGCTCCAACAAGACTGCCGCGCCTTGAAATTGGCCAGTGTTTGTTGACGTGGTATCGAAGGAAATAGCTTGAACACGCTGAGTGAGTTTCCACTCAAGCAAAACCCCGTAAACAGCATCGGCAATACGCTTACCTTTGCCTTTACCCGACGGTATCTTTGGCACGCCCAGTAGCTGCTCCTTTCCATCGTATGTGACGATTACAGGAAGTCGCTCAACTTTTTTATCGCTGCCTTGCAAGTCCTGCAACATTTTGCCATCCCAGTGCACATTGAAAAATTTTGTTTCAGTCAACTGTAAATTTACTCGTGCTACGTTTTAAAGATATATAAATTTTATTTTATATGGCATACCTGTGGATTTTCCTTTAAAAATTCCTGACGATTTTTAGTACGGGCTTTTCGAAGGGAATTCCGATTGATTATATATTTTCTTGGATCAAGTTGAAAAGCTCGTGCGGCAGCAATCAGTATACGAACTGCTGCTACATCTGATATCTTACATCTATCGAAAACAGACACAAGATCCGGAGTGATGCATTGCATTTTGCCTCTTGTTCCGTTTGGTATTCGCTTACAGGACAGCATTGCATCATGGACAGTTTCGAGCTCATTGTCTTATTCACTATATTCAGTGGATGAAGTCTTGCCAACTGAAATTCCACAGTTCGCATTTGTAAATATCATAATTGCACTGTAAAATAATATTTATATTGTAATAATAATAGTTACCCGGTACTGCAGATTCATTTTGTATTTTTGCGCGTTTTCTTCGCTTTTCTTCTAGCTCTTTTCGTTCCACTTGTCTTTTCTGTTTTTTACATAGAATCATATCAACACCCGTCATGCATCCTTGACGCCCCTTTTTTCTCTGCAGTTGTAAAAAAGCCATATCTTCCGGGTTGGTTACCATTTCGAGTACATTTGCATGTGCAATGTCAAAAAGATCATCCATCCATCTAACCATTCTGCGACCAAAGAATGCACCTTTTTTTTCACATCGCCCCTGTGTTTAGTCGGAATAAACGCTTGGCGCCAAAAAACCATGACAGTGTCAGTTACCAAATAACCACTTTCGTCGGCACTTATTTTACGCTCTCCAGTACCATAAAAATACATTTTAAGCACTTGTTGTCTAGACGGTAACTTTGCTCCCGATATATTCGAGCATGGTTGTCCAATCAAAAATAGTCCGGTATGTGATCTTAGACTATTTGCAATGTCCGTCGATGTTGATGCCATTTTTTTACTCTGAAATCTAGGAATACACTTGTTTCTTTGTCTTCTTGTTTATTTATTATTACTTACCTTTATTTTTAATTTTTTTTATTATTAACTTCAAATAAAACACAATTTCCCACTTTCAATATATGTACAATATATGTATATAAACACAAGAATGTAAGTTTTTTTTTTCACTACCTACAAGTGTGACTTTCCACTTCAAAACTCAATAAAAAGTACAAAATGTATGAAAAGATTTATGAATAAATCCAAGCAAATAATATGTGAATCCCCTAACTATTAATACAAAAACTATGCTACCATATGCTAAGGTTTAAAAATACTATTATCAAGTTGTAAACGTTGCCCAAGGTATGTGGCAGCTCTTGTGAATTATGAATGTATAACCTATAAAAACTATATTGCGTAATTTATTATTATTATTTATATTATTTACTGCGTATTTATACAGTAATTTGTCAATGACGTTGAATAAAAAATTTTTATAAAAAATTTTTAATTTTTGTATGGGGACCACCCTAATGATTAAAGATGGAGGCTAGGTATGTTATAAAAAAATGCTTGGGTAGCAAAAATATTGGGGGTCTTTCATATATTTTACTCCTCTAGGGGCACTCTGGGGCTAGTTACGGCGGTGGCGGGTAATTGTATAAAAAATAATATTTAGTATGGGAGCCCCCTTAAGGAGCGCAGATAGGGGGTTAGTATGTTAATAAAAAATGTAGGGGGGGGATATTAGTGGGGGTCAGTCTTACATTTTACCCTTCTAGGAGCGACTCTGGGACAGTTGTGAAGCTTTTTTTAGATTTTGTCTCGATTTCCCTTAGCTTTGACCCCGATGAGGAGCCATTTACCCCTATCCCACACGCCTAATTTTTTTGGCTCATGCATTTTTTTTATAAACCTCACAAAATTGGGGGTTCTAGCGTATCCAATTCTTGTTGCTAAGGATTTCCATATAACACTATTCCACCCCTAATATACATGTATAAATGTGTTAATAATAATCAAACGAGTAAATACCTTGATTCACACGTAGGAGCCAGAGACATATTAGCAAAAAGGAATTACAGTCTATGAAAAATAATTCATCAATTTCAACCGAAAAACATTGTTTTTAACTCTAGCTCACATTAGTTTTTTTTTTACTTTTTACGTCCAAATGTTACGAAAGTGCACTAGGAAAGAAGGCAAAAGTGCACTTTACGGGGCGTACGAAAAAAAAAAAAAAAGTTGGACCCCCTCTGGAATAAAAAAAGAAAAAAACCAAAATTAAAATTAAGGGGGATGAGGCCCCTGGGACCCCATGGATCAAAAAAGCGGCCCGCCCACTTAGTGGTATGTGTGGGTACTCAAATTAAAGGTTATTGTGTAAAAAATACGAAATTAATAAAATTTAGGTCGAGCGGGACTTCTGGGTCCCTCTGGGGGTAAAAAAATTGCCCCTCCCACCCTTATAACTATGTGGGTACTCGAATGAAAGGTATTTTGCTTACGATTGTAAATATTTTGTTTTTATTTTGCTTTTTTAATGTTATACCTATGCGCTAAAATTTTTAAATGAGTTTTATTATATTTTTCTATAGCCGGCCTTCGGCCGGGCTCAAGGATTTTCTCCTCTATGGTATAACAAAGACCGGCTTCGCTTACTAAAGCTTCTCTGCATACCCATAAAAGATACATAAATTTACCTAGAGAGGAAAATATTAAACGAATACAAAAACAAAATACATATTTGAAATCGTGAGCAAATTACTATTAATTTGAGTACTTACAATTTTTAACAGAATATTTTTACACGAACAAATTCCTACAAGTTTTCGAAGGTCAATTTTAATACCACTGTTTAAAAAAGGTGACCCGAATCTCTCTACAAATTATCGTGGGTTATCTTTGATGGATACCCTGTGTAAAATTTTCAATAATATTTTGCTTAATCGTATAACTGAATGGATAGACAACCACAAAATATTGAATGAATACCAGGCCGGATTCAGGAAAAATTATTCAACAATAGATAATATATTCAATCTAGTAAATATTGTAAATCTAAATAAAATAAATAAGAAAAATACATATGCTTTCTTCGTGGATTTTTCATGCGCTTTTGATACAATTCCAAGAAATTGCCTTTTTTATAAACTGTCTTGTCTGGGACTATCCACTAAAATTATAAGAATTTTACAAGCTGCGTATGAAAAAAACGAATGTAGAATTTGGGACGGCAATTCATTTTCTGATCCTTTTGAAGTTAAAGTTGGTGTTAAACAGGGATGTTTATTAAGTCCCATCTTATTTTCACTATTTGTAAATGATTTGGCTGATGTGTTACCTGGTGGTGTTGTCGTGGCTGACATAAATATAAAAATTTTACTTTATGCAGACGATATCGTTATTTTATCTGACTCTGCGGCTGGATTACAGAAAATGATTAATGCGCTTTATATTTACTGCTCAACCTGGAGCTTAAAAGCTAACCTTAACAAATCAAAAGTTGTTGTTTTTCGCTCTGGCGCAAGAATTTCTTCCAATTTAAATTGGCACTTTGGTGAAGAAAAAGTAGAAATTGTTAACAGTTACAAATATCTCGGTGTTGACATTACCTATAACTTGTCTTTTAAAAAACATTTAAATAATAAATTAGCTGCCGCAAAATTAGCAATAAATTCAACTTGGTCCAAATATATTAATCATCCACATATATCTAAAAACAACAAACTTCAAATATTTCATGCAGCTTCGAGGTCTATAATGTTTTACGCCGCCCAAGTTTGGGGATTTAAGAAATATGACGATGTAGAAAAGTTATTTAGATTTTTTATAAAAAAAATGCTTTATCTACCAATGTCAACGCCAAATTACATGCTGTACTTGGAAACCGAGCTAGACTCCTTATACATTTCAGCTTTAAAATTGCATTTTGAATACATAAACAAAGTTTTGAATCTAAATCATCACAGATTACCGAGAATTTTAGCTCAGGAGGTAATAGAAAAAAGGTCTTCTGGGCGGAAGAGTGGTCTCTCTTATGTCAAAAAATTGGTTTTTCACCTGATAATCCTAACATTCCGCTAAGTTCTTATGGGAAGGAAATTTTAGATCTTTTGAAAATAAAAGAACATGAAGATTATATAACAAAAGCTACAAGTTCCGAACACCATGATCTGTACGCACAGTTGAATTACAATGATATTCCAGCACTAACAACAAATTTTTCGGCACGTAAAACCAGCCTAATAATAAAAGCAAGAGGTGGATTACTTAACTTAAATGGTAGACCCTTCAGAAATAATTCAGATATCACATGCACAATGTGTAATCTAAACTTAACTGAAAACACCTTCCACTTTATTGGAGTGTGTCCAGTATACAAGGAATTCAGAATTAAATATTTTGGTAAAGCCCAAATTAATATTGATGAAGTTATATGCATACTAAATGGCTCAAACTTTAACTACTTGTATAATTATTTAGAAGTTTGTATAAAATATCGAAAATTGTTAAGTAATGAATTTGAATAATAAAATTGAAAAACATGAATAATATGTAAACATGTGTAAATATGTAAATAAAATTAAGAAACTAATGTAAATTGTATAATAAACGCTAGTATAGTGCCAATCTGGCTCACAACATTAATGTTATGCCAAATGTAGATAGTAAAAAATATTGTAAATACTATGAATGAAATATTGTAAATTACCTGAAATTGTACATACAAATTTTTTTTACTTAAATCTATTAATAAATAATAATAATTTGAGTACCCACACAGATATACATAAGTGTTATGGGGGGACACTTTTTTGCCCCAGAGGGCCCTAGAAATGCCGCCCACCCAAAATTTTATTATATTCGTTTTTGTTGCACAATTACCTTTAATTTGAGTACCCACACATACCATTCAGTGGGCGGGGCGGTTTTTTGGACCCAGGGGTCCCCACGGGCCTCAGCCCCCTTAAATATTAATTTTGGTATTTTTTTTTAATTCTGGATCGGGTGGCATATTTTTTATATTTTTTTTTCGTACGCCCCGTAAAGTGCACTTCAGCCGGAAAGAATGTAGTTTATTTAAATAAAAGTTAAATTCAAATTTTATAAAATAATAGCCTTCGGCCGCTCGCAAAGATTTTCGGCTACATGGTATAACAAACAGTAGCTTCGCTAACAAAGGCTGCTCTGCATAGCCGGCCTTTGCCCAAGGGCAAGAATTCTCTCCTCTAGTTTAACATAAACATAAAGAAGGTTTTACTTTTGTTTTGTATTTTTGCAAACTCGTCCCACTTCTTAATAAACTAAAAATATTCAAATAAATTCTGTATGTCCAGAAAGAACTAGTGAAAAGCTTTGAAATTATACTAATATTAGCCATATTCATATGTACGTTTGGAAATGTAGTGGAAAAGCGCATATTTACATGAAAACTTTAAACGTCCGTAACTCGAAAACTAGGCGTTCGCGCCAACTTTTTTATTTAATTTTTTCTTCTTATTTTTCAATTTCTATCGCCCTAGGCACTTCTTTTTTATTTGGAGCTGAGTCGGTAAACTAGATTTAAGCCCTCATTCAATTTAGGCCAAAATATAAATAATTATGTATTACATAGTTGTAACAAAAACCTAAGATACAGACATTTAGTTCAAAATATTAAGAGAAGAAAAGTAAAACTTAAACCAAAATTAATGTAAAAAGACAGAAAAAAAACTTTTTGGCTCCGCAACCATTATACGCGGTTTAGACGGTGATTTTTTCCATGTTTTTTAAAGTGAGTGAAGATAAATACGCCGAGTTAAATATGTTTTATGGCGTAAAACGTAACGTTATTAAAAACATATTTCAGCTACGCGTATTTCAGCTACGTTTTCAATTTTGGCCGGTGAATCTGGAAGTGTTTTTTTAACTTGTGACCAAACCAAGAAAGATTACGTAACGGAGGGGCTTCAAATTATAGGTAATTAGCTCCACTTTCGTAATCTTCAACCAATTTTTATGAAATATAAATTTTACTATTCTTAAAAAATTCTTTAAATTTTGGCTAGTGTATCTGGGATGGATTTTTTAACTTGTGACCAAACCAAGAAAGATTACGGAACGGGAGGGGCTTCAAATTATAGGAAATTAGCTCTACTTTCGTTATCTTTAATCAATTTTTATGAAATTTAAATTTTACTATTTTTAAAAAATTCTTTAAATTTTGGCTAGTGTATCTGCGAGGAATTTTTTTCACTTGTGACCAAACCAAGAAAGATTACGGAAGGAGAGGGGCTTCAAATTATTGGTAATTATCTCCACGGCACTATTTGGATTAATAAATTACACATTTTAATAATGGTGGCTAATTATTGTTTTATATGTGAATTTTTGACAGCTCATCTTATAAGATAGTTGTTATAAGATTTCTTACATGGGTTCTTCTTCTGATATAATATGTGACAGAACGTCGGCAGAATGAGAGAGCACATTTCTTCATATTAATCTTAATCTTAAACAAGGGGAACTTGTATCTTGTAAGATTTCATAATTTACTGATTTTTGTAAAGTAAACTTGTGTCGTTATTTATTTTTTTTTTCTTTAGTTTTTTCTCTGTTTTTAGTGTTTAATATTATTTTTTAAGCACTTTTCACAAGAATTCATCTATTTTCACTTTAAAAATTAAACATTTTAATGATAGCGTCTTATTATTAATTTATATGCATGTATGTATATGTATTTTTGACAGCTCATCTTATAAGATAGTTGTTATAAGTTTTCTCATAACAACAGTCTCATAAAATTTATTATAATATTAAAACTAACACTATTTGAGAGTCCACACGTAAGAAAATACTCTCTGTGATTTGCTTATATAAAAATCTTATATCTTATCTCAGGTGGAGACCCTGTGTTACACATACAACTAATCACTTGCAAGTAGTGTATATGTATTATCAACGAAAATTTCGAAGAATTAGCCGAAAGTCTTGCAAGTAGCTTGAGTATTTACTAAAGGTTTGCATGACTACATTTAAAAGGCGTATTTTATTTATTTATTTATTGGTATTCCTATACAACAGGACTTAAATTCCTATAATTATAGTACAGGATAAAAAATTGTTGCAATTTCATATGTGTCATACAATAAAATATTTTAACATTAAACATAAAAATAAAAGAAATAAATTTTTAAAAAACAATTTTATAAATAAATTGTTTTTTTTTATTTTTTAGATATGTCATTGATCAAACAATATTAATTTAAAATTTTCAAGTTTGGGAATAATAATTAACTGATCTCCTTAGACTCACGTGTTATAAAAATATTAAATTAATCTACAAATTTGTAACCACAAATTGTTTACAAAACCTTATTTAAAATGTACATACATACCAACATAGAGTCGAAAGCCTCAGTTGCTAGTACTCCTTCCTCTTTATTAATTATTATAATTTAATTATAATTATTAATTTTTCCAAATAAATAAATAAATTTCCTAAACTGCGTTGCATTGCTGGTAAATTGAACAGATGCTGGTAGTGTGTTCCAAAGACGAATACTATAAACGAAAAACTACCATTCAGATACCAACTTCTTAAATCTTATCGGGATCAGGTTGTTATGAATATACCTATTCATTTGTTTTTTTAAGTATGTAATATTAAGTACAACACACGATCTAAGTACGCCGTGCTTAACATTTTGTGTTAAAAAAAACAAATGAATGAACACACAAAGCGAACAACTGTATTTGAACAGAAAAAATACTACCAAATTCAAATAAAACAGACATAATAAAATGTGTATAAGTTCGAATATAATATTTGAATGTTTACTCCTTACATGAATATATTAATATTATTACTAGTAACTTTTATTATGGAAATCGAAAACGTAAAACGCAAGAATTTTAAAGTCCTTTTTAATATACTTTTAATCCAATTTTTATAATTTTTGTTACAAAATTCTGTTTAATAGAGATATACATATTTGTAATGAGAATATAGGTACATAATAAAGACCTGCACGAGTGCACCATAAAGTATTGTCAAAACAGATACACCAGATATGTACCTGTTACTATTGATATCAATGAGAGAATGAGTGTAACTGATATTGTATGGTTTTGCTTTTGTCCACTCACCATATCCTAAAAACCAAAACAGTTGCTTATGGTATTGGATTGAGTATATCATAACCTTTTTTTTTGTTCACAAATATCTGTTGTCACCATGGTATTTTAACAATACTTGTTGTTATCTGTTGTATTTTCAAATATTGTTGGAGAGTTGATGCAAATAACAGAGCTTATAAAAATTTATATACGATCTCAACCAGGGGTGCCAGATGGTTTTGGTAAGAAATCTGCATATCATCAAAAACAAATCGGAAATTTAATTTAAAAAAATCGGCATATTAAAAATACCCTTTTTAAACACAATAAAACATATTTTAATGACAAAAAATAACAAAGCAACAATTTACCATTACCTAACGCTTTTAACATAAAAATCAATACAAATAAACGTTTTATAAATAAATATTAGTTAATTAAAAATTTATATGAATTTTCCATATTAGAGCCAGCGGAGACATACTGTCATATAACAGTAGATTCGTATTAAAGTGCTCTTTCAGAATCTATGGTGATCTAAAAAAAACCATCTCTAACTCCACAGTTAAGACTAATTTTTCAACGAAAATATAAAAGTTCGGATTAAACAATAAAAGTAGAGTTTTCTCTCTAAAAAAATAAAACTTGAGGAGCTTTCAGCCTAAAATAAAACTCACTTGGCTGTCAACAAATAAAACTCTTTTAAGGATTAATATTTTTACGTCTTTAATAACCAGTGATGCCATTAGGATACGAAAGAAAAAATTTTCGTATCTTTTGATGACTTCAGGTACTATGTATAATCCTGATATTTTTCGTATCTTTTGAATCTGTGCGCAAAATGTACAGAAATCAAATTTTAAACTTTTCTACTCTGACAAAGTTTATTTAAGTTATCATTTCGTTATGAATACTAAAAAAAACAGTGACAACTAAATACAAAAATAACATGTATTTTGTTGTTAGGTTTTCTAAGTTCTTCTGTAGCTTGCTTATTCTTGTGTATGTGTGTTAAGATGAAATTTTAGAAGAAAACTTTATATGATCTTTTTGATCGCCTTAGTATATACGCCTTAACTCGTATATTAATTTTTACAAAAATGAATTTGTTTTGATAACATCCAAAGATAGTGACATATAATGAATTTTAAAGTTTGCTTACTGTTTTTTTAAATTTACATACCTAATATTTATGACTTAAATAAATATAAAAATTAATTTATATGATATCATTTTCTTTATAATATTCATTAACTATGTAAAAAAATGTTATGTTAATAAATGTTAAACGTTAAAAATGGATTTTCAAATGTTTTCCAATATGTATCATTTTGAAAAAAAAAGCGTATATCTTTGGAAACTAAAATGTATCTTTCTCGAAATTTCACTGGCAACACTGATAATAACACTCATTTTGTTTTTCTTCTTTTTTTAATGACAATTTAGTTGCAGCACAAGCTGATTAGATAATACTGCTATACAAATTGTAAAGATCTGACCAGCGGCAAGCTTTGAGTGTCGATCTTTTATTCCTCAACTGAGTTTTAATTTATGACGGCTAAATCGAACTCCCTTTTTAAGAGTTTAATTTGACCTTTTATATTTACGTTAAAGAGATAACTGTTTAAAAAGGCCTTTTTTGTTTTTAATTCACAAAATAACTCCGGGACTGAAAATAATAATAATTATTATTTTTTTGAAAGGCTATGAAAAAATTACTTTATTTCCAGTTGGGAATTTTTAACCATTGTCGCTACATATATTTTATTTGAGTTATCGTAGCCAATTAAAGTAAAATTTTTTTTTTTTTGTTATTGATAACCATTTTTTCAACCAAAAAATTTTTCGGTTAGAAATATGTATTATAAAAAAACATTTATTTTTCCATTATAAACAAATAATTTATTTTTTTGGTTGCAATTATCCATTACAAACAAATAAGAAAGTAGTCTGCATGCCCGACCCTACGATGCTCCACACCACAATATTTAGAGATAACTTTTCAAGAGTGTAGCTTAGGGACCCATGGGCAATCATGGACCACGCCATTATTTTATGAAGTTAAGATTCATGTCAAAGTTCTCACCATTGACAATATGCTTGTTCCTTAGGACAATTAGAACCTTTGTACCAAATTTCAGCAATTTATTTTCAAAACTGCGACCTGAACTTTACGTACAATGTTTACATAGACAGACATTTTTTCTATGATTTTTTTTGTCGCTTATTTTATAACTGTTACGATCCTTGAAATAACTGTTATTAAAGAACTTTTTTGATACCAGTTATAACTGCCACCGTTCCTGGTTAATTGTTTTTATGGATATAAAAAGTTTTTGTTTTAATTTTTTTATTATTATACATATATGAGTTTGACACTTTTATTAAATAACTTTAAATATAAGCATAAAAATCGAATTATTAAATTTAAAATAATCTTTAAAAAAAATAATTCCTTGCAAAGAATAATTTTTCAGTGGATATCGAAATTTGATTTTTAAGGTTGAAGAATTCTCGCATTTTAAATCTGATTTTCTTTTTGCAAAAAAACTTGAATATTTACTTTACTTTCTTAAATTAAATTGGCTACCGGAGGTATAAGCCTTATCCTCAAAATAATCCTGCTAAACAAATATAAATTCTGTAACATATATGACAGATAGTTGCTTTTGTTCTAAATTTGCGCATTCTACTAAATTCTTTGTATGTGTCTCTGAGACACATGTTGGTAGTTTATGTTACATTTTTTTATTTTGGCTTATAAAAAATAGAGGAATTTAATATTTATCAACTTTGTTTTGTGAAATTATACTAAACAGATGTAAAATAAAAGTCATACAATTTGGTGTCAATATGTAACGAAGTTTCGTTGTTTTATTGAATCAAACATCAAAATGTGTCTCACAGACACATGTTGGTAAGATTAGGGTTAAGCTTACCTAATTTGCTTAACACATACTCGTATAACAGAGGCAAGCTTCAAGAGCCAAACAAAAAACACAAACGGCTTGGGAAACACGTACTCTCCGATAAGAAATAAACCACACAAACCTAATTAATAATTTTGCAATAAATTCTAATCAGAAATTTTTATTCTTTATAATTTGTTATGCTTCGTCGTTTTCTTCTAGACTCTGCAAAACTTCCACTTAAATGATTAAATTTAACATTTCGATTTTTCTACAAAAATGTATTAATCGTCAAATACAATGTTGACATGTTTGCCAATACGTTTGAGTAGTTTATTTGGCTTTTTTGAAAGTTTAATTATGTCCCTGTTTAAATTTTGATGTTTTTGTGGTTTCTTTTTTAAAGTTGCATTTGAGTTTTTATTTTAAAATTTTTATTGCAGCAATTTTTCATCTATGTTTACTTGACAAATAGCAAATCTGAGTCGGAACCAAAATACATTTTGTATTAAATGAAGAAACAAAACAAATCGCAAGACTATCAGCCCAATTTTGAATAAAAATTCCCCGGGAGTTTTTTCCCTTTACCAATTTTTACAATAGAATTTAAATTGGAAAAATGGGAGAAGGGAAAAAACTCCCGGGGAATTTTTAGTCATAATTGAGGTGTATATGTACTTGTGTACCCTTCTTAATACCACTCTCTTTCATCTAGCAAACAAAGTAACGATATTCGTAAATAATATTGTATTTGTTTCTGAACATAAGTGTAGTTTAAAAAATATAAAAATTATATATGTATATTTTTTGTGCTATTTTTATGTGCAGTTTTTTAAAGCTAAAATCAGTTTTTTTTTTTTTAAATGCAGTTATTTTCAAAATAATTATGGCAACGCTGACCCCGTGTAAGATAGAATTGTGTAGAGCTGCAAAACTATCGATAGTCGCGCATTCAATAGTTTGTTGTTAAACTATCGATACTATCGATAGTTTTGAATTCTTATACCTACAGACGATGCAACATTTGTCAAAACACGTGCTACTATTTATGTTTCAGTTTTTACCACAGACGATGACACTAAAAACGTAACATCAGTGTTTTTTAAATATACTACTACAAAACACAAAAAAAAATTATTTATTTTCTTTGTATACCTATCATATTTTATGTCCTATAAATTTGGAAAAATTTTAAATACAATTATAATTGTTTTCCAACTGTCATAATTTGCAATTGTTGCAATTTTCCGATTTCTTTCTTCATATTTTTTTTTCTCCCTCACTCAACAACTGCTCTCAACAAAATGAGAAAAAAAAAACAGTCAACATCGCCACACACGACGAAACATTTTGGTTGGAAACATAAAATATCCAAAATGTTTGATATTTGAGAAACCAAAAAGGTAACAAGAATTTCAACCAAAAACATCCCCACACACGTAGCAACATTTGTTGCCTCGTGTGTGGGTAACTTTAGAAAACTGTCGAGGCAACTTAAACAAGAATGTATGTACATTAGACCGACTCAAGTTCCATGGAGCCGAAAAAAGTTTTTTAGTTACCCCTCTGAAAAAAGCTTGATATGTTTTATGATGATTCCCAAAATATTTTGGTTCTAGCGTTGGCCATCCGTGAGCTGGACCGTTTTTAAAAAAGGTCTTTTTTTCAGTTTTCGAATTTTTTTGTACTTTGCTCCAAGACGACATAAATAAAATTTGGTATCATCGAAAAGAGTTTTTGAAGCAGCATCTGTTTAAAAATAATGTTAATTGATTTATTATTTGTAATTATTCACATAAAACGCGAAAACCGCGATATATTTGATCTATTTTATATTTTTCATATATAGGCAATATGGGTATCAAATTGTTTGATTTTTCAATTATAATAACCTGCTGATAAGCAAAAGATCCGTTTTCAAACCCTGGATGCTGTGAGCTAAATTTAAGTTCTTAAATATAAATTTTTTAAATAAAAATATATTAACCTATTAATAACAGAAAAATTTATAAGATTATACTTAAAAATAAATTTCCGAACACACTAAAAATGGATTTTTCTACTGTTCAGCTGAACAAAACTAAGCTTCCGACGAACTGTTAAATAATCCAGCAATTGTTTTTTTTTTGCGACAGCAGTGCAATAACCAGTCATATGGAGTAATATTGATGATATTCGACAATTCAATATTCCAAAAATATTGTTCGAGTGCGATAAAATTAATAAAATTGGTCGCATTACTGAACCACCTCGTATACAATTTTATTCCGATCAGTATGTTGAAGATCTTTGTGATTCTAAAGAAATTATTGAAATACCAGGTGAAGACAATTTAAAAACTGTTTTAGAGATAAAATTAACTGCTTCTTTTACCAAAATCAATTTATAACAGGGATGTTAAATGGGGTTTTAAATTTGGTACCAACTTCCAAAAAAAAAAAAAAAATGTACTTTTTGGACCTTCAGGGTACCATCTTTTTTAAATTTATAAAAACAACAAAAAAATACATGAAAATTCAATTGTACACAAAAAACAAAACTTAACATTAGCATACATCATATGTTTGAATAAAATATGGTACATAAAAGTCATAAATATATGAGATCAAAATCAGGCACTTATTTGTTTAGTTAATAAACTATTTGGAATTTTTACATCCTAGCAGCATGAATTTGTCGATCTCAACCAATCCTTTGTTTGTATGAGACTTGACAATGTTGGCACATGTAGTCTGGGTCTTTCCCTAGTTTTACTATATTTCGAAAAGAAATAACTCTTTGCACATTTGCAGACGAATGTGGAATGGATAAAATTCCAGCAACGACTCTAGAAATACCAGGAAACCTATGACATTAAGCTCATTATGTAAATTAGCTACTGCCGAACAAAAACTAAAAATGTTTTCAGTTTTTAACGACTGCAGTTGCTCGACATCAGCTAAAGCTCTAAGTTGATTATTGATTTCCAATTCCATTCGGGAACATTTTTGCTAGAAGAGGTACAATACTACTTGTTTTACCTGAAATAACATTTTCAGAAGTAAATTTATGGAACCACATTAAAACTTCGTTATTAAAGTTGACTTTGGTTCTCAAAACTTTGCAAAATTTTAAAGAAAATTGTTTTGCATTTTCTTTCATTTCTTTAACAATATGAATATTGAAAATATTTGTAGAAATATATAAATCCACTTCTGTTTCGCAATAAATTTCTTTAAAAGAAATGCGATTTTTGTAAAGGTCTACGATAAATATATCACATTCATCCAAAACATTTTTATTTATGAAATTACGTTCTATTTGGCGGAACAAAAAAGTAAGCCTTTGCAAAAATACATTCGAATGCATCTTCTGATTGCATCTTCTGATTGCATTTCTAAATTAACCATGTTAATAATTTTAAGTGCATATTGCATAAATAAATTTTTTTAAATCCTGATGAAAGAAATAATTAAAAAATAAATGTAATGAAAAGGACTCAATAATTTGTTTGCTATACTAAAAACTCAAAAAGGAGGAACTATGACAAATTTTTAAATTGTACCAAATGAGTCACGGCAGTACCACGGTACTTTAGAAGGTCAAAATGTACCAAAAAAAAGTACAATTGTACCAACTTTAACATCCCTGATTTATAATTCCCATGCCATGCATTGAAAAGCAGAACATTACTTCCACATATGTAGAATTTGTATGAAAACCCGAAACGAAAATACATATGTATTTAGCTTAATATCTCGATTAGTAGGTCGAGTGGTCAAGTTTTATATACCATTGGATGCTGCTTCAAAAACTCTTTTCGATGATACCAAATTTTATTTATGTCGTCTTGGAGGAAAGTACAAACAAAATCGAAAAACTGAAAAAATAAATTTTTAAAAAATGGTCCAGCTCAGGGATGGTCAACGCTAGATCCAAAATATTTTGGGAAACATCATAAAACATATCAACCTTTATTTTCAGAGGGGTAACAAAATCACTTTTTTTTAAGTCACTCCAATGTACATATATGCAAGGAGAATTTATAATAAAGAAAATTTTTAGTCCCTCGTTGATGTCAAAAATACTTATAAAAGCAAGCCCAAAATATAGCAAACAACATAAGTGATAATCTCTATTTTTGGAGTTGTTATTTGGCACTGTGAGACTTCTATTTGATGTAGTTTATCTGCCACATTCTGTTCATTTTGCTTTTTTTGAGGAGCTTCACTATGAATTATTTCTTAATAATTCACAAATTATTATTGTTGGCTACTTTAATCTCGATCAATTTGATCCTCTTTAATCACATCAGCACAACAATTCTAAAGCAACTCATTATGATATGCGTTACTTTTCTACATCACTGATTGTTTCTGGTGAGTGATAGCTCTGCAATTAGTTATTTCGGGTAGATTCAGTTTTATGTTTAACGTAGAATCTGGGAAACTTTATTGTGTTTCGCGATTTGGCTAGCATAAATTGGGATTGTTTTTTTTGCTTTTTTGTATAATTTTAATACTTAACAAATTTTTTATTCTACAGATGTCAATGCCAAGTGTTCTCTGTTCTGTTCCCTGGTTGATAGTCTTTATTCTTTTGTACAGGTCAAGAGGATAACAAGGGTAGCGGATAATAGTTAGATGAGATATAGGGTGGTTGAATTTGTAAGATCTTTAAGGGACTTGGCCTTTTCATGATACCGATTGGATCCCAAGCCTTATAATTGGAAGTTTTATTGTAGATATAGGAATCCTGCAAAATCTACTATTCGTAGGGAAAAAAGAAAGTATTGTGCAAGATTATTTTGGGGATTTGGGAATACTTCTGGTATGTGGCGTATTCTTAGAGGAGCTGGTTGTGCTCGTAATATATATGTTTGCTTTAATGGGAATGTTGATGAATTAAATGAGTATTTTGCAAGTGCCCTAGTTCTACTAAAGAGAAGAGTTTTCCTGAATTAAATGTCTCTTTTTTTCTTTTCACTGTGTTGACTATTAGATATTTTAACTGCTTTGAATAAAGTGAAGTCGAAGTCGATTGGTATGGTTTGGATAACTATTAAGTTTTTTAGAATCGTATTCCCATATATCTCCGATATTGTTTTGAATTTTGTGAATTCTATCTTGGCATCATCTGAATTTCCTGTTCTGTGGAAGACAGTTCGATTGGTCCCAATTCATAAGTCTGCAGTTGTTCGATGACCTTAGGCCGATTTATATTCTTCCGTGCTTGTCGAAAGTTGTGGAGATTCTTCTTAAGGATCAGATGATTTTTAGTGTTAGTACACGTTTATGTCAATCTCAGTATGCGTTCCTTAAAGGTTTTAATACTATTTCATGGCTGCTTAATTCAACTGACTATTAAATAAATAAAAGAAGAGTTTGCGATTCTTATTTCCCTTGATTTGACAAAGGCTTTTAATTTGGTGTGTGATGAAAATGTTTGTAAAAATTAATCAATAATTCGCAGAAATAAAAACTGAGTTAAAAACGCGCGTGGTTCATAGGACAAGATTACTTTTTATTAGATATTAATAGATACATAAAATATAAATGTCAAAAAAATATTTACAGGGTTGTTATAATAAAATAGAAAAGAGGTACCAAATAGTTGTAATTTAATTTTCCCATTTCAATATCCTCACTAAAAAGAAATTCTAAACTAATTCCCAAGAGCTGCACGTTATTAGAAAACTTCAATCTAAACAGTGGTTTAGGTAGAACATCGGCAATCATGGTATCTGTGGGAACCTTCTCCAAAATTACCCATCCACTAATTAGGCTGTCTCGAATAAAATGATGGCGAACATCTATGTGCTTCGTTCTAGGATGGTAGGATTCATTTAAGGCAAGTTGAACTGCAGCATGGTTGTCACAAAATATCCTTATGGGCTTTTCTGTTTCCTAAATAGCTCCTCTTCAAAATTTTTTAAACATTTGACCTCTTAAATCGCTGAAACGATGGACATGTATTCAGCTTCATATGTTGATAATGATCTTGTTGTTTGTTTCTTTGATGCCCAACTGATTGGTGATCCTTGTTTTATAAAAACAAAACCGCGAACTGACTTCTTTACATCTAAGTCACCTGCATAATCAGCATCGCAAAATCCTTCCAATTTGCGTTTCCGTCAATTTTAAAAATTATTTTGTAATCAATGGTGCCTTTTAAATATCATATAATTCTCTTTGCTTCCTGCCAATGCTGCATACCAAAGTTGTTATTAAAACGACGTAAACAATTTACGTCATAACACATATCCGGCCTTGTTAACTGATATGGGTATTTTTGCATTTCTAATTTTTCATCTTCACTACTTGGACACTGTTCTTTGCTTAGTTTTACGTTTACATGCATTGGTGTGGATACTGGGTTACACTTTGACATTGAGAAACGATCGAGAATTTTATGAATATACACTGTTTGATCTATTGCCAAACAATCATTCGATTCGTAATCCAAGAAATGGGTTTGCGTTTCCTAAATTTCTAAGCTTAAATGTCCTCCTCAAATTTTCGATCATCATATTTTTCTGCAGCTCGTTGTTCCAAAAAATTATTATGTCGCCGACATAAATCGCCAAAATAAATACGCTTTTTGCAATCTTAGAGTAAATGCACTGGCCACCTTTAACTGCTTTACACCAAGGTTCTTTATAGTTTCGATCAATTTCATGTTCCACATTCTCGACGATTGTTTTAACCCATATATGTGTCTGGAATCTTGAAACCCTCAGGTGTATTAATAAAAATTGCTTCTGCCTTATGACTGGCGAATAAGTCGCGTAGTAATCTACGTTGGACCGTTGCACAGCCTCTGGCCACCAGTCGAGCTTTATATCGAACGACCTTACAATGTTTATGATATTTTAGTTAATTTATTCCATTTTTTTATGCAATATCAAGCCTTAGAGGCCAAAATAACGATATTAATGCCCCTATTGCGGTTCTTCACTTTTGTAACAGTTTGGTTGTCTTTGGTAAATTTGCATTGCCATTCTCAACTCGACTGACAGTTGGCTTTTCAGTTGTGTATCTGTTTTTTTTCGTGGTATTGCCGTTTTTAACTTTATAAAAGTTTGGTCGACAGAAACGTTATAAATACACAACTGTTTATTAGTAGTTGAGTTGTTTTCAGTTTCAGTTGACTTTCATTTTTAAAAGCAAAAAAAAAAAAAATAACAATGGAAAAACCGTTAGTAGAAAGATTTGTTATACTGTATATTAGATTTTCACAGCATTTAATACATTCGTAGATCTTTGAAAATTACAATTAAAGCACAATTTGAGAGGCTTGTTAATCTAATGGAAAAAAACCCAGAGATTGCACGTGGAAACCCAAAATTTGGTATGACCAAAAATCAGTGTAAAGATATATGGGACTTTAACACATTACTTTAATATAGGAGGAATACCCACTACGCGAACAGGTGGTTTTTAAATGATCTTTGATTTCATCCAGCAAATAACAAAACGCTTCCTTGTTTAGTCGGAAATAACTTTTAAATCTACAAATTTAAAATTATTATTTAGTCACGTTACTTATTATAAGTTCTTACTTGGCATTAGGTAGTTCAAGAGGGTTGGAATCATAAGGAATTTTTCTTCTTATACGTAGCACATCTGTACAAGAGTTTTTATTTTCATCATCATAAAAAAATCGACACTAATATCCATTGTAAATACTTTTAATTCAACACAACAATTAAAAATACTTTTAGTTTAAAAAATTATTTAATTTTATAAATTTTCACTTGTAAAACGTTATATTTAAAGTTGGCAAATCGATATTTTAAGTTGGCAACTTTATAGCAAACTCAACTAAAAACAGTTGGGTATCACAATACCTAAAATGAGTTTTTTTGGGCATAAGTTGAGTTGACTTCCACACGATATGAAAATAAAACGAAACTTTTACAAATAAATATGAACAATGATACTGTTTTTAAGATAAATGATCAAATAATAGAAAAAGTTAATCAAATAAAATACCTGGGATTTATAATTGATAATAAATTAAAACTAAATGAACATATAGAATATATATGCAAAAAAATTGGTAAAAAAAATTGGCTTCTTCAAAAGAATACGAAAAAAGGTATCTACGATTACTGCTATCAATATCTACAACACCATGATAAAACCACATTTTGAATTTGGCTCAACGATCTTATATACTTGTTGCACAGGAACACAAATAGAAAGAATTCAAAAACTACAAAATAAAGGAATGCGATCGATATTAAAATGTAATATATATACGCCTATAGATGGAATGCTTAATGCTCTGAAATGGCTCAACGTGAAACAAAGATTGGAGATGAATACGCTTAGCTTTGTACAAAAAATGAAAACTGGAAATGCCCCCGGATTCCCCCTCGAACAATTAAGATACGTTGGAGAAATACAGCCTTATAACTTGAGAAATGATAACAACTTCAGGCTACCAAGAACAACCACAACATCTATGCAAAGATCACTTTTACATAAAGGGTTACAACTTTACAATATGCTTCCAAATGATATTAAATATGAAACAAATACAAATGTCTTTAAAAGAAAAATTGTAAATTTTGTTAAGAGAAATTGTGAAAATTGAGATGGTTTTTAAACATCATAATTGTTAACTTTAAAAGTATTTTAAATACTACTAAATAAATAAATAATAATAATAATAATAATAATACTATCTATCTGTTAGGGATAGAAGCATGGAAGTAGAATTATAACCGCTACGAAATTCATATTGTCCTTTGTGCAAACGAAGTGATGTCGCATCCAGCATTTGGTCTCTCATGATATGTTCCAAAACTTTCGATAATGCTGGAAGTATTTTGATGGGCATTAAAATTAATTACCTTAGATTTCGGTAAAGGGCACTTAAGCCGTTTTCCAAGAAGAAGAAAAGCTTGATGTCGTTAGGTTAGGTAAGGTTAGAGAGGCTGGTGTGAAGCAAACTTCACACCCTCACCCAGAGACCAATATGGTCCATTGTGACGCCTTAATTATTGAAAGAAAGAAGAAAAGGAGAAAAAGAAATCTGGTGTGAAAGAGTAGGAGAAGTAAATGGTGAAAGCACAGGAAAAGAAGATAGTGGAAAATAAGAAATCGGACAGAACAAGCCAAAACAACCCTACCATACAGGATAACTGCCCTACATGTTTCCAGTACCCAGCATCCTGCCGCGCAGCCAGGTCATCCCCATTAGCCACCTAAGCCTGCTGTTCTGTAGCCTGCTGCAGTGGCACAGAAAGTGCTCAACTGTCTTCAACTCCTCTTGGTTCTCACACAGCCTACATATATCCGATAAGCCACACCCTATTCTCACCGCCATTCTGCCTATCATACAGTGGCCCGTGATAATACCTATCATGGTCCTGACGCAGACCCTACTCTTACCCAGCAGCGCGTCCGAATTTGACCTACTAAGCATCGGCCACAGCGTGCACGATACTCGGCAGTTCGTTCGGCCCCGCCAAGCTCGATTAGTCCCGCTCAGAATCCATTCCCTAATTCTCCCAAAGTAGAAGCCCATTGGCGGCCTGACCACCTGCAAATTGTCAGGATCCTCCATTTCCTAGCCCAGTCTTGCTAACTCATCAGCTATCTCGTTGCTGGCGATGCCATCAGCCATCAGTGAAAATAGCAAATCCCCTATACAATCTGCTCTGCCCTGACCAGCTCTCCCTAGAAGGCAATATCACCTCTGGCAAACGCCCAAAATAGACCCAAGTGCCCAAATAATCCGTAGAGCCGGACGAGCTTAGGTGATATCCACCAGTACTCAAGATCCGCGAGTGACATTCTGTGAAATTTCCCAACAGTCCTAGCTCCCTCAGCCTAAGAATGCTCCTTGCTGCCATTCCCATTACATACTGCTCTATCGGCAGAAGATAAAGAATAACATCTAGAGCCGCCTGAGGGGTACTTCTCAAGGAACCTGTCATGCCGATCGAAGCACACCTCTGAGCCTTAGACAGAAGGTCCCTCCGACTAGCTAGTTTCAATGCCTCCCACCAAACAGCATCCATACGTAAGAATGGGTGTAACCACCGAAGTGTACAGCCATCAAACAACTGACGGCCGGAGTCCCCAACTCATACCTATCGACGATCTGCAAGCATAGAATGCATTGAGACCCCTGTTTAGTCTCTCCTGAGTATTCCTCCTCCAGGACAGCTTACTGTCCAGAAAAACACCTAGATACTTAGCACTATCAGATAGCCTAAGCTCTACTCCTCCTAGTATCGGCAGCCTAAAATGATCCACCTTGTACCTCCTGGTGAACAGAACTAATTCTGTCTTCTCCAGATAAACTCCCAAACCCTTATCCGTCGCCCATGCTAACAGTTCGCCCAGCGCCCCTTGCATGACATCGCTGATTGTCGGCAGAAACTTGCCCGATACCAATATAACTGCATCATCCGCGACGTTCTGACCTATCCTGTCAAAACGTCCCAGAACGACATTGACAACCAAGAGTCACAACTCCCCCCTGTGGGGTCCCCCTAGTCCCGAGCTTCCTTAAGCGCTCGTTTCCCCGGTCCGAGTGAATAACTGCTGCTAACCATCAGAGTTATGCTGCTAAGCATCAGAGTTATCCATTCGACCAAGAATAACGAAACCCCTAAATCACTCAGTGCCTGCCTTATGGCATCTATTCTCAGATTGTTAAAGGCCCCCTCTATATCCAGGAATGCCGCCAAGGTGTATTATTCACCACATAACGAAGGGCACTCTCAACAGACCTACCCTTAAGATAGGCATGCTGAGCGCTGCTGATGATGCCGGCGTCAATCTTCGTCCTCAGATGTAGATCAATCAGTCTTTCTAATGTCTTCAAAAGAAAAGACGATAGGTCTAAAATTCTTGGGTTCCACCTGCCTTAGGTATGAAAATAACCCTGACCTCTCCAGCCTCTAGGAATGTACCCATTTAGCAGACAATAGGAGTGATGATCCCTGGATATTTTGTAGCATAGCCGGAAATATACCATCTGGTCCTTGAGCCTTTTGAGCCTTGCTGATCATCTTCATATAGCTATCCAGTACATCCATAAGTAAGAATGGGCCTAACCAACGATGTGTAAATCCAGTTTACCATATCCCGTCTCAATCCCCAGTTCTTACCGATGGAGTTCCTGCATGTATAGTAAGCGTTGGGTCCCTTGCTCATCCTCTCCTGAGTATTTCTCTTCCATGACAATTTACAGTCCCAAATACTTAGCACTGTCCGATAGAGTTAACTCGACACCATCTAGCACTGGTCCCCTAAAACACTATCTTGTATCTTCTGGTAAAAAGCATCAGTTCCGTATTCGCAGGGTTTACACCCAGGCCCCTATACTTCGCCCATGCCGAGAGATGGCCCAACATCACCTGCATAATTTCACCGATCGTGAACAAAAATTTTCCCCTGACCAGCAGAACTATGTCATCCGCATAGGCAATGACTTTCCTACCCATGGAATCAAAGGACCTGAGAATCCCGTTGACCGCGAGCAACCACAGTGAAGGCGATAGAACCATTCCTTGTGGTGTCCCCTTGGTAGCCCTCCTTATGCTTTGATCCCCCAGGCTGGAGTTGATAATCCTGGTACTAAGCGTGCAGACTATCCACTCCACCAGAAAGTCTTTAACTCCCAGCTCCACCAACGAATCCCTAATTAGCTCAATCCTGATGTTATTAAAGGCTCCTATGTCCAAAAACGCGGGGAGAGTATATTCCTTATGTCTCAGGCCGTGCTCAGTGTAGACAGACTAATAGGCCTGAAATCTGCCGGCTTTGAGTGGCCTGCCCTACTAGCCGTGGGTATAAAAATTACCCTGACCTCTCTCCACCCCTAAGGCAGATACCTCCTACTGAGTCATTTCCTAAATATATTCACCAGCAGAAATAATGCGTCGTCCGGGATATTGCAGAGCAAATCTAACAATTGTTATGTTAGATTTGTAACTGCCTGCCTATCCTTATTTCTGAATGTCGCACGTTGTGTTGAAATTCCCAGTAATGGCTCATAATTAAAAATTGAAAATAAAATTTTTTAAAAAGTAATTAATTACAGGTTAAAGTAAACAAAATTGTGCATCACCAACTATCTTTTCATTTTCTAATGTTTTTTTTACTTTTCGAGTTGTGCGTTGTTAAAGTTGAACTTTTTTTTAAGTTTTTTAAAACAGTGGTAAAAATTTAAAAAAAAAATTTTTTTAACAAAATTTTTGTATTTTAGTAGCATAAAAGTAATACTTTTCCAATGGAACCTTCAACCTCAGGTATTTGGAAACTCAAATATGTATCCCAGTTAAATATTTTTGTTGTAGAAATATTTTTAAAATTTTTTTGAAAATTTGTCTAAAAAACAATAATTTTTCACTTTTAAGTAGAAATTAAAATTCGGTTTGGGCAAGCTTGGGTAAAAATTTTTTTTTATAGTTTTTTATTATATGTCTACTTACAAATCGTATAAAAACATTTTGCGGGTTTTTTGCGATAAGAACGAAAAAAAATAGTTTTTCAATTCAACATCAAAGAAAAATTCGTGTATGCTTAGCAATGCACTCAATGTATTAATCATGTAAGTGTGTACATACATATGTTTGGTATGTAGTTTTGTTATTGTTTATTTTCTCATTATCAATATTAACTATGGCAAAAAAAAAAACCAAAATTTTAAGAGAATCAAATTCTTTGCCTATTTTGGCTCATGCAACCCATATGGGCTTGAGGGCTTCTGGACAAATTGATGCATCAAAAATTGTTCAAGATATAACAAATTCCCCAACAAAAGCCAATAAATATAGAGAAAGTTTTGGAAAAGAAGAATCAAAAAAAATTAACTGCTGAAGAAGCTCTTGCTGTATTAAACAATGAAAATTGTCAAGGTATCAATACAATGTCATTCGAAGAGTTGCTCCTGAAAAATTTCCGCCATATACAGATATACAAAATGCAAAAAAGTGCTATCCTAAACGTGAATGCATAAAAATTTGTGAAACTTCATCTGAAGTAAGTCTTCAAGGACTTTTAAACCATACTGTTGAGCGGTTGGCAATTTTAAAGGAAAAAGAAGTTGGCAATCTGACTGATAAAGAATTACGTAACATTACCTGCTTTTTTAGGAGACGTAACATTACCTGCTTATTTTAGGAGAGAGGAACGTCCAAGTAAAACATGAACTTTTGTTAGTAATGATCGATGGAAAGGTATGTAATTCTATAACAGAAACAAAATCAACTCAAAAATTTTATATATGTTGTGCCACAAGTAAAGAGTTCAATTCAATCGATAGCATGATCCAAAGAAAAGTTGAGAATAATACTCTTCAGTTTGGTTTATCCATTCTGCATGGTTGGATAAGATTTTTTGAGTGCCTTCTTCACTTGTTATATAAAAGTCCAATCAAAAAATGGCAAGCAAGGTCCGAAGCAGAAAAAAAATTGTGAATGAAACCAGATCAAAAAAAAAGGTCGAGTTCAGACAAAAAACCGGACTTATAGTTGACCAGCCAATACAAGGGTTTGGAAACTCAAATGACGGGAATACAGCCAGACGTTTTTTCCAAAATTCCGAAGTTTCAGCGGAAATTACAAAAATCGACGTTGAACTGATCAAAAAGTTGCATACTATTTTAGTTGCTGTATCGTGTGGTCGTTTCGTAGTATTAAACGAAAAAATAAGTGCTATCTCTAACGCCTGAATTAAGAGCCGTTTTTAGCAATTTCAACCCAATGTGCGTCGGAGTATTACCCATATTTCAGATAAGATTGTTAGTAGTTATAAAATCAAACATTAACTCACCACTTTTGTTAATATCAGCGCTCTCATATTGGTTATGCTGTGCATTTGCATTACACCCAAAAATCAGGATGGCACCACTCCTTGCATACGCCACCAATTCTTCCACCTCTGCGCCAGGTGGATCTATTGCCTCGTACGGCATATGCACTGAAGCCAGTGTAAGAGTACGATTACATTTGGCTTATCTATTAACGGCGACCAAGTCACCGTACCTGAAAGAATGAGAGATGAGAAAATTTAATTCATTCCTCGCTAGTATACACGTTCCTTGTCCTCTGTGGACGGGACAAACAGAGTGTATCCCGTAACCTTTAACTCGCAAAACGTATTCTTATTTATCCAAGGCTCTTGGATAAGGGCTACGTCCGCCCGAGTGTTTGTGAGGAAAGTTGTTAGTTCGGCTGAAGCTGCTTCACATCTCCACCGCGCCTACAGCTGGTGGAATCCATACTGTCACTATGGACCTGAGTGGCAGTTCGGGATTTTACCATTGTACCACTCGGGATGTTAAGTGGTACAAATAAGTACCAAAACAAACTTAATCTAAAAAAAGTATAGCAAATAACGTATCATATATGATTGATTTTTTTTTTATTGAAAAGGCAAAGAATAGAAAGTTTATATAAAATTTTTTTTTTTACATAAAATTTATGTGTGATTCTACCAAATCATCAATATAGTAAGTTTTGTTACTATTATGTGACTTATCTGACTGCGCAAAATACATTTTAGAAGTAACGAAAGTGAATCGATCGCGTTTGATTGCTTCTTTCAACGATTTATTTCGCAGTGATTTATGGCACAACCAATAATCTTTTAGGCATGGAAGTCGATTGTAGCACATTACAAACATGCATCCAACAATGGTTTTTATTTCACCAGCATTGGTTTCAGTTATCTTTACTTTTTTGTTTATGCGTTGTTCGCTTTCGAAAATTTTGATACGTTCATTTGAACATTGGGCTACGTATAAACAGTAGCTCACATTCAAAGTGAGCCATGGACTGTTTTCAGATAAAACGATTAATACATAATGAAAAGAAAATTTTGTTGACAAAAATATCACGTAACTTTATTAATTCAATAGAAAGCTTAAAGTACATGTAAATTATTTTTAATATATTAAATGCTAAATGTAAAAAAAAAAAAACAAAAACTCAAAAAGGACTTCAAATCTACATCACAGTGAAAGTGAACCACTTAAATTAAATGCGGGTTATGTATATAAAATATTAATATTTTGTTGGACCACCTTTCGCTGAAATCACGGCTTGTAGACGCATAGGCATTGATTCTAATTAATTAGAAGTGTATGTGGAAGGAATTGCGCTCCATTCCGATTGCAAAGCCTCCATAAGGGTTTTTTGTGACGTAATACTATGTTTTCTGATATTTTGGTCCAGACGGGCCCATAAATTTTCAATAATATTTAAATCGGGAGACTGTGGTGGTACTTCAAGGACATGTGGGCAGTTATAAAGTAACCATTCTCGGGCAATATACGATTTGTGCTTGGGATCGTTGTCCTGGTAGAAGTAGAAGTCATCTTCGATCCCTAGTTTCTCAATGCTGGGCTTTACATTTTTCTTCAAAACGTCTACATAAATATATTTATTATTCCGGAAATCTGTTGCAAATTTCCGGTTCCACTGCCTGCCATGCACCCCCAAACCATAACGGAGCCGCCTCCATGCCTTATACTGGGAGTGAGGTTTTTCGGTCGAAGCTCGGTATTCTTTTGTCGCCATACCATCTGTTTTCCGTCGGAGCCAAACAAGTTAAAATTACTCTCATCTGTAAATAAAACCTAAAAAAAAAATTTTTACAAGCTCTTTATTCTATTTTAGAATTGTATACCCTTTGCCAAAAATTCATATCTTTAACGATGTATTTACGAGCAAACTCAAGGCGTTTTTGACGATTCACTTTGCTAATAAAAGGTTTCTTCCTAGCTACTCTGCCATTCTAACCGTGTTTTCTGAGAACTCTTCTGATTGTTTCCGGGTTATCGTGGATATCCAGCTGACTTTTCACCATTTCCGTAAGTTTGGAGCACTAAGTCGAGGATTTTTTTTTTATTTCTCTGACTATGAATGCCTCATCTCTTTCTGAAAATGCCTTTTTAGAACTCGATTTCTCTTTATTTACGATTCTTCCATCTCTTGAAAAACGGTGAATGATATGCTGAATAGTTCCGCGGCTCTTATTGACAAGTTTTGCAATTTCTCTTTGAGATTTACCTTCTTTGTACAGTTTGATTACTAATTCCCTAATTTCAACATTAGTTTGCCGACCCATCTTCACTATTTGGTCTTTAAACACAAATGATACATAAACAATAAGAAAGACGCAAAAATATTTAAAAAAAAATCATTTACCGTTATTATTTTACATAAAAACAAAATCAAGTGGATCATTTTGAGTGTGACACTCGTTTAGATTTTTTTTTTACTTTTATTATTTTTTTTTTGCTTTTATATTGCACACCGATTGTGGATCTAAAACTATATAATAAATAATTTCTGTTATGACGATATATTAAGAACTATTTTAAAGAACATTATTTTAAATTGTGGTGGCTCACTTTGAATGTGAGCTACTGTATAGGCTGATCTAGGCAATAATTGATTGAAAATAACAATTATAGACGAATGGCGAGGTATGTGATCTGCTATTTAGCAGCTACGAGGACTAAAAATTGTTCTTTTAGATACAAAGTATTCGTCAGGAGTACTCCATTGCAGACTAGTACTTCATCGGTAGCCTCATTCTCTTCATATACTTTGTCGTTTGCTATATCTTCCTTATCGCTGGAGCTAAATTTGTCAAACTGGTATAAATTTGTCAACGACTTCGTCGTCAGTATCATCCTCGCTTCCGTGGTAGCTCGACACACCACCTGGTAAATATTCTTCAGAGCTTCCTCCAGAAAAGTCTCCTAAGTCACTAACGCTATCAGCTTCATCTTCCAAAACTTTTCGTATATCTTCTGATTCCATTTCTAAGAAACAAAACTATATTTTCCGAAATGTGGAGAAAATTTCTACCTATAAACAAATTTAAATTCGCGCATTTTCTTGTTCTTCCTTAAAAACATGCATATTGCTTTGATAAAAAGTTGACATTTGCATAAATATGTTGCCATTTATTTGTGTTCAGTATGGTAACACAACATGATTTAAGCCACCACCTAAAAATATCAAATTCAATTGATACTAGATTAACTTAATTCTCAGATTAGCTAATTATAGAATTAAATTATCATTAATCTCAAACCCAAAAAGTGGCTCTTAGAAATTATCTTTCTGGAATCGGCATTTAAGCTTAGCTGTTAAAAAAACGGAGAGAACTAGTAAAGACGAGCTATAGTCACTTAAGAAGGCATCAGCAGATGTTTCACTGGTTTTAAACCATCTAATCGAACAAAATGATGTTGATATTTTAGATGATCCGATATTTGATATTTAATAAGATTTTCATTTGAAATCATACAATCAATTTTCCGATTTTAAATGCATTAAATTATTTTAATTCAATTTACATATATATTAATTGAAATATAAGACACCAGCAGAATGTAATGCATTTTCTGGCCCGCTACGGGCTTCGTCAGCATTATTAAGCTATGTTCACACCTATTAAATATTTGACGTCCTACACGTACCACTAGTTTTATGAAAAATTTATTTGCATTTGCAAAACGTTTGGCTAGATGAAATATCATTTAACAGTTTCCAAATTACATTATACAATTATCTTCCTACAAATAAAATTTAGCAAATAAACAGAAATTTTTAAAAATAAAGCTTAAGTTTGATCAATTTACTTGTCACGCTTTTTTTGCATTTTATCGTCAAATATTTGTTAGGTCTGAGCATGCCTTTAGTGTCACCTGGATAGTGATACTTTATAAATGTTATGTATTCAACTTAACAATTTTAACAAATAGAATGTGAGAATAAGTTCTTTTTATATTTATTATATTCACCATTTTTATAAATTGAAATTAGATTTATTGAACACATTCGAAAAATAATAATGGTTAATATAACAAATTTAATTTTATAGTAGCGGTTTTCCCTCTTGGTAGTAAAATACCCTTGCAGACCTTATTAATCTTATTAATGTAGTTAATGCACTTACAACAAAATGTATGGTTAAAGGGTATATATTTGTTTTTCTTTCCTTTTGTAGTTAATATAATATTGATCTGAGACCCTATAAAGTATATATATCATGGGTCGTTATGAGTAGAGAAGTTGATTTAACGATGTCCGTCTGACCGTAAGGTTTTCAAAGACCCCAGATATGATGGGGACCAGGTTGTTATATACATATATAGATATATGTTTATGTCACATATACTTCGTCAAAGTTTTCTATTGAAATTCAGCCTGATCGGCTCATAAGTGAGTGAGATATGAGCAAAAAACTACGACTGCCTCTAATTTTACACATAAATCCCTTGTTATTGTTGTTTTTTTAATCTTTTTTCTGTATATCTGTAGAACGGCAAGAGCCAAAGTTTTCAAATTAGGTACAAGCAGCTTGGTCGAGCATTTGGGCGAGATTGAACAAGCTGGAGTGGCATTTTCCATTCAAAGTCATTAAAGATACAGAAATATCTGATGCCGGCAAGAACCAAAGTTTCCAAATTACCCGGGTTATCAATACACAACTTCACACAGAATCTGGGCGGGATTGGAGAAGTGGGCACAAAATGTTTTTTTTATATTTAAAGAACGGTAAGACAAAAATTGTCCCAATTTGGTATACAATGCTGGGTAATTAATACACAACCTATCTAAAAATATGGATGGGATTATAGAAGTGGACGTGGCACCTCCTGTATAAAGACATAGATTTCTATATGACCGGAGAACGGCAACTACCAAACATTCCAAATAAGGTACAAGCAACTTAATTATCAATACACAGCATCCAACAAACTGGGCGGAATCGGAGAAGTGGGCGTGATATTTCTCATACAAAGATATTAAAGATCTTTGTATATCTGGAGAACGGTAAGAGCCAAAGTTTCCAAATTCGGTACAAACATCTTGGTTTTCAATGCAAATCTCACAATATGTGGGCGGAATTGGAGAATTAGGCGTGGCACAAAATATATTTTTATATATCTAAAGAACGGTATTTATATTACTTTCTGTTCTTATCCACCATAGTGAAGGGTATATAAGATTCGGAATGGCCGAATATAGCACTCTTCAGGTATGTTCAGACCTGACAAATATTTGACGAAAAAATTCAAAAAAATCAAGACTGCAAATTGATCAAACTTAAGCTTTATTTTTAACAATTTTTATTTTTTTTTTTTTTTTTTTTATTTATTAATTTTATTAGTATTCAAAATACTTTTAAGATTTCAACTATTTTTAAAATATTTTTACAAAATTTGTAATAAATTCTATAAATTGTCATTGTATCTTATAAAATTTGCACATTTTCACTTAAATATATTAATATTTTTTCATGTTTTATATTAAATGGTAAAGCATTGAAAAGGTTGAGTCCTTTGTAAAATAAAGATCGCTGCCTATGTGTTGTCATAACCCTTTGAATTCGAAAATCTCCTGCATTTCTTAGTCCATATGGTTGTACTTCGCTGACATATTTTATTTGTTCGCATAGATATTCTGGCGCATCTCCTTGTCTCATCTTCTTAATAAAGTTCAATGTGTTGAGTTTCAATCTTTGTTGTACATTCATCCATTTAAGATTTAAAATCATATCACTTACATGAGTATTTCTATTGCATTTTAAAATTGATCTCATTGCATTGTTTTGTAGTTTTTGCATTCTTTCTATTTGGTTTGCATTACAGCATGTGTATATTATTGTCGATCCGAACTCAAAATGTGGCTTAATTATAGTGTTATCTTTATTTGTATGAAGATAATTGTAAAATTCTATTAAGAAACTGTTAAATGATGTATGATCCAGCTAACGTTTTGCAAAGGTATTGTATTTCCCAATTAAAACTTATAAAAAATCGACTTTATTTTACAAAATTAATGATTCAATATGAAGCATGACAATTCATTTTTTAATTAACTGTGTAAAAAGTACAAACATGAAAAAAACCACTTGTTAACAACAAAACATTGTTGTATATAAAAAGTAGTAGATTGATGTTCATACGCGACAAAAGGCAAATAATTTTTTAATAAAACTAGTGGCAACGTGTAGGACGTCAAATATTTAATAGGTGTGAACATAGATTTACTTGTTTTTATAAGCTTTACCGTCTCTAAACTTTAACGGCCTAAGTTGAAAAAAAATAAAACAGGTTAATAAAGGGTTTATGAAAATCCGTTTCATAAACCAGATATAACAAAACACATAACGAGAAATGTAAAAGAGGTACAAATAAAAAAACTGAATACACTGAAAGCAAAACACTGCAAATTTCATGGTCTTATTTTTAATGACAATTGGTTTGAAAATAGAACTAAGATCATTTTTCCAGATGAATGTAAATGGATATTATCCCTAGGGAAAAAATTCTCTCTGCCAGTAGATAAAAGAAATTTCTCTTCACTTCACATCATTGCTGACGTGGAACAGTGTATTCAGGGAATGGAAAACGTAGACAAAGAAAAAGAGGTAGCTAGAATAAAATTGGCAAACATGGTAACCAACTTCAAACGTAAATTGATAAATACGCAAAAGGAACAATTTATTATCAGAGTTTTCGAAAAAACGACGAAATTTATTAACAAACAAAAGAACATCCTAATTTTACAAGCAGACAAGGGCAATAAAACTGTGGTAATGTACAGGGACGAATATAGGGAAAAAATTAACAAACTTTTAGAAGACCAAAAAACATATCGATCTATAAGGACAGATCCGACAACAAAGCTACAGCGGGAGAATAACAATGTCATTGCAGAACTACATAGGGGGAACTACATTGACTCTTGGGAAAAATGTAAACTAATTTGTTCTGCGGCAACATCCCCTAGGATATATGGATCACCAAAAATCCACAAACCTGGAACACCTCTTCGACCTATCGTGTCCTCAATACAAGTCCCATGCTTCAACCTTTCAAAATACGTTGGACAAATACTAAAGCATATAATTTCAGATAAATGTAATGTTAAGCATTCCACGCAGGTAAAAACACAATTAGAGACCATGCAACTCAACGAAAATTAAATCTTAGTATCTTTTGATGTTATTTCACTCTTTACAAATATTCCAGTCTATACGGCAATTAAAAATATAATGAAAAAATGGGACAAAATTAAGGAATTTACAAAGATCCCTAGCTCTAAATTTCTAAAAATCCTCCAATTCTGCTTAACGGACAATAACTTCTTTGTGTATGAGGAAAAGGTCTATAACCAGATTTTCGGCATGCAAATGGGCAATCCTCTTTCGCCTACTATAGCAGATATAGTACTTGACACCTTACTTGACGATGCAATCATGGAACTTAGAAATTAAAAATATTCACATTAAATACATATTAAAATATGTAGACGATATATTAGCCATAATTAACATCAAGGACAAGGATATTATTCTGAAGACTTTTAATAGTCAGTAGAACTTGAGAAAAATGGTGAAATTGCGTACCTTGATACCAGGCTACGTAGAGAACAAGGTTTTATTACATTTGACTGGTACGCTAAGGAAACTTCATCTGGCAGAATAATGAATTACAACGCGACATAACCCAAAAACCAGATAATTAATACAGCAAAAAATTTTATATCATGAGTATTAAATATAAGTGACCCGCAATATCATAACAAAAATATCGACAAAATCTCAGAAATATTAGTTAGCAATAGTTTTCCTAAAAAATTAATAAATACACTTATCAACGATACACAAAAATATGTACAATACAAAAACATCAATAATGATAGAAACCCTGAAAAAGACAAATATTTTTACAGTGTAAAATACATATCTGGATTGACGGATAATAGACACATAAGGACAACAATAAAATCAGAACAAATAAACTTTGCATACAAACCGAATTCAACTTTAAGTGCAATATATTCAAGAGTGAAGGCGCCAATAGAAAAACTACAACAAAGTAATGTTGTTTACGAAGTAAAGTGTAACGGAAGGGACGATCAGAATTGTGACTTAATTTATATAGGAACAACAAAACGCTCACTTGGAAAGAGAATAGGAGAACAACAAAATGACATTGAAGAGCAGAGAGACAAGTGCATTATCACAACACATGATTTCAAAATCTCATTCCTTTGAAACAGAATAAGTGAGAGTGTTGGATTTTGAACGAGGGGAGATGAAGAGATATACAATAGAAAGCTGGAGAATACAACAAAACATAATGAAAACAATGAACCACAATGAAGACATTGACAACATTAGCGCTAGTTACAGAACCGCAATATAATTAATTCTGTAATAATAATTTGAATTTTATTAAAAATCTAATGTTTTTAATGTAAAATAATATATAAATTTGTATTAATGTTGTCCTTTTATTATTTTTATTTAAATAGACGACCCTTGAAAAAGACACCAAAAAAGTGACGAAACGTCGGGTGAAATGTAATAAATTTGTTATATTTACATCAATATCATTAGGTCTTATTAGCTTAAAAAGAAAAATAAACTGAAAACTTTATTAACCTGTTTTATTTTTTATAACTTAGGCCTTAAGTCTCTAAACTTTAAAACACTTCTGTCCACAAAATAACTAACAACCTTTCCAAAATCTTTTTCAACAGCAAAATTATTGAACCTTGTGAACTTTTTGATATTTTCTTACATGCGTAAATATATGTCAGGTATGTGATGGAAATCGATTTTAAATACAAAACTATCCAAACCCAAAAATTTCGTTTTTAAGCGCCCTGGAGACAATCAAATAAAAACATCTATCACATAGTTGTGTGCCTGCAGTCGTTTTTTTCGGCTATACAAACGCGTTGTCGGCAATGCTTAATGAAAATTAAAAAGCTTTGATTTGAAGTTTTATTTGATGGCTGATTACTTAATAGGGTCATGCTGTGATTGACAAAAAAAGTTTCATTTGCTTGGTGTTTTCATGAAGAAGTGTACGGATGAAAAAAATATAAAATTTTTTTTTTTTTTTTAATACAAATGCTGATTTGTACGTATCCGACAAAACCTGCAATAAACGACACTAACATATGCACTGATTGATGGGTTTATTTGATAGCCTCCAGGGCCCTTAACTGCCTGTTTTTAGAAAATGAAAACAACAATAAAATACGAGAATATATTTTTGTTTTCAATATTATTTATCATACGAAATGTTGTTTTCATTTGTTAAAAACATGCATTTGGTCGCGTAAATGGATTTTTAATAAATTTTCATCTTAATTTTATATGTTATATGTTTATCGGGGTGGCAACTAAATGTATTGAATTTTTAATTTTTTAAAAAGGCTTACTAATTATTTTGCCAAATAGGACCCTAGAGGGAATTGACACTAGTAGTCCCATGATAGGTTCTTTGGTGGCAGAGATCGGTTCTAGTTCTCACACTTTATATCTATTGGACCTACCACTTGTACATGGGTTATCATTGAAGGGAGTTAATTGATACCTAATAGCCACCATTTGACCATTTGGCATCTATTCTCAATAAATGTGTTTAGTGTTAGTTACTACAATGCTAGTCCTTGTTATTCTTCCAATAAAAAAGTCCAAGAACTAATTTTAAACAGGGCTGTGGAGTCGTCAGAAAAAAGTACTAACTCCGACTCCAAACGCTGAAATTATTTTAAGTGCGACGCCGACTCTGACGCCAACTCCTATTCTAACCTTGAAGCTAAATGTATATCAGACTGTTCCTTTTTGACTTTAAACTCTTTTTATACCCTTCACCACTAGTGGTGAAAGAGGGTATACTAGGTTTGTCATTCCGTATGACTTTTATTATGCATCAAATACTCCATAAAGTATATATTCTGACACCTTGCGTAATTCTAAGTCGATTTAGACATGTCCGTCTGCCTGTCCGTCTGTTGAAAACACGCGCACCTTCGAAAAACTCAAAAGATAAGAACCATGTTGGCGTCAAATTGCTTCTAGTTATACCAAGCAGCTTTGGATTGAAATTCAGCTAAATCGGTTAAGTAAGATAAAGAGTTATGAATCCAAATATGGAACCACAACAGTAAAAAATTTACAATTCTGTTACAAAAACTAACACAAAAGCATAATGCAGGGCATGATATCAGATTTTGCACAAACTCGTTCTATATGACTAGAAATCATACATAATAAGTTATTTATAATCTGTAAGTATTGGAAATAAACCTTATATATTTAAATTTAACAGATTTTAAATATACAGAAATGCTTTATTTTTTATTAATTTATCTCTAATAAAAACATAAAGCCAACAAAATTTTGCAGTCAGTGTTTAACTTCTGGTTTTTGTGCTAAAAACACATATTTATTTAAATTTTTTTGGAGTTAAATTTTTAAAGAATGCCACTATTTAGAAATAAAATGTATCCTATCGGTTCTCAAAATCATCAATTAGGAAATAAATAGAGTTATTTTTTATAATCTAAGAGCAACGAATTTGACAGTGAGAGTGCAAAACTTTTTATAAAGGAGTGTAGCATATATTTGGTAAGAAGCTCAAATTTCCATAGTAAAGGAAAAACAATCCAAAAAGAAAATAATAAAATTGTATGAGGAATGAAGAGAATTTAAATAAGCACAGAAACAGAACATTTGACTTTTATAAAGGCGAATGAAAGGTGTGTGTGGTGTGACTCATTTGACATCGGGCATCGTTATGCTCTTACGTTAATCAAAACTAATATTCCTGATTAACCATCTGGAATCGCTTTTGAAATAGCATCTGTGGCTTATGACTGCTTGGAAAGCATTCATATTTTAGATAGTGTTGATGCTTTCACATTTGACATAACTGCTTCAGACACCGGCAGATCAAAAGGAGCTTTCACACTTTAAAAAAAAAACAGACAAAGATATTTTCCTAGGCTGCATACACCATATTTTTGGCTGCTTTTAACCAAAAAATAACGTGGACACTCTCAGAAGTAGTACTATTAATAAAATAAAAAACAATACTTTTTTAATGGAAGTTGCATATTAATTCTGCATTACATTTATGGCATTCAGCCCAATTTTTCCCTTCTGCCATTTTTGTTATTAAAATTTAATTGTAAAAATGGGAAAAGGGAAAAAACTCCCGGGGAATTTTCATAATTGGTCTGATTATGTTTTTTTTTTTTTTCAAGGTTATCCAAAATTATAGAGAGCATTCGAAGGAAGCTACATAATTTCCAACATTTCTGAATAACTTAACGTTATGTACTCCTCTAGTTTACTCTTGTATCACGTACTTGTTTTTACAAAAATTAAAGAAATGTACATACATACAAATATGTGTGTGAGCTGAATTTTTTTAAAAATAAAATAAAAAATTGCTCAAAAATGGATTTTAAAATCTTATGAAATTCATCACATCTTAAGGAACGATCGTTTTAAAATCGGTCGATTTTTATCACTTACCTGGAAGACTATTTTTGTTTTGCTTTGCATTAAGATTCTTGAAATAATTAATACCTATTTGTTTCTTTTTTGCATTTTTAGTATTTTAAACTGTAACGAGCACATTTGCTTTTGGATTATTATTTAAAAATATAAATTTGTTCTGTTGATTTGTTGATATATAATATTGTTGTTGTAAGAGTTATTTCATCTTATCTAATTTGATTCAGCAATATTAAAAGCCAGCAAAATGACAACGCTGAAAGATTGGCCACTCTTAGAAAGGGTGACTAACGATGAATTTCTTAAGCTGTTGCCACATTTGGGTTTGGAACACTGGTTTCTTACCCACATTTTTGTTCCCAAGAAGAAATGGATACCTATGTTGGATGCTAATTTGCAAACGCTGCAGCTAAAGTGTGGTATATGTAGTAGACATGTTCGATTTGAGGATATCAAGAACCATTTATTACGAAACGATCATCTGATGTCTTTACGGGCGAATGTAAAGCAATTTTATCATCCATTTTATACTTATGGAAAAAGCGACATTAAACTTGCAAGGGGTGATCATGTTTCTCAGGAGATGCGTGAAAGAGCATTGCGCGAAGTTAATATTCGAATGACGAGTTTTAGAAGAGAAAGCAGTTTGGCCAAACAATTTGCAAATGTTGCCCAGCGCAGATCACGTGGGGTAGAAGAAGATCATCTTATAGAAACTACATTGAGTACAATGATTGAAAACCCCGACGATATGATTGTAATTGTGTGCTTGCCATTCGAAGATATTCCTAAATTGCAATTTTCTTTAGTTAGTGGTGAATGGCAGACTGTAATCGGATATACACATTTAACGAAAAAAGCAACTTTTCATTGCAATATTTGTTCCGTAAATTGCTGTGGCATTGAAAGCCTTAATTCTCATTTTAATGGCCTTACTCACAGACTAAGGCAATTGGGGTTATTAGCGCTAAGCTATGAAGATAGTTCTAGAGTCAATAAGAACTGTTGCATTCACTTTGGTAATTCGTTTTCATTTTCAATTAAGAAAAATGCTAACGATTTTTACACAAAACAAATTGAAAGGGATTCTGTATCTCAGGTTAAAAAACTACCAATGGAAATAGAAAAAAAGATCAAAGCTCTTGATGAATATGTTCCAAAAACAATTACATGCCCAGACAGCTTAGGTCAGAGCAGTGTAAAAAAAGATTTAGACAGAGCTGGAAAAATTGAATCTAATGAAGTTCTGGGACACCTCGGTGTTGAATATGTACTGAAGATTATGAAAAATGACAATGATCGGGATCCAAAGTTTGAGTGTGGATTATGTGAATTTGTTGGTAGTTGTCATAAAATGCAACGTCACCTCCTGTATTATGAACACAAAAAGAAATATTTGGATTTACACTATTCCGATACTATTAAAAAATACGAAGCTGAAATTGGTCATATGTGTTATAGAGAATTCCGTGCTGTAATAAGCGAAATTGTTAATAAAGTTGCAGCAGAAGTAGAAAATCATCACAGCCGAAGCTTGCCTTACACGGTTTCGTTAAGTGATTATAAAAACCGAAGGCCTGATTTGATAGCTGAAGCTTATGCCCTTTTACATGCTTCTCAAAACAGAGGACCATCATTTTCAAATGTTTTGTCGAAGGATAATATTAGAAATCTTAAGAACTCTGCTTCGCAACTAGCTAACAGTAAGACATACGAAAGTATTGAATATATTGTATTTACTGTGGCTCCAAATGATAAAATATACTTAAATCAAATGAGTCACGATCCTGTAGTTCGCCTTAGAGAATACAACGCTAAAATGAATAAAAATCAGTCAGCTAAAAGAAGTCGCTCTGTATCACCTACGCAAACTCGTGATGCAATGAAAAGGGAAGAATCACATATTGAACGATCATATGTATATAATTACGACCGCATAACTTGCTCCAAATCACCCACATATGGCAGGCGAAGATCACCGATACGAGAAGCTCAGGGTATTTTTTATTCATCTGACACCCTTAATCAAAATATTTGGGATGTATATAGGCAAGAAATAGCTTTTGCTGCAAATGAAATTGAAGTTGCATACGAAAATTATAGAAAAAATCCTGAAAGCCATCCTTTGTATGAGGAAGAGTGGAACCGTTTTTGGCAACATCGTAAAAAGGAACTTGAGCGTGAAGGCTATAATCATCGAACATACAACTTTCAACCAGAATGGGTACATTATTTCAAACAAAGAATTGAAGTTTTGTTTGGCGAGGCGTTGCATAAATCGAAAATAGACATTCGACATAGATTGGAGATTCCTTTAGATGCTGAAGAAGATTGCCAACGTTCGCATGATTATTCAGGACAGTATGCAGTTGATCATCAAATGGAAGATAATGCTGCTTCAGACAGGGGCATTAATGAAAATAAAGGGAGCAAACGTCGCGGTTCCACCGATTTGAAAGTATACGTGCCACTTAATAAAAGAGCATTTCCAGAGCGGATGGATGAAGAAATAAAAGAAAGTACAAAGGAAGCACAAACAATTGTCGATAAAATAATTGATAAACATTCGAACGTTATACACGTACTTCGGTTAATGACAGCATTAGAGGAGCATCTTGGCAGTTTAGGCGGAAGGATAATGGATTTGTTTTCGAACGCATTACAATTAGAAAAACATTTTCCAGGAACTAGTGTTCAGTTTGAAGCAAAGGTTTTAACAATTGCAAATTGTCACCTTCTTGAAACTGCAATGGAAAAGCTTAAAGGTATATTATATGCTGGATTATTGGATGAGAAAAAAATTTCAGGTTTTAATCGTGTAATAAAATATACAGCAAATTTGCTTAAGTATGCTGAAAAAATGGGATGGAGACAAGAAAAGAATACATCCGAGACTAATAGTAATCGCGCAAGAGCCATTCAAGAAAACATGAATTCCATTGCAAACTGTTCCCAATTTTCCAGTGGAAAAGCATTGTCTGATACGTTAATCGATCTTATAAATACAACCCAAAGAAGCAAACAGCAAGTCAAAACACCAAAGGAGCGATTTGATGGTTATAAAGAGGAGCCAGTTTGTCCTCCACCACCCACTATAATGGAAACCAATGTAAACACAAGCTTATTGACTGGCTTAAAAGGACAACACAATTCAGGTCTTGCTTCATTTAATACCAAATTATCTCTTGACCAAACCAGTCAGATCCAAAAATTTAGACAGTCAGAATTTGGTCAATTAAACCTTAAAAAGTTAAGCAGCGGAAATAGCTTATACAATAACAGTTTTAGAAACAATAATGATACAAGAACAAATATAAAAGCGCGTACAAGTAATGGACCTAACTTTGGCGGCGGTAAGAACAACAATAGTGGAACATCACCACAATTTAGAAATTCACAATTCATTCCATTGGGTCCAAATAATGCCATGTATCAAGGAGGGGGAGGAGGTAATCACAATAACAATTGGTCAAATTGGAATAATATTAATTAAAATATTAACATTTTCAATGAAGTTTTTTATTGTCTAGTTGCATAAACTTATAACTGTATTGGTTTTTTTTAATATATTTTAATTAAAGAAAATTTTATGATTATGCAATTTTTACTGGTAAAGTCGACCATATGAATTTTTTAATAAAATTGTATGATTAAATAATTTCTTAAGGAAAGTTCCATATAAAAAACAGGCTTTTTAAAATGGTTCGTTCACTATTTACCTTACAATTTATTGGGGAATGTAAATTAATAATACGCTTTGATTAAAACTTATACTTTATACAAACCTGTCTCTAATAATTACACTGTGCTAGAAATGTACTGTTTTTTTGAGGCAAGCTGGGCACCTGGCGTTTTAACATAATTCGGGTACGCTGAATCCAGTGGTGCTTAGCGTTTTTTAGGTTAGCTCTGGTTTTCGAGATATACCGTTATTTCTAAAATGGAGTAGGTTGCGCAACATATGTTCGCGTAACTCAAAAGCCGTTTAGTTTATTGAACAAACTCAAAAAACCGAATTTCCGCAATAAAATTTTCTTTCAGAAAGGTTACATTTTTTCTCTGCGAATTTAAAATACGCCTGCGACTGTTTGGTAATAGATTAAAGAGAACGTGAAGTTATTTCCTTTAATCTATTACCATACAGTCGACACGGCCCTTTGTTCCAACTTGGAACCATAGGAATCAATATATACAGTCGAAGGCTTATGTTAAATTCGCCAACCACGATATCACCCATTATTTTTTAGCAACATTTTGAAATTTTTGTTTTTTAATAATTCATCAAAAATGGGAAAGTGCAGCTATGCTTCTAATTTTTTCCAGACATAAAAAAATCGAAGTTGCAAACAAAACAAGCCAAAACGATTAAAATCTGTTAACAACTTTTGATTTTATTCACAAAACACGAAAAATTTTAATTAATTTAAGCATTTCATAATACGCAATATTTGTATTGGAGCCCCCATAAGAAGTGGAGGTAAAAGGCAAGTGTGTCTCGAGAAAATATTAAGGAAAAAAACTAATTGAGGTTGGTCATACATTATATCCCACTAGGGGCGACTCCTGGGCAGTTATGGGACTTTTTTTTTAATATATTTCTAGTCTGTATTAAACGTTATGTATGGGAGCCTCCTTAAGGAATAACTCACTTGTTTGCCTTTACTCAAAGTGCACAGCATTTATTCCAATATGAAGCACTCAAAGAAATAAGGAGAGAGTAAACCATATAAGTAAAAATTCAAATAATTTTACATTCAAAATACTTATATTGGAATATTCAATTCATTTGACTTGAGTTGGCTGAATTGTGTTTTTGTTTGTTTTGTCTTTGGTTATTCCCTCATTTGTTTCTTGATTTTTGGGTTCTCAACTCATTGTTATTAAAAAACAAATGAGTGTGTTGAAGTTGGTTTTTATTTATTCTCGCATACCTCTACTATTGGGTAACTAATAGTGGAATTACTAAGTCCTTTAGGACGAATACCTTTATTTTTTTTTTAAATTTTAATCTTCCAAAAAGACAGTACACTTAGTTAGGTCTATTTTTACGTGTTAAATGCGTTCCAAAAACCTCATATAGGAAATCCGCATAATAAAGCCTAATTTTTTAAACAAATAGATGATTCGGTTCGATTCGAAATTCGCCAAAAAAGGTATAAAATAAAAAAATTAATCAAAAACCATTCATTTGTTTAATATGTTTCTAACTATGAAAAAATATCAAATTGATTTAGAAGAGACAACGAATACAACAGCATGACCTTTATATTGCTTATATACACACATAAATAATACACAAAAAACAAGTGGCTCGAGCCTATAACATGAATTTTTCTACTATCGTACCAAAGAAATATTAACTGCCCATTCGCCGATATCGAACGTTAACGTTCACATAGTAAATAACATTTAAAACAAAAAGAAAATTTCAAAAATTGTTTTTATTTTAAATGTAATTTTCTATGCGAACGTTAACGTTCGATATCGGCGAACGGACAGTAACATTCATGTTCGTTGCGAGTACAAGAATTCAAACTGACTGTTTGAAATGAGCTCTTTAGATTAAAATCATTTCTTGATGTTTGACGAATCCGATTGAATCATAAAATTCGATTGGTCGTTGCAACTGATCACAATAAAATAATGTTCGAATCACCGAGCCGAAAGCCGAGTACAAGTTAGCTGTCGTTCATAAACATTTGCATCGCTTTTAAATAAACATATACAAGCATAATCTTGCGATCGATTGATACTTCTTCCTAATTTTTTTGGTTCGTGTTGACGTTTGAACTAGAACAAAACTGTAGAATACTTTTTTGATTTATACTGAATTTTTAGCTGTAGTGATTGAGCAGGCGCGATCATACTCCTTGCAGCTCTCTGGTTCGAATTTGAAAAAAACAACAAATCCGTGTTTTTATTTTTAGATAAGTTTTGAATGTGATATTACCTTTATGTCTATGTTTATTGGTTTAAAAGATAAATGGGGTGACAAAAAAGTACCAAAATATACGGTTTACCCGTTAACTCCCTAAATGGGACGAGTTTATAAAAGTACCAGACACCTGTCCACTTATTTTTCTAATGAACAACATTTCTTTTGTGTCTAAGTTTTGGAGATATGAAGTCATCCGAATTTACCCCTTTTTACCCCATTCGACATTAGAGATGAGCGATCCCGTGATTTTTAAGGAACATCGTGATTAATGAATGTGATTTCAAAATCACTGTTCTTTAAAACTGTGACTGTGATCACGGTTTGCTAGTTTTCAGTTCTTTTATAGTTATCATAAAATAAAACAAGTATGCTATATTTTCTAGTATATGTTTAATTTTTTATTGCACGATTCAAGTGAATAGATTCAAAACATAAAAAAAACAAGAAATGCACTAACACATGTATTTTTACAAATAAAGTTCTTTTAACAAGGTATTTTTATCATGTACAAAAAAATTGTGATTTTCTTGCTGTCAATAAAAAATAGCAACATTATTCGTTACTGCATGCAAAAAACGCTATTACCCACACAAACAGTGAAATATCATAAATTTGTGTATATTACAAAATGAGAAAATAACGACTTAGCAAGCAGCTGTTTAAAAATTTGGTCACATCTGTGATTCGTGATTTTTCAGTAACTTTGACTTAATCGCAGGTACAGAAATATAGTTCATCTCTACTGACAACCCTGAACTCTATATAAACACAAGAAAAAAACACTAATAAAGTAGACGAGAGAATAAAAGGAACAGCAACATTATTCGTTATTGCATTCAAAAACGCTATTACCCACAAACAGTGAAATGCTATTACCCACACAAACAGTGAAATATCAAAAATTTTTGTATGTAACCAAAAACGAAAAGAACGACTTAGCAAGTACCTGTTACTTAACAAATTTGGTCACAACTTTGATTCGTGATTTGTCAGTAACAGTGATTAAATCACAGGTACATAAATATCGCTCATCTCTATTCGACATTCTAATTTCCAAAAATCCCGTCTTGGTGTAACGATTAGATTCTGGCGTTTAGGCTGTGTGATGCTGAATCAGTAACGATACAATTTTATATATACATATATGTAGATAGATACCTGAACCTTTTATAATATCAAAGACTATAGATTTATAAAGATGTTGCACATAGCACATTTGGAATTGACAAAAATGTTGTGCTTCTTAACGATGAGGGGGGGAAGTAACAAGGAAAGCAAAAACTTCGTGCTCACATTTAGAAAACTGGAGAGAGGAAAAAACCACATGCATTAATACATGCATACACATGTTTTTTGTTTTTGTCAACCAACGTGTGTGTGCGTATGTTTTTTTCGTTAAAACCGGTTTTCGTGCTCACATTCAGAAAACTGAAGAGAGCAAAAAACCACATACATGCACCAATACATACATACATACACATGTTTTCTGTTTTTGCAAACCAACGTGTGTGTGTATGTTTTTTTCGTAAAAAAACAGGTTTTTGGTATTTTTATTTTTTAAGTGATTTTGTTTTGTTTGCAAGCAATTTATGTGCAAATAACCTACGTAAGAACAAATGCGACCGATTGCCTAATTGGTAGGGTAAGAATATGTGTTTTATTGTTGTAAAAATGAAATTATAACGATTCGAACCGAATTATTATTAAAATTTTTAGACAATTCAACTATGTAGGTATGTTCTTATAATATGTGTATGTATGTATCAAACGAATTTATTATAAAACAAGTGTGTTTTCTTAGGACGTGTGTGAGGCGATAGAAAAGAGCGAATGCAAGTAAAATGTTGACACTTCTGAAATTAATGAAATTTCAATAGCCCTGGGGGCTAGTAGAAATTTTAAAACAGCCAACAAAATTTCTGACAAGCAGCAAATCGCAAATTGTAATTGAAAAAGTCAAATAAAAACGTTTAAAAAATTTTGTGAATTCAAAACAAAAATATAATATAAAATGCATAGGGCCACCTGCAAAAAAATTTTATTTTCCTAATTTGTTCATTATTTTATACAGTACTTTTCGTTTATAGTCATTTCCATTGTTAGTCACATTAGCTATATAGTCCATTTAATCTTTATTTTTGCCGCTATACAGAAGATTAATAGAAAGTATTTACGTTATAGTCCATTTAGCGATATAAGCACATTTACAAAAGTAAAGCAAATTATTAACGTTTTAGTCACATAAGCCTAAGTTTTTTATTTGTTTCTGAAGTTACAAACCATATCAAAGAATCAAGAAATTAATCGTTTACTTTTTCTTATCAACTCTCCAATCGAAAAAAATTAGTTTTTGTGTTTGGTTACAGTGATGAAATATCTTATTATTGTTTTAACTTTTTTAAAACAGTTTGCAACTCTGTTGCAAAGCTATAATCCCGCTGTCAGTGTTGTTAATATGATTTTTTATTTTATAAATTCATATTAAATTCGCCAAAAATCTGCAAAAAATTTTCAATAATTAGCATTATTCCAGTAGTGTGTTTTTATTATAGTTTTTTGACCGATTTAAAATAAATCGGGCATGCTCTGATAATCGTAAAACGCTTAACATTCTTACTTGAAATCGTATAATATGTGTTCTGTAAATCGCAATAGCACGAAGTTTGACGAATTAAAATTACAAAAGTATGCTGAAGGAAACTAGAATTTTTGTAAGAAACTATGGCAGATCGCAAGCATAACGCAAGAGTTTCCGAACACTGTAAAATAAATCTGGTGTTTTGCTTTTTTAAATCTTGCGAATATCATAACAAGGCTGAATATCTTAAAACTTAGAACTTGAGAGATCAGTGAATTGAATTTTGCAAAAATATTAATTTTAAGAAATTTTTAAAAATCCATTTAATATACAATCAAACGCGATTAAATTTTTAGAATTTATTTTCCATGAAAATCAAATAAAGCTTAAGCTTTATTCCAAGTTTCTAAAGCAACCATTTTTAAATGTGTTTAATGTAATTATCTGGCAATATTATCAATTTTTTATCTAAAACATTTTCATTCGTATTGCGATTTTAAAATTTGTTAGAAATTTAAAGAAAAAACTATAGCCTTGCTGATAATTTTTTTTATATAATTAAGAAAGAAAGGTAAATTGCTTTTCATAAATCGCTAACTTTTTTAAATTTTGCCAAAAATTTACATATGTATGTGGCACACATTTACACATGTGAACTTGGCGTATAGTCATTCTAGCGATATAGTCCACGATTTGTGACTATAAGCAAAAAGTACTGTACATAGTATTTTTTTAAATATTTTAACACAACGTCAAAAAAGATATAATTTTTTCCAACGATATTTTTCAAAAAAGTTCTTATAATGTAGACCATAACCAAACAAATAGTAGTTAATATAACATACACTGTCCCGTGTTCGAGCACTAGTATATTTACAATCATAAAATCTTAGGTGTTTCTTTTAGGAATTTTGATAAATTAACTTGTAAGTACTGCAATATATACATAGCTATGTGTTAGTATAATTAAAATGGGAAATAGCTTAGAAACAAAAGAAAAGTTTTAGGCACCATATCGGTGTAGCCACCATTTTTTTTAATATATTAGCTTGGCAACATGTTGTTATCCCTAAATGGGGAAAAATATTTTTGCAGACCTTTATAAGAATTTTACAAACTTCTTAAAGGTAGACTTCCAAAGCCTGACTATTTTTCATAATTTGTAATAATTATTTGTTGTAATAATAAACAAAATTAGATTTTTCATCGGAAACAATTTAATAATTTGTCAAATAATACAATTTTAATAAAAAAAACATTGAAAATCAAGTTTTCATACATTTTTAAACAAAAAATAAATAAAATTTCAAGAAATTACGTGCACACACATCAAACTGGCTGCAAATTTTTATGAAAATCAAAAGCATTTTGATTATGTCGCCATGTCGCTTTAGTAAACATAAAATATCTTTTATAAACAAAGCAGTTAATTTTTTTTAGAAAAATGATTTCTAATATTCCTACAATTGTTTAAATTTAAACAATAACAGCATTTGAACTTCGGTGCAAACCGATATACTTTCATCTGTACAACAATAAAACACATATTATTGCCCTACAATTAAAAATCAGTCACATTTGCGTTTACATAGGTTTTTTGCACATAAATGGCGTGCAAACAAAACTTCTTTTATTACTTGAATGTGTTTTCAACGAGAAAAACAAGACTTCTTTTAGTTTTTTCTATATTTTTTTCATTGCCATGTGCACACGAGTACATACACACACGCATGCACGCACATATGCGCTGATAGATGAGAATAAAAAGTTCTCTGAGAGTAAAAACAAAGACTATAATTTACTCTCACAAGTGGATTTAGCGCCTAAATCCACCAGAAAAATTAATATAGACAGAAAAATATATGAACTTTGTATGGCAGTGCAATATCTTTATAAATCTATTGTCTTTGATAATATTGTAATTTATTTAGGGGTCTTTCAGTAAAATATCCTTTTTATTTTTAATTTTTTTTTTTTTTTTTTTAACGAATACCTTTTACTTATCGTCTTATTTTGGCATTTGTTTTCATTTATTACGAAGAAGTTCATTTTAGAAGAACCAAAAATATGCAGAAAAAGTTAAAGCTTTTTTTTTTTTGTAACTCACCGAAAATGTGTTTTAATTTTATGAAAACCTAAATCAGTTTTCGTTCGTTTTTTACGAACAAAAAAATATTTTCATTTTCTAAAAACAGGCTGTTAAACTAAAAAATAGCTTACAAGAACATTTTAAATCAAAATAGGTATCTATATTTTTTCAAATATTGTTTTTCTCGCACAACTTGGAATGTGACGTATTTTGACAGTTTTTGTGAGAAACTATTCGCAAAATGTAGTTATAGAAAAACTTTGTTCACATCCATCCATTAATTGCTGGAAAATTATTTATTTGACATATACGCCTGGCTTCTACATTCGTCAAATGAAATGAAAGTGAAACTTTCACTCAGTTGGTGTTCTTAAAATCGCTAAAGTGAAATGAAAGTAATTTCATTTCCAGTTTGTTTCAAGTGGAATTTATGTGTTCTATAAATCATTTTCATTTGATATAAAAAGGAAACATCAGCGTGAAAGAAAATACTTTTTAGTAAAAAATAATTTTTTCTAGCTTTTTTTATATTTGTTTCCAAAATAATTAAATGTGAGTAAATTAATAACAATTTTATATATAAAAAGAGAACTTGATTTCATAGATCCTACAAAAATATATCCATCTGCTTGGAAAAGGTTTGAAATGATTGATGAAACACCAGATGAAGTTGCTGATTCCAACGATAAGTTAGAAGAGTGGAAGCAAAACAACATAATTTACATGTTTTCATGAGAAACCAAATTACAACAAATCGTCAGCTCATTATTGATTTGGCGCATATGCCAAAAAGTCGTAGTGGAGAAAAACGACAATGATGGTTTACATGAAGTTTTCTGAAAATATACCCAATATAATTTTTTTTGTATTTATACCAATCCTTCCAACGTATGTTCTAAAGAAGTATGTAAATTTTACGTAATGAACGAACTGAAGTAAATATTATTTATTTATTTCAATCCAAGTAATATAAAAATTCCATAAGGCCAAAAACTATGTAACGTGTGATTTTTTAGCTATTACTTTTTGGCAACACTGGTTTAAACAGCTGACGCACGTTTCGTGTTTTGTTTCACTGTCAAACATCTTCAGTTTGGTCTATAATTTAACCATGAATCGTCTTACAAACGAACAACGCTTCCAAATTATTGAATTTTATTATCAAAATGCGTGCTCTGTTAGGAAAGTTCATCGCGCGCTTCTTCCACTTTTTTTTATCGAAAAATTGTGTTTAGCGACGAAGCTAATTTTTGGCACAATGGGTACGTTAATAAGCAGAATTGTCGATTTTGGAGTGAAGACCAGCCAGAAGCATTGCAAGAGCTACCAACGCATCCAGAAAAAGTCGCAGTTTGATGCGGTTTATGGGCTGGTGGAATCATTAGACCGTACTTCTTCAAAGATGATGCGAATCGTAACAACTGTGAATGGTGAGCGCTACCGTGAGATGATATCCAACTTTTTTTTTGCCCAAAATGCAAGAGCTTGACTTGCATGACATGTGGTTTCAATAAGACCGTGCCACATGCCACACAGCACGCTTAACAATGGACTTATTGAGAGGCGAGTTCGGTGAACATTTTATTTCACGTTCGGGACCGGTCAATTGGCCGCCTAGATCGTGCGATTTAACGCATTTAGACTATTTTTTGTGGGGCTATGTTAAAGCCCATGTCTATGTACACATTCCCGCTTCAATTGACGCATTGGAAAACAACATTGAAGCATTTATTCATGAGATACCGGCCGAAATGTTGGAAAGAGTATGCCAAATTGGACTAAGCGGATGGACCATTTGAGGCGCAGTCACGGTCAACATTTGCATGAAATAATCTTCAAACATTAAATTATATGGACCGTACTATCGATTCAAATAAAGATTTCATACATTTTTCTGAATATTATGTGTTTTTTTTAAAGCTTTCCTATAGCTCTTAGAAAATCACCCATTATTACAAATGTAAATTCTGATTTAAAGCACAATTAATAAAAAATAAATTTGTACCATATAACTATTATTTACAATTATTTACGAATTAGCTCCCTAGCCTAATAAAATATTAGTAATAACATAATAATAACAATAATAACCTTGCCCAAAGTGTATAGCTTCGTAAGATACAAAAGAAATTTTATTAACATAACATTATCATTAACCAAACATAAACATTACCAACATAATTCCTTTTAATACGTGTTATTAAAAAAAAAGATATATACCGTAAGAAATTGGATTATTATGAAAGCGCAAAAAGGGAAAATAAAAAATTGAGGAGATTATAAAATTAAATTAGCTCAACGAAAAGAAAAATATGTCATCAGTTTTAAACGAAATGCATTATTTCATTGGGAAAATAATCGAAGATCTATAGGTAAGTAGTTCCAACATCGAGCTACCCTAACAAGAAAAGACCGCTCATAACAGCTACATTTTATTCTGGTGATAACAATTTGTGGTCTTCTTGTAGAGTGGGTATACTGAAATTCAGAGCAAAGTGAAGTAGGATGTCCACTCCTTAAAACCCTATAGAAACATAGTTAGTTAGTTGTTTATTTAGTAGTATGTAACATACTTTAAAACTTTCATATACATTAAATATTCAAACATTAATTTTTATAAGTTATTTATAAATTCTACAATTTCTTTTCTAAAAACATTAATATTTCTTTCATTTCTAATATGAGGTTGTAATTAATTATATTCACTTAAGCCTTTGTAAAATAGCGATCTCTGCATTGTGTTTGATATTTGTTGTAGCCTAAAGTGTTCAGAATTTCTCAGATTATATGGTTGAACATCTCCAACATATATAAGTTGTTCACATAGGTATTGTGGCGCATCTCCCATCTTCATTTTTTGGATGAAAACCAGAGTGTTTAATTTAAGTCTCTGTCGTATATTAAGCCATTTAAGACAATTTAACATATAATTTATTGGTGCATATCGGTTACATCTTAGTATACAGCGCATTGCCTTATTTTGCAGTCTACTTATTTGTTGGTCTGTACAGCATGTATAAATTATTGTTGAGCCAAATTCAAAATGTGGTTTAATTATTGTGTTGTATATATTTATGGCAGTGATTATTGTTATTTTGCCTCTCAGTCTTTTAAAGAACCCTATCTTTTTACCAATCTTTTTACAAATATGGTCAATATGCTCTTCTAGTTTTAATTCACGATCTAGTATAAATCCGAGATATTTAATACAATTCACTTTTTCTATTTGCTCATTATTCATTTTAATTTGTTTATTACTAGTCATATTTATTTCAATAATTTTTGTTTTACACTCATTTAATTTTAATTTGTTCATAGTGCATTTCGGTATAAAACAAAGTGCTTAAAGCTACATCCTAGAAATCTTCTCACATGACCAGAAATCTGCATTCTTCTTCAGCATTATAAACCTATCTATCAACAGTATTCAAAATTCGGTTTAATCTAATAGTTTGGAGAGCTAAAGTACCAGACATAATCTCGAGCCCATACAAAATATGCGGCATCAGTAAAGCATAAACAATTTTCCTTAGTTGCGGGAATCCCGCAACTAATTCCCGGGAAATTTTGAAGAACATCTTTTTTTAATACTTTAGTAAATCTATGTCGGACTAGTGCCTTTTGTAGTTTAATCCAACTTAATTTCACCACAATATTTAAATCTACTACAGTTTAAGGCGTAATAAGCTCATTTTTAAGAATGGGCTTTGTATAGGGCCTATGATAATTAAAGGCCTATCTTCACGAAATTTTATTTCTTGTCTTAGCACACTGAAGTGTAAATTTTACAATAATATTATAAGGTCTTGCGGCTTAGGGCGTAGTTAAGTGTTTTCCTAGATTGTGCTTTATATGCAGCATTTCAAGGATAATTTAAATGTCGTATGTGGATTTTTTGCGGTTTTGAGTTATGATCGATTCCTTAAGTTTTCCGACCTGATCTTTAATTTGACGTAATTTAGTTTTTCGATACCTCATACGCTTTTCGAGATATGGAGTGTTGAGCTTGTCGTATGTGGTATAGGCTGAAGCAATTTTCAAATTAGATATGTTCAAACTCAATTTACTTTTAATTTGTTTATTACTAGTCATATTTATTTCAATAATTTTTGTTTTACACTCATTTAATTTTAATTTGTTCATAGTGCATTTCGGTATAAAACAAAGTGCTTAAAGCTACATCCTAGAAATCTTCTCACATGACCAGAAATCTGCATTCTTCTTCAGCATTATAAACCTATCTATCAACAGTATTCAAAATTCGGTTTAATCTAATAGTTTGGAGAGCTAAAGTACCAGACATAATCTCGAGCCCATACAAAATATGCGGCATCAGTAAAGCATAAACAATTTTCCTTAGTTGCGGGCATCCCGCAACTAATTCCCGGGAAATTTTGAAGAACATCTTTTTTTAATACTTTAGTAAATCTATGTCGGACTAGTGCCTTTTGTAGTTTAATCCAACTTAATTTCACCACAATATTTAAATCTACTACAGTTTAAGGCGTAATAAGCTCATTTTTAAGAATGGGCTTTGTATAGGGCCTATGATAATTAAAGGCCTATCTTCACGAAATTTTATTTCTTGTCTTAGCACACTGAAGTGTAAATTTTACAATAATATTATAAGGTCTTGCGGCTTAGGGCGTAGTTAAGTGTTTTCCTAGATTGTGCTTTATATGCAGCATTTCAAGGATAATTTAAATGTCGTATGTGGATTTTTTGCGGTTTTGAGTTATGATCGATTCCTTAAGTTTTCCGACCTGATCTTTAATTTGACGTAATTTAGTTTTTCGATACCTCATACGCTTTTCGAGATATGGAGTGTTGAGCTTGTCGTATGTGGTATAGGCTGAAGCAATTTTCAAATTAGATATGTTCAAACTCAATTTACTCGAAACTATCGGAATCCACATACGACAATTAAATTATCAGCCGACGATTTGGGTGCATAACTCTTTCCCTACTGAAGCGATTCTGCTGGAATTCACTCCCAAACAGGCAAGAAGATTTAGAAACAATTTGACACCCATAAGACTAAATCGGCTCAGAATTAATGAAGGATTCACAATAGTATTAAAAAAAGATTCACATGGAATGACAAACACCTTCATACACTACTGCTAAATTTGTTAAACTGTAAAATTGTTTTAGAATTCCTATTTCGTAATGTTGTGCTTTCAGTTCCTAATCGCCCTTTCAGAAATTTTATTGCACTAAGACTTTAATACTTTCATTCTAATTATGCAAACTAGCCCTGAATTTGACAATGTATATACTTACGTATATTGATTTCTATGATCCTATTGGCATCAAAATAACCTTTTAAATATCTTAAAATTACTTTAATCTTAGCGTAATAGCGTAAAAGCGTAATAGTCAGTAAGAAATATTAGTTTCATTGGAGAAATAAGTAAATAAATAAATAAAAAAAATTTGGGCAGGAATCCCGGGAATGTGATATTTATTTCCCGCTTTCCCGGGAATCAAAAAAGTGCGGGAATAACAAAACTCTACTTTTAATACCATACGGTAGAAAATATTATTAGAATATATCCCTAGCAAAACCCCTGATACCCTGAAATATATATGGTCGATATGAGCAGAAAAAGTAAGTCGATTATCAATCAACACGCCAAGGCATCTCAACTGGTCAACAAAACCAATATTATTGTTACCAATAAAATATTCAAATTATTTATTTGATTTCCAAAATTAGAAGCTTTAGTTTTGGAAATATTTATATGAAAATTATTCGTCGATGACCAAAGACGGAAACGTTCAAGACTATAATTTGCATTAGATTGTAGAACATCACCATTATCTTTATTCGTACCAAATAAGAGAAAAATGTCATCATCATAAATGAAAGGCCTACACACATTAGTATCAATAAATCCTGAGAGGTCATTTACATATAACACAAAAAGAAGACGGTCCAAAACGGAGCCCTGGGGAACACCTCATGACAAGGGAAGTATATCAGAGTAGACTCCATTCATATCAACAAATTGATTTATATTTTATAAGCAAGAATAAATCAATCTCATGCAGACCTAGAAAATTTAAACAACTCCCCTAATTTGGCAATCAACACATTGTAATTTATAGTGTTAAAAGCCTTGCTTAAATTTAATGAAACCGACAATGACAACTTATCCCTATTTATATTATCGCGTACAGAATCGGTTAAATTTAACAACAAGGAAGTAGTGTCCACGACGAAAGGCATACTAAGAAGCTGAAATGTCCCGACTAACAAACGATAAAATTTGGTTTTTAAAAATATTTTCCATTACCTTAGATAGTGTGGAAAGGATTGAAATATGTAGGTCTTAAGTCTGCTACACTATGCATTGCTTTCGATTTAGGAATACGGACTACTCGTGCTAACTTCTATGACGAAGGAAATACAGAAGATGTTAAAGTAGGGTTGAAATGAAAAATAATATATTGAGAAATATGTGGGAAAATGTTTTTAATTAAACCTATCGGGATGCCATCAACACCAACTGATTTAGACTTAACTTTACACAGTGACAGCCAAATGTCTTCCCTTGTAACACATTGAAAAGAAAAATTCCCATCAATGCTCCCAAAATCTACATTATTAACATTATCAGTCAACGGAACATCCGTAAAGTAGTTATTTACTTCATCGGCATTCAAACAACATCGCAATCTGTAATTACCAAGGATACCATACCGCCTTAAAACGTTCCACATACCCAGAGAATTTAAACCAGAAAACAATTTAGAAAAATATTTTTTCCTCTCCCTACGAATAAAGTTCTTGGCTCTATTTCGATGGCGAACTTGCCAATCGCCGGCCGATTTATACATCTGAAATGTAGAATATGCCAAGTCTCTAATTGAAGTAGCTAACACAATGCAAATTTAACTAGTCCAGTTATCATTGCTGCTCGAGATTTTCCTTCTTAACACAGGCACAAACTCATACAAGGATTCAAATAAAGAGTTAAAAAAAGATGATTGAAAATCAATATTATTCGATTCAAAAAAGGAAGTTGAGTCTAAATTTGACAAAAAAAAAGATGTAGAGCCATTCCAATAAATTATATTTAAGTCTCTACACTCAATTTATTCTAGGATCTCATCGTTAATACGAAATGTCGCAAAAATAAGAGCATGATGTGACACAGAAGGAACCTGCACCTGGCCAGAAAAGCTAACCATCGAAGAATTTCTTATTATCCAAAAATCTAATAGAGACGTTGAACCATGGTTAATATCAAAATGAGTAGGTTTCGAGTTGTGAAATATAGACAGCTTACATCTAGTACATAACGATCTCATGAGATTAGCTTTCATTGGGTTGAACAAATTGCGGTTGAAGTCTCCAACAACGATAAAGTTAGAAAATTTAAGAAAAAAATCGTAGTTTAACCTTTCAAACGTTGCCAGGTCAGCATTAGGTAAGTAAACCACACCAAAAAGAACCTTAATATCGCAATTTATCAATTCAATATAGAGCGACTCACAACTACCCACCTCAGAAGTAGTCCAAACTACTTTATATTTAAGTGCGCTTGTCACATACGCACCCACACCCCCACCAAGAACTCAAGAATTCAATCTATCATTCCTAATCAAAGAAACCTCAGCAATGTTAAGATATGAGCAAGATACATTAGGTTTCAACCAAGTCTCAGAGACTTGGTCATTAAAAGTGATAATTATTGCTTTGTGCCGCATACGCCACTTTACTAAATTTATTTTTAAAAAGTAGCTTTCTGTGCTGCATACGTATACTTACTACTGTGTATTGAGTTGTTGACATTTTATTTTGCTTTTGCTTCATCGGCGTTGTCACACCATACAAACGAATTTTTACTAATATTTCCATAGCGCTTGATGATAAATATTAAAGAGCTGCACAAGCATAACAAATATTGCTTACAAGCAATTTCATTAAATTCAGATAGTAGGTGTATATTACTCTCTCATTACAAAACACATACTTCCAAAAACAATTGTTTTGCTTTACGATCAAAATATAGAAGAATAGAACAAAACTGCACTAGAACAATGCTGAACTAGAATAAAGCTAAATTAGAACAAAGATGAAGTAGAACATTAAAACAGAAATAGAACATTCCAAGCATGTTTGAATGTTTTGATTGTAAACATAAACCAAAGAGAAAATTGCAAAGGGAGAAACTTTTGATTTAATTTCGTTTGAGTTGTTTTCAATGGGTTCGGTTGTAGGTTCCTTTAAAATATTATTTAAAATTTAGGAAATAATATAACTAAATTATTAAGCTTAAAGTCTTTTTTTTTATTTTTATATAAAACTTTAAACGTTTATTTAACCAATATTTCGGCACTCCTTTGAGTGCCATCTTCAGGGTTTTTTTTCCTTATTTTATAAATTTTCAACAATTTTTAACAAATTTAACAATAACTGACAAATTAAAAAATTTTTTAATTAGAAATATTGGTTAAATAAACGTTTAAAGTTTTATATAAAAATAAAAAAAGACATCAAGCTTGATAATTTAGTTATAATATAATAATAAAGGTCGACTAAAATAAAATATACATTTAGGAAATAATTCAAACATTTAATGCATCCATTTCTGTTATAAGCTAAGATCACTTTAAATTTTTTAAATTCCTAATTACGTGCACTCGATGCTTTTACAGTAATTTACCGTTTCTTTATTTCATTGTCTGTTTTTGTGTTGATATTCTGTTTGTTTTGATAATACAAGCACTAACAAAGCAGAAGAGAAAAACTTTTCAAGTTATGCTTGTTTTGTTTTGGTGAGAGTAATGTGTTGTTATGTTTGTTTTGCTATGTATGTTTACAGTGAAATAATATGATTGATAGTTGTGTGAAGTAGAACACAGAACATTAAGAATATTTTGCGCAGCCCTTTAATAAATATACAGACTCCTTAACGACTTTTTCTTACGGCAATAAATCCAACAAAGTAAGAGCGAAGTTAATTTTGTATGTTTTTGTATGAGGAATTTGCTGCATTTGTCAAACAGTGGCATGAAATAAAAAATTTAAAAATTTTGCAAGACGTCAGTAACATATTCAAAATCATGTTAAAAGAGCAAACTCAAATTTCCATTCTTTTAAATGGTTGTTTCAAACAAAATTATCATGAAAATAACGTTTCATTTCTTTTCTAGAATACAGTGAAATTGTATATGTGGAATTAAAAAGTTTTTCACTTTCATTTTGTGGTGGAATATAGTACCCAGGCGATAATTCTCGGAAAGTTAAGATACAGCAACACTTGTGCAATAAAAACCACCTTTTGTTTAATTTAACACTCAGTTTTTTAACATAAATTTGTTTTAATTAGTATTGTGGTTATTTTTTTTAACTGTTTTATGGTTTTAAATTAAATTAAATGAACTTTAGCTTAATTATAAATATGAAAATTTGGAATAAATTAGTTTTTCTAATATATATTATTATATATAGGTTATAGGGTTTTTTTTGATGCAAGATAAAAACAAAATGCAAAAAAAGTTTTAGGAAAGAATAGAAAAAAATGTGTTGGATAGGGACACCCTAATGACCTAGCTGTATGAAATATACTTTACGCCGCCTTAGCATACGTACGCAATATGCATTTTATGTACATATGTATATATAGATTGAACTGTATTAAATTATAAAAAAAAATTAAGACTACTTTAGAAATGGATTGTAAAATCGGTCGAAATTCATCACACTTCTAAAAACGATCGTTTTTCATCACATACCTGAATGTTTGCCTATATGTCTTTCCAAGGAAAAAAATTTATAAAAAGGAATATAAGCACATTTGCCATATATTCCATCTATCAGCGGGTAGTAAAGGCAAAAGTAAAGCAAATTAAACTGTGCTAGAAATTAACACTTTTATTTGAGACAAGATTGGGCAGCTGTCGTTTTAACCTAATTCGGGTATGCTGAATCCGGTGGTGCTAGACGTTTTTTAGATAAGCTCTGGTTTTCGAGATATACCGTTGAACTTTTTTCTCATATGCGCAGTCGCTTTAGAAGTATATTTTTTTGCAAAAAAAAAAAATACCTTTTAGCTAGCCACATTTTGAAAATGTTGCTTTTTAAAAATTCATTAAAAATGGGAAAGCGCAGCTATGCTTCTAATTTTTTGCAGACATATATAAAATGAAGTTGCAAATAAAACAAGCCATAAATGATTAAAATTACAACAAATTACTCTGCTTGAGTTTTGTTAATTTCACTTTGAATTTAAATTTAATATTCGTATCGGTATCGCCGCTATGTTTTTCTGAGTAAGTATCGTATCGCCAAAAAGGCGTATCGTTACCGCCCTAGGTTAGGTTAGGTTAGGTTAAGAAGGGTTATGCGCCCAAGGGCGCAACTCCACTCGGAGACCAATGAGGTCCATTGTGAATCCCTTTAGTAGAGGAGAAAAAAGTAAAAAGAGAGAAAAGAGAAGAAAAGAAGAATAATAGAAAATAAACCTAAGGTTCGGTATATTTTTAGAAGCGCAGGACAAATTCCCCCCTACGGCCCCCCCAACTGAAACAGCCGTCCTACTTCCCTGACAAACCCCAGCAGATCGGTTGGATTACATCCAGCGATACACCCCAGTTCGTCGTGAAACCTAGCCCCTAGCCATTTCTCCCTGGGGCCGTGCATCCTAGGACAGTGGCACAGTACATGCTCGACCGTCTCGAGCTCCTCGGCATCTCCGCACAACCTGCAGAAGTCCGGTCTCCCAATGTCCCATTTACCCATAAACGCCCTAACAGAACAATGCCCCGTCAGGAACCCTATCAGAGTCCTGAGACTACTCCTATCCAGTCCTAATAGAACCCTGGTTGCACCTGCGTCCAATCAGGGCCATAAGGCCCTTGACACCCTGCAATCCGTTCTATCCCTCCAGGACCGGTTAACGGCATCACGAAATCTTTCCCGCAACACCCCATAGTAGTGACATAAGGGGGGTTTTACCCCTCTGTCCCTTACCTCTAAGTCCAGATTCGAACCCCCTCTCGCGAGTTCGTCCGCCACCTCGTTGCCATCCACCTTGCAGTGTCCTCGTACCCAACACAGCCTTATTGTGAATGCCAACATGAGCTCTCTCAGAGCATTCCTACACCGAGCAACCAGGCACGATCGCACCGTGTGATTTGTCAATGCCCTTAGCGCAGCCTGACTATCGACGTAGATTGTCACAACAGATCCCCCCACGATGTGATCCAGTATCACTTCCGTAGCCCTCCAGATCGCTAGGATCTCAGCCTGGAAGACACTGCACTCATCCGGGAGTCTGAATGACCTTTTCACGTCAGTGTCAGCAATAAAAACACCAGCACCAGTGCCAGTGTCCATCTTGGACCCGTCCGTATATACTGCCCACCCCTCAAACAGTCCGTTGGATCCACGCCAAACTTCCCTATCCGGGAACTCCACCGGTGGTGTTACACCGAAGTCCAAGGTCATACTCCTATGATCCGAGATTCCCCCCGGAACCCTTTCCTGATCAAGCAGACCCACTTCGTATGGAATCCTTGTGTGGTCATCTCGCCTAGGTCTAGTCAACGAAGACTCGTAGAGTCTAAGTAAGTTCCTGGCAGCCACACTCTTCGCATAATGTTCAATGGGGGACAAATGTAGTAGGATGTCCAACGCCGCCTGCGGCGTGCTTCTCCTTGCACCAGTGATGCCAAGTGATGCACTCCTCTGGGCCTTGTTAAGCATCTTCCTATAGCTGTCCACTCTCAACGCATCCCACCAAACAGTGCATCCATAGGTAAGAATAGGTCTAACCACCGATGTGTAAATCCAGTTTACCATATCCGGTCTCAGTCCCCAATTCTTACCGATGGAGTTTCTGCATGTGTAGTAGGCATTGAGTCCTCTTTTCATCCTCTCCTGGGTGTTTCTTCTCCAAGACAGTTTACAGTCGAGGAAGTTACCCAAGTACTTAGCACAGTCAGATAGAGTTAGCTCGACGCCATCTAACACTGGCCCCTTAAAACCTTCTATCCTGTACCTTCTGGTAAAAAGAACCAGCTCAGTCTTCGCCGGGTTTACCCCCAGCCCTCTATCTATTGCCCAATCCGAAAGTTCGCCCAACATCACCTGCATAATTTCACTGATCGTGGACAGAAACTTTCCCCTGACCAGTAGAACTATGTCATCCGCATAGGCGACGGCTTTCATACCCTTGGAATCAAATGTTCTGAGAATACCGTTGATCGCGAGCAACCATAGTAGAGGAGATAGAACCCCCCCCCTGTGGTGTCCCCCTGGTAACCTTCCTCCTTACCCTATGATCCCCCAGGCTCGAGTTTATAATCCTGCTGCCAAGCATGCAGACTATCCACTCCACCAGAAAGCCCTGAACTCCCAGCTCCACTAAGGAATCCTTGATCGCCTCAATCCTAATGTTATTGAAGGCTCCTTCTATGTCCAGAAACGCGGCGAGAGTATATTCCTTATGCCTCAGGCCGTGCTCAATGCAACCCACCACCTCGTGTAGCGCACTCTCAACAGATTTACCCTTAAGGTAGTCATGTTGAGCGCTGCTAATGAGGTGGGTACCAATATTACCCCTAAGATAGAGGTCTACCAGTCTCTCTAGTGTCTTCAATAAGAATGAAGACAGACTAATAGGCCTGAAATCTCCCGGCTTCGAGTGGCCTGCCTTACCAGCCTTGGGTATGAAAATTACCCTGACCTCTCTCCACCCCCTAGGCAGATACCTCCCACTGAGGCATTTCCTAAATATATTCACTAGCAGAAATAATGCGTCGTCCGGCATATTGCAGAGCATGGCCGGAAAAATACCGTCCGGACCCGGTGATTTATATGGGTCGAAGGTATTGACAGCCCACTTAAGCTTCTCCCTTGTGACTATTTCCTCGACGCAGGCGGACTCATGACTCGATATCACAGACATTCCGTCCCCTTGACTATCGTTCATACCTCCGTCTTCCTTGCACCCAGGAAAGTGCGTCTCCATGAGCAAGGTTAGGGTCTCAGAGCTAGACTCAGTCCATGAGCCGTCATTCCTTTGGACATACCCCAGGGTCCTAGGATCCTTGGATAAAATCCGTCGGAATCTAGACAACTCGTTGACATTATCAATGGATTCACAGAACTGCCTCCATGAGAGCCTCTTTGCCCTTTTAAGATCCGCCTTATACTTATTGAAATGCACCTTATGGGTGTTCCAATCACTCGATGCTCCCGTGAGCTTGGCCCTGTTAAACAGCCTTCTTACCGTCGACCTTTGAACCTGAAGTTCCCTGGTCCACCATTTGGGCTGTTCACGCCTACCCGGAAAAGTTACCGGGCAAGACAGCTCATAGCTCTCTCTTAGCAGATGAGTGAATCTGTTCACATCACCTTCCACATCAGTTGGCAGCAAGTCGCACAGGGCCCATTGCGCCACCCCAGAGCGGACCCTTTCTTTAAAGAAGTCCCAATTCGTCCTCCTCGGGTTCCTAAACGGATTAACCCTAGACAGGTCAAAATTCAGTGTAAAGGTTATACGGCTATGGTTTGAGAAAGTACAGTCCGTTGCCACCCTCCAATCCGCAACAAGTTGCTCGTCGCGGTTCACTAATGTCAGATCTATAACTGCCTGCCTATCCTTATTTCTGAACGTCGGAGTGTTACCCATATTACAGATAATAAGATTGTTAGTAGTTATAAAATCAAACATTAACTCACCTCTTTTGTTAATATCAGCGCTCCCCCATTGGTTATGATGTGCATTTGCATCACATCCCAAAACCAGGATGGCGCCACTCCTTCTTGCATACGCCACCAGCTCTTCCACCTTTGCGCCAGGTGGATCTACTGCCTCGTACGGCATATACACCGAAGCCAGTGTAAGGATACGCTTACCTTTGGCTTCTCTATTAACGACGGTCAAGTCACCGCACCTAAAAGAATGAGATATTAGAAAATTCAATTCATTCCTCGCCAGTATACACGTTCTTACCTTGTCCTCTGTGGACGGGACAAAAAGAGTGTATCCCGTAACCTTTAACCCGCAAACCTTATTTTTGTTTATCCAAGGCTCTTGGATTAGGGCTACGTCCGTCCGAGTGTTGTTGAGGAAAGTTGCTAGTTCGGCTGAAGCTGCTTCACAATGGTGCAGGTTTATTTGCACCACTAGCAGCTTCTTTGGTCCTGTCATGTTTCGGATACCGGAACCTGACACAACCTAGACCGAACTTAACAACCCCCCCAACTTCCTCTAAGAATTTCATGGACTCCCGATCCACGGCAAACCGGAAGTCCTTCCCGGTGTTCTCCTTACAAGCCAGTGAGGTCACAAGCCTCCATTGGTTGGTAAGGAGCCTACCGTTCTGTTTGCCCATTACTGCCAGTATGGTTTCCACCGGGCGTACGGGTGGTGGAATCCATACTGTCACTATGGACCTGAGTGGCAGTTCGGAGGCTTGTATAACTTCAAGCTTTGCCTCTGGGTTAAAGTCACTACACTTGTCAATCGTGGTTCTTAAGAATTCCAAGGAATTCTTGTTACCACAGTTGACAGTCTTCACTCCCTTAACCCAGTCTGCCCCATTGAAGGATACATCCTCCTCTTTGCCACTAAATACGGCCAATTCGTCGATGAGCCTACCTTCAACCAACTGCCATAGATCGGTACTGATCCTCCCATCTGGATCATTCCGATCGATGACGGCTACCTGAAGATGGTTATCCAGGCTCGTCGACTTCTTCGTTCTCTTGTTCGTTGAAGAAGGCTGATCATCTCCAGATCTGACTCTCTTAATGGTCTCCTTGTTGTTGGGACCCTTAGGAGCTTCAGCTGATGATGCACCAGACAACTTCATAGATTTCCCTACTACCTTGGGTGTCGCTCCTTTGCCCTCCGCAGCTCGTTCCGAAGACATGAGCGCCTTGGCCATTGGGGCAGCACCCTCTATGTTGCCTACCCTGCAGCAGGTTGATGAAGCCACCAGCCCTTTACTCTTCTGAGCAGTGTCAGGGTTGGAAGCTGCATCCACCTGCTTCTTCCAGGGATAGGACCAACCCAGAACGGTACTGACAGGGCCGTAAATTCTTTCGAACTTAGCGACGCTTTGTCGGTGCCGTCTCAGAAGGTACCTGTCCCTCGCGGAGAACGTTGAAGGATCTCTCTTCGCCATCTTATCCAGATACACCAGAGAGTTCCTTGTCCCGCTCCGCGCCTTCTCCTCCTTCGTTCGGCCGGTGTTGTTAATACCACGTGGAGGGGCACTTGGCATCTCCTCCACGGCGCCCTGCTGAACAAGTTGTGGACATTCTTCTCCCGAGTGTCCCCTTTGGTGTCCCCTGGCCTCACCGGTGGAAGGGACAGGCTCTGTAGTCTGACTGTGAGCAGATATACTTGCAGTATCCTGCTCCTCGTCAGAGATCAGAGTCAGCCGCTTCAACCCCTGAGTAGCCCCGGTTTCACCACAGGAGTCACTCGACAGTTCCAGAAGACTGTCCACCTGTAGGTCGGTCAGCACTTGTCTCTCCTGCCCAATGATGCTGCAATGAACAGCCGATAGGGTCAGACCCCCCACACAAGAACTGACCGACTCCCCGACCGTGACGTCCGATCGACCCTCGACTCTTCCCTGGTCGATCACCTCGTCCGTCGCGTCCTCTTTCCGTCCTTTTAAATTAAATTTATTATTTTTAAAATTTTGATCATTCATTTTTTGTTCCCACGAGTAGGCCGTAAAGTCGGACCATCCGCACAGTGACGGCGTGCGCAGACTAGGCAACTGACATACAACAGCGCTTTGCCATGACGCTGAGGGGAGCTGTTAACGACTAGTTTCTTTTTGCACTAACTAGCCACCCAGGCCCTCGGCACTGCTACCTTCACGTTGACCTTAAAAGTGCCCTAATTTTAATAAATAATTTTAGCGTTGCCATACAAAAAAATTTTAGCTTATGTTGCTAAATTTAAACAAAATAAATTGAATCATCAAGAAGAATGGAAGAAAATTTTTCACAATAAACATGTGCACTTTAAACAGTTCTGACCAAAGTTTAACACGCATACTTTGACCGTTAAGGCTAACAAATAAAATAAGATGATCAAATACTCAAAACACCATTCCACGATTTATTTTGATTTAATCGCTCCAAAAAGAAAATCAATAAAACAAAAAAGAAATAGTTTTAAGGATATAATAATACATAATCAGCCTTATTCCGGTTGTCGTTGTTGTATACGACTGTGTCGGTTTTTGTAATAGATTAAAGTGTTCTTTAGTCTACTACAAAAAACGACACAGTCGTATACGGCAACGACAACCGGACTATCATTATTGAGAAAAAAATGTTTTGTTAATAACTTATATTATTATATTATTGTTGTAATTACTTTAAACGATATGTTCTTTTCTTCCTCCACTTTTAGTTAAAAAATACTAATAGACTTACAGAAATTAGCTACAAGTTATTATATTGAAGCAGTTGATTAAAAAACTTGATATACATACATATATTGGCATTTGATTTGAACCAGCTGAATAATTAATAAGTTGTCACTGTTTTGTTTAAAAACACTTTAACGAGATTCAAATAATTTAAGTTTCTTACAACCATGGCAAACGAAGATGAAAACGATGATCGGCTTACAAAAAACGAATTTGCTGAACTTATTCAGCATTTACCGGTACAAGAAATTCTTACAATAGAATATCGCATTAATACAGTTTGGAATAAGTTGTTTTCGCGAAAAAATGTTTCGGGTATATTTTCCTGCAATCTTTGTGTTCTAGATACTAGTTCTTTTAAAAGTTTACTTGAGCATGTCAGTGGTAGGAAGCATACACAACAAATGGAAAAAGTGAAACAATTATATCACCCCGATTATACTTATCCTAAAAATAATAAAAACGATGATACTGAACAATCTCAAACAAAAATGATCGAATTGGATTCTGTTACGCCTAACCAGCCAACAGTTATAGACAATAATGAAAATGAAACACAAAATGAGGAAGAAAATAGAGCATTGATCATAAAGAGCAGTACAATTCCTGACAAATATGGTGCAAATATTACCAATGTAGATGACATAATTGAAGAACATGCATCCAGTGAAATAAAAGAAGATTCAATTAAGAGTGAAAAGAAAATTTTGGAAATAGTAAAACCAGAAAAGATAATATCAAAACAAATTGAGGTTACTGTCAACTGTAAGCCAACTTCAAAAGAAGAAATAAAAATTACTAAACATTTTGCTGGAAAAAGACTATTAGAAGATTGTTATGGTGAAGAAAATTCGGATACTAAAAAGCCAAAAATTGTTATTAATCCTGCAGCAGCATTATCCTTAAAACAAAGTTCAACTAAAGCAAAGGAAGAAAAAAATGAGAACCAAAAAGTAAAACCCCAATATCAGACCGATAAAATTATAATACCGACAATACACAAAAATAAATCAAATAATGGTAAAACGTCATCACCATCTTCATTAACACTGCAGCCGCAATCTAATGATCAACCGCACTTTTCTCTAAAATCATACAGCTCTAAACCGAGTGATAATGATGTTCATGGAATTTTAGGTGTGGAATATGTAATTAAAATACTAAAACACCGAAACGATAATTCCCCCCGTTTTGAATGTGGCTTATGCGAACTTGTACTTGATGGATTTGCCATGCAAAGGCATTTAGAAGGGTACAATCATCGTATAAAATTTTGCGAAAAGCATTTTCCAACAGCAATACGCCATTATCGCCAGTATATGCAAAATGTGCCCGAGCCTGAGATATTCAAAGTAATGTCTGCTGTACTAGCAAAACTAGCGGTAGCTATTGAACAACATCATGGAAGAAATTTACCATACGAATGTTATGAGAGAGATTTTAGTTTAAACCGCCACGAAATTCTTGCAAAGGCGTTTTCTTGTCGGCATGCTTCAGAGCAGTTTGGACCGACATTTACTCATGTAGTTGGATCAAAAGAAATTGATGAATTTATTAATAATAGACATAAGTATATGCCACCACCTTTTTCTCGAAGTGCCATTTTTGATATAAAACCCGGCAGCACTAGTAATTCTAATGATCGACACCAAAATTCAAGAAATGTAGACAATGAATCAAATTCACGAGACAGACATCGCAATGCTGGTCGTGAAAGTGCAGTTTGGCAAGGTACATCATTTAAATCGTACATGTCATCTGGTTTAGATAATGAACTGTATCACTCTTCAAGCATTTATAACCAAATAGATAAAAGAAATGTCCATCAAGTTGATGATGAGACATACAATCTCATGGTCGATGACTTTCTTAAGGGAACTTTAAAAGGTTTGCCAGGAAATGATAAATTGCGTGATAATCGTAACCGTTTTTCACCATCCTGCAGTTCGACCTCCGAAAAACGTAAATCACTGTCTCCGCTACGTCAAAATGATATTTGGCAAGCTTATCGCCACATGGTTGATCAGGAGTTGAATAATCTTGAAGAACGATTTAAACAGTATCGAAAAGACCCTGAAACACATCCGTCCTACAATGATGAATGGCAAAAGTTTTGGAAACGGAGAAAAGATGAGTTGGTTTCAGCTGGTCTTGATCATCGCAAATATAATTATCAACCTGAATGGGTAAGGTTTGTAAAAATTCGCATAGAAGAGCTGTATGGTCAAGAAGTTGAAAACCTCAAAATAAAGTGTCGGGATCGACTTTGTCTTCCGATGGAAAATGATAATGTATCAGATGTAAGGTATCATGTTCAGGCTCCAAAAGTTAACTCATCAAATCAAACACAAACTACAGTAACTAATACAGACCCACATATAAGATTAACCAATTCTTCAACATTGTTACATTGCTCAAATGATACCACACCCCAAGTTGTATCAGTGTTGAGATTAATGACAGCTCTTGAAGATAGTTTGGGAAGTTTAGGACCCAAAATAATAGATCTGTTATCAAAAGCTTTACAAGCCGAAAAGATTAATCCTTCGCATGTTAATGCAATTATACTTAATGACGACAACTGTTCGTTAATTGAAACGGCTAAAGAAAAGTTCAATGGACTAGTTATCACTGGGCTTTTTGAAGGATCAAAAAAGAAGGTTTTAAACCAGGTTATTAAAGATGCGGAGGAACTTCTTAAGTATGCTTATCAATTTAGGCAACAATTGTCAACGCAACGATTATCAGTTCAATCTTCGATAAATCGAGCACAAAACAAATCGTCTACTTCACATGAGCTCAACTCTTCTAAATATTCCGATACTTTAAAAAATCAACAAAATCAAAGAAAAAGTCAACCATCGTCGTCAACTGACTTATTAACTCGTGTAAACAAAAAAGAACTAGCATCTAAATTAGCCGCCTCACTCATGGCTCAGGGGAAAACTGATTTCGATCCACAGCAGTTACAACAACTTGTTGCAGTTTATAAACTAATTGAAAAAAAGAAACGTGAAAACGCAGGAATAGTTTTATCGAACAAAGAAGGGAGTTCTTTGCTGGACCCGTCTTCCTCAAGTAAAAAAACATTATCCGATACACTATCAGATTTATTAAAGCCGACATCTTCAGCATTTACAACAACTAATGTATCAAATGCATTACAATCTGCCCAAGTAATATCAAGTCAAATTTTAGGCAGCAAACAAGTTTCATCCAACAATTTTAGCAATTTAGCAACGCCAGGAAATTGCTTCCCATCAAGCTCGTTAACAAGTGTTTCGCAAAATTTTAGTGACAATTACTTTAATAATACAGCACAATCAATAGCTAATGCACCCAGTGCTAGTGGCGGAGGAGGAAACCAGATCACACATCGTATTGATTATGGTATGAATTACACAAACAACCTTCCGCCGAATAACCAAAACGTTGATATGACAAATATGTACAACAATCAGTTTCATAATAACAACAGAATGGCGCAAAGTTGGGGATGGAATTCGAATATGGAAATGAATCAAAACTACAATATAGGAGGACCTAAAAACAATCCTAACCAGACCACTAATTGGCATAATTTTTAAGATATTCTACATTTAAGTTATATTCTGTAAAATTAAAACAAAAATTCGTGCGGCAAGTTAAGAGTTATTATTTATTCCTTTGTTTTGTTTGAACAATTTTAATATAATAATCTTTTAGCGTTTTTTTATTTAACATAAATACTGATCTAAATATTAAATTTAAATTATATAATTTTTAAATTATTCTAAATTGAATAATAAAAAATTAATTTTGTTATTTTAATTGTTTAAACAAATTTGCCGTATGCATCTTTAGATACTTTTACATATTGCCTTTGTATAACGTTGTTTTCAATTTACTTAGATTGAGTATTGATGCATCAGATATTAAAATAATGTAGTTTTATATCGTCATATGTTTTCAAAAAAGCTCTGAGATCTGTTGTTTTTTATTTTTCTGAAAAAATTTGTTTTTGGAAATATTTAGGTTATTTTGCAGTTTTTTGCTTCCTCTGTAAAATTGTTTCAATGTATCTTAGGGCTTTTTTGAAACTATATGACGATATAAATGTAAAATGTATTTCCATATTTTTTCTCATATCATTACTACACCGTTTTTAATTCCATTTCAAAGCTTTCTACATAATTGTATTTTAAAATTAACAAATTGAATTTCTTCAGATATTTCTAATTTGTCTTCTGAAATGTTCAATTATTTTTTTAGAGGTCTACAATAATTTTTAAAATTTTCAATTTAAATTTATTAGACTTTTAAAACTTATCCAAATTGTGTAGAATTTTTCTAAATACATAAGATCCTAAAAAAGAATTTTTGAAATTTTAAATAAGTAAAAAAAAAAAATCATGATAGAATAACAGATAGATGGGCCATAACTTTTATATACATTTTTGTTTCAAGTTATAAACCTTTTTCTGAGGAGTAATTTTGTGGATTTTTAAATATCAGAAAATTTGTCAATCCAATTTGGTGTAGTACTGAACTGGACCATTTTCAATTGAAGCATTGTAAAATCAGGCGGTCTTCGTAAAAATTAAATTAAATCATTATACATATTGTAAAACTTTATAAAATGATAGAGACACATTAACGATAGAGACACATTTATTGTAATAAAATAGTAGTTGTAAAATATTATTGGATTAAATGGAGAGCAAAAAATGATTTTGTTGCAACCCTTCAAATATACCTTAGTTTGTTTGAACATGTTTCTCCAAATAGTTTTGGATTAGTTCTGTCCGTTAGTGAGATAGACCGCTTTAAAAAAGTCCGTTTTTCAGTTTTAAGGAAATTTTTATATATCCTCCGACGGGTAACGTATTATTTTATGATATTCGATAGTCTTTTCTGCAATATAGTTATAACTCAAATTTGAATTTTTTAACACCTTAAGGGGTCTGTACACGGTCAAGCATATCTCATCAAGCGCTATAGAAGTATTAGTGAAAATGTGGTTGTATGTGTGACACCGATGATGCTGGATGGAAAATCAAAAAATTTAGATATGACGGCGAATATTACATCCATTACACGTACACGAGTGAATTCGCCGGCATGACAAGCATTTTAACCGTGTACAGACAGACCCCTAATTGTATGAAATTTTTATACAATATGAAGAAGCGAAATGGCGAGTAACTCCATATTCTTTGCTAGTAGGCGGTTCTAAAATTCTGTAAAATTAAAACAAAAATTCGTGCGGCAAGTTAAGAGTTATTATTTATTCCTTTGTTTTGTTTGAACAATTTTAATATAATAATCTTTTAGCGTTTTTTTATTTAACATAAATACTGATCTAAATATTAAATTTAAATTATATAATTTTTAAATTATTCTAAATTGAATAATAAAAAATTAATTTTGTTATTTTAATTGTTTAAACAAATTTGCCGTATGCATCTTTAGATACTTTTACATATTGCCTTTGTATAACGTTGTTGTCAATTTACTTAGATTGAGTATTGATGCATCAGATATTAAAATAATGTAGTTTTATATCGTCATATGTTTTCAAAAAAGCTCTGAGATCTGTTGTTTTTTATTTTTCTGAAAAAATTTGTTTTTGGAAATATTTAGGTTATTTTGCAGTTTTTTGCTTCCTCTGTAAAATTGTTTCAATGTATCTTAGGGCTTTTTTGAAACTATATGACGATATAAATGTAAAATGTATTTCCATATTTTTTCTCATATCATTACTACACCGTTTTTAATTCCATTTCAAAGCTTTCTACATAATTGTATTTTAAAATTAACAAATTGAATTTCTTCAGATATTTCTAATTTGTCTTCTGAAATGTTCAATTATTTTTTTAGAGGTCTACAATAATTTTTAAAATTTTCAATTTAAATTTATTAGACTTTTAAAACTTATCCAAATTGTGTAGAATTTTTCTAAATACATAAGATCCTAAAAAAGAATTTTTGAAATTTTAAATAAGTAAAAAAAAAAAATCATGATAGAATAACAGATAGATGGGCCATAACTTTTATATACATTTTTGTTTCAAGTTATAAACCTTTTTCTGAGGAGTAATTTTGTGGATTTTTAAATATCAGAAAATTTGTCAATCCAATTTGGTGTAGTACTGAACTGGACCATTTTCAATTGAAGCATTGTAAAATCAGGCGGTCTTCGTAAAAATTAAATTAAATCATTATACATATTGTAAAACTTTATAAAATGATAGAGACACATTAACGATAGAGACACATTTATTGTAATAAAATAGTAGTTGTAAAATATTATTGGATTAAATGGAGAGCAAAAAATGATTTTGTTGCAACCCTTCAAATATACCTTAGTTTGTTTGAACATGTTTCTCCAAATAGTTTTGGATTAGTTCTGTCCGTTAGTGAGATAGACCGCTTTAAAAAAGTCCGTTTTTCAGTTTTAAGGAAATTTTTATATATCCTCCGACGGGTAACGTATTATTTTATGATATTCGATAGTCTTTTCTGCAATATAGTTATAACTCAAATTTGAATTTTTTAACACCTTAAGGGGTCTGTACACGGTCAAGCATATCTCATCAAGCGCTATAGAAGTATTAGTGAAAATGTGGTTGTATGTGTGACACCGATGATGCTGGATGGAAAATCAAAAAATTTAGATATGACGGCGAATATTACATCCATTACACGTACACGAGTGAATTCGCCGGCATGACAAGCATTTTAACCGTGTACAGACAGACCCCTAATTGTATGAAATTTTTATACAATATGAAGAAGCGAAATGGCGAGTAACTCCATATTCTTTGCTAGTAGGCGGTTCTATGTTCCACTGGTAATAAAAGAATAAAGTACATTAGCTTAAAAATCAGGTTTTTTGATTTATGACTCTATTGCAGCAAAGGCTTGATATGCAGTCATATTTTAAAAAATGAAAAATTTGAAGTTTCTTAAAAAAGTGCTCCTTCATACCTTTTCTCTATATGGGTATTTCCACATGAAAGTCTACTTTTTGTCACGTTACGCCACCAAACTTTTTAAATTGTTTCTCAAAGAATAATTATGTATTCGGCCATGTTCTGGAATTCGAAATCACGTGAAATTAAAATTTATGGATATTTTCAATTTTTTATTTTATTTATTATTTAATCGAGCCCTTAGGCCATCTACGATTAATACAGTTATTTGCAACTTTGTTATGATATATATGGCTTATTTAATATTAATAAATCGATCGTTGGTTTTAATATTAAATTATTTTATTTATTAACTCAAACTTATAATTCTATTATAATACAAAATTAAAGGCACTATTTGTTTTAATCAAGTCACCCAGACGAAAGCTAAAATCGGAATGGCGGATACATAAAAATGCAAGCAAGCGTCTGCCTGCCATTATTGTACAGCTACCGGTTATTGAAGATATTTGGTAATCAATAATCGATAGCGACAGGGTGCCACATTACTCCCCTCGCTGGTAAAAGGTTATCTAAACCTTACTGGAAGTTTTATTCGTCTTCCTCTGGTCGTTGCTTTGGGATTCGCCTCTGGTGTTTTAATGTTCTGTGAACTGGAAGCTTCCGTGGTTGGATTATCAATACGTGTGGAGAAACCAAGTAATGTAGGTAAAGATGTGTTTGTTGTTACATCTGGACTGGCTGTTTCGGATGATGGCAAAAAACAAGGTTTTAAGCGGTCGATACTAATATTTGTTTTCCGATTGCGCAAGATTATCGTAAAATATTTAGGAAAGCGTTTCAATACTTGATACGGACCGTCGTATGGATGTGTGAGCGATGGACGAATTGAGTCGTTTCTGACGAAAACATGGGTTGATGTATGGAGATCTTTTGAAATAAACATTGATTTTGTAGAATGGTGTGCCGTCTGCGTTGGCCTTAGATTTAAAAAGGATTTTCGAAATTCTTTGACGAAATCGCTAGTGGCTTCGGTGTAGTTGTTTTTGAAGAAAAAATCTCCTGGAACTTTTAAGGTTGTGCCATAAACCAGTTCTGCTGGAGATGCATGTATATCAGGTTTATACACCACTCGAAGGCCAAGAAGAATTGTTGGAAGATGGTAAACCCATTTCGATGAGTCGTGACATAAGATGGCTGACTTTAACGTTCTGTGCCACCTTTCAATCAAACCATTCGCTTGCGGGTGGTATGACGTTGTTCGCAAGTGAGTTGCACCAATTGTTTGCATCAGCTCAGAAAAAACCAAGGATTCAAATTGTCTGCCTCTATCGGACGTTATACGCTTTGGGACTCCAAATCTCGAAATCCAATGAGTCACTAAAGCTTTTGCTGTCGTCTCAGCAGACATGTCGGGCATCGGAATCGCCTCCGGCCATCGTGTAAATCTGTCGATAATAGTCAAACAATATCGCTGTCCTTCACACAAAGGAAAGGGACCGACGATGTCGATATTAATATGCGAAAAACGTTCCTGTGGTGGCTCGTACATAACGGGTGTTGTTTGAGTGTGACGCTGCGTTTTCGATCGCTGACAGGGCAAGCAAGTTTTAACAAAATTAGAAATCTCTTTTTTCATACCTGGCCAACAAAATTTTGATTTCACTAGTAGAGTTGTTGCACGTACACCAGGATGAGCTAGGTTGTGTAACGAATTTAAAATTTTGAGCCGAAAATTTTTGGGGACGTAAGGTCGAATATGTGAAGTTGATGTATCGCACACAATTTGTTCATCACATCCTAAAATATGCATGTGTTTTAATATTAGTGAATTAGTTGACGTACCTTGCTTTTGGAGAAGGCCTTGTAATTCTTCATCATTTTTCTGTGCAGTGACTAAATCTGAGTAGTTTATAATTTGTTGGACAGACTGGATTCTAGATAGAGCATCAGCTGTTGCATTGTCTCTTCCAGGAATGTGACGTATGTCAGTGTTAAACTGACTTATAAAGTCCAGTTGCCTTAGACGACGTGGTGATGCTTTTTCCATTTTTTGCTTGAAGGCAAAAATTAATGGACGATGATCTGTAAGTATGTAGCATGATCGACCTTCTATGGCATAACGAAAATGGCAGACAGTTTGATAGATGGCACACAGCTCTCGGTCATAAATAGAATACTTCTGCTGCGTCGATGTCAGCTTTTTAGAATAAAAGGCTAACGGCTGCATGACGTAATTAACTTTTTGATGGAGTGCTGCGCCTACGGCAGTGTCGGATGCGTCAACATAAATGCATAATTCAGCACCAGGTATGGGATGAGCTAATAAAGTGGCTTCAGACAATTCGGTTTTACATTGTTCGAATGCTGCTTCAGTATAAGGTGTCCAAGCTAATGGGGTTGTGTCGTTCTTCTTGTTACCGCTAATCATTTGTTGTAAAACTCCTTGGTAACGAATAGAATTTGGCAGGAACTTTCTATAAAAGTTCATCATTCCTATGAATCTTTTTAGTTCTTGCGCATTAACGGGTTTTTTGTATTCCTTGATTACGGCGACTTTCTCGGGCGACGGTCGAATGCCTTCGGGAGTTACAAGGTGTCCAAGGAAAACTATTTCTAACTTGCCAAACTCACATTTGTTGATGTTTATGGCCAAGAAATTCTCACGAAGTCGTTGAAATACTACACGAAGGTCTTGGAGGTGTTGTTCTAAAGTGGCGGATGCTATAAATATGTCGTCAATATACGGGAATACAAAATTGAGACCTCTGAAGACTTCATTTATAAGTCGTTGAAAAGTCTGCGCAGCGTTACGTAGGCCGAAAGTCATATAGTTGAACTCAAATAATCCGAAGGGGGTACTTATTGCCGTTTTCGGTACGTCGTCAGGGTGTATTGGTATTTGATGAAATGCTTTTTGCAGGTCTAATTTTGAAAAATACTTCTTACCTTGTAAATTGATCGTGAAGTCAGTTAAGTATGGTAACGGGTAGCGATCCGGCACAGTTTGTGCATTTAGTGCGCGGTAATCGCCGCAAGGTCTCCACGTACCATCACTTTTCTTAACAAGATGCAAGGGACTGCTCCAATTGCTTTTAGAGGGCTGACATATTCCAACCTCAGTGAGAAAATCAAATTCCTTTTTAGCTGCAGACAGCTTCTCAGGTGGCAATCGTCGAGGACGGCAAAATGTAGGCTGACCAGTTGTTTCGATTCGATGAAAAATTGACGATTTCGTTTTCGAACCATAAGGCGCAAGTACCGTGATGTCGTTGAATTCGTGCAAAAGATTTGCGAACGGGTTGACTGAGCTGAAAGTCTCGATGGCGGCAACCTCCGTACTCGATGGCAATTTTAGCTGTGAATCGTGTCCGGTGACGTTGTCTATTAATTTATTACGGCGTAAATCGATTAACAAATCATGATGTTTGATGAAGTCTGACCCAATTATTGGCGTCGTCACATCAGCAACTACGAATGACCAACAAAAATTTCGTTTTAATCCTAGATCTAACCTCACATGTTGTTCACCAATTACTTTAATTGACGAACCATTCGCTGCAAAAAGTGTTATGTTTGTAGGACGAATATCTTGCGTTCTTGAAGAAAGTGGTAACACTGAGACGTCGGCACCACTATCAACTAAAAAATTCTTTTGAGTGTAAATGTCTGTTACTTGAAGGCGAAAAATTTGGCACTCAGTGTGAGGATTTTCGCTAGAATCCTCCACCGGCCTAACGAGTCACTTCGATGAACGAGTTGCGGCATGTGCTGGCCCCTGCTTATGACGGCATGGGCTGCGACACTTTCGTGCATCACGTCCGTACTTTTTGTGGTACCAGCATTCATCAATATTTGTGTTGGTGTCTCTGTCGTTTGACAATCGGCGGTATTGAGAACGATAACGAGTTACGGTTGGTCTGCGCGAAGGAGAACGTGAGCGTGTGGTAAATTGTTCAAATTTTTTACTTAACTCATTTATAGCAGTACGAAGTTCGTTAACTTCACTTGCAGGCTCTCTACCAACTTTGCAGACTTGAGACGGTGATACAGAATCCATGATAGAGTCAGCTATATTGGTGAATTCTGCTGTCGTACCTGTTGATGCTGCTACTACCGGCTGTACAAATGTTGGCAATCTTTTTGTCCATAGGCCCTTAAGTGCTGCTTCCCCTACAGCAGTACCTGCTACACGGCGCATTTCAAAAAATAATTCTGAGGGCTTCCTATCACCAAGGGGCATCTCTGATAAAAGTCTGTTGAGACGTCGCTGTTCGCTATCAGCAAAATGGTCAATGATGCGACGTTTGACATACTCGAATCGATCAGCCGATGGCAAGGTTTAGGTTATGTCAGTTAACTGAGCAATTGTTTCGGGTTTCAATGCTGCAAGAACAGTGGCGGCTTTTTGTTTATCAGAGGTTATGCCCGATGCACTAAACCAAAACTCCATAGATATGAACCAGGCTTCGATGTTTGAGTTGCAAATTTCCGGGAATGATCTTTGCGGCGGTGAGTTTTGATCGATGTCGTCAATTGGAACAGTTGATGCCGTTGACAAATTGTTGGTTGCCATTGTTCAGTTTGCGGGGTCACCAATATGGCTTATTTAATATTAATAAATCGATCGTTGGTTTTAATATTAAATTATTTTATTTTTTAACTCAAACTTATAATTCTATTATAATACAAAATTAAAGGCACTATTTGTTTTAATCAAGTCACCCAGACGAAAGCTAAAATCGGAATGGCGGATACATAAAAATGCAAGCAAGCGTCTGCCTGCCATTATTGTACAGCTACCGGTTATTGAAGATATTTGGTAATCAATAATCGATAGCGACAGGGTGCCACATATATGATATGATAACTTTGAAGTAAATAGTATTTATTTATTTCAATCCAAGTAATATATAAAGCCCATAAGGCCAAAAATTATGTATTACAAATGTTAATGTAAATTCTGAATTAAAGCACAATAATAATAACAATAATAACCGGGCCCAAAGTGTATAGCTTCGTTAGATGCAAAAGAAATTTTATCAACTTAAATTAACCAAACATAAACATTTCCAACATAATTCCTTTTAATACGTGTTTTTAAAAAAAAAAGATATATACCCTAAGAAATTGGAATATTTTGAAAGAGCAAAAACGGAAAATAAAAAATTAAGGCGATTATAAAATTAAATAAGCTCAACGAAAAGGAATATATGTCATCAGTTTTAAACGAAATGCATTATTTGAGTCGGAAAATAATCGAAGATCTATAGGTTGGTTGGTTGGTTAACGTGGTAGCACGCACAGAACTACGCGTGCTGCAAGTAGAGTCGAAATAGACTCCGTTTTGATACCACAACACTCGTCAAGAATTGGAACCCCCAATCAAACTTGAACCAGGGGCAATACTGAGGTGGCTAGAGCCAGCCCGTTGCGTTAAGATATTTCAGCAAGTTGCTGAGTTTCACCCGCGATATCTCCGAGTCCTTGTAATGGGTGATTTTTTAAGAGCTATAGGAAAGTTTAAAAAAAAAACATAAAATTCAGAAAAATGCATGAAATCTCTATTTGAAACGATAGTACGGCCCATATAATTTAATGTTTGAAGATTATTTCATGCAAATGTTGACCGTGACTACGCCTCAAATGGTCCAACCGCATTTCGGCCGGTATCTCATGAATAAATGCTTCAATGTTGTCTTCCAATGCGTCAATTGAGGCGGGCATGTGTGTATGGACATGAGCTTTAACATAGCCCCACAAAAACTAGTCTAAAGGCGTTAAATCGCACGATCTAGGCGGCCAATTGACCGGTCCCGAACGTGAAATAAAATGTTCACCGAACTCGCCTCTCAATAAGTCCATTGTTAAGCATGCTGTATGGCATGTGGCACCGTCTTGTTGAAACCACATGTCATGCAAGTCAAGCTCTTGCATTTTGGGCAAAAAAAAGTTGGATATCATCTCACGGTAGCGCTCACCATTCACAGTTGTTACGATTCGCATCATCTTTGAAGAAGTACGGTCTAATGATTCCACCAGCCCATAAAGCGCACCAAACTGTGACTTTTTCTGGATGCATTGGTTGCTCTTGCAATGCTTCTGGCTGATCTTCACTCCAAAATCGACAATTCTGCTTATTAACGTACCCATTGTGCCAAAAATTAGCTTCGTCGCTAAACACAATTTTTCGATAAAAAAGTGGAAGAAGCGCGCGATGAACTTTCCTAACAGAGCACGCATTTTGATAATAAAATTCAATAATTTGCAAGCGTTCGTTTGTAAGACGATTCATGGTTAAATTATAGACCAAACTGAAGATGTTTGACAGTGAAACAAAACACGAAACGTGCGTCAGCTGTTTAAACCAGTGTTGCCAAAAAGATAATAGCTAAAAAACACGTTATAAGGTAATTCCCAAATAATCCATGTCGTATTGAATTAAACGCTGGGCAATCACATGGAAGATTGAAATACTGTCTCCTCAGTTTTCGGGTCCCCGCGGCTGCGGCAGCATTCATTAAAAGGGAGGCCGAGTCTCAGCAAGCTTACCGATCGTCCAGTGAGCAGTAAGTACATGTATAAGTCTTGACACGTCTTTTCGACTGAAGTTGAGAAGTCGCTCAGAGAGCCCTATGTCATATGTGGGCCACGTTGCCTTGGTAGCCCTGCAGCAATCCAGTTTCCACCATTTATATTCAGCCATATCCAGATAGTGTCCGAAGATTTCGCTCCTGATAGTTCCCAGGGGTGTTGCGATTGGCACACCCTGTGAAATATCAAGAGCAGCTCCAGTCTTGGCCAGCCCATCCGCCTGTTCATTACCGTAATGGTCCCTATGCGCAGGGACCCAAATTAAGGCAATGTCAGATATGCTGCCAAGTCTGGATAGTTCCTCCTTACACTGGTTGACGAGAATGGACGTTGTTTTATGTGACCTTAGTGACAGCAGAGCCGCCTGGCTATCAACGAAAATGCCAATTGCCGCTGATATTCCTGCTGTACAGTGTTATACATGCCTCTCTTATCGCCAATATTTCGGCCTGAAATACGCTCGCCCAATCTGGCAGGCGGAAAGATTCACGTGCAGTTCCTCCGAGAAAACCCCAGAGCCAACACCACAAGTCATATTTGACCTATCTGTGTAAACCCTCGTGCGGTATTCCCCGGCCAGAATTCCCCTGCTTCATTCCCGCCTTGACAGAAATATGACCTTGAATTTTTATCAAAGTCTGTACGGGGTATCATATAGTCCGTTGGGCGTCTCAGAGATGTGGATTGTTTCTGTAAGATCCCTGCATGACCGTACATCCTCGCTTTCCAACATCCCGATGCAGAGAGCCTAACCGAGCTGTTGACGGATATGGCCATAAGGTGTAATTCTATTGGTATAAGGTGCAGTATAGTATTCAGAGCCTCTGAAGGACTAGTGCGCAAAGCGCCTGCTATACCAATACAGGTTGATCTTTGTACTCTGCCCAGCTGGTCCACGACGTATTTCCTGCCCGTCGCGGTCCACCATACCAGAGATCCATATGTAAAAATAGGCCGTACTATTGCCGTGTATGACCATTTGATCAGTCTAGGATTAAGGCCCCACCTGGCGCCAAACATTCTACGGCAGGCATAATCAGCCACCGTAGCCTTCCTGATCATGTGTTGAGTATTTAATTTCCATGATAATTCCCAGATATTTCGTTCGATTCGACAGGGGAAGTTCATAACCCTCAGCCTTGGTAGCCTGAAAATCGGGATTTTCGTCCATCTGGTGAACAGCACCAGTTCCGTTTTGTTCGGGTTCACTCCCAGTCCGCACTCTGCGGCCCAGTTGCTGAGCGCCCCCAAAGCACGACATGATGTCACTCATCACATCCAGAAACGCACCCGAAACTAATAACACCACGTCATCCGCGTAGGCCACCGTCTTGATGCCCCTAATACCCAGGCTAGTAAGAACCGAGTTAACAACAATGAGCCAGAGTAGAGGAGAGATCACCACACCTTGGGGTGTGCCCCTTCTAACATTTTTTGACCAAGACATGATATAACGGTCCTTGTCTTCAACATGTTCACTAACCATCTAATGATGTACTCCTGATTATCCAGATTAGTTAGAGCCTGTTCGATCGCAGTGATCGTGACGATGTTGGAGGCGCCCTCAATGTCCAGGAAGGCGGCCATAGTGAATTGTTTATATTCCAGTGATCGTTCTATAGTCCTTACTACTTCGTTTAGTGCTGTCTCCGTAGGCCGACCCTTAAGGTAGGCATGTTGACTGCATGAGAGACGACGAGAGTTTTAAGCAGAAAATATGATAAACTGATTGGACGGAAGTCCCCTGCAGTCTCATGACTACTCCTGCCGATTTTAGGTAGCCTGCAACACCCTTACTCTACGTCAATTAGCCGGTACGTAATTGAGGGTAGGCAGAGTATACTTTATCCTCAGCCAGGGAGTGACATACTTCTTTGCGCTCTGCAGCATCTTAGGAAAAATGCCATCAGGTCCCGGGGATTTGTACGGGGTAAAACTTTCGATCGCCCATAGGATTATTTCCTCTGAAATGATATATTCGTCAATTTCGAAGAACGAACCATCGTTTGTTGATTCCCTATCAGCCAGAAAAGTGAGTGCCAAGTAAAATGTCAAGTGTTTCCGCCGATGATTCCGACCAGGTATCATCCGCTCTCTTGACATACGTTGGGCTCGAGTGTCCCTTGGCCAGAACTCTGCTAAGTCTGGCAGATTCCTTGGTATTTTCGATTGATTCGCAGAAGTTCTTCCATGATCTTCACTTTGCGACTGCTATTGCCTTTTTATATGCCCTCTGTTTTTCACGGTACTCCTGCCACGACTTACTGGCATAACCACGCCCTACGAGCTTCTTTTCTTAGAGCCGAGAGTTCCGAATTTTAACAGGGATGGAAGCTCTTCCTGGCCTTTGTAATGGGGCAGGAGATTTCAGGGTGCCACTGAAGGACTCCTCCGCCATATCGAGTGCAGAAATTGAATCCTGAATAATTGGTACTCTTGAGTCTACGCTCGAGAATTCCGTTGTACTTAACACATTCCGTTCGTATCGGATTTCTAAAGCTTAGTTTTCCTGTATTTCCTAAGTGTCCAATATCGAAGAGTTTCCAGCTGTGGTCCGAGAAGGACCTACTGCTAAACACCCCCCACCTATTAACTGATAAATTAGACCTATCGTTCATACGTGTTATGTCCACTACCTCCTCCCAACCATTGAAATTACCCGAACTGGGAAATCTTAATGTTGGTTTAGAACCAGAGTAACAGATGGTAAGTTTTTTAGTATTTATGAAATCTAATAGACATAAATGTGTTTTTTTGCAACAATACATGCAACAAGGTAGGCACCTTTGTCTTTTGTGTAAAGTATATAATATGTTTTGGCCGGGAACCCTCTCACTACTCCGTTTACATCCCAGGTTCCTGAACCAGCGCTAAGTCGAGGTCCTTCTCAGCTAGAAGGACCCCGAGATTTTCGGAAGCACATCTCGAGTGCTGCAGATTAATCTGCACGACTCTCATTGCCACCAGGTGGCTTCTTCTCCGACTCGGAGAGCTGCATACCGGTGAGCAGATTTTGGGCGACCTCGACCTCAAAGAAGAGCTTCAGGCCTGCCTTCTCAAGCTTTGTTGAGCCTTCCTCCGTGATGGCAAGCGTAAGGCAAGTACTGTTATCCCTGTGTTCTTCGGCCCGGATAACAGTCCATTCATCCATCGGGATACTGGGCTTCTGTCTCTTCAGACATCACAGTATTTTCTGCCCGTCAGAGCCTACCTTCGGTAACCAAATTTTTGCCCGCGGTCTCACTGGAATTTCTTCGGCGGGGATTAGCTTAAGATTTAAACCATCCCATGCATCGCTTATTTTAGCGATACACTTGCCTAAAAAGTCCTTTGAGAAGGCGTTCAAACATTTGATTACCCTGTAGCCCTGGTGAATCTCACCGGAGTCAAAACGAGGCGCAGGACTATCCAAATTGGAGAGTACGTACTCCATGACGAGCTTAGCCAATTTGAACTCGATCGCACCCCATTCTGTTACCACAGGGGTAAGATGACAACTCCTGTCGTTTTCCAAGGCCACTAATAGGTGATCGTTTACCACTTCTCCTTGTTGCTGAAGAGCTCAATGGTCCCAGAGTGATCGAGTTGCCTCGGATCTTCCTCCGTTTTGCCGGCTTATCACTCGCCTGAGAGCGATTACGCTTTGACCCTTCTTGAGCATTGGATGTGCTGGGCATGTTGTCCTTAAACTTTAGGTATTCTTCTACCACAGCCTGGTATTTGACCCGATCTTCCTCATCGCGTTCATGTGGGGTACCGTTCGCAGCATTCTTAGCGATCTTTCCAAGAATCTAAAGGTAAGTAGTTCCAACATCGAGCTATCCTAACAAGAAAAGGCCGCTCAAAACAGCTACATTTTATTCTGGGGATAACAATTTGTGGGCTTCTTGTAGAATGGGTAAACTGAAATTGAGTAGGATGTCCGCTCCTAAAAACCCTGTAGAAAAATAAAACATTGCGGTATAAAACAAAGTGTTTAAAGCTACATCCTAGAAATCTTCTCACATGACCAGAAATCTGCATTCTTCTTCTAACATAATCATATCTAACAACAGTATTCAAAATTCGGTTTAATCTAATAGTTTGGAAAGCTAAAGAACCAGACACAATCTCGAACCCATACAAAATATGCGCCATCAGTAAAGCATAAGCAATTTTCCTCTTAATACAATACGGTAGGTAAACATTATTCGAATATATCCCTCGCAAAACGATCTGATATTAGTGAACCGCAACGAGCAACTTGTTGCGGATTGGAGGGTGTCAACGGACTGTACTTTCTCAGACCATAGCCGTATAACCTTTACACTGCATTTTGACCTGTCTAGGGTTAATCCACTTAGGAACCCGAGGAGGATGAATTGGGACTTCTTTAATGAAAGGGTCCGCTCTGGGTTGGCGAAATTGGCCCTGTGCGATTTGCTGTCAACTTATGTGGAAGGTGATGTAAACAGATTCACTCATCTGGTAAGAGAGAGCTATGAGCTGTCTTGGCCGGCTACTATTCCGGGTAGGCATGAGCAGCCCAAATGATGGACCAGGGAACTTCGGGTTCGAAGGTCGACGGTAAGGAGGCTGTTTAACATAGTCAAGCTCACGTGAGCACCGGGTGATTGGAACAACCATAGAGTGCATTTCAATAAGTATAAGGCGGATCTAAAAAGGGCAAAGCGGCTCTCATGGAGGCAGTTTTGTGAATCCATTGATAATGTCAACGAGTTGTCGTCTAGATTCCGACGGATTTTATCCAAGGACCCTGGGGTATGTCCAAAGGAATGACGGCTCATGGACTGAGTCTAGCTCTGAGACCCTAACCTTACTCATGGAGGCGCACTTTCCTGGGTGTACGGACACCGAAGGTATGAGCGATGGTCAATGGGACGAAATGTCTGTGATATCGAGTCAAACGTCCGCCTGTGTCGAGGAAATAGTGACAAGGGAGAAGCTTGAGTGGGGTGTCAGTACCAATAAATCACCGGGTCCGACGGTATTTTTCCGCCCATGCTCTGCAATATCCAGGACGATGCATTATTTCTGCTGGTGAATATATTTAGGAAATGTCTCAGTAGGAGGTATCACCCTAGGGGCTGGAGAGAGGTCAAGGTGATTGTATTACCCAAGGCTGGTAGGGCAGGCCACTCGAAGCCGGGAGATTTCAGGCCTATTAGTCTGTCTTCATTCTTATTGAAGACATGAGAGACTGATAGATCTCCATCTTTTGAGTAATATTGATACCCACCTCAATATGCCTAACTAAAGATAAATCTGTTGAGTGCGCTACATGAGGTGGTGGGTTGTATTGAGCCCGGCCTGAGGCATAAGGAATATACTCTCGCTGCGTTTCTGGACATAGAAGGAGCCTTCAATAACATTAGGATTGAGGCGATCAGGGATTGCTTGGTGGAGCTGGGAGTTCAGGGCTTTCTGATGGAGTGGATAGTCTGAATGCTTGGCAGCAGGATTATCAACTCGAGCCTGGGGGATCATAGTGTAAGGACGAAGGCTACCAGGGGGACACCACTGGGGGGCTCTATCTCATCTACTGTAGTTGCTTGCGGTCAACGGGATTCACAGATCATTTGATTCCAAGGGTATAAAAGTCGTCGCCTATGCGGATGACATAGTTCTACTGGTCAGGAGAAAGTTTCTGTCCATGATCGGTGAAACTATGCAGGTGATGTTGGGCGAAGGATAGAGGGCTGGGGGGAAACCCTGCGAAGACTGAGATGGTTCTTTTTACCAGAAGGTACAGGATAGAGGGTTTCAAGTGCTGGACTTAACTCTATCTGACTGCTAAGTAGTTGGGTAACTTCCTCGAGGATGAAAAGAGTACTCAATACCTACTACACATGCAGAAACTCCATCGGTAAGAATTTAGGGACTAAGGCCCATATTATGAGTTACGATAAACGATTTTCGCTGGCTATCGAACATCGACTATCGAATGTTAATTTGGTATTATGAGTTGGAAGCACTGTCGAAAATTTCGTTGTGCATCGAATTTTTCAACGAAAACAAATTTGCTTTCGACGGTGTAAAAATTTAACAAATTTTTTTTTGAAAATGTAAGTTTTTGTTAATATATTAGTTATGGTGAAAATCGAATTAAGTTCATAATAGGCACCTAAGGTATATATGGTATACTGGATTTACACATCGGTGGTTAGGCATATTCTTACCTATGGATGCACTGTTTGGTAGGATGCGTTGAGAGTGGATAGCTATAGGAAGATGCTCAACAAGGCCCAGAGGAGTACACCTCTTGGCATCACTGGTGCAAGGAGAACACGCCACTGGCGGCGTTGGACATCCTACTACATCTGTCCCCCATTGAACATTATGTGAGGAGTGTGGCTGCCAGGAACTTATTTAGACTCTACGAGTCTTCGTTGATTAGACCTAGGTGGGATGACCACACGAGGATTCTATACGAAGTGGGTCTGCTTGATCAGGAAAGTATTCCGGCGGGAATCTCGGATCATAGGAGTATGACCTTGGACTTCGGTGTAACACCACCTGTGGAGTTCCCGGATAGGGAAGTTTGACGTGGATCCAACGGACTGTTTGAGGGGTGGGCAGTATATACGGACGTGTCCAAAATGGACACTGGGGCTGGTGTTTTTATTGCTGGCACTGATGTGAAAAGGTCATTCAGACTCCCGGATGAGTGCAGTGTCTTCCAGGATCCAGCGATCTGGAGGGCGACGGAAGTGATACATCGTAGTGGGATCTGTGGTGACCATCTACGTCGATAGTCAGGCTGCACTAAGAGCATTGTCGAATTATAAGGTGCGATCGTGCCTGATTGCACGGTGTAGGAATGCTCTGAGGGAGCTCATGTTTGCATTCACAATAAGGCTGTGTTGGATACCAGGACACTGGAATGTGGATGGCAACGAGGTGGCTGACGAATTCGCGAGAGGGGGTTCGAATCTAGACTAAGAGGTAAGGGAAAGAGGGGTAAAACCCCCCTTATGTCACTCCTATGGGGTGATACAGAAAGGATTCCGTGATGCCGTTAACCGGTCCTGGAGCGATAGAACGGATTGCAGGGCGTCGAGGGCCTTTTGGCCCGGATTGGACGCAGGGACAAACAGGGTTCTATTAGGACTGGATAGGAGTAGTCTCAGGACACTTATTGGGTTCCTGACGGGGCATTGTTCTGTTAGGGCTGTTATGGGTAAATGGGACATTGTGATACCGGGCTTCTGCAGGCTGTGCGGGGATGCTGAGGAGCTAGAGACGGTTGAGCATGTACTGTGCCACTGTCCTAGGATGCAGGGCCCCAGGTAGAAATGGCTAGAGGCTAGATTTCACGACGAACTGGGGTGTATCGCTCGATGTTATCTAGAAAAATATTTTTTCCTCTCCCTACAAATTAAGTTCTTCGCTCTATTTCGATGGAAAACTTGCCAATTGCCGGCTGATTTAGACATCTGAAATGAAGAATATGCCAAGTATCTAATTGAAGAAGCTAATACAATGCAATTTTATTTCATCCAGTTACCATTGCTGTTCGAGATTTTCCTTCTTAACACAGGAACAAACTCATACAAGGATTGAAATAGAGTTAAAAAAGATGATTGAAAATCAATATTCGATTCAAAAAAGGAAGTTGAGTCTAAATTTGACAAAAAAAAAAAGATGTAAAGCCATTCCAATCAATTATATTTAAGTCTCTACACTCAATTTATTCTAGGATCTCATCAAAGTTAATACGAAACGTCGCAAAAATAAGAGCATGATGTGACACAGAAGGAACCTGCACCTGGTCAGAAAAGCTAACCATCGAAGAATTTCTTATTATCCAAAAATCTAATAGAGACGTTAAACCATGGTTAATATCAAAATGAGTAGGTTTCGAGTTGTGAAATATAGACAGCTTACATCTAGTACATAACGATCTCATGAGATTAGCTTTCATTGGGTTGAACAAATTGCGGTTGAAGTCTCCAACAACGATAAAGTTAGAAAATTTAAGAAATAAATCGTAGTTTAACCTTTCAAACGTTGCCAGGTCAGCATTAGGTAAGTAAACCACACCAAAAAGAACCTTTATATCGCAATTTATCAATTCAATATAGAGCGACTCCCAACTGCCCACCTCATAAGTAGTCCAAACTACTTTATATTTAAGTGCGCTTGTCACATTCGCAACCACACCCCCACCAAGAACATTTAATCTATCATTCCTAATCAAAGAAACCGCAGGAATGTTAAGATATGAGCTAGATACATTAGGTTTCAACCAAGTCTCAGAGACTTGGTCATTAAAAGTGAACATTATTGTTTTGTGCCGCATACGCCACTTTACAAAATTATTTTTAAAAAGTAGCTTTTTGTGCTGCATACGTATACTTACTGCTGTGTATTGAGTTGTTGACATTTTATTTTGATTTTGCTTCATCGGCGTTGTCACACCATACAAAAGAATTTTCCCTAATACTTCCATAGCGCTTGAATCTAGACTAAGAGGTAAGGGAAAGAGGGGTAAAACCCCCCTTATGTCACTTTTATGGGGTGATACAGAAAGGATTCCGTGATGCCGTTAACCGGTCCTGGAGCGATAGAACGGATTGCAGGGCGTCGAGGGCCTTTTGGCCCGGATTGGACGCAGGGACAAACAGGGTTCTATTAGGACTGGATAGGAGTAGTCTCAGGCCACTTATTGGGTTCCTGACGGGGAATTGTTCTGTTAGGGCTGTTATGGGTAAATGGGACATTGTGATACCGGGCTTCTGCAGGCTGTGCGGGGATTCTGAGGAGCTAGAGACGGTTGAGCATGTACTGTGCCACTGTCCTAGGATGCAGGGCCCCAGGTAGAAATGGCTAGAGGCTAGATTTCACGACGAACTGGGGTGTATCGCTCGATGTTATCTAGAAAAATATTTTTTCCTCTCCCTACAAATTAAGTTCTTCGCTCTATTTCGAAGGAAAACTTGCCAATTGCCGGCTGATTTAGACATCTGAAATGAAGAATATGCCAAGTATCTAATTGAAGAAGCTAATACAATGCAATTTTATTTCATCCAGTTACCATTGCTGTTCGAGATTTTCCTTCTTAACACAGGAACAAACTCATACAAGGATTGAAATAGAGTTAAAAAAAGATGATTGAAAATCAATATTCGATTCAAAAAAGGAAGTTGAGTCTAAATTTGACAAAAAAAAAAGATGTAAAGCCATTCCAATCAATTATATTTAAGTCTCTACACTCAATTTATTCTAGGATCTCATCGTTAATACGAAATGTCGCAAAAATAAGAGCATGATGTGACACAGAAGGAACCTGCACCTGGTCAGAAAAGCTAACCATCGAAGAATTTCTTATTATCCAAAAATCTAATAGAGACGTTGAACCATGGTTAATATCAAAATGAGTAGGTTTCGAGTTGTGAAATATAGACAGCTTACATCTAGTACATAACGATCTCATGAGATTAGCTTTCATTGGGTTGAACAAATTGCGGTTGAAGTCTCCAACAACGATAAAGTTAGAAAATTTAAGAAATAAATCGTAGTTTAACCTTTCAAACGTTGCCAGGTCAGCATTAGGTAAGTAAACCACACCAAAAAGAACCTTTATATCGCAATTTATCAATTCAATATAGAGCGACTCCCAACTGCCCACCTCATAAGTAGTCCAAACTACTTTATATTTAAGTGCGCTTGTCACATTCGCAACCACACCCCCACCAAGAACATTTAATCTATCATTCCTAATCAAAGAAACCGCAGGAATGTTAAGATATGAGCTAGATACATTAGGTTTCAACCAAGTCTCAGAGACTTGGTCATTAAAAGTGAACATTATTGTTTTGTGCCGCATACGCCACTTTACAAAATTTATTTTTAAAAAGTAGCTTTTTGTGCTGCATACGTATACTTACTGCTGTGTATTGAGTTGTTGACATTTTATTTTGATTTTGCTTCATCGGCGTTGTCACACCATACAAACGAATTTTCCCTAATACTTCCATAGCGCTTGATGAAAGATTTGGACGCTATACAGACTCCTTAACGACTTTTTTTGCTTACGGCAATAAAGCTAACAAAGCAAGAGTGAGGTTTATTTTGTACGTTTTTATTAATTTATTTTAATATAAGTAATATACAAAAGCCTATCAAGGCCAATAAAAAACATATTACAAAAGCAAAATCCCGAATATTAATGGATACAATAAATATACAAAAATTTATTTATTCAAGTATATACACCTAACTGTAAAAATACAAATACAAATGGCTCCCCAGCCAAGGATTGAAAGAAATTTTTTTTTTTTTAATATTAATTTATCAATTAACAGCTCCAGAAGTAGTAGCCCAGATTAAAAAAAAAAAACAAAAAATTACAGAACATTCTGTCTGAAATAAAGCCATACTAAATTCATGCAACATATGATTAGGCAAAAGGGGGAACAAATCAAAAGAATTCTTAATCCTGAACAGAAAAGTATACCATAATTTTTAATCAGAATGCGTTGTTCGAATGAGAGAATATACGAAGGTCCACTGGTAAAAAATTCCAACATTGAGCTACTCTAACTATAAACGACCTTTTAAAACAACTACAGCGAATTCTAGGTGTATTAAGTTGTGGGTTTCTGGTTAAATGTGTGAAGAAAAACTTTGAACAAAGCTGAGAAGGTTGTCCAGTTTTCATAACTCTAAAAAAAACGTACAACCAAGAAAATGTTTGACATACCCAGTAATATGCGCTCGGCGTCGAACACCATAAGTATATCGCACAATAGTGTTCACAATACGATTCAATCTAGCTATAACGAGAGCCAGATACAACTTCAAGCCCATAAAAAATATGCGTCATTAATAGTCCATAAGCCAATTTATACATGATGTGAAATGGTAAATAAATATTGTTCGAGTAAATTCTTCTCAAAATTGCAGAGACCCTACAACATATAACGTCAACAAGTTTATCAAAAATAAGACGATCGTCAATATAAATACCTAAACATCGCATCCGGTCAACAAAGGCTGGTCTATCCCCAGCATTAAAAATATTTAGATCAACGATTTACCCCAAAGAGGATCGCCTTAGTCTTAGAAGTATTGATAATTAAGAAGTTACTAGACGCATACATTATCATTAATATATTCGAAAAGGTCATTAACGTATAATATAAAAAGAAGTGGTATAGGACAGAGCCTTGAGGTACTGCCGAGTGAAGGGGAATATTTACCATTCAGATCAACAAATTGACACCTCTTAGACAAATATGAGCAAATCATCTTACACGCAGACAATGAGAATCCGAAAAGATTTTTTAATTTGGAAAACATAACATTATGATTAATACAATTAAAGGCCTTAGTTAAATTCAAGGCAACCAATGACGTCAATCTGTTCCTGTTTATCCGCTAGATTCAACAGCAAAGAAGTGGTATTATATCCACTACCGAAGGCATACTGCGATGGCGAAACTTTTCCTTGAACAAAAGAGAGAATCAGGTCCTTCAGAATATATTCAACCGCCTTAGATAGGGCAGGGAGGATAATTATACCCCTTAACTCCTCCATACAACCGACCGTTCCAGACTTAGGGATAGGTACAACTCGCGCCACCTTCCATAAGGTGGGAAATGTCGAGCTAGACAGCACAGAATTTACATGGAATATCAAAAACACAGATATATGGGAAAATCATTTTAATAAAGTTAATTGGAATACCATCAGTACCTTCGACTTAGAATACACCCTGCATATAGCCAACCAACGTTCTTCTTCAGTTACATTTCTAAAAGAAAAAGAAACACCCAGCTGTTCAAAAGTACCGTAATTAACTTCAGCAACACTGCTAATCCACAAAAATAGTAATTAAGTTGATCAACATTAAAGTCACACTGCATTCCGAAATCACTAGTTATTCCTCGTGCCTTTAGTAACCTCCACATAGCAGATGAATCAAGTCCAGAAAACTTGCTAATTATTTTCTTCTCTCTCTATGCATAAGGTTTTTAGCTTTATTTCTGTACCTACAGTAAGTTTTCCAATTTACATCAGTAGTAGAAAACCGAAAGGCAGAGTAAGCCAAGTCTCGTAAGGAAACTGCTAGCATTACACAATTGGACTTCGTCCAATTATCAATACCAGTCTGAGTTTTCCTTCTAACAACTGGAACAAAATCAAAAATAGATTCCATAAGAGAGCACAAATAAGAAGTTTGGAAACCAATATAAGGAGAGTTAAAAAACGATACTGTACCTAAATTCATCAAAAATGAAGCAATACCATTCCAGTCAATTTCATTAAAATTTCTATATTCTATAAATTTCTCAGAACGCCTGACAATAACACGGAATGAGGCAAAAATTAATGTATGATGAGAGATAGAGAGGCATTGAACCTGATCCGAAAATTCTACAATAGAGCTATCACTTACCAGCCAATATTCTAATAAAGACGTCGATGAATGTGCTACATCAAAGTGAGTGGGTCTAGAGTTATAGAGATAAGTTGCATCCTACACATAGCGATCTAACGAGATTAGCCTTAACGGCGTCAAACAAATTATTATTGTAATCTCCAACAATAATCTCATTACAGTATTTTTCTCCTTAAAAAACAAAAGATTCCCATTAGGCAAATAAACAACAGCCATAAGGACAGAAACGCCACAGTTCTCCAATTGCAAGAAGAGTGATTCACAAACACCAAACTCCGACGGCTTAAAAATTACTTTAAATTGCAACATATTAGATACATATGTATACCCCAACACCACCACCACGCATACCTAACCTGTTATTTCTTCCCAACGAATAACCAGGAATTTTCAAAGACAAATTAGATACATCTGGCTTCAGCCATTTATTTATTTATTTAATTTAAGTCTATGGATAAATTCCTTACAGACTATCTTAGTGTAGTAATATATTTTTTTTTTTTTTTTTTTTTACATATATGCAAAGAAAGAAAGATTATAATAAACATTATTGATTTAAAAATAATATGACATTGCTTTTTATGATGTTAATGTTTAGAGAATAGTCGATAAAGTTATACATTTCATTAAAACAGCTGCATAATTTTCTTAGTGGATCTGACATAGCAAAGTTAGTTCGGCATGTCCTGACATATAGAGGACTGAAAAAACGAAGTGAGCGATGAGGGATATTAAAAGTTACGTTACTTAATAAAAATTCAGAATGTGTGCTACCATTTATAAGACTGAACATAAAAGATATATTAAGCATCTTTCTACGGCTTTTTAAAGTTGGTAAATTAATTTCGGCTAGTCTTGTTGAGTATGTAGGTAGTACCAGGCGTCCTCTATAATTATTTCTTAAGCAGAAAATAAGAAATTGTTTTTGAACTGATTCAATATGATCATTGTGGATATTATAGATCGGGTCCCAAATAATGCTGCCATATTCTAGAATTGGTCTAACGAGGGAAGTAAAAAGCCTTTTTGTGGTTAAGGGATCATTAAATTCCTTTGCCCATCTTTTAATAAAAGCTAGAACACTGCGTGATTTATTTACAGTCATCGTTATATGTTGAATAAAATTAAGTTTTTTGTCTAACAATATTCCCAAATCCATTATTTCACTAACAGTTTGTAAATTACAGCCATCAAGAACGTAGGAGTAAGCACTCTTTTTAACTCTAGAAAATTGCATATGCTTGCATTTTTTTAAATTTAGTTCCATCAGGTTAAGTTTACACCATTTGTTAAAACTATCCAGGTCATTTTGTAGATGTTGTTGATCACAAGGAAGTTTAACACTTAAAAATAATTTTACGCCGTCTGCATACATCAACACATTACAATGAACAAATTCCAATTAATTATTTTGGAAATTGTGGTAATTCAACAACAGCGTTGAATAAGGCACAAATAAAACAAGAGAAATTTTATTTGTTACTTGTTGGGTTTTTTCTCTATGAAAACACGGGGGGTTTTGGGTTTAAAAATTAATTGGGGTTTTATTACTTCACAATATTTTTTTGTTGCACCGGGAGTGCGGGGTTTTTTCTTTTTTGTTAATTTGGTTTTTAATTTTGTTTTTTATTTAAAAGGAGCAGCTGTCGAGCGCGCACACTTCATTCGTTTTCGTTTTTGGTTTTTTCATCGCCCCGAAGGCTAGTTATGGTAGTGTTTGGAGGCCGTCAGTCAAAGTCGATAAGGCCGTCATCGAAGTCGATAAAATCATCTTCAAGATCGATAAGATCGTCTTCGATAACGGCTGATCGATCTTGAACATGCCGCCCCCCTTGCACTGGTGCAATTGTTGAGCCAGTTAATTGTCCTAAAGCCGCGACGATTTGATTTACGAGCCCCTGGATGGTATGCGGGACCTCAGTAAGAGCTGGAGAGGGCTGAGGTTGCCGCTGCCGTCCTCTTGATTGTTGTTGTAGCTGTTGTTGCTGCCTTTGAAGTTGTTGTTGCTGGCGACGAAGGCGCTGCCTCAAGCGCTGCAAACGTAGTTGTGCCCTTTGCTGAGGCGGGTTGGAAGGTGGTTGCAAATTAGCACTTACAGCTTGTGTTCGTCTGGATCTGCGATCATATCGAACCCTAGCGGAAACTTGAGCCAGACGACTGCCCTGGGACCGTTGATTGACGGGCCTTCGATGGAGGAGCGTGTGATGAAGATCACCGCATATTTGGCATGCCCCCATTGATGTGCAACTTCCGATTTGGTGTGTCCTCGAAAAACAGTTGGAGCAGTATTTGTGGATCCGCACCAAATAAAGTTTTTGGTCCAATGAGAGCTTCCGGAACATTTTGCAATATCTTAATGGATGGTAGTTAAAGCACACAACACATAGTTCAGGCTGCTGAGCTGGATCCATTCTCTGACAAAATAAAGACAGAAAAAAAAAAAAGAAAGAGAGGCAGATTACGAAAGAAAAACTCATAAAACAGATGTGGACACGACAGATAATACACAAGAACTTGTTAACAATCTAGATTTTTAGCGGAATCATGCATAGTTTTACTATTGGCCGAGTTATTACCCCACTTGACGTTCGGATATCAGCCACTCGTACACGTTTATCTGGACCCACGTGCACAGTTTCAATTCTGCCCAACCTCCAGTCGCTTGGAGGAAGAAGCTCGTCTTTAACGATGACGAAATCACCCGCCTGTAGATCACGTCGTGGATTCTGCCATTTATACCTTTTGTGTAGCTCGTGTAGGTACTCATTTTTCCATCTTTGACTAAATTTGTGATGGAGTGCTTTTAATCGTTCCCAACGGTTAATCAAAGATAGGTTCTGAGATGGTAGCTCCGGAACAAACATTAATGGACCTCCCCGTAGAAAATGGCCCGGTGTGAGGGCCTGTAAGTCGTCTGGGTCCTCTGACATTGGGGATAAAGGTCTAGAGTTTAAAACACATTCAATTCTCGCTAAAAGAGTAGAGAACTCTTCAAAATTAAACTTCTGCGTGCCTGCAACCTTCCTAAAGTGGAGCTTAAAACTCTTTACTCCAGCCTCCCATAAACCTCCCATATGAGGAGCACTTGGCGGAATGAACTTCCATCCAAACCCATGAATAGCATATTTTTCCGTAATCTCTTTGGCAGTTTGTCTAAGAAACAAGCAATATTCTTTTAAAAGGGACTTACTTGCCCCTAGGAAATTTGTGCCATTATCCGACATAATAGATTTGGGTAACCCCCGCCTTGCTACAAATCGAGCAAATGCAGCTAAGAAGGCTTCTGAGGTTAAACTTGAACAGGCTTCAAGATGAATTGCTCGTGTGGAAAAACAAACAAATACACAAGCATAACCTTTAATGTATGCAGAATTTCGCAAATTACCTGTCTTAATTTGAAACGGACCAGCAAAGTCGACTCCCGCATGTGAGAACGGTAATGAAAGAGTTGATCTTTCCAATGGCAGAGCAGCCATGATTTGTGATTTAACCTGTTGTTTATATCGAACGCAAGTTAAACAATGATGAACACATTTCTTGACGGTTCTTTTAAGGCCAGGAATATAGAACTGGCTTCTTGCTATGCTCATCATAAGAGATATGTCAGCATGCATTAGTAATTTGTGAACAAATTCTAGGAAAATTTTACAGAACTGAGAGGAATTTGGAATTATTATTGGAAATCGTTCATCATATGGAAGCAAGGCATTAGCCAATCGACCGTTGACTCGAATTAGACCTTGAGAATCCACAAATGGATTAAGTGTACATAAAGAACTTTTTTTTGAAACTTGCTTAGAATCAGAGAGATTCGTAAGCTCTTGAAAATAATATGTCCTCTGAGTCAATCGAATAAAGGTGGCTTTGGCATCATTGAACTCTTCGTGAGAGAGCGTTAAATTTTCAAATCTTTGCCTTGTTCGCGGTTTACATGCACGTATAAACCTATGCATATAAGCAATAACGCGGAGTGCTCGCGAATAAGAAGAAAATCTTTGGATCAAACTAGAGTCATCTATGGAGGAGCAGTGCACCTCTATTTTTCTTTTTTCCAAAAGAGCAATGGCAGGTGGATCTGATTTCGGCCAGTTGTCTTGAGAACCAAGGAGCCACATGGGGCCATGCCACCACAAGGAATTATTTTTTAAGTCTTGGGGTTTACCACCTCGAGTTCCGAGATCTGCAGGATTATCATGGCCTAAAACATGATTCCACTTCGCATTGCCGACATTCTGTATAATCTGCGCTGTACGATTCGATACATAAGTTTTCCAAGCTGATGGATGTTTTTGTAACCATGCTAAAACAATAGTCGAGTCTGACCACAAAAAAAGTTGAGAACTTTTAAATGAGGAGTTTTTGAGAACCTGCTTGACCAGTTTTGAGAGCAGTAATGCTCCGCATAACTCTAGTCTCGGTAAACTTACTCGCAGCAGCGGCGCAACTTTACTTTTTGCCACTAGTAGATGTGAGTGTCTGCCAGATAAACCTTCTGATCGTATATATAACGCAGCGCAATAGGCCTGTTCGGAAGCATCACAAAACCCATGAAACTGGATAGTACTTTCTGGATGGAAGTGGATCCATCTAGGGATTTGAATGGTTCGTATTTGAATAAAATCCTCTAAGAAAATGTTCCACCTTGAAAGGGCTTGAGGTTTTACATCTTCATCCCATTCTACCCCATCTTGCCATAATTCTTGTAGCAGGATTTTTGCTTGAATTATTATGGGCGTTAGCCATCCTGCGGGATCAAACAATTTTGCAACAGCGGACAAGATTTTCCTTTTCGTTGTCTTATCTGCAAAATCGGGCATTTCTACTTTATAATTGAATGAGTCACTGATTGCATTCCACTGAATACCTAACGTCTTCGTAGAGCTCGAATCGTATAACTTTAGGAAACCTGTACTTAAAGTATCTTTAGGTGGGATATTTTCAACCAATTTTATATGATTTGCCGTTATTTTCTTAAGTGGAAAACCGGCAGATTTTAATGTTTGTATAAGCTGGGTTTGTGCTTCAAGAGCTGAAGCTAAGGTATGACCACCAGCTAAAATATCATCGACATATGTTTCGTATCTCAAGATATGAGATGACAAAAGAGCCCGTCTTTCCTCATCTTTTGCCAATTGCAGCAGCGTCCGTATAGCTAAATACGGTGCACAATTCACACCAAAAGTAACTGTCAACAATTCATAATCTTCCAAAGGGTCAGAAGGTTTTTTCCGAAAAAGAATTCTCTGATATGGATAATCAGATTCAGATACTAGTATTTGGCGGTACATTTTCTCAATGTCGCCATTAAAGACATATTTGTACGTGCGCCAATTTATAATGATGGACATTAAGTCAGATTGTAATGTGGGCCCCACATGTAATACGTCGTTTAACGAAAATGAGCTTTTCGTTTTTCTAGAGCCATTAAAAACTACTCTGACTTTCGTAGATGCACTTTCGGGTCTAAATACGGCATGATGAGGTAAATAATATGAAAAATACCTCCCATCATAACAAATTTCCGAAGATCTTGTTTTTCTCATGTGACCCAATGTTAAATACTCATTCAAAACATCATTATACATTTTAAGATCCTTTTGTTTTTCAAGCTTTGATTCTAAGTGTATATATTGGCTCTTTGCTGCAAGTCTGGATGATTGCAAATATAAGGAATTTGGAAATTCCTTTTTAAAGGGAAGTTTGACTACATATCGTCCATCATTTCGACGATATGTTGTCTTCTTAAAAAGCTCTTCGCAGTAGAGCTCTGCCTCAGATAGAACTTTTGTATGTGGGACTTCTTCCGTTTCCCAGAATTGTCTTAGCATTGAGCCTATATTTTCGTTATCTTCCCCTTGATCATTAGTAGTTAGAGAAACGCTTTGTAACTTTAATGGACCGTAAATATACCATCCATATATTGAATTTTGAGCAATGAGGTTGCCCATTATATTTTTCTTGATTCCGTTCTTTATTATGTATGGTAAGACATCACTTCCAAGAAGCATGTCTACTTGTGATGAGACTAAGAAGTTGGGATCTGCAAGTTTAAGACCCTTTACTTCAGATAAATCAATATTGGAAACTGAAAAACTTGGCATTAATTTCGTTAAATTTGGAACAATAATAACTTTGGTACTGAGTGAGAACTCGTGGTTTTGTTTACATAAAGTAATATTGGCCACTTTATTTGAATTTGCAACCACTGTACCACCTAATCCGCAAATTTCTATGTTCGCATTTTCAGTTTGTATGCCAAGTCTGTTCGAGATTTTCTTTGTCAAAAACGAACGTTTTGATCCAGAGTCGATGAGAGCTCGAATGATAAATATTTCTCCTGAATGAGAGATTTCTACAAGAGCTGTAGGCAACAAAATATTCTCGTCATTTATTGAAAAATTTGTTTGCGTATTAACTTTGTGCATCATAGAATTTGAACAACAAGGGTGTTCCGTGCTTACAGATTCATCTGAAAGATGAGCAGAATCGACATGGAATGCATTTGTCGCATTATTACGGTTTTGAGATTTTCTTTGATGTTGAGAATTTGATTTTTCCAAGTGCAGTAAGCTATGGTGCTTATTATTGCATTGAACACATGTGTGAATACTTTGGCAGTTCGCGCTGCTATGAGCCGATGACAAGCAATTACTGCATAAATTATTCTTGCCCACATATTCAATCCTATGTTGTACTGAGAAATTTTGAAACTTAGGGCAATTTCGAATGTTATGATTTTTATTGCATAACTTACACAGTATAATATCCTTATGCGCATGCGTAACGCTATTGTTAATGTAAGATTTAGTTCTATTCTGTGACTGTAAGGATCCTACCAAACTTTGCGATCTATTTTGAAGCCGTTGGCCTCGAATACTAGATATTCTTTCTATTACCTGATGCCTATTAATCAAAAATTTCTCCATTTCTGCCCAAGAAGGCAAACGAGTTGGAGAACTCAGAGATTGTTCCCATAGAGCTAGAGTTTCATCAGGTAACTTTGTAGAGCACAAATATATTAAAATTGGATCCCACTGGTCAGTTTTAATGTTGTGAGCATTTAATATCGACAAGCAATCGGTAATTGTTGTCTGAATTTTATTTAAAGATTCACAACTTTCTGATTTTGCCACTGGGATGTTGAATAAAATTTGCAACTGATTATCTACCAATACTCGTTTATTTTCGTATCTCGCCCTTAACGCATCCCATGCTAATAAATAATTTTGATCGGAAAGAGCATACTTAGCGACAATACTACCTGCTTCACCCTTGGTTTTATTCCTGAGGTGATATAATTTTTGAGCTTGTGTTAAACGAGGATGATTGCCATAAATGACAGTGAACATATCACGAAAAGATGGCCATTCCTCATAACCCCCATGAAACTCCTGAGTATCACACGGAGGGACCTTGATACAGATTTCCGAATCATTAAATGTTGTATTGATGGGAAACATATTTGAAGTATTGTAAAATGTAGAATTCGTGGGAACGTCTTGCCTTGGACCTGGATTGCTTGAAGCCTTATGCATCTTCAGTTGGTCAATCATATTTGCTTTAGTCCTCTGGAACTCATCCTTAACTGAACCATATCTAATCCTAGCCGAGCATTTTTCACTTTCAGAAACTAGATTTTCATTAGCTAGGAATAAATCTTCAAACGCTTTTCTTACGGATTGCCAGTCCTCTTCAAGCGATTGTAATTTTGTCTCGAGAAGGGACTCGGTTAAATCTTCTAAGGCTGTTACGTCGAATTTTGCACAACCCGCCATTAGATTATCAGATTCTAAAGCAAATCTAGCACATAAAGTGGAACCCATATTTATAAAATTAAATAATACAACCGTTTACTTAAACCGCAATTATCTGAAACTAATTGTTTTTATCAATATTTTCGAGAGAAAACCTATTACGCTCAAACCGTATGTAGTACCTATTATACCGACTTGATCCGCGTAGGGTAACTAATGTATAAACGGAGATTATATTAATCCAATACTAAACAAATATAATACAAAATTATTTTAAATTCAAATTAAGTAGTGAACTAATTTGATCGACCTATAATGTGTAGGGTACACGCAAGCAAGATGTTATTTCCAAAAACAACACTGTTTGTTTACAATTTAAGTAATTTGTACTCTCTCTTTAATTTTTCTTTCTTTTGTTATAGCTACGGAATAGCGTTTAAAAAAAAGAGTATTTATTGTTTATTATCAAAGAGATCAAATGAAGAGTTTATTTAGCAACAAAAAACCACCACCAAATTTAATACCTTTAGCAATAATGTGCAATTTATTTTTGTTAGTTTGTATGTATGTGCTATGTTCAACAATGTTTGATGAAAACAAGCAATAAAACACTGGCTCGGTTCTAAAATAAATTTTATTTTACACAAATAATTATATGAAGAATGGAATTCTTGCAATTATAAATTTTTATTTATTTGTGTATTTATTCTATAATTTAGCACCTCACAATGGTTTGACGAAGGACCATGAACAAATTCCAATTAATTATTTTGGAAATTGTGGTAATTCAACAACAGCGTTGAATAAGGCACAAATAAAACAAGAGAAATTTTATTTGTTACTTACTTGTTGGGTTTTTTCTCTATGAAAACACGGGGGGTTTTGGGTTTAAAAATTAATTGGGGTTTTATTACTTCACAATATTTTTTTGTTGCACCGGGAGTGCGGGGTTTTTTCTTTTTTGTTAATTTGGTTTTTAATTTTGTTTTTATTTAAAAGGAGCAGCTGTCGAGCGCGCACACTTCATTCGTTTTCGTTTTTGGTTTTTTCATCGCCCCGAAGGCTAGTTATGGAAGTGTTTGGAGGCCGTCAGTCAAAGTCGATAAGGCCGTCATCGAAGTCGATAAAATCATCTTCAAGATCGATAAGATCGTCTTCGATAACGGCTGATCGATCTTGAACAACAATGTTGAATTGCTTCAGGCAAATCATTAATAAAAAGAAGGAACAGAATTGGACCAATATGGCTACCCTGAGGTACTCCAGACTTTACATTGATTTTTTTCGAAACTGCAGAATTAAATTTTACAGATTGAGTTCTACACAACATATATGATTTGATCCAGCTCAGGACGTTACTATTGAAACACATGACGTCCAGTTTTTTTAACAAAAGCGTATGGTTGACTTTGTCGAAAGCCTTGCTGAAATCAGTGTAAATGACGTCAGTGTGGTGTCCGTTGGCAAAAGCTTTATTAACTAACGTTGTAAAGTGGAGAATGTTAGTCATAGTAGAGAATCCTTTCCGAAAGCCATGTTGCAGTGGTGACAACAAGGCAGAAACTTGATGAGTAAGGCAATCCATTAAACATTTTTCAAAAAGTTTTGGTATATCACTTAGTTTAGCTATACCTCTGTAATTGCATATATCTGATTTATTTCCTGATTTAAACAATGGAATTATATAAGAATCTTTCCAAGCCTTCGGAAAGTAACCACAGTTTAAAGATGCATTAAAGATTATAGACAAAGGTGTCGCCAAAGCCGGTGCGCAATTTTTTAAAACACAACTTGGTATACCGTCTGGACCACTAAAAGATGATGACTTAGCGCTTTTTAAACAGTTTAGAATATGAGAGGTAGTGATAGTAAAAAAAGATATATTTTGGTTATAAGTTATCTTGTAAGGGTATAAATTACTAGCATCATACTGAGTTTCGGAATATGTAGAAGCAAAAAAGTCAGCAAACATATTACTGATGTTTAATTCATCACATGACTCGGAACATAAGTATTTCATGACCTTTGGAAATCCTATGGCTTTCCTTTTGGTGTTAACAAACTTAAAGAAAGATTTGGGATCTTGAACAAAGTTTCGCTTAACATTACGGAGATAGATCTTGTACAGTTCTGTGTTAAGCAAATAATATTCTGCACGAGCGACTGAATATTTTTCATAGTAAAAAGAAGCTCTGGTGGTTTTATATTTTTTTAAGTGTTTATTTTTTATATTCTTAAGAGACGAAAGTTGTTTAGTATTCCAGGGTGGGCCAGATTTATTACGTGGTACGTGCTTGGGGATGCATTCCTCCATATACATAAATAAACATAGTTTTATAAAAAGTATCAGTCAAATCGTCAACAGAACAAGGTAAGCTATTCGGCGCAGTCAGTAATTGAAGCCAGTTAGTGTTAATTAGACGATTGTTAAGTTCCATGTAATTTGCCCGATTAAAACAGAAAACTTTTTCGTTTTGTGAAGATTTTTTTTTTACTAGGTTAGAAAATAAATTGTAGCTTATTTCAATTGTAGGATGATAAAGATCCTCAGGTAAAGTAATAGGGTCAACACGGTTCACAATACATTCGTTTGGCTCGTTCACAAATATTAAATCCAGCAGTTTACCGTAAATGTTGCAAGTTCCATTTATTTGATGCAGATATAAATCTGATATATTTTTAAAAACTTCATCTCCAATATCATTACTTTGCGTGGGTAAGTAATAACTATGTTCAGCTGAAAATTCCCATGATATACAAGGCAAATTAAAGTCACCAAATACAAAAATTAAATCAACTGGGCTGAGTTTTAAAGTCACAAATTTTATTGCATCTATGTGATGTTTGTAGATAATTGGGTCAGAGTGAGGTGGAATGTAGGAACAAGTAATAAATATTTTGATGTTGTTTATCTTTAAGGACACTGCAACAAACTCGATATTAAAAGGTAGGTTTAATTTGATTTCTTCCATTGGAAAAATGTTTGAGATAGCAATTAACACTCCACCACCAGTCGTGGTTGTAATTCTATCTCGACGAAAAATATGAAAATTATTGCAAAGTATTTCCGAGTTCAAAAAACTGTTGTTCAACCAAGTTTCGGTGAATACAATAATATGATGATTAAAATTAAAGCTTTGTAAATATAAGTTTGAAAGTTTGGATTTAAGACCACGAACATTCTGGTAAATAATAAAAAGTTGATAATCAGATAAATTATTTAGTTTTTTGGAAATGTTGACACACGGGATGGAAGATGAGCAATATTGCGATTGTTACTGTTATATTCATATTCACGGACCAAGACATGAATAGGCCAGAATGACGGATCAACAACTTGATTAAAAATGTCAAAAGGAACAGAGACCTTAAAAGATGTTATACTTCTTTGTTGCGAGTATGTAAATTTATGAACACTTATACCTGAGTTCATGTTAACTTTAGATTTAATATAATTATCAATTTCTTCAGCTGTTGTATCCGATGCAAAACGTGATATAAATATATGTTTGGTTGGTGGAATCACTCTTAGTTTTCTATGCGATTTGTTTGTATATTTCCGTTATTTTCATTGTTTTGAGAAATTACGGCATGGTCGACTATTTGTTGCTCGTTTTTACTTAAATTTTGAACGACGGGTAAAGTTTCTCCGGTAATGACTTGAGATGATAAGCAAGGAACATTACTAATGGGACTTATGATAACTGGAGGCTTCACTGTTACAACAGGACCTGGTTTAGGACTCACCGTACCAGACTTTGAAAGCAATGAAGCAGCACAGTTAACAGGAGCGACGGAAGGCATTTCTTTATTACTTATTCTAGATGATTTTCGACGTTTGGGTGAAGATTGAGGAGGAGATTTTAAGTTGTCGAGCGACTTATAATCATCAAAGAGTTTACCATATGTGGAAATACGTTCAGCAAGCTTTCCGGCTTCATTTTGAATTTCTTTGAAATGCGTTATAGTTCCCTGAAAAAAGCGATAGAAACTCACACCAATTTTCCTGCAGGCAGTGCAGCACCAGTGAAGACCATTATCCTTGGTGAGGGATTCAGCTACTAACGTAGACAAGCCACTACACTTAAAATGGCAGAGAGCATGGCAGAGCCAACAGGATATCATCCTTTCATCATCATTTTTTATAGAACAATTTTTCAGAATACACGACATTGCTTGCAAGTATAACGATTATTCGAATCAGAATTTAAACAGAAATAATAATTTTTGGCAACACAGTTATTTTACGTATGAGATCAACAGAGTTTTATTTTTAATAATAAACGTGAATAAATATTTATGTTTGTAAGATTGTTGCAATGAGTGTTGTTGTTAATGTAAAGTTGTATAAACGAAAACAGGTTTTGTATTTATTGTTTTGTATGTTAAAAGCACTAGTCTTTAGTTTGTTGTTATTTTATTTTATTTAGGTTCTTTTTTGTATCACAATTTATATTTAAAATAAAACTAAAACACAAGAAGCTTTTATTAATATTTTAGGCTGATCTTTTAATTGTTTTTCTATTTTTTTAAAATATAGCTTATTATGATAAATTTAATTTAGATAATTTTGGTGTATTTAACTATTAATTAACACAATATTTTTTATTGAATTTAAAAATATATCGGAGCTAATTTGAAATACGACCGACTCTCTTAAAAATGAAAACATTGCAATAATATCAAACTTTTTACTTACTACATTCTTGAATTCATCAAATTTCGTAGAGCAGCCACTTGGTCGAATGCTCTGGCAATCAATGTGGACAATTCTCAGCTGATCAGAATCATTCCGCAAGGTTATCATATTAAATGAACTACCACTTATAATCGGACCAATATTAACATTACTCGGCATTATGAACAAAGGGGGAGGGGAACCAGAAGTACAAATCTATATTAAAAAGATGCATAATAAAATTAATATTAATCAAATACATATAAACTTAACTGTCAAGAGCAGGGACCGAAAATAACAGTTATTTTGAATTTTTAAAATAAAAAAAGCATATAGAAGTAAATGCTAGCAAACTGATTCAAGTATAACATAATGATCCTAATGAACTTTTCTTTGATAAAATATTATGATTTTTAAAATTTTGATTTTTATTATTTCGATCTAAAATTAAAGTTATTTTTTGATTTTTATTTTTTTGGACAAAAGTAAAAGTTATTTTTTGATTTTTATTTTTTTGAACAAAAATAACAGTTATTTTTTGATTTTTATTTTTTCGATCAAAAATAACAGTTATTTTATGATTTTTATTTTTTTTGATCAAAAATAATTATATTTTGATTTTTATTTTTTCGAGCAAAAATTAAAATTATTCTTTAAAGAAATGTACGTGTTATAATTATTGAGTTGTCTTTAAATATTTATTAAAATGTGTGATCATCATTGGGATATCTTATGCGCATTAAAATAAGTATTTGAAGTCAACTAAATAATTATAACACGTTTATTTCTTTAAAGAATAATTTTTATTTTTGATCGAAAAAATAAAAATCAGAAAATAACTGTTATTTTTGATCGAAAAAATAAAAATCAAAAAATAACTGTTATTATTGTTCAAAAAATAAAAATCATAAAATAACTGTTATTTTTGATTGAAAAAATAAAAAAATAACTGTTATTTTTGTTCGAAAAATTAAACTCAAAAAATAACTGTTATTTTTGTTCAAAATAATAAAAATCAAAAAATAACTGTTATCATCAGACTTTTATGAAAAAAGGAATAACTGTTACGGTCCCTGGTCAAGAGCAAAAATTAGATCTAAATTAATTAAATAAAGAATAATAAAAAACAGTGTATATAGTAACAAGAATTAATACTGTGAACTGTGGATTAGGATTTTGTTGCATTTGTCAAACAGTGGCGTGAAATGAAAACAAAAATTTCAAAAATTTTGCAAGACGTCAGTTACACATTCAAATCATGTTAAAAGGGAAATACCAAATTTCTATTTCTTTAAATGGTTGTTTCAAACAAAATTGTCATGAAAATTACGTTTAATTACTTTTCTAGAAAACTGTGAAATTGTATATGTGGAATTAAAAAGTTTTTCACTTTCATTTTGTGTTGGAATATAGGGTACGTTCGTAAATGCAGTTGTTGCGCATCAATCACCAAAGTTGAATGTTCATAAAAGCATCACTTGTAAGAAACTTGCCATCACACAATCGTTTTATTTTTCTTTTTTGATGCTTTTTTTGTTTCAATATATTCAATTCAATTTGTCAAGACTATCGTTGATAAAATTTTTATTATTATTTTCTGTTCGTTTATGAAACTTTTGAAATTTGGCTCGTGCTCAAAAATTCAAACTTTTCACAGCTGTTGGGCAGTACAAAAGCATCACAACTGCAACTGGTGATCACGCATCAGCAACAAAAACAGTTTTTATGCATTTACGAACGTACCCATAGTACCCAGGCGATAATTCTCGGAAAGTAAAGATACAGCAACACTTTTGTAAGAAAAACCATCTTATGTTTAATTTTACACTCAGTTTTGCCGTCGTGCTCGCTGAAAACAGACGTGTTATTTTTAACTCCGCGTACGGTTTTTTTTAACATAAATTTGTTTTAATTAGTATTGTGGTTATTTTGTTGAACTGTTTTATGGTTTTAAATTAAATTTAATGAAATTAAGACTAATTATAAATGTTGGCGTCTGGCTGGTGTGAACCGGGGATTAATGTTTCCCATTATTTTCATTGTGTGAAACCGGACTACATGTGGTGGCATCTGGCAACACCTCATGTAATACGTATATCAGCTGTGCTTTAACACCACCTGAAAAATGAGTTTTTTATTCTTCACTCGCTACATAAAACCTGAATCAGCCAGACGCCGGCCAGTGAAATAAAATTAAATAAAAAGTATTAAAATAAATTAAACTGAATGAAATTAAACTAAAAATTAAATAAAACAAAATTTGAATAAAAGAAAAAAAAAAGGGAAAAGAAACAAAAAGTGAAATGTTTTATTAAATCAAAAGAGCCCGAAACAGAAAGCGCCAGGGAGCCACAGAAAAAAAGGGTGGAATTTCAGTGTACGTGTTTGAGTGTGCGCCTGCCACTTCCTAACCTGCCTCAACAAGCCAACCACTGACATCCCCTGCCACTTAGTGATTCCGGACAACGTACCTTCGAAACTTAACAATAGGATATATTAGAGGGCAACAACGTCAGCATCCTTCACTGGCTCCACATCACTCCTTCCCCGAAATAAGCCACCCCGAAAATGGTGTCCTGGGCGTGCAGGGTCCCTGGCCTTCCCTTCGCCAGCCCGATATAAATGCGAGGGGCCACGTCAGCCCCGAGTACCAGGTACTAGAGGCCGGGAAAATTCCACCCTGGGTTGGCTGGGGCAGCATTCCCCTCGCTTCTCGTCCCCTTTTTAACTCTTGCCGGGGGGATCTGCCAAACGGGCGCTCCACTGCTACTTCCACCTCAAACTTGTCACGGTCGGCGACACTGTTATTGTGGTGTGGCCCCCCAAGCCCCTGGCCTCGTCCAGCATGATGGATGATCGGGCTACGGTTGGGTCCAGCAGCGCCCGCGACCAAAAGATTTCACTACCTGACCGGGTCCGGATTCGCACGGCGGCGGTCATTTGTACCCACACGCGACCTTCGGGCATCGGGTGCAGCCAACTATGGTGGTTCTGCAGGCATCGGTCGAAGCTCCTGCAGGCGGCCTGGGTGTGGGAGTGCGCCTGGCAATCTGGAAGACGATATTTTATTTATATGGGATAACGTCGAAAAGGAAAGGAGAAGTCTTATGTGTCGCATTTAGGTAGAGCGACTAATTTATGTTATGCTGATCCGAATTTTTATGAAAGCAGTGAAGTAGATCTATTGTTAGGAGGAGATTTATACCCTTCTATTCTTCGTGGCGGAGTAAGGCATGGTGATTTTGAATCGCTAATGGCTCAAGAAACCATTTTTGGTTGGATAGTTACAGGTCCAACGCCTACTAGAGTTTCCCCTCGACCACTAAGAGTGTCTCATATGACAACAGTATCGATTGATGACCAATTGTCGAAGTTTAGGGAGTAAGAAGAAATTTCTCAGAGGCGTATTTTATCAGATGAGGATAAAAAATGTAAGGAGATTTATAGTTCTACTACCACTAGAAACTCTGAAGGGAGATACACAGATGAGGTCATAAAAGAATATTTAACCTTAGGGCACATGGAAAAAGCGGATGATGCTAGAAGTGACCCTGGTTATTATTTTCCCCATCATGGCGTTTTTAATCCAGAGAGTACAACGACTAAATTGCAAGTGGTATTTAATGCCTCAAGTCCTTCCGCAAATGGCAGAAGTTTAAATGATTTGTTGTTCACTGGCCCTATTCTGCAGGCTGAAATAGTTAATCTGATTTTGAGATAGCGATTTTTTCAGTTTGTATTTAATGCGGACAGATTTGTACCGGCAGATTTTCGTGATTCCCACACATAGGCCATTCCAAAAAATAGTGTTTCGTAGCAGTGATAGCGCGGAAATTGCTGATTTCCAACTGAAAGCGGTGACTTGGCGTAAATTGTGCCCCATATTTGGCCCTTAGAACCATTCTACAGTTGGCGACTGATGAAGAGCGACGTTTTCCATTAGGTGCGTGAATCTTGGGGGGGGAAATGTACGTAGACGATGACCTAGTTGGTGCTCATTCAATTGCTGATGCTTTGGTGGAACGTGAGCAATTAATTGGTATCCTGAATATGGGAGAATTTGAGCTCAGAAAGTGGACCTCGAATTCTGAAGAAAATTTGGAAAAATCTGCCCTATGAACTAAATTCTTCATTTTTGTCGCTCGATGAGAAAAGCACAACGAAGACGCTAGGAATTCGCTTGAATGCGGCAGAAGATATATTTTTCTTTACATATGAAAAAATTGAACTTAAAAGCTCGTATACTAAAAGAGAGGTTCTTTCTACCATCGCTCGGCTGTACGATCCTGCAGGTTGGTTGGCTCCGGTGGTAGCAGCAAAAATAATAATGCAGCAAATGTGGCTTGATAAGATCGAGTGGGACGAGGCTATCAAACCTGTGGCTCTGCAGAAATGGCAGAATTTTGTTGCAAATTATGCGGATATTGCGAAAATTAAGCTGCCTCGTTGGGTTCAATATTCGCCTGGCTGTACTATACAATTTCACGGGATCTGTGACGCGTTTGAGTTGGCATATGCGGCTACAATATATATAAGGGTACAGATTGAAAATAAAGTGTTGACCAGTCTGCTCACATGTAAACCTAAAGTGGCCCCAAAAAAAAAGCCATCTTTACCCCGTTTGGAGTTATGTGGAGCAGTTCTTTTATCAAATTTAGTTGACGTACCCACCTGTAACGTGAACAAGTCCCCCCTATATTTGTGGTCCGATTCCACTATTGTTTTAGAGTGGTTAAGAAAACCCCCTAGTAGCTGGAAAACGTTCGTGGCAAATAGAGTGGCTACAATATTAGAAAAAGTTGGGAATAAAAACTCGTGTCACGTTGCGTCAGGTGACAATCCTGCCGATCTAGCAACCCGGGGGCTGATCCCTGCGGACTTGAGAGAAAATAGGCTCTGGTGGCACGGACCTGAGTGGCTCAACTTAACGCAGGAGCAGCGGGGTTCGAGACGGCAGAAGAGTCGAAAGGAGCTTTTGTTGCTAGATCTGCTGATAAAGAGGATATTCTAGACAGGTTTTCTAGTTTATCTAGAGCGTATCACGTAATCGCTTATATGTTTCGATTTGTTGCCCTGGCGAGTAAAAGAAGACGCGAAAGAGTCTATTATAGTTCGCTGAAGATCTCGGCTGGTGAATTAAAGTTTGTGAGAAAGCGCTTGTTTTATCTCTCAACAAATGCACTTCTCAGGGGAGTTCAGCTGCCTCAAGGCGAATAAGAAAATCGATTCACGTAGCCCCCTGTTGACGCTTACCCCTTTCGTTGACAAAGACAACATTATCCGATCTAATAGTCGCCTAAGCTCTTCTACTTGTCTGTCCTACAACGAGCGAATAGATTGGCTCGGCTGTATGTAGAATTCGTGCACAGCTTAGCCCTTCACGGAGGCCCTCGTGGTCCGGCAAGAGTGCTGAATTATTCGAGCGAAAAATCTGATAAGGACAGTGGTGCGTAATTGCAAAGTCTGTGTTATCCATAGAAAAACTCTTCAACATCAAATAATGGCGGCTTTGCCGAAAGAAAGAACTACCCTTTGTCGTCCCTTTACGAATACTGGCGTTGATTTTGTGGGCTCTTTCGAGATTAAAAGTTTCACCGGCAGATACTGCCGAATCTCAAAAGGCTACGTGTGTCTCTTCGTTTGTTTCTCTACGAAGGCGATTCACCTTGAAGCTGTTAGCGATTTGTCTACCCCTGGCTTTTTAGTAGCCTTGGCCCGTTTCGTCGCCCGTTTCTGACAACGGCAGAAACTTTGTTGGCGCCGCTAGAGATATCGACGCAGACTTCGCCAAGCACGTGAAAGAGCTTCGTGACACGGCGGTAGAGAATTATGGTCACCAGCATCTGGCGTGGCACTATCCCTGCTGCAGCACCTTACATGGGAGGACTATGGGAAGCAGGGGTAAAAAGTATGAAAATGCATCTCAGAAAGTCAACTGGTCAACTCAAGTTTACGTTTGAGGAGCTCTCCACCATTCTGGCCAAAATAGAAGCGTGTCTCAATTCTCGCCCCCTTGGGCCTATGTCAGAAAGCGCTGCAGATTTGTCTGCCCTTACTCCAGGTCACTTTCTGATTGGGACCTCTATGCTTACCCCTGCTGAGCCCGAAGAACTGTCTTCACCCCTAAGTATTGTAAATCGGTGGCGTAAATTGAAGACCCTACAGCAAGAGTTTTGTCGCCGGTGGAAGCAGGAGTATCTTAAAGAGCCAAATAAGCGCAATAAGTGGCAACACCCTCAAATATACTTAAAAGAAGGCGATTTGGTGTCTTAAAGGTGAACCAGGCTGTCCCACTGAGTGGCGATTAGGGCGTATTATCGAAGTTTACCGTGGCAATGATGGCAAGGTGCGAGTAGCCGATCTAAAAACGCAAAATGGCGTAATCACTCGGCCGATACACAAATTGGTGGCTCTGCCTAAAAGCGACTGTTAATACCCATATTTCTGTAACGTTGCCCCTCTAATAAAAAGTATCTTCTTTGGTGGACCTCGGGGCACTTCAGCACAGCCTACTACACGATACTTGAGTCCGACGTAGCTCCCCGTATTTTGACCGGGCCAGCGAAGAAGAAGCCTGGGACGATCCACGCCTAAGGACCGTGTTTTGAGCTCGTGTACTTTGGAGAGAGAGTGGTGCTAAAGACGGAAAGCTGTCAATTTTCATTGCCCTTTAGGGCGAATTGGGTTTTTATTACTGTTAAGTTTTTTTTCTTTATTTGTATTTGAATTAATTTTTCCTTTTTAAAAGATTTTGTTTGTTGTGCTTAATTCCCTTTTTAAATAATTGATAAAAAATACTGACATTTTTCTTTTTTTAATATCTTGTAACATAGTAATTAATTTGAATCTCTTTTGCTATTTTGCTTTTCTTTTCATTTTCATTTTAATTTTCATTCTTTGGGAATGTTGTTCATTGTTTTTGGGAATACAAATATTTATTTAAAGATTTTGTTTGTTGTGCTTAATTCCCTTTTTTAATAATTGATAAAAATACTGAAATTTATTGTTGGAGGATAAGCTGTTCCTATGCGCATTTCACTGGTTGCTTAGGCCAGATCGTCAGGAAACGTTCTCCTAAATAATTTTAGAAAAGCCAAAGCTATCAGCAAACAAAACTACAGAAGGAATGAGAATTACCTACAATTCCCTCAGAAAGTCTTGTTTGCAACGATATCAAAGCTTAAACAAAATACCAAACAATAAATCAGTGATGAGTTTTATCTTTTCTTACATTTCCCGCTACAATTATTTGGAATTCTCCCAACATTAACTGTAGTTGTAAGTGGGTAAAGAAAAAACATATTAAAAACAAAAACAAAGTGATTTTATTGTTTTCGCAAGAAATCAAAATAAAAACAATTTGCCAGTTCAGTTTTTTATGCACGTGCACTTGCTAAAATTTATTATCAAAGTTGTTTGTGGGAATACTATTATTTATTAAAAGATTTTGTTTGTTGTGCTTAATTCCCTTTATAAATAATTGATAAAAAATACTGACATTTTTCTTTTTTTAATATCTTGTAACATAGTAATTAATTTGAATCTCTTTTGCTATTTTGCTTTTCTTTTCATTTTCATTTTAATTTTCATTCTTTTATGTTTAATTAATAATTATGTTGCACCACCGTTGCAAGGTGGGGTGTATGTTGGCGTCTGGCTGGTGTGAACCGGGGATTAATGTTTCCCATTATTTTGATTGTGTGAAACCGGACTACATGTGGTGACATCTGGCAACACCTCATGTAATACGTAAATCAGCTGTGCTTTAACACCACCTGAAAAATTAGGTTATTTTATTCTTCACTCGCTACATAAAACCTGAATCAGCCAGACGACGGCCAGTGAAATAAAATTAAATAAAAAGTTAAAAAGTATTTAAATAAATAAAACTAAATGAAATTAAATAAAACCAAAATTAGAATAAAAGAAAAAAAAGGAAAAGAAACAAAAAGTGAAGTGTTTTATTAAATCAAAAGAGCCCGAAACGGAATGCGCCAGTGAACCACAGAAAATACGGGTGGAATTTCAGTGAAAGTGTTTGAGTGTGCGCCTGCCACTTCCTAACCTGCCTCAACAAGCCAACCACTGACATCTCCTGCCACTTGGTGATTCCGGACAACGTACCCAGAACCAGGTAACCCCATTGTGCATCCAAAAAATAAATATGAAAATTTGGAATAAATTAGTTTTTCTAATATATATAGGTTATAGGTTTTTTTGATGCAAGATCAAAACAAAATGCGAAAAAAGTTTTAAGGAAGAAAAGAAAAAAATGTGTTGGATAGGGACACCCTAATGACCTAGCTGTATGAAATATACTTTACGCCGCATTAGCATACGTACGCAATATACATTTTATATACATATATATAGATTGAACTGTATTAAATTAAAAATAAAATTAAGACTACTTTAGAAATGGATTGTAAAATCGGTCGAAATTCATCACACTTCTAAAAACGATCGTTTTTTATCACATACCTGAATGTTTGCCTATATGTCTTTCCAAGGAAAATAATTAATAATGTATTATTAGTACCTAACCGCCCCTAGCTTAAATGCAAAACTATGTATCATTGAAAAATTTGAAATTGACCTTTCATTGATTTCGATTCCCTACATAACGTTACAAATTTTTAAAATAATTTAAAGTTCTACCTTAAAAACTAACCAAGTTATAACAAAATTCAAAATGACGCATCATAAAGTATAAATTTTTTTAATAAATATAATTTATAATAACACTCGGGAAACAATTAGCAGAGTATTTGATATTTTTTAAGAACACATTAATTTTTTTTTTAACGTCAAAATTGGGTATTATGTTTCATACTCTGTGGTTAACTGTTACAACGGTGTTAGTGGAATTAGTGATCAACTGAAAATTACTGCATAAGTAAAAATAAAAGCGTTGCTGTAAAATTAATAAAAACCGAATCCTTATATTTACATATGTATGTATGTATTACAAAACCTACATTAAAAATTACTATCAGATTCTTTCACATAGGACGGTTAGACAAGTTGTAGCCGAACCCATTGCACTACCGAGCGCTAAGAATTTCCAAGAATAAATGGCCACATCTGCAGGTCCTTAGATTTTTGCTTCCAACGGACTGCCATTATTTTAATGAGACGTTATGAGTTAATGTATGTACAGCATTTTTCGTTTATAGTCACATTAGCGATATAGTACATTTTATCTTTATTTTCTGCCGCTATTTTAGTAGAAAGTATTTACGTTATAGTACGTTTAGCGATATAAGCACATTTGCCATATATTCCATCTATCAGCGGGTAGTAAAGGCAAAAGTAAAGCAAATTAAACTGTGCTAGAAATTAACATTTTTATTTGAGACAAGATGGGCAACTGTCGTTTTAACCTAATTCGGGTATGCTGAATCCGGTGGTGCTAGACGTTTTTTAGATAAGCTCTGGTTTTCGAGATATACCGTTGAACTTTTTTCTCATATGCGCAGTCGCTTTAGAAATATATTTTTTTTTTTTTTTTTGCAAAAAAAAAATATCTTTTAGCCACATTTTGAAAATTTTGCTTTTTAAAAATTCATAAAAAATGGGAAGCGCTTCTAATTTTTTGCAGACATTTATAAAATGAAGTTGCAAATAAAACAAGCCATAAATTATTAAAATCTGTTAACAACTTTTTTGTTGCGGAATTTCGATTTTTTGAGTTTGTTCAATAAACTAAACCGTTTATGAGTTACGCGAACATATGTTGTGCAATCTCCTCCAGTGGTGCTAACCTGACTTATCTGTTTTTTTCAACTAGCAAAGTGTTATTAGCGTTATAGTAACTTAAGCAACTTGTATCCAGTTCCTTTTAGTTTTCGAAGCTACAAACCATATAAAGGAATTAGTACTTAAGTTGTTTAATCTGCTTCAAACATATTTTGCGAAATCGTACAAAAGTTGAGAATACGTGGCTTTTTAGATAAAAATTTTATTAATCACCCCTATTCTGCGTTTCGATCCGAATCGAAATTTTCTCCGTCTGGCAATTTTCGATTGTATGTATTCTGCATTACGATCGGAGCTCCGTTTCTCTCAGTTGTTTTTTTTTTTTTTTTTTTTGTTAACGGAGCTTTTTTCTATTTTTGTTTTTTTTTAAGTAAAAAAGTGAAAAAATGTAAGTACAAACTTCAAAAATTCAAAACCGATTTAAATACAAATTATTATTATAATTTTTTTTTGTTTTAAATTGTTATTTTTTGTACTGGAATATGAGTGGTTTGTTATGTATGTATGCAGGTCAAAAACAACAACACCGGAGCAATACGAAAAACTGGCAAATTTAATTTTTTTTTTTTTTTTTTTTTTTCATTATTTATTAATTGAATCTTCATATATTAAATATGAACTAACAATAATTAATCAAATCTTATACTAATATTTTATTTTTGTCCTGCCAATGCTAGACGAAAATTTTTTTCCTCACGGCTTCTGTTCACATATGTAGATGTTTAGCGGTCTTCTCGTCGGATGAGTCCTGCAGTATCTCTTCTCCTTAATCTAGAGTGGCCACTGTCATTTAAAATATTTCGAGCTAGTGGATTTGGGTGCGACTCAAGCCTTTTTAAATATTTTGCTGCGTACTTCGTAATAATAGTTTTTACTAATGGCACATTGAGATCCTTGTGAATATTATTATTTTAACATACCAGGGAGGGGCTGTGATAATTCGAAGAAGTTTATTTTGGCGCCTTTGAACTTTTTCGATATTTGAGGCCGAGGCAGTGCCCCATAGCTGAATACCGTAGCACCAGATTGGCTTCAATATAGAGTTATAAAGTAGAAGTTTGCAGTCGAGGCTAAGAACAGAATTTCTTCCAATAAGCCAATATATTTGAATTACTTTTAGTTTCATTTGTGTTAGTTTTGCTTCTATATGACATTTCCATGTCAAACGCCGATCTAGATGAATACCGAGATATTTTGCATGCGATTGCTGGGGCACTAATTGATTATTGATTTTAATAGGGGGACATGACTCCCGACGCAAGGTGAATGTTATATGTACGCATTTAACAACTTTTTTGTTGCGGAATTTCGATTTTTTGAGTTTGTTCAATAAACTAAACCGTTTATGAGTTACGCGAACATATGTTGTGCAATCTCCTCCAGTGGTGCTAACCTGACTTATCTGTTTTTTTCAACTAGCAAAGTGTTATTAGCGTTATAGTAACTTAAGCAACTTGTATCCAGTTCCTTTTAGTTTTCGAAGCTACAAACCATATAAAGGAATTAGTACTTAAGTTGTTTAATCTGCTTCAAACATATTTTGCGAAATCGTACAAAAGTTGAGAATACGTGGCTTTTTAGATAAAAATTTTATTAATCACCCCTATTCTGCGTTTCGATCCGAATCGAAATTTTCTCCGTCTGGCAATTTTCGATTGTATGTATTCTGCATTACGATCGGAGCTCCGTTTCTCTCAGTTGTTTTTTTTTTTTTTTTTTGTTAACGGAGCTTTTTTCTATTTTTGTTTTTTTTTAAGTAAAAAAGTGAAAAAATGTAAGTACAAACTTCAAAAATTCAAAACCGATTTAAATACAAATTATTATTATAATTTTTTTTTTGTTTTAAATTGTTATTTTTTGTACTGGAATATGAGTGGTTTGTTATGTATGTATGCAGGTCAAAAACAACAACACCGGAGCAATACGAAAAACTGGCAAATTTAATTTTTTTTTTTTTTTTTTTTTTTCATTATTTATTAATTGAATCTTCATATATTAAATATGAACTAACAATAATTAATCAAATCTTATACTAATATTTTATTTTTGTCCTGCCAATGCTAGACGAAAATTTTTTTCCTCACGGCTTCTGTTCACATATGTAGATGTTTAGCGGTCTTCTCGTCGGATGAGTCCTGCAGTATCTCTTCTCCTTAATCTAGAGTGGCCACTGTCATTTAAAATATTTCGAGCTAGTGGATTTGGGTGCGACTCAAGCCTTTTTAAATATTTTGCTGCGTACTTCGTAATAATAGTTTTTACTAATGGCACATTGAGATCCTTGTGAATATTATTATTTTAACATACCAGGGAGGGGCTGTGATAATTCGAAGAAGTTTATTTTGGCGCCTTTGAACTTTTTCGATATTTGAGGCCGAGGCAGTGCCCCATAGCTGAATACCGTAGCACCAGATTGGCTTCAATATAGAGTTATAAAGTAGAAGTTTGCAGTCGAGGCTAAGAACAGAATTTCTTCCAATAAGCCAATATATTTGAATTACTTTTAGTTTCATTTGTGTTAGTTTTGCTTCTATATGACATTTCCATGTCAAACGCCGATCTAGATGAATACCGAGATATTTTGCATGCGATTGCTGGGGCACTAATTGATTATTGATTTTAATAGGGGGACATGACTCCCGACGCAAGGTGAATGTTATATGTACGCATTTTTGCTCATTGACCTTTATCCTCCATTGTTTTAACCACTTTTCCAGTTCAAATATATGATCCTGCAAGTAACGGGATGCTTGAAGTTAGGGTGTGGTTGTTTGTTGGCATGTCTGAGGTATATATAAGGTATAAGAGTGGGCCCATGATGCTTCCCTGAGGGACTCCAGCGTCAATTGGCTGAGGAGAACTTATAAAATCACATTCTTTAATAATAAACTTTCGGCCGACTAAGTAACTTTCTAACAGCTTGTGTGTGTTTACTGGTAAGTTTTGCTTCAATTTATGTAATAACCCTTCATGCCAAACTTTATCAAAAGCTTGGGAAACATCGATGAGAGGGCGGAACAATATTTTTTTTCTTCAAAGGCTTTTCTTATGGCGTTTACTATACGATGGGTTTGTTCGATTGTGCTATGTTCTCTTCTAAAGCCGAATTGATGGTTAGGAATACATCTATTTACATTTAAAATTGGGGCTAATTTTGACACTAACAGCTTCTCAAACAGCTTTGATATATTAGACAATAAGCTTATAGGTCTATATGACTCAACTTTTGTAGGATCCTTTCCTGGCTTAGGTATCATTGTAACTAAGGATACTTTCCATTCTTGTGGGTAGTATTCAAGGCGTAAAATAGCATTAAAAGAATAATTTTCTTTGCTATGCTGGGTCTAAAAGCATTTTGTTGCTGATCTTATCAAAACCAGGGGCTTTCTTGGGGTTTAAATTATGAATAGCCTTTTCGATTTCTTTTATCTCAAATCTAAGTGGAACAGCAGCTCTAACAGCAACTGGTGGCAACTCGACTACAAAATCGGGAGATGTATGCGGGGTAAATACGTTTTTCAAATGATTAACAAAAAGATTTCCTTTTTCTTCATCATTTTGTGCCCAACTTCCATTTAAGTTTATTAATGGTGGTTTTGTGATAACTGGTCTATTAAGATTTCTAGCTGCACGCCATAATGAGTAGTCTGATTGAGAAGTTGCATCAAGTTCCTTAAGATATTTTTCCAGGGAAGCCGTTTTCTGAGACTGCAGTAAATTTCTTAGCCTTTTTGTGCACTCTTTTAATAAATTCTTAAGTTGAGGGGATCTATGCAATTGCCATTCTCTTCGAGCTCTCCTTTTTTCAGTCAAGAGACGCTCAACATCTGCAGAATATATTTTACTATTTTTGGTTTTTTTGGGGGTGATACTAGAATGTTGAACAGCTAGTTTCAGATAACTTTCAAATTTTACAATAGAAATATCCACCTTCTCCGGTGTACTAAGCGGAATATTTTCTGTGCAGTGGGTACTGAGATATTTTTTATATTTTAACCAATTTATTTGAGTGGCTGACGTCACTAAGTTATCAGACGGAGATACAATTCTATTAGGATTTGTTATAGTAAGAATTGTAGGTGTGTGATCAGAAGATAATTCTAAGGAAGCTTCAACATAAATCGTTTCTGCGGGGATGTTTTTAACCACTCCAAAATCGATGACATCTGGAACTTTTTGCTGATCAGTAGGCCAATATGTTGGTTGTCCGCTCGCGACCACATTTAGATCCATTTTAAAAATTGTGTTAAACAAAACACTACCCTTAAGTGTAATAAGTCGTGACCCCCAGAAAGTGTGTTTAGCGTTATAATCGCCGGTGGCATGTCATAACGTCCAGTGTCATAGTGTCCATGGACGTTATGACACTTTTGAAAGTGTCATAGTGTTCGTGGACATTATGACACTTTCAAAAGTGTCATAACGTCCATCGAAGAAATGTCATAGCGTCCGCGGACGTTATGACACTTTGCAAGGTGTCATAATGTCCACAACAAGCAAGAATGTAAACAAATTTGAGATCATAGCCGGCCTTCGGCCGGGCGCAAGGATTTTCTTCTCTATGGTATAACAAATACCGGCTTCGCTAACTAAAGCTTCTCTGCACAGCCGGCCTTCGGCCGGGCGCAAGGATTTTCTCCTCTATGGTATAACAAACACCGGCTTCGCTAAGTAAAGCTTCTAAAATCTGCCTTGTTTCCGAACGAAAGCCGACTATGCAGAGAAGCTTTAGTTAGCGAAGCCGGTATTTGTTATACCATAGAGAAAAAAATCCTTGCGGCCGGCCGAAGGCCGGCTGTGCAGAGAATCTTTAGTTAGCGAAGCCGGTATTTGTTATACTATAGAGGAGGAAATCCTTGCGCCCAAAAGTGTTTTCGTTATATATTTAATATTTACTCCCAGAGAAAAAGCAGGAAAACCATTTTTAAAAAATTTTTTACCATATTATGTTTCATCTAAAAAAATCATTGTCACCGACAACCATATTATGGTTAAACTAGATTCTTTAAAAATAGTTTTGTTGGTTGGGACCATAATGAAACATGTTTCTCTCTGCGTGTATGCAGATAATTTTTTTGTATTTAACTTATTTAGTAATAATGGACCTAATGACACTTTTGAAAGTGTCATAATGTCCATTTCCAAAGTGTCATAGTGTCCGCGGACGTTATGACACTTTTGAAAGTGTCATAATGTCCATGGACACTATGACACTTTTTGGGGTGTCATAACGTCCATGAACACTATGACACTGGACGTTATGACATGCCACCATAATCGCCAGCAGCCAGGAAGCAGGGTCCTAATGATTTGAAATATTTATTATATTGGCTTTCTGATATTGAAAATCTAGGTGGGGAGTATAATGATGAAATTACTATGTTTCGATTTAATTCCTCAACGCAGATGTTTGTTGCTTGGAGATAATCTTCACGATGATCACTCATTAAGTAGTGTATTACTCGGTTCTTTATCAAAATGGCAGAACCGCCACAAGCTCTGTCTCGAGGGTCCTTTGTATCATATAATATATAACCATTGATTTTAAACGTATTTCTTGAGGTCAGATGAGTTTCAGAAACCATCATAACATCAATTTGTTTATTTTTAAGGAAGTATTCTAGTTCATTTTTGTGTTGGCGGATGCCGTTTGCGTTCCAAAAGCAAATTTTTAAACAGTTCATGGCTTGTTTAGTACAGCTTGCAATAACATCGATTGCATTCTTAACATTTCTTGCATCATGTTACCCATTGTGTTAGTGAAATTGTTAACTGTTTGCACTAATGTTTCCATGGTTTTTTCTAGCCGGGTTAAATTAGAAATGGGAATTTCGTCATTATTTGCTAAATCACCATAGGATTAGATTTTAATACATTAGCGTACGAGGCTCTGTTATTATTTGGCTGAGGTATCTGGACGCCGTACGTGTTTCCTTGATTAGTTGCCTGCGTTGGAGTGGGATTAAGTTTCTGTCCAACAGAACGCTTGACAATCGAATGTACCGGGCATCCTCTATAGTTGGCAGTGCGATTACCACCACAGTTGCTACATTTTTTTACATTAGGGTCATTTTTGGACTTATCGCACCGGACGGTACCATGTAATTCTCCACATACGACGCAAACAGGGGGTAAATGGCAGTATGCCCTAGTATGACCAAATTCTTGGCAGTTTAAACACTGAACGGGCCCATTTCTTTTGTGCGGCTCCTCTATCGTGATTTTTCTGTAAAGGATGTATTTTAAACTGTAAATTGGATGCGTTTCATTTTTTTTTTAGCTGAACATCGCCGGGCTCTAACTCCACCCGAAATAGTGGCTTGGGATTTGTTTCCCTATTTTTAATATTTGTAACATTTTTTATTTTGAAGCCCTTTTCTTCTAAAAATGTTTTTATTTCGTCTGGGTCCACGCATGAGTCAATGCCCTTTATCACAACCTGAAGACCTTTGCTGCTTTTCAGTTGGTATGTGTAGAAGCTTTTTTTTTTAGTGTTTCAAACTTATTAATTAGTTTACGAAAATCATTCTCGTGATTAACCTGTATTTTTGTTTCGTTTATATTACCACGCTTGATTGCAGCTACGTAAAACGAATTTTCACCTACCACCGAGATTAAACTTTTTATTAGCTCACTTGAGTTTTGCTCTCTTAGATATATCGGGGGCGGCTTTGACGTTAGGTGCTTCAGAAGATTCATCCTCCAGAATAGCAAAACGATTTTGTGAATTTATTCTATCAAAAGATGGAACTTTCGAGGCCGAGTCTACAGCTGAACAGGCAGGGCTGCGACCACGTTTAAGCACTGTTATATACCTGTCCATACCAACTTGCACTTGTTATTTTTGACAAATTTTTTCTTGTTTGTTTTCCATTGCGTCTATGTTTGGGTTTATGGTATCAGTGGTAACGCTTGCAGGTTTTGCCGTTATGTAGTTACTATTGTTTTCTGTTGTTATGTTTATTTCCACATTGCTTTCACTAGCATGAATATCATTTATTTTTGTTGTTGTTTCATTGTTATTACTCATATAGAGTTGTTTTTGTTTTTTTCACTGTTTTTTATTTTTGTTGACTGCTCTTTTTATTATGTGTACATACATATATTTTTTTACTTGTATTTTTTCTTAATTTTTTTATTGTTATTCTATTGTTCACTTTTATATTGAGCGTCCAAGTTCGCTTGTTAAACTGATATTATTAACAAATTTAAGTTAAAAAAAAGAATCGTATGCGGAGTTAAAAGAATCACGTCTTTTCTCATCGAGCACGACCGAACGAATTTAATGACGGCTAAAGCTGACATTGCTTGTGGGTATCACCAGCGTTCAAAGGAAGACATTCTGGGAGGAAGTTACAGAAGTGCTTAATGCATTAGGGCCTCCAACAAAAAGTGCCATTGCGTGGAAAAAAGTAAGTATGATTTGTGCATAATTATCGCAGTAACTAATATAATTTTACAGGTGTGGACTGACTGGAAATGCTACATAAAGAAGAAGTTATCAGCTAATAAAAGGGAAATGATGAGCACCGGAGGAGGCCCTTGCCGCTTGCAACGTATAAGCCCCTTGGAAGAAAAAGTAGTGCAGCTGACGGGGCTAGTGACAAGTACATCGGGTATAAGCGGTGCAGTAGATGTTGGAGTTGTCTGTGAGGTTGAGGAAACTGAAATGGACATTTCAGCACGTTCTGAAGACCTACCTTCCACCTCCAAAAGGTGACAACAGAGCCCAAAACACACAACTTTGTCTTTGCTGAAGGAGCAATTGAAATGTCAGCAAGAATTTTATGAAGAGACGAAAGAGTTCAACAATGGCATATCCAAGAAGTATGATGAAATATCGACGCACCTAAGGCGTATAAATCGATCGGTGGAAAAAATGGCAGAAATTGCAGGTAAGCAATTTGAAGAGGAACAGCGCCATAATAAAATTAAAGAAGAATTGCTGAAAAAGAAAGTGGAGATAAAACTAAGAATGCTTCAAATGGAACACCCCGATGAATGATAAAAACTAATATTGTGCTAAATTGTCCAAATATGTGATAAGTACAAAGTTTTTAAAACAATGAATTTTTTAATTATTTACCTATTTTTAATATGAAACAAAATAGACTGAACTTGTTATTTTTTTATTAAATATAGATTTTTTATTATTGAATTGAAGTAAAGTTGGTATTTAATTTCTTTTTATTTTAAATATAAAACAATATGCATTAAAAACTAGAAAAATATTTATTTTCTTAATTCTAAAAATTGGTCTTTGATACCGTGGGTTGCGCCATCCCAACATTGAAATCCGTTCCAACTCCGTGTTGATAGCTACCTTCTGCAAAAATCTTAAAGCAGCCACAACTCGGTTAATGGGTGAAGAAGAAGTCAAAGAATTGGGCTGCACCTCTTGAGCAAAAATGTCTAAAACATATTTAAAGGCATCTCTGCTCAAACGAAAGTTCTTTTTAAATCTGTAAAAGTAAGTGACATATTACATATTAACACTTTTACAATAAAAAATATTATTAAAAGACTTACAATTGATCGCTCATTTCGAATGGATTGCAGTTGTCTGATGCTACGCTTTTCAAGCCTTGTGACTGTATTTCTGTCGTTGTTCTCCTTTTCCAACAATAATGCAGCTGCAATAGACTCCATTTGTCCTTAAATTTTAAATAAAAATGCTGAATAATTTAGCCTTTGGGTGGCCTAATTATTAATAACTTTATAGATTTTCCTATCTTAGGGGACAAGAGCAGGAGAAATCTATAAAAGTAACTAAATTTCTTTTACTCCGTAGAGAAAATAAATTTAGTTGGTGAATGGGAAATGGATAAGCAAAATTTTGGGGTTACAGTGGGTCTTCCAATTTAATACACACGTATATGCTTACCTTTGGGTTGAGGGTGCCTTGTAAACGGAAGACACAGCGGATGCCACTGCCTGATTTTAATTTTATAATTCAGTTTATTTTTCAGTTAATAAAAAGGGTTATTGAACAATTTTAATAAAATAGGTAAATTAAGAATTTACTTTAATCAAAATGGTAAATTAAGAAATTTACTTTAACAAAAGTGGTAAATTAAAAATGGTAAGTTTAGTTGACTTTTAATAACTGCTATGGTGGAGCGTTAAATGGGGAATGACCAATTCTTTTTTTTCCTTGACTTAACCGCGTGTACTTTAGCCCTTTCTCTCTGCCAAGCTAGGCTTGACAGTCCGGCCTCGACAAGTACTAAATTTAACATTTTTAATTCACAATAATTCAGTATTCAATCATATTACATTTCAATTTTCAATTCACAATTATTACTGATTGAATCTAGCCGTTATTTTAAATTGACAATTCAATCTCATTCAAGACAAAAATTATATTAGTACAAATGCAATTGGCAAAATAAGAAATATTTAAATACAAAATACATAAAAAACAAGTGTGTACAATGTAGATTGTACATGCCGCCACCTCCGGAAGGACGACCTTTATCCTTTAGTCCACACAAAGCACTTCCGCTATGGACTTGATGGCTGCGATCAAGACCCTCGTATTTGGAGCGGCTGCTGTTGGTCCTGATTCTGCTGCCGGTTGTGTTGCCGTTGGTTGGGTTGTTTGTTGATGCTGCTGGCGTGGTGGCCGCTGACGACGTTGTGGTGGTTGGCGCTGGTGCTGGGGCCGAGTCCTTTGTTGTTGCTGCTACGAGTCCTTGGTTGCTGTTGTAGGCGTGTCCTACGTTGTTGTTGTGAGGGAGTCCTACGTTGTTGTTGTTGTGGCCGAGTCCTGCGTGGTGGTGTGCGTTGGTGCGGTTGGCGTGCACGTGCTGACTGTTGAAGCTGGGGTGGTGATTGCCGGCGCGTACGCGACTGTTGCCGATGCCTTCTGGCGGTTGCTCTGACCACTGCTAGTTCCTCACGCCGCTCGTGGCGGGACTGCACATGCAGTAATGTGTGGTGCAGCTGATCGCACTGTCGGCACACTTCAAGTGATGTGCAGTAGTTTTGCGTGTGGCTTCTCGCCAGACAGTTGAAGTCTCGACTGTCATACGCTTGAATCGCCGGCAAAACCTTAAGCCGTGATATCCTTCACACACCACAGTACAGGACCTCTAGGTCCCTTGGTTGCTGACTCGGGCCTCTGCTAGGGCTACGGTTGGGACGGACTACCCTGGTGGCCGTTCATCTCCGGTTTGACCTATGACTTTAGAAAGATAGCAAAAAGACAATTTAGTTAATAATGGGTAAATTCATAATGAAAATGGATAAGTGTAAATTGAAGACATCGCCTGAAATTTAGCTGTTGATTAGAGGGGGATTAGAGTGGCTGGAGGTAAGTGTTTATGAGTTTAATAATGCGGGATGAATATAATAAATAATAAGTATAAAAATTAGTAAGAGTAAACAATGTTGGGTAAATTTGGTATGATTATAAATGATATAAGAATTTTGTACAAATGGCACTCCGACGTCTGTCTCAACTTGTATCTTCCTTTTTCAACAAGGGAAGGTAGCATAGTTTCACGATTGGTCGTGTAATTACCCCTGTGGCAATCCGTACGTCCGCCGTACGCACATTTTGATCCGATCACACGGTGGTAGCAAATCATCCATAACTACCACTAGATCTCCCACCTGTATGTTAGGCCCCGAGTCCTTCCATTTATACCGCCTTTGCAGAGCCCTTAGGTACTCATCCTTCCATCTCACCGCGAATCGATGAGAGGTAGAGCCATTAAAGGCGCTCCTCGCAAAAAATGACCAGGAGTCAATGCGGCGAGGTCAGATGGATCTTCTGATAAGGCCGAGATAGGACGTGAGTTTAGTACCCCTTCAATTCGAGCCAGAATGGTGGCAAGCTCTTCAAAATTTAGCCTCCTGCTACCTGTCACTCGCTTCAAATGAAATTTAAAACTTTTCACGGCAGCGTCCCATAAGCCGCCCATATGAGGCGCGTACGGCGGGATGAACCTCCACTCGAACCTCTGAGCGATATATTTCTGGGCAATATCATGGGCTACTGTCCTCACAAATACGCCAAAGTCATTTCCCAGCTCTCGACTTGCCCCCAGGAAATGTTTCCCATTATCCGTTACTACCCGTTGGGGTAGTCCTCGCCTCCCAACGAAACGAGCAAAGGCAGCACGAAAGGCTGCAGTCGTCAACTCCGAGCACGGTTCTAAATGGACCGCCTTCGTGCTGAAGCACACAAATACCGCCACATACCCTTTTATTACTGCTCCAGTGCGTAAGGTGGACGACTTGATTTCAAATGGGCCGGCAAAATCTATACCGGTAACCTGAAAAGGTAAAGATAAATTGCACCTTTCTGGAGGTAAAGGTGCCATTAATTGAAAACATGATTGCTGTTTGTAAATTATGCAAGTTTTGCAATGACGTATTACCTTTTTCACTCGGGGTTTGAGTCGAAAAAGATAATATTCAGTTTGTACCATTCGGCACATCTGACTAATTTCTGCATGGTATAGAAACTCATGCAAATGTGTAAGATATAAATGGCAAAATCGGGAGTTGCCTGGCAGTATCATTGGATACTTTTCATTGTAGGACAGAGACGATTGAGCCAGTCTGCCATTTACCCTCATAACCGAATTTGCATCAAGAAATGGGTTTAAGGGGTTTAAAGTACTTTTTTTTTGCTATTGGTTGAGATTTTAGCAAACATTGGTATTCTTCATAAAACATTGCCTTTTGAGCCCAGATAATTAACCTCACCTTAACATGGTTCATTTCCCTTAGAGTTATTTCACGCTTGCTTGGGGGTATCTCCGGCCTGAGTTTGGCCGCGATTCTGTTAAAAAATTTGAAAACATACACCATCACACGAAGAGCCCTTGTGTATGATGAAAATCGATTAAGAACATCATCATCTTGTTGAACCTCCGCACACAGCGTATGAACCTCAACTGGGTTTTCACTTACTTGCAAAGGCTTTCGCCATTCTGAAATTGGTTTATGCAACCATGGAGGTCCGTACCACCACTGCACGTGATTTACCAACTCCTGCGACTTGCAGCCACGAGTACCTAGGTCTGCGGGGTTTGTATGCGTTGGCACATGCCGCCATGTTGCGCTGGGAGCTAATTGGTGTATTTGCGCAATTCTGTTTGCCACGTAAGTCTCCTATGTTGACGGTGGTTTCGAGAGCCAGTCCAGCACAATTGATGAATCCGTCCACAGAAACGTTTCACAATTAGTAAAATTAAGTGCGGTCTGAACGTACTTTATCAGATTTGCTAATAAAACTGCACCGTTCAGTTCTAAACGGGGTAAACAGACCGTTTGTATAGGCGCTACTCTAGACTTCGCCAGCAATAAATTTAAAAAGGTGGTATGGGACCCAGTTTGGCAGCGAATATACACGGTGGCACAGTATGCTGCCTTTGACGCATCACAGAACCCATGAATCTGTACCTCGTCCTCAGGGGTGTATTGAATCCATCTACTAATTGATATTTCTTTAATTTTTGAGAGATCTGCTACCAACTCCTTCCAGCTCTGCATGGATTCTGCTGAAATTTCCTCATCCCAATCCAACCCTTCTAACCACAGTCGCTGCATAAGTATTTTTGCCCGGATGACTATGGGTGTAAGCCATCCTGCAGGATCAAACAGTTTAGCAACTGATGACAAAATCTGCCTTTTTGTTAAATTTGTGACCTTTTCCATAGGCTCAAAACTGTAAGTGAATGCATCCGATAGTTCATTCCACTTAATCCCAAGGGTCTTAGTGGAACTTGCCTCGTGAAACCTAAGAAAATTGGAATCATACAAATCCCCGGCTGGTAAATCAGAAAGTAAATCATTAATGTTAGTGGTTATCTTTTTTAAAGGGAATCCAGCGGATTTCAAAACACTGATTAGTTGTCTCAGTGTCAAAAGAGTTTCTTCAATAGTGTACCCTCCTGCTAGTATGTCGTCTACATAAGTTTGGCCGCGAAGAATTGACGCAGCCTGTGGGGACGTAACTTCACATTCGGAGGCCAGTTGCAGCAGGGTACGAATGGCTAGGTACGGGGCACAATTTACGCCGAAAGTGACGGTTTTTAGCTGGTAATCCTTAACTGGGTCATCAGCCCGATTTTGAAATACAATCCTTTGGTACTTTCTTTCCTCCGGGTGAACCCAAATCTGCCGGTACATTTTCTGTATATCGCCACTAAAAACGTAACGATATTTTCTCCAGTTTAGAATGACTGTTATTAAGTCGTTCTGAAGCGTTGGCCCAGTGTAAAGTACGTCATTCAGAGCTACCTGTGACTTCGTTTTTCTGGAGGCATTAAATACCACCCTTACCTTTGTCGTCTTATGTTCGGGTCTTACCACTGCATGATGGGGTAAATAAAAAGATTCATATTTACCATCAGATTGAATTTCCTGCGAAGTTGTTTCTTCCATGTGGCCCAGCGTTACATATTCCTCCAGCACGGCTTTGTATTGTGACTTGAGTTCGGGGTTTTTATTTAGGGTTTGCTCCATTCTAGCATTCTGTGCCAGGGCAGTAAAACGGGACGATCCCAGATGGATTTTATCAGGAAATTCAGGTTTGAAAGGTAATCTTACCATAAATTTACCATCTTCACATCTTGTGGTAGTTTCTCTATAAATTCGTTCGCAATTTTCTTCTTCTATCGACTTCGGCCGATCTGTGGGTATTTCTTCGTCCTCCCAGAACCTTTTCAAAAGGGCACTTAGTTCACCAGTATCGGCTTTAATAACTGAAGTGATAAAAGAGTGAGCTAATTGGGTCTGTATGGGACCACTTAGCACCCAGCCAAATACGGTATTATAAGCGGACGCTTGGCCGCAAACATCCTTTTTAATACCCTCCAGGTTAATAAACCTCTCGTAGTCATTGCCGAGAATTAAATCTATTTGTGCTGATTAATTGAATGAGGGATCGGCTAAATCTAGATTATCCAGCTCATTGCATCTGGGCGCTTGAAATGAACAGGTTGGGAGTCGCTTCGTCACCTTTGGTAACACGATGGCTTTTATGAATATTCTCGTGTCTGTTCTTTTTGCGTACAGCGTTAGCACACATTCTTTAGACGCAGATTGCTTTTGGCCTCCTATCCCCACAATTTCGTAGTAGGATTTTTTATACGGGAGCTGAAGACGACTTCGGACCTTTTCTGTTAAGAAGGTTCGTTGAGACCCCGGGTCAATAAGAGCCCTTACCGTCAATTTGCATCAATGCAGTCCGCAATAGAATGTTTTCATTCCCTGCAGAGCAATTGGCCTGTACCCTAGAGGATGTTGTTGGCCGTTCTGCCTGACGGTCATCTTCAATCTTTCGAACCGTTTTAGGGACAGAATTTAGTGAATTGATTCCTTTAGTCGAACTATCTACCCTCTGAGGCTCTTGCGACAACCCTGGAGCTCCCTTAGTCATGTGCAATAGAGTATGATGTGTTTTCTTGCAGACCAGACAGGTATACTTACTTTTGCAATTTGCTTTAAGGTGTGATGTCCCCAAACAATTATTGCAAAACTTATTTTGAAATACATAGTCCACTCTTTGCTGTACAGTGAAAGAGCGGAACTTAGGGCAGTTCCTCAAACTGTGGTCTTCTTTGCACAATTTGCAATTTAAATTAACAGTTTCCTGGGAAACATACGTCTGCACGGCTGACTGTGACTTGTGCGATAGGGTAAAACAATCCTTCGTATTCCTTATACTTTTAAGTCGTTCGACTGCCTCATACCTGTCTACTAAAAACTGCGACATTTGGCTCCATTTTGGCAGCTCCCGGGGGGACGTGAGCGATTGTTCCCATAACGCTAGAGTTGCGTCTGGTAATTTTGTAGATATCAACCTTATAAGAATTGGATCCCAGCTATCTACCCCAACACCAAGAGTTCTGAGGGTGGCCAGCGAGTCATTGACGGCAGACTGTATTCTTTGAATTGCCTCGCTATCTTCTTTGGTCGCTGCTGGGATATCAAAAAACCATTTTATCTGGTTATCTACCAGTACACGTTTATTTTCATATCGTATTTTCAGCGCATTCCAAGCCAACTCAAAATTTTCATGCGCGAGCGTATATCTTTTTACTATGGCCCCTGCCTCCCCTCTGGTTTTATTCCGTAGATGATAAAGTTTCACTACGGGAGATAATCTAGAGTGATTTATGTATACTGCAGTGAACATGTCTCTGAATGAGGGCGACTGTTCGCAACTGCCTTTGAAAATTTCTGTGTCACATGGAGGCAATTTGATGAAACTATCCGACTGATTGGGTACCAGGCTATGCTCTGGGTGAGCATACCGCGAGGTCGACTGGAAGGCGGGGTTTGGCGATAACTCTATTCGGCTGACCTTTAACATTTCATTAAGTTGCGAGTAACAATGGTAATAAACTTCGGAGCAAGTGGAATATTCGCCCTTGGCGTGTGTTTCGAATTCGGCTCCCACTGTTTCCTCTGGAGCCACCATAACCTTTCTATACGAATCCTTTAGAGTCACCCATTCTGAGTCCAGCTCCTTCAGCTTTGCCTCCAGTGTCGATTCGTTATGATCCTGCAGGGTACTATCATTAAAAGTCTCACCAAACTGGAGCAGATTCCCACAATCAAAAAGGAATTGCTCCTTGTAAAGGGTATTAAAGACCGAATCAGAGCCTCCGTTTGCGTTCGGCATGATTTTTACAAAATAATAATTGTATTAAATTTTACAAGTGTTCTAATAGTCAACTACTACAACCCTTACTATGTATAGGGATATAATAAGACCCGGTTGACCGAATGAAAAAAAAGTGTCTAACCTGTAGGGTATGAATCGTTCAATTTAAGCATAAACCTGGCTTTCCAGTACGTTTCCAATTGAAATTATTTGGTAAGGAAGGGGTTGTGCGCTCTACGAAAGGAATAAATAAAAAATGCAAATACTAGTGAATGATGCTACCTTTAGGTGTATGGGTAACTTTGACTCACTATTGGAGTGAGCCTATTGTTGCAAATGAGTTAAAGTTATTTGGGATTTTGCGGTACAATTACCAAATTAAGAAGCAAACACTTTTCTGTCCAATTTTAGGGGTGTAGGGTAACTAAGGATTAGTTAAGACAACAAATGAACCTAGAAAAGTGAATACACCTAAAGTTTGTTTTTGCATTTAAATTTTAATGTTACGCTATTGTATTAACTTCTCACCACTTCCCGTATGGAATGATGAATTATCCATATTCACTCGCGATAGTAAAGATTCTCAAATTCCGGAAATTTTACTTTCAAATATACGTTGGGTAGATACCACTGAGGGTCTCTCGAATTCAAGAACTTCCAAATTAGTTTGCTCTTTGACAATTTAATTTTTATTGAAATTACTAACTTCGATTTAAGTTTAGAATATTAACATGGAACGTTAAATTTTATGTAACAAAGGTTTTAAAACAAGTAAATCTTATTTAAATTTCCATATTTTATTCGATATGAGTATTAATTTCCATTTTCTATGGTAAAGTTAAATTTTATTCCCGATAACCTTAAATTTACGAGTGTTCATATCTTAATTCATATGTGACAATTAAATTGTATATAAAAATTTTTTTTTTTTTCCGAGAATGTTAATATTCTATTTGGGGGAAGTTAAAATGTATTTAAATTTTAAGAATTATTTTCATTTAAGAATATTAAATTTTAGTTAAGAGGGAATTTACAACTTTAAGATTTACATTCCTTTAAGAACATTAAATTTTATTTATTTGGGAATTTATAATTCTAAGATTTATATTCTTTTAAGAATATTAACATTTTGTGAAGAGGGAATTTATAACTTTAAGATTTATATTCTTTTAAGAATATTAAATTTTATTTATTTGGGGATTTATAATTTTCTATTTTAAGAATTTTTCTTTTAAGAGTAGGTATTAAAATTTTTTTTTTTTTTACTAAAGTTGTTAATGCACTTGAAAATTTACTAAAACTGCAATTGGGAATTGCTTTTAGTAATTTTATTAAAAAAATTTTTCTTTTCTAGTAATCCGATTAACGCACTTGAAATTTTACTAAATTTGCAATTTGGGAAATTGCTTTTAGTAAATTTATTAAAAATTTTTTATTAAAATCCGACCGGCTTTAACGCACTTATTAATGGGTTTATTTTAATTTTCATACATTGGGAAAATTTGTTCCATTTAGCAATACACAAATTTTCCCATTAAATTTTAAATCAACTCTAATTTCCACGAGAAAAATGGGTATGCAAATATAATATGATAATATAATATAGTGTAATAAAATTTTAAAATTATCAAAATTTTCTATATTCACGAAGTGTTCGTAAATTTGTGTTGTGGACTGTATTTCCTTTTTAGTTATTTTACAGTGTTACGATTATAGCTAAAGTTAGCAAACAAATTAAGAAATTCTTAATTTGTTGCTTTTTAAGAGCGCAATAAAATTTATTTTTTTTTTTTTTTAAATAGTTTAATATTATGTGGTGTCTGTGTGTTTTCGCATTTGTAAGAGATACTAGAATTAAAGCTTTTACTTTAACTCACGAGCGTATACGATATTAATGAGTTGTGTGTGTGTGTATTTGCAATCTAACAAGTAAGAGTATATTTTTCTTTTTACTCCTCTTGTTAGTTCACGAGAACGCAATTTAGAAACAATCAACAGTACTATATTAAACTTTTCAATTTAACCAAAGAGTGTAAATGATTATTTGTGTTTGTGTGTATATGTTAATCTGTAAACTAACAATTAAGAGTATATTTTTTCTTTTTACTCCACTTGTTAGTTCACGAGAACGCAATTTGAAAACAATCAACAATATTTTATTAAAGCTTTCAATTTAACCAAAGAGTGTAAATGATTATTTGTGTGTGTGTGTGGTTGTTTTAACTAAGAGCGCAAATGAATCTTGATGATTTGTGGTGTGTGTGTGTTTTTTAATGAGATGTATGTATTAAAGCTTTTTTATATTAGGAGCGCAAATGGAATTTGAGGATTTGTGTGTGTGTTTGTTTTACATGTTGTGAGGGATGATTTGTTTGGTAAAAGATGGTTTTATTTATTTTGAATTTTAAATATGTACCTTTAATCCAATGCGTTTGGGCAATGGTCCTCTTTTTTCCTTGGCTTCTGGTTCACGTGGGCTTCTTGCTTAATTTTCTCTTTGGAATTTTCTTCTTTTTACCTCGCTACATATGCACTCGTTTTCCCTTTTTTTTTTTTTTTTTTTTTTTTTTTTTTATTTTGACAAATTTTTATTAAAATTCTCTTTATTCTTTTTGGAAAACAGTTTTTTCACTTTCTATGTACATATGTTAACACTTGTTTCACCTCTTCTTTTTTCTTTTAGCTTTTTTTTTTTTTTTTTTTTCAATATTGTATGTTTCATTCCCTTTACATACACACTTTATACCTATGTCGATTTTACCACTTTTATTTTCCACGCTCTCTTTATATACATATGTATGATTTTCTCTTGCCGCCTTTTTCTTTTTTTTTTTTTTTTTTTTTACATATGGGCTAATCCTGCGTTGCGGACGTTACGTTCGTACGCATATATTTGAATACTGTTGGCGCTCTGAGCGTTATATTCCTAAGTAACCTACAGTGGTACGTTGGCCTTTGAGAGTACTTTCAAATGGCAGTTACAAATATATTCTGAGTTTTATCAGTTACGATATAATTTTACTTAAATTGCCGTTGCGGACGTTACATAATACAGAAGTCGTTGTGGAGATCAATGCAAATTTTCATAAATTTTAGCGAATTTTACAGTATAAACAAAAAAAACTCCAAATACATTAAAGAAAGAGGAATGTTTAAGCATATCAAACCCACTTTCGAGGCAAAAAAATAATTGTTAGTTTATTCACAATTTTGTCTTATATTTGTTGCGGACGTTACGTTGCGGACGTTGCACTTTTGACCACTGTCCTACTCATATAAATAAAAAAATATTTTTGTGTTTATTTTCAAAAAATATAAATTTTATTTTTCTTTTTAAACTTGTAGATCATGTTTAGGAGATACTGCAGTGCGTGCCATTTCGATAAAATTTTCATTAAGTGAAGAAAAGTGATGATGAGATTTTACGCCTGTAATATTTTTTATATTTAGCCATTTCTCACCTAGATATTGAGTTGTGGTTTTTATATCGTTTTCTGTAACGTATATTAGTTTAACACCATCGATATTACTTTTGGCCAGTCTGTAAAAATCGTGTGCATCCTTCAAAATAAGATTTTGAGCTCTTACTAACTGCCAAACTTTACGTTTCACGATAGCGCCTACTCCGTCTACTGCACCTTTGCCATGAGAAGTAGCGAAGAAATTCCACTCAAAATGGTTAACACCAAATTCATTCTTAAATTGTGGAATGCTACATAAAATAAATTTGTTTTTAAACTGACTACCGCATCCATCGGAAAAAACACGGATTTTAGATACTGAATGATGCTTTTGAATATTTTTAATAAGTATTGATAAAAAGCAATAAACATCGTATTTATTGTGTGTTAGCTGATCACTTATAATGGCAAATGATTTAGTGCAGCCATGTAGCCACGCTACACAAGTGAAAATAGTTACTTGAGCATAGCTGAAATGAGCAGACTGAATTTCATTTTGAGAAATAAGTCTGTAATTTTCGGCAAAGTCAATTTGCAGAATCAGATCATTTGGCTCCAATGCTTTCCGTTTTTCCTCAAAGTATTTTTGTTGAGATCGTTTAACAAAAGTATGTAGTTTAAACAACGGCAGTTGGGATTCCAATTCAAAAATTAAATCTGCCACTGGCGCTTCGGTAAAACTTAATACCATACGATTGTCTATAATTCTCCATTGTTTCCATTTAGTAACCTCATCAAGGCCACTATTATAAAGTAAAGGGACAAGCTCATCTTGAATGTCTTTTGTACAGTTATTGCAATCATTTGACATGCAAAATTCATTTTCAACGTTACAGCAAACTTTTTCTAAAAAGTCACCAAAGTTCAAAGGGAATACAGGAATATGTTTGTTCAAACTTTCCAATAAAAACCCAAAATTCGCATGGTATTGACAAACACACATGTTGTGAGGCAACTTATCAGACAATTCCACTATTGTTGGTCGATTCTCATGGAATTTCGTTCGATCAACTTTTCTTACAGCTTTGCTTAGAGTCTGCCTGCATGTATAGGGACTGACTAGCGTTGTTGTTTTTTTTCTTTCTATTTTGTCTTTCTCTGTAATTCGCCATTCGATTTTTGTTCTTAGCTTTAATTTCTTTTGCAAGCGATGCATTGCCTTTCATGATATCTTGAATTTTTTGCCGATAAGCTCGCTTTCTTTCAGCATCTTTTAATCTTTGCTTCATCAAGCTATTTATATTGTTTCTTAAATTGATTCGAAATTTTTTTGATCTTTCTGTACTTGTACTCATTTTTACCCGACTTACTAATCGCAATTTTAATCTTTCACGCAGTTCAAATGATCATAAACTGAAATTGACACGTGTACGTCTGTCCACGTAGGTTAGCAATAACTCTTTTAAAGATCTGAAGAGAATTTGACCGTTTGACGGTCAACATAAGTGCCAGCAGATGTTAAAGAAAGATGTAAAATAAGCGAAGTTCCCTTTGCCAAATTTCATTAAAATAATGATAAGAGAAATAGAAAAGATTACAATTTTGTAACTGTGTTCTCAAATTATTTTTTTTTAATTTTCTTTTACCCTTCAATTCTTATGCGTTTATAATTATTGATGTATGTGGTTTCAATTATAGATTTGTGAAAACAAAACAACTTTTAGCAGAACTTAATTTTAGGACAGATCGATACCGTTGCGGACGTTACAAAATTTTATATTAAAAAATTAAACATACTTTTGTATATTTTAGAATTTTTTTTCTTACTTTAAAGAACAGTTTTAGTTTTGTTTGGAATGTTAATGTGGTGTCAAAAAAATTTTTAGTTTCTTCGTTATATATAAAAACCCTTATTTTCCGTTGCGGACGTTACAAAGCGTGGACGTAACTTTACTCAGTTTTATTTAGTATGTTTCAATAGAGCATTTAAAGCGCTTCTTTCATAAAGTTGCAGAAAATTAATAAAAAAAAAACTTTTTCGAAGATGGAGCAGCCGTGTTTTGGATAAAGCTTGTTTAACAGCAGCCAAAAAACATGCATATTTTGGCCAAATATTAAAGATGTACAGGTTGCTGAACCTTAAGTCCTGATTTTCGTAATATGGACTGCCAGAAAAATATTTTATGATGATATTTGTAAGAGTACAAATATAGTCTATTACTCTAAATAATCAAGAATAATTTTTGATCAACTTTAAAAATTTTTTGTTGGTTGACATTTTTTCGGATATGCCCATATGGCAACAATTTTGTGGTTTTCTTTTTCACCTTTATTTTCTATGCATTTTTTATATATGTATACATATTTTTATTGCGCCATTTTCTTTAAATTTTTTCAAGCTTTTACCGCTATTTTATTTAAATTTTTATCTTGATTTTCGGTAATATGGCGACTATTTTACTTAATTTTTCATCTTTTTTTTTACACTTTTCACACACTCTTTGTATCCTTGACTTTTTCACACTACACTTTTCTTTATTACACCCTCAGTAGCCCGTTTCTGTATTTCTCGCATCGTAAAATTTCCCGCATGAAACAAGTGAATTATGACAAAAACAGTGCAATATGAAACAAAAAATGGTTTTTCTCACATAAGTGTTTCTGTACTTTTACTTTGCGAGAATTATCTGTCATTTAAATAATTTTCCAGCAATTATTGGAAGGATGTGAGAACAAGTGTTTCTGTAACAATATTTTGCAAAAAGTTTCTCACAAGAACTGTCAAAATAAGTCATATTTGAAATTGATGCGAGAAAACAAAATTTAAGAAAATGGAGCCCAAATTATGTATGTATGTACACAAGAATGTGTATTATTTTATTTTATTTTAAAAGAAAGAATTTAAATGTTGAAAATAAGTATATAAAACACAATTGTTATATATTGTTATTTAAATTTTTTTGGCCTTTCATTGTGTTTGTTTTATGCAGGGCTGCCAGATAATTTTTTGAAAAAAACGTCAATATCCTAAGAAAAAATAAAAAAATCGTCTATTTTTTTCGGACAATTTAAAATTAATTTTGACGAATTTGGTTCGATTTTTATCATCTAATCACAAATTTTTATCATATAAACACATAATCAAAAAAAAAAAAAAAAAAAAAAAAAAAAAAAAAAAAAAAACATTAAGTTCATGGGTAAAATACATACATATTTTATACATACATAAGCTTGAGGTCTATTTAAATAAAATTATTTATTTTATTTTCCTTAATCCGATAAGAGTTTAAAATTTCAGATTGTTATTTTTCCCTGCAGAAATCACACAAAGGAGTGACAAAATATCATATTGAAATAAAATAAACACCTTTGGACAAAGTAAAAGGCAAAAATTTCCTAAAGTGCATTGACTGAAAAATGGGGTAATAGTTTAATCTTTTGATCACACAAACAAATGTATTAAATAATCCAAGCAAATAAAAATTAAACAGTTTCCGTTCGAAATTTTGCTTTTGCCGATACATTTTTTAATCTGCCTTGTTTTTAAAGATATCGGTTTTCTGTGGTGCCTAATACACAAACATATAAAACTATTTAAAATTGTTTTATTTCAAAGACTGAATCGTCACTAGAAAAAAATCAGCAAATTGTCACTTTGCCAATTTTGGAACAAAAAAAATCGTCAAAATGTCGAGAAATCTTTAAATCTGGCAGCCTTATTTTTATTATATATATTTCTTTCGTTGACGTTTCGCTTGCATTTGACACTTAATGACTGAAAGTATTCCAGTTAAAACAGAATCTGTGTTGTCTGTTCTCGCATTTAAATACAGAAACACTTTTTTCTCACAAATCGAGAAACGATGGAATTTTTTGTTTCACACTTAATATGAGAAAATTTGCGATGCGAGAAATACAGAAACGAGCTACAGGTTTAACTTTATTAAATTTTGCTTTTATAAAAATAGTTTATTTTTGCTACTCACGTTTCTGCTGCTTTACATGTACTGAACCTGTTGATTTCTTGATTTACCTAATGTTGTGCTTCTTCTTCAAGTTGTTTAAAGTTGAATTAAGAGAGTTTATGTTTGAGCTTTTGATGAATACTTGACTTTGGGGTGACCAGATTGTATTTTCTTCGACGGTGTTACTCCTGGCTCGTATGGACCATGAATAATTTAGCCTTTGGGCTAATTATTAATAACTTTATAGATTTTCCTATCTTAGGGGACAAGAGCAGGAGAAATCTATAAAAGTAACTAAATTTCTTTAACTCTGAGAGAAAATAAATTTAGTTGGTGAATGGGAAATGGATAAGCAAAATTTTGGGGTTACAGTGGGTCTTCCAATTTAATACACAAGTATATGCTTACCTTTGGGTTGAGGGTGCCTTGTAAACGGAAGACGCAGCGGATGCCACTGCCTGATTTTAATTTTATAATTCAGTTTATTTTTCAGTTAATAAAAAGGGTTATTGAACAATTTTAATAAAATAGGTAAATTAAGAATTTACTTTAATAAAATGGTAAATTAAGAAATTTACTTTAACAAAAGTGGTAAATTAAAAATGGTAAGTTTAGTTGACTTTTAATAACTGCTATGGTGGAGCGTTAAATGGGGAATGACCAATTCTTTTTTTTCCTTGACTTAACCGCGTGTACTTTAGCCCTTTCTCTCTGCCAAGCTAGGCTTGACAGTCCGACCTCGACAAGTACTAAATTTAACATTTTTAATTCACAATAATTCAGTATTCAATCATATTACATTTCAATTTTCAATTCACAATTATTACTGATTGAATCTAGCCGTTATTTTAAATTGACAATTCAATCTCATTCAAGACAAAAATTATATTAGTACAAATGCAATTGGCAAAATAAGAAATATTTAAATACAAAATACATAAAAAACAAGTGTGTACAATGTAGATTGTACAAATGCAACTCACTAAATTATTTCTTTACAAACCGTTTTTATTAACATTTTGTCTTTACATATTTAACCACAACACTTTTATTTTCTACTTTTTTTTAATTAATTTCAGCTTCACTAGATTATACACACTTATATATTTATGCAAAACTTATTTTTACCTTTTTCTTTTTTATTTTATTTCAATATTTTTCTTTTATTAAATTTATAAACAATTTACTTTATTATACACAGAACTTGTTTTATTAAATTTGACATTGGTTATGAAAATGATAACAGACTTGCTTATTCTGCTGTTTCATTTCCACATTCCACATTGATACAATTGATTTTGTAAACATTGTTATCTTCTTATTCTTTCGATTCCGTTTTTCTGCAGAATACCAATTTTCGATCGTAACGGAACTGAATGCGGAGACGTAATCGAAATGCAGAATAGGGGTGAATATCAATTTTAAATATTAAAATCTCTTACACTGTAATTTTGTATAATAACAAATTACTCTGGTTGAGTTTTGTTAATTTCACTTTGAATTTAAATTTAATATTCGTATCGGTATCGCCGCTATGTTTTTCTGAGTAAGTATCGTATCGCCAAAAAGGCGTATCGTTACCGCCCTAATTTTAATAAATAATTTTAGCGTTGCCATACAAAAAAATTTTAGCTTATGTTGCTAAATTTAAACAAAATAAATTGAATCATCAAGAAGAATGGAAGAAAATTTTTCACAATAAACATGTACACTTTAAACAGTTCTGACCAAAGTTTAACACGCATACTTTGACCGTTAAGGCTAACAAATAAAATAAGATGATCAAATACTCAAAACAACATTCCACGATTTATTTTGATTTAATCCCTCAAAAAAAAAAAAAAAATCAATAAAACAAAAAAAAAATAGTTTCAAGGATATAATAATACATAATATCATTATTGAGAAAAAAAATGTTTTGTTAATAACTTTATATTATTGTTGTAATTACTTTAAACGATATGTTCTTTTCTTCCTCCACTTTTAGTTAAAAAAATACTAATAGACTTACAGCAATTACCTACAAATTATTATATTGAAGCAGTTGATTAAAAAATGTTATATACATACACATATTGGCATTTGATTTGAACCAGCTGAATAATTAATAAGTTGTCACTGTTTTGTTTAAAAACACTTTAACGAGATACAAATAATTTAAGTTTCTTACAACCATGGCAAACGAAGATGAAAACGATGATCGGCTTACAAAAAACGAATTTGCTGAACTTATTCAGCATTTACCGGTACAAGAAATTCTTACAATAGAATATCGCATTAATACAGTTTGGAATAAGTTGTTTTCGCGAAAAAATGTTTCGGGTATATTTTCCTGCAATCTTTGTGTTCTAGATACTAGTTCTTTTAAAAGTTTACTTGAGCATGTCAGTGGAAGGAAGCATACACAACAAATGGAAAAAGTGAAACAATTATATCACCCCGATTATACTTATCCTAAAAATAATAAAAACGATGATACTGAACAATCTCAAACAAAAATGATCGAATTGAATTCTGTTACGCCTAATCAGCCAACAGTTATAGACAATAATGAAAATGAAACACAAAATGAGGAAGAAAATAGAGCATTGATCATAAAGAGCAGTACAATTCCTGACAAATATGGTGCAAATATTACCAATGTAGATGACATAATTGAAGAACATGCATCCAGTGAAATAAAAGAAGATTCAATTAAGAGTGATAAGAAAATTTTGGAAATAGTAAAACCAGAAAAGATAATACCAAAAAAAATTGAGGTTACTGTCAATTGTAAGCCAACTTCAAAAGAAGAAATAAAAATTACTAAACATTTTGCTGGAAAAAGACTATTGGAAGATAGTTATGGTGAAGAAAATTCGGATACTAAAAAGCCAAAAATTGTTATTAATCCTGCAGCAGCATTATCCTTAAAACAAAGTTCAACTAAAGCAAAGGAAGAAAAAAATGAGAACCAAAAAGTAAAACCCCAATATCAGACCGATAAAATTATAATACCGACAATACACAAAAATAAATCAAATAATGGTAAAACGTCATCACCATCTTCATTAACACTGCAGCCGCAATCTAATGATCAACCGCACTTTTCTCTAAAATCATACAGCTCTAAACCGAGTGATAATGATGTTCATGGAATTTTAGGTGTGGAATATGTAATTAAAATACTAAAACACCGAAACGATAATTCCCCCCGTTTTGAATGTGGCTTATGCGAACTTGTACTTGATGGATTTGCCATGCAAAGGCATTTAGAAGGGTACAATCATCGTATAAAATTTTGCGAAAAGCATTTTCCAACAGCAATACGCCATTATCGCCAGTATATGCAAAATGTGCCCGAGCCTGAGATATTCAAAGTAATGTCTGCTGTACTAGCAAAACTAGCGGTAGCTATTGAACAACATCATGGAAGAAATTTACCATACGAATGTTATGAGAGAGATTTTAGTTTAAACCGCCACGAAATTCTTGCAAAGGCGTTTTCTTGTCGGCATGCTTCAGAGCAGTTTGGACCGACATTTACTCATGTAGTTGGATCAAAAGAAATTGATGAATTTATTAATAATAGACATACGTATATGCCACCACCTTTTTCTCGAAGTGCCATTTTTGATATGAAACCCGGCAGCACTAGTAATTCTAATGATCGACACCAAAATTCAAGAAATGTAGACAATGAATCAAATACACGAGACAGACATCGCAATGCTGGTCGTGAAAGTGCAGTTTGGCAAGGTACATCATTTAAATCGTACATGTCATCTGGTTTAGATAATGAACTGTATCACTCTTCAAGCATTTATAACCAAATAGATAAAAGAAATGTCCATCAAGTTGATGATGAGACATACAATCTCATGGTCGATGACTTTCTTAAGGGAACTTTAAAAGGTTTGCCAGGAAATGATAAATTGCGTGATAATCGTAACCGTTTTTCACCATCCTGCAGTTCGACCTCCGAAAAACGTAAATCACTGTCTCCGCTACGTCAAAATGATATTTGGCAAGCTTATCGCCACATGGTTGATCAGGAGTTGAATAATCTTGAAGAACGATTTAAACAGTATCGAAAAGACCCTGAAACACATCCGTCCTACAATGATGAATGGCAAAAGTTTTGGAAACGGAGAAAAGATGAGTTGGTTTCAGCTGGTCTTGATCATCGCAAATATAATTATCAACCTGAATGGGTAAGGTTTGTAAAAATTCGCATAGAAGAGCTGTATGGTCAAGAAGTTGAAAACCTCAAAATAAAGTGTCGGGATCGACTTTGTCTTCCGATGGAAAATGATAATGTATCAGATGTAAGGTATCATGTTCAGGCTCCAAAAGTTAACTCATCAAATCAAACACAAACTACAGTAACTAATACAGACCCACATATAAGATTAACCAATTCTTCAACATTGTTACATTGCTCAAATGATACCACACCCCAAGTTGTATCAGTGTTGAGATTAATGACAGCTCTTGAAGATAGTTTGGGAAGTTTAGGACCCAAAATAATAGATCTGTTATCAAAAGCTTTACAAGCCGAAAAGATTAATCCTTCGCATGTTAATGCAATTATACTTAATGACGACAACTGTTCGTTAATTGAAACGGCTAAAGAAAAGTTCAATGGACTAGTTATCACTGGGCTTTTTGAAGGATCAAAAAAGAAGGTTTTAAACCAGGTTATTAAAGATGCGGAGGAACTTCTTAAGTATGCTTATCAATTTAGGCAACAATTGTCAACGCAACGATTATCAGTTCAATCTTCGATAAATCGAGCACAAAACAAATCGTCTACTTCACATGAGCTCAACTCTTCTAAATATTCCGATACTTTAAAAAATCAACAAAATCAAAGAAAAAGTCAACCATCGTCGTCAACTGACTTATTAACTCGTGTAAACAAAAAAGAACTAGCATCTAAATTAGCCGCCTCACTCATGGCTCAGGGGAAAACTGATTTCGATCCACAGCAGTTACAACAACTTGTTGCAGTTTATAAACTAATTGAAAAAAAGAAACGTGTAAACGCAGGAATAGTTTTATCGAACAAAGAAGGGAGTTCTTTGCTGGACCCGTCTTCCTCAAGTAAAAAAACATTATCCGATACACTATCAGATTTATTAAAGCCGACATCTTCAGCATTTACAACAACTATTGTATCAAATGCATTACAATCTGCCCAAGTAATATCAAGTCAAATATTAGGCAGCAAACAAGTTTCATCCAACAATTTTAGCAATTTAGCAACGCCAGGAAATTGCTTCCCATCAAGCTCGTTAACAAGTGTTTCGCAAAATTTTAGTGACAATTACTTTAATAATACAGCACAATCAATAGCTAATGCACCCAGTGCTAGTGGCGGAGGAGGAAACCAGATCACACATCGTATTGATTATGGTATGAATTACACAAACAACCTTCCGCCGAATAACCAAAACGTTGATATGACAAATATGTACAACAATCAGTTTCATAATAACAACAGAATGGCGCAAAGTTGGGGATGGAATTCGAATATGGAAATGAATCAAAACTACAATATAGGAGGACCTAAAAACAATCCTAACCAGACCACTAATTGGCATAATTTTTAAGATATTCTACATTTAAGTTATATTCTGTAAAATTAAAACAAAAATTCGTGCGGCAAGTTAAGAGTTATTATTTATTCCTTTGTTTTGTTTGAACAATTTTAATATAATAATCTTTTAGCGTTTTTTTATTTAACATAAATACTGATCTAAATATTAAATTTAAATTATATAATTTTTAAATTATTCTAAATTGAATAATAAAAAATTAATTTTGTTATTTTAATTGTTTAAACAAATTTGCCGTATGCATCTTTAGATACTTTTACATAATGCCTTTGTATAACGTTGTTTTCAATTTACTTAGATTGAGTATTGATGCATCAGATATTAAAATAATGTAGTTTTATATCGTCATATGTTTTCAAAAAAGCTCTGAGATCTGTTGTTTTTTATTTTTCTGAAAAAATTTGTTTTTGGAAATATTTAGGTTATTTTGCAGTTTTTTGCTTCCTCTGTAAAATTGTTTCAATGTATCTTAGGGCTTTTTTGAAACTATATGACGATATAAATGTAAAATGTATTTCCATATTTTTTCTCATATCATTACTACACCGTTTTTAATTCCATTTCAAAGCTTTCTACATAATTGTATTTTAAAATTAACAAATTGAATTTCTTCAGATATTTCTAATTTGTCTTCTGAAATGTTCAATTATTTTTTTAGAGGTCTACAATAATTTTTAAAATTTTCAATTTAAATTTATTAGTCTTTTAAAACTTATCCAAATTGTGTAGAATTTTTCTAAATACATAAGATCCTAAAAAAGAATTTTTGAAATTTTAAATAAGTAAAAAAAAAAAATCATGATAGAATAACAGATAGATGGGCCATAACTTTTATATACATTTTTGTTTCAAGTTATAAACCTTTTTCTGAGGAGTAATTTTGTGGATTTTTAAATATCAGAAAATTTGTCAATCCAATTTGGTGTAGTACTGAACTGGACCATTTTCAATTGAAGCATTGTAAAATCAGGCGGTCTTCGTAAAAATTAAATTAAATCATTATACATATTGTAAAACTTTATAAAATGATAGAGACACATTAACGATAGAGACACATTTATTGTAATAAAACAGTAGTAGTAAAATATTATTGGATTAAATGGAGAGCAAAAAATGATTTTGTTGCAACCCTTCAAATATACCTTAGTTTGTTTGAAAATGTTTCTCCAAATAGTTTTGGATTAGTTCTGTCCGTTAGTGAGATAGACCGCTTTAAAAAAGTCCGTTTTTCAGTTTTAAGGAAATTTTTATATATCCTCCGACGGGTAACGTATTATTTTATGATATTCGATAGTCTTTTCTGCAATATAGTTATAACTCAAATTTGAATTTTTTAACACCTTAAGGGGTCTGTACACGGTCAAGCATATCTCATCAAGCGCTATAGAAGTATTAGTGAAAATGTGGTTGTATGTGTGACACCGATGATCCTGGATGGAAAATCAAAAAATTTAGATATGACGGCGAATATTACATCCATTACACGTACACGAGTGAATTCGCCGGCATGACAAGCATTTTGACCGTGTACAGACAGACCCCTAATTGTATGAAATTTTTATACAATATGAAGAAGCGAAATGGCGGCTCTATGTTCCACTGGGAATAAAAGAATTAAGTACATTAGCTCAAAAATCAGGTTTTTTGATTTATGACTCTATTGCAGCAAAGGCTTGATTCATATTTTAAAAAATAAAAAATTTGAAGTTTCTTAAAAAAGTGCTCCTTCATACCTTTTCTCTTTATGGGTATTTCCACATGAAAGTCTACTTTTTGTCACGTTATGCCACCAAACTTTTTAAATTGTTTCTCAAAGAATAATTATGTATTCGGCCATGTTCTGGAATTCGAAATCACGTGATATTCAAATTAATGGATATTTTCAATTATTTTATTTTATTTATTTCATTTATTAATTAATCGAGCCCTTAGGCCATCTACGATTAATAAAGTTATTTACAACTTTGTAATGATATATGATACGATCATTTCAATTAAATTTTTTAAAAACTAACGATACCTGATTTCAAAAGTAATTCTGCCAAAAGTAAGTGGTGCTCAAAATATGGGGTATATAAAAGAACAGATTTTAAATAACTTTAAACACAGGATAGTTTTCAAAATTTGTTCTATTTCAATTTCACGTGATTTTGATTTCCAGAACATCGCCGATTCTTTAATTTAATTTTTGTGTAAAGCACAATTCATTGAAATATAAAAAAAATTGAACAACATGACCCTTACATAAAAGCTTAATTGCTTAGTGGCGTAACGTGCCACTTCTGTGGAAGTGCCCATATGTAAAAACAAAATCAGTATTATACATACCCTCAAACTGAACCGAAGTAACAGCAAATATATTTTATTAAATCAGTACATTAAGGTTAATTTGAAAACTTTAATCGCATATGCCAAGTTTGATATTTTTTGAGATAGGTAACCTTTCAAGAAAGGAGCGGATGTGTACTACATATTGATTAAAATTCAAAAGTTGCATGTTTTGACGACAGAACAGTAATTTTTATGCCTTGATACCAATAAGGTTATTTTTCCAATTGGAATAGAACTGCCCAGCTGCACTAAAAATTTGCTCGCTGGAAACACTAGTATGTGGTGCCGACAGACATTTCATCGCAAATGCCTATAAGTTGTTAAATTGACTTGCGTTTCAATACTCAAATATATTAATGCTTATGGGAATATTAACATTTTCATTTCTTATTTTCGAGAATCTTTTAATTATTTTCTTCAACTCCAATATGAGGAATTAAGTCCTGCTTTTCCCAAATCGAATCTTTTATTTGTTTTCCTCTTTTTTTCGATATTGCTTGCTTGTTACCTTTTTTAGAAACAATACAATTTACCACAACCGAATTTAAAAAAAAAAGTTAGTTTATTATTTTTGCACGGTTTTGTAACATTTGCTTATAATGGTATAAAAAAGTTCGACCTTCGGCAAAATTAATGCCTTACACCGATTATTGGCTAATCGGACTCTACATACCAAGGTTTATTTTGAGGGGTGTAACACAATCACTATTGTATGTATGTATGTATTTGGCAGTTTTCACATAATCGGTGGAACTCGTTCTTTTTAACATCACATAATTTATATATAAATTATTATATTTTTTTTATTTTTAATTCGATTTTGAATAAAATACATTATTTAAAAACGGTTTTTAACTTTATTTGAGAAGTAAGTATGTAAATGTAACAGTATTAATTGAAACAAGATTTTTTAACTTTTTGTACTATAAGAGCCACTTTTTGGGCTTGAGATAAAAGGTAATTTAATTCTATAATTAGCTAATCTGAAAATTAAGTTAGTCTAGTATCAATTCAATTTTATATTTTTGGGGGGTGGCTTAAACCATGTTGAGTTACCATAGGTTACGTTAAGAAGGGTTATGCGCCCAAGGGCGCACCTCCATGCGCAGACCAATGCGGTCCATTGTAAATCCCTTCAGTAAGGAGGTAGAGCAAAGAAAGAATTGAATAAAGATAGAAATAAACAGATAGAGTAAAAGATATTAGTTGGCACTACGTAGAAAACTTACTCCTTCTACATTCCCCTCAACAGAAACAGCCGTCCTATTTCCCTGACAAACCCCAGTAAATCGACTGGATTACATCCAGCGATGCACCCCAGTTCGTCGTGATATCTGTCCCCCAGCCATTTCTGTCTGAGACCCTGCATTCTAGGGCAGTGGCACAGTACATGCTCAACCGTCTAGCTACTCAGAATCATCGCATAATCTGCAGAAGTCCGGTATGGCATTGTCCCATTTACTCTTAAAAGCCCTTACAGAACAATAACCCGTCAAAAACCCTAACAGAGTCCTTAGACCATTCCTATCCAATCCCAGCAGAACCTTGGTTGCCCCTGCGTCCAATCCAGGCCATAGTGTTATAAAGTTTAATTTTATTGGCAGGATCGCCATATAAAGTTTATAATACGTGAAGTGACAGGATCGCCAAAAAACGTTTATAATAGTTTATAAAAAAAATTGGAATAGAAATTTATTCTGCTTTACTCTAACTGTACAAAGACCTGTTAGGGTCCCAGAGCGTACCTGCCTCCTGGTTTTTGAGTACAGTGAGTTTTCCTCAAAAAAAAGAAAGAAAAAGAAAATAATTTATTTGGGCTGTCTGCAATTAGCTGCTAGACCTTGCTCAAATTAATGATTTCGATCTAGCGCTAATGCTCTGCTTTTATATATTTCTTTTATTTACAAAAGTTGTAATTTGAGCTAATACTAAAATTAATAATTCCAAAACAATTTCTGAAATCAATAAACTCTTGAAAAACAATTTATGCTTTGCTTGCATTTTATTTTTCAAGGCCATGCATTGTACCCATGACACCCAAAAAGAATAATAATAAATAAAAAAAAAGTATTTCATTGTTAAATTTATTTGTGTGCGGCGTGTGGTGGTGTTCCACAGTGAAAAATTAATTGAAATATAAAAGTGACATGAAGTGTACACTTTACACCACCGACCTTTAAGAGTGAAAATTATTAAGTTGAGAAAATTTTATGAATTTTTAAGAATTTAATGATTTTCAGAAATTTCTTAGTGTACTATATTGATATGATATATTTATATATTATTATATGTATATTTATTATTTCTAAAGTAATTTATATTTGAATATGATATTTTTACACATTTTTTTTTTGTATTTATGAATGAAAATTAGCTTATATTATTATTATTTTTATAGTATCATTATTATAATATTTTTGTACATAGTAAAAATTATTTTTCTTAATTTTGTTTATATTTCTTAAGGCTATTATTATGATAAATTTTTGGTTTGCCTCTAACGTCTAGTATTGAATTTATTCCTTTGCGTTCTATAATTTTATATGGTCCGTGATAGGGACTTTGGCTCTTTTTCCTACTTTCTAGTCTTATAAAAACTAAATCACCTACTTCTAAATTTTCTATATTAGTATGTTTGTCATAGTGTGTTTTAGTTTTTTGTTTGGTTATTTGTAGTTGTTCCTTTGCTTTTGTGATTGAATGCTTGAGTCGAATTTTTAGCTCGTTGGCATAGTTGTCGAGATTGTAAATTGGTGTACTGTCTTTAACAATGTCTGTTGGTAAGTATGGTAGTTTTCCGAAAATTAATTCATACGGTGAGAAATGAGTTGAGTCATTTGGTACTGTATTGTATGCGAATGCAAAGTAATTAATCCATTTTGGCCATTCGTTGTCTTCTACGAAATTTAGCAAAAATTCGTTGAGTACACGATGGTTTCGTTCTAGTGCACCTATCGATTGGTGGTGATACGGTGCTGAGAATTTTTGTTCAATTTTCATTATTTTACATATGTTTTTCATAAGCTCGTTGGCAAATTCCGAACCCCTGTCTGATTTTAAAATTTTGAAAAATCCATATTTTAAAATAAATTGTTCGACTAATGTTTTTGCTATATTTATAGCTTCTTTGGTTTCTATGGGATGCAGTACGACATATTTAGTTAGTTCACATTGTATAGTTAGTATATATCTATAGCCATTGGATATTCTTAATGGTCCAACAGTGTCGATTGACACAGTTTCAAAAGAAGTATTTGGAGTGTCTGTTATATTCATTTTTTCTTTGTTATATTTAGTTTGTTTGTTTTGTGTGCACTTTTTGCAATTTGATATATGAATTTTTATTAATTTTCGCATATTTTTCCATACATATCGCTGTTTAAGTTTAAGTAAGGTCTTTCTGACTCCTAGGTGACCTCCTAATGGGGTGTTATGGTATTCTTCAATCAGTTTTTGCATTTCTATCTTGTCTGTTATTTGTTTTGGGTTTGTATATAGTATTATTTTCAAGGGTGTTAAGTTGTTCTCAGATCTTTCAGTTTGCATTTTATTAAATATTTTTTTAAATTTCTCAATATGCATGCCTCTCCATGCGTAATTTTCATATTCTAGGCCTAGTATATTAATTTTTTCTTTAGTCATTCTAGATGATAGCTTCTCCATGGCTGAAACGTATTTCGCAGGATTGTCGCTACACCTGACTATTACCCAATTTTTATTTATTTCAATTCTGGTACCAGTTATATCTTCATTTAAAATTTTAAGCTTTTTTATATTTTTGACGTCATTCATGGACGTGCAGTCCCAAATGTGAAGATGATCAGGCTTCTCTTGAGATCTACAGTTCTCCTTGTCTGCTATTTTTTTGGCAGACATTCCCCTTGTTATTGCAAACATATTTTTGGAGTCTTCTTGATTTTTCGGTATCATACTCTTGAGTATGTCCGAGTCTAATTTTATTCTAGATAATGCATCTGCGTTCGTATTTATTTTCCCCTGTTTAAATATAATATCAAAATCGTAGTCTGATAGGTCTAAGCGTATTCTAGTCATTTTAGACGATGGGTTCTTGTGCGTAAAAAGTGAAACTAAGGGTCTGTGGTCGGTAACTACTGTGAATTTCCTTCCATATAGGTATGGCCTAAAAAAATTTATGCCCCAATGTATGGCTAGTAGTTCTTTTTCGATTATGGGCTTGTTCAAATCGTGTTTTGATAAAGTTTTGCTGGCGTATGATATCGGTAGATCCTTGCCTACTTCTCCTTGACTCAAGATCGCGCCTAGAGCATAGTTTGAACTGTCACAAGTAATGATAAATTTTTCTGTAAAAAGGGGGTATTGTAAAATTGGTGGATTAATGAGTTTACTTTTTAACAGTTCGAAAGCTTTTTGACATTCTTCGTTCCATTCAAAAGTTTGGCCTTTCTTTACTAAATTATTTAGACATTTAGTAATTTGGGCGAAATCTTTTATGAATCGCCTATAGTAGTTACAAAAAGCTACGAATCGTCTTACTTCATCGCTGTTTTTGGGTACGGGGTATTTTTCTATGGCCTCATATTTTGAGGGATCAGTTTTTATGCCTTCATTTGTTATGAGGTGTCCCAGGTATACTACTTCTGATTTGAGAAATACACACTTGCTGGCGTTCAGTTTGAGATTATATTTTCTTAGCCTTTCAAATACTTGTATTAAATTGCTGTTATGATGTTTTAGACTGCAACCAAATACTATGATGTCGTCGACATAAAGAAAAGCTTGACTGTCTAAACCACTTAAAGCAATTGTCAACATTCTTTGAAAGCTGTTTGAAGAAATTTTTAATCCAAATGGTAGTCTTTTGAATTGAAAATGTCCTTTGTTCGTTGAGAACGCTGTTAAAGGTCTTGACTCTTTGTCCAAGGGTATTTGGTGGAATGAACTTGTCATGTCCAACGTTGAAAAATATTTTGACCTTCCGATACGATCTAATACGTCCTCTAGCCGAGTAAAAGGGAACTTGTCGTTTACGAGTTTTTTATTAAGTTGTCTGTAATCCACGACTAATCTCCATTTTTTTTTATCACTGCTCCCCTTTTTTGGTACAACTAGCAAAGGTGAATTGTAAGGGCTAACTGAAGGTTCTATGATATTAGTATTAATTAAATTGTCTACTTGCTCGTCTATTTCCTCATGTTGTGTCTGCGGTAGTCGGTAATTTTTTATATACACTGGATTTGTATCATTGACATTCAAATGTTGCCTATAAAAATTATTTGTTGAGAGTGATTCGCCCTCAAGATGAAAAATATCTTGATATTCTTTGAAAATTTCAAATAGTGCGTCATTGGCTAATGTATCTTTGGAATCTATATTCAGTACTTTCAGTAGTTCTTGAAAGCGTTTGTTTCCTAAATTTTTCTTGTTTTGTGATATTACGTGATAATTACTTAAAGGTTCTGTTTCCAAATTTAAGTTTTTTACTCTAACCTCTTTATTGTTTGCGTTTAAAATTCGTATGTGCGCATAACCTTCTTTAGGTACTATTGAATTCCCCACAAATACTCCATTTAGTATTTCTTTGTTGAATACTACACTGTCCTCTGTTAATTTTAGTTTTACTCTGTGCAATATTTCAGATCTCCCTGGTATTATTATGTTTGGTGCTTCTTCTATTTTTGAATGTATTGGCAGTGTGTCCTCTTCATTTTCTACTACGAATGTTATAAGACAAGTTTCAAGGTCTATTTTGCATAGGTATTTTTTTAAAAAATCTTGCCCTAATATCCCGTCAGTTTGAATTGGAAATTTTTCATCCACTATGTTGAAATTATGATTTATTACTTTCTCCCCTATGTCCAAATTTATATGTACTACTCCTTGTGAGTGTATTACATTGTCTGTTATGCCTGTCAGTTTACATTTTATATTATAGTCGTGATACAAATTATTTTTTAAGTTTTCAGTTTTAATGACTGATACGTCGGCGCCTGTGTCTACGATAAAAGTTAAATTGCTTGTTGCGTCGCTACTTCTTGAACTAACCAAATTTGTCGAATTACCTGATATTCTGAAAATATTTAATTTGTTATCCCGGGGGATGGGTTCTAATGCTGTACCTCGCCTTCCTCCGGGTCTGAGCAGTTTTCCTCATTTATTACATTTATTCTGTTGCCGCGCGTCGAGTTTCTATTATTGCCATGTCGGCTTCTGTTAAAATTATTATTATGCCGATTACTTTGGCCTCTGTATGAATTATTTTGCATTTGCATATTACTGCTGTTGTTCCTAACGTCCTGTGTCTGTGTACGATTGAAATTATTGTTGTAATTACCGCGAGCATTGTTCCCACGATACACGTTAGAATTGTTACCACGATTGTAATTATTATTATTGTAATTATTGTTATGCGTGTTTGTGTTTTGACGATTTGTTCGTGAGTAATTATAATTTTGTTTGCTGTTGTTGTAGTGGCCTCTATTGTTGTTATATCGACCTCTGTTATTATAAAACATAACTTGACCTTGAGATGGTGTTGATCTCTCAAGTTCCTTAGCTAGGTTTATAGCGTCCTCGAGTGTTTTTGGTTGTGCCACACATATTGGCTGTCTGAAAATGTCGTTCAGGTTGTTTTTAAAAATTGTTAGTGCGTATTTTTGATCATTTGTTATGACGTCATTTCTCCTTTCAGTAGTTATAGTGCCTTCTAATTCTGAGATTCTGAGGGAACTTAGTTCAGCTGTTAGGCTTAAAATTGTGTCACTGTAATTTGTGACGTTTTGGTTTCTTTGAGTAAATGAATTTAGCTTACTGTATATGTCCGGTATGGTCATAGGACTCTTGCATATTTTACTCAGTTCGGTTTTTAGTATTTCAAACGTCGTAATCGGTTCTAAGACTCCTAATTGAGTTTTAATTTTGTTCGAGAGTTTTACTTCTCTAACAAATTCTATGAATGTCTTTTTGGCTTCAGTACTAAGACTTTGGTTTATCAATTCTATTATTTTAAGAAATGATGCCAATTCTTTGTAGTTGCCAGAAAATTCGGGTACTACCTTGAGTGAAGTGTTTATGTCAAACTCTGCCATTTTTGTTATTTTTGTTTCTTTGTTTTCTTCAGTATTTTGAGAACTAGTTTGTTCGTTCAGGTCTTTTGTGTTTTGTATTATTTCGTTTCTCAATTCCGTCAATCTTAAGTTTGTAGTGTAAAATAAAGTCTTGAATTTTGATTTTATTTCGCCTAATTTGATATAATCGATATTTGCCTCTGTCTTTTCCAAAACTCCTAGTTTTTCTTTAAATTCTTTAATTTCATTGAGCTTTTTATCAATGGTTTCTAATTTATATGTTTTTTGTCCTAGTTTCCTTAAATTTTCTGATAAAACAGAAATACTATCTAAAATTTCTATAAATTTTGTTTAATTTTTATATATTTTTAATTGTTTAATTTTATTGAAATTTGAGAGATACAATTTAAAATTTATTTTGAATTTTTGTAATCAATCATTTTAGACTATTTGAAATTGTGAGTAATAAAATTTAAATTATATCTATTTTAAATTTTTGCAATTAATTATTTTTAAACTATTTCCCTACTCCTGCTGATGTGCTTGTGCACATAATTTTTATAATATCTATCTAGCTTGTAGATGAGGAAAAATATGGCCGCAATGAAGAGTACGATGATTACTACATCTGTTGAAATTTTTGTCACTGTTCTGGGCTGATCTATTTTTGCTTCATTTGCAGCTTGATTCACGATTATTTCTTCAGAACTCCACCAACCCATTTTAGTCCCAACTTTGTTGAATATTAGTGTTTTCTTGGGTTCTTTTTTCTGCTTCTAGTTGAGCTTGTTGTTTGGCCGCTTTTACTAAGGTTTTGTTCTTTTCAATGGTCTCTTCTGCCTGATTGATTGTGTCCCAAATTCTTTGACCAATATTTCCTCGGTTCAACTCTGATTTTATGAGGTCAACTATTTCTGATACATATAGGTATTCAGCAAAATACCATTGGTTATAGGTGATCTTTTCACTGATGTGTCTTTTGATGATGTTTTTGAAGAACGTCAATTTGATTTTTAACTTCCGCTTGTTTCCACCTCGGGTTTTCAGTAACAGTTTTTGTTTTGGGATGACGACACGGAAAGTGTCCTTATTCGCTTCCTGTCTTCTTTGTAGCTCCTCTCGTTTTAGTGGTTGTGGGCCTACTTTATACTCTTCCATGTATAAATTTTTGTTTATTCCTGGACATCTAATTTTTGTAGTTCGACTGGTCTAGGATCGCCATATAAAGTTTAATTTTATTGGCAGGATCGCCATATAAAGTTTATAATACGTGAAGTGACAGGATCGCCAAAAAACGTTTATAATAGTTTATAAAAAAAATTGGAATAGAAATTTATTCTGCTTTACTCTAACTGTACAAAGACCTGTTAGGGTCCCAGAGCGTACCTGCCTCCTGGTTTTTGAGTACAGTGAGTTTTCCTCAAAAAAAAGAAAGAAAAAGAAAATAATTTATTTGGGCTGTCTGCAATTAGCTGCTAGACCTTGCTCAAATTAATGATTTCGATCTAGCGCTAATGCTCTGCTTTTATATATTTCTTTTATTTACAAAAGTTGTAATTTGAGCTAATACTAAAATTAATAATTCCAAAACAATTTCTGAAATCAATAAACTCTTGAAAAACAATTTATGCTTTGCTTGCATTTTATTTTTCAAGGCCATGCATTGTACCCATGACACCCAAAAAGAATAATAATAAATAAAAAAAAAGTATTTCATTGTTAAATTTATTTGTGTGCGGCGTGTGGTGGTGTTACACAGTGAAAAATTAATTGAAATATCAAAGTGACATGAAGTGTACACTTTACACCCTAGACACCATGCACTCCGTCCTGTCTTTCCACGATCGGTTAACGTCATCACGGAATCTTTCCTGTATAAACTCATTGTAGTAACGGGGGCGTTACCCCCGTCCCTTACCATAAAGTCCAGACTCGAACCCTCACTCGCGAGTTCGTCCGCCACCTCATTGCCATCCACCTTGCAGTGTCCGGGTACCCAACAGCCTTTATGTGAATACCTCCATGACTTCCCTCAGATCATCCCTACACTGAGCGACCAGGCACGATGTAAATTGTCACCTCAGATCCACCCACGCTGTGATTGAGTATCACCTCCGCCCTCCAGATCGCTGCATCTCAGCTTGGAAAATACTGCACTCATCCGGGAGTCTGGGGGGCTACCGCGTATTTCGATTCAAAAAGTGAAATTTTTCGAAAGCAATTTCCGGTTCGAAAGTTAAACCGTACGGCGTAACTCGTTCGAAACGATGACAGAGTCGTATTTATAAGCAAATGGGAAATTTGATTAAAAGTTGGTAGCACTGCTATTTAAATACCAAAATGGACGAAAATATCCCAAAACAAAAGAAATATTAAATACTATTCAATGTGTGAAAAATATTATAATGGTTTTTTTTTAATAAAAACTGCTTGTATTTCCCTGTGGTTTGAAGATTCTTTAGAAAATGTTTACCATTTCTTTAAAATTCTTTTTATTTGTATATGTATGTCATTCCAAGACCACAAATATTAAAAAATTTTCAGCAATAACATTAGTAAACTTTTTTTATATCTAATCTAACATTATAAGGTTACATTTGATTGTTCTACACTTATATCTATCATGAAACATTTAAATACATTTTTTATTTTTCTTTCACTTTGTCACTAACCAAATAGCCTTCGAACAATTTCCTAAAGCTTTTTGCAGAACACAGGGTCTCCACCTGAGATAAGATATAAGATTTTTATATCAGCAAACGTCAAATTCAATCGCAGAGAGTAGTATCTTACGTGTGGGCTCTCAAATAGTGTTAGTATTAATATTATAATAAATGTTATGAGACAGTTGTTATGAGAAATCTTATAACAACTATCTTAAAAGATAAGCTGTCAAAAATACACATACATACATACATATGAATTAATATTAAGACGCTTTCATTAAAATGTTTAATTTTTTTAGTGAAAATAGTGTAAATCTTGTAAAAAGTGCTTAAAAAACAATATTAAATACTAAAAACAAAGAAAAAAACTAAAATATAATAAAAAACGACGCAAGTTTACTGTACGAAAATCAGTAAATTATGAAATCTTATAAGATACATGTTCCCCTTCTTTTATATTAGGATTAACATGAAATGTGCTCTCTCATTCTGCCGACGTTCTCTCACATATTATATCAGATATTATCTCAGGTGGAGACCCTGTGTAACAGCCTCGTATTTTCGTAATACAGAGTTGCACTTTCGAAAGGGATTTTTATTGTTCGTAATAGAGAGTTGCCGTTTCGAAAGGGATTTTTTGTTTTCGATAGTGTATAAAAAATTTCCGTTCATTCGAAACATATTGTACGAAAATCGTAATACACAGTACAAATTGTTCGAACTCGTAAATTATTTCTTTCGAATCGAAATACGCGGTTACCCCCCTGAATGACCCTTTAACGTCAGGGTCCGCAATATGAACTCGGCACCAGTGCCGGTTTCCATCTTGGATCCATCCGTAAATACTGCCCACCCCTCAAACAGTCCAATGGATCCAAGCCAGACTTCGCTATCCTGGAACTCCACTGGTGGTGTTATACCGAAGTCTAGGGTCATAGTTCTATGATCCGAAATTCCCTCGAGAATACTACTCTGATCAAGCAGACCCACTTCGTACAAAATTCTCGTGAGATCATCCCGCCTAGGTCTAACCAATGAAGACTCGTAGAGTCTAAATAAGTTCCTAGCAGCCACACTCTTAACATTATGCTCAATAGGGGACAGTTATAGTAGGATATCCAACGCTGCCTGTGGAGTGCTTCTCCTTGCATCTGTGATGCCAAGAGATGCACTCCTTTGAGCCTTGCTGAGCATCTTCCTATAGCTATCTACGTTCAACGCATCCCACCAAACAGTTCATCCATAAGTAAGAATTGGCCTAACCACCGATGTGTAAATCCAGTTTACCATATCCGGTCTCAGTCCCCAGTTCTTACCGATGGAGTTCCTGTAGTAGGTGTTGAGTCCCTTTCTCAACCTCTCCTGAGTATATTTCTTCCAACACAATTTACAGTCGAGGAAGTTACCCAAATACTGAGCACTGTCCGATAGAGTTAACTGGTCCCCTAAAACACTATCTTGTACCTTCTGGTTAGGTTAGGTTCCATGGGCATCCATCGAGAGACAGCTCACTTGGTTGCTTCAACGGTCCCTTTGTGATATCCAGCGCCAATGCCCAACCCATAGAGCATTTACTCAGACTGCAGGAGACTACATCCATCCGGCAGACAAAAGGAAACTTACGAGAAACTTACCAGTTCCTTCATGTAGAAACCTCCGCCAACTCTTTCCCCCTTCCTCGAACCATCAGTGAATACCCCTAGGGCCGGTTCATGGAAGGTGCCCATGAACGACAGCGCATTGCCTTGCGCTATATGTGTCGCATACCTCGCACCAAAGAATGGCTCCGGGGTGCAGTAGACCACTCCCTCAGGGAAAATCGAGCATCCAATTATCCTGGAGTGGCCATAATCACGGGTCGACCAGCTGTGTGCCGCGTTCAGCCATGTCGCTGAGCATAGAGCCATCTGTCCAACCGTGATGTCCACCGGGAGCCAGTTTAGCATTGTAAACAGCGCCCCAGTGGGAGTGGAGCGCATTTATCCTGTGATCATCAATGCGACCAGTCTATATACATTCTCAAGCATCGTACGGTACCTGCCCTTGTCCAGCGCAGTCCACCATACAACAACACCGTTATACAGAGTCGGCTTTACTGCAGCCTCAAAGATTCAATATACACACCTTGGGCCCATACCCCAGTTCCTGCCGATTGCATCTCTGCACGCATATATAGCAACTATTGCCTTTTCCATCCTCATCCGGACGTCAAGCCCCCACGACAGCTTACTGTCCAAGATTACGCCCAGATACTTGGCGATATGAGAGATTCAGTCCCATTTAGCCTCGGATGACCTGGGTCCTATAATTCCTCGTGAAGAGTACCAGTTCCGTCTAAGACGGATTAACACCCAGTCCGCATGATACGCTCCGGGTGCTAAATACCTTTAATGCAGCCTCCATACACTGAGACATTATATTCAAATGCTTCCCCGTGATGGCCACTGCAACATCGTCAGCATACGCCACAGTTTTAATCCTCATGTCCATTTTCGTCAACATGGTGTTCATGGAGAGTATCCCTGTTCACCAGTATCTGAACGATGGTTTCACGTATCGTGGAACAAGTGACCCTATTCCTGAGTTGATTATCTACAAATCTACATATGCCATCATCAACCTCCAGACCGATGTTGTTGAAGGCCCTTTCAATATCGGGAAAGACCACCAGAGTACACTCCTTAATCTCAATAGTTCCATAGCCGTCTCAACAGACCTACCCTTTGTGTAGGCATGCTGAGAGGTAGAGGGAAAACACCTTGGGATGGTCATCCTCAAGTGTATGTCAATTACTCTTTCAAGAGTTTTGAGAAGAAAGGATGCAAGACTAATCAGTCTGTAATCCTTTGCTTCAGAATGAGAAGTCTTCCCTCCCTTGAGTATAAAGGCCACTCTACACAAAGTCCAGCTCACACGTACATACGAAAATCGAACGCATCCCCTGTATAGAGCCATCAGCCAGGGTATAATCAGAGTCGAATTCCTTTGCAGGTCCGCCGGAATTATACCGTCCATACCCGTAGATTTATACGGGCCGAATCGGTCGACTGCCCACTTAATCCTATCATAGCCCATTGAGATGGACATAGGACCGGGCATCGATCCACAAACCTGATACCGCAGGCTCACTTGGGAGTTTCCAGGAAAATGAGTGTCAATTAACACCTCGAGTATTTCCTGATTATTCGTAGTCCAACAACCATCCGATTTTCGGATATAAGTCGGGACAACCGGGCTAGAAGCCATTATTCTACCTTCTAGAAAAAAGCACAAGTTCCGTCTTCGCAGGGTTTACACCCAGGCCCCTATTCTTCTCCCATGCCGAGAGATCGCTCAACATCACCTGCATAATTTCACCGACGTTGACAGAAATTTTTCCCTGACCAGCAGAACCGATGGAATCAAAGGACCTGATAATCCCCTTGACCGCGAACAACCACAGTAAAGGCGATATAACCCCTCCTTGTGGTGTCGCCCTGGTAACCCTCCTCCTAATCCTTTAATCCCCCAGGCTCGAGTTGATAATCCTGCTACTAATTATGCAGACTATCCACTCCACCAGAAAGTCTTTTACCTCCAGCTCCACCAACGAATCCCTAATCGCCTCAATCCTGATGTATATTCCTTATGTAGCGCACTCTCAACGGATTTACCCTTAAGGTAGGCATGTTGAGCGTTGTTAATGAGGTGGTATCAATATTACTCCTAAGATGGAGATCTATCAGTCTCGAGTGAAATCTCCCGGTTTCGAGTGGACTGCCCTACCAGCCTTGGGTATAACAACCACCCTGACCTCTCTCCACCCCGTAGGGAGATACCTCCTACTGAGACATTTCCTAAATATATTCACCAGCAGAAATAATGCGTCGTCCGGGATATTGCAGAGCATGGCCGGAAAAATACCGTCCGGACCCGGTGATTTATTGGGGTCGAAGGTACTGACAGCTCACTCAAGCTTCTCCCTTGTGACTATTTCCTCGACGCAGGCGGACGTATGATTCGATATTGTAGTGTGCACATACATATAGCGTACCACACTTAGTCGATAACGCAGGCACACTGTATAATTGTAACTACAAGTGTCAACTACAATAAAATAAATATCAATTTACATCGCTTGTAGTTGAAGACATGTTAACCAAACATTGAGTGACTTACTTATTATTGAGTGAACATAATGAAAGTCTCATTGTGATTGGTTAACATGCAACTGTATTGATATTCCTTAGATATCTACACGGTACCGAAAGAGTCAAATGTATAATTATGATAAGCTAGAATTAGTTAGAGAAACTAATCGGTATTCTCATAAGCAGTATATAAACCTTAGATTTTACATTAATAAAGCAGACTTAAAACGTACAACCAAATCGGGACTAGCTGCCTTAGTTTTTTTGTCTCAGAAGCTTTTGGCAGTGCTTTCGAACGCCTAATTTATTGGCTGGAACCCCTACAGCTTGTAATAACCGAGGGTTATAGGGAATTTAAGTTATTTATACACACCACATGAGAGAAGGAACACCCATAACGCCACATGGCGATCCTGCCGACCTGAACTTAGGACTTTCAAAACAACTTTCTACTACAACATTAGAAGAAATCATCGAAATAATTAGCTTTTGGGAAAACATACATTCCAGAACCAGTACCTCACACAGCACCAAGGTACGAACCTTTACCAACAAATGCCTGCCCGAAAGCCATAACACTCCAAGAGTATAAGAGAAGACGGAGGAAAAACCACATCGAACAGACAAAAGTGGAAGTAAAAGCTAAGAAAAAAACGAGCAGGTAAACAGTTCCAAAGAAGGAAGAATTTGGCAATCCTGTATAAGGAATTAAACACCGTATGTACTGTGGAAGAAAAGAAGGAGGTGAAGGCGAAAATAACAGAATTTTCAAGGCGAAAATAAAAAAATTTTCAATTAAACTTTAAACAACAAATTCATTTTAAATGGTAGGCCCTATTTGGGGAAATAAAATAAAAGATAACATGGGTAAAGTGGATATCCAGGAAAATATATTGAACAACGGCAACGCGGAAAACTGAAAAACCATCATACCAGAACACATGACAACATTAATAACAATAGGTTTAATATTATATGTAGCGTATAGAATAAATAAACATTTCAAAGATTATGTATTAAAATATAGAACTAATACTGTCTCCAATGTTTAGTAACAAAAAAAAATTATAATAAAAGTATATATAATAAAAATTTAAATGGAAGAAAATTTAACAGAACTGAAGGAAATATTAAAAACTCTAAAGAAAAGTCCAGTAGCCCGTTTCTGTATTTCTCGCATCGTAAAATGTCCCGCATGAAACAAGTGAATTATGACAAAAACAGTGCAATATGAAACAAAAAATGGTTTTTCTCACAAAAGTGTTTCTGTATTTTTAGTTTGCGAGAATTATCTGTCATTTAAATAATTTTCCAGTAATTATTGGAAGGATGTGAGAACAAGTGTTTCTGTAACAATATTTTGCAAAAAGTTTCTCACAAGAACTGTCAAAATAAGTCATATTTGAAATTGATGCGAGAAAAAAAAATTTAAAAAAATGGAGCCCAAATTATGTATGTATGTACACAAGAATGTGTATTATTTTATTTAATTTTAAAAGAAAGAATTTAAATGATGAAAATAAGTATATAAAACACAATTGTTATATTTTGTTATTAAAATTTTTTTAGCCTTTCATTGTTTGTTTTATGCAGGGCTGCCAGATAAATTTGTGAAAAAAACGTCAATATCCTAAGAAAAAATAAAAAAATCGTCTATTTTTTTCGGACAATTAAAAATTAATTTTGACGAATTTTGTTCGATTTTTATCATATAATCACAAATTTTTTTCATATAAACACATAATCAAAAAAAAAAAAAAAAAAAACATTAAGTTCATGGGTAAAATACATATTTTATACATAGGTACATAAGCTTGAGGTCTATTTAAATAAAATTATTTATTTTATTTTCCTTAATCCGATAAGATTTTAAAATTTCAGATTGTTATTTTTCCCTGCAGAAATCACACAAAGGAGTGACAAAATATCATATTGAAATAAAATAAACACTTTTGGACAAAGTAAAAGGCAAAAATTTCCTTAAGTGCATTGACTGAAAAATGGGGTAATAGTTTAATCTTTTGATCACACAAACAAATGTATTAAATAATCCAAGCAAATAAAAATTAAACAGTTCCGTTCGAAATTTTGCTTTTGCCGATACATTTTTTAATCTGCCTTGTTTTTAAAGATATCGGTTTTCTGTGGTGCCTAATACACAAACATATAAAACTATTTAAAATTGTTTTATTTCAAAGACTGTATCGTCACTAGAAAAAAATCAGCAAATTTTCACTTTGCCAATTTTGGAACAAAAAAAATCGTCAAAATGTCGATAAATCTTTAAATCTGGCAGCCTTATTTTTATTATATATATTTCTTTCGTTGACGTTTCGCTTGCATTTGACACTTAATTACTGGAAGTATTCCAGTTAAAACAGAATCTGTGTTGTCTGTTCTCGCATTTAAATACAGAAACACTTTTTTCTCACAAATCGAGAAACGATGAAATGTTTTGTTTCACACTTAATATGAGAAAATTTGCGATGCGAGAAATACAGAAACGAGCTACAGGAAGGACATATACAGAAAAAACTATACAAATAAAATTAAAAACTATTGAGAATATAAGAGAACAATTTTTAACAGCACAAATTGAAAAGAAAAATGTAGAAGAAACAGCAGCATTAAAATTAGAATTTGATAACGTTTACAAAAGGATAAAAGAATATTTAATACAAGACACTGAAGAATTAGATACAAGGATGGCATCTTTTAGTTTAGAAACCGTTTCCAAAGCACTACCGCTATTCAATGGTAACTACATAGAATTAGATAGTTTTTTAATTACAGCACAACTTATTAATAAGACACTGTCCACCAAGGCAAAGAAAGATTTTCTTCAATACATATACCATGCAAAACTTACCTTAACAGTAAGAACAGCAATAGGAAGTTTGTCAGAACCTAAAAGTTTTGAAACTCTAAAAAATCTTGTAAAAAACAGATATAAGAATACCAAAACCGTCCCGGAATTACAAAATAGTCTTAGCATATTATTCCAAGGAAAAATTAATATAAATTCATACAAAGAAAAAATAACAGCAATAATAGATAATTTAAATCAACTAGGTATTAAAGAATTAGGGAATGAAGTTTCAGAGGCCGAAAAGAATGTAATAATAAAACTAAATAAAAAATTAGTCAATTATGATTGTGTTGGTGCTATTACTCTTGTCTCTTACATTCCCAGCGGGAGAAATCTGCGGTTGCGAGGCCTATTACGAGGCCTAATTAATATACATATTTTGCTATGAAGTCTTTAGAGCAATTAATAATAATACAATTAACGAAAAATGTTGAGTTATGGACAGACACAATTAGTTATTATTTAAATAAATTTAATTTGGAACCTGCATTTTTGGAAAAATTGAGCACTTGACAATATTTGAAGTCTTTTTACAACATTACACAATTCTTTCCAATATTTTTAATTTTGTGCTCAACATACCTTTGCGAATGCCAACAATGAAAATTCATTTGCACATACTAATGCAAATAATAACCCCAATAAGTTTAAAAATATTCTATAATTATTGTAGGGGTTAGGCGGTATCCGGACACTAGTCCTTAAAGGTTTTGGCTCACCTTGTGTTGGGTTGCGAAACCTTTCCTGTATAATAATTACCTTCCGGTGGTGTTTAGGCTTTTTAGGTATAAAAAAACACTTGTTTCACTTAAGGTTTAGAGTTCAAATATTTATTTTCTAGTATTAAGGTTTTAGATTTTAACACTAGTTGTAAGTTTTAGCACTAATTATAGGTTTTAGATTTAGCACTAGTTATTTACGTATTTTATTTATTTATTTTGAGTTTTAAGTCTTAAGTTTATTTACTTATAGTAAGCTTTTATTTCGCACTTTCTTTATTAGCTTTAAAATAATTTTAATTCACAGTTTTTAATTCGGTTTAAGATAATACATAAGTTTAGGATAAAAAAAAACTTTTTAATTTTTAGATAAGAGAGTTTTTAATTTTTAAAGCACTCAAAAAAAACCACCACCTTTTGCAACAGTTCAAACGTAAGTAAAAAGTAAAAACCAGAGAGCAAAAAAAGTCAAAGAACTTTAATGTGCGTGGATGGTATGTACAAAAAATATGTAAATAAACAACACCAACCTCTATATAATTAGGGTAAACACTCCGGTGCATTTGAATACGGGCAAAGTAATTTATACTGTAAACATCCCGCCCCCCTTGCTATATTGCAATCACAGCAGGGGTCGAGAATGAATTTGTGAAGCAATGCTATTTAAGTGGGGTGTGGTGGTTTTTTTTTTAAATGCAATTTTAATATAAAAGAAAGAAATAAAAAAAAAGAAAAATGCTTATAATTAAATAAAAGGTGTTTATAGGCCAAATTTGCCAATTATGACCCAGCCTAGTAGGGTGTCTTGTGCCATGGGGGTTGTAACGGTATGGGGTTGAATGCCGCTCCGGGCTAGCTGGGGATAAATGTCCGCGCCGAGCACAATGTTGATTGCCGCACCGGTGAAAAACTCGGGATCAGCTAGACGGAGGTTACTGTAGCTGGGTTATCGAGCTTCTTTTTCGGTTGATGACGGGGTAGCTCATCCATGACCTTAGCAGTGATGTGAAACACGTTACCTTCATCAAAACGTGACCGGAACGATACCGTGCACCATTTTTCTTTGCCCGACACCTCCACTGGCAATTTGAACCTGTCGATGAGGAAACGGGCCATGCTGCTTATCGCCGCGCTCGGATCGAGGATAGCTCTTACGGAGCCCCACTCCTTGGGAAAGCGGACGCGAATAATCGCGGTTGGTGCCACCGTGGTGTTTCCGGCACTCGTCACAATGATAGCAGCTTGAGGTTCTTCTTTGGCGGGTTCAAGCAAACGTTTGTGGCGTTGCAAAAGGGTGTGGTGTCGGTCTCCACATTGTCGGCAACGGTCCATGCTACGGCATTTTCGCATCTGATGGGAGTGAGCCAGACAATTTTCACAAAACGGTAACGTTTTACCACTTTACATCGCTCGTGCACGTTCATACGCTTGAATTTAATACATTTGCGCAACGGGTGGTCCTTGTGACATATGCGGCAATCAAAAGTGCGATTTCTTTTGGGTTCATTAGTTTTTTGTTCCTCAATGGGAGACATGCTGCGGCGGCGGCGGGGTGACATATTGCTGTGACAAAAAAAAAAGAAAGTAAAAAAAATATTAGACAGAGTCATTGCTAGGATTAGGGAGTAAAACTAATTTTGAAATAGGCCGAGTTACGACGCCAGTTGCGGTACGTATGTCGGCTACTCTGACTCGTTTATCAGGGCCATGATTGACTTGATCAATACGACCTAATCGCCATTGGTTTGGGGGCAAATTATCTTGTTTCACAATAACAAGGTCGCCGGGAGCGAAATCTCGCTGGGGGTATTTCCATTTTACTCTTTTATGGAGTTCGACTAAATATTCTTCTTTCCATCTGCGAGACAAGTGTTGGTGCAGTTTTTGCCATCGGTTGACGTAACTTAGTTAGTGGCTAGACAGGTCGTGTTCTGGAGGAGATAGTAGGGGTGTCCCAATAAGAAAATGACCGGGGGTTAAAGCGCACAAAACAGCAGGGTCATTGCTAATTGGGCTTAGAGGCCTTGAATTAAGACACGCTTCGATACGGGCAAGCATAGTCGTAAATTCTTCAAAGGTAAAGCTCTGGCTATGGCATATTTTCTTGAAATGGGACTTAAAACTTTTTACTCCTGCTTCCCAGAGCCCACCCATATGGGGCGCACCGGGAGGTATAAAATGCCATTCCATAGTAGAAAAACTGTCTTGTGAAAGCACATTTTTTCGTATGAGATCAATAAATGCTCGTGTATTCGTGTTCAATATATTCGAGGCTCCGACAAAAGCAGTGCCGTTGTCTGAGTACATAGCATGGGGGGTTCCATGTCGTGAGAAAAACCGTGCAAACGCAGCCATAAAGGCTTGTGTGGAAATCTCACCGGTAGCTTCAATGTGAATGGCTTTTGTGGCAAAACAGACGAATATAAGTACATAACCCTTTGTGACTTTGCAGCCACGGCCAGCATAAGATTTGATGTCAAAGGGTCCTGCGAAATCCACTCCGGTATCATAGAAAGGGCGAGTTAAACTTGTACGCTCTGGGGGCAATGCGGCCATGATTTGTTGGCCGAGTTGCCGTTTATGTTTTACGCACATTAAACATTTAGAAATTATTGCTTTTATCAAAGTTTTGAGCTTAGGGACATAATAATGAAGTCTCATTAGCCGATATAGCTGCGCGTTTTGCCCATGATGCGAGTATTTATGCAAGTACGTGAGAAATAGTCTAGTAAAACGGGCGTGATAGGGCAACAAAATGGGGTAGCGCTCATCGTAACTAAGTGTCGGGGATTGCGAAATCCTGCCGTTGATTCTCATGATACCGCTAGAGTCCAGAAAGGGGTTGAGGGTTAAAAGATGACTTTCGAGACAATGGCAAACTTCCAGCCAACTGATCGTACTCGTGTTCAAAATACTGTTTCTGACTAGCGATTATTAACCGGGATTTTGCCAGATTTAGTTCCGCTGAGTTAAATACTTGGGTGTCTATGTTATCACAACGAAGTTTACGTTTCGTGAGATTGTAAAAACGAAACACATGACAAATTACGCGCAGTGCTCGAGGGAAGTCTGAAAAGTCCTTAAGAATATCTTCACTGCTTAAAATTGTCGAATGCACGTGAATCGGTTTACTTTCTTCTTTAGTCGAGAAATCAGCAGTCCGAGAAGGCCATTCTTCATGGGGACGTTTTAGCCACGTTGGACCATGCCACCATAAATTGTTTGATGACAATTCAGCGACTGTGAGACCACGGGTTGCCATGTCGGCGGGGTTGTCTTTTGAAGCGACGTGAGCCCACGAATCACTACCAACTTTTTCAACAATTGAAGAAATTCGATTTTCAACGAATGTTTTCCACTTATTGGGGGGTTTTTGCAACCAAGCCAGAACGATGGTTGAATCTGTCCACAAGTAAAGCTTCTAATTATTCAAGTGGAGTTGCGACTGAATCGAATCAATCATAGTAGCCATTAATTCTGCTCCACATAGTTCTTTACGGGGTAGTGAGACGAATTTTACGGGAGCTACCTTTGTTTTAGCGGCCAAGAGGTGAGTGGAGACAAACCCTTCGTTTTCCGCTCGAATGTACAGCGTAGCTGCGTATGCCTTTTCTGATGCGTCACAAAAACCGTGTAACTCAATACAATAAGAGGGATCGAAATCAACAAAACGGGGAATTTTGATGAGTTCTATTTTAAAATAGTCATCCAGGAACGTTTGCCATTCTTTCAGCGTTGACATTTGAAGATTTTCGTCCCAATCCGTACCGTCTTTCCAAATTTGTTGCATAATCATTTTTGCCACTATGATTTTCGGGGAAAGCCAACCGGCGGGGTCAAAGAGTTTTGCGATTTCAGCTAAAACTGCTCTTTTTGTTGTCATGGACTTGTCTGTTTGGGATTTTAGTTTAAAGTAGAAGTGGTCATTTCCAGCATTCCACCTTAGTCCCAGTGTCTTAGTAACACTCGAATCGGAGAGTTTTAGAAACTCTTCACCCAATAGGTGATTTACGGGGAGATCTTTAAGTAAGACATCGTTGTTTGCAGTCCATTTTCTCAGCGAAAATCCAGCGGATTTGAGAACGGCTGTAAGTTCGTCTCGTAATTTCAGAGCAGATGATATAGTGTGCGCTCCTGCCAGCACGTCATCGACATACATATAATTCTCAAGAATATTTGACACTTGAGGGTAATTTGACGCACATTCTTTAGCTAACTCCAGTAAAGTCCTTATGGCCAGGTATGGGGCACAGTTCACGCCGAAAGTGACTGTGTTAAGCTCATAATCTTGAAGTTGTTCATTGGGGGATTCGCGGAAAATAATTCGTTGATAGGAGGTGTGAGAGGGATGTACGAGGATTTGGCGGTACATTTTCTCTATATCCGCATTGAAAACATATCTGAAAAGCCTCCAGCGCAGGACAAGTATGGTCAAATCTGCTTGTAAGATAGGACCGGGGTAAAGAAGATCATTGAGGCTTACTCCATTGGATGAAGAGCACGAAGCATTAAATACTACACGTAATTTCGTGGTAGTGCTATCGGGTTTGTATACGGCATGATGGGGCAAATAGTATGCGCCCTGATTTCCATTTATGGGGGTTACTTTGGTCATTTGACCGAGGGTGGAGTATTCAGTGATCACACGATCATATTCCATTTTTAATTGGGGATTTTTGGCCAATTTTGCTTCATTTCGTAAAAATTGGGATAGAGCTATATTTCTCGATGCACCAATATTAAGGTTTTTCGGGTGTTCCTGTCTGAACGGTAGGGAAACAACGTAGCGGCCTTCATTATTTCTAAATGTAGTGGATTGATATAACCTCTCGCAATATGAATCCTCCGGGGAAGATCGAGGTTTTCTCGGGATGTCTTCTAATTCCCAGAATCGTTGTATCTGATTTGACAATGCGAGTTCATTAAAAAACGGGACCACCGAAGTTTTATATGGGTTGTTGTTTACCTTACCCGTCACGATCCAGCCGAAAACTGTCTTCTGAGCCACCATAGACTGATTATTGTTCCACTGTAAGCCGTCACGAATGATTAGTGGGTAAACATCACCTCCTAGCAGCAAGTCTATTTCACAGCAGGCCTGGCGATAGGTATCAGCGAGTTGAAAGTTTGAGAAGACGTCATTGTCGAAAGCGGAGGAGGGGGAGTAAGGCAGTTGGCCCGTAAGTTTTTTAACGACGAAGGCATCTGTACGTGTTTCGAAGAATTTGTCCACTGGAGAACCAATCTTAATGTCGCATATTTGTGTGGAGGTCGCCGTCAAGGAATCATTTAACCCGTGAACGTCAACGTGTAGCGGACGAGTTCTAAGACCAAGCTTCATCTGCAACTTTTTGGAGATAAAAGTTGCTTCCGACGCAGAGTCGATAAGCGCACGCACAGTGCATTTGATGTCATCATTGTAAACGTCAACAAGAGCTGTGCCCAGGATGATTGAGCTTGAGGGGGATTGCACTTGTGTCGAATACGATTGCAGTTCTCGTGTTGTCGCATCTTTAGAAGTAGAGGGGGTTGTATTTAACGGTTGTGGGGGATGATTTTCTCTAATATGGCCCGATGTGGCACTAGAGTTTGCGTCACCAAGAGGGGGATTTTGCGGCATAGCGCGGGGTTGATTCGGTGTCGAGTTGGGCTGATAGCGATGGAGTAATGAGTGATGCTTCTTCTTACAAATGTTGCAAAGAAATTTGCTTTTGCATTGTTTATACTCGTGAGAGGTACCGAGACAATTCGTGCATCGTCTTTGCTGTTTGACAACGTTAAAACGGTTTTCAATTGACATGCTGAGAAATTAAGGACAGAGTCTTAGCGGGTGTAATTGGTGGCAGAGAGCACATTTTTCCGAATTATTCGTCACATTAGTGCTATAACTATTAAGTTTCTTATTTTCGGGTACGTTAGGCTTTTTGAAACTATGGGATTTGTTAGGGTTCGGGGTATGTGAATTCGCAAACGTTGAGCGAATATCGGCGACCGATTCCAAAGTCTGAAACGACGTCAGAAAATCATCCATTTCTTTCCAAGTTGGCAAATTAGTGGTGTGGGGTAACGATTGCTCCCAGAGGCTGAGCGTGACATCTGGCAGGCACGTCGAACAGATATACACAAAGATAGTATCCCAATTGTTTGTGTCGATCTTCAAAAGAGACAAATTCGTTACGCAATCATTTATCGTGCGCTGTAGACGCCTTATATTAGGTCCCGTCTCTTTTAAAATTGGGGATATATTAAAGAGAGACTTTAATTGTGCTTTTACCAGCACTCTTTTGTTCTCATACCGATGCATTAGATTTTTCCATGCCATATCGAAACCGTCATTCGTAATTGGGCAAGTTTTTAGGAGTTCTCGTGCTTCGACCTGCGTCTTTTTCAATAAGTGGCACATTTTCTCGACGGGTGAGAGGCGCTTGTTTCCGTATAGGGCCGTGAACATGTCACGGAATGTTGGCCATGATTTATAATCACCATCAAAAATTTCAGTGTCGCAGGGCGGTACAGAGATATGGGGAGTGTGATCGGGGTATGATTCTAAAAACGAGGCATTTGCCTCTGCTTTCTTGGACAGGTTACAAATGAGTTCGTTTACACTTGAGAGAAGTTTGGTGTAAACGTCAAATGTGGAGAAGTAGCGTGACGAAACGGTTTCATGGAAGATCTCTTCTTTTATCTTATCATATTTCTGAATTCGGTCCATAACCGTACGATTTCCTCCTTTTGAATTTCCAAAACATGGACGGAATAATCGTGAGTTGCTCGGCTGTCGAGATAGGTTTGAAATTCGACAAGGCAATCGGAAGCACAGATCAGCGACTTAACGAGGGACATTTATGTCGAGGTATAATAATTTTCAAAGGTATAAGACCGAAGCAAGTATTAAATTGTCGCAATAACGTGGGGGTATAAATGGGGGTTAATAGATTTAATTAAAAGAAACTTTAAATTAACCGAGTATATATTTTTCCGATTCTCAAAAAAAATATTTTGTAAAATTCTTTTATATTTTTTTTTTAACACTTTTCAGACCAGCCTCGTATATTAATGCCAAGTAGTTGATATGTGTAAGATAGGGGTTTATTATATTTTTTTCGGATTTCAAAAATATTAAAAAAAAATTTTAATGACTTTCAAGTTCAGCCACGTATGTGGTATAAACGTATATAGAGTTAATATTCTCGCACACAAGATATAAAAAAGTTCAAAGCAAATTTCCAAATTTTATCACGTATCGGGTGGGGAGTGCGTAGAGGGTTTATATTTTCCGAATAGAAAAGATATATATGTATAATAAGTTTAGATAAACGTAAACAGTGAGCCTCGTATATAAGTAGAGTGTATAGGAGTGTATATTTCCAAATAGCATAAATATATAATAAGTTGAAAGAAACTTATATATTTCTTTGAGCCTCGTATATACGTAACGTGGGGTTTAATATACTTTTAATTAGTAAAATGTATTAAAAAACATAAAAATAGGGGGTTTGTATTCTTTCGGTTATAAACAATATCAACCGAAAACTTTTAAGACGGCCCACGTATATTAATGCTGTTTAGTTATTTGCAATAAGTAACAAACAAACTGGGAATACATACATACTAGGGAGATCGATTATTCGACTTTTTTCAATAACCGGTTTTCCAATATTACGAATAGTTGATATTTTAAAAAACCCGGTTTTCGGTTAAGCAATTTTTAAATAACCGGTTAACCGGTTTTAATTCGAATACTTAAAAACACAAAAATCAAATAAGTTTTTAAATAAAACGTTAATTTGAATAGAAACAAAACAATTTGCAAAGGTAAGGAACCAACAAAATACATAGATATCACTTAGATCAGACCTAACAAATATTTTACGATAAAATCGAAGAAAAAGGGACCAGTAAATTGATCAAACTTTAGCTAAATTTTTTAACAATTTTTTATTGATTTACTAAACTTTATTTGTAAGAAGATATTTGTATAATGTAATTTAGAAACTGTTGAATGATATTTGATCTACACTGATAGAAAAGGCGTAATAACGCTGATGTATTTTGACATCAGTACTATGACAAGTGTCTTCGTTTTTCATCCCATGACACTTTACATACTGTGATGTCAGCCTTAACATCACTTGGCCAAATTGTCATTAGGGTCAAAAATTTAAATTATGTCATCAATGGTATGACACATTGGCATCACAGAAATTACGAATCGGAGTCGTTTTTATAAATCATGTCATTAGTGCGATGACAAACTGTCATCAAATTGAGTCATTGTAATATGGTTTTCGTAGTAATTCTACTTGAAAAATTTGATGTACATATTTAAATAAATAATTTATAAAAATAGAATATCAGCCCAATTATGAAAGAAAAACTCCCCGGGAGTTTTCTCCCTTCTCCCATTTTTCCTATGTTAATTCAATTGTAAAAATGGGAAAAGGGAAAAAACTCCCAGGGAATTTTTATTTATAATTGGGCTGTATGAGAATTTTTGCTTCTAATTTTACTTTTTAAACATGTAAATAATGTTAATAATATATTATGACATGATATCTTATGTCATCGCACTGATGACAGTTTGTCATCACACTGATGACATGATTCATTAGATGACGCATAAAATATGACAACATCTTAGGATGACGTTCGTCATTGGATTGATGTCACTTTTTGCCTCATTGATGCCATTTGTAACAGCATAAATGTCACAATTCTGATGTTAGAGCATCATCAATATGAAGACGCATTTTTCTATGAGTGTAGTCAAACTTTTTGCAAAAGAAAATAAAATATAGGAATTTTTTAAAGTTATTATTTGAAATATTCTTTCAAATTTATTTTGAATGAGTTTTCATTTGTTGGTGTTTAAGCTATCTATATAAATCCACCATATTTTTCAAAAGTTACAAACAAAACCTCTTAGCCAGGTTTATCTATTTCAAATTATTTTGTTTCAGCATTATAGAAACGAATAGTGAACTGAACATTCTTTTTGTGTAAAATATTTGTCAATTCGTCGACTACAATTTAAAACATTCCATGACATTGTTTCATTTCTTCAATTTTGTTTTTTAGTTCTTGATGTTTTAATAAATAAAACTGGTAGAAACTTTTCCCATATCGTTGATTCCGCCGTAATGTTGTAGTTTTCAGCATGAAGAGATGCTAGAACTACTTAAGAGTTTTTAGTGCCTTAACGGGCATTTCGTCCTCGGCAACACAACGGGCTAATATTTCACCGAATGATTCATTTTTTGCAGCGTATTTTAGTAAAGTATTATTTGTCATCTCCTTAGAACTACTTCGAACGGAGTTAAGTTTCATTTGGTTCACATTAATGTCAAGCATGTATACTAATTAAAGGTGATTAATAAGTCGTGACATGGAAGAACCTTTGTAACTTATCATTTTAGGGCACTTTAAGCACCTCACTTTGTCTTTTTAATCGCATTCGAAAAATATCTAGAGATAACTTTTATTTTAAAATATATTTAATATTTAGAATACTCTTGCACAAATTACTATTTACTTTTTAACTGCGCACGATTTTGTAGCATTTTGAATAGTTTTTCGTTTTTTTTCTACGAGAACATACGCTTTTATAAGCGATTTGTATTTCCAGTCTTCATAATGTTTTTTGACCTTTGTTACATTTTGTTTTGACATTCTTCATAAAAAGTTTAAGTTTGGCCAATATTTCATTAGGAAATACTTAAATTACGGGTACATCTACAACAAGAGTAAGGAAAATGTATATAAATTACATTACTAAAATAACCGGTTTATTATACCAAAATAACCGGTTTATTCGATATTCGAAAAATGGGCATTTTAAAATAACCGACTTGGGCAAAGCTAAAATAACCGGTTAAAACCGGTCGAATAATAACCGTTCGATCTCCCTAATACATACATACATTTATGTATTTATATTTTGTTTGCATTAAAGAAAACACTAACAATTTAATGTAAAATAAAACCAAAACAAGAGAGCCTGATAATGTTAATATACATATGATTATCCACTAAAGAAAAAATAACAATAAAAAACTTGAAAAGTTAGCACAATTTTTAAGTGGATATCGTTGTTATTAAGGCACTTTTGTGTTGTGGAACGTGTCTTAATAACGGGACAAAACCGTTTGAAGATTATTTGTTGGTATGTTAGAATGTTTGTAGATATGTTGATCTGTATGTATGTATGTATTTAAGATGCACTGAAATAAATGTGTACATACATAAGTGCATATAAAAAAATCAAAAAATCGTGAGGGGTTGATTATTAAGGTTTATAATAATTTGATGAAAATTATGTTTACAATTGTTTACGATAATGTTTATAATATATTGCTTGACTTACATTTGTTTGGGTATGCTTACTGCGGTAATTCGACAGTAGATGAGGGGGTTTGTGGCCAAAATCCTTTTGGAGTTGAAATTTTCGGGTGGATCAAAATCCGGTTCTAAGGACCAAAATGTAGGGGTTAGGGGGTATCCGGACACTAGTCCTTAAAGGTTTTGGCTCACCTTGTGTTGGGTTGCGAAACCTTTCCTGTATAATAAGGTAATTACCTTCCGGTGGTGTTTAGGCTTTTTAGGTATAAAAAACACTTGTTTAACTTAAGGTTTAGAGTTCAAATATTTATTTTCTAGTATTAAGGTTTTAGATTTTAACACTAGTTGTAAGTTTTAGCACTAATTATAGGTTTTAGATTTAGCACTAGTTATTTATGTATTTTATTTATTTATTTTGAGTTTTAAGTCTTAAGTTTATTTACTTATAGTAAGCTTTTATTTCACACTTTCTTTATTAGCTTTAAAATAATTTTAATTCACAGTTTTTAATTCGGTTTAAGATAATACATAAGTTTAGGATAAAAGAAACTTTTTAATTTTTAGATAAGAGAGTTTTTAATTTTTAAAGCACTCAAAAAAAACCACCACCTTTTGCAACAGTTCAAACGTGAGTAAAAAGTAAAAACCAGAGAGCAAAAAAAGTCAAAGAACTTTAATGTGCGTGGTTGGTATGTACAAAAAATATGTAAATAAACAACACCAACCGCTATATAATTAGGGTAAACACTCCGGTGCATTTGAATACGGGCAAAGTTATTTCTACTGTAAACAATTATTAACCACCATTATAAAAAGAGAAGATTTTACTCGCCTATAAAAATATACTAATATAAAACATAAGAGATATTGAAAATCATTAAATGCATTTTTTATCATAAAATATATTTTATATGGCATCATTTATTTTTTTTTTTTTTAATAAACTCAACCGCTTGCATGCTCGTTATCGCTGTCTACAAGACTTCTTAATAAAATTCAAATTTGAAGTTTACAGAAGCTCAATAAACACAACATCAAGGCGAATTCATCACAGTTATTCTTGATACTACAACAAGTACACCTCGTACAAAAACCACAAGCAATTTGTTTTTTAAACTCATTGTACAATGTTAAAAAGAAAAGTAAAAAGAAAGTATTGTAATTGTTGCCGCGTCAGAAAACTAGAATTTTACAATGAAAATTTAAATAAACTAAACTCTGTTAGGTCCAGTAAAGAGTGGTGGTCATTATCGAACGGCTTAAAAACTCAAAATCGTATAACGAGAGGTAATTTAAATTCTGAAGATTTTCGCAAACACTTTAGTTCATTACTGGAAAATACAGAGCACTCAACTAAAATGCAATGGTGTATGCCGTGTTACACAGATGCTTTTCTTGACTCTCCAATAGAATTTTGTGAACTTACTTCGGTACTAAGATCTTTAAAACAAAATAAGGCGCCTGGTCTTGATGGCATCTGCTATGAATTTTATAAAAATGCACCGATTTGTTTTGTAAAAGAGATTCTTTCAGTTTTAAATGTCATTTTCATCAAGGAACAGATACCAACTAGTTTCAAGAAATCCATTTTGCTTCCGCTTTTGAAGAAAGGTGATCCTAATTGTCCGTCGAATTATCGCTATCTTTAATTCATACTTTCTGCAAAATTTTTAATAATATACTTTTAAATCGCCTTACTTACTGGATAGATAACAACAATATTTTAAATGAATACCAGGCTGGTTTTAGGAAGCAGTACTCGACAGTTGACAATGTGTTTAATCTTGTGAATATAATCCATTTAAACAAAATAAGGGGTATTAGCACGTACGCATTTTTTGTTGATTTTTCATGTGCCTTTGATATGATACCAAGAAATTCACTTTTCTATAAACTTTCGACGATGGGACTATCAACAAAATTCGTTCGCATATTACAACTTTATTACGAAAATAACTCGAGTAAAATCCGTCATGATAACGCTTATTCTGAGTCTTTTTGCGTAGACTGTGGTGTAAAACAAGGTTGTATTTTAAGCCCAATTTTGTTTTCCTTATACCTGAACGATTTAAGTGATATACTACCTGGTGGTGTAACATGTCTGGATAATCCAGTAAAAATTCTCCTCTACGCAGACGACATTGTCATTTTATCCGATTCACCAATTGAACTACAAAATATGATTGATGCACTTTATAAGTACTGTGAACAATGGTGTCTTAGGGTAAATCTTGATAAATCAAAAATTTTAGTATTTAGATCTGGTACTAGAATATCTAAAAACCTTAAATGGAATTATGGAACTGATAACATACAGATTGTTAATAGCTATAGATACCTAGGAATGGATCTCAACTACGATTTATCCTTTAAAAACCACACCAAAAATAAATTGATTTCTTCCAAAATGGCAATAGTATCGACATGGTCTAGGTATATAAACCATCCTAAAATATCAAACAACAACAAGCTTAACATTTTTAATGCGGCGTCAAGAGCGATCATGCTATATGGAGCACAAATTTGGGGCTTTGTTAAATACGATGAAGTTGAAAAACTTTTTAGATTTTTTATTAAAAAAATGCTGCTCTTACCAAAAAACACTCCTAACTATATGCTCTACTTAGAAACTGGTTTAAGCTCCTTACACTTAGAAACTTTAAAGCTTCACTTTGACTACGTTAATAGAGCTCTGCACCTACCGAATAATAGATTACCACGTATCGTAGCTGAAAAGATTATTGCTGTAAAAACTTATTGGGCTGAAGAATGGTCAAAGCTGTGTGAAAGCATTAACTTTGTCCCTGAAAATACGCTGATGCCTTTATGCTCATACTCAACATCAATTTTAGAATGTCTTAAAATAAAATAAAAGAAATAAATTCCTAAGTTACCGATGCAAAAAGCTCACAATTCCACGACCTATACTCCCAGCTAAATTATTGTATGAAACCCATTTCGCAATCAAATTTTTCTTCTCGAACAACAAGTCTGTTAATAAAAGCTAGAGGTGGTTTATTAGATCTCAATGCTAGGTGCTTTAAAAACTCATCAGTAGGTCTATGTACACTGTGTAATTTAGATGCAACTGAAAATACTTTTCATTTCATTGGCATCTGTCCAATCTATAATGAATTCAGAATGAAATACTTTGGCAAAATCACACTTAATTTTAATGAAGTTGTTAATATATTAAATAAAACCGATTATTATAATATGTTATATAAATATTTAGAAATTTGTTTAAAGTATAGAAAATTAATAATTGATGAATTTGCTTAATAAATTTGAAAAATAAATCAATATCTAGGTGGTATATGTACATATTTTAATTATAATAATATAAATAATAATATAAAAAAAAAAAAAAAAAAATAAATAATCAAAAACCTTGATAATAAAATATCTAAATGAATTTTACACATAATTTTTAAATTAAAAAGTAATCATATAAACAAAGCTTTAAATGCCAATCTGGCTCCCAACTATTATGTTATGCCAAATATAGATAAGAACAATATTAACTCATTCGAATTGTATATAATTTAGATTGTAATATATTTGTAAAATATCTATTAAATAAATAAATAAAATAAAAATAAAAACAGAAATAAAACAAATCAGAAACAAAGATAATAAATATATTATTTCTGTTTAGAGGCCTCAAAACAGGCCGTGCGATATTTCCCGCTGAATGAGAGTGTTTTGCAGTAAACAATTATATTTTACGCTCGCAAAATAAAAGAGCGTAAGCGTACATGTGAGTTTTGCTTACACAACTGTGTATGACGCTGACATTCCTGCACTAGATACATTCAAAAAGGGACTAAATGAAAACTTTAAAGCGACCATATATGCTTACAAGAGGCATCCGAACTTGCATTAGAATTAGAGAATGAACATAAATTAAGTCAAAACACTATATTGCAGTCAAGAAGAGATCAGACACATTATAACTATCACAATAAAAACCACCATTTCAATAACAATAATTTCAACCAAAGAAATAATAGCAATTCATCTGGAAATAACAATTCGAACAATAACTTTAATCCCAATAGAAACAATAATTTCAACCAAAGAAATAATAGAAATTCATCTGGAAATAACAATTCCAACGATATACATAATAACTTTAATTCTAATAGGAACAATAACTTCAATACAAACAGAAGAAGAACACAATACAACAATTATGGAAATAGTAGAAACAGACAAATACATTCCATACACTATTCGGGAAACCCAACAGGCTCGGAATACAAAGATATTCCGGACAGCCAAAACTAAAGGTTTACAAAATATCCACTAACAATACGAATTTTATAATCACCAAACACAAAAATAAACAATTGACATTTCTTATAGATACAGGAGCTGATATATCATTATGTCGCATGCAAACAAGCTTTGACGGAGAACAATATGATCCAGAAGAAAAATGCAAATTAACGGGGATCACTACGGAGGAAATTCACTCATTAGGGACAATAAATCTAGAACTAACACTGACTGAAGAAAAATTCAGTCACCCCTTTCAGTAAGTAAAAGCAGATTTTCCAATAGAGACAGACGGCATTATAGGTAGAGATTTTCTACAAACATATCTCTGTAAAATAGACTACGAAACTTTTACAATATCGTTATTTACAAATAATACTACTATAACCCTTCCAATGCATACAAAAGCTCTTACGTCACTACATATAAAAATACCACCAAGAACAGAAATAATACAAGCGATAAAATTACCCTTAACCGAAGATAGCTTAATTTTTAATAATGAATTAAAACCAGGAGTATTTTTAAGTAATTCAATAGCACCCAGCAACGGCATGACACATATTAAAATATTAAACACAGACGAGGAAATAAATTTAAAGGGCATTCACTTACAAACTGACTCACTGAAAAACTAAGACATATTACGTTACAATTGTGACAACGACCCTAAACGTTTTCAACAAATACTAAATGACGCACAGTTAGACAATAATGATGACTATGCATAAACAGAATTAATAAATATTTTTGAAAAATATCAAAATGTTTTTCACCTCGAAAATGAAAAATTGACAGTAAACAATTTTTATAAACAAACAATTACGACCTCAGAAAATACACCGGTATACATAAAAAACTACAGACTACCACACACCCACACAGGCATTATTAATGAACAAGTACAAAAAATGATTAGCGACAATATAATAGAACCATCAATTAGTCCATACAATGCTCCACTCCTTTTGATACCAAAGAAAAACACGGAAGACAAAAAGAAATGGAGACTAGTAGTAGACTTTAGGAAACTGAACAACAAAGAAGTGGATGACAAATTCCCACTAACCAGACTAGAAGACGTCTTAGACAAACTTGGCAGAGCCAAATGGTTCTCTACACTAGACATGACCAATTCATTTCATCAAATTGAACTGAACAATGACTCAAGACCACTTACAGCTTTTTCCACAGCTTAACCCAAAAAAATGTTGCTTCCTAAGACCAGATGTAGTCTATCTAGGACACTTAATAACAAAAAATGGTGTAAAAACAGACCCATCTAAATACAAAGTAATTAAAAACTATCCAACACCAACAAATGCGGACGAAGTAAGACGATTCGTTGCATTTTGCAATTACTACAGGAAATTCATACCAAATTTTGCCGACATAGCAAAAGATCTAAACGCATTATTAAAGAAATCAGCAGTATTTAAATGGACAGAACGATGCCAACATGCTTTTGAAAAACTGAAGAACAAACTTTTGAACCCACCAATATTACAGTACCCCGATTTTAATAAACCCTTTATTTTAACAACTGACGCTTCAAACTTTGCGTTAGGCGCTGTATTATCGCAAGGAGAGATAGGTCAAGATTTACCTATCTCATATGCAAGTAAATCATTACAAAAACATGATTTAAATAAACCTGTAATCGAAAAAGAACTTTTAGCAACACACTGGGGTATTAATTTTTTTAGACCATACCTATACGGTAGAAAGTTCATAGTAGTATCTGACCATAGACCTTTAATCTCCCTATTTTCGCACAAAAACCCTTCGTCAAAAATGACCAGAATTAGATTGGACCTAAGCGACTATGATTTTACAATCATCTATAAGAAAGGACAAATTAATACAAACGCTGACGCACTCTCGAGAATAGAAATCAACTCAGAGACACTAAAAACCATGATTCCAAAATACAATGTCGAAACAGAAAGAAAAACACTAGTAATAACCAGGGCAATGAAAAAAAAAATGATGAGGAAAATATAATAAGTAAAAAAAGAAATGAAGATAAGAATGAGGAAAATAAGAACAAAACATGCATGAAAAAGAAAGGTATGGAAAAAGCATATCTCAGGAGTCAACTTCAAATATGGGAATGCGTATCCATGAATGACGTCAAAAATATAAAGAAATTACAATTCAATATTATAGAAGAAATTGAAGAAAAGGATATATTTATTGAAGATAATATAGTGCACATCAGAGAATGACAAAAGTATCATTTTAAGTACTCTTTTAGTATTAGTGAGAAAACATGTATGGGCATTAGAGATGATCGATATTTCTGTACCTGTGATTTAATCACTGTTACTGAAAAATCACGAATCACAGTTGTGACCAAATTTGTCAAGTAACAGGTACTTTCTAACAGCCAATTCACATGGAGGCTTTTACGACGTCGTTTTTTCTTAATTCCCTTTTGAAGCAACTTCCAAAAACTTCTTGCGTTTATACCATGATTTTGTGGCATGTCGCTTTTTTCAATTTTAATTTTTATTTGCAACCAGGGTTGGTTTTTATTGCCTTATTGGTAAATCTGCTTTAGTTGATTTTTCTCATTAAGAAAAATATAAAAAAAGTGTTTTTTTATATAAGAAATATGTAAGAAATATGTTTAAATTAAAACTCAAACTTTTGTTTTATATTCTTTTTTATTATTTCCGTATTTGTTTGCAACCTGACGCTTCAAAGTAAGAAAAAGAATAAAACAAAACAAGAAGAAGAGAAATAAGTTTGAGGAGGAATATAAGAAAACGACATGAAAAACACAAAACAAGTCGTTTTGTTTACCCCTCTTTCTTCTCTACACCGCTCGCCATCAAACCAAAAGAGACGTCGACAAAGCGACGTCGCAAAAGCCTCCATGTGAATTGGCTGTAAGTCGTTCTTTTTGTTTTTTGTTACATACAAAAATTTATGATATTTCACTGTTTGTGTGGGTAATAGCTTTTTTTGAATGAAATGTCGAATGATATTGCTGTTCCTTTCATTCTCTCTTCTATCTTATTAGAATTTTTGTATGCCAAAATTTATTTGTTCAAGTATGTATGTATATGAAAGTAAACAGATTTGAAAGCTCTTACAATTTGTTGTTGTTTCTTTGTAAAGTGCTTACAAAAGCTCTTGCAAAAGCTCGCGCATTGTACATATAGCTTGGCCGCAATTGCTTTAAAAGAACAAAAAACTGATAAACCGTGATCACAATCACAGTTTAAAGGAGCAGTGATTTTTAAATCACATTCACTAATCACAATGATCTTTAAAAATCACGGGATCGCTCATCTCTAATGGGCATGTATGTATGGGTAAAGATCAAAATCATACACATACATACCATTACCCATAACAAGTTGAAGTTAAATATGTATAGGTATACGCTGGCAATGTGTATTTGTATATTCATTCTTCTTTTAGAAAGTACATGCAGATATAAATTAAACTTGTATTGGCTATCTGCAATACCCATAAGAATAAATAAGTATGTGTATTTACGTATGTATAACGTAAGTATACACAGAATATATATACCGTCGCAGAGATGGCAAATACAATTTTAAAAAATTTTGGAATTAGGAAGAAATTAAATTTTGGGCTCTTATACTACTTTAATTACCCGTATTAAAATGAAATGTTTGAATTAAAAAATGTCACACGCACATAGCATAGAGAGGTGACACGAGACGGAAGATATAGTTTTTTTGTATGTAAGTATTGATTTGTATGTTGTGCTAATAAGAAAGAGTGTAACCGCCACTCAATACATTTACACGCCGTTCTGTAACGATTTATAATTCAAACGTTTCATTTTAGGTTTATTTTCGCACAGTTTTTGCAGAAACCAAAGTAGTTCTCGGTTCAAAAATAGCGTACTGTCGCCTCAAAAATTTTCATTTGTGCCGTAAGAGTTAACCCATCTTTAATTGTTTTTTCTTTAATTTCGAAGATAACAATTTAGGGTATAAAAATTAAACGTTTTTTATATACTAGCGTTTGCGTAATGGTCAAAATTCGACCATAAATTTTTATGTAAATATGAAGAAAACATAGTACATCAAAGTATATATAAATTTACATGTTTTGAGCATTTATTTGTTCCGTCTTAGTTGATCGATTTGGCGATGGTCCAACCTGCGGTTCATGTTTTATCTTCCACGTGATTTAATCTATTTTGTAAGTTCAATATAAAAAATATCAATTGAAAAACAAAAAAGTATCAAAAAGTCTTCTCTTATAGATTCTAATCCGCTTAGGACATTGCATGTTTATAATTTAATTTGTATGTATGTAGACATACATTGGCATTGCTGATGTTACCAAAAAAATTTATTTTATGTATCAAAAAAAATATGTACATAGTCCCATACATGGCTAGTGATCAAAGCACATTTTTGCTAAAACATTTCATACAAAAATTATTTTTTCATATTTACGCAGTAGTGCCAAAAATACTGAAAGTACCCATGTATATTTTCTTACACATAGATATTTTATATGTATAATAATAACCAAAACGCATTCATGGGTATTGAATAATATCTGCATACATTCATGTATTTAAGTTTACTGAATGTGGTTGTGTGAAATATTGCCGTGCGTAAGTATAAGTAATACACATATTTTTTGCAACGAACAACCATAGCTGTTGTTATTATTTGTGTTATAAGTATGGATATACACAATAACGTTAAGCGTGGGTAAATACCTCTGTATATTATTCTTATGGGTACTTGTTGTCATTCTCTGGTGCACATAGGACGTAATGATAATTCTACGAAACCAGTTTCGGCCAGGAAGAAATTACGTACCCAAACAATGAAAAATTAAAATAAAAGGCTAGCAAGATATAGTGATAAATCAGCGAAACTAGATTCGATACTGAAGAAACTAGTACCAAAATGAATAAAGTGAATATTAAGGAACTAGCACTCAAGAGTGAAGATAAAATATTTGAAAACTATAGTAAAGAAGAATTAAAAGAAGCATATGCAAAAATAAAAAACAAAAATCCTCAACTAAAAATACTGATATATAACGCCCCTAAAAGAATAACAGATGACATTTTAAATTATAAACTAATTGACGAAATCCACAATGCCACACACGCAGGCCACTTAGGAATTAGAAAAACAGTCATTAAACTAAAACAACGATATATCTGGAAAAACATGAACAAAATGGTAAAGAAATTTGTGTCATATTGTAAAACTTGTGTCAAAAACAAACAAACAAAACACATAAAAGAATCGGCACTAGCTGCCTTAGTTTTTTTTGTCTCAGAAGCTTTTGGCAGTTACTTCGAACGCCTAATGTATTGGCTGGAACCCTTACAGCTTGTAATAACCGAGGGTTATAGGGAATTTAAGTTCTTTATACACACCACATGACAGAAGGAACACCCATAACGCCACAATATCACAGACATTCCGTCCCATTGACCATCGCTCATACCGGTAAGGTTCGGGTCTCAGATAAAATCAGTCCATGAGCCGTCATTCCTTTGGATATACCCCAGGGTCCTAGGATCCTTGGATAAAATCCGTCGGAATCTAGACAACTCGTTGGCATTATCAATGCTCCCGTGAGCTTTGCCCTGTTAAACAGCCTCCTTTCCATCGACCTTTAAACCTGAAGTTCCCAGGTCCACCATTTGGGCTGTTCACGCCTACCCGTAAAAGTAACCGATCAAGACAGCTCATAGCTCTCTCTGAGCAGATGAGTAAATCTTTTCACATCACCTTCCACATCAGTTGACAGCAAGTCGCACAGGGCCTATTGCGCCAACCCCGATTGGACCCTTTCATTAAAGAAGTCCCAATCCGTGCTCCTAGACAGGCAAAATTCAGTGTAAAGGTTATACGGCTATGGTCTGAAAAAGTACAGTCCGTTGCCACCATCCAATCCACAACAAGATGCTCGTCGCGGTTCTCTAATGTCAGATATTCAATTACCTGCCTATCCTTATTTCTGAACGTCGGAGTGTTACCCATATTACAGATAATAAAATTGTTAGTAGTTTCAAAATCAAACAGTAACCCTTTTGTTAATATCAGCGCTCCCCCATTGGTTATGATGTGCATTTGCATCACACCCAAAAACCAGGATGACACCACTGCTTGCATACGCCACGAATTCTTCCACCTCTGCGCCAGGTGGATATATTGCCTCGTACGGCATATGCACCGAAGCCAGTGTAAGAGTACGCTTACATTTGGCTTCTCTATTAACGGCGGCCAAGTCACCGCACCTGAAAGAATGAGAGACGTTCTTACCTTTGGACGCAAAACTTATTCTTATTTATTCAAGGCTCTTGGATAAGGGCAACGTCCGTCCGAGTGCTTATGAGGAAAATTGCTAGTTCGGCTGAATCTGCTTAATAATGGTGCAGGTTTATTTGCACCACTATCAGCTTCTTTGGTCCTGTCATGTTTCGGATACCGGAACCTTACACTACCCAAACCAAACTTAACAAGGTAAAAATTTTTTGCATTTAAAGAAAAAATATATTAAAGAAAAAATGTAAATAGGAAAAATTATATAATAGTGCTTAGTAATATATAATTTTTAAAAAATTATTTTTTGTTTATATTTTTGTTTATGTTAAACATGTGTATATTGACAGTTTAAGTTTATACAATGTTCACACTTGTGTTTTTAAACGCGTTTAAGCACCTCGAATGTGATTAAGCTCTTATCACATCAAAATCGAGATGAATAACCATACATTGAAGTGATTTGTTAATCACTTAAAATTTACATGACTACAACTAAATCATCTCTTTAATCGCAAAGAATCCTCTGAACATACCTTAAACTGAGTATGATGTAGCATCGGCCACAATAAGGGTACCTCGTTCGTGTACATCCAACCACGATTTCTTATTCAGCCTTATTACGATTATCGTATTCGAGCTCTGATTTGCTCGTTTTAGAACTATAGTACTACGTTTCTCGAAAGCCTTAAAAATACAACTGTTAACAATTCTTGGAACTACGATTCTCGAAATCACGTGTTGTATTGTTTCAGACATCTGTTCGGCGTATTCTGGGTCCAGGATGTCAAATAGTGAATGGGCACAATTACCGATTATATCTAGTGCTCCTCTTTTAACTCGCACTAATTAGTTATCTAGTTGTAGGTCCTTTTCCATTTGTTCAAAGTGCTCAATTGTCCCATGGCAAGATGCATTTGTCGTCAACATATTACGCAGGTTTTCTATTGACCTACTCCCATTGATCAGGATTGATGTTTCGGACCAGTATGGAACTAGATCATACTAATATATTCCATTCAGTTGTTGAAATAGCGACTAATCCTATTTGCTCGAAATGGATTCCGACCCTTGATCCGAATTTTTTGTTTTTGACTGGAGTTCCAACTGCAAGTGATGAGTAGCGCAAGAGTTAAATGATATGTTGGTTCTTTAATTCGCTTGGCCTTGGGTTCACCAGTTGCATTGTTATTACTTTTATAATTATCCTCTGCTGAAATAGTTGCTTCTGGATCTTGACTTATAGGCAATAAGGCAAGTTGATGTATCGGACGCTTGAATGTTCCTGACACAGTTTTCACATTTGCCACTCTTACTGCACCGTCTTCGCCAGTGTATACTTGAATAATTCTTCCCAAAGGCCATTTCCTCCATTGTCTTCCTTGACAATAACCATGTCTCCACCTTTGAGGTTTTCAAATCGCATTCTCCATTTATGACGTTGTAGTTCATTTAGATACTCTGTGGACCATCTGTTCCAAAACTCTTGCTTAAGGTGAGATATCAGCTTTCAATGGGACATACCTGAAGCTTTTGTTTGCTCCACCCTGCTGTCTACTTGAGATGTAAGTGGTTCGCCAATGAGAAAGTGGCCAGGAGTAAATGCTTCAAAGTCATTTGGATCAGTTGACATAGGTGGTAAAGGTCGCTTCTATTTCAACTAGGATCGTCTCCAATTCTTCTTGTATTAAGGATGCATTCGCGACACCCCGAAGTAGAAGATGTTTTGCTGATTTTACCGCAGCCTCCCATATGTCTCCAAAATGTGGCGCTCTTGGTGGAATGAAATGATAATGTATCCCCTTAGAGCTGGAAGCGGAAATAATGGATTCTGTGCCTTCGACGAGTAAATGTTATCAGCTAATTCTGTAAGCTGGTTTTTTGCTCCGATAAAACTCGTGGCATCTGTTGACAAGTCAGAAACCAATTCAAGGTGAACTGCCTTTGTAGCAAAACAACAGAATACAGCTACGTATGCTTTTGATGGTCGTTTTCCTCTAACCTTGTAGTGAATCCAAAAGGGTCCACAATAATATACGCCAGTGTTGATAGAAGGTCGTGATGGAGTTACTCTATTCTGCGACAGATTGCCCATAATTTGTTGACACAGTTGTGGTCGCGCCTTGGAACATCTTATACATTTTTGCACTATCGATCGTGCCGTTATTTTGCCTTTTATTGGCCAAAATCGTTGTCTGATTGTATTTAACAGTGCTTTGGGTCCACAATGGTTATTTTCTTCGTGAACCATTGGAATCAGCATTGGGCGTAGTATGCCCGACTCATCAAGAAATGGAGTCAGATTGATTATGGAACTTTTCTTGTCGACTTCTTTATTTTTCCGAAGTTGTTTTGTTTCTGTAGAAAACTCCGATGTTTGAATGGCTCTTATGATTAAGACAAGTGCATTGTCCAGCTCAGTCGGGGTAAATGATTTGTATGTTGGGCGACCTTCATTATTTATTTTGCAGTTTTTGATAAACCTGAAAACGTATTCCAGTATCCTTTGAAGTGTTCTGAAGGAATTTTTATGTGCAATCTTGTAAATGAGGTCACTGTTGGCGATACTGACTGCTGAACTTACAGTTGTCTTGTTGGATTTCAAGAAGAATTCTTGACAAAAAGTACGAAAAAACAGAAGTTAGAAAGAACATGTAAATCAATTAAAATATATAATCATTCATTCAAAAGCAAATTTCGATCTACCAAGTTGAAATACAATTTGGTTTAAAGATTGATGTTTGACTATTGACGTCATCCGGCTGCAATAGCCGAGTGAGTAAGACGGCAAACTCCACTGAAGAGATTGTGTGGTTACAATCGAAACTAGTCTGAGCAACCTGTCCGTGAACGCCTGGGTTCAAATCTCAGCGCAGTCAAGAATGAAAAATTATCAATAAAATTTTAATAAATTTCATGTTGTAAAATTCCTGTCTTCATAAAAATAATTTAATTAAAATGAAATTCAATGAACTTAAGCCTAATTAAAAATATCTAAATTTGGATTAAAAACCATTAACAGTTCAATAAAATAACCACAATACTAATTATTGTTAACAGCTAAGGCACGAGCTATGTTTACATTTGTCCTTCAAGTTGTGCTGAAAAAGGTCAACAAGAAAAAAGAAAGACAAAAACATGAAAAACAAAAAAATGTACTTTGGATTTCAAGAAGAATTCTTGACAAAAAGTACGAAAAAACAGAAATTAGGAAGAACATGTAAAAAAATAGATAATCATTCATTCGAAAGCAAATTTCGATCTACCAAGTTGAAATACAATTTGGTTTAAAGATTGATGTTTGACTATTGACGTCATCCGGCTGCAAAAGCCGAGAGTAAGACGGCAAACCCCACTGAAGAGATTGTGTGGTTACAATCGAAACTAGTCTGGGCAACCTGTCCGTGAAAGCCTGGGTTCAAATCTCAGCGCAGTCAAGAATGAAAACTTATCAATAAAAATTTTAATAAATTTCATGTTGTAAAATTCCTGTCTTCATAAAAATAATTTAATTAAAATTAAATTCAATGAACTTAAGCCTAATAAAAAAAAAAAAAAAATATCTAAATTTGGATTAAAAACCATTAACAGTTCAATAAAATAACCACAATACTAATAAGTTGTCTTATTTTTCGCGCTGTCATTGGAACTAACTTGGTACAAATTTAGGTGGCCACATATCTTCTCTTCCGTGCCAGAACAACGGTCCCTGAAACCATACACTGCATTCGGCAAGATTTGTTGCAGGTAGTCCTCTAGAGAGGATTGTCCCTAGATCTGACATGGCGCCATTGTTCTGGCAATGTTAATGATTGCATTTTGGAGATTCGATTAGCTACAAACGTATGATACAGAGAGCATTGAGCGTTTATCCACGATTGAACTATTTCAGAATCTGTCTATAAGAATACAGCTTGGTTTTTAATTTGCAGGTCAGTTTTATTCTGTGTACAAGTTGAGCAGCCATAACTGCAGCACATAACTCAAGGCGAGGTAACGTCTGTTGTTTTAATGGAGCCACCCGTGTCTTGGCACAAAGTAATTGGACAAGAGTTCTTTTGCAGTAGAATTGAAAACAGTTCACTTTGGACAGTTGGGCCTGTGTACATAAAATCATTTAATGAGTAGCCTGATGACGTTTTTTCTGATGCGTCAAAGAACACTCTTAGTTTAGTTGTAAAACTATCTGGTTTCTTTACCCTGTGGTGAGGAATGAAATATTTTAAACCACCCAAGGTATCGATATCAATTCTTTGCATGTGACCTAGTTGTTCGTAATCTCGCATAAACTTTATATATTGAGCTAGTATATCTTTCTTCTGTAGAAGTCGACGTTCTAGACCTATGAACCTATTATATGCCATTGATTGGGATTCACCTAATGCTGTTGGATTTTCTTGGAACGGGAGACTGACTACGTACCGACCATCCTTATTGGTGTACACGTGTTGATTAAAATGTGCTTCACATTGTTTTTCCGATGGTGACAGATATTTTTCGCTGTCTTCAATCTCGTCTAATTTCCAAAGGTGCTCTATGGCTTCTTCAATGTCAATATCCTGACTTGGTTGCGCTGGAATTATACTTGGTAATTTGTTTGTGTCTATATTAGTAGAGAATTTGTGATTTCTGGACTTCATGACAATATTTAGGCGATGTTTTAATTTTCTTTGAGTTTCACCAATACCGTCAAGACAAAGTGATGCTGATGACGGTGAAATGGACAACTTTTGGCCTGAATCTAATACTGCTCTACATTCGTTGGATACACCATTTGGGGCTGTTATTATGACTTTAGCTGTTGCCAGCAGAACATAGCCCTGGTGACCTCCAGCGACGTTGCTTATTGCTGACGTGACAGGTCGAACGTTTGGGGTAGACACCCTTACATCTGTATTTGGATGTGAAATGCCTGGCGGCCTGCAGCAACGTTGTCTGCTGATGTTGCTGTATTTGAGGTGGACTGCCTTACAAATGAATGTTGTTGGGGGGTGATTTCTACTGATGATTTTTTACCTTTTTGGTTATGGTTCTTCCTCTCTAATTGAAGCAACGTATTGTGTTTCTTCGCACATTTTTTGCAGCTACTTGAGTTGCAGAACTTAGAGACGTGATCACATCTGAAGCAGTTGACACATAGATTATTTGGTTGAACGCAACGTAGTCGTTCTGCCTCTAATAATTGAAGAAATTTGTTGTAATGATACAACCGATGGCCACCGTTATTGCACAATCTGCATATGCTGATATTGTTGGAGGTTACAATTGTTGAGACTGCTTTATTTGTCGGCTTTTCTTTTGGAGCAATTGCCTCCATCGACTGGAATTGATGTTCAAAGAATGATAAGAATTCGGATATAGTTGGTAAATCCCTTGGGTTAGTCAATGATTTCATGTACCTGATATGTAAACTCTCAAGTTTTTTAGTTAATAACTGTATTAGTATTGCATCCCACGAAGATGTTACAATACCAAAATTGTTCAGTGCTAGTAGACATTCTCTGGTAGTATCATGCAAGTCTTTGATGGATTTAGCAGATGAGGTTACGGTTTGTTGATTGATTATTTTATCCACTAATTTAGCTACTAGAATTCTTTTATTATTGTAACGATCGTGTAATGTTTTCCAAGCAGCTACATAGTTTGTTTCGGATAGCGACTTTTGACTGATTAGATGTTCCGCTTCTCCTGAAAAATTACTCTTTAGGTACCACATTTTCTGAATTGCTGGAATCGGCTGTTTATCCACCATCTCAGAAAATAAATCATGGAACATTTTAAATAATCGCCATCAAATTTTGGTATTGTGAGTTTCGGTAAATGTAATGAACTACTAGACTCATGGCTGGTACTACCACTCCAGTGTGTGTAGGGGCATCATTCCTCAATGTTTCAGCTTTAACAGACAAACTGATCAAATTTTGCTGCACTAAATCATATACGTTGTTATATTCATCTTGATTTGGGCCATTGGCAACTGTATTTGCTAGTTGATCATGCGGTGCTTCGATTTGATACCATAACCTCTTAATTGTGGTAATATTTATCTCAAAATATTGTAGAGGTTGATGTTCTGTAATTGCTAATCCATTTAATAGCCGGCTGAGAGCTGTTATACGAGCTTCGAATCTTCGTATTATCCCAGCGGTATTGTTCGAAGCTTCACTTGGTGATATATTTTGCTCCTTGGGGTGTCCATCCATTGAAAGTTCCGAGGCTTCCGTGATTTTGAACTGATGCGAGTAACTTCATTGTTAAATATATTCGTATAATCGAATACTTACGCATTGATTTGGTCGTAGTACCCTGTAGTAAAATATTCAAATTGCATTGGCGTGGCGCAAGCATCCCGTAACCTCGAGTCCGTTTCCTGAAACTGGTTCCAAGATTCTTGAAGAAGTCTGCCGGGTCCTTTTTATAGTTCCTCGCAATGTTCTGGATTGTTTCACCAGTCTCACTTTGGTACTTCAGTAGACGTTCAATGCTTTCCATACCTAAGAGTGGATTTGACCAGGACTGTTATGTACACTACTTGCTACTAATAATGTCCATGCAGCGAGTTTTCTTGAATGAATGTTGTCCTGACGCATATCGTCGCCTGGTTGACCGCGGATGAGTATAGGTTGCGAGATGGATACCAAAATATTTATTTCGTGCCTGAATATAGTCGCCTGGTTGACCGTGGATGAATCGGAATGTTGCCTGTTGTAGGTCTGATGATAATAGCACCGGATGGACTGCTGTCCTGATGAATGTTGTAGCACGTGTGCAAAATGATTACCAAACTTATGAATTTGGTATCTGGTGGGTTGACTTAATGTTGTCCTGATGAATGTGGTTGCGCGTTCAAAAGAAACTAGGGGTCACCAAAAAATGTTTAATTGACGGTTGTTTTATTAGTGGAATCAAACACATAAATTTGATCTGACACAAATTTGTTTTTGTTTTAGATTCTCTTCAAGCACTTGTAACTTGAAGAGTGATGGGTCAATAATAAAAAATGTAATTTCTTGTTTGTATTTAATCTTACTGACAATAATTTTAAATTTTATTGAAGTATTTATACTAAATTAATAACTAAAAATATGTTGAGTTGACAAACTGGTTAAAATGCTAAATTGTCCAATTAAATTAATAACAATAAAAGCAATGAACTTCTCAGAAATTTGCTTTTGTTTCAAATGTATTTGTGCGAAAGGAATCGTTCTTTCGACTTCGTGAATTTGGCAGTTACATTTTTTGTTCCTTTTTTTTTCTTTTTACTAATTAAGTCCCCGTCCAAACTTGCAATTTGGTTCTTTGTTCTACAATTCGTCCTCTTTATCCTGAAGTTTTATTTGATACCTTATATTATTTCAAAGAAAATTTTTGTGAAAAATTAAATTTAAAAGCAGAATATAAAAGAATTGCTGGAACAAAAATTGCAATAATTCTTCGATAAATAGAATTGATATATTGTAATTTGTAAGAGTAGATACAATAATAATAGTATCTAAGAGTAAATGTATTATTATTAAATAAGAAAGAAAAAAATGTAAATAAATTATTTTTAAATAAAGATTATTGCGTTTTTAACTTTATTTACAATTCAACAGTCGAAATGTTAATAAATGTGTCCAACGTTAAGCTCTAACTCAACAGAGTTGACTGCTAACTATTTTCCTCCAATTGAGTTAGATGGAAAATATGAGTGTACACTTACAGATTTTCATTCATATAATAGTATTCCAAATGTAGATGTATATAATAATATGTTTCATATTGGCGAACAAGCAATTGAAATTCCGATTGGATCTTATGAACTAAACGACATAGTTGATTATATTAAAGAAGAATATCAACGATATAGTCCTGAAAATTAAATTAATATTGAAGCTAATAATAATACGATGCAAGTTAGAATAAAAAACTAATGATCCACTATACTTTAAGAAGGAAAATACAATTGGCAAGCTTTTAGGAGTTAAAGAAAACATTTTATTACCTCATAAAGGCCATTACTCAGATCTTCCAGTTAATATTTTTAAGGTAAATCTTTTACGAATTGAGAGTAATATAGCCGTCAACACATACATGAATAACTCCCAAGCACATACTTTGCATGAGTTTGGCATTAATGTCCCACCTGGGTATAAAATATCTCATTTATTTGCCACTCAACTGTCGAGAGATAAGCTCCCTTACTCTGCGAGTGGTTGATCAAGACGGTGATTTACTTAATATCCGAGGAGAGGAAATTACAATTCTATTACATTTAAGACCAATAAAATAATGATAATATACCTAAAAACAAAGTATTCAATTCTTCATTAAATTTAAAATTGAAGAAACCATTAGTTCAATAATAGATTTTCTGGATAAACCTTTGTCCGATGAAAATATAATTAATAAGGCCTACCATACGTATACCCCATATTTACAATTCTACAATAATAACGATGAAATTCGTATTACGATACAAAATCAGGACTTGTATGTTTTGCCGTCGGAAAGTTTTATATATGTAGAAGGATTTGTTAAAGATGATATCAATACAAAATTAGTATCTCCTGCAGCCAACTTTAAATTAAAAAATAATTTTGTAGCACATATATTTAATGAATTCCGTTACGAAGTAAATGGTGTTGAAATTGATCAAATGAGACATTCAGGAACATCAAGTACTTTTAAAAATTTGGTTTCATTATCACCAAAAGATAGTAATGGAATGCAAAATGCTGGATGGAATAACATTGATGATATTGATCTCGTAAATTGCGATTATAATTTTTATGTACCACTTAAATTGTTTTTGGGATTCGTTGAAGACTATAACAAAATATTATTGAACGCAAAACATGAATTGATTCTTTTACGTAATAAAAATGATGAGAATCTAGTATATTCAACTGTTTCTACCAAAAAGGCTAAATCAACAATTTCGAGTATATCGTGGAGAATTCCTCATGTACAACTATCTGATTTTAGTAAATTAAATATGATAAAAATAATAAACAGTGGTACTTCAACTCCAATTGCATTTAGAAGTTGGGATTGTCATATAAATCCACAACTAAATATGTCAACAATTCATGTGTGGAATGTTGAGCTGGCAGCGAATAGAGAACGCCCTCGTTTTGTTTTGATTGCATTCCAACATGAAAAGAAATTTATCCACTGCGATTTGACTAATTTAAAAGTACATTTAAATTCAGAGTCTTATCCATATGATGACCTTAACATAAAGTTTAAGAATGAACGTTATGCAATTCTATATGATATGTATCTAAGGTTTCAAGAAGACTATTATATGAGAGACTCCCAGCCGCTTCTCACATCTCAAGAGTTTAAAAATAAGGCTCCAATAATAGTAGTATTATAATAATAGTATTGCCAGTATTGTCAATAATAATAGTATTGTCAGCGGACCAATTGATATTAAAATTGAATTTGAAACAGCTACTAATGTTCCAGCAAACACATCAGCTTATTGTATTCTCATTCACGATCGTATTATTGAATATGTACCATTAAAGGGACAAGTTCGGAAAATTTCATAAATTTTAAAACACAAGTAAGAAAAAAAAAGATTAATTGCAAACGTATATTCATTGATTTACAAGGGTTCAAGCTAGAATCAAAAAAATTTATTGTTAAAGAAGTTGCAATTGTTATTAACTCTAAGCAATATATCAATTGCATTATAAAACCACCTTTTGATTGCAATTGTTTATCACAAAAGGAGCAAAAAGAAGCATATTGGTTAATAAAATATTTTCATCGTCTTAACTGGAATACAGGAGTAGTATCATTTAAGAGTGTTTGTAACTTTTTAATAGATAATTAAAAAAATTCTAAAATATATATGAAAGGAACAGAAAAAATCAAATGGTTGGAGAAAATGTTGCAGCAAAAAGTTTTTAATATAGAGGATTTTGGATGTATAAATTTAAAGGAACTTTAAGTAATGAGGAATGCAATGTAGTCGATTACAAACATGCTCAAAAAGTATGGGGTAAATTCAAATGCAAGAACCTTCTTGACTATACAGAACTCTACCTTACATCTGATGTTCTTATCTTAACAGACATATTTGAAAACTTCAGAAAAAAATGCAAGAGTATTTTTAATTTAGATCCTTGTCAGTACTACACTGCACCTGGTCTCTCTTGGGATGCAATGCTTAAGATAACAGAAGTTACATAAGAGCTATTTATTGATAGTGAAAAATACCTCTTTATGCAAATTGGAATACGAGGTGGACTAGTTCAATGCTCCAAAAGATATTCTAAGGCAAACCTCAAGTATATGGAAAATTTTGATGACAAAAAAGCATCAGAGTATTTGATGTATTTAGATGCTAACAATGTATATGGGTGGGCAATGTCTAAATATCTACCTTATGAGTAATTTTAATGGATTAATAATGAAGATATGGAAAATTTTAAAGTTGAAAATATCTCAGATAACTCAGAATAAGGTAATATTTTAGAGGTTGATCTTGAATATCCTGACTATCTTCATGACATCCATAATGATCTACCATTTTGTCCAATGGTCTTGTTTTAAAAAAAGTTCACAGAATTTTAAAATTCAAACAGTCACCATGGTTAAAAAATATATATTGATTTAAATACGTAGCACAGAACTAGTGCAAAAAATAATTTTGAAAAAGATTTTCTTAAACTGCTTAATAATGCAGTTTATGGAAAAACGATGGAAAGTGTTGAATAAAGAAAAGATATACGTATTGCTGCAGGGTGGGAAAATAGTAATAAAAACCATTTAGGTTTACGATCATTAATCTCTAAACCAAATTTTCTAAGTTTGACAAAGTTTAGTGATGATTTGTATGTAGTCGAGCTGACGATGGAGCCATACTACGACAAACCCATATATATTGGATTTTCAATATTAGAATTATCCAAATGGAAGATGTATGACTTCCATTATACATATATGATTCCGAAGTTTGGAGAAAATTTGTCCTTAAAATATGTGGATACAGATTCATTTATTTATTCAATTAAAACAAATGACTTTTATGATGAGATTCGTAGCGATGTCAGTTTAAATTTCGATACGTCTGAATATACCAAAAACAATGTTTTTAATTTACCCATCCTAAACAATAAAGTATTGGGAATGATGAAAGATGATAATAAGGGGGAAATTATGATTGAATTTGTAGGTTTAAGGTCAAAGATTCAAAAGACATTAAAAAGTCTTAAGGCGTCAAAAAATGTGTAATTAAAAAACTAACATTAAATGACTATAAAGAGTGTTTATTTGAGCAGAAAATAGTATCTGATGAAATGGTTGTATTTAGAACTAAAGCTCATCAGTTGCATAAAGTAGTACTTAATCATACAGATGATAAAAGAAATATTATGGAAAATAAAGTAAATACTAGAGCTTGGGGTCACTTTAGAGATAGAATTAACACTTATATGGAAATTTATTAAGAATAATGTTGTTTGTTTATTACTATTGAGATGGCAGTGATTAATAATATAAAAATAAAAGGCTTTGTATTTATACATATTAAAATAAATTTTGTTATTTTATATATTAGATTACGTCTAAATACATTTGTTCTAATACAATAACAGTTAAAATACAGAGTACCGAAACGCTCGCTCATTCTTCATTTATGAGCGAGCGTGAAAATTTAAAAATTTTTCTACAAATTCATCCTTATGAGGGTGAGGAAAAAAATATTTTAAATTTCCTCACTCATGAGGAGTGAGCAAAAACAAAAAATTCATATGTGATTTTTCAGATATGAAAAATTTGAAAAAACTCACGTTAAAATTCTTCACAAGGAAAAAAATGCGATTTGCCAACCATTTCCAGTAGGAAAATCAAGTAGTAAAGAGGCCTTTTTGCAGACATAAGATCTCCCAGCCGCACTTCAACTTTATTATGAATTTCCAAGAATAAATAGTAAATAGTTTTTTGCTTCCAGCAGACTGCCATTATTTTTATGATATGATTTTTCCATCATTTCTTTCGTTTCCAACCTTATGAGTTTGTATATGTACATATATACTTTTTAATATATTTTAATATAGTCGAATTTCCCTATAATGAATCTGTTGCTATTGGATCAGAATATATCTACATTATTACTACAGAAAGTTTATAATACAATAGAAATATTTTTTTGACGTTTATTTAAAATAATAATCTGGTATTTTTGTTAGGATTGCATTCTTCCAAGTCGTCCTTCATCAATATCCTCAAAAAGACTGTTATAAAGCCTTTTGTGTTAAATAATAAATTACTTGTCTTCTACATCTTTAGAATAATAGCATTTCTTATCAAGTGCTGGAATATAAATTTTTTAGCTAAATTTTGTGTTAATCCTTTTACGGCTTTATTAAATAGTAATTGTATTTTTTTTTACGATAAGTGCTTCTTTATACAACATTTTCTTTCACTGAATACGCGGGCTGCTATCAATACTACTTTTAATTGAAAAACTCTTTCATTCTTCTTATTTAAATTTTTCAGAAATTAACTAATTAAAATTTACTTCTTGCAGAAGTTTTTTCGAAATAATTCCTTATATGGAGACAAATATGCATATATGTATATGAGTCAAATTTTTTACAAAACTTGTTTATTGGAAAGAAAAATTCAATTGAGAAAATTCATTATAAGGACATTAAAATACACGTTAGTTATAATGGAAAAGTTGGATTTTTAAAATCAATTTAAATTTAATGAAGTACTTTTTTTAGTGTAATCCAATTTTAATTAGAAATAAAAAACTATAAATAATATGTCAAAATAATATCTCTAATAATATAACATCTCTACGTTCTCAAATGCAGTACTGCCTGCACTGCATAAGAAAAGCAAGCTTATTTCACCATGTCAACGCAATCCTAATGATGCTGCATATTAATTGTGTGATTATCATTTTTTATATGTGCACTTAACCATATTAAAATTTATTGTTTAAACGCAGTATTGCATTTATAACCATGTACATTATCTTTATATTCTATTATACCTGTAATTTAACAGAAATATTGAATTATTTAATGTTTTAAATGATTGTTTAACTTAATACTATCATACTTTCGTTGATGATTCGTCGTTTTGCTTCAGAGAATTACAAATTAAAATAACGTAACACACATAACTAAATAAATAACAGTAAAAATAATATTTTTTTATCAAAAAAAAAAATCGGTTATCGCATTTTTATTCTAAATATTTAAAATTGCTTTTATATCTCAATTAATTTCCATTTTACAAAGTTTTTTGTATCTCATGAAAACTGTGATGTTATGATATTCTGCATTTAAGATGACGATATGTGCAGTTCTTTTAGTTTTTTTTTTCAACACACACTTTGGATCGTTGCCTTTAACAAAAGCAAAATATACACAAAGACATTTCGTGCTGTGGTCATGCAAACGGCCGAGCAACCAGTACTAATAACAACACCTGATCGGTTAAAACAAAATACATAAGGGATTTTTTTTAACAAGTTCGTTATTTTATTTAGCAACAAAAATATCGAAATATCTGTCCTAAGTTAAACAAAAGTATGATTTCTATGATAATTTTAAAAATTAACATTAGCTTATAAATTTTGCAAAATATCCTTATTAACTTATTTTGGAATAGTTTGTTTTGTAAACAACAACATGAAACAGCTGTTTCAAAAATTCTTGCAAGTTAAAATTTTACCAGTAAAAATTTTCAAGAATTTTTTTGACTCTCAATTTTATCTCTCTTTTGAAGCTCTCAACTTGCAAATTTTTTGGGTTAATGAACACTTTCCAGTAACAATTGTTACAAGTTCGTAACAATTTTTAGTAAATGAACTCAGCTTGTAGTGTACCTCATAAGTTGCCACCGCATACCTTAAACTACTCTTAAATCTATACATACCAACCTAAATAGAGTAGGGTAATTGTGCAAGATCAAATAACGGCATTTACCAGTCGACACACATCGATTGGAATGCAAGTTAATTGGTTTATGAATATGATAAACACAAACAATAAATTCTACTCAATAAGAATTGTAAATTGAGTGACAAATAGGAATGAGTGTAATCACAAACATTCCTATTGGTCAGAATAATTGTAATCAGGGTAATTATTCATATATCCATAATATCGACAAAGACAAATAGAACTTTATCAATAAGTAGAATAAGTAAGAAAGGCTAAATGTAAGTCTCAAACATAGTGTATAAGGCAATACAAATTTTAATAAAACCTGAGTTGAAATTATCAATCAAATCGGCAATAACTTGCCTTGCATTTTTAGTTACAAGCCTCTAATCTTTCGACAGTTCTTTTGAACGCCTATCCCATCAGCTGAAACCCTGACAGCTAGTTAAAATAACCAAGGGCTATAGGGAACAAATAAAGAGGACACTTAGACCTCCATACTCAAGGACACACACCACAAGCTAATGTATAGTGCAATGTTCTTTATGCGTCAAATCTGCTATTAATTTTTTAAATTTAGACTTCCCCGGAGTAGATCATTATGAATGTCATGAAGAGAGTCACGATATTCAAGATCAACCTCTAAAATATAAACTTATTCTGAGTTATCTGAGATATTTTCAACTTTAAAATTTTCCATATCTTCATTATTCATCCATTCAAATTCCTCATAAGGTAGATATTCAGACATTGCCCAACCATATAAATTGTTAGCATCTAAATACATCAAATACCCTGATGCTTTTTTATCATCAAAATTTTCCATATACTTGTGGTTTGCCTTAGAATATCTTTTAGAGCATTGAACTAATCCACCTCGTATTCCATTTTGCATAAAGAGATATTTTTCACTATCAGCAAATAGCTCTAATGTAACTTCTGTTATCGTAAGCATTGCATCCCAAGAGAGACCAGGTGCAGTGTAGTACTGACAAGGATCTAAATTAGAAATACTGACTTTTCTGAAGTTTTCAAATATGTCTATTAAGAGAAGAACATCAGATATAAGGTAGAGTTCTGTATAGTCAAGAAGGTTCTTGCATTTGAATTCACCCCATACTTTTTGAGCATGTTTGTAATCGACTACATTGCATTTTTCATTACTTAAATATTGAAAACATTCTCTACGTGGTAGTTGATTTTCATTAAACCTTTCCATTGAATCCATGTAAGAGTACGGAAATACACCCTTCCTCCTGATAAGATTAAATTGATTATCATTAGAGAAACGTTCTCAGACTGTTAGAAAATCATTAATATAAAAATTTTTAGCTAAAGAATCTTAACTCGAAAACATAAACCTAATTGAATCTAAAAACCTAATTTCAAATCCACGATTTTAATCTGTTTTAATATAAACAGAAAGTGGAAATGAAAGCTCTTTATTTTAAGAAATAACTTTTATTGTTGCATTTTTTATTGTTGACTGATCTTTGAAGAAAAGATACATGTCATTGTAACAATTGCATGCTTGAAAGCAATACTACCAAATAAATGCAAGTATGTAAATGTAATAAAAGAAGTGTCAGAAAGTAATGACAAGTTTGATATATCCGGTTGTTGCTGTAACGAGGCATTGACATTAAAAAGCGTAAGAGATTGTAGTTTAGAAAGACAAATCTTGTAACTTGACTTATTAAAGAAATCTTAAATAAATAAAAATAATATTAAATAATTAACAGAACAATATTAAGAGATTTATTACAGTCATAAGCTGAAAGATTATGGAATATCACTGGTATAAAATTGGAATTTTTGTATATCAAATTAAATTCATTATGAGCAGCTTCTCGAAAATTACCAGTGAGATGACAGTGGTCTCTAACTTCATCATTATAAAAAATTTTGTTACATATGTGACAATTTGTCTATTTCTTAAAAAGCTCAATATCATCTATTGTCATTATTTTCTATACTTTAGACAGGTACTGATTATAAATATCTGTTGCATCTTTTACAATTTTGTCAACAAAAACTTTTGATGCTTCTTCTCCAAAATAATAAATATGGTAATTATATGAATCCTTAAAACTACATTTAGTATAATAACTAAAAGCGCATGGAATGTGCTTTTGGATATTTGTTGTCTTACTACTTACACTATCATTTATTTTTTTCAAAACTGATTCGAAATCGGCATAAATCACGACCGGAACATCAACTTGCTTCTGGTGGTTTACAAAAGATATGAATGCATCTTCGGGATTGGGCATCCTTTAAAATTACTTTGTGTCACAGTTAATGTTTTATTTAAATTAATTATTTGACAAGTTTCTATATGGCGATTTGTTCTCATATGCGCATTAAATGATGTTGCATATGAGATGTTGCATTCATTACAATGTTTATCATTAGCACTTTGAAGAAGAGGTGATTGGATGGTAGTATTGTGAGCTTCTTTATGTTCAACGAGTTTTCTTGAACTCATGAAAGTTTCTTGCAGATGGGACAGTGGAGGTTAATGTGCACCTTAAGCATTTTGTTTGATATAGACATCTTGCATATTGGACATACTTCATAGTGATTGCCATCAAAACTATTTGAAGTATTTTTATGCAATTCCATATGCTCTTTCAGCTTTTGTTGGGTCATAAATAACTTTTTGCATACACCGCAATGAATATTTAGATGAACCTTAAGCATTTTTCTGGTAATAGACGTATTACATATGGGACATACATAGTCGTTAGCATCAAAACAATTAGAAGTATTCCTATGCAATTCCATATTCACCTTAAGCATTTTTGGACAGCTGAGCTTTGAAGAACAAATTGAGCCATATACAGGAGCCATTTTAATTTGTACTTTTTTAACAACAAGCTTATCTAATAGAATTTTTTTTCTTTTCTTTTGAACTTTCAAAAAAGGTTTATAATTGATTTTCAAAGTTCTCTTTTATTTTATAAGAACTTTTTTTCTTTTGTTTTATGTTTTAAAATCTATATACGCAAAAATACAATGTGTCAATGTCGGAAAATATGTCTTCACTGTGTGGAATGTTGCGGTATACTGACTTATGATAAAAACTTTTCTAGCTTAATCTTAGCAGCAAACTATAATTAATTAATCTGAGAATAAATTTAATTGAGGACTAATTTAGTTTGCCGTTTTTAAGTTGAAGCTTAAACATCGCAGCATTACCATACTGAATAACAAAAAATGGCAACTATTTATCAATGCACTTTGCATTTCATACAGAAGAAGAATAAATTCGGCCATTTCAATTCTTATAAAAATAAATTAACTTCTTAAAATTGTTTAATTTACGTTTTCATATGTTTCAGAATCACTATATTCTTCATCTTCACTAAAATCCAGTTTTCGCTTATGTATATGTATTCTTTCTTTTTATTTTAATAGCTGCTTCTGTTATACATGTATATGTGTTGACATTTGGTGATTACGTTTAAACCACCAATGTTTAGGCATGAGAACCCTACATGTTTTGCAGGGCATGAAAACCCTACATGGGTCGCAATAGCGAGTATATTTACTCGTCGTTTTTTTTTTCTTTTAACATCAGCAGGCAGTTGTATACTTCTTTTTATTGTAAAAGAGTCAGTGGAGTTCTTTCAACGTGAATTGAATTGGTGGTGTTATTCTTAGTTGTTTTTGCAAGGAATTTGGTTCTTATCAATAAAAATTACAAAATAAGTTTATTTATTGTTATAAAATGCAACCCAGCTAGATTCGTTGATTTAAAGAAAAAAAGTATTATAAACAGTTAACTGAATAAAATATAATAATTAACAGAAAACTTGAAAATATACATGTGAAACGTGTTTCTCTTGAAGAAAAAAGTCAAACGTAAGGAGTTTACAAAGAATAAAGGCAGCAGCCAAAATACTTAATTGGTCGAGCGGAAAAATAATCTTCCAAGAAAATATAAGCCAAATAGTGCAAGAGAGCAGCTTATATCTCAGCCGTGGAATTACCATCCACTTGATACCAGCCCCCACTCAACTAGATACCAGCCCCCACAGTAAGTACCATCCAGTATTCTCTCTACAGCCATTTTTTACACCCGTGTGCCCATACATTTTGGTTCTTCGAGCCGGATCCGGGTCATCCATAACCCGGGAAAACCCTTTCAACACTTTCATAGTGTCATATAACCCCACAATCCCCCTGTGGAACGCTACATCCAATTTTACCCCCCTCGCGGCATAACGTGCTAATTTTTTTTTTAATTCCATATCATGTCTTTAACGGTCTCACATAAGAACCATAAACATACAAAAACTAATATTTTAAAATTTCGAATTTTAAATAAATCAAATATTTTTTCCCCCTCGCAACTTCCTATCATGTGTCATCTTTTTTCCAAGTCATCATACAAAAAAAACTAACGGTCGACCAAAAATGTAAAAAAAATTGCATGACGTGAATTTGCATTGCATAAATAAAAAAAATCCACCACCAAAAATTACATCCATACATACATCTAAGTACACAAAAAACCATACCTACTCATCAGAAGTAGCAACAGTCGGTCTAACATAAAAATGACAAAACCAGTTTGTACCGCAAAAACAAACTAACAAAATATACAGGCAATCGCATCATACGTTCCCCAATCGCATCATATGGTGACTGCTGCAGTGTCTCTTCTCCTTAATCGAGTGTGGCCGCCATAATTTAAAATATTTCGAGCTAATGGATTTGGGTGCAGTTCCAGCCTTTTTAAATATTTTACTGCATATTTCGTTATCATAGTTTTTACCAATGGCACATTGAGATCCTTGTGGATATTTGAGTTTTTCACATACCAGGGAGCGGCTGTTATTATTCGAAGAAGTTTATTTTGGCGCCTTTGAATTTTTTCGATATTAGAAGCCGAGGCAGTGCCCCATAACTGAATACCGTAGCACCAAATTGGCTTTAAGATAGAGTTGTAAAGTAGAAGTTTGCAATCGAGACTAAGAACAGAATTTTTTCCAATGAGCCAATTAATTTGAATTGCTTTTAGTTTCATTTGAGTTAATTTTGCTTCCATGTGCCATTTCCACGTTAATCGCCGATCTAGATGTATACCGAGGTATTTTATATGCGAGTGTTGGGGTATTATTTGATTATTGATTTTAATAGGGGGGCATGTTTCCCGACGCAATGTGAATGTTATATGTGCGCATTTTTGCTCATTAATCTTTATCCTCCATTGTTTTAACCACCTTTCCAGTTCAGATATGTGATCCTGTAAGTAACGAGATGCTTCTTGACAGTTTTCATGTACGCTTAGGAAAGCTGTGTCATCCGCAAATGTTGAGGTATGTGTGTAGCTGTTTGTTGGCATGTCAGAAGTATACATTAAGTACAATAGAGGTCCCAGGATGCTGCCTTGTGGGACTCCAGCGTTAACTGGCTGAGGAGAACTTAAAAAATCGCCTTCTTTAATAATAAATTGACGACCGACTAAGTAGCTTCCTAACAGCTTGTGTATGTTTGCTGGCAAGTTTTGCTGCAATTTCTAGTAAACCTTCATGCCATACTTTATCAAAAGCTTGAGACACATCGATGAAGAGTGCTGAGCAATATTTTTTTTCTTCAAAGGCTTTTCTTATTACATTTACTATTCGATGAGTTTGTTCAATTGTGCTATGCTTTCTTCTAAACCCAAATTGATGATTAGGAATACATCTATTTTCATTTAAAATCGGCGTTAATTTTGCCACTAGTAGTTTCTCAAATAGCTTTGAAATATTAGATAATAAGCTAATAGGCCTGTATGACTTTTGTGAGATCCTTTCCTGGCTTTGGTTACTAAGGAAACCTTCCATATCTGAGGGTAGTATTGAAGGCGTAAAATAGCATTAAAAATAAAAAGAATAATTTTCTTTGCTGTACTTGGTAGCTCCAAAAGCATTTTATTACTGATCTTATCAATACCGGGTGCCTTCTTGGTGTTTAAATCACAAATAGCCTTTTCGATTTCTCTAAACTCGAATCTTAGGGGAATAGCTGCTCTAACATTTACAGGCGGTAAATCGACTGCTATATCGTGAAATATATTATGGGTAAATACATTTTTCAGATGATTAGCAAACAGATTTCCTTTTTCAATATCATTTCTTGCCCAACTTCCATTCAAGTTTCTCAATGGTGGCTTAGAGATAACTGGTCTATTGAGGCCTCTAGCTGCACGCCATAATGAGTAATCTGATTGTGGAGTTGCATCAAGTCCCTTGAGATATTTTTCCAGGGAAGCCGTTTTCTGAGACTGCTGTAACTTTCTCAGCCTTTTTGTGCACTCTTTTAATAAAGTCTTAAGTTGGGGTGATCTGTGCAATTGCCACTCTCTACGAACTCTCCTTTTTTCAGTCAATAGACGCTCGACATCTGTAGAATATATGATTTTGTTTTTGGTTTTTTTGAGTGTTATGCTGGCATGTTGAACAGCTAGTTTGAGATAACTGTCAAAATTAACAATAGCGAGGTCCACGTTCTCCGGTGTGCTAAGCGGAATATTTTCTGTGCAATGGGCACTCAGATATTTTTTATATTTTAACCAATTTATTTGTGAGGCTGATGTCGATAAGTAACCAGACGGAGATACGATTCTATTTGGCTTCATTATAGTAACAATTGTAGGTGTGTGATCGGAAGATAATTCTAGGGACGCTTCCACATGAATCGTGTCTATGGGGATGTTAATAACCACGCCAAAATCTATGACATCTGGAACTTTTTGCTGATCAGTAGGCCAATATGTTGGTTGTCCGCTCGCGACCACATTTAGGTACATTTTACAAATTGTGTTAAACAAAACACGACCCTTAGGTGTAATAAGTCGTGACCCCCAGAAAGTGTGTTTAGCGTTATAATCGCCAGCAGCCAGGAAGCAGGGTCCTAATGATTTGAAATATTTATTATATTTGCTTTCTGATATTGAAAATCTAGGTGGGGAGTATAATGATGAAATTACTATGTTTCGAGATAATTCCTCAACGCAAATGCTCGTTGCTTGGAGATAATCTTCACGATGATCGCACATTAGGTAGTGTTTTACTCGGTTTTTTATCAAAATGGTAGAACCTTCACAAGCTCTACCTCGAGGGTCCTTGGTATCATATAATATATAACCATTGATTTTAAACGTGTTTCTTGAGGTCAGATGGGTTTCAGAAACCATCATAACATCAATTTGTTTATTTTTAAGGAAGTATTCTAGTTCATTTTTATGTTGGCGGATGCCGTTTGCGTTCCAAAAGCAAATTTTTAAACAGTTCATGGCTTGTTTAGTACAGCTTGCAATAACATCGATTGTATTCTTAACATTTCCTGCATCATATTACCCATTGTGTTTGTAAAGTTATTTACTGTTTGTACTAATGTTTCCATGGTTTTCTCTAGACGACTTAAGTTAGAAACTGGAGTTTCATCATTATTTGGCAACTCACCTTGCATTGGCATATGGTTTGATTTTAGGACGTTAGCGTAGGATGTTCTGTTATTACTAGGCTGCGGTACCTGAACGTCATTAATGTAAACTTGATTTGTTGCCTGCATTTGAGGGGGATTAGGTTTCGGTCCAACCGAGCGCTTGACGATAGAGTATACAGGGCATCCTCTATAGTTGGCAGTGTGATTACCACCACAGTTGCTGCATTTTTTTACATTGGGGTCGTTTTTAGACTTATCGCAGAGAGCTGTACTATGTAATTCTCCACATACGACGCAAACAGGGGTTAAATGACAATATGCCTTAGTGTGACCAAATTTTTGGCAGTTTAAACATTGCACGGGACCATTCCTTTTGTGCGGCTCCTCTATTGTTATTTTTCTATACAGGATATATTTAAGATTATAAATGGGATGCGTTTCGTTCTTTTTAAGATTAATGTCGCCGGGTTCTAACTCCACTCGAAATAGTGGCTGGGGATTTTTTTCTCTATTTTTAATGTTTATAACATTTTTTATTTTGAAGCCCTTCTCTTCTAAAAACGTTTTTATCTCACCTGGGTCCACGCATGAGTCAATTCCCTTAATTGCTACCTGAAGACCTTAACTGCTCTTCAGTTGATATGTATAAAAATTCTTATTAAGGCCTTCAAATTTAGTTATTACCTTACGAAAATCTTCTTCACGATTAACTTGTATTTTTGTTAACACTCACTGTGATGTATGCATTTCTACTGTTTGCACTCATAAGAGTTTTTTTTTCTTTTACTGTTTACAGTTTTGCTCTTCTTATTTGTTATTGTTTATCAACACCGAGAATAAAAAATGTGTGTTTATGTATGTATGTACATACATGTATTTTTTTTTTTTTCTTTACTTGTATATACTTTTTTTAATACTTTATTTGTTCAAAAAAATAAACCGTATGTCGAGCTTAGAAAACACGTCTATCTTCAACGAGCGCGACAGACAAATGTGACACATGATAACCCATTTGTTGCGAATTATTATAACCCCTATATACCCATATTATAAAATAACCATTTTTAAACTCTCTAAATTTTTACCAACTATTTTCATCGGTCGCTTTAACGAAGCACCTTTGAAAATTTCTTTAAATTTTTACCAACTATTTTCATCGGTCGCTATTACGAATCACCTTTGAAAATTTCTTTAAATTTTTAACAACTATATTCATCGGTCGCTTTTACAAAGCACCTTTGAAAATTTCTTAAAATTTTTACCAACTAAATTCATCGGTCGCTTTTACGAAGCACCTTTGAAAATTTCTTTAAATTTTTACCAACTATTTTCATCGGTCGCTTTTACGAAGCACCTTTGAAAATTTCTTTAAATTTTTACCAACTATTTTCATCGGTCGCTTTTACGAAGCACCCTTGAAAATTTCTTTAAATTTTCTCAACTATTTTCATCGGTCGCTTTTACGAAGCACCTTTGAAAATTTCTTTAAATTTTTACCAACTATTTTCATCGGTCGCTTTTACGAAGCACCCTTGAAAATTTCTTTAAATTTTCTCAACTATTTTCATCGGTCGCTTCTACGAAGCACCTTTGAAAATTTCTTAAAATTTTCTCCAATAATTTTCTTCGGTCGCTTTTACGAAGCACCTTTGAAAATTTCTTTAAATGTTCTCCAATAATTTTCTTCGGTCGCTTTTACGAAGCACCTTTGAAAATTTCTTTAAATTTTCTCCAATAATTTTCTTCGGTCGCTTTCACGAAGCGCCTTTGAAAATTTCGTTAAAATTTTTTCCCAAAAATTTTCTTCGGTCGCTTTTACGAAGCACCTTTGGGAATTTCTTTAAATTTTCTCCAATAAATTTACTGGTCGCTTTTACGAAGCACCACCGAAAATTTACCTAAATTTTCTTAAATAAAATTTCTTAAAATTTTCCAATTGTATAAGCCCCATTCACCTGAGAAGAAAAAAATGGCATCGGTAAAAAATGTCATACGGTATTCTGATCGTGTGGTCGAATTTAAAACCTACTTTGACGGTCTAAAAGTAGAGTCGCACACGCGACATACCCTCGAGGCTCACGAAAAGCAAATCGATCGTCTCTGGTCAAGTTTCGAGTCACGTTATGAATCTGCGATGGATAATTATGAAACCATCAAAGAAGAGATCGATCTGGAAGCTTTAAAAGGGCGTTTTTACTCTACCTTTGGCAGCCACACAGCTGTGGTTGCAAAGATCCACGAACTCCGAGAGGCTCATCAAGCCAATGCCCAAACAGCCTCCCCCTCGAATGATAGCAACCGCGATATGACCTCACACATTTCTTTACCCCCATGCGATACCGAAGTCTTTCATGGTGACTACAAATCGTGGCCAACTTTCTGTGATATGTTCACAGCCCTATACCGCAACAATAAGAGTCTTTCCCCAGTAGAAAAAATGTGCCATCTGGTCAAGAAAACTCAGGGTGAAGCGCGAGAGCTCTTGAAGACCTGCCCTATGACCAACGATGGTTTTAACATGGCTTGGCAGAATTTAGTTCATCGCTATGAAAATAAGCGAATATTAGTGAACGCCCAACTCAAGTCGCCTTTCAACATAAAACCCATGTCAAAGGAAACTGGTTCCGATCTTAGAGGTTTACAACGCACGATTAATGGCTGTATCACCAATCTTCGTTTGTTAAATATTGAAGTCGACAATTGGGATGTCATTTTTGTATATGTATATTTGCTCAACGTGTTTACCTGAGACCACACTGAGCTTATAGGAACAATCTTTGCCACGTACCACTGATTTGCCAACCTGGAAAGCTTTGGATGACTTCCTATCATCGAGGTTTCAAACTTTAGAGTCGGTCGCGGATATTCGATCCACCTTTTTAAACTCGCATGCCCCAACAACGTCAAAACCTTCATCCCAAGGGCCCAAGGTGAAAAGCTACCAGACCAATATTGCTCCTGACCATAAGGGTAAATGCGCTCTGTGCTCTGAGTTTTACCCCCTCCGATGTTGTGCCGTTTTTCTGGCCATGTCTATTGAAGACAGATACGCCACGGTGGAAAAACAAAATAAATGCACTAACTGCCTGGGGACATCTCACGGAGCTAAGAATTGCCAAAGCAAATTCACCTGCAAGGTATGTAAAGGAAAACATCATTCGCTGCTTCATCGCGTAGACGGGAAGAAAACCCCGGTTACTAACAATACCGTAAAAAATACCCAAGTTCATCAAAATAACAACCCCCTCCCCGCTTTAGATGTGACCCCTTTTACTTCATCCCCAGCAGCAAATAGAACGCTGCAATCGTTTTCAACTCACCTGGAACCCACCACACAATCTGTAGTACTCGGTACAGCGTTAGTCGACGTCTACAATTACGACCTCAAGTGTACGGTTCGCGCGCTAATAGACTCCGCCTCGGAGGCGACATTCATTTCGAAGAAACTACAAAGGCAACTTGGTCTTTATACTCGGCCATCAGCAGCCCAAGTCCACGGGCTAAGCAACTCCTTGACTGCAACTACAACCCAAAGCTGTCACGTCAAAATCGGATCCCCGGTTGACAAATCGTTCGAAGTCTTTTCAAATGCCTTGGTCATAAATCCACTTACAGGTCACCTTCCCTACTACCCCTCATCGACATTAAAAGATAGTAATTTCTCCAATTTACGACTGGCCGATACTTATCGCCACAGCTGTCGTGAGATAGACTTACTTCTTGGTGCAGATGTCTACCCAAAAATTATTCTGGACGGTCTACAACGAGACACACAGAGATCTTTGCTAGCCCAAAATACAGTTTTCGGGTGGATTATTACGGGAAAGGTACCCGCACACCCTTGCGGGAAGGCGGTATTATCATTCTTTAGCGCCATAGAATTGAACAATCGACTTTAGCGTTTTTGGGAGCTTGAGTATATCCCGAGGAGGAAAACGTCCTCCGCGGAGGACACATACTGCGAAAATTTGTACACATCCACTACGTTTCGAAATAAAGAAGGTAGATACGTCGTTTCACTCCCCTTTAAGAAAGATTACCCCGGAAAATTAAACATTGGCCCCTCTCGAAAAATTGCTTTCTCCCAGTTTCTACGAAACGAGGCGAGATTATTCAGAAACCCCCAACTTATAACTGAATACGATCAGGTAATCACAGAGTACTCTACTCTAGGTCAAATGACCAAAGTAACCCCCATAAATGGTGACAGCGGCACTTACTATTTGCCCCACCATGCTGTTTTCAAACCCGACAGCACCACAACAAAATTGAGCGTGGTATTTAATGCCTCCAGCCCCTCATCCAATGGCATAAGCCTTAATGATTTGCTTCATCCTGGCCCAGTTCTGCAGTCAGATTTAATGATTTTACTTTTGAGATGGAGATTCTTTCGCTACGTGTTTATCGCGGACATTGAAAAAATGTACCGTCAAATCTTGGTGCACACCCCTTTTCAACGAATTTTGAATCGTGACTCCCCAAATGAGATAACCCAAGACTTTGAGTTGAACACAGTCACTTTCGGTGTAAACTGTGCGCCCTATCTGGCAATCAGAACATTGCTAGAGCTGGCAAAAGAAAGTGAGTCCACTTCCCCTAAAGCTGCAGACATCTTGCGAAACCATATGTATGTTGATGATATCCTTTCGGGTGCCCATACCATATCGTCGGCCGTGAAATTTCGCGATGAGCTTATAGCAGTTCTCAAAACAGCAGGTTTTGCGCTACGAAAATGGACGTTTAATCACAAAATGTTGCTGCAAGGTTTGCCTTCGACACACTTGCTAGGTGAAGAATTCCTTCAACTGTCTGAGTCCAGCATTACGAAAATTTAGGGCTTAGGTGGAATGCTGGTAACGACCAATTTTATTTTAAACTCAAAGCTAAACCAAACCGTGAGTTAACCACAAAAACATGTGTGCTTTCTGAAATTGCCAAGTTATTCGACCCAGCTGGATGGCTATCGCCCAAAATTATAATGGCAAAAATTATCATGCAGCAAATATGGAAAGACGGTACTGATTGGGATGAAGATTTGAACGCCCTTACTATGAACAAATGGCGCGAATTTCTCGATGACTACATGAACATTGAAGAAGTCAGGATTCCCCGTTTCATAGATTACGATCCTTTCTACAAAGTCGAGCTACACGGTTTCTGCGACGCGTCGGAAAAGGCGTACGCAGCCGCCATCTATATTCGTTCTGGGAACGAAGGATTTGTCACTAGCCACCTTTTGGCAGCAAAATCGAAAGTTACCCCCGTTAAATTTGTTTCCCGACATCGTAAGGAACTATGTGGAGCAGAATTGCCGGCGAATATGATCGATTCTATTCAAGCACAGCTTAATCTCAAAGACTATAAACTTTTCCTGTAGACAGATTCCACCATCGTTCTGGCATGGTTAAGAAAATCGGCTCATAAGTGGAAAACGTTCGTCGAAAATCGAGTTTCGTCTATAGTCGAAAAGGTAGAAAAGGATTCATGTCGAATCCAAAGTAACCCCGCTGACTTAGCATCACGTGGCATTACCATACGTGACTTGTCATCTAGTGAGTTATGGTGGCGTGGACCCGCTTGGCTAAGACGTCCTCCTTCAGACTGGCCATCACGAGAAAAAGTGTTTGACACGGAAGACGACATTAGAACAATTCGTGCACATACATCTCTAATAAAGCAAGACGATTTTCTTGATAACTTTTCAGACCTACCTCGAGCGCTAAGAGTGATAGGTTATATTTTCCGTTTTTACCACCGCAGGAGAGCTAAATTGACAGCGGAAGAGATAAGTCGACAAGAGCTGTCATTTATACTTTTTTGAATGAAATTATATTGTACTAATCATGAGCTATAATTGCCCTTATTTTATGTTTACCTCATTACTATTCTATTATTATTATTGAATTATCCGCATGAATTATTGTATATTTTTTACGTTAGAATCCAACTGCTTGTCCCTTGTTAAGAATTTTGAGCCTGCAAAACCTACCCTCGTTGTTATTTAGGATATAACAAGGGGGGTGGGATGTTTAGGCATGAGAACCCTTCATGTTTTGCAGGGCGTGAAAACCAGAGTACGGAGAGTGCTCGAATTAAACTCGCTCGCGAGCGAGTCCAATTCGAGCGAGTTTTATTTTCTACATTGGAAAGAGTTATTCTTTACTGCTCGCGAGTTTTATTTTTGCGAGTTGAAAAATATTGCTCGCGAAAAGAATTCAAATTTTAAGAGTCAAAAATAAAACTCAACTCGCGAGTCGAGCTAAAAAGAATTGTTCGCGAGTTTTATTTTTGCGTATGAATTTTTTTTAATTAAAAATATCTTTTTCCTTTTTATTTGTTTGTATGTGTGGATAAATGTGTGTATGTATGAATATTTCATCGAAACACAGAACAGCATTAGCAAATGGATCAGAAGTAAGGTGGGAAAAGGTATTTATTGATACAGCAAATATTACGTTGTGACAAGTATAACTAACCATGAAGAAGAAATAGCAAAGGAAAGGATTCGTTTAAAAGAATGCAATCATGTTATACGTTTCGAAAATATAAAAATACTATGGAGAAACAGTTTTTAGTTTTAAATTTGGAAATATTTACTAACATAGTATTGAAAATAAATGTTTGTTACTACCAGTGTTGCCAAGAGCTGAATAAAAAATAAGCTAAATTGGTATTTTTAAATAAAGACTAAAAAGGCAAAAACTTTTTTTTTATTCATTGTGATCTTTATTATTATATAAGTAAAAATACATAAATATATTTTATACAGTGCATAACATTTTTTTTAAGACTCCATAACAATAAAACTTAAAGTAGTTAGTATACTAATAATTGTGTTGATACTGAAAAAGTTTACATTAAAATGTTTAAAAAAGAGGAAACTAGGAATTATTTTTATTAATGTGAATAAAGTTAGGTTTATAGCAATTCCTCACTGGTATCGTGAGTAATTGCTATTTGTTGGATTAAATTGTTATTTAGTTTAACTAAAAGCAAATTATTTATTGTATCTTTTGACAATTTGGACCTCGATTTTGTTAAAATTAGTGAAAGAGCACTAAAGGCTCTTTCTACGGATACTTGTGTTGATGGAACGGCAAGTGCTACGTCTAATAATTTCCCAAGCTCTGGATCTATAATTTTGCTCCTTTTGTAGTATTCCAAAATGTTTGTTTCAAAATCAAGCCTTGTTAAGTTGCACAAATTTTCCAATTTTTGCTTCATTGTTTGATCGGTTAGTGGAGTTTGCTGAATTAGCAAATTCATTTTTGCTTCCAGTTTTGAAAATGCTCCGGTTGATGAAGATGATGGATTACTTAAAAATGATTCATTTTGGATATAGGTGCTTTGACCTGATAACCTTTTTATCATTATATGTGTTTTAAGGAGGTGGTTCTAAAACAAAATTAATGTTTACAGATAATTATTTTCTTTTAAAAATGTTATTTAAATGTCAAATTTAAGTGTATGCAGTTTAAAAATAGTTTGTATGTATATTAATAGTAGACTTACCATAGCTATTTTCTTCTGTTCCTCTGACAAAAATGGGGTTCTTGTAAAATTAAAACGTGGATCTAAGTAAATTGCTGAAATAAAGCCGTCGTTTGTCAAAAGGTTTTGCTTCCGCTTCTTCATAGCATCAAAGAGGCTTTGTGCGTAAATGTTTTCTTGCAATCCCAGCTCTTCTAGTTCAACTTCACAGCAGAGCCAATCTCTGTAGAAATCGCCCACTATGTACTGTTCAAATTGGTATTTATTAGTGCATTCTGATAGAGGATTAAAGGATTTTACAAATTTTGTAACAAAGTTCCAATTAGAATCAGGAATATTTAAGTCATTGATACTATCAATATATTCCTTAGAATTTTCTAACGATTTCATCATTTTAAAAGTTGAATTTCATCTCGTAGTATTGTCTATTAGCGGCATTTGAAAATTAGCTGGGTTTTCATTTCGAACGTGGGTGCGTAGACTTTTTACAATTTTGCGGCATTCTTCAACTTCAGACTGAATTGTTTTCAAGACATCTTGAGCTGCAAGTTGTATTGCATGGGCTGCACATCTTACAACTGCCATAACGGATGAAAGTGACGAGTAAATATTTTCAAATTCTTCGTCATCACTATTTATATATTCAGCTTCTTGTGCTAAAGCTTCTTCTTGAAGATCTTGCAATAATTTCGCCGTTTTTATTACATTTGCTCCGTTATCAGAAGTGCATGCGTATATTTGGGATATGCCAATATTATACTCTTTTAAACAGTTTATTATCTCCTCTTTAAAAAACTGAGCTGTATGTCTTTTTTTCAATTGAATCATACCAATTGTATTTATATGAATTTTGGAGTCTTTAATATATTGAACATTAACTCCAAGTATACTTTTTTCCATTCGCGTGGCAACGTCGATTTTTAAACAAATCATCTTCTTTAAAACCGATTTTGAAATATTTTCTTTTATTTGTATTGCTGCTGTGTTGATTTTGCAGACGATGTTTTTTGAATTAATATTAGTTCCATGCAAATCTTCATAAGGGCGTAAATTTTTTTTAAAATAATCTTCGTCATCAAATATTCTAAATGGAATACTTTTCACTGTTACAAGTCCAACACAACATAACAAAAACTCATTTTTACTTAGAGAAACAGACATATGATTGATTTTTTTCTTTATCGCACAATTATTTGATGATGATGGCTGTATATCATCTTCACTTTCACTAATTTTAATATTGTGCATTGCTTCATAATGACGTTTAATGTTTCCGGTTCTTTTTCCCTTAAGGAGTTTTTGACAAAGTATGCATTTTGATATATTATTTTGTCCCCTTAACCCTTAAGTGGGTTAGTTATTATTGGAAATTTGAAAATAAATAATAACTTAAATACTAATAAAAAGCTTCTTTATAAATAATGAAAATTATCAAATAGTTCATTAAAGTAAATACAAAAACTTAATTTAAAAAAAACAGTTCAAGGCACTTTTTTCAAGTAAAGATTTGTACTTTTATATGTTTACATTGTCAGGTAATGGCTTAGGAATTTTAAATACATATGTATGTACTGTGTAGTTGCTATTATGAGACAGAAATTAATACAAAAACAGAACAGGCACACATTATTATGATTTATTTTTTGTATTTCATTTCAATCTCATATCTTCTTATTCGCTCATCCTTTTCCAGTTTCCATAATTTTCAGTCTTTCTCAATTTCTCGTGTTTTAAGTTGTAATTCTTGTTTTTTTAGGTCTAATTCCGCTTTGGTATTTTCTTCATCTAATTCTAATCTTTTTGTATTAAATTCTACTTCTTTTTGATGTCTTTCCTTTAGCTTAAACAGTGAAGTACGCTCAGCTTGAAAGTTGGCAAGGTAAGCTGCCGAAGATTTTGGGGTGTACTTTTTCATTTTTTAGACATTCTTTTGCTTTTTTTGAAACTTCTGATGACTTAGGTTTATTATCTGGAACAACTTCGGTTTTTTGGATGTCATCTAAGATAATAATTTCAGCTTCGCAAGGATCAAAAATTACACAATTTTCATCATCGCCAGTTAAATCTTCTTCATAATTTGGTCGGGTAAATGATTCTTCCATTTCGCCAGTATCTAAAACATTGGTGTTCAAAAATGTTTTGCATATGTATTCTGAGAGAATTGTTTAAGTACAGTGACACGCAAAACTATACGCACAATTTTTATTAATATTAAATCACAAGAATTTTTTTTGGTTATATAAAATTTATAATAATGCAGTTCACACTGAATTAAGTCTATGTGATAAACTTCCGTTGATTAGGGGTTTCTGTAGAGTTGGTGATTAGGGATTAATTAAGAAAATTATGATTATTTTCATAGCTATATGACTAGGTATACCGATGAGGAAAAAAAACCTTTTTATTAGAAATAAAAATTTGTTTTTTTTTTTAAATTTAAGGAATGGCTATCAGTTGAAGAAAATATTGAAAATAAATCAGATTTTATTTTAAAACATTTTTCCAAAAAAATCTTTTTATTTCTAATAAAAAGGTTTTTTTCCCTCATCGGTATATCCAGTCATATCGCTATGAAAAGAATCATTAATGCCTCTTAATAACATTTTCCCAATGTTATTAAAATGTTTGATAACATAAAAGACATTAGGCATTACCAAAGCCATTTTTTATCATAAAATAGTTTTGCAATTCCATATTATTTAGCAACAAACTAAAGTAGCTTCCGCACATGTGCATTCGTCGCTGTCTGACGAGCAACTAAATTAATTTCATTATTATTTATTTTACACACTGTATTTGAACAAATATCAATGCAGCTATCGTACATGTGCACTTGTTGCTCTCACACGTACGACAAAAATAATGAGCGTAAAAAACAAAGGGGTGGGGCTTCTAAACAATTGTTTGCCTGAATGAGCATCACTGATCTAAAATATTGAACACTTCACTTTGCGTTTTTTCACCAAATATTTTATTTAATTGTTGGTAATGAGGACACATTTGCTGAATTTTGGCTTTAATTAACAAAATAAGTTTATATGCAAACTTTTGATTTTAATCTTTACAAACGACATACATAGGCCCATGCTTACCTTCCACACTTGAAGTTCCTGCGTCGCTTTCTAAGATTCCTGCCCCAGTAGAACTACGCCAGTCATTGACCTTTTTATAAGATGCCTCAAGGTACTGTACCATCCACCTTATAATATCCCACGTTGCATCGATACCGCTTTTTTCAATCAAATTTTTATAAAATATTTGAGCTTTTGGTGTCTGAATAATAAAGAAATTGCTTATTAAAAGTTACAGACTTCAGTTATGTGACAATTGCAATGCTGTGTATTTTGATGTTGGATTGCAAACAAAAGCTACAAAATTTTCATTTGCATTTTCGCAAGACCATATGCATCGAACAGTGAACTCCGCTAATATTTCTTAATACAAAAAAACTAAAGTTAAATATATTGACTGTAAAACTGTCTTTAAAAACCCACAAACTTGTTTTTTCAAAACCGAAATTTTTTAACTGGTTTGGAAACTAGAAAAATGGTGCTGAATTTAAATATATCATTATCATCCACAGAGTTTGGAAACTAGAAAAATAAAATGGTTTGGAAATTGTGTAAATCATTACCATCCACATTACCGGAAAATACCGGGGAATAAACCAATATATTGACGACTGCGCGAAATCGTGACATGACTGCGCAATGTAAGCAAATGTATTCCTATATTCAGCGAACACCATTGGATCTATCTTACTATTACTATGTCAGACAAACTCTTTGCGGCATACGGTCTACCCACTACAGTCGTATCTGACAATGGTACCAATTTTCCATCTGTTGAATTTAGAGAGTTTTTTTTTTTTAGAAAAAATTGGTGTCAAGTACCATGAGCAATCAGCACCGTTGCATCAGGCGACAAATGGTCAAGCGGTACAAACTATCAAAAGATATATTAAGGCAATGCGTTCGACAAAATATACTGCCCAGAAGGATCTTAATGAATTTATACGTCAATATCAAAATTAACCCCATGCTACTATCGGTGAAGCGCCAGCAAAATTATTTATGGAGCGTTTACTAAGAATTAGTCTTGATCTGATTCGACCATAAGAAACTTCTAGTAAGACAACTGAAAGGCAGTACCTGAAACATACCCAAAGCTTCCGCGTACTTAAATTACAGCTGCAAGTGTATTTCCTTTCAGGCATTCCAATCACAACACGACTGGCTGACCTTCATTACTTGGTCCGTTATCAAGGTAAACAGGTTAAGAGACATGTTGATCAAATCCGCAGTACAGAAATCCAGACACCTGACACTCAGCCTAAAGTACTTCGAAGAGGATACGTAGTGGCACATCCAAAAAAACATTTCAACAAATACATCCGATCCGAAGAGATGTGCTAAGTTCCAGGCGGAGATCAAGCTGTATGTAGCCCTGAGAGATTAAACAAAAGTGCTGGAAGTGAGCACACTTATGTTTCACTACTGGCTAAATCGAGCCCCATGAACATATGACCAGTTTCCCAAGGTCTGATACATATTGTACTTACTTTTTTTATAGGAAATATTTAAAATAATAAATCCTCTGTATGAATAAGAATAAAAATAAGAAATATAATTTTTTAATGGTTCGGTTTATTTATTGAAAAAAAAAAAATCCAAAATATTATTTGAAGTTGAGTTTTATAATAGGAGGTCAACAATTTAAGAAACATGCAAAATGTGTTAATAAAATATAGTATTTATATCAAAAAATAAATCTAAATAGGTGTTTATAACGGTCGCTCAAAAATAGAGTAAAAAAAGTGCGTTTGTGTTTTGAGAAATTTATTTATAACAGACAAAGAGGGTTCATTCGTAAATGCATCATAGATATATATATATATATATATATATATATATATATATATATATATATATATATATATATCAATGAAGTAGATATGGACAAAAATTGTCAAATACTCTACAAAAATAATAGTCACACAATAAAAAAAATGATAATTACTTTTTTTTTGCTTTTCTGATGCAGCGCAATGATGCATTTACGAACGCACCCAGAATCTATTATAAGGGTACACATTTTAATGCGTGTGTGTGTTGATCATAGTTTTATAATGTATTTTGTTTTGATTTTGGTAAATTATTTACCAATATACCAATTGCGATATTGCAATAGCAGCTCAACGCAGGTATACAGCAGAGAAAAGAACATTGTAAGTAGTTTTTATTAGAAAAACTAATTTATTCGACTGAATTCTTGTTCTCTTTGAGTAATATGTTTTTGATTAAATCAAGCCACACATATATTTAGAATGCAAAATTTTCTTGGTTCAAGCCATATTTTCTGGTGATTAAGTAAATAATTCTTTCCGTATACACTGAAGAAGCAAAACTAGGAAATTGTCAATGAAAACTTTTCACCCAAGCTACGGAACATGCTCGTCTGAGAAACTCATCCAAGAAATTCGTTACCAATAGGACTTTGGCAAATACCCAGGCAGAAATTGTTTTAATCTTTATAAAAATGAAGTACTACAGTAGCACTATATGTACAAAATTAAGAATTTTCGTCAAATATTATGTTCACAGTACTACTAAAAGCAATATGACTTAAGTTTTCATTACCACACAAAGTAACAAAGGAAAACAAAAGAAAGGTTGCTTTGTTGCTGCATCACATGGGTGCCGAATTTATCGACATCGCAAATTCGTTTAATGTAAACTTCGATAGGGTGGTGTTTGACATTTTGATAAGTAAGTTTGATGAGTATTTTGTATCCAAATGAAATGTAGCGATGGTAAGGCGCAAATTCTTTACTCGAATGCAAATGGCGGACGAGAATTTGGAAAGTTACGTTACTGTATTAAAGAATTTGAGTATGTCTTCTGATTTTGGCGCAATTATAGAGTTTTGTAAAAGATATTTTCATATGTGGTTTGTCTAGCGTTGGCATAATTTTTAGAAAAATAACTGCATCTTATGAAAAAAAACTGAATCTTAAAAAAACTGCACAGAAAAATAGCAAAATATATATAATCTTGAATGTTGTCTCTCGTTCGGTCGTGCTCGTTGTCAACAGACGTGTTTTTTTTAACTCCGCATACGATTCTTTTTTTTAACATAAATTTGTTAATAATATTTAACAAGCGAATTTGGGCGCTCAAAATTAAAGTGAACAATAGAACAAGTAAAAAACAAAAAAAAAAAAAATAATAAGTAAAAAAAATACAAGAAAAAAAGTATACGTATGAACGCACATACATACATAATACAAATAATCTGTGCAAAAAATTATTTATTCTTTTGGTGTTACAAAAACATAATACATAATAAGAAGAGCACAGTCAACAAAAAAATAAAAAAAAACTGTGAAAAAAAATCAAAAATAACTCTCTATATGAGTAATAACAATGAATCAATAACAAAAATATATAATATTTATGCTAGCGAAAGCAATGTGAAAATAAACATAACAACAGAAAACAATAACAACAACCTAACGGCAAAACCACCAAGTGCTACCATTGCAAAGACATTCCTAGTAGGAAATGATACCATGAACTCAAACATAGACGCAACGGAAAACACACAATTAAAAAATTTTCAAAAACCACAAGTGCGAGTTGGTATGGACAGGTATATAACCGTTCTCACTCGGGGTCGCAGCCCAGCCTCTTCAGCTGTAGCCTCGGCCTCTAAAGTTCCATCTTTTGATAGAATAAATTCACAAAATCGTTTTGCAATTCTGGAGGGTGAATCTTCTGAAGCACCTAACGTCATAAAATCGTCGAAGCCACCCCTGATATATCTTAGAGAGCAAAACTCAAGTGAGCTTATAAAAAGTTTAATCTCTGTGATAGGTGAAATTTTGTTTTAGAATTACATGGTACCGTCCGGTGCGATAAGTCCAAAAATGACCCTAATGTAAAAAAATGTAGCAACTGGTGTTAATCACACTGCCAACTATAGAGGGTGCCCGGTATATTCGATTGTCAAGCGTTCTGTTGGACAGAAACTTAACCCCCCGTCAAACGCAGGCAGCTAATCAAGGAAACACGTACGGCGTTCAGATACCACAGCCAAATAATAACAGAACCTCGTACGCTAATGTCTTAAAATCTCATCGTATGCCACTGCAAGGTGATGTACAAAATATTGACGAAATTCCCATTTCTAAATTAACCCGGCTAGAAAAAACCATGGAAACATTAGTGCAAACAGTTAACAATTTCACTAACACAATGGGTAACATGATGCAAGAAATGTTAAGAATGCAATCGATGTTATTGCAAGCTGTACTAAACAAGCCATGAACTGTTTAAAAATTTGCTTTTGGAACGCAAATGGCATCCGCCAACATAAAAATGAACTAGAGTACTTCCTTAAAAATAAACAAATTGATGTTATGATGGTTTCTGAAACTCATCTGACCTCAAGAAATACGTTTAAAATCAATGGTTATACATTATATGATACCAAGGACCCTCGAGGTAGAGCTTGTGGAGGTTCTGCCATTTTGATAAAAAACCGTGTAAAACACTACTTAATGTGTGATCATCGTGAAGATTATCTCCAAGCAACGAACATTTGCGTTGAGGAATTAAATCGAAACCTAGTAATTTCATCATTATACTCCCCACCTAGATTTCCAATATCAGAAAGCCAATATAATAAATATTTCAAATCATTAGGACCCTGCTTCCTGGCTGCTGGCAAAGACAACGCTAAACACACTTTCTGGGGGTCACGACTTATTACACCTAAGGGTCGTGTCTTGTATAACACAATTTGTAAAATGGATCTTAATGTGGTCGCGAGCGGACAACCAACATATTGGCCTACTGATCAGCAAAAAGTTCCAGATGTCATAGATTTTGGAGTGGTTAAAAACATCCCCGCAGACAAGATTTATGTTGAAGCTTCCTTAGAATTATCTTCTGATCACACACCTACAATTCTTACTATAACAAACCATAATAGAATTGTAGCTCCGTCTGGTTACTTAGTGACGTCGGCAACACAAATAAATTGGTTAAAATATAAAAAATATCTCAGTACCCATTGCACTGAAAATATTCCGCTTAGTACACCGGAGAATGTGAATCTCTCTATTGTTAATTTTGACAGTTATCTAAAACGAGCTGTTCAACATTCTAGCATAACCCCCCAAAAATATTAAAATATATTCTACAGATGTTGAGCGGCTCTTGACTGAAAAAAGGAGAGCTCGAAGATAGTGGCAATTGCATAGATCCCCTCAACTTAAGAATTTATTAAAAGAGTGCACAAAAAGGCTAAGAAATTTACTGCAGTCCCAAAAAACATCATCCTTTGAAAAATATCTTAAGGAACTCGATGCAACTTCTCAATCAGACTACTCATTATGGCGTGCAGCTAGAAATCTTAAAAGAGCAGTTACCACTAAACCACCATTAAGAAACTCAAATGGAAGTTGGGCACGAAATGATATAGAAAAAGGAAATCTTTTTGTTAATCATTTGAAAACCGTATTTACCCCTCATACATCTCGATATTGCGAAGGAGTTACCACCTGTTGCTGTTAGAGCAGCTGTTCTACTAAGATTTGAGATAAGAGAAATCGAAAAGGCTATTCATGATTTAAACCCCAAGAAAGCCCCTGGTTTTGATAAGATCAGTAACAAAATGCTTTTGGAGGTTCCCAGCATAGCAAAGAAAATTATTCTCCTAATTTTTAATGCTATTTTACGCCTTGAATACTACCCTCAAGAACGGAAAGTATCCTTAGTTACCATGATACCTAAACCAGGAAAAGATCCTATAAAAGTTGAGTCATATAGACCTATAAGCTTATTGTCTAATATATCAAAGCTGTTTGAGAAGCTGTAAGTGTCAAAATTAGCCCCAATTTTAAATGTAAATAGATGTATTCCTAACCATCAATTCGGCTTTAGAAGAGAACATAGCACAATTTAACAAACCCATTGTATAGTAAACGCCATAAGAATAACCATTGAAGAAAAAAAAATATTGTTCCGCCCTCTTCATCGATGTTTCTCAAGCTTTTGATAAAGTCTGGCATGAAGGGTTATTACATAAATTGAAGCTAAACTTACCAGTAAACACACACAAGCTGTTAGAAAGCTACTTAGTCGGTCGAAGGTTTATTATTAAAGATGGTGATTTTATAAGTTCTCCTCAGCCAATTGACGCTGGAGTCCCTCAGGGAAGCATCATGGGCCCACTGTTATACTTAATATATACCCCAGACATGCCAACAAATAACCACACCCTAACTTCAACATTTGCTGATGATACAGCTTTTTTAAGCGTACACGAAAACTGTCATGAAGCATCTCGCTACTTGCAGAATCATATATTTGAATTGGAAAAGTGGTTAAAACAATGGAGGATAAAGGTCAATGAGCAAAAATGCGTACAAATAACATTCACCTTGCGTCGGGAGTCATGTCCCCCTATTAAAATCAATAATCAATTAGTGCCCCAACAAACGCATGTAAAATATCTTGGTATTCATCTAGATCGGCGCTTAACATGGAAATGCCATATAGAAGCAAAACTAACACAAATGAAACTAAAAGCAATTCAAATCAATTGGCTTATTGGAAGAAATTCTGTTCTTAGCCTCGATTGCAAACTTCTACTCTACAACTCTATATTAAAGCCAATCTGGTGCTACGGTATTCAGCTATGGGGCACTGCCTCGGCCTCAAATATCGAAAAAATTCAAAGGCGCCAAAATAAACTTCTTCGAATAATCACAGTCGCTCCCTGGTATGTTAAAAACTCAAATACTCACAAGGATCTCAATGTGCCATTAGTAAAAACTATTATTACGAAGTACGCAGTAAAATATTTAAAAAGGCTTGAGTCGCACCCAAATCCACTAGCTCGAAATATTTTAAATGACAGCGGCCACTCTAGATTAAGGAGAAGAGGTACTGCAGGACTCATCCGACGAGAAGACCGATAAAAATCTACATATGTGAATAGAAACCGTGAAGAGAAAAATTTTCGTCTAGCATTGGCAGGACAAAAATAAAGTATTAGTATAAGATTTGATTAATTATTGTTAGTTCATATTTAATATATGAAGATTCAATAAATAAATAATGAAGAAAAAAATATGTGGTTTGTCCAGCGTTGCATTAATTTTTTGAAAAATAACTGCATCTTATGAAAAAAACTGAATCTTAAAAAAACTGCAACGTAGATACGTATACTATTGTATACAAAGGCACACAATAGCTGGCGCAAATATAAAAGCGTATCTACGTCGGACGTCGCCTTACAGCAAATTCAGACGGGGATTTTACGACGTCGCTCTTTCGACATCTCTTTGCGTTTGGTGCCTTACGGTGTAGGGAAGAAGGAGGGGTAAACAAAAAGACTTGGTTTGTGTTTTTCATGTCTTTTTCTCATATTTCCCAAAGTAGGGCTTTTAACCCTGCTTTGTCGACATTTCTTTTTTCCTAAACCTTTTCGTAGCAGTTACAAACAAACACGCAGAGGAAAGTATCCAATTAAGCCTAGGCGTTTTTAAGTTTTGTGTTCAACGTCATAATTTAATAACTTTTTTGTAAATATGGAAAAACTTCTGACTCATCGCAACATCTTTCTTTGAATACGCAAAAATTTCCAATATATTGCTTTTTCCATTAATAATGTTCCTAAAAATTTAAACGTAGTAGTAGGTCGATCCACTCAAGAAGGAATTTTAAAATCAAATTCGGTAAAAATTTTAAAAGTATGAGTATATTGGTAAAAAAAAGTGCGAGTCTGTTAAAACTTGAAAGGCAAAACTTGATCGTGCAACCCTTAATTAAGGTATGTAGTATTAAAGGGTACACAAAATTAAACAACGTTTCAATAATAAACGAAAGATAAAATATAAGATGGTCAATAACAAAAAATCATCACTTAATATTTTCATACAATATACAGCAAATTAAATTATATCAGCCGTATTCATAAAAAATAAAATAAGTTTGAAAGGTGTTCTAATGTAAAATTTTTATGCACTGTAATTCACTTTAATTTTTTATGAAAAATTTTCACAATGGCAGCACTTGTAAAATGTAACTCTGTGTGATATTATTGTACACTAAGTCCCTTTTTAGACAGGTAAAGTTTACTTTGACAAAGTCTGTTGATTTCTCTTTTAAACTTTGTTTGGTGCTCAGACACACAAAGTTTAATTTGAAAAATTTTTGTTTTCTCTAGTTTGAATATATTTTATAAACAGCGTTGCCAGAATGATGATTTTATCATATTTTGGATAATTTTTTTAACAAAAATATGATTAAAGATTTTTATCTCAAATGATGATTTTTTATTTTTAGAAATTCTGATTTTTTCTATAATTTTGCTTATAGAAAATACACGATTATTTAAACAGTCAATTTTTAAAACACTGAAGTTTTGCATCAGCTTGATGTGTGTTGGTGCTGCACGCTTTTGTACCCAGTATCTAGAATACACAAAATTGAATCATTATTTCTGGACATAAAACATAACGTCCGATAAATCGGACGGCAGTGAATTGCGTATTTTCAATAAAAAAAACATATAATTTTTCTTGCGTATTTGATGGTAGCAGAAAGTTTGGAATTAGTTGAAGTTTGGCAACATCGCTTGTAAAGAATAAACAAAATTTAACAGTTGTTTTTATCATTGTTTAAAATGTCTGAACGCGGTTGCAGTATTTTGCAGAAGAGGTAAGATTAATTTTATAATTTTGTTAAATTCAACAATAAATTATTAAAAATAATGCTTTGCTTTTATAAAACAATTATATTTCTACATTGAAGCAAACATTATTGTTTACAAAAATTATTATTTTTATTTTTATATGTGGTTTTTTAAAAGCGTCCGATATATCGGACGTTATGCATTACAAACTTCTGAGTGTGATTATTTGTCGATTTTTTTTAGCTTGAAAGTGCATGAAATATTAGCTTTTTTAGAGTGTGAAGATGAAACAGAGTCTACAGAACGTTTAATTTATGTTGAACCACCTTTTGAGCATAGCGGGCAGGCAACAGATGAAGGCAGCGACAAGTCTGACGATGAACACGTGGGGAACCTTAGCTGCTTGGGGCGCACATTGCTTCATAGCAACTGCAAAGTACAATGTTTAGGTCGGAAGAGAGACGATACCAATCAAACCCCATCTTCAGATGAAAAGACATTGAATGACGAAACCGATAGTGACGATAATGTACCGCTATCTTCCTTACGGGATTCTTATAAAAAAGGAATACAAAAGCCTCAATACAAAAAGAGGAAAATAGCGCATTGGGAAAAAGAACTACCAAACTTCACAAATCCAGAATTTATCGAAAAATCAACTTCGCAGGAAAGTAAAAGTTGTCAAGAAAAATATGGTTGATCAAACCAATCTGTACGCTTGGCAAAAAAATAGACCTTTGATGGTAACTGAAGATGAAATATACGTAGTTTTAGGAGGAATGTTATTATCTGGCTATGCTAAACTGCCATATAAAAGATGAAATATACGTAGTTTTAGGAGGAATGTTATTATCTGGCTATGCTAAACTACCATATAAAAGATTATATTTTTCAAAAGATAACGACGTCCCAAAAATTTTAGCGGAAAGCATCAGATGAAATAGATTTGAAGCGATATTGCAAAATTTTCATCTGAATGACAACACTTTGTTATCAACTTCATTAGATAGATTGTATAAGTTGCGTCCATTGCTAGATAGTTTCAAAAAACACTACGGAGTTGATGAAAATTATAGCATTGATGAGAGCATGATCCCGTACTATGGAAAGCATTATGCAAAACAATTTATCAGAGGAAAGCCGATACGATTTGGCTTCAAAAATTGGGCTTTATGTTCAAGTACTGGATACATGGTGGCCTTTAGTATTTATACTGGAAAAAGTACATAAAAAAAGGACTTTGGTTTAGGTGGAGATGTAGTTTTGAGTCTGATAGATCAAAATATACTTCGACAACTACTTCACATCATTGCCATTGATGAGGCGGCTCAAAGTACTAGGTTATTGTGTAACTGGAACAGTAAGGGCGAACCGAGTTGAAAACTGTCCTCTATTAGAAGTCAATCAGTTCAAACGAGAAAAACGCGGCATGTATGATTACAGGTCATCTGAAGAAGTTTTTGTATGTCGATGGAAGGACAACAACGTTGTTACAGTAGCAACAAATTTTAAAAACTGGACGTTAACATCTGCCACACGTTGGTCTAATGAAAAAAAAGCGAAAATTTCTGTTCCTCAGCCTTTTCTTATTGCCAGCTATAATAAACATATGGGCGGAGTTTATAAATGCGATCAAGCTGTCGCGAATCTTCGCACAAGAATGCGTGTAAAGAAATGGTGGTGGCCAATTTTTGCGTATTTTTTAGATGTGTCGGTTGTAAATGGTTGGCTTTTAGCTAGAAAAAATTGTTGCAATAAAGGTAGCAAATAAAAGTATTTGCCGGCAAACAAATATTTGTCCAATGTGAACATAGTGTGAACACAAAAAATCAAATATTTTAGTAATTTTTGAGAAAACATTTATTTGATATTACAAAAAATTGTAAGAGCAAACAACGACAAATAATTTTAGCCATGTTCCCAATAGAAGCAATTTTTCCTGTAAGTTTTCGGATTCTTTACAATTTTAAAGATTTTTTATAATTATTAGACTTTGCTATCGTGAAATATCTAAATTTTTCGCGAATTTTCGCTATTTTTGCAAAAAAAAATTTTTCCCAGCATTTTGTTTTTTAACTGATTTAGCGACTTCAAATATATTTAAGGGTTTGTTTCCAAGCTTGCAATTATTCGCAAATTTTAGCCATGTTCCCGTTATCCATTGTCTTCCAGTTTTTTATCTTTAACATTCTCCTGTTCCAACACTATAAAAGATGCTGCTCCACAAAATAAAAAAAAATAAATTAGCTTTTGCGCTTATTTTTACTATTTGTGAAATATATCATGGCAAACAAAATTGAATTTATTTTATTTGAAACTATTTGCCAACTGTTTCAACAAACAAAAATTGTCAAATATTTGAGCTTAGTTTGAACATTAAACAAAATATTTTTTATCAAAAATTATTTTTGGGAATGAAATATTTTATTAATTAGTTCATTTATTAATGATGTGCTAATAATCCCAATTTTTTAAATGAAAACACTGAAATTTATTGTTGTGGGAAAGCTAGTTCCTATGCGCATTTCGCTGGTTGCTTACAGCCATACCTAAACAAGAGCGGAAAGCGTTTTCTAGCTGTCAAAAATCCTCATGCCCATACAATTTGTATGTAGCATACCGAAACAACGCGACGGCAACGCAACGGTAGCGCTTTGCAATTGGAAAATCCGATTTTGACAGCGCGTTTAAATAAACAGGGCTGCTATATTTGTTGTTTTGACAACCCTGTTTTTATTGTTTGATAATAAATAATGGCAAATTAGCTATTTTTAGGTCAAACTAGCGGTTTAAATTCAATTTCTTATGTATTTTATGAGGGTTTTAGTCGTCACGAAAGTTAACACTACTGTTTATGGCACAACGCTGACGCTCTTATTTAGGTATGGCATATCAGCGTAAAAGCTACGCTGAAGAAAACGTTCCGCCTTCCGCTCTTGTTTAGGTACGGCTGTTAGGCCAGCTCGTCAGGAAACTTTTTCCAAATACTTTAGAAAAGCTAGAAATATTATACAAGTAAGACCATAAAGTGAATAAGAATTTTAAAACACTCTGGTCTTAAATGTAACAATATCAAAGCTTCAACAAAGTCACAACAATAAACCGTCAATTTTTTCTTTCTTACATTCCCCTACAATTGGCTGGGTTTTTTCCAACACAAATTGTAGTTGTAAGAGGATAGAAAGAAAAAACAAAAATTAAAAAAAAAACAAGTTACTTAAATAAAGCAGCTTGCCATTTCAGTTTTTTATTTGCCGGGCACATGCAAATTTATTATCAAAAATTATTTTTGGGAATGAAATATTTTTTTGTTTCATACAGTTTGATGCAAATATCAGAACAAATATTTTCGTTAAATATTTCATTAGTCTGAACGTACCTTAAGAAGTAAATAATTCTTTCGCACATCGGAAATAGGCAGTTAGAATATTGATAAAAAAAATTTTTGTGAAAAGTAAAAATGTATTTTTATAAAGTATGTTTTTATAAAAAAATATTAATTCTTACTATTTTGCCCTTGTTTTAAAAAATTTAAATTAAGAAAAAAAAATTTGAGATATTCCTCTTCAAAATATGATTTCTTTCGCCATATGACAATTTTTATTCCAAAGATTCTGGTAACGCTGTATATAAATATAAAGTTACAGCCAACTTCGGGTGTAATCTACGAACGAAAAACAAAACGAATTTGTGAGTACAGCTAAGTATTACTCCCCCGCTATGCTCTTTTCCCTTCTCTTCTATAAACTCAAGACTTTCCAAAGTAAACTTTGCTTGTCTGAAAGGGGTCTTACTTTAATGTGTATCAGGGCTGAAAAAGTTGGTACAATTGTATTTTTTTGGTACAATTCAAACGTCAAAAGTACAATGGTGCACCAATTACTAATTTGGTGCAATTTACAAACTTTCTCAGTTTATGTTTTTATGGAATTTTCCTAATTCATCGTTTTAATTAATTTGCGGGGGCAAATTATCTATTTTAGATAGTCTAAATAAGGGGTGACTGATTCTCAAATCGCGAAAAAATCGTAATAAATAGGCAAAAGTCACAAAAAATTTTAACAAATTCGACTGGTCGCCTTAATATTAATAACATAACTGAGTTTTGGAAGAAAAACTACTATTCTATTGTACTTGATGGCTCTAAAACAATAACATTCCCAAAAATAACATGGTTCGTATAACGACTGATAATTGTGCTGTAAATACGGCTCTGCAAATAGTGTACAGTCAAAATTTAATTCTTTAGTGCCACATTTATTTGAAAAATGGTTGTTTATGCCACATTTTAAATTTCCGCAGCTGCATCAAAACGTTCGATTCCCGACGATATTGACAAACTTTATAGGGAAATAAATTTCCACTTATGTAATAGTTCTAGTCGAAGAGAAGACTACAATTTCATGTTATTTTTAAATATTGCGCTATAAGGTGGTTATCACGACAGGAAGTCGTGGTAACCTCTAAATTATTATTTTACTTTAAAAGATTTGGAGGCTGAATTTAAAAATTCGAAATTACGATTCATCTGTATCAGGTTTTTCCAATCCACTTTACAAACTGTTATTTCTCTTTCTTCAATATGTATTAAAAATCGTAAATACTATAAATTTGGGAAATGCAAGCAGAAGACGGACGTATGCATATTTCAAATGGGCCGCAATTTAAAAACCATGTAATTTCAAACAAAAGAAAATAACGAAAAAAACTTAAACACGCGTCAAAAATCAAATAAATTAATTTAACATCAAAAATTATTTTTGGGAATGAAATATTTTATTAATTAGTTCATTTATTAATGATGTGCTAATAATCCCAATTTTTTAAATGAAAACACTGAAATTTATTGTTGTGGGAAAGCTAGTTCCTATGCGCATTTCGCTGGTTGCTTAGGCCAGCTCGTCAGGAAACTTTTTCCAAATACTTTAGAAAAGCTAAAAATATTATACAAGTAAGACCATAAAGTGAATAAGAATTTTAAAACACTCTGGTCTTAAATGTAACAATATCAAAGCTTCAACAAAGTCACAACAATAAACCGTCAATTTTTTCTTTCTTACATTCCCCTACAATTGGCTGGGTTTTTTCCAACACAAATTGTAGTTGTAAGAGGATAGAAAGAAAAAACAAAAATTAAAAAAAACAAGTTACTTAAATAAAGCAGCTTGCCATTTCAGTTTTTTATTTGCCGGGCACATGCAAATTTATTATCAAAAATTATTTTTGGGAATGAAATATTTTATTAATTAGTTCATTTATTAATGATGTGCTAATTTAAAAAATTGGGATTATTAGCACATCATTAATAAATGAACTAATTAATAAAATATTTCATTCCCAAAAATAATTTTTGATAATAAATTTGCATGTGCCCGGCAAATAAAAAACTGAAATGGCAAGCTGCTTTATTTAAGTAACTTGTTTTTTTTAATTTTTGTTTTTTCTTTCTATCCTCTTACAACTACAATTTGTGTTGGAAAAAACCCAGCCAATTGTAGGGGAATGTAAGAAAGAAAAAATTGACGGTTTATTGTTGTGACTTTGTTGAAGCTTTGATATTGTTACATTTAAGACCAGAGTGTTTTAAAATTCTTATTCACTTTATGGTCTTACTTGTATAATATTTTTAGCTTTTCTAAAGTATTTGGAAAAAGTTTCCTGACGAGCTGGCCTAAGCAACCAGCGAAATGCGCATAGGAACTAGCTTTCCCACAACAATAAATTTCAGTGTTTTCATTTAAAAAATTGGGATTATTAGCACATCATTAATAAATGAACTAATTAATAAAATATTTCATTCCCAAAAATAATTTTTGATAATAAATTTGCATGTGCCCGGCAAATAAAAAACTGAAATGGCAAGCTGCTTTATTTAAGTAACTTGTTTTTTTAATTTTTGTTTTTTCTTTCTATCCTCTTACAACTACAATTTGTGTTGGAAAAAACCCAGCCAATTGTAGGGGAATGTAAGAAAGAAAAAATTGACGGTTTATTGTTGTGACTTTGTTGAAGCTTTGATATTGTTACATTTAAGACCAGAGTGTTTTAAAATTCTTATTCACTTTATGGTCTTACTTGTATAATATTTTTAGCTTTTCTAAAGTATTTGGAAAAAGTTTCCTGACGAGCTGGCCTAAGCAACCAGCGAAATGCGCATAGGAACTAGCTTTCCCACAACAATAAATTTCAGTGTTTTCATTTAAAAAATTGGGATTATTAGCACATCATTAATAAATGAACTAATTAATAAAATATTTCATTCCCAAAAATAATTTTTGATAATAAATTTGCATGTGCCCGGCAAATAAAAAACTGAAATGGCAAGCTGCTTTATTTAAGTAACTTGTTTTTTTTAATTTTTGTTTTTTCTTTCTATCCTCTTACAACTACAATTTGTGTTGGAAAAAACCCAGCCAATTGTAGGGGAATGTAAGAAAGAAAAAATTGACGGTTTATTGTTGTGACTTTGTTGAAGCTTTGATATTGTTACATTTAAGACCAGAGTGTTTTAAAATTCTTATTCACTTTATGGTCTTACTTGTATAATATTTTTAGCTTTTCTAAAGTATTTGGAAAAAGTTTCCTGACGAGCTGGCCTAAGCAACCAGCGAAATGCGCATAGGAACTAGCTTTCCCACAACAATAAATTTCAGTGTTTTCATTTAAAAAATTGGGATTATTAGCACATCATTAATAAATGAACTAATTAATTTAATTTTTTTTTTAATTTCTTAATATAAAAATTTTGTAATACTAAATTTTTTCAAAAACAAATTTCAAATATACAATATATTGAACAAAATATACTTTTATATAAAAAAGTAAGTTGCAACATAATCTAAAAATTGCAAAATATATTGAAATTAAAATATTTGCAATTGATTATTGTTTGACACTACAGGGGTAAATAATGACAACTCTCCCTAATGAACCTACCTGGTACTAATTATACTATGGCGAGATACTTCGTTTGTGATGTTTGCTTTATAAACGGTGTCATTTTGTATATGAAATTCCATAAAATTTTAATATTTCCTTTACTTTTCAAGTGTATATCTTTATATTATTGTTGTTGCATATTGAATCAAAAGTTTAAAATATTAAATTATTTAAATACATAAATAGTTACATACGTTTTCTTCAAATATAATATCTACTATTTTTTCCTCGATTGTACTGTTTTTTTGGATTCATTGTACTGCTTTTCCGTATTTTAAATCTGGCTACCCTATATGTATACGTATGGTTTGATCTTTGCCCATGCATGTCCATACATGTTTTCTCACTAATACTTGAAAAGTACTTTAAATGATACTTTTGTCGTTCTCTAATTCATACGTATTAATATTCACATCTCCACATTGGGGAAAAAATTACCAATTTTGGTTAGAAATAACTAAAAACGGCAGCTCTGGAAGTGGGCTTAATAGACACTTTCAAAACCTACAAAGTTCGTTTAATAAAAAATATTTTTTACACTGCACCGTCAGTTTCTGATAGACAAAGTGAATATTAAAACTTTTAATTTGTATGAAATGTTGAACTTCTTTTTCTTATAATGTACAACATGGTATTTTTGAATAAGATAACGTATAAAAATACAGGCTCCTTTGTTAAAATAAATTGTGAAGGCACAGCAAGTACTGCTAAAATTCATAGAGATGGTATGTGTAAAGCAGAGGTAATCACAAAGAGAGGCGGTTGAAAATGTGTTTGTAGTGGTGAGTGTATTTTGGGTGCACTGAAAGAAATTTCTAGATAAACATGTCGAAAACAAATTTTTTGTGTATAACTGCATGTATGCACTTATTTTATTTTTTTTCTAATTTGTATGCAGCTTTATTCAAAATATTAGATGAAAATTAAAACTTTTTCCCCACTCTATTTTCCACATTTTAATAAACACATGCAATAGTAGAAAAATATTCAAAGTGTACTGAAAATATTGGAAATTCTGCAAAAGAGAGATAAATAAAAGTACTCAGTTGAGATATTTACTATGTGTTTTGTTTTTAAATAACAAAAGCGACGGCGACCTGCTTGTTTGAAAGCTAGCATACAACTGAATGAAATTATAATTTTTTACAATCTTTGAAGTGAGTTTCGGTAACATTCGGGTTGTGTGTGTGAAAATCCCGAAAAGTGCTCGGCCCCTGGGGGCATAGCGTGATGATCGTTGGTGTAAAGGTTCAAAAATATTTTCCATAACATTTTCTACATTGATTATGAACATACCCTAACCTAAGATGTAAAGAAAACATAGTTTTATATACCGATATGCTGCAATAACAGGCCATGGCTGGAAACTTTACCCGGCTCTTAAATAAAATTCCTATGTGAGCTTTCAAAACGCCGATACACGTACATATATTTTTTTTTTTTGATTTCCTTTACCAGAATACGTTGTCAGAACCCTGTAATTTTTTTCGTGCTGAACTGTTATTTTAAATGTAATTTTGTGTTGTGTAATAATTCAAATTTATCTTTTACATTTAGCTCCAAATGTATGCATATACAAATTTGTAAATTTTAAAAATGTACTTACTAATATGTGATACATACATAAATAGATTTATATATGTATGTGTTTGTATAAAATCAAATAATAGGTGTGTTTGAGACCTTTTACAGTAAAATGCAGTAAATGAGTAAACTTAAAAATTTTCTCTCACAAAAAGCTGTTGTCCAAAAAAGTACGCGAAATTTGTAAAAATTCGTAAAATTAGGCAACAGAAGATAGCAAATAATTAAAGTGTTGAAAACTGTGTACACTTTTGACTACTTAACTCGTATTCTTATCGGGTCTAGATTAAATACTTTTTATAACCCGAATGTTTTTGGAAAATACAAACAAATTATTTTATGTAATCTCTCATATTTGATTGCTTTTTATTTTATTTGAATTTGCTAATTTGTGCCCGGTTAAATTTTATAAATAGTACATGAATACTTTTTTACTATTGATAACTTTAAAAACAAGTGCTGTTTTAACTACCCGAATACTTGCCACTTTTACAACTCTTAAAAATTAACATAACAAAACAAAGTTTAAAAAGTTGGTATTTAGTCTTATAAATGCTTCAAAAACAGTTTTTACAGTCAGCATCTGTAAAAACTGTGCAAACTGGATTTCTGTATATCTAGAGAACGGCAAAAGCTACAATTTACAAATTTGGTACGAAAAGCTTGGTTATAAATGGAAAATATCTGTAAAAAAGTGGGCCTTATTGTAGACATATGCAGGGAACCTCCAATACAAATATTGTTTAGATTTCTGTGTAACTGGTGAATGCTAACAGTAAGAATATTAAAAATTTGTTATAATTAGCTTCGTAAACAATGCACAATATCTGTGTTTAAGAAAAAATTACTTAGTTTATTTTAATGAGGGTAGCGAAGCGCACTGTATTGAGCTAGTGAAAATAAAAATGGAGATAAAAACGCAAGATTGGCCAAAAAATAGCTAAATTGCCATTATTTATTAACAATAGCGACCAATTTCACTCTTAAACGCTCCGTCAAAATCGGATTTTCAAATTGAAAAGCGTTGACGCCGCGCTATTTTAGAATGCTTTCTACAAATTGTATGGGCATGACAATTTTTGACAACTAGAAAATGATTGCCGCTTTTTTAGGTACGGCTGTAATATACGCTTTAGCAACGACCACAGCATGAATAGCTTGTATGTGTAATAACACTGTGTATTGTGTACATGTTTTGTTTGTGTAAAATTTTTTTGCTGACTTTGTTTTTTTTGTATATATATTTTGTTTTTGTAAAAAACTTTTCTTACTCACAGCATCAGCTTATATCAAAAGATTTTGATTTTATTGCTCCAAGTCAGCAAGGTTAAAAATCTCTTATGTTTATTTTGTGAATTGCGGCCTATAACTAAAAAACTCATATTTTCTGTTTATTTTTTTTCGTATAATTAACAAAAAAATATTTATGTTTTTCAGATCCATTATGCCTACAACCGATGCCCAATTAAGTGTTAAAGCAACGTAAGTTATTAAAAATAAAATTTTTTTAAAGCCCATGTATAAAAAATAGCACCTTTAATTGGATCGAAATGAATTTTCAATACTTAATTATAATTTTCGCATTGACGCTTTAAGATGTCTCAGATCACCGTTGCTAGCAAAGAATATGAGAATGGCGTACCACGATCGTTTAAATATGTCAAGACATTTTTTCAATCTATTGAGGAAACGAGTTGAGAAGTTAAAAAGAAATCATAAGACTTCACGGTAATATATCAAAAAAATAATTAACTTTTCAATATTACCCATTTCCTTAGTTGTATCCTATTAAATGATGAAACAGAACTGGGGCTGAACGTTGTCTTCCATACAGTTTGACATAAAATTATGCCAGAGAATGCGGTCGAGAAATAAAATCAATTTTATTTTGAAGACGTTTTTTCTTATGCTCTCACATAGAGACAATTATTCTCCCAACAATGCTACCATACTTTCGTTCAATTTCATACATTTTGTAAACAAAGAAAAAAAAGAACAAAAGAAAACAAAAGAAATGAGAGAAAATTGCAGTTACGGTCGACGTTTTAATTATGGGCTTAAAAATTTTTGCCTGAAGTTGCAGACTCAATTCTGTTTCATCATTAAGAAACAAAATTTTAAGTATAAAAATACCTATGTACATACATACGTAAAGTTAATTGAGTTCTTAAGAAATTTAGATTCGTAATGAATATGAATGTGCTTTAAGGTTTTCTATGTGGGAATCAGTTCCTAAACACTTTTTATTTCCCAAAAATTTAATTTAGAAGTGTTTCTGGAATTTCATTGTACATGTTTTTTTTATAAAATTTTTGTTTTGTGTCACTTAAATTAAGCAAGATGTGCTTTAACTCATAATCAGTGAAATAGACCCCTGCTTGAAATTAAAATTTAATTTAACGTTGTTTAGTTTTATTTGTACCTTTTTTGGAATTATCTATAATTGTTAATATATTTAAGCTTGAGGTCTTTTATTAAAAAAATATTTTGCATTTATTTTAATATAGGATTTTAAATTTACAAATATCTTTATATATATAACAAAAAACCATAACGATTTTGAATAAAATATGTGTTATAAACTATATTCAAAAACATATTTATCAAAAACCAATTTCAAAAACCATATTAACAAAAATAAAGATATTCCCCCTTATGCTAAAAAAAAGGTTAAAGTTCACATTAGTTAACCAACACATTTATCCCACACACTTTTTCTGGGCTTAATGTCTTGGTTAACTAATGTGTACTTTAACCTTTTTTTGCATAAGGGAAATTATGTATGTGTAACGAAAGTATAGAAATTCATACATTGAAAAGGACAATGTATCCATCCGTATTTAAATCAACCCGAAGCGGTTTTAATAGTAAGGTAAGTACGGATTTTCTTGAATGCAGTACAGAAGGATTGACTCAAGTACGAACCATTCAAGTGCGAAATACTCAACTTATCCATGTTTAATAAGTACAACTAAGATTGAATCAATATCAAAACGCGCTTCATTCAGGTATTATAAAGTTGATTTAATCCCGAATTCGTAATTGAAATAATCGGTAAGTGAAATTATATTTATTTTAACCTAAAACACCTACCCCAGAGACAGAAGAAGAATATTATTATGCCTGGTTTCACATTATGAAAGGTTTATTTTAGAAAGTCTGAGTTTATGGGTGAAATGGGAGAGAGCAATAGCCCGTTCTCTTCCCCTCTCGCCAATAAAGTCAGACTTTTTGAAAGAAAACTTTCATAGTGTTAGCCCAGAATATGATATGATCAAACACCAGCATCAGCCCGACATGATTTTCACTTTTTCGTTCAATTTTACTTATTAAACATGAAAATAATGTATGTATTGCTTCAAGTTCTGTTGTTTTTGTTGTTTCTACTTAAAATGAGCAAATCGTTTTTTACCTACTTGCGTGGCGTTGTTGTAGTTTCTAGCACAGACTTTGACAAACACACGCTTAGGCACGCATAAAAAATGCAATGCAATTTAATTTGTCAAAATCTCTATAGAAAAAAAGTAATTTTTTTTTTATATTTGTTTAATTGTGTAATATAAAAGCCCTTTGTGGCCAAAATACATATTACAATTGAAAATTAATGTGATTAATTATATAGTAACCCAAAACAAAAAAAAACCCAAAACAAAAAAAACTTATAAACTACCAATAATCTAATGTTTTGTAAACAGCTTCAACTTGTAACACTACATACCACTTTTAGAAAACAAGAACATAAGTCCACAATCAACGATGGATCAGAAAAACACAATTAGATTTGGCAAAGATTTAAGTGTTCAGTTATTCTTTTACGGAAAACTAATTGAGAAAAACTAAATATTCGTAGCTCACTAGGCAGATTATTCCAATTACGTGCAACTGTAATAAGAAAAGATTTTTCAAACAATATAAACATAATTACAACATTTTCAAAAGAACTTCTTAAAAAACGATTCACGTGTGGTGATATATGATTGTATAAGTTGTGCTGATTATGATTTTGAATTAAATTTCGATTTCGATTACAGAGCCTTATACCAAAAACAAATCTTACAATTTTGTTTACTAAAAGCTTTATCTTATTAATGTTACCGGACGATGTACATAAATATACTTCCATGCAATAGGATATTTGAGACATTAATAGAGCATGTGACACTTCACATCTCACTAGATATGGTAAATACATATTGAGACAATATAACCGACGAAGAGTACAGCACACTCTTGAGTAAATATTGTCAATATGATATGAAGAATCAAGTTTTTCGTCGATTATAACACCCAAAATTTTCATTCTGTCTACAAATTCTATCTCCCTATTTCCTATCCGCATCGTTATATCATGCAAATGTGATAAGCCAAATCGCATTACTTTAGTTTTTGAGACATTCAATACGAAAAAATTTGACGCCATCCAAGATTCAACTCTTACTAACGTATTATCTATTCCTGACTGTAATTCCTTTCTTAAATGATTCCCATGAAATAACAATTGAATGTCATCCGCGAATGCATAAACCAAACACATTTCAGATTCAACTTCATTAAATAAGTTATTTAGGTACATTGAAAACCGTATTGGCGCAAGCACTGAACCTTGTGCTCATGAAATCATTTTTTTTAGCTTTTGTATCATTTTTGAATGATTAACACCGAAAGCCTACAAGGTCTAGTGATACTAAAATACTCGTTTCTCCTTTACTGACTATGTCTCTTATAGACTCTGTTATTCCTAACAACGCAGACAACGAACTGCAACTACGACGGTACCCAGTTTGTCGATCATTTAACAACGAATACAACTCAATGTGATCTATAATTTGAGTTATTATTACATGTTCAAACACCTAAGATAAAATCGGCAAAATATACTTATTGGCCTTAAATTATCAATATCATATGAGTTGCCAGATTTTGGTATTGGAATAACTTTGCCAGTCTTCCATTTTTCTGGAAAAACCGAAGTTGTTATAATGCAATTAAAAAAATGCAAATATAATCACTTATAAATAAAAAAAATTATCTTGAAAAACTTTAAAGGTATCCCATCAACACCACAGGCATTCGAATTGATACTGTCAAAAGCTGTAATCAATTCCGATAAATCAATACCGCGAAACGAAAACCTTAAATTTTCAGGGTCATTATTTAATTCAATGTTTAAACCGTCCAAAAAGTAGTTGTTTGCTTGATCAACATCTAATTCTGCATTAGGATTAATCGTGTTATTAGTGCCTACTACTCTTAATTGATTCCATATTTCCTTTGAGCTGGCATCACAAAATAGCTTACTAAACTAACCCTTCTTAATTCTGAGAATTGTTCTTTTAGCCCTGTTCCTGTACTTACAAAACACTCTTCAATTAACGAAGGTAGGATCGCCAATGTATGCTTAAGCAATGTCCCTGAGTGATTTTGCATAAATGATTTCGCGAGATTTCATCCAATCTGTGGTTTTTCGTTTAATTTGAAATCTTTTTACAGGAACTAAGAAAAACATTTTGGATATTAAAGAATCCAGTATCGAAATCTGTTAATTAACGTTAATTTTACTATAAAACAGTGATAAATCTTGTTCTAATGCACATGATACCAAATCACATACATCAACTGATGCGTAATCACGGTATTCAATGACCTCACTTGAATTACTACCAGAAGCAACTAAAGGCAACTCGAATAATGCATAAATAAAAGCATGATTAGATGATAAAAATTAAAATTGCACTTGTCCGGTTGTGTTTAGTGGTGGATGACCACTTATAAGAAAATAATCTATAAGTGTTGTGGTATTAAAACGTACATCAAGATGGGTTGAAGTTGAATTGTGCCTAATAGATAGATTAAAGCGATTGCATAAATTTCGAACTCTTCCTGCTTTTACAGGATCATATAGATCATTATTAAAATCGCCTACTACAATTATATTATTATATCTTTTGAACATATCAGACATTGCAGATTCAAAGATATTCAGATTTTCGTTTGGCAAATACACAACTCCCACTAGTACAACTATGCTACCGGTTGTTATCTCAATAAAAAGTATTTCACATTCACCATAATGTGATTGTGTATATATTATTTTATGCCCAATACTATTTTACACATAAATCGCTACTCCCCCAGCACCCCCATTTTCCCGAGGACGATCATTTCTACAGAGAAGATAACCATCAATGTCCACTACACCATTTGGCACTTCTGGCTTTAACCAAGTCTCTGTTACAGCCACAATGTCAAAGGATGTTCCTTGTATAAGGCTTTTAAATTCATCAAATTGTACTGAGTATGGATCTGGACAAATACTTTGACAATTACAGTGACCTATTTTTAATCCATTTTTAAGCCCCCCTAACTGTATATTTACACCACTCCCATCGCTGACAACTGGACCCAAATTCAAGTTAACCGAAGTCATATTTGTACGTTACAAATTGAAGCCCTATTAACAAAACATATCTTAAAACTAAAAGCACTAATATAATTATTTCAATACGAATTATCATAAATTTCATTTCTGATTTTTTATATTACCGATTTTATTCCTGGGATTAACATATTGTGGGTATTACAGTATCGAGGGTATGAAATGTTATACCGGCGGTAAGGTTGTCTAGTTTCTCAGCATAAGTTTTATTTTTAAGATTTTAGAAACACTTACACACAAATAGGAAAAAATTCAAAATAGTCCATGCTAAAAATTGAAAAAAATTTTTTATACATAACCCACTCGCGGCCCAAATAGCGACCAGAACTTACTTGAAGGAAAATACCTAAGCTTTCTTTTGAGCAAAAAAAAAAAAAAAAATGCCCGCTTAAAAAAAATAAAAAAAAAAGTTTTAAATTTAAAAAGCAAAAATTTTTTTTTCGAAAGCTTGAAGAAATAGCTTTCTAATTTGTTTGGGACAAGTTTTGCTAACACCAATAGATAATAAGTTACATGGACGAGAAAGAACACCTGTTTGGCCAAAATGTCAAATTTTTACCCCCTCTAACTCAGAAACTTTTGACCGATCTGTTGAAAATTTGTGTCTTAGTTACTATACAATAGCACTAACCTTAGTTAGTCACTCACTTTTTAATTTTACTCTCAGAGTGGCACTAAAAATTAAAATTTTAATCTTTTTTTCCTGAATTTAAGAATGTAGAGTTTTTTATTAGCTCAATGTTAAAACAAAAAAAAATAAAATGGTAATTCACAAAAAAAGTTTTATTAGCTCAATGTTAAAACAAAAAAAATAAAATGGTAATTCACAAAAAAAGTAGACTTAAGACTATAATATAAACAACAAGAGAATTAAATAAAAAATTAATGTATTTGTCCGCGCACGACCGGCTTCTTTGACTCGTTGAAGATGACTCCCTGACTGTGTGTGTTTTTGCTCATCTTTTACTTTCCCACAAATCGGCCTTCCTGCATTAGATTCGCCTCGAATCCGTCTTCTTCGTTAGCATCTGACCAGGGCTTGACAAACTCGGCACACGTTGACGTCTGCTTTGGGCCTTCTCCATTTCCTACTTTAACGACATCGTAGGTGTTGTGCGGCTTAACTTTGACGATACGATAGGGACCGATAAACTTTGACTTAAGCTTTAGTCCTCCTCCTAGCTGAGTTCTTTTAATAGCGACTAGGTCGTTTAGGTTGTAATGCGTCGCTTGTTTGCGTCTAAGATTATATGAGCTTCTATTCTTGCTCTGTATTTTACAAATACTCGCCTTTGCATCTTTCCGAGTTTCGATTCTTTGTTGGCTAAAGTTCGTGATGACCTCCTTTTCCAACAGTTCCTTGATTCGTATGTCATCTTTATTATGCATTTTTACAAACGGTGTGGATTCAATGCTTCTATTGTACGTTGAGTTAAGAATCTGTTGCACCTTCCCAACGTATTTGAACCACTTGCTCGGATCTTCTAAACTAGACCATTTGCTCGAGGTAAGCCTGTTGTTATCTTAGCATGCTGAATACCTTCGTTCTCACAATATAGCCGGAATTCTTCAGACGTAAACGCTGATCCTCGATCGGATACTATTTGTACAGGACTGCCAAATGTAACGCTTTGCAGCTCTAGTTTTGAAATAGCATCTTTTGCGGCTGTAGACTTTGTAGGGTAAAACCAGCAAAACTTTGTAAACGCATCTATGACAGCAAATATATGGTTGTAGTTTTTGTTCGTGGACTCCAATGGTCCTAAAAAATCGACGTGGTAGGTTTTCAGAGGAACTTCTTCTTTTGGTATCGGGTTAAGATCACCCTCTTGTTTACCTTTCTTTATATTTACTACTATACAAGAAACACAATTAGCAATGTGATGTTTTATTTTATCCTCGAGTTTTGGGATATATGTAGTAATCACGACATAATAAATCCTTAGTTTTCGGAACTACTAACAGCTCACAGTCATTAACGGTTCGATATAGTATATCACCTTTGAGGAAGTAATCTTTGTAAGTCGTAGTATCCTTCAAAATATCTTTTATAGTTTGTAAATCTTCATCTAGTACTTGGGAGCGCTTTATTCTTTCAATTATTCCATCCAGGGTTGTAATCATCATCACAGGATAACGGGAAAAAGCATCAACATGTCTCATTTGCTTTCCCGGCCTATGTTCGACGGTGTAATTATATTCTTGTAAGAACAATATCCAACGTGCAACACGAGTACATAAATCTTTCTTTTCCAGTGTTTTCGTAAACGCGTTGCAATCGGTTATAATTTTGAAGTGTATTCCCAGCAAATAAACTTTAAACTTCTTTAGTGCTTCGATGACGGAAAGGATCTCCAACTCATAACTGGAATATTTTTTTTCTGCGTCAGTCGTTTTTTTACTCATGAAATAAACCGGATAAAGCTGGTTATCATCGGGGGATTTCTGTAGAAGGACAGCTCCATATCCATCCATGGACGCGTCGGTATGCCCTTCAGTGTCGTAGTTTTGGTTATGGTAAATCGTGGTATAAACTTGCGGAAGTAACTGGCTTATCCTAGAAAGCTTTCAAGTTGTTTTAAATTCTTCGGAGTCAGGAATCTTATCACCCGGAAAAATTGGTCAATCACGTAACCAAGAAACTCAATTTTTCTTTTCAGAAAATGACATTTCTTTAAATTGATCTCCAAACCATAATCTTCACAAACTTTTAAGACATCCTTCAAATTAAGTACTGCTTCGTCTTCGGTCTTAGCTGTTATTATAATGTCATCTATGTACGGCAAAGCTACACCTTTTCTTGTCAACTCTCGAAATATAGCATTAACGTGACGCTGGAAAACTCCGGGAGAATTAGATAAACCAATTGGTACTTTTAAAAACTGATACTGTCCACTATAAGTGACGAAAGACGTGTATTTTCTGCTAGAAGGCTCGACAGAAAGATGAAAGAAACCATTTTTTAAATCTATTGTTGAAAATATCGTTGCGTCCAGTAGTCGATCTAACTGGTCTTCAATTAACGGTAACGGGAAACTGTGTTTTTCTATTACTTTATTAATCCTACGAAAATCAATACAGAGTCTTGGTTCACCATTTCGTTTTTTAACAAGTACTACTGGACTACTGTATTCTGATTCGGATGGTTCTATTATACCTTCTTTAAGCCATTTTTCAACTTGATTATCGACAGTATACTTTTCAGAAATTGGTAGACGTCGTGGCGTGCAGTGAATAGGGCTTTCGTCTTTTAAAATTATTTTCATTTCCACATTTGTCGTTTTGCACTTTGTCACCTTATAATTTTCTACCAAATTTCTTACTTCGTTTTTGGTTTTTTCACTAACATTCTCACCAATATCAATTTTAGTTACATCGTTATCTAGGTCTTCATATGCATACATCACCATTATTTTGTGGATTTCTTCATCTAATTCGTTTTGAATTTTTCGTATCTTCAACCCCTGAGGTGTAATGTGTATTTCAGCAAACTTACAAAAATCATGACCTAGTATTACGTCTACATCAATAGAATAATTAGGCACCACGTGAAATGTTAGGATGTACTCATCGTTGTTTATATATACTTGTTTTTCAAAGTTTCCTATGGGTTTAATTTTATTTTGATTGCTATCTGATTTGTTTAGTTTAGGGCTATTAAGCTTTTCATAAACATTATTTGAAACTACATTAAATTTGCTACCTGTATCAAATAAAGTTTTCGCACAAAATGGTTGAACAGATAGAAATTGAACTTCAAATTTCATGGGATTATTTTTTGCTGGTATCAACTGACGAACGTTTGCTTTCTCTTGTTTTGCAGGGCACTGCTTAGAGACATGACCAAACTTGTTGCAGTTGAAACATTTAACGCCCTTCTCTTTGTCTTTACAATTTTATGATTCATGGCCACTACCACCACAATTGAAACTTTTTCTTTCGTTTCTATCGTTCTTGGTTGCTTTACTGGTTGTTGGTTTCTCTGATTTTTGTGCAGCTATTTTCGCCGACATGGTTTCATAACACTTTAACTTTAATTTAAAATCCTTTAAATTCGTTGCGCCATATAAAATAGATTTATTTACCGTTTTATCACCAATACCATCAATAACATACTCCATAAGGGTACTCTCATCAATATTTCCCCGTGAGGATAACTCTTTCATACTAAAAAAGTATTCCTGAACTGTTTCGTTTTTACCCATTCTACGTTCTGTCATCATTTTGTGTAATTGTGCACGTTCACTGTTGCACCAAATTCGTTTCTCAATAACTCCTTTAACTTTGCATAGGAATTTATTCCACGTTCGCTAGCAATAAACATCCTTGCCAAACCTTTTAAAGATTTTTTCGCAAAAATAAACTTTTGAAAATCATCAAAACCCATAATAGAAGATGTTTCTTCAAACTCATCTATGCCCCCTTTCAGACAAGCAAAGTTTACTTTGCAAAGTCTTGAGTTTATAGAAGAGAAGGGAAAAGAGCATAGCGGGGGAGTACATACTTTGCTGTACTCACAAATTTGTTTTGTTTTTCGTTCGTAGATTATACCTGAAGTTGGCTGCAACTTTATATTTATATACAGCGTTACCAGAATCTTTGGAATAAAAATTGTCATATGGCGAAAGAAATCATATTTTGAAGAGGAAAATATTAAACTTTTTTTCTTAATTTAAATTTTTTAAAACGGGCAAAATAGTAAGAATTATTAATTTTTTATAAAAACATACTTCTTATTATTTAAATTGAAATACATAAAAACATAATTCGTCAGTATATGAAACTTTATAAAAATACATTTTTTTTTCACAAATATTTTTTTATCAATATTCTAACTGCCTATTTCCGATGTGCGAAAGAATTATTTACTTCTTAAGGTACGTTCAGACTAATGAAATATTTAACGAAAATATTTGTTCTGATATTTGCTTTAAACTGTGTGAAACAAAAAAATATTTTGTTTAATGTTCAAACTAAGCTCAAATATTTGACAATTTTTGTTTGTTGAAACAGTTGGCAAATAGTTTCAAATAAAATAAATTAAATTTTGTTTGCCATGCGTTCAGACTAAAATAAATATTTGCATCAAATAATTATTTAATGAAAGTGTTCAAAAATAATAATATATTTCACAAATAGTAAAAAGAGCGCAAAGGCTAATTTATTTTTTTTTATTCTGAAAATAAAACTTTGTGTCCACTAAATTAATTTACTTCTTACTTTGTTCTACTTTTTATATTGATCTGCTAAACCTTATTAGATACCATTAACATTAAGAATAATGGGAATTATTTCTTTTTTTTTTATAAGCAACTTTATTATATTCAACATTTTTTATTTTTCGAATTTATTCTATGAGTTAAATTTTAGTTATGTATTTTATAAAGCTTTTTTGTAATAGTTCTATTCCTTAAATTTTTAGGAAATTTAACTCATAGAATAAATTCGAAAAATAAAAAATATTAAGAATAATGTTTTAATGAAACGTTAAATGATGTTTGCTTTTACAAACGTATTCAAAATCAACCAACTGTTTAGCAAGATTAGTGTCTACGAGTCATCAATGGTTTGTCAAATGTGACCATAGCTTAAGTGATTAGTAACGAGATGTTTCCGTAATCGGAGTGCATTGTCCCCTCCCATGGCATATGCCACTGTGCGTATGGTAATCACACTCACATCGCTAGCCTCCAACGGCGAGTTATTTAATATTTAGTTGATACACAGTTCTTCTCGTTTCTTATTGTTATAAATTGTTTATTCTTTTCCTTGGTGTAAAAGTTTAATAGTTGTCGTTTTCTTTTGTCTTAGAGCTAAGATTTTTTCTCAGTTTTCTCTTACTGTTAAAGTTTAATATTTTGCATTTATTTTCGTTTCTTCGGTTTTGTTTTAAAGTTTATTTTTTTCTGTTCTCTATTGATTTAGAGTTTAATATTTTGTTGGTTTTTATTTGTTCTAACGTTTAATAATTTTCGGTTGTCTTTTGTTCCAGAGTCTACTATTTGTTTCAGTTTTCTTCTGTTCTAAAGTTTAATAAGCATAGATTCATTGGAGTGTGCTAATAGTTTGTGGGAGTTATAGGGGAGGTGTAGAAGACGTATTTAAATGTGGTGGAAATCAAGAACCCAACGTTAATTGCCTGAGCTTTTCTGTTACTGTTTTTTTCACCCATAGCAAAACAGTGTAGTTACGAATGGTCCTATATAACACTTTTAAGCTTCATTCAATCCATCGGTAGTAGCAAATTGGGGAGATGGGGGGGGGGGAGCGTTGAAACTTGCACAGGGGTATGATATTTGTTACCTGCATACAACATCGGATGCGTTATTAGTGTCGCTCTTAGAAAATTAAAAGTTTTAATGATATTAAATGTAATATAATAATTTAATTTTTTTAGTATAAACATTACTTTTACAACCCTTTCCCACACGTCTTGCCAGCCATTTTAACATAAACATTAATATAATAGGTTTTTCAGACCCATTGCACTGACATTTAAATACTCACTAGGGATCAAACAAACATATCAATGATCACATTTTCTATAAATAGTCGTGATTGTTTACTACCTGCTGATGTTTTCTATAAGAATCAACTAATTTGGTTGTCACAAGACAATTATGTGATGGCTTTTGCTACCCTAAAAAACTCTTAATTCATTCATAACACTGGTCTTCAAAAACAAATGTAAGTCTTTAAATAAAAACATATAAAATATAAAGATTTTGAAGCGGTTAATTTAAGTCCGTTTGCAGTTTCAAATTTTTTTATGGGCTTGACTAATATTCCGCCCGAAATAAGGGCCGATTTTTATAAAAACACCAACAAATGATTATTAATAATATAAGTCAAACGAATAACATTTTTTATATTTTCCACTGTTTCGGACATTTTCAGAAATTAGTGGCGATAAACTTTTTTTTTAAGCAAAATTAGTACTAATTTTTGTTTTCAAAAATTTGTTAACAAATTTAGAACAATTTTTTTTATTATTTATCAGAAAGCCAGGTATATTGCGAATAAAATGAGCCATAAACCATGAAAATCGATTGACAAATGTTTATTTTATTCATAATTATTAAAGGCAGCTTTTATGAAAATAATATGTTTCCAATCTCAAACACTTTTATTTAAGTCATTTAAGAACGCATACATTTTATTACACATCATTAAACATTTTGCAGGTTTACATATTTTTAAACAAGAAAACATTTATACATACAAACACACATACATTCTTATCAACATGGTTATGCCCAGCATTCATATGTATGTGTGCATATGTTTTTATAACCCCTTCCTACACATTTGCCTGCCCTTCGTTTCTAAAAATTCATATGTATGTATATTTTTACTTCGCACAAGCAAACATTAATTTTTTTAAACGAGTTGCTCGATTTCAACTCGTATGCGCTCGTTTTCTGCTCGCATAAAATTTGTACTTACGAGTTGAAAAATAAAACTCGTAAGCACAAATTTTAAAACGAGTTGTTATCTGCTTACGAGTCGAGCACAAAAATCTTATAACTCGTAAAAAATTTGTGCTCGCGAGTTTAAAAATAAAACTCGCGAGCACAAATTTTAAAATGAGAGAGTTGACTCGAATTGTGCTCGCGAGTAGAATTTTTTCCTACCCTGATAATAAATATAAATACAGAATAACATTTATAGTGGTGTACCACAGGTGACTGATACAAAATAGAATAAAAAATAAATAAATAGAAATAATTTAAACAAATAAAATTCATTTTATTATCATAATAACATAAAATTTAAAGAAAATATAAAAGATTTGTTGTTGGCATATACCTACATAAGAAAAAAAAAATAATAAAAAAAACTTGTTCAAAGAAACATATAACATGAATAATCTCTGCAACGAGTGTAAAAAATCTCTTCCTTCTTCGGGTGACTATGTTAACTGCTTAAATTGTAGTTCTAAATACCACTATGCTCCATGTACATCGGTGAGCAAAACAACTTATGACAGCATGCATGCCGAGAGAAGATCTAATTGGAGATGTCATGTATGCCGAAAAGTTAAGCTACCAGCCCCCCCAACCACCAACCAGGGCCATCAATCTAATGATACTGCCAATCAAAAT